>CM060943.1:574919165-577419165 GCA_030765085.1 Allium cepa | reverse complement strand
ATAAGGTTTGCCGAGTTAAGGAGTTAACGGGTTAAGGGTGTAGCGACTTAGGGCTTAGGTCGTGGGTAGTTGAGTCGGTGAGGCCATGGGTCGTGAGTCGTTTGACCGAGTTAGGGATAGGTTGAGTCGTTTGTGTCATAGTTAAATCGTGACCGACTTATGTTGAGTCGGCTAGGACTTAGGTCGGCCATAAGGCTGTGTTGTTAGGTCGTTTGCAACTGAGTCGGTAGGCACGACTTAACGATGAGTCGTAAGTCGTTAGGCAGCTTGGTGTTGAGTCGTTGATTAGTTAGGTCGGCTCTGGTATTAAGTCGTAGGTCGGCAGGGTTGTTGAGTCGTGTGAGTGGCTTATGGTAAGTCAGCATGTGGATGAGTCGGGGACGACTCAGGAGTTGGGTCGGCGACGACCTAAGAGCGACGACTCATGGTTGATTCAGCCTATAAATAGAGGGGTTTGGCTCACTTTTTGGCACCGGTTTTTGAAGCGACGAAGTGCTGCCATTTTGAAGACTCGACTACAACATTTCTTCATCTTCTTTTCTCCATTCCAATCTAATTCTAACATCCATTGAAGATTGAAGATCAAGATCAAAGATCAAGAGCCAAAGTTGAAGATTTTCATCCGAAGAAGCTAGATTTCACCGTTTCAAGTGAAATTTCTCCGGATCAAGCTCAAGTCCTTGCTGTCCAGATCTGAAGTTGATTGATTTTAGGTTGTTTTGGTGATTTGGTGAGTGGTAGTTATCTCTCACGCGGATCCAAAGGAGTATATTGGATTGGTGGCATGTTTGGGTGTTAAAGTTAGAGATTTCATGCATTTTTCTTAGATCTAAGTCTAGATCCATGGTTTTTGAAGATGTTTACTTATGCAAGTTTGTTTAATAAGCATTAGAGACAAAACCCATGTTTTATAATTGATAGATCTATGCTAAAAACCATGATTTCACATATGTTGGACTTTTGCTCGTTTATTTACGAAATTCCCATTATAGTTGATATTGCTTAAATTGCTTAATAGATCTTGTTTGAATGATTGATTATTTGAATGTATGATTGATTTGATTGTTTCCAAGTTAGCTAGTAGTTGATTTGGAACAAGATGATGAAAGAGGATTCAAAAGCTATGGAAGAAGGCTCTTGAATGGTGAAAGCTGCTTAAGGCATATGTAGCGGATGTTGAAGCTCATATGTATAGATTGGATGATGTTGAGATGGGACTTTGCCATGATTTGATGAGGCAAACCATGTTGTTGAGTTGAGACTTTGCTTTGATGCGATGAAGCGAAGTATGATGTGAGTCTTGGCTTAATCCAAGCAGGGATCATTCCAAGCATGTTGATAACTTGAAGAGTAGTTCAAGTTGGTTGATAATGGATTGTTCAAGAGGTAGCTTGAGCTTGTATGAGGATAGTCGTCAAGAAGGATGGCTAGGAGGCTTGGATCTCGTCGTTGTTGAAGGTTCTAGCATGCTCAAAAGCAAGAGTACATGGGGCGCCCATAACGACTACAGGTAGGTAGTCGGGACACCCAAAAGACTACAGGTAGGTAGTTGAGTACTCTGGGCAAAGTAGATAAGTCCTAGGCACAAGGCAGTGTGCGGAGTTATGGTTAGAACCGGGGTTACCATTAGCCCTTGACAGATGGTCATTCAACTAACGGTGAAATCGAGGCAAGGATAACAGTGATAGCCAGAGTCATGGATGTTTGGTTGTATTATCATTCGGCTTCAAGAGCGGTGTTTTCTGGGTGCTTATCTGATCTTGGTTTAGGCCTTGGGGGTTTGTATTTGGAAAACATCGTCCTTGACTCGAGTGGTATTCGCTTTACCTTAATTGTCTATGTTGTTATGCTTGCTTCTCCTTAGTGTATGTCTGGGGCTATCACTGTAGAAAGAGGTGGAGTGGGATGGTTTGGTTCCTATTCCTTTTATCCTTTATGCTCTTTTGGTATGCTTGATAGTTGATTTACTGCTCACTAAGACTTTGTCTGACTCAAGGTTTTATGTCTCCTCTTATTACCTTGGGCTGTTCATCCATGTCGGGATGGGCAGACTAGGTAGCAGGTGACAGGTGCTGTGCTAGGAGTTCTACGCTAAAGATGACGAAGACGAGCAGGAGGCTTTGCATATTAGTTTTCTTACTATATGTACTGGGTATCCGCTGCTGTATTTGGTTGAGTGATTTGTAGTGAGGCTTTCATGTATGGATTTGAGTAGATGATTGTATGAAACTACTGTGATGCTTATATGATGATGTTCTGTTCTATGGAGCTTCACTATATTATATTTCTCTATTGTATTTTATCCATGCGCTGTGAGTTATGCGATAGAGATTCTTCTGTTTTGTTTTACCCTGACTATCGTCCATGGCTGCCTGGCACACCTTTTAGCGCATTATTTCCTTGATTTGGTGCGGGAGTCATGGGCGGTCGTCACATTTGGTATCAGAGCTTTGGTTAGTCGATTTTAGCCAACGCTCGCTGACGTAACTACGTATGAGAGGCGTAATTGTATTTTGATGAATGATTACTATATATGATATAGTAGCTTAGAAGGATTTGAACTCCTTATGCAGTTGTTTCTTAAGGTGTTCTAATCATTCTTTTTACAGATACTAAGGATGAGTCGAAGTGAGAGACAAGCTGCGAGGGGTAGCCGTGATGCTAGGGAAGCTGTTGATTATGCTCCTATGTTTGAGGCCATGATGACTTCAATCATGAGGAGAATACCAGCTTCAGGATCATCTGTGGATGTGGGAGTTCAAGTCCAAGCTCCGAGACCGGTGGATTTTGCCAAGCTTTGCAAGGATTATACTGCTCTTGGAGGGAAAGTTTTCTTGGGGACGGAGTCGACTATTGAGGTGCAGAGATGGATTGATGCTTGCAAAAGAATCTTTGGTGACTTAGGGATTGAGGATGCAACTAAGAGGAAGCTTGCATCGAGACAGCTTCAGGGAAGAGCTGTTGATTGGTGGAATTCTATCACCATCGATACTCTAGAAGAAGAGATTACTTGGGAGCAATTCCAAGTTAGATTTGAAGCTAAGTTCATCTCTACTTCCCAGAAATCTGTCTTGTTTAAGAGGTTTGTGGAGCTCAAGCAAGGGGGAAGGCCTGTTCTTGAGTACATTTCTGAGTTTGAAGCTTTGTCTAAGTATGCCAGATCGTATATTGATTCTCCCTACCAGAAGAATGAAAAGTTTGTGACTGGTCTGGATGCTTATCTTGGGAGGCAGTTAGTGGATCATCTGGACGATCCATTTGAGAAGCTTGTGGAAAAAGCTCTTAGGCATGAGAGTTTGTTTCCTAGGGAAAGTTCTGTCGTTTCTGTAACCAGGGAAGGATCTAAACCACAGCAGAGTGGCAATAAGAAGAGGAAACAACAGCAACAGAGGGGTAGGGATGGCCAGAAGAAGCCGAAGAGTGAAGTGACTTGCTATAACTGCCAGCAGAAGGGCCATCTTTACAAAGATTGTAAGAATCCCAAAGTGCCGGGAAAGTGTTACAACTGTGATAAGCTGGGACATATCAAGAAGGATTGTCCAGAACCGAGGAAAGATAGGCAGGTTGTGCAAGCCTATGCTTTGGGGGCTGTTCCATCGTCTTCGAAAGCTCCTACTGCTGAAGAGAAGGGGAAGAGTGTGGTTGTTCAAGGTACTCTTTCTATTTGTGGTGTTCCAGTTAGAGTGTTGTTTGATACTGGAGCGTCGCATTCTTTTGTTTGTGATGATTTGGTAAGCCGGTTAGGTATGAAACCGGATATTGTTGATAGGCCATTGGTTGTGACTAATCCGGTAGGGGGTTCGTCATGTTTGTGTATGTTATGTCGTGGTCTAGTTGTGTCGAGTCATGATTGCTCGTTTGTTTGTGATTGCTTTGTTCTGAACTTTGCGGGGTTCGGAATTATTTTGGGTATGGACTGGCTTAGGAAGTATGCGGCTAGGATTGATTGTGAGAGGCTTGAGGTGACAGTCGGGAATGTGGAAGGGCGAAAGGTTGTGATACGATGTAAGCATGAAGAAGGCGTCTTCATGAGCTTCATGTATTCGCTAGTTGTTCCACGGGATGGACTGTCATCGGTGCCTATTGTGAATGAGTTTGAGAATGTCTTTGAGGAAGTCAAAGGGTTGCCGCCACATAGGGAGATCGAGTTTCGTATCGATCTAGTTGAGGGAGCCAGACCTGTTGTGATGCCTCTTAGGCGGATGGCACCGAGGGAGCAGCAAGAGCTGAAGGTGCAAGTTGATGACCTTTTGCGGAAAGGATTCATTCGGAGAAGTGTGTCCGAATGGGGTGCGCCCGTTGTGTTCGCAACCAAAACGGATGGATCGTTGAGGTTGTGTGTTGATTATCGTGAGCTGAATAAGGTGACTAGGAAGAACAAGTATCCATTGCCGAGAATAGATGACTTGTTTGATCAGCTTCACGAGGCTAAGGTGTTTTCTCAGATGGATTTGGCAACGGGATTTCACCAGTTGAGAGTGGCGAAGGATAGTGTGCCGAAGACTGCTTTCAGGACACCATCCGGGTTTTATGAGTGGCTGGTAATGCCGTTTGGATTGACTAACGCGCCAGCATATTTTGTGGATCTTATGAATAGAGTGTTCAGAGATCAGTTGAATAAGTTCGTGCTTGTGTTCGTGGATGATATTCTGATTTATTCCAGAACTGAGGGAGAGCACAAGACGCACTTGAGGATTGTTTTGGAAATTTTGCGGAAACATCAGCTGAAGGCTAAGTTTTCGAAGTGTCACTTCTGGAAGAGTGAAGTGAGGTTCTTAGGCCATGTTATCTCTGGAAATGGAATAGCGGTTGACCCCGCTAAGGTGGCAGCGATCCAGGATTGGGTTAGGCCTAAGAATGCATCTGATGTGAGAAGTTTTCTTGGATTAGCAGGATATTATCGTCGGTTTATCAAAGACTTTTCCAAGATAGCTGCACCGTTGACAGGATTGACGAAGAAGAATCAAGTGTTCAGATGGAATGATAAGTGTGAACAAGCTTTCATAATCCTGAAAGAGCGACTGACGAGTGCTCCTGTTTTGACTATTCCAAGTGGGAATGATGAGATGGTGGTTTACACCGATGCATGTGGTACTGGACTTGGAGCAGTGCTAATGCAGAAGGATAAAGTTGTTGCATATGCAAGTCGACAACTGAAGCCGCATGAGAGGAACTATCCGACTCATGATTTGGAGTTAGCGGCAATTGTGTTTGCTTTGAAGATGTGGAGACATTATCTATTGGGAGTTAGATTCGAGTTGTTTACAGATCATAAGTCGTTGAAGTATCTGTTCTCCCAAAAGGATTTAAATCTTCGACAGCAACGATGGCTAGAGTTCCTAGCATCTTATGATTTTGGTATAGCCTATACTCCAGGAAAAGGTAACGTAGTGGCAGATGCGTTAAGTCGAAGACATGCAGGTTTGGGAGCCATGTTTTCGGAATGGAAGAGTCTTGAGTATTTGGCTGGATTTGACTTCAGGCCTAGATGTGAATTGGAACCTAAGATGTTGGCAAACTTATCGATAAGGCCTACTCTTGTGGAAAGGGTTGGCGAGAGCCAAAAGGGAGATGATAAGCTTGTCAAGATTATCTGTGATTTGGAATCTGGATTGGACCCGGAGAAGGATAAGGGATTCGAGGTCGATCGAGAGGGTTGGCTTCGAAAGCAAGGGCGACTAGTTGTTCCCGATGTAGATGGATTGAGAGATGAAGTTCTGAGGGAGAGTCATCACTCGAAGTTGACAATTCATCCAGGTGGAAATAAGATGTATCGGGATATGAAGAGAACCTACTACTGGGAAGGTATGAAGAAGGATGTTGGAAATTTTATTTCCAAGTGTATGAATTGCCAGTTGGTGAAAGCTGAGCAGAAGAAGCCCAGTGGATTGCTTCAGCCATTAGAGGTTCCTGCATGGAAGTGGGAGCAAGTGTCGATGGATTTTATCGATGGTCTACCTAGAACTAGGGCAGGAAATGAAGGGATTTGGGTCACAGTAGATCGTTTGACCAAGAGTGCAAGGTTCATTCCTGTTCGATCGACTAGGACTGCATCGAAGTTGGCTGAGCTATATGTGAAGTGGATTGTTCGATTCCATGGTGTTCCGAAGAGTATAGTAAGCGATCGAGATCCGTTGTTCACTAGTGGATTTTGGAAGAGCTTCCAGGAAGTTTTGGGAACCGAGTTGTGTTTGAGTACAGCTTATCACCCTCAAACAGATGGTCAGACTGAGAGAGTCAACCGAGTTTTGGAAGATCTTCTTAGAGCATGTGTTTTGGACTTCGGAGGGTCATGGGAAGATCACCTTCATTTGGTGGAGTTTGCTTATAATAACAGTTATCAGTCGAGTATTGGTATGGCACCATATGAGGCATTATATGGAAGACCGTGTAACTCTCCGACATGTTGGTTGGAAACTGGAGAAAAGCTGATACTTGGGCCAGAGATGATTCGACAGACTTCAGATTGTATAGAGATCATTCGGCAACGAATGAAGGCAGCCCAAGATCGTCAGAAAAGTTATGCCGATAATCGTCGTAAGGATTTGGAATTCGACGTAGGTGATATGGTTTTTGTGAAGATTTCTCCTCTGAAGAGTGTCATTAGATTCGGGAAGAAAGGAAAGTTAACTCCGAGATTTGTTGGACCATTCCCGATTATCGAGCGTATTGGAAAGCTCGCTTATAGATTGGAGTTACCGGAAAAGATGGCGGGTGTGCACAGTGTTTTTCATGTATCTTATCTACGGAAGTATATGCACGACCCAACTACGGTGGTTTCTGCTGATAGCTGTGAAGACTTGGAGGTTGATCCAGTTGTTTCGAGACCTCGTAAGCCGCTTCGTATTGTTGAAACCGATACGAAACAGCTTAGGAGGAAGACGATTACGTTGCTCAAGGTACAATGGAGTGATGATGTTAACGACTGTACGTGGGAGAAGGAAGAGAGGATGAAGGCAGCTCATCCCGAACTCTTCGAGGTATGGCCCTAAAGTGTCGTGACATCTCATGAATTTGTAGCTTGTTCTAAGTCTTAGAATTCTGCATGCTAGGTTAGAATTGGTTGCATGGATTGTTGATTGCCATGGATGATAGGCATGCGGAATAATTGTGATTGCTGTTGTTTGCTTGGAATTTCGAGGGCGAAATTCCTAAGGGGGAGAGAATGTAACGACCCGTATTTTACGAGTCGATAAATCGTAGAATTTGCAGGTCGATAGTGTTGTTTGTGTTGCTTCTAGCTTGAGTCGTTTAGAAGTTAACCCGGGTACAAGTGATGAGCCGTGACCGACTCATAGGGGACCGACTCAAGGAGGGGTAGCGGTTTAAAGTTTTGGCCGAGATAAGGATGGACCGACTCAAGAAGTTAGGCGACTCATAGGATGACCGACTCATAGAGGGCCGAGATAAGAAGTGTGGCCGAGTCAACGAGTTACGACTCATAGGGTTTGCCGAGTTAAGGAGTTAACGGGTTAAGGGTGTAGCGACTTAGGGCTTAGGTCGTGGGTAGTTGAGTCGGTGAGGCCATGGGTCGTGAGTCGTTTGACCGAGTTAGGGATAGGTTGAGTCGTTTGTGTCATAGTTAAATCGTGACCGACTTATGTTGAGTCGGCTAGGACTTAGGTCGGCCATAAGGCTGTGTTGTTAGGTCGTTTGCAACTGAGTCGGTAGGCACGACTTAACGATGAGTCGTAAGTCGTTAGGCAGCTTGGTGTTGAGTCGTTGATTAGTTAGGTCGGCTCTGGTATTAAGTCGTAGGTCGGCAGGGTTGTTGAGTCGTGTGAGTGGCTTATGGTAAGTCAGCATGTGGATGAGTCGGGGACGACTCAGGAGTTGGGTCGGCGACGACCTAAGAGCGACGACTCATGGTTGATTCAGCCTATAAATAGAGGGGTTTGGCTCACTTTTTGGCACCGGTTTTTGAAGCGACGAAGTGCTGCCATTTTGAAGACTCGACTACAACATTTCTTCATCTTCTTTTCTCCATTCCAATCTAATTCTAACATCCATTGAAGATTGAAGATCAAGATCAAAGATCAAGAGCCAAAGTTGAAGATTTTCATCCGAAGAAGCTAGATTTCACCGTTTCAAGTGAAATTTCTCCGGATCAAGCTCAAGTCCTTGCTGTCCAGATCTGAAGTTGATTGATTTTAGGTTGTTTTGGTGATTTGGTGAGTGGTAGTTATCTCTCACGCGGATCCAAAGGAGTATATTGGATTGGTGGCATGTTTGGGTGTTAAAGTTAGAGATTTCATGCATTTTTCTTAGATCTAAGTCTAGATCCATGGTTTTTGAAGATGTTTACTTATGCAAGTTTGTTTAATAAGCATTAGAGACAAAACCCATGTTTTATAATTGATAGATCTATGCTAAAAACCATGATTTCACATATGTTGGACTTTTGCTCGTTTATTTACGAAATTCCCATTATAGTTGATATTGCTTAAATTGCTTAATAGATCTTGTTTGAATGATTGATTATTTGAATGTATGATTGATTTGATTGTTTCCAAGTTAGCTAGTAGTTGATTTGGAACAAGATGATGAAAGAGGATTCAAAAGCTATGGAAGAAGGCTCTTGAATGGTGAAAGCTGCTTAAGGCATATGTAGCGGATGTTGAAGCTCATATGTATAGATTGGATGATGTTGAGATGGGACTTTGCCATGATTTGATGAGGCAAACCATGTTGTTGAGTTGAGACTTTGCTTTGATGCGATGAAGCGAAGTATGATGTGAGTCTTGGCTTAATCCAAGCAGGGATCATTCCAAGCATGTTGATAACTTGAAGAGTAGTTCAAGTTGGTTGATAATGGATTGTTCAAGAGGTAGCTTGAGCTTGTATGAGGATAGTCGTCAAGAAGGATGGCTAGGAGGCTTGGATCTCGTCGTTGTTGAAGGTTCTAGCATGCTCAAAAGCAAGAGTACATGGGGCGCCCATAACGACTACAGGTAGGTAGTCGGGACACCCAAAAGACTACAGGTAGGTAGTTGAGTACTCTGGGCAAAGTAGATAAGTCCTAGGCACAAGGCAGTGTGCGGAGTTATGGTTAGAACCGGGGTTACCATTAGCCCTTGACAGATGGTCATTCAACTAACGGTGAAATCGAGGCAAGGATAACAGTGATAGCCAGAGTCATGGATGTTTGGTTGTATTATCATTCGGCTTCAAGAGCGGTGTTTTCTGGGTGCTTATCTGATCTTGGTTTAGGCCTTGGGGGTTTGTATTTGGAAAACATCGTCCTTGACTCGAGTGGTATTCGCTTTACCTTAATTGTCTATGTTGTTATGCTTGCTTCTCCTTAGTGTATGTCTGGGGCTATCACTGTAGAAAGAGGTGGAGTGGGATGGTTTGGTTCCTATTCCTTTTATCCTTTATGCTCTTTTGGTATGCTTGATAGTTGATTTACTGCTCACTAAGACTTTGTCTGACTCAAGGTTTTATGTCTCCTCTTATTACCTTGGGCTGTTCATCCATGTCGGGATGGGCAGACTAGGTAGCAGGTGACAGGTGCTGTGCTAGGAGTTCTACGCTAAAGATGACGAAGACGAGCAGGAGGCTTTGCATATTAGTTTTCTTACTATATGTACTGGGTATCCGCTGCTGTATTTGGTTGAGTGATTTGTAGTGAGGCTTTCATGTATGGATTTGAGTAGATGATTGTATGAAACTACTGTGATGCTTATATGATGATGTTCTGTTCTATGGAGCTTCACTATATTATATTTCTCTATTGTATTTTATCCATGCGCTGTGAGTTATGCGATAGAGATTCTTCTGTTTTGTTTTACCCTGACTATCGTCCATGGCTGCCTGGCACACCTTTTAGCGCATTATTTCCTTGATTTGGTGCGGGAGTCATGGGCGGTCGTCACAATTAGGATACAGTATTAGCTAAGACAGAAGAATGGAAAGACTTAGAATCATTGTCAGCTTGTAGAATACTGTGGAGATTCGAAGTTGAGTCTGATTGAGAGTCTGCTAGGTTGTCTTGTCTAGATGTCCAACCGATAATGATTGAAAAGATAGCTTCCGAATAGGAGGAGGATCCAGTTTTAGTTGAATGGATCAAAAAGTTAAGGGAAAGAATGGACAAAGATGACTTAAAGGATTTCAATCTTGACCAAAATGGAAGGTTGATGAAGAAGGGCAGGTTATATGCTCCAAATTTGGAAGACGTAAGGAAAGAGATTTTATGGGAATGCCATCGTTCAAAGTTCACTATCCATCCAGTAGGAACGAAGATGTATAAGGATATGAAGAGAAGTTTCTTCTGGGAAGGCATGAAAAGGGATGCTGGCTTATGGGTGAAATAGTGTTTGGACTATCAAAAGGTAAAAGCCGAACATCAAAAGCCGAGTGGATTACTTCAGCCATTGGACATTCTAGTATGGAAGTGGGATTCCATCTCTATGGATTTTATTGATGGATTGGTGAGGTCTAATAGAGGGACTGAAAGTATATGGGTCATACTAGATAGATTGACCAAGAACGCCCATTTCATTCCGGTCAAGGCAAACAAGACGACACTTCTATTGGCTAAGTTATTCATGAAGAATGTGGTTCGACTGCACAGAATTCCGAGTATTGTGATAGTTATTCTTTGTTTACTAGCGAGTTCTGAAAAGTCTTCAGGAGAGCTTAGGAACCAAGCTCAAGATGAGTACCGCTTAACATCCACAGACTGACGGGCAGACAGAAAGTGCAAACAAGATCTTGGAGGACTTGTTCCCAGCTTATGTATTGGACTTTGAGAGATCATGGGAAGACCACCTACATCTAGTCGAGTTTGCGTATAACAGTAGTTATCAGAATATTATATGAATGACACTGTTTGAGGCTTTGTATGTAAGACCATGCAAATCCCCTACATGTTGGTTAGCGATCGGGGATAGATTAATTCTTGGTCCAGATTTTGGAAAAGAAGTAGCAAAAAAGATTGAGCCGATATGCGTGAGAATGAAGGAAGCTCGGTCTAGGCAGAAAAGCTATGCTGATAAAAGACGAAAAGATTTAGAGTTCTTTGTGGGAGACCAAGTTTTCATCAAAGTAGCGCCAACCAAAGGTGTTGTTAAGTTTGGAAAGAGCGGAAAGTTAGCACCATGGTTCGTAGGACTGTTCCCTATTTTAAGAAGTATCGAGAAACTCGTGTATATAGTAGAATTACCGAGTAATTTAATAGGAGTCCATGATGTCTTCCGTTTTTCTCATCCGAGGAAGTGTGTTAGGCATCTAGATACTAATATAATACAAAATGTGCTAGAGGATTTAATAATGGAATCGAACATGACTATAGCTAGGAAGCCTATCCAGATAGTCGAAAGAGATGAGAAGAAGTTGAGGAACAAGATAGTCAGATTAGTGAAAATCCAATGGAGTGGCGATGCTAGAGAATGTACATAGGAGACTGAGAGCTGTATTAGAGGAGTTTATCCTGATTTTTTTGATGGTATGTTTTACCTTTGGTTGTTTGTTGTGTTCCTTATCATAATTTCGAGGACAAAATTCTTTAAGGATGGGAGGTCGTAACACCCCATGTTTTTAGTAACATTATTTAAGATATTTAGTTAGTTAAATAAAATTAAATGATGACTATGGACTGAGATTTGTGATTAAAATAAAGGCGTAGTCGTGCCATGCTAATGAATAAATGAATGAACTAATATGGAGTTAAGTGTTAAGAAATAAGGAAGGGCAAAATGGGAAATATGAGGGATTTATACCCTAAACCCTTAGGAATTGAAAACACATGTTCATTTCATTTTCCCCAAACAAAATACTTCAAGGATGGCCACCATTTTCAATCTCAAGAGAAGATAAAGCTAGGTTTTTTAAGATGAAGAATCGAACCAATTAATCAAGATTAAATCTCACATCCTAATCACAAAGCTAAGGTGAATAATGACTACATCTCACTTTTCTATATATTTTCAGTTTTAAGATGAAATCTGAGTTTATCTTACATGATTTAGCCACGATTTTGAAGAGCAAAATGTTTATATACACATGTTGATGATTTATGCTTGTTCATATAGATTTTATGATATTTTTTGATGTGAAAACCCTATTTAATGACATTCAAATGCCTTACGATTTTAGATCTAGATAAGAAAAGTTATTTTAGAGATGGGTTTCAATTTTTATAATTTTTTGAATCAATGTGGATTTTGAATTAACGTTCTAGTAAAGAAAATGATTTATTGGGTTATAAATTATTTATGGCCAAATAAATTATTATTTGTGTCTAAAATTTATATATGTTTGAAAACATATTTAATTGGATTTTTGTAATTTTTGTAGAATTTTCCAAAGAGTTTTGATGAATATATAAAATTATTTGATGTATGAGACTTAAACGTTTTATATATTTAATTAGGTAGAAGGGGTATTTTACAAATGATTTAAATTAATAAATTCTAGAATTATGGTAGTACTTTTAGAAAAGAAAAATTAGCAATAATAAGAGTTGAAAAACAAAGCAGGTTAGTTAAAAAGTTTACTTAAAAAAGGTTTAAAATCAGAAATTCATGTTAAAAGTGTGTTTCGCCCAATTTGGTTCTGCCTAGGTAGCTTTCGGCTAAGAGCCTCCGCCTACTTCCTCAAACCAATGCACATAGTATCAACTCGTTAGTGCACAGTGAATTGGAAAAAGGCGGGAGGTAGGAGTCGAAACCAAGGGGTTTCGAAGGGGTTGAAGCACCTTTATGTTTTGAAAGAGAAAAGCGCCTGCTTTGCTTTCAACTAAAATGCTTTTAACTTAGTTGGCTTCCGACTAGGTCAACTGATTTAAAGAAAAAGTTTTAAGGTTGCACCTGTCTTCTAAGTAATAGCTTTCAACTTAGTTCTCCCAACTAAGTTAATGGTTTTGAAGTAGATGTACCTTTGTTTTTAAATAATAGTTTCTGACTATGTCGAAGCCAATACTGTCGCTTCCTACCTTTCGAAATAGAGCTTTCGAATGGGACAGTTTTGATTTATAAAACACCCTACCGCTTCTCCAGTGCTTTCGGAATGTGGTGGTTTCGGCACCATCACTTTCTTACTTGAGTTATAGCTTTCGAAAGAGATAGCTTTCAACCCTGTTGCTAGTGGCACTTAGTGATTTTGAAAGAATAACACAATGGTTTTGAAAGAGAATGGTTTCGACTTAAATGATTTCGAAAGATGTTTTTCCACATGTTTTAAATCGAACCCAAGTGCATTTGAAAGGTTTGAGTTCTAAAAGGTTTAATGCTTTCGAAAGGTTTTGAAATTGGTTCTAAAGGGGTGGTTCCACAAAGGGTTTCGAAGATGATGAAGGGAAGTGTTTTCCAATGATTTCGAAAGGGAGAAAGGAAAGGCTTTTTTCCAATGGTTTTAAATAAGTTTAAAGGAAAGGTTTTCCTATGGTTTCGGAAGGTAATGTTTAATGGTTCTAAAGAGAGATGTCTAAGATTTTTAGCTTTCGAAGGAAAAGGGATTTCAATGTTTCCGAAAGGTTGTATAAATGGTTTCGAAAGGAAGGTTTGGTCTTTCGGCCTAGATAAAAGAAAGAGTTTTACATAGTTTTGAAAGAGGTATTTTCAATTATTTAAAGGTTTTCATCAACAAAGATTTGAGTGAAGTGTATATACATCACAGCTAGGCGATTTGAATAAAGCATAGAGAATATGTATTTGCCTTAGGTAAGTATGATTTAAAGATTTAAATCAAATTGTAAGAGATTTTCAAGGAAAATTTAAGGGAAGTTATTCTTAAGTAAAAATGACTCAGATTTTATAATAGCAGAAGGGGCTGGTATAGGGTCGCGCCCTATACATGAGCTATTGCCCTAGCTAATTTAGTCCAAAATTCCAGTGTGTAGGGCTTTGTCGCATGTAGGACTAAAATTATGATCACATAAAAAAGGGAATATATGTTTGTATACAAATAGGTTATTGATGAGCCCGCAAAATCAATAGGTTCAGGTGACCCTGGGAGATGTTAAGTTAGGGATACACCATCCAGAAGAGAAGTATTTAATAAATAGTCAAAGACAGACCGTCAAGAAGTGGTGTGTCTAACAGATGTTAGATAAATTTTGATGCTTTGTCCGGTAGGCTTGAGTCGGCCAAAGATAAATGGTAAGCCAAACAAAACTATAACGGTCAGTTAGAGAGTCCATTTGTTACCTAATATGTATGTTTACATAATATAATGATGCTTTACAGTTTAACTAGATTTGGTTTCAGTATAAAGGTTTGCAAAAGATATGTTGTAAAAGGATGTTATGTGCTGTCTTCCAATACCACAGCCTTGATGAAGTATAGTGCATTATTAATGATAGGCGGCATCAATAGTATGCAGCGTCATTGTAGGCCTTCCCCTTGGCTTTGATGATCGGCTTTTCTATGTCAAACACTTCCTTTATCTACGAAATCCTTTGACTTTGACATTCTTGTTGTCGTCATGTCGTCATTCCATCGAAATTAATAATGGTAGTTACAACATCTAAAATCAATTATAATGATGTAAAAATGTGCTTACAACCGTTTCTAGATATCAAATGAAGTAAATCTTTGGGAGGTAAAAATAGAAATATTTTATAACAATGTACAAAAAGGAAAACCTCATAGTAGGATCCAAATAGAAATATCATTTCAACAATTAAATATTGCACAAATTATAGCATCAAATAATATCATATCTATATATTAACCATTTAATTTACAACTAGGACATAAGAGATAAATGAAACTATACCGTGAATTTGAGTTATTCCAGTTACTTTGTCCCCTCCTTTGCTTTTACCAGCATAATTACAAATACACAAATATAAATATGATAAGAAAGGGAAAAGGGTTTCAACTATGTTTAGTGTATCGACCAGCATTTTACCTATCAAAGGATCGTAAAGTATTATTATTTAATTCATATGAGTTTGTATGACTCATAAACTGTAGGAAATCAAGACTATGGACATTTTCCATCTTTAGAATTTTTGATTGACATTTCAGACCTAAAAATTCTTGTAAGATCTATAACTTTTGACAAGGATTGAATTAGTTTCTGAACCACTTGCATTAGATTGGTCTTGTGGTTTCCTACTGATCTTAGCTAAATCCATCATTAAAAGGAGAGAAGGGGATAATATATTGATCATTTTGGTGCTTGAAAATTTATGCTCTTGGCTACTCATATCACATTTGGGGTATAAAGTGGTAATTTGGCACAATATTTTATTCATCACTAAGTCAAAATGGACAATAAATGGTGACACTCCTTTTTAGATCTATGTTCCTTTCTTGACATCTTCTCTTCATCCTCCAATCCTTCCTCCATCCTATATCCTTATCTCCTCATCCCCAAGTCGTCTCTCAGATATGATGGCGTAGAACCGCAAATCAAAAGCAACATTCACGGCAACGCTTGAACCTCGTCCTTCCTCACAAACCAGATCTGATCGTCCTAACATGGCTTTTCAGTCTAAGGACCATGCTCAATCTTCTGCCTCCAAGCTAATGCTTTCTTCATCTTAGATCCTCGAACTACCGGCATCTCTGGATTTGTCAGCTAGTATGCTCGACAAGGTCAGTATGCTTTCTAATTTAGACTATGGCATTGAGATGCCAGATTATCATATGGTACTCTATAATGTTGGCAAAGAGCCTGTTGCTTATATGAGCTTGCAAAATTATTTCTCCAATTTTTAATAAAGTCGTTGGTGTCGATAGTATCCCTATAGTCGTTACCCTACTTAACATATCGAACTCATTCAAAGATCTAGTTGCTGAATTTGCTTCTTCACCAAATGCAGTTGGACCAATTCTGGTATTTCGTATATTGGTTCTAATTCTATGATTGCCACCTTACTTGTGTCTTTTTTTCCAAGGTGAAGGAAGTCTGGTTAATTCTAAATGTCAAGTTGATGAAATTTGTGATTTTGAAGGAGTTGAGGGAGGTTTTGTTGAGGAATTGAGTGTTTTATCTCCTATTTTACATTGCTCCCCTAGTGCTTTTGTAAATGCCAAGGTTAGTCCTTTTGCTGCTGCTCTGTTGCAGATTGATGTACTGATTAATTTAGCTAGTGCCCTTGCTCTTTTAAGTGCTACTACTATGCCCTCCCAAGCCCCTACTTCAATTCTATATGAGAATGGACCTAGTATCGATTCTGTTGCTACTCCGTCTTCTAAAGAAATAAAGTGGTCCTCTCTATTATCTACTTTACCGAGAAATGCAAGTATGTATGTGCCACGTTTTTTTGATACTTCAGAAATTGATGGTGTAACGGTGCCTCGGGCGGAGGTTATTCATGCAAGGGTAGATTTTTGGTTTGATTACTTAGTGGTTTCTTACTAGATTCCAATCCTTCATATTATTCTGTTAGAGAACAATATCGTAAAGGCTGGAAGTTCGGTGATGGTCTTCAAGTCCACTTTGACAACTCTATGTTTTATTTCAAGTTCTCTAAACTCGATGAAATGCTTTGGGTCCTCGAAGCGGATCCATCATATTTCGAGGGTATGCCTTTTATAGTTACTACCTAGAGTCCTTTTATTTAGAATGCTAGCATATAGGTCTTATCTATTCTAGTTTGGGTTTATTTCTTCCATATTCCATCTATTTTGCAACCCATGATTGGTTTGGATTTGATAGTAAGCGTTGTTGGTAAGCCGAAGTGTTTTGACGTTAACACTGTTGCTAGGAAGAGGCTTATTTATGCTAAAGCATTAATCGAAATTACTACGGATAAGATATTGCCTTCCATGATTAGAGTTCCACCGGATGAGGGGTGCACTATAGTTGTGGATGTTCATTACAGTTGGGTTCTAGATATACGCACGACATGCATGTCTTTTGGTTACACTAAGGAATTTTATAAGCATGAAAAACCTTTTATTTCTCCTTAACGTTGGATCCTCCCTAACTATCCCTGTTAAAATTCCTCTTCGTCGACCCCTTATCGGAAAGTGGGTTCAAAAGCTCAGGTGTGCTTCTACCATTCATGAAGTGACCGTGGATGTTGCTGCCCCACTTCTAGACTCTGCTATCATTATTTCTCCTTCTGAGATCCTTGCATCCACCACTCATAATTAGATGTACCTGCTATATTAGTTTCAAATTTGGATCCTTCCTTGATTGTTTTGTTTTAGAGTTCGAATAAGCAAGCTTTGATTCATGGAAACTCAAAAATGCGATACAATCCAAACTATGTTGTTTTTTATAAATATATCTCTAATGTTGGAGAGAGAAAATATCTATATGATCAGGAAGTGGACGAGGATTTATCACTTTATGTTATAGGTGAACTTGGTGAGAGGAATAAGACACTTCTAGTGGATGCCTCTTGGGATAGGAGATTCCTATACAGCTCTGATTTGTCGACTATTTTCCTTCCTTAGTTACTTTACTCTCAGGGTACCTCCATGTTGTTGGGCCTGATTCTTTGGAAGAAGGCGGTGTTCCACTTCTTCGTAAGGGGATTAGTCTGTTTCAGTCAGTAGTTTTGGCCTTTTCCTATCTCCTATGCTAAATGTTCTATAGCTTTTATGTGCATGTATAGAACACCTATTTAAATTTCATTTATGAAAGTGCACAACCCACTATAAAGAGGGCTAGCCTTAATTTATATATTGGGTGAGTGATTCTTGATCGCTCACTATTTTATGCTTGTCTATATTATTAAAATATGTGGGTTAAACACGATTTTGACATTAAATGTTTTCTAACTTCAATTACATCATTAAAAATGATTATGGTCAGAAGTAAGAATATTAGATTTAATTTTAAATAGTTTCACAACTTCTTTTTGGCCATATTATCATGTTAGAGAAAAGTAAGATCTAGACCATAATTTGTATGTTAAACTTGTTTGAATTACTTGTATATGTTTGATGAATGCTTATGTAGGACATGTACGCAGAATGGATTGTCTTGATATGGTTTGCTAGTATTTTAGTGAAGTTAGGAATAGAGGTCTTATAGTAGGGCAAAAGCAAAGGAAAAAGTGATCTAAATTGGATGAAACTTAGATGAAGTGCTCCGAAGGTGGGGAGGAGCCCAAGATTCTACTCGTTGCTCAATTGAAGTCGGTAGGAGTGATTGATGATGAGATGATTTCAGTTCGGTGGAGATAGTTGTAGATGTTTCTAGTACAAGACTAAGGCTTAGGGCCTTCGACAATAGAACTTCGGGGTAGACTTTGTGTTAAAGGCAGGAAGAGGTTTAGAACTTCGAAGTCAAAAAATAGACTAAGCATATAGATTGATATCGAATTTTTTTCTAGCATGTGGGTTAGTGTTTAGGGAATGAACTAAGGGGTTCTAAGCATGTCGAGAAGTGATCAAGGAGAGAAATACTTAGCCAAAATATGGCTAATTATTGGGTTGTAGATTCAGATTGGTGCCGTCTCTTTTGGTCTATACCGACATGAATCTCTTACAATGAAGTGGATGAAACTTTTAGAGGGAAGCTTGAGGACTCTACTGTTTATGTTGCAGTTGGTTATTCATTTGCTTATGTTTTGAGGGAAATGTAATGGCTTGATAAATGATGGTAGCTTCAAGACTTCGATGATGGAAGCTCGATGGTTAATGTAGTTAGGTTCTGATGATGGTGGCTCGATGTTGAATTGAGTCGTCCGAAGGATTATACACAAAGGGCGAGTCCTAAGAAAGGTGCCCTGAGTATACGAGGTTCAATAGTCCTAACATGGAAAGAAGGAATACTACTAAAATCCTTTAAAATAAATAATTAATACTAGGAAACTTGGTTTTAAAACGCGTTCACAAAAATATATAGTTTGTAGAAATATCGGTAATGTGATCCAAAATCATTTTATCAACAAAAAACTTTTAATTTTATGTAAGTTGTTCGAATTGAACAGTCATAATTTAAACTAGTTAGAAATTTGAATATGTAAAATTTAAACAAACTGTGTAGAATTGTAATCAGTGCATTGAGTTGAACAAATGTGTAATTTTATTTTGACAAACAAACAAACAAAAACGGACGTCACATGCACTGAACGGACCCTAAAGTGGACCCATATATGCATAAGAATTATTTAAATCCTCTCATGCAACACATAACCCTTATGTGCTCTCTTACATGCATAAAATGAGAAAAGTGGCAAATCTTGTGGCACTTGGAAAACATGTCACCAATTAGCAAAAATATAATACACATGCAAACACAAAATATCAAACCATAAACAAAACCAAAAACACCCTCTTTATTTCAACCAACTTTCTCTCTACTAAACTAAATTTGATGATATTGGACTACCTTAATGGTGTTTCAATAAGGAAAAACTTTCATGTTGATCAATTTTGCTGATTCAAAGAGTGCCTTAGGTGAAAACCAATGGGAGGTGAGTGGTTCTGCATGCCTAGTTTTTCAACTAAGAAATTATCTCCTCAATTCCAAAAATCCAAAATAATTCTCTTTAAAATCAATTCCTATAAAATTTGGACCAAAACCTCCTTATGATATTCATTTTTTTTCAAAATCAGGTGTCCTAAATCAAAGTGGAACAGGGTCAAAGGTGTCAAATTCGAGAGCAATTTTGGAGGCTTGGCCGTGAGCATGGAGGAGGAAAGCAAGGTGGCAATAAGATTTCTGGCGGCTAGGAAATTTTTTTGCTTGTTTTTGCCTGATGATAGGAAACATGCATGTGTTATATAAGGCTTGTGCGTAAAGTTAGCAAGGAAATTTGTGGGCTTTCTTACCATCAAAATAGATATGATGTACTTATATTATTGGTTTTGATATTTGCTTTGGAAAGAAAATAGCATATGCAGATGATTATGGATTTGTATGACTTTTTATGATCGTTTGCATGGCCTTGAAACAAAGCACATAGGGTTTAGTAGGGGATGGACTTGAAATAGAAGTGATTTTATAGCGATAGTCGCTATAATTGTACTTTAGAAATGCCTTAGTCTGTTAATTTTCTATGGACTTTTGTATAGAGATACTTAGGGACTTCTTGCAATGGTTGTGATGTATTATGTGTATAGTGATTACTATAAAAAGATTGGGTGTTTATCATATCTAAAATCGATGAAACTTTTAAGTGTATAAAAGTTGAATTGACTGAACTTATTAGAGCACTATTCTGTAGCACTTTATAAACGCTATAGTAGCTTTGAACCACTTTCTACAGCATTCAGAAGTGTTGTAGCCTCTATTTTGGAACTAAATAGTATTTTTGGCTCTGAAAATGGTTTTAATGTGCCTAAAACTTTTTATGTACTTACAAAAATGTTATATTATCTGTTTTAAATTAGGATTCTTTGAAAACCTTTTTAAACTATCGCAGTACTCTTCTATAACATTTAATAAATACCGTTTTTTTGTTTGAGACTTAAAATTGTTTATAAATGTTTTTAAATTAAATTGCTCCGCTTCATCCTTTTAGGGATATTTTGTACATAATATTAGAGCATTTTAAAAGTGGATTGGAATATTTATGTACTTTTAAGAATTAATAATGAATTTCTAAAGTAGGTTATTATATAAAGGAAAATAGCTCTTTTTCAAGTTTTAAACTAATTATGAATTAATAGTATTTTAAATAAAAAAAATTTAACTATATTATAAGTATTCTTAAGGATGTATAAAGTTTATATAGTTTATTGAAAATTAGTTAGTTATTTATTCAAGTATTAAAAAGCCTTTGTAATATAATCTTTTAAATCATTTTTTAGAATTTTATTAATTGTATTATAGAATAAATTAGTATAAAATAAATACATACATACATACATATATATATATATATATATATCATTTTATAAAGGGTTTTAGTAAAATATAATATCTTTTAAATTGTTTTTAGAATTTTACTAATTATATCATAGTATAAATAAATGAGTATACATATATGTCATTTTGAAAAAGGTTTTAAGTAAATATATAAGTTTTGAAAAGTAAGTAGTAAAGAAAGATTTGAATATTATCAATCTAGTTAAAGTGAATAGTTTAGTGAAGTTAAGTAAATGTAAATTAATTTGTCAAAGTAATAAAATGATAAGCGATTATAATTACGATTATAATTAGATATTTAATAATGAATATTTTAAGGATAATTATAAGTAATGATTTTGGGTTTATAGTAAATAATGTTTTACTAACATTTACTTTTAAACACTTAAATTATATTTAATATGTAAAAATGATTATGAATATACTTAGATCTTTAATGGTCGAACTTTAAAGATAATAACAAGTATGGAATGTTTTGGAATAAAGATAGAAAACTTATATGTTTAAAATATAAAAGAGAGAAGGTGTGTATAGTAATAATGTTTAAGTAACGATTTTTTAACCTCTTTTATTATAGTTTAAAGTAAGTAACTTTGTAAGTGATTTGTGGATATACCGATATCGTTGGGATAAGTATATGAACACTTTTTGAAGTATCGAAAAGAGTGCAAACGAATAGAGAATTGTGTTACTAGTATATATCTTTTTTAAAGATATTTTAAATATATGTACAAGTAGAAAAATGAAGTTTTAATTAATAAGGAGTAATAAGTAATAAAGAAAGGTTTAATTAATGAAGGAGTATTAGTTAATAAAGGAAGTTTTAATTAATAAAGGATTGTTAATTATTGAAGGAAGTTTCAACTGATTAAGAGTTTATTAATTAGTAGTTTAAATAATTAGATAATCAAGTAGGAATTTAGCAATTAAGAATATAAATTAATAAGGAAAGCTTTAATAAATGGAAAAAAAAATTATTGAGTAAAAAGGAGTTTTACTAATAAAATGGGTTCTTAATTAATAAAGGATAAATTATTAAAAGGGATCAAAAGTAGTTTAGGCGACTTGATCAGGCTTTGTATGAATTAATAGTGCTCTTATGTTTACTTGTTTATAGAAAATATATGGGACTTAGTTACCTTATACGATCATTTTCATTGTTATTGAATATGACCAAATTCGTCAATTAAGTCTTGAAAAGGCCGGGATTGTTAAGCGTTTTAGTTATCCAAAACCACTTTAAGACACATGCCTTATCTCTTGGAAGCGGGTCTGTTCGATACATTGGAACCCATTTAGTTACCTTTTGCGATCATTTTCATTGTTATTGAATATGACCAAATTCGTCGATTAAGTCTTGAAAAGGCCAGGATTGTTAAGCGTTTTACTTATCCAAAACCACTATAAGACAATGCTTTATCTCTTGGAAGCGGGTCTGTTGGAGATATTGGAACCCATTTAGCGATTCTGATTAGTTCGAGTGATTATGGCTTGTGTGTTGAGAAGCTGAACATAACTTTACCATCGGTACATGGCTAATGACAGAATAGGATGCATGATCTTGGGTTTAGCTAACCCACGGGCATATATCAACTCCATATCTAGAGTATGATTATCGGTATATTGTACATGGGAAATTGTTCATATTTGGTTCACATTTTTCGCAAAAATGTTCGAAAGTTGGGACAGTTTTGTTTACTTTATGGTATATCATATCTGAATACGATGCTCGGAAGGTAGTTTCCAACCATTGTCATAGAAGATCGGTCGATAGTTTACGGGAGAGGTCTCCGTGGAATATCCATTATGCGAATGCGCCTTGGTAGTTTAGATTTACTTCAAAATTGTTGTGCCGTGAGATACAAGCAGCACAACTATTTTCTTATTTATATTTATCACCCTTGACATTATTATAATATCTCTAGATTTCTTATGAAATGGTTGGGTCATTGTATTTTAAAAAAACTCATCCATGTTTATTTACGGCGTGGTCTTACAAGATACATTTATTTTTGTAGGGATTCATAAATATAAAAATTCATATGATTGAATTTCTCCCATTGGTTTACCGGGATGATCCGGGTGTTATTTTCTTATAATGCTCAGGTTAGACCCCAACATATTTCTAGATTTAACTATGGACGTTTTGGAGCTAGATGATTGCCTACTATAGTCTTTATTTCCACTATAATTACTTTATGTATATATATTAGCAATTGTAAGGACAGACTAACTGTTCAGGCTGATGGCAGTACGTAGACTAGTAACTTTGTCATGTTTTATATATTAGATTAACACCATGTATTATCTTTTGATATTATATGTTATCACCCTGTTGTGAGATTCTACTGTTTTTTTCTCTCCCCTTTCTTGTTCATTTTCTTTTATCCTAACAATCGGTCTTTCTAGCACTTGGGTGCTCGACACATGAATACCGTGGATGTATTAACATTAACATTCGAGGGTCAAAAAGAGTTGTCATTACAAATGGAGCAAGGAAATGGTTTTGATATGTACACTAAGTGATCACTGGTACTTGAAGTGTTTTCTAATGTACTCGAAAGCAGGGGTATGATCAGGACGTTCATTAGGTACTTGGAATGGTTACCTTGGATCAATGGAATGAATTCATATACCCTGGACTAGTGGAATAGATCTAGTGTCAGCTTCGGTCTATGAGTAGTATAATCAAAATCGAAATTTATCCATTAATCCTTGGTAAAGGAATGGTATTACAAATTATCATATATCGAGGTACGACGGGCGATAGTGAGGATTATCTGATAGATGCTATGTTTGCTTTGGTTGCTTTCTCTCATAATTTATCACTTTAGGTTGTCACTAGAGATCGGTATCATGGATATGGATACTTGTACACCCATCATTGTACATAGGTTATAGTATACATTTATGATATTGGTAAGGTAACGTATTATATCCATTATGTGCTAACACTTTGGTTGCAAGGATAGCTCAGGTATGGTTCGTATGCCCTTGTTTCTTACTATATCGACTTCTATAGTATTTTGAGATTCATTTATTGCTCATACCAAACTATTGTATTACTTGAAATTTTTCGCTATCTTCTTATTATCTCGGATACTCTTTAATGAGTAGACTAGACAGTAGGTCTAGGACACGCGGTAGCCTGTAGAGGAGGAGCATAATGGAGTTTTCTTGTATTATATGTAGATATATATATATATATATATATATATATATATATATATGCTTATTGCATTATGCAACACTATGGAGCCTAGATAGTGCTTGCTTTACTATTATGAGACAAATTATTTGATTTTATTTCCACTTCTTATAAACTCTATTCACATTTTGTATAAATCTATGGATCTGTGCTCTGATATGTGGTTC
The DNA here is from genome assembly GCA_030765085.1 of Allium cepa. Lineage (NCBI taxonomy): Eukaryota > Viridiplantae > Streptophyta > Magnoliopsida > Asparagales > Amaryllidaceae > Allium > Allium cepa. The sequence continues at coordinate 577,395,063 of CM060943.1, read as the reverse complement.
ACTTAGTTGTTATTGTCTCTTATTTTATATTTACGATGATTATTATATTTTACTTAGTGCCTTATGAGATATATGGTAGGTTCTATGACGTTTTTCTTTTCTTTTATAACCCTCGATAACTGTCCTACATCGATCGAGCACTATAGTGGTGCACTATACAGGTTCATTAGGTGCCAGTAGTGTAGGGCAGCCATCATATTTAGTTTCAGAGCTTAGTTTACACGATTAATCTGAGTTGATACCACGATCTAGTAAAGATCCTAGACAAGATCGAGAGAGAGTGCGTGTGTATATGAGAGCGTTATTTACATATATTGTTGTTTTCAAAATTAACAATATTATATACATATGTAATACATAAGTCGCATGCACATACGAGTAACATTGATGTCATTTTTTATGAGATACTGATCATTCTTGTTACAGTTCAAGAATGAGATGGCATAAAAGAAATGCTGCAAGGAACTCCATTTTTAGAGTCAAGGAAGTAGCAGGCTTGGGCAGTTAACACTCACTTGCAAAAGATGTTCAACACGATGATGGCAAAACTGCTGCAAAATGCTCAAGCTGCCACTCTGAATGTTGTTGTTGTGGTGGTGCTCAGGTCTAGGGCCTAGAGTCGATTTTGCTAAGTTGAATAAGGATTTTTTTAGTCTTATTAGCAAACCATTCCAATGAAAGATATCGGCTATGGAAATACAGTATTGGTTGGAAACCTACGAGATGATTTTTGACAACCTTAAATTGGATGATGCGATGAAGAGGAAGTTTCTTCCTGTCAGCTTCAAGGGAGAGCCAGGAAATGGTGGAATGCTATTAGAATTGTTACTCTCGAGGATTAGGTTAACTCTGGAAAAATTCAGAACCCTATTTAAGGAGAAGTTCATTCCAACCGCTTAGAAGTTAGTGCTATTCGTAAATTTAAGGATTTGAAGCAAGAAGACATGTCTGTTTTGAAGTATGTTGCTGAGTTCGAAGCCTGGTCAAAATATGAGATTTTCTTATTGACACTCCATTAAGGAAGAATGAGAAGTTTCTTATGAGTTTAGACGACTATTTGGGGAGAATTTAACGAGTCATATTGATGAGCCATTTAAAAGACTTGTCAAGAAAGCTTTTCACCAGAAGAGTTTGTACCCCAAGTCCAAAAAAACTGCTGTGGTTAAAGAAGATTCAAAGCCATAGCAAGGCAGTGGTGGTAGTAAGAAATGGAATGGTAAGAGAGAAATGTTCAAGGAAAGAATGCTCAAAATAAAGCTAAGTGGAACCTGTCTATTATGGCTGTAGAGACAAGGGCCACTTGATTATAGACTGCAAAGCTGATGAAAATATAAAGTGCCAAAACTACGGCAAATTCACACATATATAGAAGAAGTGTCTGGAACCAGTATAGCAGAAGCAAGAAATAGAGGTACATGCTTTAGATTTTTTCAGACTTCGTCCAGTGCTCCCTCGGCGAAGGAGAAGGGGAAGAGTATCACTATTCAACATATGAATTTCTATTTACGGCGTTTTCATTCATATTTTTTTGATACTGGGGCATCACATTCCTTTATATCTTATGACTTCGTAGATATAATTGGATTGAGAACCGAAATTTATGACCGAGCTTTAGTAGTGGCAAACCCTGTTGGGGGCCGCAATAGACTTTCTGTGATTCATTGCGGTTTCATCTTATCAGCATGGAAATTCTTTTGTGTTCTTAGTTGCTTTGTTTTATATTTCATTGGGTTTGTGATTATTTTGGGGATGGACTGGCTGAGGAAATATGCGGTAGTGGGGGACTGCGAGAAGCTATTAGTAACGATTGGGGCTGAGTATGGGTCGAAGGTAATGATTGACTACCTGCCAGAGGATGGGATTATAGTAAGCTTTCTATATTCACTCATAGTCCTACATAATGAGTTTTCATCTGTGTCTATCATTAGAGAGTATCCAGGTATATTTAAGGAGGCGAGCAGACTATTACACTGAGAGATTGAGTTCCGCATAGACTTAGTAAAGGATGCAAGACTAATTTTTATGCCTGTGAGGCATATGGCACCCAAAGAATAGAATGAGTTGGAGGTTCAAGTAAATGACCTGTTGAGGAGAGGTTTCATTCATAGGAGTTTAATCTAAGTGAGGCGCACCCATAATATTCGCTAATAAGTTGGATGGCTCTCCAAAGTTATGTGTAGACTATCGTAAGCTAAATAGGATGACGTGAAAGAACAAGTATCCACTCCCATTTATTGATGACCTATTCAATCAGCTCAACAACGCCAAGGCGTTCCCTCTGTTGAGTTTAGCGATGGTATTTCACTAGCTGAGAGTAGCAAAAGGGAGTGTGCTAATCACCAAATTCTGTATGCCACCTATTTTCAATGAGTTGTTTGTTATTTCAATTGCGCTAACCAATACTCTGACATACTTTGTTGATCTCACGAACTGTATTTTCAGGATAATTTGAGCAAGTTCGTGCTTATGTTTATAGATGATATTCTAGTTTGTTTTATGAAGGAGGAGGAACACATGACGCACTTAAGGATTGTACTGGAAGTGTTGAGGAAGCACAGGTTGAAAGAAAAGTTTTCAATGTGCCATTTCTGGAGGAAGAAAGTGAGATTCTTGGGTTTTGTTGTCTCTGAACAGTGCATAGCAGTATATCCTGCCAGGGTGGCATTGGTTTAGGATTGGATCCAATCTAAGAACTCTACTGTAACATACCCCACTAAGAGGCCCAAAACTAACGGCTATGGATGCTGCAGTCATTAATAATTATTAATCCTTGGCGACCAAATGCGGTAATGTTAAAAACATTGATATAACAGAAACACATGGATATGAAATTTTTTAAAACCATTAAAAAATTTCTTATTCCATTTCAATCATATTTCAAATTCATTACATAATCCCAAATTCGTGAACCACGTTCAGAGAAAATATAATTATTACAACATACGTCAAGAGCGACATATGATGATGCCCCCTGGATGATTACTGTATATACATAGGAAATTAAACAGTTTTTCCTTTACATCAAAACAGAACGGAATCAAAAAAGAAAAGAACTCCTAAAAGATAGCCAGCCTCCTACATGTCTTTGGAAGCTTATTCATCTAAATGAGATTTTGAAAAACCTCATCTCTCAAACCACTCAAAATCAATTGAGCACCCGAGAGTTTAAGGGGAAAACATAAACTACGAGTCAGACATAAAGCCTGGTATGAATAATAACCTACCACTTCCAACCATTTAAATATCTAGTGAGACCATGCCTCTTAGCAGAATGGGTTTTCCCCCACTAGTATCTTAACCCAAAAATTTATAATAACCATATACTATGCTCCTGCATCCACGATGGTTAATAACATATCAATTTAAAATATCATGATGATATGCAAACAAGCAAAATATCCTGGATTTCCCATCCCCATTCATTTGACTATAACCGCTAGGGTCACTATTAACCTATTAGTTTTCATGGGCTGACTAATAACATGTTTAAAGCTTAGGCACTATTTACCTGGTTTCACTGTTTCCATGGAATCACTAAGAACCTATTGGCCCCTACCAATAACTTCATTCAGTTGTTTCATGGGTTCTCCTTGAACCAATTGGTATCTCTAACAACTTTCCTCATATCATAATTTTTATGGGTTGACTATGAACCTATTAACTTCTGTCAATAATTTTATCCAAACATAGTTTTCATGGGTTTACTATGAACCTGTCTAATCGAACAACTTCTTTGATCAGTCTTTGGGGATCCTATATTCTAGTCTGCCTGACCTCCAAGATGCAATTCTACTCATACAGGAGTTATCTCAATTTATATTCACTACAAGACCAACCTAGCTAGTTATTCTGTCATTACTCCCCAAAATACAGTTATGGGCCCATTATACAGTGAATATGCACATAGAAGAATCATAAACAATGTCTGATCATAACATAATAATATCAACATTTATGGTTCAATACCCTTGAAATCATTTTCACATGAAACGTAGTTAATCCCTTTAACACATTATTTTTATGAAGGAAAGGTTCTTCAAGAACTCCAAAATTTAAAAACCATTTCAAAGCTCTTTTCTATTGATATTGGTTTTCCTTTGAAAATGAGAATGTGTTCTTTGTTTTGAAAACTAAGGCTTTTAGAACCTTATACCTTTAATTTCGAAACCATTAAAACATTCCTTTCGAAAGTATTAAAGCATATCTTTCTAACTTATAGAAGCATAGCTTCAGAACCATTTGAAAGTACCTCTTTCGAAACCATTGGTTTTAATCTTTAAATATAACCTTTGGGTCAAAGTGGACATAAAACAAAAATAACCCTTTGAAAACCATTAACCTTTGGGTAGAAGATTTTAGGGAAAATTGATGGTTTTGGAACCTTCCTTTTGGAAGCTTTAATCTTTTATTAAAACAATTGGAGGGATAGCTTCGAAACACCTTTCGAAGCTATTGCCTTCGAAACCTTTTGTTTAAATGGCTATTGGTGCCCTTTTGAAAGCATTTGGAAGTGGCTTTATACTTATGAAACAAAAGCCTGCCTTTCAAACTCATTGAAAACTTTCAACCAATTCGAAAGGTATGAAGACGAAGCAAGGTTTTAACTTAGTTCAAAACGACCCTTTTGAAAACTTCACTTTAAAACACAGAACATGACAATTTATTCAAAAGCTACCCTTTCAAAACAAGAAGGCAGCAACCCCTTCGAAAGCTATATTAAAACCCTTTCGAAAGCGTTCTTTTAAAAACAAGGTAAGCGACATTTATTTTGAAAGCGAAACAAAAGCCTTCGAAAGCTATTTAAAATGGCCTCAACCCCTTTGAAAGCATGGTTTCGAATCTATACCTACTGCTTTTCTACAACCCACTACGTACCAAAACATTAATACCATGTGTATTGGTTTCGACTTGGTTAGGGGCAGAACTATGCGGTCAAAAGTTTTTCGCTGGAAGTGGCGAAATAATAAATCTATGCAAAACCGTTTTGTTGCCATTTTAAGTAAATGCTTTTCAACTAACTTGCCTATTTGTAAAAATATAATCGGTTACCTTAACTTTACCAAAATCTTTTCTAAAGGACTGCTGTATTCATCCAAAATTAATTAAAATTAATTAGCAAAGATGCCCTTCCCTTTAACAAGTCAATTAAAACATTTAAATCCACTAAGTTAAATAATTTAATTTTCATAGTAACTTACTTAGGAGAAATCCCCAAAATCATCATAATTCATTTTAATACGTTATCTATCATATATAAATTTCGGATCCAAAATCCTTTATATAATAGCCAAAATAAATTTTTAAACCCAATTATCTATTTCTTCCTTCAAAAATTCATAATAAATTATCCATATCTTGGATAATTACGAAAATTTAAACCTATCTTCAAAGTAGTGTTTCACGTAACATATTAAATCCTCATGGCATTCAAAACCCATTATACATACGATTTTAGGCTTAAAATCAAATGAAACATTTGTCAACATACTTGTTTGAATCAAACATATCATATAATTCAAGCATATCATCATTAAAATCATCATAAAGGTTTTTAACTTAAGCCAAAATTGAATGCTCTTTAAAAACGAAAATAAGAAGCTTTTGATTATTATTCACCTTGCTTTGGATAAGGAACTTGAGATTTTATCTTGCTTAATTCTCCTTGCTTGATTCCTTAACTCTTTCTTGATTTTTAATCCTCTTTTCCCATAGGTTATGGCCAGCTTGAGCTCCTTGATTTATGTTTCTAAAATTATGAACTTGTGAAAACTAAAATTGAAATAAGGGTTTAGGGGTTAAGGGTTATGGTGGATGGTTATTCCCCGTAATATCTTTGCCTTATTTTCTTATTAGTTAACTTATGAAACCATTTCCATAAACTCATTCTTTTAAATTTTGATTTAGTTACGCAAGGCCTCTAATAAATTTTCTAATCTCAATCCCTTTATCGCTCTAATCTTTAAATTATTCTATTTAATTTATCTAATTAAATCACCCGAATAATGTTATTAAAACTAGAGGTGTTACATGCTCCCCTCCTTGAAGAATTTCATGTTTGAAATTCAATAAGGACAAAAAACTAAGCATAGTCATCATCTGTAACACCTCCTAACTACCATACTAGCCTACCTGACTAGCAACCTTATATATAAAGAGAATATAGAACATACCCCAACAGCAGATCAGGATAAGTATCTCTAATCATATCTTCTGTCTCCCAAGTACATTCTTTCTTGTTGTCGCTTCACTGAATAATCACCAACTTGGCTGTCTTGTTCCTTAACCTCTTCTTAAATCTTGCTACAACCCGAACTAGTTGTGTAACAAAAGTCAAATTCGATTCTACTTCCAAATCTTCCAACTATGATGAACGAATAGTAGTCTCTTGATCATACACATACTTGAAGATGGGATACATGAAATATATTATGGATACCTTCCATACTGCTCGTAACTCTACTCTGTATGCGAGCTTTCCGATCCTCTCTATAAACAGGAATGAACCAACATATCTCGGTGCCAGTTTCCCTGACTTCCCGAATCGTAGCACACCCTTCATCAGTGATACCTTAATGAAGACTCTATCTCCAATTGAGAATTCTAGATATTTACGCCTTGTAACTGCATAACTTTTCTGTCTAGACTGAGCTTCCTTCATCCTTTCTCGGATCAACTCAATTTTCTCTATCTCCTCTCTAACCAAATTTGAACCCAAGACTAATCTATCTCCAGTCTCTAACCAACATGCTGATGATTTGCATGGCCTTCCATAAAAAGCTTTAAAAGGCACCATTCTTATACTAGTCTGATAATTGTTATTATAGGAAAACTTGATTAAGTGTAGATGATCTTCCTAAGATCCACCAAAGTCCAACACCAAGCTCTTAACAAGTCTTCGAGCACCTTATTGGCCCTCTCTGTCTACCCATCCATCTGAGGGTGATATGCAGTACTCATCTTGAGCTTGGTATCTAAGACATCTTGTAGACTCTTCTAGAATGCACTAGCAAACAAAGCATCTTTGTGACTGTCTATATTACTAGGAATTCCATGCAGTCTAACTATGTTCTTCATGAATAATTTAGCTAAAACAGGTGTCGTCCCGACTGACCTAACTGGAATGAAATGGGCACTCTTCGTCAACCTGTCCACTATGACCTATATACTTTCATTTCCCCTATTTGACCTTGGCAACTCATTTATAAAATCCATCGACATCGAATCCTATTTCCAGACTGAAATATCCAAAGGTTGAAGCAACCCACTCGGCTTATGATGTTCGGCCTTAACTTTTTGACCGTTCGAACATTGCCTAACCCACCAGCCAACATCCTTCTTCATACCTTCCCAGTAGAAGCACCTCTTCATATCCTGATACATCTTCGTTCCTCCAGGATGAATCATAAATTTGGATCAATGACATTCCCTAAAAACTTCTTTACTTAAGTCCTTGACGTTCGTAAAACACAACCGTCCCTTCTTTCGCGACCATTCTCTATGGTGAAGACTAGAATCCTTTAGATTATCGATCTCCAACCCAACCTTAAGCCATATAATCTTCTCGACCAATAATGGATCCTCTTTCTACTTAGAAGAAATTCTTTCGATCGGCACATGCGGAACCTCTAAACAGGACAACATGGCGGTGCTCTGACTAGAACTAGCAGTCAATCTTAACTGCACACTACAACTAGTCAAAGCTTCTAAATCTTTCCATTTTGCCAACATAGCTAACACCACATTCTGATGTTTTCTGCAAAAAGCATCTGCTACGTTATTTTCTTTCCTAGGTTTACGCTTTATACCAAAATCTTATGCTGCTAAAACTCCAGCCACCTCTACAGTCTCATATTTAACTCCTTCTGAGTGAATAAATATCTTAAGGACTTATGATCGATATATAGCTCAAATCTCACTCCTAAGAGATAATGTCTCCATATCTTCAATGCAAAAATCACTACAGCCAGCTCCAAATCATAAGTTAGATATCACACTTCATGTAGTCCAAGCTGTCGTGAAGCGTAGTCAATGACTTTACCCTTCTATATCAACACAGATCCTAACCTGGTTCCGCATGCATCGGTACACACCACTAACCCTTTGTTTCCATTTGGAACTACTAGGATAGGTACGTTGGTCAACAAATGCTTTAACTTAAGGAATGCTTTCTCAAATTTGTTAAACAAATAAACTTCACATCCTTCCTAGTTAACATAGTCAAAGGCGCTGCTATCCACGAGAAATCATTAATAAATCTCCAGTAATAGCCAGCAATTCTAAGAAAACATCTAATCTCAATCACCATCTTTGATCACTTCCAGTTATTAACAGCTTCGATCTTATCTGGATCAACTGACAAACTCATCTTCAAAACCACATAAACAAGAAACTTAACCTCTTTCTTCCTGAAATAGCACTTGGAAAACTTCGCTTTCATCTGATGCTACCTCAGCATCTTAAGCACCGCTCTAAGATGATCTTCATGCTCTCTTTCATCCTTAGAGTACACTAAAATGTCATCTATAAATATCGATACAAACCTATCCAAGTACTCTCGGAAAACTCGGTTCATCAAATCTATGAAGAAAGTTGGTGCATTCGTTAACCCAAATGGCATTACTAACAACTCGTATGAACTATACTTAGTTCGAAATGCTATCAACCGAATACTGTCCTTTGCTTCTCTTAGCAGATGCAAATCGGTCGCCAAATATAATTGGGAAAACACTCTTGCTCCACATTACAGATCAAATGGATCATCGATTCTCGGCAAAGTATATTTGTTCATGATTATCTCCTCGTTCAACTTACGATAGTCGATAGACATTCTTAACGACCTATCTAGTTTCTTCACGAACACCATGGCCGCACCCTAGGGTGAACTACTTGGTTTAAAAATTTCTCCCTTCTAGATCCATTAGCTACACCTTCAATTCCTTAATTTCAGTTGGTGTTATCCTTCTAGATGGTCTGCATACAAGTCTTGGTCCTAGCATAAGATCTCTCCGAAACTCAACGGCTCGTTTCAGTGGTAGTTATGTAACCGACTAAAAAATATCTACAAATTTTCTTGTTATTTGAATCTTACTTAACTCTTCTTCTATTTCCACAGCACTCAACAGAGTACAAGCATCCGGTCAGAATCCTTTACTGAGAATATAATTTGGTTATGACTATCAGGGCATCTCAGCGATATTTCTCTATCTTAGCAAAATATCCTTTCCTTATATCTACCCAACCAATCCATACCTAAAACGATTTTGAAATCCATGAAATCGAGAACATACAAACTAAATGCAAACTTATGACCTAACAAATGAAGTTCTAACTGGTCACATCTTATTCCTAGAGTTGCGTACCCCCTATCGGATTCGCAACCCGTAATGAAGTGACAAGGTATGTGGGTTCTAAACTTAACCTATCAACCAAACACTGAGATATAAATGAATGTGATGCACGGGTATCAAAAAGTAACCTAACTTGTACACTCTGAATTAAAAGCGTACCTTCCATCACAGCTTTTCCCTTCTTAGTGATAATTGGCCTAGCATATGATGGTCTAGTAGCAAATACTTTTCCCTTGTCCGCCTTGACTGGTTCTGGACATTGATTCTAATAATGCCTAACTTTGTCGCAGTTAAAGCACTTCACGCTCTTCTCATCTGCAGCCTTCTTCCCCTTGCCAGTTCGGCATGATTGAGCATAACAACCCTTCTTATAGCACTTAAAGCAAACCAGATTAGCCTTTGACTTCTTGGCAGCTTCCCCCTTATATATTCCTTTCTTCTTAAAGAACTTCCTCTTCTTACCAAAAGAACTCTTGGTTTCAACCTGTTTCTTCATCCCATAAGTAGCAAGCAACTTCTTATGTTGGATTCCCATTTCCACAACACCATTACAGGGATCGCGAAGATATTGCAGGGTCGTCCTAGCAATCTCAGGTCTCAGTCACTGAATAAACTTCTAATTCCTCTTGATGACGGTGTCAATGGTAGCATGTGCATATCTGGATAACTCATCAAACTTCGTGGCACACTCAATCACCAATATCTCGCCTTGCACCAAATCCATTAACTTCCTCAACAATATCGACTTAGAAACTTCAGACAAAAACCTTTGCTCGAATCACCTTCAAAATTCCATTTAAGTCAACTCTTCCTCAGGAACTCCGATAGTAACACTGTTCCACCAATGAAGCGCTGCTCCCTACAACTGCTTAAATTTTCGTTCATCGTTCAACCCCAAGTCGACGAAGATTCTCTCACAATGCAAAATCTAATTCTCAACTTCTATAGCATCCTCTGTTCCCAAAAACGGCTTTCCACCAAAACTGGTATAATCTCTACTCAACTTAGAATAGTTTTTTTTAATTGGAGACACGGGATTAGCTCCTCCAACATTCTCATCTACTCCAGCGTTGCTCCAGCTTGCATCAGATTGATAAAGAATCGATACATCATTCCTATATCTACTGGCATATTTCCAGAGCCTATGTTGGCATCTGCATTTTGATTAGCATTTGCTAGTCGACCTGGGTTCCTTCTGGTATTGGATCGAGCATTTCCATTAGTTGTAATTCTTCCTCCACCGAGATTTCCCCTTTCGTTTCTTGCCTCCATATCTTCATTCTCATAAATCTGCATACAAGACTTAGTAAGATACTTAAGAACACTCTAAGAGAGTAGGAATAGTACATATATATATGTATATATATTAAGTACATATATATATGTGTATATATTAAGTATAAGTACATTACTATAGGGTTAACCCAAACCCCGATTTTATTTTCTGATTTATTGGATTATGTTCTGAAAAAACTTTTAGGTTTGAATTTCTTAAGTTTTCATGAACCTACGCTCTGATATCAACTTGTAACATCCCCCACTTGGAGGCCCAAAACTAACGGCTACAGATGTTGCAGTCATCCATAGTTATTAATTCTTGATGACCTAATGCGGTAATGTTAGATAAATTGATATAAAAGAAACACAAGGATATGAATTTTTTTAAGACCATTAAACAAATTTCTTATTCCATTTCAATCATATTTCAAATTCATTACATAATCCCAAATTCGTTAACCACGTTCAGAGAAAATATAATTATATAAAGATGCCCCCTTGAATGATCAGAGTATATACATAGGCAAATAAACAACTTTTCTTTTACATCAAAATATAGTGGAATCAAAAAAGAAAAGAACTCCTAATAGCTATCTTGCCTCCTACACATCTCCGAAAGCTTATTCATCTAAAGGAGAACTTGAAAAGCCCTAACTCCCACACTACCCAAAATCAATTGAGCACCCGAGATTTTAAGGGGAAAACATAAACTTTGAGTCAGAAATAAATCCTGGTATGAATAATAACCTACCATCTCAAACCATTTAAAAATCTAGTGAGACCACACCACTTAGTGGTATGGGTTTTTCCCTCATTAGTATCTTACCCTAAAAATTGATAATAACCATATACTGTGCTCTTGCGTCCATAATGGTTAAAAACATAGCAATTTCAAATATCATGATGATATGCAAACAAGCAAAATATCCTAGATTTCCTATCCCCATTCATTTAACTATCTGTCTTAGTTATATTTTCTAGGGTCACCATTAACCTATTAGTTTTCATGGGCCGATTAATAACCTGTTTGAAGCTTAAGGATTATCTTCTCGGTTTTATAGTTTTCATGGGATCACTAAGAACCTATTAGCCCCTGCCAGTAACTTTATTCAATTATGTCATAGGTTCTCATTGAACCTATCAGTATCTCCTATAGTTTCTCTCATATCATAGTTTTCATGGATGGGATATGAACCTATTGACTTATGTCAATAACTTTATCCAAACATAGATTTCATGGGTTTACTATGAACCCATCTTATCTGACAACTTCTTTGATCAGTCTTTGGGCATCCTATGTCCTGATATGCCTAACCTCCTTGATGCAGTTCTACTCATACAGAAGTTAGCCTAATTTATATTCATTACTGTGTCAACCTAGTTGGTTATTCTGTCCTTACCCCAAAAAATACAGTTATAAGTTCATTATATAGTGAATATGTATATAGAAGAAGCACATACAATACATAATCATAACATAATAATACCAACAGTTATCGTTCAATACCCTTGAAATAATTTTCACATGAAACAAGGTTAATCCCTTCAACCCATTATTTTTATCAAGGAAAGGTTCTTCGAAAACTCCAAAATTTAAAAACTATTTCAAAGCTCCTTTATATTGCTATGGGTTTTCCTTTAAAAATAGGATTGGGTTCTTTGTTTGAAAACTAAGGCTTTCGAAACCTTAGACCATTACTTTCAAAACAATTAAAATATTCCTTTCAAAAATATTAAAGCATATCTTTCTAACTTTTAGAAGCATAGCTTAGAAATCATTTGATAGTACCACTTTCGAAACCATCAGGATTAATCTTTAAATATAACTTTTGGGTCAAAGTGAACATAAAACAAAGTAACACTTTTGAAACCAATAACCTCTAAGTAAAAGAGTTTGCGGAAAACATATGGTTTTGAAACCATCCTTTTGCTAGCTTTAATCTTTTATTAAAACAATTAGAAGGATAGCTTCAAAACACCTTTCGAAGCCATTACCTTCGAAATCTTTAGTTTAAATAGCTACTGGAGCCCTTTCGAAAGCATTGGGAAGCAGCTTTATACTTATTAAACAATAGCATGCCTTGTGAACTCATTGAAAACTTTAAACCTATTTTAAATGTATGAAGACGACAACAAGATTTTGACTTGGTTCAAAACTAACCTTTCGAAAGCTTCTCTTTAAAACGTAAAATGCGACAACTCATTCGAAAGCTACCCTTTCATAAAAGGAAGACAGTAACCCCACAAAAGCAATATTAAAACCCTTCCAAAAGTATTCTCTTAAAAACAAGGCAAGTGGCTTCTCTTTTGTAAGCGAAAGAAAGGCCTTTAAAAGCTATTTAAAATGGCCTCGACCCCTTCAAAATCATGGTTTTGACTCTATACCTACCACCTTTCTCCAACCCACTACATACCAAAGCATTGATACCATGTGTGTTGGTTTCCACTTAGTTAGGGGCGGAAGTATAGGGTTGAAAGGCTGCTGCTAGAGGTGGCGAAACAATAAATTTATGCAAAACTTTTAGTTGCCTTTTAAGTAAATGCTTTTCAACTAACTTTCCTATTTGTAAAAATATAAATGGTTGCCTTAACTTTACCAAAATCTTTTCTAAAGGACCATCGAATTCATCCATGATTAATTAAAAATAATTAGCAAAGAAGACATTTCCTTTAAAAAAAAATTAAAACATTTAAATCCTCCAACTTAATTAATTTAATTTACATAGTAAATTACTTAGGAAAAATTTCCATAGTAGAAATCTTGATCTATCTCACGGATATAGGAATCTACAAGTTGATGAAGAGATCAAATCAAGCTAAGAATTATCTCTCAATGAAAGCATTAAAAACAAACACCAAATAGAGTTTTAGTAGAAATTAAATAAAGAATAAAAATTAAAGCATAACAGAAAAATAAATCAGACACAAATTTTTACATTGGTTCAGCAATCTTGGCCTACATCCACTTATCTTTTATTGATCTTGCACTAATTGTTTGATTACAAAATATTTGGATCAGATAGGGATCCAGTTGTACAAGAACAAAGAATATTAGTGGCAGAGCGTTTGCAGTAGAAAGAAGGATCCCCCTTTTAGGAAATGGTCGCTGTATTTATAAAGGAAGAAGACTAAATATCTTTCTAAGATTTCGCATTTAGAATCTCACGATGTGGATGAGGTCACCAAAAAAGTTTCGTGGCCCAACTTTCAAGGATAGGGGATCAATACCGATGGTTTAGACAAACTTATGGGCCCATATGACCCCTCATATGGGTCTATCTTGACGCTAGCTTCATGTTTCCAAAGTTGTTCTCATGGTTGCCTTCATGATTTTGGAGATATCGACTGATTTCCATTGAGTCTGAACAATTGGGCCGATACGATCTAATCCTTTTCCTAGGGGGAGGGATACGATATGATCCCCTGCCTAGGGGAAGGGATAGGCATCGATCCCATACCTAAGGGAGGCACTAATCCGTACATAGAGTATTCCGAAGAGTCCATCTCTTGGTGTTGCTTGATCTTTGCTTCATACTATTGTCTATGCTTGATCTCTGGACTCCATAATCATTTCTCTGGACCGCTTTCCTTATTTATCATTGAGTTTAACTTATTCATTCAGTCTGGATATAGCTGGGTCAAAAGGCCGCATAACATACATATTTCGATTGAAAGAAAGGGAGTCAATTAGGAACAATAAATTTAGATTTGGAGATTTGGAAGCTTGGAGGTGAGTGTGAAATCATTTATTTTTATATAATATTGTATTTTTGTTGTGAATCTGTTCCTTTTATGCCTAAATGTAAATTTTGGAATTATAGGCTTAAAATATATTTGCAATGAACATGAGAACCTTGCCTACATATTCTATGAATTGTTAATTTTATTAAATGTTGAATACAACAAATTCTAGAATTTAAGGTTAAATGTAGTCCGTAAACGTTATGATCATTAATAAGATTTTATATAAACTCCAGATTTGTTAGTTGAATGTTATAAGCTATCAAACATGAATTGAAGATTGCTACAAATTTGATTGGGGTTAAAGTTAATATCTTAATTCATTGGAATGAAGAATGTTCCTGTGTAAATTTCTATAAATTATCCTACTTTATTATTATGTATAAAGGTGTATTTTTTGAAATAAAAAAGAATATGGCTATAAGAAAGAGATGTACGAAATATGGAAGTTTACTATATTTTGTACTGTCTATTTCAATAATGATAATAGAAAGATAATTCCTTGTGATTCCAAATACGACACAAATATTCTTTTAATTTATTTATAGGAAACTACAGTGTTAGCATTTCCTTTTAGGATGTACAGTTCCAATGCACTAAAATGTAGAAATGCCTTAATGTAAAACTAAAATATTGTGAATAGAAGTAATAACAATAGACTTGTTATTGATTTAATATACATTACTCAAGACAAGTTAGGAAATAAGCACAAACAATGGAAGTATGAATAAGAAAACAAAATAAGGAATTAGGAAGGCTATAGAAATCAAGAAAAGTGGTTACTAATTTAAAGAAATCAGTGAATTATACTTAATAGTAATAGCTAAAAAGGAGCAGTAAACTATATGTAATTGTAATAATTCGAAATCAAGCTCTAAAAGGTATTTGATCTATTAAGTCAAAACGAAGTGGTAAATAACATTTAATGGCATTAACGAATTGAGAAATAATTTTATGCAAATAAATACTAATAATTGAACTTCAAGGCATAATAATTCTTGAGCTAAAATTTCCATAGTCTCAAGAATACATCCATAATGAGTATGAATTATTAGACCTAGTCAAATATTTAAATTCGCCATAAGTGACACGGTCATTGGTTAGGGTTATAATGCAAGGTTGTTAATGTTGCACAACAAATGTATGCCCTCCAGAAGGGGCAACCGGCTGTTGTGTATACGTGCAACTAATGTGAGATTGGGTACTCCTCAAGTTTGAAGTCTTAAATGGCCAATTAGGGTCTAGTTTGATCCCAACACGGGGTACAAAGTAACCAGGTGGCATTTCCTTAATTTGTATTAGGTAATCTAAATGGAATGTTGGGCAAAAACTCGATGTTGTGTCGAAAAAATTGGTACTATATATTGGAGTAAGGTTGTACACACAGGTCGAGAGCACCATCGGTCCAAGAATGGACATTAGAAAACTTGGGATATGCCTAGAGACAGAGTATACCTCCTACTAGTGCAGGTTCCACATGGGATATACAGTTGCCTAAAAGTTTGTTTGTCAGTTTGTTTATCATTAGGACATTGGCTAGATAACCCCTACATGAGTCCTTAAGATGAATAAGAGTACGTCCAAATGGTTGTAATTCCATCGTTAGGAACCAATAGGAGGTTCCTCAGTGTACGTGGACAATTCGACCAAGACACTATTATAGTATGCGTAGGCAATTTGACGTAGACACTATTGTGGTGTATGTGGGATATTCAGCTTTGACACTTTTGGTAAATGCCTAAATTGGTTTATAGTTACATATACTAGTGGGGAATATATCCTGGTCCATTGGGGACTATGATGCATACACACAAATACAAACACATACTCACATACACAAAGACACACGGACGCGTATACAACTATTGTATACCTCGAGTAAATTGGACCAATCATACGCGTACATGAAATAAAAATGATCAAGCTTTAAATAATTGACAAAATATGCAGTGGAATTTGAACATCATAAACTAATATTATGGATAAAATACGTAATTTACCGGTTAACAGAACTTTGTTCTGACCACTTCCTCATTACAACCCATAGGTTAGATTTAAATGGACATGTACTGGTATAAGGTGGGAACCGTTGAAGGACTGATTTCCTTATGCATGCTCTGCACTGACAAGGGCACTAGATACTATAGGTATTAGCCTTGGTTAGTATATATATGTTTTATTACACTTTATTATTCCACTGTGAGTTCTTATCTATAACTCTAATGTCACGACCCGAAATCCAATGTTCGAAAATCGACATCAAATACCTCACTTGTATTCGACTGCCGAAGATTCAAATATCGAACTCCGGTCGGATGGAGCTTATAACAACATTAGATGAATATAAAACAGCAAAAACAAAATGAACTGTCATAAATCAAAATCACAGATACAACATCATCACAATATCCATAACAACATCATCATCAACATCAGAGTATTTTAATACATATAACACAACTTCAAAATAGAACTTTACAATAGAACAACAAGATCACATCCCAAGAAAGTCTTCAAAGAAATAAAGCGATAGCGAGCTTCCAAAACTAATCACCTTTAGATCCAAAAGGTTTCAAAATATCTCCAAGTAAAAATCCTTCAAAACCCGATAGCTTCCAAACCAACATACTTCAAAATCCAGCTAGCACCAAAACACAGAAAACCTGCTACTAGGCTGCCCGTGTGGAAATTATGGGAACCCAGAGTTTAGAAAGGAAACAATAAACTCCGGGTCAGTCGTGGGACTAGTATGAGTAAACAAAAACAGTTGCTTTGAATAAAAACAAATTTATCAAAGGAAATCGATATGTTTTTAGAAAATGAAACTACCATAAGACCTCCCGCCACACACACAATGCAATCGCAGAATCGGGGGAGATTTCTTCTTATGATAGTCAAATATGCTTGATACGAGAAAATTTAATTGATATTATTACTAGTGCGTAGTGTAGAAAACCATTTTGAAAGTATAATATTAATCCTAGCCAGCATACCACATTTTGTCGTATGCCTACTATAGCTACCATGTTTTTTGGCAGGTTACCGCCACGCTGCATGGCAGGTTATACAACTAACGCCATAAAAGGCTCGTATTGTTTCTTTGGATTTCCAGCAAATGGTCAGGCTAAGGAACTTCCTGCTGCCACATGGGTACGCATCTTGAGGGACGTCCCGAGAACCTACCCGGCTCTCTGCCAACACAAGGCTGGGTTACCTCTGTAACTAGGTAAATACTGCTCGAGTATGCCACCCCCCAGTCATTTGCGACCTTTATCCGAGGGCCCTCAACCACAAAGCAACAACCACACAGTAATGAGATTGCAGCAACCACATAAGTTAAGTATCTAGGCTCCATACCACGATACCACCTTTTTCCACAAGGGAATGACATACCCTAAAGGGCGCGATTCTCATAACCTTGCCGCATCTTTCCTGTTTCGACCATTTTCGGGGTGTGTGGTCCGATGAGGTCTCGTCCACAAAGCTACGCTTTACACGAAAGACATGCTTTGATCACAAATGATCAACAAATGATCATCAACACACAGCAACACTTAGCATGCCACACTACCAAATTGGGAGTATATCACTGATAACCTTCAACTACATAACCTCTGAGCTCGTACGTCTCAGATAAGGATGTTAAGCTAAGAGAATAAATTCTTCACCATCAACAGGTATGTATTTGAATGAAATCTACCTTATATCTCAAAATGTAGTGTCAGACATACAATCATACAAGACTGTTCCGGGTTCGAACAGAGCCGAAGACACTTCGTTCAATAAAGGAAGAAGCCCTTGCAAATCTGGGTATCCACAATCCCAATCGGACTCCCCATCACATGTGGAGATCTCTATACCGGAGCAACTCAATGTAGAGACATTCAATAGGTTATCCTATCATTTTCGAAGACATCCGGTCTTCACCACCATCTTCAAATGTTATTCATTTCGTCGTACCACTATTCGGAATGGGTTATACGATTCAAAGGTCCTCTACCGGCTAAATCGAATAGTGAGCGTCAATTTTAAAACACGTGGATGTATCAATCACAAAGATTCACACTCGGGGTTTGATGTGGGTTTCGGTTAACCAACTGGAATCCGACTCCCTGTCGCATCAAAGTTTAAATGTCATTTTACGAGCAAAAGGGTTTTCACATACACACAGAAACAAATAACAATTCACAGTTCAGCACAAAGCAATTCGCATCACACAGTATACAATCACAAACAGAAATATCAATCCAGTTCACAACATTTGATAATAGTCAATCATCTTCAAATAAGATGAATTAATTATGTGATTTAAATTAATTAACCACATAAATATTTTCATCATTTATTTTTAATCAATGATTAATTATTCTTAATTATAAATTAATTAAATCTTATTTGACTTTATTAATTAATTATTCCTTAATTAATTATCTTAATTAATTAATTCCTAATTATTAATTAATTAAATCTTAATTACATTTATTAATTAATTAATTATTAATTACAAAGTAATTAAAAATAATCAATTATTTAATCATTATTTAATCATTATAAATAAATTTGTTTTTAAGTTAACAATTTAAATATTTGATTAAGTTCTCAATTATTTTATTAAGTTAAATTTAAAACAACTTTATTTAAAAACTATAAGTTTAAAACATCTTTTAACTTAATTAATTTCAAATAATTATTTCAATACCATTAACTTCACACTCCACTTAACAAATAATCATCATTTTATAAAGAATGAATTTAAAATCATTTAAACTTATGTTTTTAAAATTTTAAAACTGGAAATGCTGTTTCAAATGACCTACCCGAGGCTATCTCGAGTCACAACCAAGCAAAAGTGCTCATTACTTCGAGTTTTACCAAGATCAACCCGTGACAAAAAAAATTCCACTTAAATTTGTTTAAGTTTTAAACGACCCGATGTGTAGCCAAAACTACTCGACCCTAGCTTCGAGTCATCTTTTCTAACCCTCGAGTTTTACTTCGAGTCGAACACCTCCTTCCATAAAATTGGTAACTGACGCACATCTTGGTGCCGTGCACATAGACAATGACGCCGACGAGCTTCGACCGATGCCTCCACCTTCCACAACTCAGCAATAGCTCATATAGCCTATTCGAGCACCTAGATACACGTGACTTCGACGAACTCGCGAACGAGTTTGTTAACCCAGGTTGCATTAAAAATGACCACCAGAAAAACTGTCTTGTCCTCCTACCTCTGACCATCGGAGGCCATGAAAACTTAACCAAAACTTCGCCTTGATCACACGCTGCTAATCCCACCGGAATGATCAACTTCGGTCATCTAAAGAGACCGCAGCGAACTCATTTTTGTTGTGATCCAAAATGTAGGTTAAAACCCGATGATCGCAGCACGGCAACCACAGTCAAATAAAATGTCTTTAAACATTTTTCCAAGAACCCTCAACGCCACAGCCATCTTCACGCACAACTTCGACCAACTTCACCGCATTGATGACCAGAATTCGGCAAGAACCCCAAATTTGATCAACCCTAAATTAATCCGTAAATACGTGATTAAAAAATATGATTTTTCTTTTCAAATCCATTATTTTCAAAGACGATTCGACTGGTATGCCTGAAACCAAAATTTATGATAATCAAATTTTCAACAGGTTTTGAATTTGCCTGTAATTTCAAATTTTCAGACAACTCTTCAGTTTAATTTGCTTGAAACCATTTTTAGTACTTGAATTATGCCTAAACAAACAACTTTTGTTTAGATCTTAAGGTTTAATATTGATTGAGGAAGAAGAAATTAAATTTTAAATCAAACTTAAGCCTGTCAACCTAGGACAGAACCACACTTTCAAGTGCATAGACATGCACAACCCAATTTTCATGTTTTTTTTATATACATGCAGCATATATTTTCAATTTAAACTTCCATATTTTCACAACAACAAGATTCAGTTCCAATTAAAAAAGTTTACTCACCTTATTGCCTGAGAACAGAGAACAGGAAGCTTCCAGACTGGTTTTAAAAGTTTGAAAGCCTGGATATTTGTTTTTTCTTACTTTGATCTTGAAATTTTTATCTGCAACATTGTTAACACAAATTTTGCTTAATCTCTGATGTATTTGTTTACTTAATCATCAATAACTAAAAAATATTCAGTTTACTTACAGTTTGATTTTAATGCAACAGAGAACTTTGGTCTGCAGCTTGAAATTCTAAAACTAATTTAGTCTCTGAATCTTGATTTATTTTTGCAACTGAATAATACAACTTGCTTAGTTCTTGCTTTCTTACTGCTCAAATATTCAAACTTAAATTTTAAAAAGAATTTACTTGCCTTAAATTTAATTCAGAAGAACCCTCCTCTGCTTCTTGGGGAAAACTGGAGCATTGGTTTCACTGAGCCACAGTTTGAAATTTTGATGTTAAAACTTGATTTTCGAAATTACTAATTCACTTAATTACGAAGTTTAACACTTACCTGGGATATGGAATTAAAACTACAACTTTGATGTTGGAGATGATTCTCAGATTTTAAACTTTGAATTCAAGAAGATGTTGCAGCTTCATTTTTTATTTATTTTCTTTGGTGTTGAGGTTTGTAATGTTCAAGATTTTTCTCCTTCTTTTGTTTCAGAATTTTGAGAAGCTAAGGATTGAAAAAGAGAAGCTGAAAAGATTTTTTATGAATTTAAGTTTTTTTTATTTTTTTTCAATTAACTAAATTGAATGCCACTTGTTAAAACTAATCATGAGATTACTACACTTGTTCATTTTCACACCATCTTTCTCATGCATGCTTAACACTTGTATTTTTTTGAAGATAAAGAATTTTAAGTAAATTCTATATCAAATTCAATTTATTAATAATTACATCCCTTATTCATTTGCATATACAATGTTAAAAGAAGAAATATTTTTAACCAATCTTTTACATTATATAAATTACACATTTATTATTTCAAATGCAAACTATTTTTCTAAAACATTTATTTTAAATTTTAATCCAAATACCAATTCCAATTCAAACATAAATTATAATCCATTTTTATCCATACATATACTCGTACATATACTTGTATAATTTAAATTCAAATTCAATACATACATTCAAATCTACTCATATACGCACTTATACATATATATTCACATATGTATATAAGATTTAAATTCAAATGATTTTGAAAACATTTATTATTTTAAATTTTTAAACTCAAATGAAATTGAAAATTTATTCACATAAATTATCACTCATTTTATTTGTTTTGAAACTTTTCAAATTAAATTCCAAAAGTTCAAATGAATTACCAAATTTAAATTGATAAATTTGGGATGTTACAAATATCCCCACTTAAGAAAATTTCATCCTCGAAATTTGAAAGAGAGAGAAAAACAAACAGAGAATATACGAATTCAGAAAAGGATCGAGAAATGGCTTACCAGTTTATGCCGAGATATCCACTTTGCAATTGGGATATGATTTCTGCATGCTATCTTCAGTTTCCCAAGTGCAGTCTTTTGGATCGCCACTACACTATATTTTAACCAGTTTCACAATTTTTTTCTCAATTGCTTTTCATCACGATCTACAATCTTTATTGGTTCTCTTTTAACTGTTAAATTTGGAGTGATTTGGAGATCCTGTTGAGCAGCTTCTTCAATAATACTATCTAGATCGTGCACATACTTCCGGAGGTTTGAAATGTGAAACACATCATGCACGCCAGACAACCAGCTAGGCACCTGCACTCGATTGGCTAAAGAACCGATCCTCTCCAGAATAGGAAAAGGACCAATATATCTTGGTGCCAGCTTACCGGTCTTCCCAAACCTTAATACACCACGCATTGGAGATACCTTGAGAAAGACAGAGTCTCCAATCTAGAATTCCAAATCCCTTCTTCTTCGATCATAATAACTCTTTTGACGACTTTGAGCCATTTTCAATTTCTTCCGTATAAAATAAACTTTTTCAGTGGCTTCCTTAATCATATCTGGTCCAAGGACGAGTCTATCACCTACCTCGGTCCAGCATGTAGATGATCGACATGGACAACCATATAAAGCTTCAAAAGGAGCCATCTCCATACTGACCAGATAGCTATTGTTATATGATAATTCGACCAGATGTAAATGATCCTCCCAAGAACAACCAAAATCAAGTATACAAGCACGCAATAGGTCTTCTAATATTTAATTTATCCTTTCAGTCTTCCCATCAGACTGTGGGCGATAAGTAGTGCTGAAATTTAGTTTTGTTCCCAATGCGTCTTGAAATGCCTCTCAAAATCTACTAGTGAAGATCGAGTCGCGATCACTCACTATACTGCTAGGAATATCGTGGGGACGGACAGTTTATTACACATATAACTCGGCTAAACTTGCTACCGTGCGGGTAGATTTCACTGGCAAAAAGTGGGCTGTCTTAGTCAAACGGTCCACAATGACGCAGATTGCTTCATTGCCTTTCCGAGTACGAGGCAACCCGTCGATGAAATCCATTGATACTTGGTCCCATTTCCACTTGGGTGCCTCCAAAGGATGAAGTAAACCCGCCATTTTCTTTTGATCGCTTTTAATTTGTTGGCAAGTTGCACAGAAACTCACATATATAGATATGTCCCTTTTCATTATCTTCCACCAGAAAGTTCTTTTGATATCACGATACATTTTATTGACTCCTGGATGGATGCTGAATTTAGACTTGTGACACTCATCTAAAACTTCACGTTTCAAATCGGGGATGTCCGGAACACAGATCCTATCTTTCATCCTTATAACTCCATTATCATCAATTCCAAAACTGGAATCCTCGCCTTGAAGTATTCTTTTACAAATTTCACGAAGAAACTGGTCTTCTTTCTGCTTGCTGGTGATCTTCTCAAGGAGCGTAGGAGTGACAACAAGATATGCAAGAACAGCATGTCTCCTACTTAAAGCGTCAACAACCACATTGGCTTTTTCGGGAGTATATTGAATATCTAAGTCATAAGATGCTAGAAATTCCTACCATCGTTGTTGCCGTAGATTTATATCTTTTTGGATGAAAAGATATTTCAAAGATTCATGGTCGATGAATAATTCGAATTTTTCACCTTAAAAAAAAGAGTTCATTAAGTATATTTATTAAATTTCTTGAATCATTAAGAAACCTGAAAAAGATTCTTACCCAAAAGATAGTGTCGCCATATTTTCAAAGCGAAAATAACAACTGGAAGTTCCAAATCATGTGTTGGGTAGTTTCTTTAATGTGGACATAATTGTCTACTCGCGTAGGTAATTACCTTCCCATTCTACATTAATACCGCACCCAAACCATCACCACAAGCATCGGTATAAAAAGATAAACCCTGGTTCCCATTAATAATAGCGAGAATAGGAGCAGTGGTTAATCTCTTCTTCAACTTCTGAAAAGCTTCGCCACATTTTGGAGTCCAATTGAATCTTTAATTCTTTATTGTTAGCTTAGTCAACGGACTAGCTATCTTAGAAAAGTCCTGAACAAACTTCTAGTAATAACCAGCTAAACCCAGAAAGCTTCGAACTTCTTTTAGTTTAGTGGGTTTCCTCCAATCAAGAATAGCAGAAATTTTGCTAGGATCAACAGAAATCCTTTCTTCATTAACAATATGCCCAAGAAATTTAACTCCTTTGACCCAAAAACGACATTTGGAAAATTTGATGAACAGAATATTTCACCTTAATATCTCCAAAACGATTCTATGATGCTCGGCACGCTCCTCTTCGGTCTTGGAATAGATCAAAATATCGTCAATAAACACGAGCATAAATTTATTCAATACTTCCCGAAACACACGGGTCATAAGATCTATGAAGTATGCTGGAGCATTGGTTAGCCCGAAAGGCATGACTAACCATTCATAGAACATATTAGGACCCCTGAAGGCGGTCAAACGAACACTATCTTTGGCGATTCATAGTTGATGGAATCCCTGGGCTAGATCCATCTCCGAAAACAAACGAGCGCCGAGCAATTGATCAAACAGATCATCAATTCTAGGTAGAGGAAATTTGTTCTTAAGAGTCAGCTTATTGAGATCGCGGTAATCTACATACAATCTCAAAAATCCATCAGATTTAGCAACAAACACCACTGCTGAACCCCATTCAAAAACATTAGGACGAATTAACCCTTTATTTAGCAAATCATCAGTTTGCTTGACTAATTCAACCCTTTCCCCTTGGCGCCACCCTGCGACTTGCGTGAACGACAGGATGAGCATTGGGTACTAGGTCAATTCAAAATTCTATTTCTCGATGTGGAGATAAGGATTTTACTTCTTCGAACACGTCTGGAAAATCTTGGACGATGGGTATG
Organism: Allium cepa; assembly: GCA_030765085.1. Lineage (NCBI taxonomy): Eukaryota > Viridiplantae > Streptophyta > Magnoliopsida > Asparagales > Amaryllidaceae > Allium > Allium cepa. The sequence continues at coordinate 577,370,363 of CM060943.1, read as the reverse complement.
GACCCCAGATTGGGTTTGGGATAACCCAAGTTATACATCAACCCATCTCTTTTAGGACTAGGGTCCTCACACGAAACCTCAATGAAATCTCCAAATTTGGTTTTAATCGAAATCAATCGATTGTTACAATCCAATTTGGCTTCATGTTTGGTTAGCCAATCCATTCCAAGTAAGACTTCAAACTCATTAAAATCAAGGACAAAGAGACCGATAGGGAATTGGTAACAAGTATATGAGATAGGAACGTCTCTACATCGAAGGCAAAGGTTCACGGGGCCTCCAACTGGATTCCTTACGCATATAGGCTCGTCAAAAAAATCAGGTTCAATATTTAATTCATTTATAGCTTGTTGAGAGATTAAACTATGTGTAGCGTCCGTGTCAAACAGAACTCTTACAATTCTATCATAAATAGTGAGGTTACCTTCCAGAACTCCTTTCCCCTTTTCTGCTTTGGAAGATGCAGGTTTGTCTTTGATTGTGTACACCTTGGCTGTCTGAGCTTGCTTCATGGTTAGGCAGTCTTTAACCTCGTGTCCCAATTTCTGACAGTAATAGCATTTTCTGGGTTTTGCATGTACAGGTTGATTTACTTGTCTCTTAGGCTTCTTGCAACTATTTGAGTAGTAGCCTTTTTCTATACCATTGAAGCAAGTAACATTCCCTGCCGGGCTTTCTTGATTGCTCTTTTTCTTCTCCTTACCCTGCCATGGTTTCTTGCCTCCAAAATTTCTTTTCTTCCAATTTTGGTTGCTCGAATTTCCTTTCTCTACTGGGGCTTCTTGCATATCCAGCGTGACATATCTATACCCATATCAATCAGATCTGAAAAAGATTCTTTGACGTGGCCAGTCATCTTTTCGTGGAACTTCTTATTCATCCCACGAGTGAACCTTTCATTTTTCTTTAAAGCTGTATTTACCAATTATGTACCGAAACGAGACAATTCATTGAATTTGTTTAGATACTCCTCAAATGACAAACTCGCTTGCTTTATGTCCATAAATTCCTGGTACATTCGAGAAATTCCAGTTGATTGCATATATCGCTTCTCAAATACTTCTTTAAATCTCTTCCAAGTATACCCATCTTCTAGTTCATCTACAGTGACTGTCTCCCACCATGTTAAGGCTTCTTCTTGAAGTTGCCAAGAATCCATGAGTCACATCTGATCGTCTTGCAGGTTTAGTCCTTTAAAGATTCAATCACATGATCTGATCCATGCTTGGGCCTCGACAATTGACTCCTTGTCGATGAAAGGCTTAACACCAAGCCTTGAGAAACTCTTATAAATCAGGCAGATTAGGTTGATGCTGAGTAGATAAAGCTGCTTCTGCTGTTGGGGGAACTTGACTAGCTGTTGTGGCATTTCCTTGACCCCTAGCTCTTCCTTTTCGTCCGCTCATTCTTACTATCTATAATTAGTAAGAAAACATGATTTAGATATATGGACAAGATATCTTAAGGAATTTCGCAGTTAAAAGAAATAGACTAAGAAAATTTAGGGTTTCGGTCCCGGGTTATACTCATTCTAGGATATACTTCACCCTACCTCTAATGAGCCATCTAATATGTTATACTCCTTAGATAAAGTTCTTACTCAACCTTTAGCTTTGATACCACTTGTCATGACCCAAAGTCCAATGTTCGAAAATCGACATCTAATACCTCACTTGTATTCGAGTGCCGAAGATTCAAACATCAAACTCCAGTCGGATGGAGCTTACAACAACATTAGATAAGTATAAAACAGCGGAAACAAAATGAACTGCCATAAATCAACATCACAGATACAACATCATCACAATATCCATAACAACATCATCATCAACATCAGAGTATTTTTATACATATAACACAACTTCAAAATAGAAATTTACAATAGAACAACATGTGATCACATCCCAAGAAAGTCTTCAAAGAAATAAAGCGATAGCGAGCTTCCAAAACTAAGCACCTTGAGATCCAAAAGCTTTCAAAATATCTCCAAGTCAAAAGTCTTCAAAACCCGATAGCTTCCAAACCAAAATACTTCAAAATTCAGCGCACCAAAACTCGAAAAACCTGCTACTAGGCTGCCCGTATGGAAATTATGGCCACCTAGAGTTTAGAAAGGAAATAGTAAACTCTGGGTCATTCATGGGACTGGTATGAGTAAACAAAAATAGTTTCTTTGAATAAAAACAAATTTATCAAAGGAAATCGATATGCTTTTTAGAAAATGAAACTACCATAAGACCTCCCGCCACACACACAATGCAATCGCAGAATTGGAGGAGATTTCTTCTTATGATAGTCAAATATGCTTGATACGAGAAAATTTCTTTGATATTATTACTAGTGCATAGCGTAGAAACCATTTCGAAAGTATAATATTAATCCTAGCCAGCATACCACATTTCATCGTGTGCCTACTATAGCTACAATGTTTTGTGGCAGGTTACGGCCACGCTGCATGGCAGGTTATACAACTAAAACCGTACAAGGCTCGTGTTGTTTCTTTGGATTTTCAACAAATGGTCATGCTAAGGAACTTCCTACTGCCACATGGGTACGCCTCTGGAGGGACGTACGGAGAACCTACCCCGCTCTCTTCCAACACAAGGCCAGGTAACCTCTGTAACTCGGTAACTACTACTCGAGCATGCCACCTCCCGGTTGTTTGCGACCTTTATCCGAAGGCCCTCAACCACAAAGCAACAACCACACAGTAATGAGATTGCAGCAACCACATAGGTTAAGTATCTGGGCTCCATACCATGATATAACCTTTTTCCAGAAGGGAATGACATACCCTAAAAGGCACGACCCTTGTAACCTTGCCGCATCTTTCCTGTTTCGACCATTTCCGAGGTGTGAGGTCCGATGAGGTCTCAACCAAATCAAAGCTATGCTTTACACGAAAGTCATGCTTTGATCACAAATGATCATCAACACACAGCAGCACTTAGCATGCCACACTACCAAATTGGGAGTATATCACTGATAACCTTCAACTACATAACCTCTGAGCTCGTACGTCTCAGAGAAGGGTGTTAAGCTAAGATAATAAATTCTCCGCCACCAACAGATATGTACTTGAAAGAAATCTGCTTTATATCTCAAAATGTAATGTCAGACATACAACCATACAAGTCTGTTCCGGGTTCGAACAGAACCGAAGGCACTTCATCCAATAAAGGAAGAAGCCCTTGCAAATCCAGGTATCCATAATCCCGATCGGACTCGCCATCACATGTGGAGATCTCTATACTGGAGCAACTCAGTGCAGAGACATTCGATAGGTTATCTTATCATTTTCGAAGACACCAGGTCTTCACCGCCATCTTCAAATGATATTCATTTCGCTGTATCACTATTCGAAATGGGTTATATGACACAAAGGTCCTCTCCCGAGTAAATCGAATAGTGAGCATCAATTTTAAAACACGTGGATGTATCAATCACAAAGATTCACATTCAGGGTTCGATGTGGGTTTCGAATAACCAACTGGAATCCGCCTGTCGCATCGAAGTTTAAATGCCGTTTTAAGGGCAAAATGGTTTTCACATACACACAGAAACAAATCACAATTCACAGTTCAGCACAAAGCACTTCGCATCACACAGTATCACAATAACAAACAGAAATATCAATCCAAAACATAACATTTGATAATAGTCAATCATCTTCAATTAAGATGAATTAATTGTGTGATTTGAATTAATTAACCACATAATTATTTTCATTAGTTATTTTTAATCAATGATTAATTATTCTTAATTATAAATTAATTAAATCTTAATTAACTTTATTAATTAATTATTCCTTAACTAGTTATCTTAATTAATTAATTCCTAATTGTTAATTATTTAAATCTTAATTACTTTTATTAATTAATTATTCTTTAATTAATTAACTATTTATTACAAAGTAATTACAAATCATCAATTATTTAATCATTATTCAATCATTATAAATAAATTTGTTTTTAAGTTAACAATTTAAATATTTGATTAACTTCTCAATTATTTTGTTAAGTTAAATTTAAAACAACTTTATTTAAAAAATATAAGGTTAAAACATCTTTGAACTTAATTAATTCAAATAATTATTTCAATACCATTAACCTCACATTCCACTTAACAAATAATAAACATTTTATAAAGAATGAATTTAGAAATCATTTAAACTTATGTTTTTAAAATTTTAAAACTGGAAATGCTGTTTCAAATGACCGACCCGAGGCTATCTCGAGTCACACCCGAGCAAAAGTGCTCATCAATTAGAGTTTTACCAAGATCGACCCGTGACAAAAAAATTCCACTTAAATTTGTTTAAGTTTTTAAACGACCCGATATGTAGCCAAAACTACTCGACCCTAGCTTCTCGTCTTCTTTTCTAACCCACGAGTGTTACTTCAAGTCGAACACATCCTTCCACATAATAGGTAACTGACACACATCTTGGTGCCATGCACATGCACAACGACGGCGACGAGCTTCGACTGATGCCACCACCTTCCATAACTCAGTAATAGCTCGTATGGCCCATACACCCAAATACACGTGACCTCGATGAACTCGAAAATGAGATTGCTTACCCAGGCTGCATCTAAAATGACCACCAGAAAAACTATCTTGTCCTCCTACCTCTGCCATTGGAGGCCATGATAACTTAACCAAAACTTCGCCTTGATCACACGCTGCTAATCCAACCGGAGCGATCAACTCGGGTCATCTAAAGAGACCGCGGTGAACTCATTTTTGCAGTGATAAAAAATGTGGGTTAAAACCCTAGATGTTCGTTGCACGGCTACCACAGTCAAATAAAAAATCTTTAAACATTTTTCCTAGAACCCCCAACGCCACAGCCATCTTCACGCACAACTTCGACCAAATTCACCGCGCCCAAGACCAGAATTCAGCAAGAACCCCAAATTTGATCAAACCCAAATTAATCCACAAATACGTGATTAGAAATATGATTTTTCTTTTAAAATCCATTATTTTCCAAGACAATTCGATTGGTATGCCTGAAACCAAAATTTATGATAGTCAAATTTTCAACAGGTTTTGAATTTGCCTGTAATTTCGAATTTTCAGACAACTCTTCATTTTAATTTGCTTGAAACCATTTTTAGTACTTGAATTATGCCTAAACAAACAACTTTTGTTTAGATCTCAAGGTTTAATATTGATTGAGGAAGAAGAAATTAAATTTTAAATCAAACTTGAGCCTGTCAACCTGGGACAGAACCACACTTTCAAGTGCATAGACGTCCACAACCCAATTTTTATGTTTTTTTATATACATGCAGCATATATTTTCAATTTAAACTTCCATATTTTCACAACAAGATTCAGTTCCAATTAAAAAAAGTTTACTCACCTTGTTGTCAAAGAACAGAGAGCAGAGAAAGAAAGCTTCCTAACTGGTTTTAAAAATTTGAAAGCCTGGATATATGTTTTTTTCTTACTTTGATCTTGAAATTTTTATCTGCAACATTGTTAACACAAATTCTGCTTAATCTCTGTTGTATTTGTTTACTTAATCCACCAATAACAAACAAAAATTCAATTTAGTTACAGTTTGATTTTAATGCAACGGAGAACTTTGGTCTACAGCTTGAAATTCTAAAAATAATTTAGTCTTTGAATCTTGATTTATTTTCTACAACTGATTAATACAACTTGCTTAGTTCTTGCTTCATTACTGATCACAAATTCAAACTTGAATTTTAAAAAGAATTTACTTGCCTTAAATTTAATTCAGAAGAACCCTGCTCCGCTTCTTAGGGAAAACTGGAGCATTAGTTTCACTGAGGTGCAGATTGAAATTTTGATGTTAAAACTTGATTTTTGAAATTACTAATTCACTTAATTATGAAGTTTAAAACTTACCTGAGATATGGAATTAAAACTACTACTTTGCTGTTGGAGAAGATTCTCATATTTTAAACTTTGAATTCAAGAAGATGTTGCAGTTTCAGATTTTTTTATTTTCTTTGGTGTTGAGGTTTGTAATGTTCAAGATTTTTCTTCTTCTTTTCTTTTAGAATTTTGAGAAGCTAAAGATTGAAAAAGTGTAACGTCCCGCCTTTTCGCACGCTTTAAATCGACACACGTGCCAATTCAAACCATATGGAAGGGCGGATTGTTATGGGGAACATAAGAAAAATAGAGAAGAGAAAAAACTAAACATAATCTCACGGCGAAAGGATAAAATATAATAATAAATATACAGTTCATAAAACTGTTTACAAAACATTTGATTCTTCTTTATACAATAAATATCAGAGTTCACATACCAATAAATACCAATGCAGCGTAATACAGTGTGTAGTGGAACCATATAATAATAATAATAATAATAATAATAATAATAATAATAATAATGAAATCTTCGTCTTCGTCCTCCAGAAATAAAGTCTTCAAATCCTGAAACGCTCGGACTGACCCGAGCGAATTTGAAAAACAAAAACACTCGATTCAGAACTAAAAGATCTTATGTGAGTTAAATTAACAGAAATAAATATGAGTGCAGTAACTCAAGAGATGCTCGGGATTTACATCTCCTAAGGATTTGTTAAACTATATACTATGTAGTATATTGCGCTATTATAATAGTGTCTAATTGTAAAATAAACTTACTTTTTTCTTAGCATTAAGGGTTACCCATATAGCCCTTAACACGTAATAGTCCTAGTAGTCCATCCAATATCATAGTCCCTCCTGATCGGGAAGCCACCAGAGGATACCACACGGGCTACGGGAGATATCCAAACTCGTACAAGGCGCGATAGGGTAGGTGACACGGCACAACTAGGCAATGCCAGGGTAGATATACCAATTGCTATCCGGGCTGATGGAAACGCGGAGCCGCAGCTACCGCCCACCTCGAAACAACTCCCCAAAAAAATCAAAGTAAAAGTGGCCACTGAATCAATCCAAAGTCAAATTATAATATCGAAGAGGAGTGTTCGATCAGAGGAATGACCTCATTGGCCCGAGAATCGCTCCTGTTTTAGCCACCTTATGCCAATTCACGGGAGTCGGGTCCATGTATTTACCTTGCAGGAAACGCCTCCACCTACCTACTTCATTCTGGAATCTCTCCCGCGTACACGGTTGTTAAAGTGTTTTTCGGAGTTGGCAGAGAGTATGACAACTTTTTATCCCGGTCTCTTCAACAACCAAATGTTATTATAACACCGCGGTCCTTTAAAATAATTTATACTTTTAAAACCAGAATATAATATCCATTTCAAAACCATATAAATATGATATCATTTCCTTTTAAAACCCAAAACAATATGATAGCATCTTTATTTTCCAATATATTCTTTCAAACTCATAGGGTTTTCAAAGTAAAATATTTAGAAATCAAAACTCTGGAATATAATATTTCCAAATTTTACTACCTTGAAAATCATAAGTTTGAAACAAATTTCCATCTCTCAAATGGTTAAATATTAAATTTCTTTTATAAAACAAAATAGCTTCTTTACATTTCACAAGTCAATTCCAAATATCAATTCAAACTTCCAAATACCATTTTTTGTTCTTATGTTTCAAAGCTTTAAATATTTCACCATTTCAAAAACAAACTCATTTGACAAACCCATATATATCAAATTCAATTTCTTATTATTTAGACTTGAAATGTTTACTTAATGAATTCAATATAATTTAAGTAAAACCTTTAACTTCACATAATTGGAAAATCTTTCAATTTATTAAACTTGATATATTCATTTAAATCAACATGATATTCATTTAAATCACTTTAGACCAAAATCAGGTTATAAAAATCATATCCTTTAAAAAATTTAACTTTTATTAAATTTGAATTTAACTTAATATTCATCTTCCAAATCATATCCTCATTTAAGTCATAAAAACTCCATAAATTAGATTTTATATAAATGCTTAATCGTATTTGATCTTAAAAATCAAACTTCATTTTATAGTTCAAATCAAATTTATACAAAGCTTAAAAACCGAAAATTTACTATATATATATATAAATAACCAAATCAATATCCTATAACCCCATATATATATATATATATATATAGCTTTACAAAACCATAGTAAAACATTTCAAAAATAATTTTATATATTTACCGCGGTGCCTGTATAAAATTTTCTGCCCTATGGTCAAGTGATACGGATGTTTGTCATTTCAATCCGCAATTTAAAATAAAAAATGCGGCTGTATATCATTTCAAACCGCAATCCCGAATGAAATGAAAATGCATGATGACATGAAGTTTATACAATATAAATGTAGCATCCATTCATCCAAATATCAATCATCAACCATTATTTGCAATCATCATCCAATTTAAACAATCATCGATATAGCGCATATAAATTATACATGTATTAACCAACAGTTTATATTCAATAATAAATTCAATAACTGTTAAACTAGCAGTTTATATGCAAATAAATAAATTTAATAACTGTTGAACTAGCAGTTATATGCAAATAAATAAATTTAATAACTGTTGAACTAGCAGTTATATGCAAATAAATAAATTCTAACTATCAATCTATATGCAATAAATAAAATAAATTAACAGTTAAATTAAATAAATGCGAATTAACTGAGATGATGAATAAACATGCTAAACAATCATAAATAAAATTTTACTCATATCTTAAGTCAAATTAACAAACATAAGAAATTCTAGAAGTTGTGAGTGGGTTAAAACACTCACCTTTTGAATTTAAATTGAATTTAAATCCAATTTAAATCCAAAAATTCGACGGTCTCCAAATCTGTCCAAACTAGCGTCAAAATCTCAGGAATTCTATTATGATCCTAACAAAAAAAATTCGCGTGAAACGGAATTTGTGTGAAAGAGTTATAGCGATTGAATAGTTTAAAACAAAAATTAAAAATTAAACAAACAAACCTGATAAAATAGGCCACGTCAGACTCACGTGAACCTGTCTCTCCCCTATCTCCATCCCCCTGAAACCCTAAACTCGCGTACAAGATTCCCAGCCGCCGACCTTCACGTAAATTTTCACGATGCCACGGCCACCCTTTCTCCGATCCAAGACCACTAGGGTGCCCCCTATTCGAGGCTGAGTCCCCTGGCCACGCGCGACACGGCCACACGCCCCCCCAGCGAACCTCCTCCATCACAACTTCATCGCCAATCACGGCGAAAACGACCAACTCCGGGCCCAAACGACCGTATCGATCTGCTGCCCCTCGCCCCCTCTACACGTAGGAACTTCTCGATCGATGAATGGTGGAAGATCCACCGTAGATTGACCACCCATACCATGAACGGCCGAAACAAGTTTGAAATTTTCTGGACGAAAAATAGCTCCAATCGAAAAACGGACAGTGCTAGCAGATTTCGCTCTTCGAGAACTATGACATATAATTTTTGTGAATTTTTTTTAGAATTTTAATTTTTGACTTTGGATTTGATTTTTGAAATTGAACATGGATCTAGGATTTCTAGCCATTGGAAGAAGAGAAGGAACTGATGAAATGAACGCACGAACAAACGAGAATAGATGGGCTAGGGTTTATAACTGGATTTATATAGATAGGTTGGAAATTTGAATAGATGCATCGTGTTGGATATACGTGCTAACGCTAACGTGGCCCAAAAAGCCCGTTCTGACCCCGGAACGAAATTGGGTAAACCCATATATCAAAATAGGTATTTTAAAATATTCTGAACGCGATGGAAAAAGTTTCACGTCCACATTTCATCGTATGAAGAAGTTATGCCGAAAATAATATTTTCAAATTGATTTCAATTAAATCGATTTCAAGGCGTTTCGCGTTCGTACGATCAAACGACAAGTCCAATCGCTACGAAACTTGAAACCTAACAATAATTCACTGATACGGATCCGATGAAATTGGTTTCACCGAAATCCGAGTCTGTGACCAAAATGGCTATTTTTATATTAATTAAATAAATTCAAAATAAATAAATAAAATCAAATTTTATATTTAGATTCTAAAATTGACCCATTTTATCACTTTTAAAAATTCTCAATCATTTACAAAATTTCAACACGTTTAAAATGTCAAATTAAAGAAGGTAAATTTATAAATTTCAATATAAATCCTTAATTTCATTAAATCCACAAATCATAAATTAACTTTCTGATAATTTATATTAAATCAAAGAAATCAATGGTTATTCCATTCATATATTTGAAATAGATGGATTTAATATTAGATTCAAAAATTATTATCCTAATATTCTTCGATTTCACTTACATCCCTATTAACGTAATATTTAGATGTTAAACCTTCATTTATTTCGATTAAACCTATTATCATACATTACTTCAATATACTGACAAACTTACTTTTGCACCCTTTCATTTACCCAACTGCTATTTTATAAATACACTTAACAATAGATTCATACTCCATTACATAAATACACTAACCAAAATTAAATGAAGAATTTATTTACGTTATTCCCTAAATTTATTTAAACGTAACATTTATTTCAATGATTTACCAATTAAATTGAATGGACTGAATATACATATATCTCATAATAATTGTTGTCAAAAACGCTAAATCCCACATTTATAAGTTTATTGTTTACATCATATTGGGTTTTACTCAAACCTCACTTATTATGTATTAAATAAATTCAATATTCAAGTTATTTTACATTTATTACCAAGTACACCTTTTACCTTATTCCAACAAATTTGAATTTCATAAATTAATATAACAAATCAATTTCTACTCACCCTTTATTTCTAACCCACAAATTGCAATCCATTATATTATATGGATGTTGTCCAATTTCTATTTATTATTATAACTTAACAACCAATATACATTCATTGATTGAGTTCTATATGCCTTTGTTTCCTTACATTCAGTTCTTAGCTTAAATCTACAGTTACATTCCGTTTGCACTTCCGTTACTACTATAAAATTTAGTATCGTTTATATCATCAACACATTATAATTACTTACCCTTAAATGAGTTTGATTTCCTAATAAATTTATTAAATGGAAATGTTCATTAAAGTTTATAAATTATTAATTTGTATATAATTATATTTACCCCTTTATATTCCATTATAAATATATGCACACATACAAATTAAGATTCGAAATCCAATTAATTATTCCTTTTACATTAACCATCACTTATGAATAATTAGCGTTTCCTATTTATATTGTTGCATTCACTTATATTCACTTTATGAATAAATTGGTATTCCCTTTAACCTATTAATTACTAGCTTTAATTATTGCAATTTATTATCTAACATAAAATTTGAATCTATTTTCAAATTTTCACATTTCAATAATTTAACAGCTTACAATAGTTTATAAATAAAAAGGGATTGTACTAATTACGTTATTTATTGTCCTGCATTACTTTATTTACCTCCGTTTACATTTAATTTCCATAAATCAATATTTTATTCCATTGATACATTCAATACTTGCCTAAATTTACTTATTCAAACTTTATATCAATTGCAACAATTTCCACTATTACTATTAATTGCAATATATAATTTAATTTGTAAATTTTAATTACCACTGATACATCAAATTTCAGCATTCTCTTTCATATAAATAAATAAGATTTTTATTCCTTTCTAAATTTAAATTAAAATCTTATTAATTAAATCCATTTTAAACATCGAATTTACACGGGTCGTTACACTCTCCCCCACTCAAAACTTTTCGTCCTCGAAAAGAAAAAGAAGGGAAAAGAAGAAATAGAAACAATATATCTTTCTTACTTAAATTTATAAACAAATAAGTTTACATAATAAAATAATTAATCATAAAATATACCAATTAATACCCATTTAAATCCTTTATACATAAATTGTTAAAGTTTGTAAACATTTTCAAAATATTTCTAAGTTCAAAATTTACGGAAAATTTTGGCAGAGTCTCCTTTGTACGGAGGGGCTCGGGAGAAAATAAAATATCAAAATATAACAATATAGACAAATATTTCCCAAAACAATATGTATCCCTACATGGGAAAATATATAAAATAGCGCTATAAACCATAATCTGAAAACCTACCAATTTGTCGGCAATTTACGCTAAATTTTACGGAACCAAAAGCAATAGCAATTGCTTCCATAACCTGCATTTCACTTATAAAATCTAAAGGGTTAACAATTTATATAAAGTTAAATAATTAAGTGGTTTCAATCCCTAATAACAAATCAATACAACAACCATCCTTTTCAACAAACAACATACACAACAAAACAACCATTCAATGAACAAGCAAATAGTTGTTCGGGTTCAAAACTTGAAATTGTACGGAATGAAAAATAACTATCAAGTGCATCATTTGCTCAACAGTCTTAGATGGAACAAAATAAATTATTTATTCATCCACAATTTCAAATTTCCTTACCCAACCAAACATAAATCAAACAATAACAATTCAACCCAACAATCAATTTAACTTATTATAAATTTTTATTTCATACTTTAGTTGTTTGATTTCCTTTCTTTCATTCATTGAGTAATTACCTCATTTATTTTCATTTATTACTTACAATATTCATTTTTTTATTTTAATTTCATGTAAATTTCTTTTTATTGCATTTCATTTATGCATTTCTAAATTTTATTCATTTATTTCTCACGGTTTCATTTATTATAGAATTTCATTCTATTTACTTAAGTTTTAAAATCATCTAATTATAATACTTACCTTTAATTAGGGTAAAATTTCAATTTACAACTTAAGTTTATAACATTAAATTCTCATTTATAATAGCAATTCATTGAATACTTCATTACCTACTTTTACTTTTACAATTTCCATTACATTTCTTATTAAACATTTCAAATTTTTTATATTTGGTAAGTTATATATGTTAAAGAAAATGCAAATGAACTTATACAAGTTTTATCTCATCCTTTAATTAAATTTAATGTTCACTAATAATAATCTTTATTTCATAGGTGACAAATTTCCAATTTCATTTAATACCATTTATAACCAATCATTAAATCTCTTATTTCCTTTAGAGGTTTTAATTTATTAATTTCCTATGTTTCAATTCACTACAATAATTGAAACAATTTACTTAATGGAAATTTAAGAATTAAATACCGGGTTAAATTTCAAAATATTTTAAAATAATAGATAAATATATTCTTACAACTTATATATCTCTAATTATATTTAAAACAATTAAAAATTCGTATATTTTTCAAAAATGAATCTGCAGTAGAACTACTACATTGGCTTTTCCCCTTCGAAACTCGAAAATGAAAGTCGATGATGCAGCCGCCATCACCGAAATTATTTTCCAGCGACAGTGAGGAAATTACAAAACTTATTTTCTCAAGAAAAAATCATCTTTAAACAATTCTTTCAAGTTATATTGAAAAACTTATATCAGAAAATAGTTCTAAAATATTATTATTATATTCCAAATCTTTTGAAAGAAGTTTTCAAAAAACCCTGAACTTAAGTTCTAAATTCCCAAATTACATTTATTTATTTTTAATCTTATTTACCTATTATTTATAAATTTTATTCCTAACAACCAATATATTGCAACCAAATATAGATATCATTTGAAAATTTTATTTTATATATAGAAAATATAATATGCAAAATTATTTCATTCACCTAATTAAAAACAAATATTATGTCGGTATGTCTTATTAAGTGTTTAGAAATCCCTATTGATGTCATAGCGACCCATACACCAAACAGAATTTATAAATACAAAACGGAACAGATTAACACAATATAAAAACCTTTTTATAACACTAACAAATACGCTCTCTCATATATACACTCATCGACTCCCATAGGGTATTTTTACCCTATTAGTAAAGAGTCAAACCCCACAAAGCTAAGGTTTATCGCCAAACCTGGCTCTGATACCAAATGTAACGTCCCGCCTTTTCGCACGCTTTAAATCGACCACGTGCCAATTCAAACCATACGGAAGGGCGGATTGTTATGGGGTAAATAAGAAAAATAGAGAAGAGAAAATACTAAACAGAATCTCACAGCGGAAGGATAAAATATAATAATAAATATACAGTTCATAAAACTATTTACAAAACATTTGATTCTTCTTTATACAATAAATATCAGAGTTCACATACCAATAAATACCAATGCAGCGGAATACAGTGTGTAGTGGAACCATATAATATAATAATAATAATAGTAATGAAATCTTCGTCTTCGTCCTCCAGAAATAAAGTCTTCAAATCCTGAAACGCTCGGACTGACCCGAGCGAATTTGAAAAACAAAAACACTCGAGTCAGAACTAAAAGATCTTATGTGAGTTAAATTAACAGAAATAAATATGAGTGCAGTAACTCAAGAGATGCTCGGGATTTACATATCCTAAGGATCCATTAAACTATTTACTATGTAGTATATTGCGCTATTATAATAGTGTCTAATTGTAAAATAAAATTACTTTTTTCTTAGCATTAAGGGGTTACCCATATAGCCCTTAACACGTAATAGTCCCAGTAGTCCATCCAATATCATAGTCCCTCCTGATCGGGAAGCCACCAGAGGATACCACACGGGCTACGGGAGAACTCCGAACTCGTACAAGCCGCGATAGGGTAGGTGACACGGCACAACTAGGCAATGCCAGGGTAGATATACCAATTGCTATCCGGGCTGATGGAAACGCGGAGCCGCAGCTACCGCCCACCTCGAAATAACTCCCAAAAAAATAAAGTAAAAGTGTCCACTAAATCAATCCAAAGTCAAATTATAATACCGAAGAGGAGTGTCCGATCGGAGGAATGACCTCATTGGCCCGAGAATCGCTCCTGTTTTAGCCACCTTATGCCAACTCACGGGAGTTGGGTCCACGTATTTACCTTGCATGAAACGCCTCCACCAACCTACTTCATTCTGGAATCTCCACCACGTACACGGTTGTTAAAGTGGTTTTCGGAGTTGGCAGAGAGTATGACAACTTCCGATCCCGGTCTCTTCAACAACCAAACGTTATTATAACACCGCGGTCCTTTAAAATAATTTATACTTTTAAAACCAGAATATAATATCCATTTCAAAACCATATAAATATGATATCATTTCCTTTTAAAACCCAAAACAATATGATATCATCTTTATTTTCCAATATATTCTTTCAAACTCATAGGGTTTTTGTGATGGCCCGTAAATCCGTACTCCTTGAATATACACTAATCTCCATAGATTAACTCAAGATGAACAGAAATACGAATTATCAATGTTTAAGAAAAAGACAGAAGAAGAGATAAGAAGATAGAAAAGATAGAGAAAAGAACATAGAAAATAGAACGGAATAGAAAATAGCAGAACAATATCAGAATCTCACAATTCGCAGCGGAACAACATATAATAGATAAATGAATAATCTTTAAACAAAGAACTATATTAGTTATTACATTACATCACATTACATTTCATTACATCAGAGTGTACAACAAACAACAACAAACAGCGGAAAAAGAAATACTATATACTAGTAATATGCCATGCCATCCAGCTTGCCTCCAGCAACTCCAGAATATCCAGAATATCCTGATAAACCTAACTCTTGACTGCCCGTGTGGAAATTGGTGGGCACCCAGAGTTTAGGAAGGAAAACAATAAACTCCGAGTCAGTCATGTGACTGGTGTGAGAACTCAAAACAGTTTATTTATCTTTGAAAATCAAAATAGAGGAATATTTTTAAAGTCAATTCGCAATGCTTTTAAAAATGAGACTACCATAAGGCCTCCCGCACACACACACAATGCAAACGCAGAATCGGAGGAGATTTCTCCTTATAATAGTCAAAGATGCTTTATACGCATTTAAAAGAACATTTGATATTATTACTAGTGCATAGTGTAGAGAAAAATTCATTTCGAAAATAAAGATATAAATCTTAGCCAGCATAGACATTTCGAACTATGCCTACTATAGCTACCATCTAAACAGTGGTGACCACCATAAGTAAATGGCAGGTTCTACAACTAATACCGTACAAGGTTTCGTATTGGGAATTGGATTTCCAACGAATGATCAGGCCAAGGAACTTCCCATTGCCACATGAGAATGCCTCTGGAAGGACATCCCCGAGAACCAAACCGGATCTCTGCCAACACAAGGCCGGGTTACCCCTAACTGAGTAACAACTGACCGAATATGCCATCCCTCGGTCCTTTGGGACCTTTAACCGAGCGCTCGTAATCAATTCACACAATCATAAAGTGTTTTCAACATGAGTAAGTATCTGGGCTCCATACCATGATACCACCCTTTTCCAGAAGGAAATGCACATACCCTAAAGGGCGCTACCCCTCATAACCTTGCCGCATCTTTCCTGTTTTGACCATTCCGAGGTGTGAGGCTCGACGAAGTCACGTCCACAAAAACATACTTTATACAAAAGCCATGCTTTGGGTTAAAAAATGATCATAGAAATGATCACCAGAATAGACGATCAAATAAATGATCCTATCACAAATAATCAACACAATGATCATTTCACAGCAACACTCAGCATGTCACATTACCAAATTGGGAATATATTGCTGATAATATTCAACTACATAACCTCTGAGCTAATACGTCTCAGAGAAGGATGTTAAGCTAAAAGAATAAATTCTCCGCCACCAACAGAAATATATTTGAAAGAAATCTGTTTTGTATCTCAATTTGTAACGTCAGACATACAATCCATACAAGTCTGTTCCGGGCTCGAACAGAACCAAAGGCACTTACAAAGAAGTCCTTGCAATCCGGATATCCACAATCCTGATCGGATTTCCCATCACATATGGAGAACTCAATACCGGAGCAACTCGGTGCAGAGTCAATCGACAGGTCATCCTATCGCTCTCGCAAATACCGGGTCTTCAACACCGATCTTCAATGCTATCCATTACGTCGTATCACTATTCGGAATGGGTAATCCGAATAACGAGCGCAAAAATTTAAAAATAAGTGTAGCATTCAAATTCAACAAATACCTTTCAAAGGTAAATATTGATAGTCGGTTATTGAACTATCAATGGATATGCACACATCACCAGATTCCAAATAATTTTTCAAATTATTTATTTCCCAAAAATATCTTTACTAGATATATAATTTTCACACTTCTAAAATAAATCAATATTTATTTTTAAACCAATTCCACTTCCTTTTATAAATTCCATAGTGAATTTATATTTCACAATATCTATGAATATACGATTTCAATTATTCATTTTCAGTTTATCTTCAAAAAGATAAATTCTCAAAATATTCACTTTATATTGAAAAACATTTCCATACTTATTTATTCATAAGTAATTCACAAATTTTATTTATTTTCAACACTTGGAAAATATTCAATATACTTAAATCGAGATTAAGTATATATTTCATTCTTTAAGGAAATCATTCACTTAAACATATTTATTTGGGCCAAAACGAATGTTGGGTAAAACATCGTTATGACAACCCAAAATCACTAGTATAGGGATTCGAAATTAAAATAGATATATAAATCCCAATACTATACAAAACATTTCCTTTCGGAAATCATTTACTATAACAACAGTGTTATAGTCCACAATTTCCTTCTATTTCTCGAAAACGTCTATTTCAACAATGAATGTTGAAATCTATGGTTTCGAATCTTTACACAATTAAAAACATCGTTAGATCGTTTTAATTCTATTTAAAATATCGCATTCAAAACAATTTCTTTAACTTATTATTCATTATTCAAAAACGTGAATATACTACGTTAACCAATTTCATCATTTCTATACGTTTCATTTTAAAGGATTATTCACTATCTAAAATGTGAATATAACTCCATAAATAAGTTATAACAATTTACTTATCAAAATAAGTCGTTTGCGAATTTACAAAACAATGTTTATAAATTCCTTTATTAACCTATATTCAATTCATAACCCAATTATAAACCAAAAGTTCACATTATAAGTTAAACACTTATAATTTATTTGTTTGCCAAAAATCGTTCTTTTAATAACTTCACAAAATTTATAAATCTTACTATTTATAAATTTCATTTATAACTTCACCATTTATAATCTTATAAATTCTATTCACTTATGTAATCCATTTTCACTTCATTCAAACACTTATAAAAACTCGTTTTATAATTTCAATATTTCAATTTATAAATATCCATTTATAAATCTCCTATATAAATCAATTTATATTATTATTTCAAAACGTCTTCAAAGTCCTTTATAATTTCGTCATTTGGATTTATAAAATAGTTAAATTTTATAAATCCTATATTTTCAACTTTTTATAATAAATTCAAAAATCCTGATTAAACTATTTTATAAAATCATTAGCCCATATTGTCAAAAATCAGTTTTTTTAACTATATTTCTCAAAAACCATAATTTTATAACATAAAAATTATAACGTTATTTATTTATAATGGATCTATTCCAAAAATATTTTATAAACGTTTTCTTTCCAAAATCACTTTAAAAATCATTTTAAAATTCCAAATTTGGCCCAATGATGCTACACACCAAATAGTCAATCATGACAAACAACGATATCATATATCGATATGATAATCCATCAAATATCAAAATATCCGAAATCAAATAAATACTGTTGAGGAATCCAGTTGGATCCCTCCAACCTGTTTCCTGCATCCACAAACATTAGCACAATACCAATTCCGCTCCAGTACGGAATTATCGCGGTATATAGGATTTAAAATATTATCCGCTTAATAGACGGCGAAATAGGGTCTCATCCGCTATACAAATGCGGGAAATCAATAACTGCAATATATACATATGCCAATATATATATATTGCTATTATATATAATACCAATTTCGCTGTTTATGAAATATTCACGGTATATGTTTTTAATAAATAACATCCGTTTACTAACGGCGCATAATGTCTAATTTAACAATCAATATATAACAATCATCATTCAAACATGCATTCAGGTATTTTAAATATAACTATTTAAAATAATAATCGAAACTGATTCGATTGAGTGAGAAGTTCTCACCTTGATATCAATTTCGTTTTAGCGATTTATTTCGAATAAAATTAAACGGACATTTAATTTTACCCGAAATTCTCACTAACTCCAAACGACTCCAATCCAATTTCATCGCGTAGTGCTCGTCCATACGATTCCAACGCTGCTTGTTTCGCGCGTTTTCGACCTCGTATCACAAAGTTATAGCAGTTTAAAGTTTGAACGAATTATATAAAATAATTTAACACTTAATAAACTTTGGAATTAATCAGGGCCATCCATTACAAACCCTAGATCACAGCCGCTCCTCTCTTTTCCTCCCCACGCGTGCTCTCTCCAGGTTCGAACGAACCCATGCCGCCACCCCTAGCCCTAAATCACGCAACCAATTCGAGCGTCCAGAAGACGATCAACCTGCG
Organism: Allium cepa; assembly: GCA_030765085.1. Lineage (NCBI taxonomy): Eukaryota > Viridiplantae > Streptophyta > Magnoliopsida > Asparagales > Amaryllidaceae > Allium > Allium cepa. The sequence continues at coordinate 577,350,950 of CM060943.1, read as the reverse complement.
CCATTTCGAAGCCACGCCTCAACTCCACACTCGGCCTGAATGGCTTTGAACTCGGTCATCACGTTTTCACGCAACACGAGGCCGAACGCGCGACCTTCATCTCCTTTTTCCCGTTGATTCGTAGCTCCAATCTCGATCTCCACCGTTGAACACGAAGATCCTAGTGTGCTTGACATTTTCTTAGTTGAAAGTTTTCGAAATCATTGAGTGGATTGGGAGATAATTGGAGGAGAAAGTAGGTGATTTTCGGCCATAGGTTTCTGGTGGAGGCGGCTATAGTTTATTAGGTTTAGGGTTTTAAATTTATTTATAATTTGTGAAAGGTTGGTCTATTTATAGAAAAACGAACGACACTATTCATTCCGGAAATTCCGAACTCCGATTTACGCGCCGTAACCAGCGTTTCTAGGGTTTACCCCATGTTCCGGGCACAATGGAATAGGTTTTGAAAGCTAATTCATTCATCTATGCGAGTTATGGCAATAAACGTTCAATTTAAATTAAACCGATTTAAACGATTTTCTAGGCGTTTTAATTTGCACCGGACAAACGGTAAATCTGATTGACACGAAATTTGAAACCTTACAATAATATCACATTACGGATCCGATGAAACTTGTTTCGCCGAAATCCGAGACTTTTTGAAAAATGGCTATTTTAACTCGCCAAAATAATATTAAAAACAATTCGATGCGTTTCGAGTTGCCACGATCAAACGGTAACTCCGATTGCTACGAAAATTGAAATCCGGTAATAACTAACTATTACGGATCCAATGAAACTAGTTTCGTCCAATTCTGAGACTGTTCAAAAATTGACTAATTTCACTAGTCAATTTAATATTAAAATATTCAATTTTCACAAATAAACTTTTAATTCGATTTTAAAAGTTCTAAAATATCATTCTCACTCCAACATGATAAAATAAAATTTTACAAATCATTTACAATCATATTTAACTCAATTTTCAATTATTTCCTTAATTTAACATATTAAATTATTGATTTAATTATTCAATTAAATCCAATTATTCAAAATAAAATTTATTCGACTTATAAATTCACTTATTAATATTTAAAATTAATTAAATGTTCAAATTTTAATTATCAAAAATTCTGGATCGTTACAGTTTTCAAAGTAAAATATTTAGAAATCAAAACTCTGGAATATAATATTTCCAAATTTTACTACCTTGAAAATCATAACTTTGAAACAAATTTCCATCTCTCAAATGGTTAAATATTAAATTTCTTTTATAAAAAAAAATAGCTTCTTTACATTTCACAAATCAATTCCAAATATCAATCTAAACTTCCAAATACAATTTTTTATTCTTATGTTTCAAAGCTTTAAATATTTCACCATTTCAAAAACAAACTCATTTGACAAACCCATATATATCAAATTCAATTTCTTATTATTTAGACTTGAAATGTTTACTTAATGAATTCAATATAATTTCAGTAAAATCTTTAACTTCACATAATTGGAAAATCTTTCAATTTATTAAACTTGATATATTCATTTAAATCAACCTGATATACATTTAAATCACTTTAGACAAAAATCAGGTTATAAAAATCATATCCTTTAAAAATTTTAACTTTTACTAAATTTGAATTTAACTTAATATTCATCTTCCAAATCTTATCCTCATTTAAGTCATAAAAACACCAGAAATTAGATTTTAAATAAATGCTTAATCGTATTTGATCTTAAAAATCAAACTTTATTTTATACTTCAAATCAAATTTATACAAAGCTTAAAAACCGAAAATTTACTATATATATATATATATATATATATAAATAACCAAATCAATATCCTATAAACCATATATATATATAGCTTTACAAAACCATAGTAAAACATTTCAAAAATAATTTTATATATTTACCGCGGTGCCTGTATAAAATTTTCTACCCTATGGTCAAGTGATACGGATGTTTGTCATTTCAATCCGCAATTTAAAATAAAAAATGCGGTTGTATATTATTTCAAACCGCAATCCCGAATGAAATGAAAATGCATGATGACTTGAAGTTTATACAATATAAATGTAGCATCCATTCATCCAAATATCAATCATCAACCATTATTTGCAATCATCGTCCAATTTAAACAATCATTGATATATGGCATATAAATTATGCATGTATTAACCAACAGTTTATATTCAGTAATAAATTCAATAACTGTTAAACTAGCAGTTTATGCGCAAATAAATAAATTTAATAACTGTTGACCTAGCAGTTATATGCAAATAAATAAATTTAATAACTGTTGAACTAGCAGTTATATGCAAATAAATAAATTCTAACCGTCAATCTATATGCAATAAATAAAATAAATTAACAGTTAAATTAAATAAATGTGAATTAACTGAGATGATGAATAAACATGCTAAACAATCATAAATAAAATTTTACTCATATCTTAAGTCAAATTAACAAACATAAGAAATTATAGAAGTTGTGAGTGGGTTAAAACACTCACCTTTTGAATTTAAATTGAATTTAAATCCAGTTTAAATCCAAAAATTCGACGGTCTCCAAATCTATCCAAACCAGCGTCAAAATCTCAGGAATTTTATTATGATCCTAACAAAAAAAATTCGCGTGAAACGGAATTCGTGTGAAAGAGTTATAACGATTTAATCATTTAAAACAAAAATTAAAAATTAAACAAACAAACCTAATAAAATAGGGCACATCAGACTCACGTGAACCCATCTCTCCCCTATCTCTGTCCCCCTGAAACCCTAAATTCGCGTACAAGATTCCCAGCCGTCGACCTTAACGTAAATTTTCGCGATGCCACGGCCACCCTTTCTCCGATCCAAGACCACTAGGGTGCCCCCCATTCGAGGCCGAGCCCCCTGGCCACACGCGACACGGCCACACGCCCCCCCAGCGAACCGCTTCCTTGACGACTTCATCGCCAATCATTGCGAAAACGACCAACTCCGGGCCCAAACGACGGTATCGATCTGCTGCCCCTCGCCCCCTCTACACGCAGGAACTTCTCGATCGTTGAATGGTGGAAGATCCACCGTAGATTGACCACCCATACCATGAATGGCCGAAACAAGTTTGAAATTTTCTGGACGAAAAATAGCTCCAATCGAAAAACGGACAGTGCTAGCAGATTTCGCTCTTCGAGAACTATGACATATAATTTTTGTGAATTTTTTGAGAATTTTAATTTTTGACTTTGGATTTGATTTTTGAAATTGAACATGGATCTAGGGTTTCTAGCCATTGGAGGAAGAGAAGGAACTGATGAAATGAACGCACAAACAAATGAGAATAGATGGGCTAGGGTTTATAACTGGATTTATATAGATAGGTTGGAAATTTGAATAGATGGATCGTGTTGGATATACGTGCTAACGCTAACGTGGCCCAAAAAGCCCGTTCTGACCCCGGAACGAAATTGGGTAAACCCATATATCAAAATAGGTATTTTAAAATATTCTGAACGCGATGGAAAAAGTTTCACATCCACATTCCATCGTATGAAGAAGTTATGCTGAAAACAATATTTTCAAATTGATTTCAATTAAATCGATTTCAAGGCATTTCGCATTCGTACGATCAAACGACAAGTCCGATCGCTACGAAACTTGAAACCCTACAATAATTCAGCGATACGGATCCGATGAAACTGGTTTCGTCGAAATCCGAGTCTGTGACCAAAATGGCTATTTTTATATTAATTAAATAAATTCAAAATAAATAAATAAAATCAAATTTTATATTTAGATTCTAAAATTGACCCATTTATCACTTTTAAAAATTCTCAATCATTTACAAAATTTCAACACGTTTAAAATGTCAAATTAAAGAAGGTAAATTTATAAATTTCAATATAAATCCTTAATTTCATTAAATCCACAAATCATAAATTAACTTTCTGATTATTTATATTAAATCAAAGAAATCAATGGTTATTCCATTCATATATTTCAAATATATGGATTTAATATCAGATTCAAAAATTATTATCCTAATATTCTTCGATTTCATTTACATCCCTATTAACGTAATATTTAGATGTTAAATCTTCATTTATTTCGATTAAACCTATTATCATACATTACTTCAATATACTGACAAACTTACTTTTGCACCCTTTCATTTACCCAACTGCCATTTTATAAATACACTTAACAATAGATTCATACTCCATTACATAAATACACTAACCAAAATTAAATGAAGAATTTATTTACGTTATTCCCTAAATTTATTTAAACGTAACATTTATTTCAATGATTTACCAATTAAATTGAATGGACTGAATATACATATATCTCATAATAATTGTTGTCAAAAACTCTAAATCCCACATTTATAAGTTTATTGTTTACATCGTATTGGTTTTTACTCAAACATCACTTATTATATATTAAATAAATTCAATATTTAAGTTATTTTACATTTATTACCAAGTACACCTTTTACCTTATTCCAACAAATTTGAATTTAATAAATTAATATAACAAATCAATTTCTACTCACCCTTTATTTCCAACCCACAAATTGCAATCCATTATATTATATGGTCGTTGTCCAATTTCTATTTATTATTATAACTTAACAACCTATATGCATTCATTGATGGATTTTTATTTCCCTCTGTTTCCTTACATTCAGTTCTTAGCTTAAATCAACAGTTACATTCCATTTGCACTCCCGTTACTACTATAAAATTTAGTAACGTTTATATCATCAACACATTATAATTACTTACCCTTAAATGAGTTTGATTTCCTAATAAATTTATTAAATGGAAATGTTCATTAAAGTTTATAAATTATTAACTTGTATATAATTATATTTTCCCATTTATATTCCATTATAAATATATGCACACATACAAATTAAGATTCTAAATCCCATTAATTATTCCTTTTACATTAACCATCACTTATGAATAATTAGCGTTTCCTATTTATTTTGTTACATTCACTTATATTCACTTTATGAATAAATTGGTATTCCCTTTAACCCATCAATTACTAACTTTAATTATTGCAATTTATTATCTAACATACAATTTGAATCTATTTTCAAATTTTCACATTTCAATAATTTAACAGCTTACAATAGTTTACAAATAAAAAGGGATTGTACTAATTACGTTATTTATTGTCCTGCATTACTTTATTTACCTCCGTTTACATTTAATTTCCATAAATCAATATTTTATTCCATTGATACATTCAATACTTGCCTAAATTTACTTATTCAAACTTTATACCAATTGCAACAATTTCCAATATTACTATTAATTGCAATATATAATTTAATTTGTAAATTTTAATTACCCATGATACATCAAATTTCAGCATTCTCTTTCGTATAAATAAATAAGATTTTTATTCCTTTCTAAATTTAAATTAAAATCTTATTAATTAAATCCATTTTAAACATCGAATTTACACGGATCGTTACAAAAAGAGAAGCTGAATTTTTTTTTATGAATTTAAGTTTTTTTTTCAATTAACTAAATTGAATGCCACTTGTTAAAACTAATCATGAGATTACTACACTTGTTCATTTTCACACCATCTTTCTCATGCATGCTTAAACACTTGTATTTTTACAAAGATAAAGAATTTTAAGTAAATTCTATGTAAAATTCACTTTTTTAATAATTACATCCCTTATTCATTTGTATATACAATGTTAAAAGTGTAAATGTTTTTAACCAATCTTTTACATTATATAAATTACACATTTATGATTTCAAATGCAAATTATTTTTCTAAAATATTTATTTTAAATTTAATTTCAAATTCCATTTCAAACTTGATTTATAATCAATTTATATCTATACATATACTCATATATATACTTGTATAATTTAAATTCAAATTCAATATATACATTCAAATCTACTCATATATGCACTTATACATATATATTCACGTATGTATATAAGATTTAAATTCAAATGACTTTAATTTATTATTTCAAATTTTTAAACTCAAATGAAATTGAAAATTTACTCATATAAATTATCACTCATTTTATTTGTTTTGAAACTTTTCAAATTAAATTTCAAAAGTTCAAATGAGTTACCAAATTTAAATTGATAAATTTTGTCATGTTACATCTAAAATATAATTTTTATTACAAGTTACCAACACAAATGATTCATACTCTAGTGGACATGGGTTTTTGATTTAGTGAAAACTTAGGGTTACTAAGGTGTAGGTGGTCACTTTTGGTATCAGAGCCTAGGTTAGTCGACAATATGAACTATAATACACTGGTATTTTTACCTATAAATATATATATGTTATACGCCGAACCCTACAAATTCCGACATTAGAAGTAGACGCAACCATATTCTAAAAAAGAGGACAAAGCAATGCGAATTAGAACAGTGGATGGAGTTAAAAACATATGCCTATCCCGATCGCCCCATGAAAGATAGGTCATACCGGATGGCGTTGCTTAGGAATGGCACTAATGTGTAATACAAAAGTGTCTCTAAAGGTGGATAGTACTCAACTCCCATATTGGACCTAGACTCCCTTATGATTGCGGGTTTTCGACTGATGATGGACGTTAGATCCAGATAAATGAGAAGTAAAAAATCTATAAGTTATTGATATCTGGAAGTTAGAATTGAGCTAGTTCCTGAAGGAAGTTTTGTAGTAATCACTCCAAGATAATTGTTGGCATCGAAAATGGCCACCAACACCTAATTATAAGTGAAAGCACTAGTATCTAGTCATAGATCACAGATAAAATATATGTTGAGAATATAATATGAAGAACAGCCAAAATTAAAATGAAAGCAGTAAAATTGAGACAAGATTTATAGTGGTTCGGCTAACTTTGGCCTACATCCACTCCATAACAATCCTTTTTATTATACTGAAATTTCATTACGGTTACAACCCAGAGTTCTAGAATAAAAATTGGCAGAGTAGCCTCTAGGTGGAAGATGAAGGAGAATGAAGATCCCCATTTTCTAAAGCCAAACCTACTGTATTTATATGTGAAACTCCGGCTACAGGGCCTTCTCACCTACATGGGCCAACCACGATGATCATCGAGCCCAACTCGTCCACGATATGCCGACCTAAAGCAAGAAAAATGCCGACCCGAAGTAAAACATACGTCGACCCAAAGCAAACCTCATGCTAACCCGGAGCAGAACCTATGCCGACCCGACCCGAAGAAAGACATACACCAACCCGAAGAAAGACACATACCAACCCGAAGCAGTTCCACGTGTTGACCCTAAGTAAGTCAAATGCTGACCCACTGAAGTAATATGACCTCCATCTCAATGTTGAACCGAAGTAGGGACTACGCCGAACCGAAGCCAATCAAATGTCGACCCCCTCCTGAAGTGATACGACCTTCATCTCAATGTCGACCAGACGTAGGGACTAAGCCGACCCGAAGTAAATTACGATCCAACCCGAAGTGAGGTCCATGCCGACCCAAAGTGAAACATACGCTGACCCCAAACGACTCATCTCTATAGCCGACCAAAGTTGTATGCCGACCTGAAGTTGTTCTTGATGTCGTCCCCAAGTTATGCTATTTCCAACCCAAAGCAAACCACATAGCGACCTGGAGCAAATGCCGATCCAACCCAACGAAACTTCCATCCTTGTCAAAATCCATATTCCAAGTGCCCTACGTCATTCATCCATCGACTATGCTTAATCCTGGCTTCATATTCATATTTATTGTCTATAGTTGATCATCTATCCGTCCATTCGAACCAAATCCATGATATTTCAGCCCTTATAATCGTGAAGTCTATTGGGTTAAATTCTCCGGTATACCATTGCCAAAAGGCGGCTTAACACTTTGCTCCCCAAAGCATGCATTATGTTAGGAAGGCTTGTTTTGTATTGCCAAAAGCCTGATGTTCGAAATCTGTGGATGACCCGTGAAGAGATCAATGATCTTGCCTGATTGTTATTAATGACTGTTCGAGATCGTGTGCCGTTAGAGGCGAAATGTGATCGTTAGAGATCAAGTGTCGTTCAAGGCGAGATGTGATCATTCAAGATCGTATTCCGTTCGAGGTGAAATGTTATCATTCAAGGTCGTGTGTCGTTCGATGCGAAATGTGATTGTTCAAGACCATGTGCCGTTCGAGGTGAAATTTGACAGTTCGAGGTCGAGTGCTCGTTCAAGGCAAAAGGTGGCCATTCAAGGTCGAGTGCCCGTTCGAGGAGAAAGGTGACCGTTTGAGGTCGAGTGCCCGTTTGAGGCGAAAGATGACCATTCAAGGTCAAGTTCCCGTTCGATGAGAAAGGTGATCTTTCGTGGTCAAGTGCCTGTTTGAGGTGAAATTTGACCGTTCGAGGTCGAGTGCTTGTTCAAGGCGAAAGGTGACCTTTCGAGGTCGAGTGCCTGTTCGAGGTGAAATTTGACCGTTCGAGGTCGAGTGCCTGTTCAGGCGAAAGGTGACCATTTGAGGTCGAGTGCCTGCTCAAGGTGAAAGGTGATCGCCTGGATGAACTCAGTATTATCAATGTTAGATTTCACGTTCGAGTAAGTTCGGAATCATTTGTTATGGTGGTTCATCATCATCTCCGAGCATGCTTGAGACCGTTCGTGATCCCGTACATGTGTAAGTGACTTAGCCATTTTGGTGTAGGATTTATTATTTGTTACTTAGTTTATGCCAACAAGAGACGACGATCTATGCCCTTAAGCCGGGATAGCCCCGATTTGTGTTGGATAATGACTGCTCCTATTCCATCACCGCTATCTATTTCTAAGCAAAGCCATCAAAATACATTCCCCTAATTCCATAGGGAGTTGTGCTAATCCATTCTCCTTGGTTGAGGTTTGCGCCTAGTTGATCAATCCATCTCTAAGCCTTCTAATTTCTGCTACAAGTCCTGGACTCCAATTTCAAGTTGTTCCAACATCCGTTAGTGATCTCTGATTGTCATTTCCATCCTTCCCTCGAGTCCACAAGGGAATCCGAGATTATCCTCTTCCAAATGCGCATCCGAGCTCGGATCCATGCTCAAATTCTATCCATCTTCTTGCTTGCTTCTTTTTCCTGGTTCTGATCTTGGATTTCCTCCTGTCTCTTTAGCACTCTTTCCTACATATCATCCATCATTGTTTCCATCTCGTCCCTACTCTTCATCTTCTTATTGACTGCCTTGCCATTTCTTCTGAAATCCATGTTCCCAAGCTTTCAAATCCAATATCCTAACTTCGAAATCCATTAAAGCATGCTTTTGTAGTGAAAGTACCAAAATGTTGGCATCAAAATTGGCCACTAACACCCAATTATAAGTGAAAGCACGGGTATCTAGTCACAGATCACATGTAGAATATATGAAGAGGATATAATATGAAGAATAGCCAAAATTAAAATGGAAGCAGTAAAAGAGAGACAAGATTTATAGTGGTTCGGCTAACTCTGGCCTACATACACTCCAAAATAATCCTTTTTATTATAATGAAATTTCATTACAGTTACAACCCAAAATCTAGAATAAAAAATGGCAGAGTAGCTTCTAGGTGGAAGATGAAGGGAAATAGAATGAAGATCCCCATTTTCTGATGCCAAACCTGCTGTATTTATTGGTGAAACTCTGACTTCAAGGCCTTCTCACCTACATGGTCCAACCATGACGATCGTCGAGCCCAACTAGTCCACTACATGCCGACCTGAAGCATGCTAAATGCCGACCCAAAGAAAAATATATGCCGACCCAAAGCAAATCTTGTGCAAACCCGAAGCAGATCCTATGCAGACCCAGCCTAAAGAAAAACATATGTCGGCCCGAAGAAAGACACATGCTGTGACAATCCAAAATTTTGAACATTTGAAATTGAGATATTTAATTGATTTTAAATATTTGGAAGTTATTTTAACTTGAATTTCAATTATAACTATGAATTTGGCAATTTAATTTGTTGAAGTTGGGTAAATTTTTGAATCTTCAGTTTTATGCTCGTTAAAACTATTTTCGAGGCTTGGAAAATCTATATTAATAATACTAAAGATAATGGAAGTGTTAGAATTTGAAATTAGAAGTGTTTGACCAATTTTGAAATTTTATCGTTTAAATCGATATTTAAAAATAACATTCCGAGGCATAGTCTCGGAATTTGACGAAACCAGTTCCATTGGAACCGTAATAGTGTATTATCATCAGATTTCAATTTTTGTAGTGTTTGGAGTGATCGTTTGGCCGTACGATAAGAAAATACGCTGAAAATTTTATCGACATTTAATTTAATAACTGGTTCAAAAAGCTATCTTGCCCATATGATCGAATTTGAACTCAGAACCTTTTCCATTGCATTCGGAATAGGGGTGTAACATTGTAAGCGCCTGGTGGCATGCATCAATTGGAGATCGAGAATTTGAGTTACGAAATTGAAGGATTTAATTTTGAATTTAAAAACAATATACGTATACATATGTAATTAATATAATATTATTTCACAAGGTAAACTACACGTTTCATTTATTTCTTACACTTGGAAAATTTCATTACACGCATTTGTTTAAAAAAAAATTATGTACGAAAGAAAGAAAGAAAGGAAAAAAACCCCTCTCTTCGTTTCAAATCAAATGATAATGGCCACGATTTTTTTTTGAATCCAAAATTCCCTTTCGTGCCAGTTCATATAAAAAAATATATGAAATCGAATTCGCGAGTCGAATAGTCGATGGCGACTGGGGTTACAGGCAGCCACATATTTGAGAAGAAGGCTCGCGATTGAAGTCAATTGAGGGTAGCTTGAACTTGAGCCTGAAGGTGCGGCACTGTGGAAATCATGGCGTGTGATATCAAATCGCGGCACACGCTCGCACGAGCATCGTGGGTGGCACGGTGGTGCAAGATTCCTGGTCGTAATCGTTGTCGCTGCTGTCAATTAGAGGTAGGCGCGCACGTTGAGGTGGAAGCGCAAATACGGTGAGGATGGCACCTTGTGTCGGCGCGTGAGGATGGCGGCAAGGCAGGGTTCATAGGCGATGAAGTCGGACCGCGCGCTCGGGCAGGTTGACGAGACGTTTTGGAGCGATGAAGCAAGCTAGGGTTTCAAGGTTTTTGCAGTAAGGACGGTGGCGTCGAGACGAGATGGCGACAACAGTCTTTCTGTATCGAAGCAGCTAGGTAATTTATGTTTAATAAAAAAAGGTATAATATAATTTTGAACATACATATACATCTGTTTTAGTTTAAATAAATAGATTAGATACAAAAAAATTGTTTAATTTAATGCATGTATATATAGTAGAAAAGAATATAGAAATATACATGCAAATAGATCTAATAATGACTGAAGTTAAAATTTGAAGATAACTTATTTAATTTATGTAACGACCCTGGATTTTGGCCCCGGTTATTTTAATAAATGTTTGATCTAATTAAATTAAATATAAACCGATCATATTAAAATGAATATGATGAGGAAATATTGCCATTTATTTATATAAACTGTATTTTAAAAAGGAGATTTTTTGGAAATTTAAAATAAATCTCAATAATGTTTACAATAAAATTATTCTTATATAATTCAATTAAAATAAAATTTATCTTATATGATTGAATTACAATACTTTGTCTTATTAACATGTGATAAATAAATATATTGATGTGAATGATAATGTTTAAATAAAATCAAAGTTTATTAATATAAAATATAAATATTAAATATAAGTAAAACTTAAGAATATAATGTAAATATTGATAATCAAAATATAAAATACAAATATAAATAAGTAAGCAAATGAATATCATTTAAATATTGATAGCTAAAATACGAATACAAACCAATATAAGTAACTAAACCACATGAATTTTTCAAGCCATAATAAATATCTTTATATACAAAACTAATGTCAATCTGCTAAGTGTATAAAGCTAAAAATAAAGCACAAGTATAAAATAAAACAAGAACAAAGTATATCAGTAAAATAAAACCAAATGTAATGTAAGACCAAACACAAACATATGTGTAAAAATCATTTAAGTTAGAAGCCAATAGACAAATATTTTTATACCAGACAAATAAGTATGAAAAGTAAAACCTGACCATATGTATATAGACTATTCAAACTAGAGGTTAACAAAAACAAATGATTTTATCAAGATATCTTCATATGCAAGCCATATGTTTAAAGTGAACATGTACATACAAATATCTACATATGCAGCAAATCTCAATTATGATATGCAAACATATTAGGCAACAAAGCATTAATTGCTATCAACTCAGCCACTCTTTTGTTCAAAAGCAAATATTACAAATCTTTTCTTTGTAGTAAATGAAAATCTGTTCAAAACAGAACAAAGCTAAGAAAATACCCGACCAGTTGAGCCTCACTTTATATATCTTATTATCTTCTATATATATATATATATATATATATATACATCTTCTTTTCTGTTCGTGGAGTAAAAAGAAACGTAGGAAACCTGAAGAAAAAAAACAAAACTCAGACTTTTTTATTTCAAATCAAAACAGATTCAAGACAGATTCATATTTCAGAAGGAATACAATAGGTGTTCTTTGTTCAGGAATTTGGGCTGGTGAGTAAATTTTTTTTAAAGCTTTATGTTTAAATTTAAAATCAGTAAAAATGATTTCTTATACGGTATTTGTCCATGTTGTATCTTGAGCATGATTCTATGCTACTCTACACATTGTTCTTCACTGTGTATGAATAAGGGTTGATTTTCATTCAAAATCTAATTTTGCTTTCAACTGAATCATGGTAGGTTTTCATTTTTTTTAATCAAACAAGATGTTGAAACTTCAAACAAGTCGAAGCTGATTGAATATGTTAGTTAAGTATTCCTACTGTAAAACTGTTTTACAGGTAATCAAAGAATATATTGATAAATTCAACTGCTATAAAAATCTAATTCAAGTTAATAAATTGAAAATTTAGTGAAATTTATGATTTTTAAAACGAAAATGAGGATTTTTGCATTGGTATTTCATGAGCAATTCATACGTGAATAAAAACTGCATTTTACCCATTTCTCGAAATTGAATCAATAATAAATGATGAAACTTGACTTGAAGCAAGTTTAAACCTTTGTGATTTCACGAAAATTATCAGAAATTTTATATATTGCCTGAGATTAGAGTACGGGATCCATTTAGGGCTTGAGTTCCTGCTTTTATCTATGACTGTATTGTGTCGAATTCATCAACCTCACGCGATCGAGTGGCTTGAGCTTCTGGAGTTTGATGGTTTATCGTGATGGCGTCGTGTGGGCGAAAGCTTGGGTATTGCAGGTGGATGGAGCGGCGGTGGCGTGGCGATTTACCGAAGGCGTTGTTACAGTTTTTTTGGAGCAGAGGAAAATTTTCGAATTTGATTTTTTTTAGGTGATTCGAATTTCGATTACGAGCTTAGTGTCGAATTGTGACTGGTTGACATTATTGTTGTTCGTCGGACAAGGGAGATGTCGCCATGCACGTGTACGGCGGCGATGATATGCTTCTGTGACACGAAGATGTGGGTCGCGCATCGTACACGAGGAAGATGGAAGAACGCTTCGGGTCGTGCTTGAGTGTTTGTGGGATTAACTTCGAGCTTTTTCGATCGAGTGCGTGTGTATTTACTGTTGTTTTGATTTAAGATATTACTTAACTTACTGGAAAATAAAAGAGAAGGGGAGAAGAAGAAGTAGTAGGAAGGGCTCGGGTGATTTAAATGGTTAACTCGAAGTTGTACTCGAGTTTTTTAGCAGGAAGGCTCGGGTTATTCTTAATTGCAGTAATGTATATTAAGGTAAAGTGAAGCAACCTGTTTTCTACAAGTTTTAATACTATAATTTAATAATGATTTAACTGTTGAGATAGGAATGTAATATAAGTTTTTATTTTTAGTTAATACCTTAATAATGTTTTAACACTTAATTATTATTAAGTAATTAATATAAGTAAGTATAAATTTAATTAATATTTAAAGTTGGAAGTTAAAAATTATTTGGATTTCAAAATTTAAAGAAGAGCATTAAAGTGTTAATTAAAGTGAATGGTAATTAATTAATTATCTTAGAAAAAAATTAAGAATAATTACTTTTTAATTGTAATTAGTGATGGATTAATTGATGTTTAAGTAATAAATGAAATTGCAATTACCACTTAAGTTAATTAAAGAATGGTTAACAGTTAATTAATTAAGTAATTTAACTACTTATTAAAAAATGATTAATTAAGTAATTAGCAGTAAATAAATAGGTAATTAAGTTTTATTTATTAATAATTAAGGTTATTAATTAATGGTTAATTAAAGTTAAATAAATTGATTAAGAATTAATTAATTAAATGGTGTGAAATAAAATAATTAAGTAATTAAATAATTAAGATTTAAATATTGATTTAGAAAATGATTAATTAAATTAAATCGCTTGAAAGGAATAAGTAGTTAATTAATGATTAATGATTAATTAAACCAGGATTAAGAGATTAATTCTCAAATAATTGATTTTAAATTAAATTAATTACAATAAGAATTAAAGATGATTTCTTATGGATTGCCGTGTATGTAGAATATCTTATTGTGATATTTATTTGGTGATATTCTGTGATGCTCTCTGATATGCTGTGATGTATCTATGATGACTGTGTATGATTCATCTGTGATAAATTTTATTTGAATTCAATCATTGAATTAAAACTGTTTAAGTTAATTAGACAACTTGGCCTTTAAAATGGCGTTTGGATTTCGATGAGCCCGGGATCGGGTGTCACTTATGATTATCCGAAAACCACGTCGATCCAAATTAAACGATAGGTCATGAAATCTCAAGTGGAGCTCGAGATGGTGTTTTTCAGAATGCAAGGGTTATCGTCGTTGACTCTGAGGGTGATTCCAAAATGAGTGTGACGAGATAATGCCTTCGGTTTCGTTCGAACCCGGAACGAACTTGTATGGATCGAATGCTTTCAGCACATCGTCAGGCGGACGATGAGCATTCTAAGAGATATGTCCTGTAAAGGTAATCGCAGCCTCAAGCCTCATCAACCGGGAATGGCTAAAACAGGGGAGGTGCAGCAAGGTTAGGTGGGTCATGCCCAAGCAGGATGAGATATACCCCTGTCTAGATGTCCCTTTTTATTTCGGCTGTGTGGGCGGTTGATTGCAACAACTGCCGGGGTTATCTTGTTCGGGACTGTTCAGTAAGGAATGGTTCCGGCCTTGTGTTGCAGGGGAGTTAGGGTGGCTCCTCGGTACGGTGATCTAGGCCACGTACTGTGACGGGCGGTACCCCAATAGCCTTGCCATTGTATGGAATCCAATCTCCAATAAGCGCCGTACGTTTTGATTGTGCCGAACTATGTTGGAATGTGAGATGTAAGCATTTCAGCTATTTCTGTATTTTACTTGAAAACCATAGACACTATTATAATATCACTGGATTTCCTATAAAATGTTTTGGTTAGCGTAAGGTAAAAACTTACCCGTATTTATTTGTGGGGAGTCTTACGTGATACCTTTATTTTCAAATGATTTTTAAAGTTAAACAGTTTAAACCGTTTACTCATACCAGACCCATGTCTGACCCGGAGTTTATATTTGGTTTTTCATAAACTATTGGGTACTCAAATTTTTATGAGTAGCCAAGTGATAGGTTTTGGACTTCGATTCTAGAGGAGCTTGGAGCAGAAGTTACAGACGTATGTAGCTATCTGTCTAGTTCTGTTGTGTAGATGATTTATGCCGTATCTCTGATGTATATAGTGATAGATGTATGTATGACAATCATGTGTATTGATATTGTATAACTCTGATATATGTAAACTATGTAATAGATATGTGATATATTATACTTTATTCCGTTCCGCTATGAGATTCTGATGTTGTTGTTCTTTCTTTTCTATTCTTTTCTATTTCTATCCCTTTCTTTCTTAATGATGATACGTCTTTCTGGTAGTAGAAGGGTGGGTCGTCACAATTTATTTAACTATTAAAAGATTTTAAGAGGAAAATTTTTGATTTAAAATAAATTTTAATTAATCAGATTTATTAAAAGGAAATTTAGTTTTAAATTTAGTTTTTAGTTAAATAAATTTTTTAAAAAGAATTTTTTAAAAATTTAATTCTTTGTTTAAAATTAATTCATTAGTTTAAAATTAAAATATTAATTGAATTAAAATGGCAATTGAATTTATCAATTTATTTCTAATATTAATTAAATCATCCAATATTTATACAAGGTCAAAATCGTGGGAAAAACAAGTCGAATTGGAAATGTATTGAAAAATAAAGGAGCAAAGGTGAGATCTTCTCACTCAAATTTAAATTGGAAATTAAGTTATTGATTGACTGTTGGATTGTGGTAGTATATATAGTAGTGTGTGTGTATATATATATATATATATATATATTTGGAGTGATTGATTTCCCGCATTATATAGCGGATGAGACCCTATGCGCTGCAAAATAGCAGATGGTTTTATGTAATCCCATATACTGCGATATTCCACCTCGAAGTGGAGTTGGTATTTAATTGTTTTACTAACATCTGTGGATGCAGGAAAACAGGTTGGAGGGATCCAACTGGATTCCTCAAATATTTGAATTTGTTTAATTGTTGTGTGTTGATTTATTTATAATCTGTGTATGATTATATTTGTGATTGAAATCGTTGAAGGCTATAGTTTAGCCGAATATATTTTTGGTATCATAGGTACCAGA
This sequence comes from Allium cepa, assembly GCA_030765085.1. Taxonomy (NCBI): domain Eukaryota; kingdom Viridiplantae; phylum Streptophyta; class Magnoliopsida; order Asparagales; family Amaryllidaceae; genus Allium; species Allium cepa. The sequence goes on along the minus strand of CM060943.1, from coordinate 577,334,266 downwards.
AATAAATAAAATTGGATTTTTGAAATTTGAGTAGAAATTTTATAGTAAATTAAATTTTGAGAATTGGATAAATTTAAAAGAAGGAATTTAAAAGTATAAAAGTTGATTTTTGTAATCCTATCGAATAAATTCCAAAAATATGGGAAAAGTTTTTAATAAATGGATTTCGAGTAATATTGTATAAAAGTTGGAGAATTTATTTAAAATTCATATTTTAAATAGTTTGGAAGAAATAAAGGAAATTGTTTTAAAAGAAATAAATTTAGAAATCAAATTTGGAAATTCATTTGGTGTTTAAAAAAATAAATCTTTGGCAAATCAATTTGGAAATAAAATTTGGAAAATCAAATTGGAATTTGACTTGGTGTTTGAAATAAATGTTTGGAAAATCAATTTGAAAATCGAATTGGTGTTTGAAAGTGAATATTTGGAAATCGATTTGAAGATCGTATATCAATGGATATTTGAAAATTTAAATTCTCAATGAGAATTTATAAAGAAAAGGGAAATTTGTTTTAAAATTAACATTGGTTTAATTTTAAGTGTGGAAAGAAATTTACGGATTTGGAATGTAAATTAAAATAAATCAAGAAGGATTTATTAATTGATTTAAATGGACCATTTTGAAATGGAAAGTATATATTCCTTGGAAAGCGAGTATGTTTTCAAAGTAGCTTATTAATATAAACTGAAAGTTTTAAGGATGGTTTTAAAAAGGATGCTTTGGAGAGATTATTTCCTTAAGTTGTTTTAAATCTTTAATGTAAATATTTATTTAATTATAGAAGCGATTATTTAAAGATTTAATTGATATTTGATTTAGAAAAATGGCTGTTTAAATAGTTATACTCTATCTAATAATTTTATTTTAAAAATTATTTTGGGCTTAAGATTTATAAGAGATATGGGTATAAAATTTTATAACTAATATTTTAAGATAAGGTGTTTTAAAGTAGTTTTATTTTAAATGTTCCAAATATATATGTTTGGATAAGTAATTTAAATTATTTTAAAGTATTTGAACTCGGAAATTTCTCAGTGGAAATGAATAAATATTTGGGAATATATTCCGCGTGAGGAAAATAATTTGAAATTTGTTTTCAAAGGGTTGAAGTATGAAAATATATGTTGCGAAGATATTTTGAAAGTAAATAATTGGGAGAAAATTATTTAAAATTTGGGGATTGTTGTGAATATTGATTGATAGTTAAATAACCGACTATGCATATTGGCCTTTAAATGGCATTTGAATTTCGATCAGACAGGGGGTTGAATTCCAAATGGATATTCGAAAATCACATCGAATCTTTGTGATAGATCTTTTGTTTAAAGGATCAAAGTGGAAATTTGTCGTGCTTTATTTGAATTTGAATGTAACACTTATTTTTAAAAATAAGCGCTCGTTATTCGGATTAGCCAGGAGAGGACTTTGTGTCATAAAACCCATTTCGAATAATGATACGACGAATTGGGATTGCATTTGAAGATGGTTTTGAAGACCGTGTATTTTTGAAAGTTAAAGGATTACCTGTCGAATGTCTCTGCACTGAATTACTCCGGTATAGAGATTTGATCACCCTTTGTGATGGGGATTCCGGAAGTGACTAGTGAATATCCGGATTGCAAGGGCTTCTTTGTAAGTTCCCTTCGATTCCGTTCGATCCCACAACGGACTTGTATGGATGTATGTCTGACGTTACACTTTGAGATGTAAAGCTGGTTTCTATCAAATACATTTCTGTTGGTGGCGGAGGATTTGTTCTCTTAGCTTAACACCCTTCTCTGAGACGTATGAGCTCAGAGGTTATGTAGTTGATGGTTACTAGTGATACATTCCCAATTTGGTAATGTGGCATATGAAGTGATGCTGATCATGTGTTAATCGAAGCATGGCTTTTATGAAAAGCGTAGCTTTGTGGACGAGACTTCGTTGGACCTCACAACCCGGAAATGGTCGAAACGGAAAGGATGCAGAAAGGTTATTTGGGGGTAGCGCCTCCTGAGGGTATGTCCATTTCCTTTTGGAAAATGGTGGCATCATGGTATAGAGCCCAAATACTTAACTTATGTGGTTGCTGCAAATTTATTACTTTATGGTTGAGGATCCTCGGATAAAGGTCGCTAGCGACCGGGGGATGGCATATGTGACAACCCACATATTTATCGATTTTACATTTAAATATTTTATTTAAATATTTTATCGATACTCGGAATTTAGTCCGAAAAGCTACTTTTTGCATACGGTCGAATTAGGACTCGAGACCCCTTCCATTGAGTTCAAAATGTCGTTTGCAACCTTTTTGAGTATAAACTTTGATATGTTTGGAGATAGTAGAATTTTGCTACATTTTCACTTAGGGCTTTGGTTTGGGTTTCAGCCCATTAACCTAACATATGAACCCAACTCCACTTCAACTCTTCATTACTTCATTTCTAATTCCTAATACTCAAGCTTTAGCAACAATGGTGGGAGGAATGGGAAATTAAAACTCCAAGCCCTAATCTTTATTGCAAATTCAAGCTTCTACCTCCAAATTCAAGAAGAAGCTTTGGTAAGCCTTCTCTTCATCTTCTCCAACTCTTTCTCCATTCAATTTCAGAAATTTCCTAAACCTAATTTAGGAAATGTTTCTCCTTTAAGCTTAGATTCAAGCTTGTTTGGTTGGAATTGAAGATTGATTGTTCTTGCCATTGCTTTATAGCTTCTTCTTCATTGATTTTGTAAAAAGGTGAGATTTTTATCTCACATCTTTTTCTATAATTATCTTCGATTGTTAGGTATGAATTCCTAACACTTATTCTTGTGCAATTGATTTTGGTTTAGATTGATTTGGTGTATATTCCAATTTTGATGTTTTGAAATCAAAATCTATGAAAATCCTTTTATGGATATTTGGACATTGATATTTGAGGCGTATCGAAGAGCCGTTAGGGCTGGGTTGTCGCTTGGCGTAAATCCTTGGTCGTTGTCGCTCGATCGATCGCTTCCGGTATCCGTTTGGCCATTTTTGGCCTAGGTTCAGAGAATGCCCTGAACCCTTGATTCAGACGTCTGAAACGTAGTATTCAAACGTCTGAATATTATACTGGGAATTTTTATTCCCCGGTATTCAGACGTTTGAATCTATATTTCAGACGTCTGAATTGGTTCATTTGGAACCAGAAAGGAAATAGGCTAAAAAGTGCCTATTTCAGACGTCTGAAATCAACGATTCAGACGTCTGAATTCTGTTTTTGGAAAATATTTTATTTTCCAAATTCAGACGTCTGAATCCTTGATTTCAGACGTCTGAATCTGCACTCTTTTTGCCTATTTGCCTATTCGCTTGAGAATTCCAACTTTAATCGATTCATGTTGATTCCCTTTTGTTATTATCACTTATTATCGACTTTGATGACATTTTCTTCATGATTTTTGGGAATATCCATTTCGATAGATTCCGTAATCGATTTCTTTGGATTTTATTCACGTCTTCGAATGTGAATTTTGATGATTGATTGTTTCTACAATCATTTCTATGATTTGTCACTTTAAAAATATAAAAGGTTTCAATACTAGTAGTAAATATCAAAACTCTTTCATCAAAACGATTTCAACTCTATATTCAATAACAAAGCTCGTTTTCTCAAACCGATTTCCAATCTATTAGTATATGCAAACCTTTACCTCACTCGGATGAGAAATCTAATTAAACGGCTTAGTAAAACAAATGGTATGAAACGCTTGCGTTTACTTCGTCGGTTAATTCTTGGACTTGTTCGATTGAATCTCTTATGACAATTTTCTAGTGGAGATCTACAATTTGTTCGTAAATATTTAAGTTAAGCTAGTGGTTATGGGACATGAAGCTAAGCTCATATATTTACTAGCGTATTGCAATTGACAATTCTCCTTGATCATGACGATCATTTTAAGATTTAGACTAGCAACTGTGCGATGTCTCTTTGTCCACGTGGAGGACTGCAACTCATTCTATTGAGCTTCGTCTCATTTCTTTGTGGGGTAGCACCCCATGGTCTTCGGGCCGTTCGTGTGTCAAAAATTAATGGTTAGCTACCATGAGATAGCATCTCGTTCGTGTGATACATATGTTGGTGAGTTTTCATGCTCCCATTCGTGTGATAGGACTCCCCCCTTTTTATGATTTCTGGATTTCGTGTGTTGAATTCTGGAATTTATGCTTCACCAATTTTAGTGATTTTCATTGATATGATTTATCAATTTTTGTGCACTGGTGAATTCGTGTGTCATTGACCTATTGTGAATACAAGTTTTGGGTATGAAACCTTTTTGTATCTTTGTGAAGATTCTTGTTTTATTGAACGATCTTTTGTTGATCATCGTTTGCATGCTTATAGTAGTATGCCATTATGGATATTATCTGTTTATGCCATATCTTTTACTTTGTATCATGTCATCTGATATTTATAGCTAGACTGATCCGTTTATTATTTTCTTATAAATAATAATCGGGTCAGACCGAGATGTTACAGGTGCTTCTGCTTGACTTCTCCCCAGGGATTCATTACTCCGACTTTTGGCTAACCAGATAGATTAGCAGTTTTTGTTGTATACACTTGAGATATAGTCTCATAGTTGTATTCTTTTGTATAGCACGTGTTGCTATTCTCTTGTATTATTGTGGATCTTTTTGATCACTACTCTGATGTACACTTCCATGTGTTAGTTATATAGTCATATCTTCTTCTGCCTTTGTGATATGAATTATCTGTGACTGATTTGTGTTATGTTTATTTTTATATTTGTTTCCGAAGATTATTATAGCCACCGTGTAGTAGCTTTGAGTTTGCATCGGCATGTCGGATTTCCTCTTGAGATGAAATTCATGTTATATTTTATCTGGCATATCGGTGCTCGTGCAAAGCAATTACACGGATGGTCGCTCCTCAACAGCCTTATTCTCCGTGCTAGTTGACAGCATTACTCTGTAATATTCTTGGCTAGCGTGGGTATAGAGGTGGGGCGTCACAGCTTGGTATCAGAGCAAAACTTCGAAACAATATATAATAATTTAACAAGGATCATCGTCCTGAGTCCATCTTAGGAGTCGTGCTTTAGGATTTTATTCGGGTCTTCGTACCGTCCAATCCTATTTTCATTTATGATTCCTTGTTTTATCTATCAAGATTGCTTGATATTTATTTTGAGAATAACTTTTTCCCTTCTTTCTTTTCTAAAGGAAGAGAAATGATTAGTTCTAGCAGTCCTAGCGCTGGTCAATCCAGTAGCCCTTCTCTAGATGGCGCATTCATGTCTGCCCAACAACTTTTGGATCTTGTAAAGAATCAAGAGTTTATGTGTGCTTTGAGTAAGAACCCCGAAATGGTTCTACCTTTGAAACTTGAAGTTTCTTTCAATCAGCTTGTGGATGTTACTCTTCTTCATGGAGAGGTTGGTAAAGGAAGTGTTTGTGATATTGGGACTTCCAAGAAGAGGCATATTAAGTTCAAGAGCCTTAATCCCAATAAGAGAGTGAAGAAAACTATTTTTGTAGCAAAGACTCCAATCCCTAATCGTGGAGAATGCTACAATTGTGGCTCTAAGGACCACTATATAAATAAGTGTCCTAGACCTATCTCTTGCCGCTATTGCAAAGGTGCGGACCATTATATGTCTTCATGTCCCAGACTTCAAAGCAAGAAGAAGGTGGAACAAGAAACTTCGGTAGCCAAAACTCCTAGCCCAAGTCGTAAACAATGCTATAATTGTGGTTCCATGGACCATTATGTAATTAAGTACCCGAAACCCCTCTATTGCCGCTATTGCAAAGGCTCGGGTCATTACTTATCTACATGTCCCAAACTCCCTAGCAAGAGGGAGGGAAAGTTGAAAGTCGTGCAAGCCCTTTGTGACACTTCTCTTGGTCAAGGTATTTTACATTCAATCCTTGATGCTATTGTTTTATTTTGTGATCTTTCTATTTGAGTTCTTTTTGATATGGGTTCATCTCATTATTGTTATATCAAAAGAACTTATCGATTCTTTTTCTTTGAATATTTTGGGCTTAATGTCTTCTTTGGGAATTGCGAATCCGGATGGTGGATCCGCAACACTCAACTTACTCTCTATTGATATCGAAATTATTTTATGTGATTTTTCTTTCCGAGCCGATATATTTTTCTTAGGCTTCGGAATTGATTTGTGTTAAAGGATTGGCTTATTCATTATGAAGCAATATCCTTTGTCCCTTGTGGACAACTTATCTTCGATATTCTTAATCTGTTAAGCAGATTTCTATTTCTCCTTTATGATTTCGATTCCAACTTGATGGCATCTTTTTATACTTTAAGCCCGCATAATGAGGAAAGTGTTGTTTCTCTCATTCATGTAGTTTGAGAATTTTTCGTCAATTTTGAGTTTGTCTTAGGATCATCACCTAAGCAATATCTTGTGTGGTGTTAAGGTCTTTTCAGTTCGACCTTGCCACCGATTTTCATTTGGCTACGAGTTGCGGGAGTTAGCATTCCACTTACCGCATTCCGCACTCGTTATGATTCTTATGAATGACTTATTTTGTCATTCAGTTTTTCCAGCTTATTTCATCCATTTTATAAATCGAGTATTCTATGAATATCTCTATAATTTCATTCTTGCATTTATTGATTTTTGGATGAAAGTAGAAATTTAAAATTTTGCAAATCTTTTTCGTAAGATTTATTTGTAAGTACAATTGGATTTTGATCTTAAACGAGCAAAGAGTATTCTCAAAACTTTTAAGAGATATTTTCATCATATAGAAGATGATTTTGTGATTGTATTGCCCGTTGAGTGCTTTAAGAATTCTGGTCGATGCGCTTGATCAACGTTATCGATAGGAATTTCCTAAACGCTTAGATGTGACACTCGGACACAATATATTAACTTATGTAAATTTTTCTAGAAAGATTATTACATAAAGATAAATTTAATTTTGAAAGTTTTAACTCTTCAGGAAAGAAGATTATTTAAAAGAAATTCTTTCTTTTCGATTCTCTTGTTCTTGTGATTCCCGAAGAGAACCAAGACTTTATCTTTTGTACCAATGCTTATCGTATTGGTTTGGATGTCGTTCTCTTGCAAAAGATAATGTGCTATCACTTGTGCTTCTAAATCATTAAAAGCCAATCGAGACTAGGTATGCCACTCATGATCTAGTGCTCATGGCTATTGTTTTCGCTTTTAGAATTTGGCATCATTATCTTTTAGGAGAGAAATTTGTTCTTTATACCGATCAGAAGTCTTTGAAGTATTTATTCTCTCAAAAGGAACTTAATTTGTGTCCACAACGTTGGCTCAAGTTCCTTGCTCCTTATGATCTTGATATTCTTTATACCCCCGGTAAGGGTAATCGTGCCGCCGATGCTCTTAGCCGTAAGCAACAAGCAGTTGTTTCTATGATGATATCCGAATGGAACGATCTCGAGATCTTATCCACTTGTGAGATTCGAGAGCGCGTATCCGATTTATGCTCATCGCTTGTTTTATGTAGCCTTGAGGCTCATCCTTCTCTTTTAGACCGCATTCTTGAAGCTCAAGGGCTAGATTCTGAATTGGCTCTTCTTGGCAAAAATGTTAAGGATAGAATTGATATTGAAGGTTTGAAAGACTTTGACATTGATTCTCGAGGCGGCATTCGGAAATTTGGTAGACTTATCGTGCCAAATATTTGTGATCTTCGAAAAGATATTTTAGAAGATTCTCATCGTTCTAAATTTACCATTCATCCCGGTAGTAGTAAAATATACGTGGATATGAAGCGACTTTATTATTGGGAGGGAATGAAACATGACATCACTAACTTCGTTTAGTGTTGCATGACTTGCCAACTCGTTAAGGCCGAACATCAAAGGCCTGGTGGGTTATTGCAACCTTTAGAAATTCCAATGTGGAGGTGGGACCACATTTCCATGGATTTTATTGATGGCCTTCCCTGTTCTCGTTCGGGTCATGATAGCTTATGGGTGATTGTTGATAGACTTACTAAATCTGCCCATTTTATTCCGGTTCGGTCTAACTGAACCGTTCCTCTTTTGGCCAAACTTTTTATCAAAGAGATTGTTAAATTGCATGGAGTTCCTATTTCTATCGTTAGCGATCGTGATCCATTGTTTACTAGTGGATTTTGGAAGAGTCTTCAAAAAGCTTTAGGAACGAAGCTTAATTTTAGCACCGCTTATCATCCTCAGTCCAATGGACAAACCGAGCGTGTGAATCAAACTCTTGAAGATCTTCTTCGAGCTTGTGTGCTTGATTTTGGTGGAAGTTGGGAAGATCATATTTCACTTGTCGAATTTTACTAGAATAATAGCTTCCAATTTATTATTGGTATGGCACCTTTCGAGGAACTCTATGGAAGGCCATGCCGATCTCCTTCTTGTTGGCTTGAGGCCGGTGAGAAGCTGGTTTTAGGTCCAGATTTTATTCGGGATTCCACAGAGAAAATTGTCCTTATTCGTCATAGGATGAAAGAAGCCCAGAGTAGACAAAAAATCCTATGCCGATAACCGGAGAAGGAAATTAGAATTTTCTGTTGGAAATCTTGTTTTTATTCGTGTTTCACCTATGAAAGGTGTTGTACGTTTCAGTCGGTCGGGAAAGTTAGCACCCCGATATATTGGGTCATTTCCTATCACTGAATGTATTGGTTCCTTGGCTTATCGCCTATCATTACCGGCTCAGTTTTCTGCTATGCATGACGTGTTTCAAGTTTCTCAATTACGGATGTGCCTTCGAGATTCCAATTCTATTCTTGAGCCCGGTGTTATGGAAGAGATTGAAGTTTCGCCTAATTTTACTTATAAGCAACATCATATTCGCATCATTGCTTCGGAAGTCAAACGACTTCGAAATAAAGATATTCCGCTTGTTAAAGTTTAATGGTCTTCAAATCCTAAGGATTTTTCTTGGGAATCTAGAGAATTCATCGAGCGAACGCATCCTGGCTTACTTTCTCATGCTCTTTAAGGTGAACTTCTTACTTCAAAATTCTTTTGTGTTAATATGCTTTTATGGTTGTTACTATATATCTTCTTCTTAAATATTATGAGGACGCAATTTCTTTAAGGAGGGGAGTCTGTAATAACCCGCATATTTATCGATTTTATATTTAAATATTTTATTTAAATATTTTATCGATACTCGGAATTTAGTCCGAAAAGCTACTTTTTGCATACGGTCGAATTAGGACTCGAGACCCCTTCCATTGAGTTCAAAATGCCGTTTGCAACCTTTTTGAGTATAAACTTTGATATGTTTGGAGATAGCAGAAGTTTGCTACTTTTTCACTTAGGGCTTTGGTTTGGGTTTCAGCCCATTAACCTAACATATGAACCCAACTTCACTTCAACTCTTCATTACTTCATTTCTAATTTCTAATACTCAAGCTTTAGCAACAATGGTGGGAGGAATGGGAAATCAAAACTCCAAGCTCTAATCTTTATTGCAAATTCAAGCTTCTACCTCCAAATTCAAGAAGAAGCTTTGGTAAGCCTTCTTTTCATCTTCTCCAACTCTTTCTCCATTCAATTTCAGAAATTTCCTAAACCTAATTTAGGAAATGTTTCGTCTTTAAGCTTAGATTCAAGCTTGTTTGGTTGGAATTGAAGAGTGATTGTTCTTGCCATTGCTTTATAGCTTCTTCTTCATTGATTTTGTAAAAAGGTGAGATTTTTATCTCACATCTTTGTCTATAATTATCTTCGATTGTTAGGTATAAATTCCTAACACTTATTCTTGTGCAATTGATTTTGGTTTGGATTGATTTGGTGTATATTCCAATTTTGATGTTTTGAAATAAAAATCTATGAAAATCCTTTTATGGATATTTGGACATTGATATTTGAGGCATATCGAAGAGCCGTTAGGGCTGGGTTGTCGCTTGGCGTAAATCCTTGGTCGTTGTCGCTCGATCGATCGCTTCCGGTATCCGATTGGTCATTTTTGGCCTAGGTTCAGGGAATGCCCTGAACCCTTGATTCAGACGTCTGAAACGTAGTATTCAGGCGTCTGAATATTATACAGGGAATTTTTATTCCCCAGTATTCATACGTCTGAATCTATATTTCAGACGTCTGAATTGGTTCATTTGGAACCAGAAAGAAAATAGGCTAAAAAGTGCCTATTTCAAACGTCTGAAATCAACGATTCAGACGTCTGAATTCTGTTTTTGGAAAATATTTTATTTTCCAAATTCAGACGTCTGAATCCTTGATTTCAGACGTCTGAATCTGCACTCTTTTTGCCTATTTGCCTATTCGCTTGAGAATTCCAACTTTAATCGATTATTGTTGATTCCCTTTTGTTATTATCACTTATTATCGACTTTGATGACATTTTCTTCATAATTTTTGGGAATATCCATTTCGATAGATTCCGTAATCGATTTCTTTGGATTTTATTCACGTCTTCGAATGCGAATTTTGATGATTGATTGTTTCTACAATCATTTCTATGATTTGTCACTTTAAAATTATAAAGGTTTCAATACTAGTAGTAAGTATCAAAACTCTTTCATCAAAACGATTTCAACTCTATATTCAATAACAAAGCTTGTTTTCTCAAACCGATTTCCAATCTATTAGTATATACAAACCTTTACCTCACTTGGATGAGAAATCTAATTAAACGGTTTAGTAAAACAAGTGGTATGAAACGCTTGCGTTTACTTCGTTGCTTAATTCTTGGACTTGTTCGATTGAATCTCTTGTGACAATTTTCTAGTGGAGATCTACAATTTGTTCGTAAATATTTAAGTTAAGCTAGTGGTTATGGGACATGAAGCTAAGCTCATATATTTACTAGCTTACTGTAATTGACACTTCTCTTTGATCATGAAGATCATTTTAAGATTTAGACTAGCAATTGTGCGATGTCTCTTTGTTTGCAAGGTTAGACTAGACCCCGTTTTTGTGTGATTTCGACTCACACATGTGGGGTAGCACCCCATTGTCTTCGGGCCGTTCATGTGTCAAAAATTAATGGCTAGCTACCATGAGATAGCATCTCGTTCGTGTGATACATATGTTGGTGAGCTTTCAAGCTCCCGTTCGTGTGATAGGCCTCCCCCCTTTTTATGATTTCTGGATTTCGTGTGTTGAATTCTGGAATTTATGCTTCACCAATTTAGTGATTTTCATTGATATGATTTATCAATTTTTGTGCATTGGTGAATTCGTGTGTCATTGACCTGTTGTGAATACAAGTTTTGGGTATGAAACCTTTTTGGATCTTTGTGAAGATTCTTGTGTTATTGAACGATCTTTTGTTGAACATCATTTGCATGCTTATAGTAGTATGCCATTATGGATATTATCTGTTTATGCCATATCTTTTACTTTATATCATGTCATCTGATATTTATAGCTAGACTGATCCGTTTATTATTTTCTTATAAATAATACTCGGGTCAGACCGAGATGTTACAGGTGTTTCTGCTTGACTTCTCCCCAGGGATTCATTACTCTGACTTTTGGCAAACCACATAGATTAGCATTTTTTGTTGTATACACTTGAGATATAGACTCATAGTTGTATTCTTTTGTACAGCTCGTGTTGCTATTCTCTTGTATTATTGTGGATCTTTTTGATCACAACTCTAATGTACACTTTCATGTGTTAGTTATATATTCATATCTTCTTCCGCCTTTGTGATATGAATTATCTGTGACTGATTTGTGTTATGTTTATTTCTATATTTGTTTCCAAAGATTATTATAGCCACCGTGTAGTAGCTTTGAGTTTGCGTCGGTATGTCGGATTTCCTCTTGAGATGAAATGCATGTTATATTTTATCTGGCATATCCGTGCTCGCGCAAAGCAATTACACGGATGGTCGCTCCTCAACAGCCTTATTCTCTGTGCTAGTTGATAGCATTACTCCGTAGTGTTCTTGGCTTGCGTGGGTATAGAGGTGGGGCGTCACAGCATACTCGTGTAGTAGTTACCAAGTTACAGAGGTAACCTGGCCTTGCGTTGGCAGAGATCTGGTTAGGTTCTCGGGGAGTCCCTCCAGAGGCGCACCCATGTGGCCCAGGAAGTTCTTTAGCCTGACCATTTATTGGAAATCCAATCGCCAATACGCGCCTTGTGCGGTTTTAGTTGTAGAACCTTCCATCTAATATGGTAGCTATAGTAGGCATACTATAATGGTACGTATGCTGGCTAAGATTTATATTATACTTTCGAATTTTTTTCCACACTATGCACTAATAATAATAATATCAAAAAGGGTTTTCCGTATCAAGCATGTTTTCATAAGGAGAAATCTCCCCCAAGTGTGCGATTGCATTGTGTGTGTGCCGAGAGGCCTTATGGTAGTTTCATTTTCCAAAAAGCATTACAAATTTCTTTTATTCCCCTTTTGTTTTCTTTATTTTAAAGATAACTGTTTTTAAGATCTCACACCAGTCCCATGACTGACCTGGATTTTATTGTTCCCTCTCTAAACTATGGGTACCATAATTTTCCACACGGGCAACATAGAGTCAGGTTACCAGTTGTTCGGGAAAATATGCTGTGGGGATCTGGAGTTCAAGCTGGATGACGATGTGTATCACTAGTATATGTTATTTCTTTTCCGCTATAGTGTTGTTGTAAACTCTGTAATGGATGTATAAACTGATATATTGATTTTGTTTTTAGATATTCATTTATCTATTATATTTGTTCTGCTGTAAAATGTGAGATTCTTTTATTGTTACTGTTTCTTCTTCTATCTTCTTCTTCTTTAACCCTAACGGTTTGGTTTCCCGCATTCGATTGTACGTCATTTGATATAGTGGACGTATTAATGTCGACTTTCGGGCGTCGAAAAATTGGGTCGTTACGCATGCCGGCACGAAGCAGTTCCACATGCCGACCTAGAATGAATCAAATGTCGACCCCTGAAGTAATATGACCTCCATCTCAGCGCCGACCCAAAGTAGGACTATGTCGACCCGAAGCCAATCAAATGTCGACTTCTTGAAGTGATACGATCTCCATATCAATGTCGACCCAAAGCATGGACGAGGCCGACCCTAAGTAGTTGTCGATCCGACCCGAAGTGAGGTCCATACCGACTCGATGTGAAATGTATGTCGACCCCAAACGACTCATCTCTATAACTAACTTGAAATTGTATGCCGATCCAAAGTTATTCCAGATGTCGACCCGAAGTGTTTGCCGACCCGAAATAAACCACATGGCGACCCGGAGAAAATGCTAACCCAATCCTAAGCAACTTCCATCCTTGTCAAAATCGATATTACAAATTCCCTGCCTTGTTCATCCATCGACTACGCTTAATCCAGGCTGCATATTAATATTATTATTCGTAATGGATCATCCATCAATCCATTCGAACCAAATCAATGATATTCCAGCCATGATAAATCGTGAAGTCTATTTGGGTTAACAATGATAGTCAAGTTTTAATACATTTTGAAAGAAGAAAGTCCAATAAAAGGAAAAATAAAACCCACTTTGAGTCTGACCCTATATGAAAGAATATAAAAAGTTCAAATTTTTCTTTAAAAAATATTTTCAAAGTACTTATTAAAAAGTAGAAAAATTTTAAGTAAATTTTTAAATTTTCCTAAAATAAAATACCTTTTTATATTTTATTCAAATAGAATTTCTAATTGAAATTAAAACTGTTTAGGCCAAAAAATTAGTTGAAAAGAGTTTAAAGAAAGAGGCATTTCCTTTGGAATAAATAGAAAATAGAGCGTATGTATAGCTTGATGGTTTTTCTGATTTTGTCAATTCATAGGTGGGGTATTAGCTTTAAATGGGATAAAGACAATGGAAGGGTAAGAGCATCTGATAGTGTAAATAGAAAGAATATTCTTGTATAAAGAAAATATGGACAAAAATAGCTGAAATAGATTTATACATGAAAGAGTTATATAAGAAGAAGCAATTTAAATAAGAGCAGTTTCGATAGTAGAAATTTCAATAGTAGCAAAATGAGGAAATATAAATAGAAACAACGTTAAATATTTATACTAAAATAATTTTTGAAATCTAATTCGCAACAACATAAGAAAAATGAATAGTTTCCACAATTGTGTGCATTGATTGCACATATCTTCAAAAAATCCCCCTGATATGCTATCAGAATCTTCATTAAAGTTGAAAGCAGAAATAACAAGAGTGATTGGAAATTAATAGAATGGAAGTTGCCCTAATCTTCTCTAGTTTTATCGTTTAATACTATAAGGGATGTTTTAAAAAAAATTATAAAGTGTATTTTTGAACAATGTTTTGATATAAAAAATTGAGTTTTTGGGGTACAAAAATTAATCAATGGTTTGAGTTAAAACCTTACTTTTGAAGAAGTGAAATCATTATTGTGAAAAGGCTAAAGAGAAAAGGATCATTTTAAATTAAATTTCAAATATTGACTTTGGAACTTAATAAATAAACTTGATTCATTAATCCTAAAATATAGTTTTAAAAGTACTATGTTTATATTTTAAAGACAAAATTTTCGAGTTAAGTAGTTCATGACTGTGAAATTTAATAATTTTTATAAAGAGTTGTGAAAATCAAACCAACTTTGATATGTAGTTGATTAGGATGATGTAACATTCCCCACTTGGAGGCCCAAAAATAACTGCTACGGATGTTGTAGTCATACATAGTTATTAATTTCTTGTGATCAAATGCGATAATGTTAGATACATTGATATAACAAAAACATATGGATATGAAAAAAAATTAAATCATAAAATAAATTTCATATTCCACTTCAAATCATATTTCAAATTCATTATATAATCCCAATTTGTAAACCACGTTCGGAGAAATATAATTATTACAAAATATACTAAGTGCGACATATGAAGATGCCTTCTTGGTTGACCGGAGTCTAAATATAGGCAATTAAACAAATTTTCCATTACATTCAAAACACAGCGGAATCAAACAGAAGGAGAACCTGAAAATATTAACTCTCAAACTACTCAAAACCAATTGAGCACTCGAGATATTAAGGGGAAAACATAAACTTTGAGTCAGACAAAATGTCTAATATGAATAATAACCTACCATCTTGAACCATATAGATATCTAGTAAGACCATGCCACTTAGCGGAACCTTCACTAATATCTTAACTCAATTTTCAATAACCATATACTATGCATATGCATCCAGAATGGTTAAAACATAACATAATAAAAGGTATTATGATGATATGCAAACATACAATATGTTCTGAATTTCACATCCCCATTTATCTGATTATCTGTCTCAAGTTATAGTTTTTAGGGTCACTATTAGCCTATTATTTTTCATGGGCTGACTAATAACCTGTTAATTCTTGATGGAATTCCTATCCGATTTCATAGTTTTCATGGGGTCACTATGAACCTATTGGTTTCTACCAATACTATCATACAATCATAGTTTTCATGGGATTTCTATGAGCCTATTGGTATCTACTAATAACTTCTCCAATCATAGTTTTCACGGGTTTAATATAAACCTATAGGGTTCTCCAATAACTTCTCTCATGTCATAGTTCTTGTGGGGTCACTATGTACCTATTGATCTCTTTTAATAACTTAATCAGGACATAGTTTTCATGGGACCACTAAAGACCTATTGGCCTCTGCCAACAAATATTTCCATTGTTTTCATGGGCTTACGAAGGACCTGTCTAAACAATAGGCCTTTGGTTAGTCTTTAGGCATCCTATATTCGGGTCTGCCTGGCCTCCTGGATGCAACTCTACTCACACATGAGTTAACTCTATGTATATTCACTACTGGGTCAACCTTACTAGTTATTCTGCCCTAAACACCCCAAAATGCAGTTAGGGGTTAGTTATTAAGTGAATATGTTAACAAAAGCATACATGATACCTGATCAATACAAACATCCATTATTTTAACTTCCTTGTAATCATTTTTGTAATGAAATATGGTTAATACACTTAACCCACTATCTTAAGTAAGGAAAGCTTCTTCAAAAACTCCAAAGTTAAGTGCCATTTCAAATCTCTTTTATATCTCCATGGATTTACTTTTAAAAATTGAGATTGGGTTCTTGTTTGAAAACTAAGGCTTTCGAAACCTTAGGCCTTTTCTTTCAAAATCATTAAAAGCATATCTTTCGAAAGTATTCAAACCATACTTTCAAAACACTTAAAACATTCCTTTTGAAGGCATTAAAACCTTTCGTTCTAAACCATTAAACATATACCATTCGAAACACTTAAAGCTTACCTTTCGAAACATTTAAAGCTTTACTTTCAAAGATACTTAGTTCAAGTAAACTTAATGAAAGCATAGCTTTGAATGAAAGTATCTCTTTAGAAATCACTGGGTTAACAATAAATAAAACTTCTAGGTCAAAGAAAGTGAAAGTAACCCTTTTGAAAGTATTAATTTTAACTAAAAGAATTTAGGGAAGAGGATAGTTTCGAGGCCATCCTTTCGAAACCATTGCCTCCAAATCTCTTATTAAAAGTGGCTCAAACTACCCTTTCGAAAGCGTTAAAAAGGAAGCTTCAAATTTTACAAGGGCATAAGCTTCCCTTTCGAAAGCATTGATTTATAATTATAATGAAAGCAGCCATTAATTAAATCGAAAGGCATGAACACGGTGGCTAGGTTTCGAATAGGTTCAAAAGCAGCTACCCTTTCAAAAGCTCCTTTTCAAAACTAAATAAGCAAAAATTCATTTGAAAGCTTCTTTAAAAACAAAGGAAAGCGGTAACTCATTCGAAAGATATTTAAAAGTGGCCTCAACCTCATCGAAAGCAAGCCTTCAACACCGTCCCTTCCGCCTTTCTCCAATACATTATGTATTAATTACTTGATACCTGGTGCGTTGGTTTCGAACTGGGCATGGTTTCAGAAGCAAGCAATTGGAAGTGGCAAGGATGTAATTTGAGACAAAACTGATTTTTATGCCTTTAAAAGAAATTCCTTTTCACCTTACTTGGATAATTTTTCAAAATATGTTTGCTGCCAATCCTTTTTCAAAATATTTTCTAAAAAGGTTGTCGAATTCATTAATTAATAATCGAAAATATTTTAGCAAAGAAGCCCTTTTCCTTAACAAAACAATTAAAATATTTAATTCCCCCAACTTAACTAATTTAATTTCCATACTAAATCACTTATGAAAAATTTCCAAAAATGATTATAATTCACTTTTTAGTATGTTTTCTGATATATGAAAATTTTAGACCCGAAATCATTATATAATTGCCTTAAATAATTTAAACCCAAAATTATCCATTTCTTCCATTCAAAAATTAATAGTAAATTATCCATAACTAGGAATATTATGAAAATTTAAACCCATCTCAAAAATAATGTTTTACATATCATATTCAACCCCCATGGCATTCGAAACCTATTTCGCATAATTTTAACCTTAAAATTGAATTATGCATTTACTCAAAAATACTTGTTTAAGTCAACAATGGCATATAATCAGAGCATATCATCACTCAATCCATCCAAACAGTTTTAAAACCTTAAACAAGAAATTAAAATGTTCATTAAGACATATATGAGATGGTTTAGATTATTGTTCACCTTGTTTGGATAAGGAACTTGAGATTTGTTCTTGCTTAATTCTTCCTTGCTTGAATCCTTAGCTTCTAACTGATTTTGATCCCCTTTTCTCCTAGGGTTATGGCCAGTCTTGATATCCCTTTGTTTATGTTTTTTTTATGAAAGTTTGAATGAGAATAAGGTAAGGGTTTTAGGGTTATGGGGTTATATACGGCTATGCTATATTACCCTTGCCTTACTTAACTTAGTTTTTATTACAAACCATTCTTGAGTATTTGTTTATGAGCCATTTTATAAATCCATTTAATTAAGGCATGACCTTAACTAGTTTTCAAATTTCAATCCCCTTATCACTCCAGTCTCTACATTATTCTATTTAATTATTCTAATTAAATCTTTTGATATATTATTTAAAATTAGTGGTGTTATAGATGACTATATAGATAGAATAGGGTAAAAGTTGAGGGTATGAATTAAATAGTTATGAATGGTTGTAGTGTAGCAACAAGGAATCCCCTTTGAGTATAACGAATATTGGTATGAACCTAAGAGTGCTTTATTTGGTTTGTGTGAAAGCCATAAGAAGACCCCATAAAGGAATGATGAATGGTATCATAGCAATTTGACAAATTGCATAGTATATTCACATAAAGATAAAGAGTAAAAGTGTAAATACCAAAATTTGAGAACACTATCAACAGATTTGGATTAAAAGAAGGTACCAACGGAGGGTAATGAGTTAGAAAACACACATAGATGACACTGGTAGACTCATGGTTAAGGAAGGAAAGATAGACGGTGGAAAAGTTATTCCTCCAAGCTAATTTTCAATGAGTTATTCTAAATGTGCAGATTTTAAATTTCTTACCAAATGTAGTGTGAGAATGCACAGATTATCCTATAATCAGGTAAAATAGTTGAGGTATTGGATGGACATTATTGATTAAAAGCCAAAAGATGAGTCAAGACATGTGGGTTATAGTAGAATGACATACTAGATATGTCCATCCTAATTGAGTAAGAAGTGATAAGGCCACAACATCATCAATATTAGTTGATGCTAAAGGAAATGCTCATTTTTATTACTATGTTGTATAAAAACGCATGCTATATTTTACGAGAAATGTTCATTTTTATTACTATGTTGATTTTCCATATTTTTAGCTATATTGATTGGAAAATAGTATAAATAACGAAATATCATAAAGACACTTAACTGATGCAAATTAAGGTTGGAAGTTTATGAAATAAATTAGGAAATTTATTGAATTAGATACTAAAAGTAAATAATATCAAGTCCCAAAGGCATTAAAATTTTAGGATAGATAAATTTCTGCAAGCGAAGAACAAGAAAAGGTTGTTGTCTAACAATGGGTCACTATCCCTATGCCTCAAAAGCTGTAATTTGTAAATGTACTTGTGTAATGATAGTTGTTCTAAAACAAAAGAAAACATCTTCAAATTTTGAAAATTTACTGTGCACTAGGCTAGGGTCAATCATATGCCTTGACTAATCAACTTGATCTTAATTTCATTGGGATGTGGCTTTATTTGTTTGAAAGGTTAAAAAAAAATTAAGCAAAATTGTTGTAAAATCTTTGATTTTAAAATATAAAATACGTTTGAAAAGGTTTGAAAGTAAGTTTTATTTCAAAAAATTTACAACTATTCCACAAATTTAATTGGAAAAGATTTTTAATGGAAAATGAGAAAACTTTCTGATTTTTGAAATGCCACATGCTTAGCATAGGAAAAGTAGACGGGTTATCAAATATGAATGTTGTTGTTCCGCAAAAGTGATAGTATGTAATATATAGTTAATAATGAGGGAAAAAGCTATTTTAGCTTTGGAATTTATTTTTTAATACCATGTTGATAGTTAAACAAAGCTTGTTTAAAAATATTTTTCTTTTAAAATGTAGAAGAAAAAATAAATAATAAACTTACGTATGCAAACTATACTTGAAAATGTTAGAAAGAATTTAAGAGCAAAAAGAGAAGGTTTCAAGGTACAATGGAATGGGCACACGAGAGGAGGATGGAAATATGGAATTTTCTCTCTAAATTTCTTTTCCATCATAAAAGTATAGGTTTAAGAAAATTTGATTTTCAACATTTTAGTTGTTTGAAATGGTGTGCTAGTTTTTGGATGATAGGAATTGGATGCAAAATTGGTTGAACCACACTCTTATTCATAGGAGTGTGGAAAATTATTGTATGGAAACAAAGATTTTGATTTTTAAAATTTTGCGTACATATAGAACTGCCAGTATATATGGGTTGTTTACACCATATTTTCAAAATTATTTTAAAGAATCATTCTTATAAGAGGTACTGGATTAGTATTATTTCGTATACATATTATGTAAGTTGTGATATACCATGCACTTATACACTCTTGGCTATAAAATTGGTTGCACACTATTTGGATGGGTAATTTAGAATGCGTGCACATTACGTTACGGATTCAGTTCTTGAGGAATTTCAGGGATGAAAGTCTTTTAAAGGAGGAAGAATATAACACCCTATAAGTTAAATGATTGTTAATTAAAAAGAATTAATAAATAATTATTGATGCCCAAAAATTGTGTTTTTGGAAACATCAGAACTAGGCTATGAAACTTCACTATGTTATTCCTGGTGATTTTCTGATCAATTTTCATATAAAAAATAGGATCAAAGTTCAAAACGAAAAAGTTAACGTTTGAAGATTTCAGACCGAAAATCATAAAATAAATATACATGGGAAAAATAAGGAAGGAAACAAATCAACAATACTAACCTCTCGACACCCTATGTTCAACTGGTCGACCGGTGAAAGCTAAGTGGTCGCCCGGTGGAAGGTGTTGGTAGATAATAAACCTTGGCCGAACGACCATGATTTAACATAATTTAATGGAAATTCAATCGAGGGCCTATATATGCATATTTTCTGAATCAAGAGTGAAGCTCTACCATTTTCCCTTCTCCAAAAATTATAAGGATTTTAGAAACTATAAATTATTATATATAAGTGGAGAATAGCGAAAAATAGAAGAGAAGAAGAATTGGGTCAAATCGATTCCTCGATGTAAAAAGTAAATCGTAAATTTAAATTTAAATCTACGTTTAATTCCAATCTCCTCTTAGATATATAATTCTAATAAATATGTATATATATTTTTAATACATATTTAAGTAGAAAGAAAGGGAGTCAATCAGGAATAATGGATTTGGATTTGGGAGATTTGTAAGCTTAAAGGTGAGTGGGAAATTATATATTTTTATATAATATTGGATTTATATCTTTGTGAATCTGTTCCTTTTATGCCTAAATGTAAATTTTGGAACTATAAGCTTAAATAAATATATATATGTTCTTCAAATAAAATATACGTATACATATACATACACACACACACACGCATATGCAATGTACATGAGAAACTTGCCTACATAATAAGTGAATTGTTAAGTTCGGTTAAATAATATACATTTCAAAATCTAGAGTGTAAGAGTGAAAGCAGTACTTAAATGTTATGAGATAATTCATTAAAAAGATTTTATGTAAACTCAAGATTGGTTAATTGAATGTTATAAGTTATTAAACATGAATTGAAGGTTATTACAAATTTTATTGGGGTTTAAGTTAATATTTTAATTCATTGGAATGAAAAATGTTTTTATGTAGGCTTCTATAATTTATCCCACTTCATAATTACGTATGACGTTGTATTACTTGAAATAACAAGGAATATGCCTATGAGAAAGAGATGTACAAAATAGAGATGTTTACTGTATTTTGTACCATTTATTTCAATAATAATAGAACAGATAATTTCTTATAATTCGAAACACAGCACAAGTCTTCTTTTAGATAATTTACGGGAAATTACAATGTTAACATTTCCTTTTGGCAAGATATAGTTCAGTTGCATTAAAGTACAAATCCTTAAATGTAAAACCAAAATATTGTAAATATAAACAATAACAATAATTCCATTGTCGATTTAATATATGCGATTGAAGACAAGTTAGGAAATAAGTAATCAACGATGAAGGTAAGAACAAGACAACGAAATAATGAAAGTGATGGTAATCAAGAAAGGCAGTTATTTATTTGCACCAAAAATGGCATAAACACCCCTAGAAGCAATTGAAAGCGCCAAAATTGTATAGATCTCATGAAATAAATGTAAAATTAGTAAAGACACAATTTTTATAGTGGCTTGACAAATACTCCAGCCTACGTGCACTATAATCTTTGTTATTAATTGATTCGCTCTGGAATACAATGATTACAACTTAGATCTATCCACACTCTAGTAGATATCGGATTTAGAAGTGTTGGGAGTATTTGGCAAAGTTGAAAATAGTTGAGAAATCCAAGTGCTAAAAAGTCCTCTTCTGGTAGCTCTAGGTCTTCTACTTACAGGGAAACTGCCTAGCAGAACCAAAAGCCCATGAAATATCGAGTCCAGGTTAGGCCCAAGTATGAAGAAGTGAATATTAGGGCCCATACACCGATTAAATTCTCTTGGTACATATTGGGTTTGGTTGATGACGAGAGGTTTCGTCTACTTGCTTTTTGATCTTTTTTCAACATATACGGTTTTCAAGTTCTGGATTTTCGACGAGAGGTTCCTGGCAAGAGATTTTCGACGAAAGGTTTCCAAGAAGTGATCTTCGACGAAAGGTTTCCAATGAGAGGTCTTCAATGAAAGGACTTCGACAAGAGGTTTCCAAGGAGTGGTGTTCAACAAGAGGTTTTGTATACTTAATACTTGGCCAAAAATTGTTGAGTTCCTTCATGTTGTAATTCTTGATAGTTTTTCTAGCTTCTGAATCCACTCCTTCATTAGTTTGTAGTCCAATTCATTCGTTTAACTCCATTAAAAGACCTTAGCAAATTTAATTATAACACTTGCCTCACAATATACACCTTATGAATGTAAGGTGTGTTATGCTCAAGAACAAGTTTCTGCAATAGTTGACTTCTGGTAGTCAAGTTTTCCAGCTTTCCATCATTTAAGTGCTGGTGAATCATCCAGTTTCATTGGATTCTCCTACGAAATCATAGTCATTCCATACCATCGTAGCTAATGATTCTAGTCCTTGCTTAAGTGTTGGTCATAAGTCATAATCAATCAATGTTCATTTGGAGTTATCATATTGTATATCAAAATCAGTCAGGATTTATATATTAGTCTAATCATAAGGCCTTTAGATCTTAAGGTCAAGTCAACGTCCACTCTAGGGTCCAATCTCGTTGGCTCATTTAACATCCAATCTAGTGTTCAACCTCTATGGATCCTTCAACGACCAATCTTGGGTTTGATTTATCTTGGATTCAATCCATCTTGGATAGACTTGCTTCAACGACCAATCTTGGGTTCGATTATCCAGATTCTTGCTGAGTCCAATTTGCTCGCTCTTAGACAAGGGGACTCAACATCCAAGAAAGTCTATCCACTCACTCATTGGCGAGAGTACTTACTTTCGTACAAGCCTAATCCACTCGGTCTCAATCATACTTGCACCCTATGTTCATTGCCACATTTTTTTCCAGTGGGGACTACCACGATTTATCAATATTAGCCACCATGTTCAGGTGGACTATAAAATCCTAATCAGTTTTTAGGATCAACAATCTGTATCGGTGTAACGCCCACCCCGAGACCCACCTTAGTAAAGAGAATTAATGAGTAATTCTGTCTACTAAAGCGGAGAATAGGGCTGGTTAAGGGCGACCATCTATTACTTTGTCTTAAACATCTACTGAATACGTCGATAAATGCACTATGATTTTTCTTTTCTATCTCAATGGATCGACATACATAATAAATGCTTAATCCAAAACTATAGGTGGCTAACGGATCTATCAGAATAAAATACCATAACTAAATGTAAAGCACATCACAGAACAGTAATCAACATCATATATATACATACACGCTGATACATGTTTAGTACAATACAATATGAATACAATAAAGGTGGTATTCGACCACACTATATATATGGAATCGAATATATATACATCAGAGTCAAGCGGAAAGAAATATAAACCACAAAAATGCTAGGATGATATCCAAGCAGATGCATCAAAGCAAAGTCCCGTAACTGATAGCTAACCTGAAACAACTCGGTCTGACCCGAGTGATAAACACACGGGTCAGGCAACTGAATCTTATAGTTAGAAAGGAATAAGATAAGGTAAAGAGAAGAGCTTCGCAACGGGATAACATAAGTAGGTATGAACATCTAGGGTTGATATCAAGTAACTTCACTATGTCTCTATGGTGGTTTGCATATACATATACTTGGGTTAATCTGAAGGAATTCATGTATATGGTATAAGGGAAAACATTCAAACATTATCCATGAATAAAGAAACCTCTTAAGTCGTATATAAATCGCAAATATAAATCCATAAAATTTGAAATCACCAAAATCCTCAAAGAAATCATATTTGCCTTATTTACATCTATAAGGCTAGGTAAACACATCAAAAATGGTGAAATCGAAATCAACATAACTCATAAAAGAAATCTCATATTGGCCAATTATTACATGCAAAAGCATGTTGCACGTGCTATTTACTAGTATTGTTCACCATCATGGTACCATATCCATCTCTCGACCGGAATCCTCATCTCGAATTAATCCGGTCTATGACGTCATCTATATTCTCCCCGAACACCCGCCATCAAAAGTGATTGGAGCACCTCACTCCAATCGATGTCCGCTGAGTCCCCGCCATCAAAAGTGATCGAGTCAAGTATTACTTAACCCGATCAGGACTCTAAGTACTGGTAGTTCTCCCAGAATGTGTCAACAACTCTCGGATAGTAACCCGGAAAGTGGTAACATATGTCCCATACCATACGCTCTCACTTAGCGGTTTTCTAGCCGCTAGTTCGTGCCACGCTAAGAAATCATCAACATCATCAAAAGAATCGCCTCATGTCATCGGCATATGGTATAAGATGCTAAACCCGTATCATCTCATCGACGAGTAGAAACTCCATGAAAACATCAAACTCATCAAATTCCATCAAAATCTAGCCTCATATCATTGGCAAGTATAACTCCATCAGTATAGTCCTAATCTCGTATATACACCCGAATAGGAGATCTCGGACTATACGTATTAGCCAAATGGACTAATATAATCTCAAACTCATACCACAATGTGGTTAACATCAAGGAGGAAATCAAATGATTCCTCAAAATCGTTTCGGTAGTACAAGTCCGAAATTAACCGATAAAGTAAATACTCAAGTCCCAAACCTCGTGGATTTACTAAATCGTTTAATTTATTTCCTTATACGTTCGAAAAAGAATCAAAGTAATTAAAGTAAATAAAATTAATTATAATATATTTTACTAGAGAAAACAGGATTTTAAACCAATTTATAGAAATTTATCTAAAGGATTTTGAGTGAAAACCCATCATTTAAAGAATTTTAATGATTTTTGAAAGCCTAGAAAATATAGAATAATTGTTTAAAAACCTTTAAAAAATGTATAAAAACATTTATTGCTCAAACCATGATTTTAGAAGATTTTATGCAATTTATTTGGATTTTTAAAACTCAGAAAAACATCAATTTGCAATTTAATCGGCAAAAACCGATATTCAAATTTTAAATCAAATTTAAAACCAATTTAAATTCAAGTCACATTCTAAATTTACTAGTCCATTGCTGGACAAAAGAATCAAATGTTAGCATCAAATTTCGTTGTAAAATTCTAGCAAAAGCATGCAAATGAAATCATCAAAGTCGAACAATTACATCAATATTGGGGCAGTTCATAACAGACCAACATTGCAAAACATCAATTTTCCACCATGCAAACTTCGAAATTCTACAAAACACAAAATACAAAAATTGTAGCCAACAGCCTTTGATTTCCAAACTTCATAAATTTTTATATTCCGATCAGTAACGAAGACGTTATGATCGAAATACTACTAAGAAAGAAATTATTTGCGCTGCCTGTCAACACAGGACAGCGATGAAAATGCCAATTTTCCACTATGTAGACTTCTAAATCAGTCAAAACCGAAAACATGAAAGTTTTGTAATATTTCACAAGGATTTCATATCATCCAAGAAATCAAAATTTCGATGAGCAAAACAAAAGTTATGGCGAAAACACTAACCAACCACTAGAATATTCTGGGCTTAATCCCTCTCGGATTTTCATTTTTGACAGCAACTAAGAAGGTCCAAACGGACTCAAAACCCAATGAAAGTTAACATGAACAACTATAATCAGTCCTCTACAATCTAAAAAAAGAGGGGCATCAATCCGACACCGGACTAGCCATATATGAGCAAAACAAGACAGGGCATTTTCAGCATCAATCAATATAGAACTGAGGTAAAATTCAACATATTTAACCAAATATTTCAAGCAAGAGATTATTTGCTGCTGAAATTTGTTCACTTACAGTTGCTATAAGCCTTAGCTTACCTATTAGCAGCAAAAAGATGATGATTTAGGCTTGAAGATGGAAGTTTTCAACTCGAATTCGCCTTTGCCGGACCTATGATTGCTGAAAATAGGCATGCAAGAGAAGATAAATTACAAAACAAGAATTACAATAAACAAATATGGATTTCTCCTCAAATTCAAGATAGAGAAGGATGGAGATTACCTTCTTGTTGAATTAGACCCGAATTTCTATTGATTTGGAAAAGAATTTTATTAATTATGGCTAGGGTTTGAGAAGGCAGTCATTGTTTCTAATTTTTGAACTTCTACCGTTCCTTTTCTCAAATGAGCTGAAGGAGGAAGAAGTGTACGTACTTCTTTGCTAGCTCCAGAAGTTTCTCTAGTGGATATTGGATTTGGGCTTAACCCAATGACCCATATTAATTTTACTTAGGCAAAAATTTGTTTAAGTTTATTTACACTTATACAATGCTTAAATCTTCATAACTTCTAAATTTTTAATCCGTTTTTAATGATTTTGGATGCGTTAGATTCGTTATGTCATCTAGTTTTTAATAAAATTATCAAAACATAAGTTTTAAAAAATTTGTTATTAAATTTTCATTTATTACTCAATTTATCCAATTTTTCCATAATTGCAAAATAAATTGCAAATTTAATACAATTGGTTAAATAAAAAGATGTTATGTACCCAAAACAAAACAAATACAGGTTTAGACATTATTAAATTATTTCTCACATTTTTATTCATAGTTATCATGATTAATTATTTTATTAACTCATTCTTATATATATATTTAATTAATAAAACGACAATATTGGCAAACAAGCACAATATTGTACAAATTATCAATTTAATCAAATGTAGTCAATTAACTACATTCAAATTGATGAAATAAAGTAGAAACTTTATTTTACTCATGTCCATCATTTTTTATACTCAAAAAAGATTATTTTTTCTTCTTATTCCCCACATTTTATTTTACAATAAAATGTATTATTGGTTTTAAAATTACCAATATGATTTCCCCAACCCAAACAAAATTCCATTAATTATTCCAAACCACTCAAATTCATTATGCATATGATGATTAAACAATTATTTAACAATTTTCTTTGTATTTAACAAAGAAAAGATGCAATTTGACATTAAATTACATTATCACCAAATCGTACATGTTAATTGAATATAGTTGCATCTCTATATTCAAAATTCATGAAATAAAGGAACAACTTTATCTCACACATATGTTTATTACTATTAATACAATAAAATCTTTCTACTTTTATTTTCCCTTTTATTTTACAATAAAAGAAGAATATTGGAATAAATTGCCAATATTCCTTTAATGCTCCTACTAAATTCCATCAATGACAATTTCCAACTCAAAGAACACAATTAATTTGTTTTCTTCGTCTTTCCTTCATCTTAAATTTGCTTCAATCATTTAATTTGAAATAAACCTTATTTTATATTGTTCTCCCAAAATTTATTCATATTATATTGTTTATTCCAAATAAACAATATAATTCATCATTTTCTTCCAATTAATTCAATTAATTCCAATATTAAATTATAATATTCATTATAATTTAATATTTACAGTAATCTCTAACCAGGGTTGTTACAGACTCCCCCTCTTATAAAAATTGCGTCCTCGCAATTTCTAGAGGAAATCTGTATTCAACACAATTTATTCAATCGACAAAGGATAAAAGAGAAGCTCGAAACTCAAACCATTCATATTCTCAACATAGAATGGTAGAGAGAAACAAGGAAAAACTTCCTTGGTTAATCCAATGGCCCATCAAATACTTATATAGCGATTAGCAAATCATCGAATTTTCCAAGTAACTTGAAAGAATTTCGAAGATATCCCATCTTTGAAAAAAAACTCGATAAGATGCTCAACAATTAATCAATCGAAAATGATTGGTTTCAAAAAACTCTACGAATAGAGTCAGGACCAAACTCACTTAAACCCAAACTCTAAGCAATAAAGAATATCATCAATAAGATTTTCTGCATAATAATGCGGAAATAACATCCTCACAACAAGATAAACGCAATAGACAAGATGAATAAATCACGTAATGACTTCTTGCAAGGCCACCAAACTCGAACGACCGCGATAAGGCATGTCGTTGATATTAACTCAAGGATAGAATATACTCAAGAAATAAGGATATAAGCTCAAATTACTTTTCAATCCAAGATATTTAGAATTTTTAAATCCCAACATCTTTTAAATTTTAAATCTCAATTTTTAACATTTGAAAATTTTCAAACTCTTTACTATACTACTTAGTAAGTAATTTAAAACTCAAATGAAAAGTCCATATTTATTCTCTTACTTCAAAAATTAATTTCCAAAGAGATTTGTAAACCCATAATAATATCCCTTAAAATAAATTAAGGGTTTAAATTCTCTTTACTCTTTTTATTAAACCACTTAAATATATTAAAAACAATCTTCAAATACTCTTGTAACTCATCTCTTAAAACATCCAATGTATCTAATATAGGTTCAAAAATCTCAAAATATACTTCCAATAAAGTATAACTTAAGAATATTCTCATATATTCTCATCTTTACAACTTCAAAATAAATAAATAAATGGCGTTGCCTCGCCATTGAATCTCTAATAATAGATATATCCATTGGCTGCAGAGTCGATCGAACGATCAAAACTGCCTCGCCACTCTGTTACTCGTCTCTAAAATCATTGGCTGCAATTATCATTCAAAAATAAATTTAATATATAATCTCAAAATATTATTTTCAAAATCTCAATTTTTAAAACACAAACCATTGTGTCTGATTGCCTCATCATAGCATTTAGGAGATTCCTATCGATAACGTTGATCAGGCGTATCCACTAGAACTCTTAACTACTCGATGGATAACCCAACACTCTAAAATTATATCTATGAAAGAATACTACTCATATAAATATATTCTCAAAACATTCTTTGATTTTTAAAATATCCCAAAACTCCAATTTCTCTTTTTAAAACTCATATATATATATATATAGCTTTAAAAAAAATCAAATCAAAGAACATTAAGAGAATGTATCGAGTTTTTCCCAGAATACTCGATTCTCAAAATCATCAAAAGGAGATAGAGTGTTCGTCAATCTTACAATGTCACGAGCCACTCCAAAAAAAATTAGCAAGATATAGGATAAGCAAGATATTCTTCTCGAAGGAGAAGAAGCACACAATCCACGAATCACTACTTCAAATGGAGTAATGCAAAAGGATAACATTGATTGACTATCTGAAAAGAACACTCAAACAAAGTAGAATGATAAACTCAATCAAACTCGAATAATCTAGAATCTCTCCTCATTCCTTAGTGGATATCCTCGTGGAAGGATAATCGAAGAGCTAAGAGCTAGGAATAAGGTTACCTCAACACTCGATTTCTCGATTGGATGTCAAATCCAAACGGACTTACAAAACTCAACAAATTCACCTTGATTGGAATTCGAAATATATCATCAACATCTCAATATTCAAGAGCGAATACAGAAACTTCAAAATCATCATTAACATTTCAAAGTGATAGAAATAATAACCCAATAAAATTATGATGCCTAAATAAATACAGGATCCTATAACAACAAAAGAATCGGGCTTAACATCAAATAAGTTAGTCCATCTCAAATCAGATACATCTCAAGATTGTGAGTAACAAACAAATACTCACAAAAGCAACATCAAATAAAAATCTCAGAATGCCCACAATCTCAGAATGCTCAAAGAAATCGATCAACTCCATCGATACGAACTCACTCGTATCGACAAAAAAGAAAAAAGAAAAAAAAAAGAATAGAATAATCCTAAATAAGATTATTCATAAGATAAAATAACATCAAACTCAATTATGGAATACTACGGAATACAATTTATATTCCTAGACATATTCCATCTCAACATATCCCAAAACTCGAAAAAGAATCAAAGCATGATTCGAAAACAAGCTCGAATAAAGGACAATGATTCACTCGTATTGTACTTCGACGTATTGTGATATATGTACTGTTCTGTGTTTATTCTACTTTGTTCTGACCACAGCTCTGATACCATGCTGTAGCGCCCCACCCCGAGACCCACCTTAGTAAAGAGAATTAACGAGTAATTCTGTCTACTAAAGCGGAGAATAGGGCTGGTTAAGGGCGACCATCTATAACTTTGTCTTAAACATCTACTGAATACGTCGATAAATGCACTATGATTTTTCTTTTCTATCTCAATGGATCGACATACACAATAAATGCTTAATCCAAAACTATAGGTGGCTAACGGATCTATCAAAACAAAATACCATAACTAAATGTAAAGCACATCGCAGAACAGTAATCAACATCATATATATATATATATATATATATATATACGCTGATACATGTTTAGTACAATACAATATGAATACAATAAAGGTGGTATTCGACCACACTATATACATGGAATCGAATATATATACATCAGAGTCAAGCGGAAAGAAATATAAACCACAAAAGTGCTAGGATGATATCCAAGAAGATGCATCAAAGCAAAGTCCCGTAACTGATAGCTAAACTGAAACAACTCGGTCTGACCCGAGTGATAAACACACGGGTCAGGCAACTGAATCTTATAGTTAGAAAGGAATACGATAAGGTAAAGAGAAGAGCTTCGCAACGGGATAACATAAGTAGGTATGAACATCTAGGGTTGATATCAAGTAACTTCACTATGTCTCTATGGTGGTTTTGCATATACATATACTTGGGTTAATCTGAAGGAATTCATGTATATGGTATAAGGGAAAACATTCAAACATTATCCATGAATAAACAAACCTCTTAAGTCATATATAAATCCCAAGTATAAATCCATAAAATTTGAAATCACCAAAATCCTCAAAGAAATCATATTTGCCTTATTTACATCTATAAGGC
This sequence comes from Allium cepa, assembly GCA_030765085.1. NCBI lineage: Eukaryota > Viridiplantae > Streptophyta > Magnoliopsida > Asparagales > Amaryllidaceae > Allium > Allium cepa. The sequence continues at coordinate 577,303,359 of CM060943.1, read as the reverse complement.
TAGGTAAACACATCAAAAATGGTGAAATCGAAATCATCATAACCCATAAAAGAAATCTCATATTGGCCAATTATTACATCCAAAAGCATGTTGCACGTGCTATTTACCAGTACTGTTCACCATCATGGTACCATATCCATCTCTTGACCGGAATCCTCATCTCGAATTAATCCGGTCTATGACGTCATCTATATTCTCCCCGAACACCCGCCATCAAAAGTGATTGGAGCACCTCACTCCAATCGGTGTCCGCTAAGTCCCCGCCATCAAAAGTGATCGAGTCAAGTATTACTTAACCCGATCGGGACTCTAAGTACTGGTAGTTCTCCCAGAATGTGTCAACAACTCTCGGATAGTAACCCGAAAAGTGGTAACGTATGTCCCATACCATACGCTCTCACTTAGCGGTTTTCTAGCCGCTAGTTCGTGCCACACTAAGAAATCATCAACATCATCAAAAGAATCGCCTCATGTCATCGGCATATGGTATAAGATGCTAAACCCGTCTCATCTCATCGACGAGTAGAAACTACATAAAAACATCAAACTCATCAGATTCCATCAAAATCTTGCCTCATATCATTGGCAAGTATATCTCCATCAATATAGTCCTAATCTCGTATATACTCCCGAATAGGAGATCTCAGACTATACGTATTAGCCAAATGGACTAATATAATCTCAAACTCATACCACAATGTGGTTAACATCAAGGAGGAAATCAAATGATTCCTCAAAATCATTTCGGTAGTACAAGTCCGAAATTAACCGATAAAGTAAATACTCAAGTCCCATACCTCGCGGATTTACTAAATCGTTTAATTTATTTCCTTATACGTCCGAAAAGCATCAAAGTAAATAAAATAAATTATAATATATTTTACTAGAGAAAAGGGGATTTTAAACCAATTTATAGAAATTTATCTAAAGGATTTTGAGTGAAAACCCATCATTTAAAGAATTTTAATGATTTTTGAAAGCCTAGAAAATAAAGAATAATTGTTTAAAAACCTTTAAAAAATGTATAAAAACATTTATTTCTCAAACCATGATTTTAGAAGATTTTATGCAATTTACTTGCATTTTTAAAACTCAGAAAAACATCAATTTGCAATTTAATCGGCAAAAACCGATATTCAAATTTTAAATTGAATTTAAAACCAATTTAAATTCATGTCACATTGTAAATTTACTAGTCCATTGCTGGACAAAAGAATCAAATGTTAGCATCAAATTTTGTAGTAAAATTCTTGCAAAAGAATGCAAATGAAATCATCAAAATCGAACAATTACATCAATATTGGGGTAGTTCATAACAGACCAACATTGCAAAACATCAATTTTCCACCATGCAAACTTCGAAATTCTACAAAACACAAAATAAAAAAAATGTAGCCAACAGCCTCAGGTTTCCAAAACTTCATAAATTTTGGTATTCCGATCAGTAACGAAGAAGTTATGATCGAAATACTACTAAGAAAGAAATTATTTGCGCTGCTTGTCAACACAGGACAGCGATGAAAATGCCAATTTTCCACTATGTAGACTTCTAAATCAGTGAAAACCGAAAACATGAAAGTTTTGGCATATTTCACAAGGATTTCAGATCATCCTATAAATCAAAATTTTGATGTGTAACACAAAAGTTATGGCGAAAACACTAACTGTAACAACCCGATATTTGCATCGATTAATAATTGACATTAAACGATTAATCTTGTTGCTAATTGTTGTCAGGAGTTCGTAATCGGGTTTAAAATTCTTGAGAAATTTGTTAGTATAGTTAGGACTTTAAATAAATATTTTCTTTTATTTTATTTGGCCTTATCCCCCCTTTTTATTCAACCGGCTTCTTATCCCCCTTGTATTTTATTCATTCTCGTTCAAGACTTAAAACCCTAACAAAAGAAAATAAATGGCGGCCATTGTTCTCACGTTCGTTCACTCCTTCGCATTCGCCCCTCTTTTCGAAAATTAGGGCTTCGGCAATCAACTCTTCCCCAATTCGAACGGCTTCGACTTGATTTTAACTATGTTGGTCGTGCTCGAGGGGACATCGGCTGCTTCATTCGAACTAAGGTGAGTAATCTTTATTACTCACATCTAAGTCGACTTAGTCTCATGCTTGCGTATGGTTTGATTTCATGTGAGTGTTGATGATTTCTCTGACTTTTTTCGCTTCACGCGGTTTTGAAATTGTGACTTTGTTCATCTCGACTTGTTCGACATACTGACTTGATTCAATTGTGGACTGGGTTTTGTTTTCTTAGCTCAGACTTTTAGCCACATACGGCTATGAATATTGATGCTTTTGACTTTGGTAGGTTCGACCTGTCGATTTGTTTGCATTGCTTAATGGTGTCACTGTGTTTGACATGGTCTTTGTAGTACTCAAGCCTCTGACATTTTTTGAAACACTATTTTCTTTTAATTTTCGAATTCTCTTTTGTTGTGATTCTCACATCTCTACTTCCCATGCTTTGCACTATAACTTTACACTGTGGTTCGAAACAGCACTTGAGTATTAGCATGTATATATAAATGCATTCATATAGGCACATACATGTTATCATCTTGTACACCTCTGTCTGTTCCTGTTCTGCTTTGTGGTGGCCGTGCACTCGTGTGTACTGCGTGTTATAATGGCATGCTCAAGTGAATCTGCTTTTGTCTATACCATGGCCTTTGTGTATCTGGTTCATTGTTCATTAGCATAAGTATGGAGTATGTAGACATCCTATACTTATTAGTTAATAGTTAATATTGTTTTATTAAATGGCACAAAACATAATTGAACAAGTGTTAAGTCTTGCCTCTGTTATAATTCACAATGGAACATATAAGCATTTTTAAAATTTAGAAAGGTGTAAAATATTGCCAGTTGCATTTGAAAGCACTTTGTGAATTAGAAAGGTGTAAATGGGTATCTTCATCAAGGCTTGTTGTTGGCTACTGGTCGTCTGCACCTCTGCACTCATTGTAGTGTATTGCACTGTCCAGATTTACAGTCGCGTATATGTCGTATCTTTCGTGCACTGTTGGTTCACGTTGCATTCACTTGGATCCTTGTTAATCATGTAGTTCCTTATATCAAGTTTTGTACATGACCATTTCATTGTGTGGCTGTCCAGTCGAGTCTCACATTTACACTGTCCAGATCCATGTTACCTTTTTGGATTATACTGCCTTGAGCTCGAGTATGTGCTGTTTTCTTTGATGTTTCAGTTTGGAACTGCAGTTAAGTTGAGCTGCAGACTTCTTGTTGCCTTGATTTTGGTTGATGCCACTTGATTTTTGGTTCGTTGATCTTTTTGTGTGCATCACCACTGTAGTGGCAAGGCAGTGCACGCAAGCGTGAACTGCAGTCACACGGTACGACTTTTATAGTATTCTATCTTGTTTCGATTTATTGATCCTTTGCATATTCATATGATGTAGCGGCGAGGCAGTGCACGCGTGCGTGTACTGCAGCCCTACTCGAATTTAATATTTAATTGATATTTCAATGGTTTGAACTGTTTTGTTTATTCAATTCAATATTCTGAAATGCATTCTGATTTGGTTGAATTTGCCGATTTGTTGTTTAACACTGCTACGTGTTATATTTATCGTTATCCGATTTCTTTATTCAAGGATCGGATAAACGAGATTTATTGTGACTGTCGTCTATTCATTATTTAATTATTATTGTTTCTGTGCACTAATAACTGAGTTTGAATTAGACTGACCCATGTATTATTTTCTTTTGAATTTAATACTCGGGTCAGACCGAGTATTTACAGGTTGTTGACATCTTACTTTGGGTTGCTGTTAGAGCTATGAAGTCTTTTCATATCTTTTGGAGTAGTTGTCGTCATGTTTTGTAGTCAGTGTATTTGTATAGGATGTTGTATATTCATGTATATTATTCACGATAATGTACTTGTATATGTAACTTCCAGAGTCGACAGTTGTAGTTGTATCATATGTATTATATCATATGTACCGTGTCAAATATATTGTAACTGACATCAGTTATTGTATATATGAGACTTTCTGTTTTATCTATGTTCCGCATTTATATTATCTGTGTTATTATTTATATTTACTGTTCTAAACTATTATGAACCATCGTAGTTCGTTTTATACTGGAATTGGGGAATTTCGATGGGAGAAAATAAATCAGAGATGAAAAATGAAAGAATATATATATACCACTCCTATCGAGATAACCAATACTAGTGTAAGGCCTAACTATTGATGGCCGCTCCTCAACAGCCTTATTCTCCGCGCTAGTTGACAGCACTACACCGTAGTGTTCTTGGCTAGCGTGGGTATAGAGGTGGGGCGTCACAGCTTGGTATCAGAGCTTGGGGTTTAGGACATAATATAAAACATAACTTAGATGGAACCTGTGTTACGACTATTAGTCGATGTTTTATATGTGCTTTGAGTCAAAACCAAAGTTTTGAAAATATGATGGAAATTTTTAAATATTTTTATTTAAAAATAAATGTTGGGATTGATTGATTTGTGCTTTGATTATCAGAGTGCGCAGCGAAAACAGTGTGACTGCTTCGCTGAGTACAACTGATAGTTATTTTGATTTAAAAATTAAAATATGAAAATGAAATTAATTTCATTATGTTGTTTAACCAGTGGATTTGATTTGTTGAAATTTCTTGCTGGTTTTCTTTGATGCTAATCATATCTGATTAGATTTCTGCTGTTTTAAAATATCCTCATTGAAGATATAATTGAATGAATTCTTTATTCATTTTGTAGTATACGTGCAAATTCAAGTTGCACGTTACTGCATTAATTTTACGTTGAACCGATGCTTGGTTATGAAAAGCATTTTGTTGCCGCTATTATTATAACGGGATTTTTACACCAATGCTATATTTTGAAGCACGGTGTTTTGTTGATATTTTTACTGAATGAAAATTCACTGGTATTTTATTTTGATGCGAATTGTTTTAATGAGATTTTGACGTATAAAAATTACTGTCGCTTTGTCTTCAGTAACTGTCAAATTTTAAAGTGGATTTTCAAGCGGTTATTCCGCAATGCTAATTTTGAGATCCGTTTTTATTCTGTTTTGAGAAGTACCATTTTCTTGTTGAAATTGCTACTTATGTTGCTGTTTTAATCACATGATTATAAAAAGGCGTTTAAAAAAAAAAATTTGTTTTCAAAAATTTTCAGTTTATGTTTTCAAAAGAATGAGAAAGAGACTTAAACGTTTCAGCAAAATCGAGGACTATGAACCCTTTCTTTTACTGATTCGCTTAATTCCGGACTTGTTCATTTGAGAATGTAAATTATTACTTTTGTGAAATAAATGAAACTATTTTCAGAAGTTTTACGTTTTGCACTTTCAAAAGAATGAGGAAACGACTTAAACGTTTCAGCAAAAATCGAGGACTATGACCCCTTTCTTTTACTGATTCGCCTAATTCCGGACTTGTCCGTTTGAAATTGTGAAATGTTATTTTTGGAATACACGATTTTGCACTTTCAAGGAAACGATGAAGAGAATCAAACGATTTAGTAAAACACGTGGTATGGGACATGTGCGTTTTCTTTTTCGGTTAATTCCGGACTCGTTAATTGAATATCTGATGATTTTATTTGGCTTTCGAGCCACTCTGCTGGACCTCCGGGTCATTTGTTGGGCTTTCGAGCCACTCTGCTGGACCTCCGGGTCAAATACCAGTACTAGACCTTTGGGTCACTCTGCGGACCTTCGGGTCAATCTGATGGGCGCCAAAATTATGTTGAGTACTTGGTAGGCTTTGGCCACTCTGAGATGCACGTGCGGCGTAGCTAAAACTCGCCATCTGATGGGATCGATCCAACCTTTTATGTTGATTTTCTAGAGTATCTTTATTGATTTCTAGATATTTGTGGTTTCCAATTATCTGCAGGTAATTGGATATTTGTTGATCTGAGTTCTAATTATCGCTTGTGATAATTAGATATCTGTTGATTTTGATTATCGTTTTTGATAATCGAATATTTGTTGTTTCTAATTATCGCTTGTGATAATTAGATATCTGTTGATTTTGATTATCGTTTTTGATAATCGAATATTTGTTGTTTCTAATTATCGCTTGAGATAATTAGATATCTGTTGATTTTGATTATCGTTTTTGATAATCGAATATTTGTTGTTTCTAATTATCGCTTGTGATAATTAGATATCTGTTGATTTTGATTATCGTTTTTGATAATCGAATAGTTGTTGTTTCTAATTATCGCTTGTGATAATTAGATATCTGTTGATTTTGATTATCGTTTTTGATAATCGAATATTTGTTGTTTCTAATTATCGCTTGTGATAATTAGATATCTGTTGATTTTGATTATAGTGATAATTAGATATCTGTTGATTTTGATTATCGTTTTTGATAATCGAATATTTGTTGTTTCTAATTATCGCTTGTGATAATTAGATATCTGTTGATTTTGATTATCGTTTTTGATAATCGAATATTTGTTGTTTCTAATTATCGCTTGTGATAATTAGATATCTGTTGATTTTGATTATCGTTTTTGATAATCGAATATTTGTTGTTTCTAATTATCGCTTGTGATAATTAGATATCTGTTGATTTTGATTATCGTTTTTGATAATCCAATAGTTGTTGTTTCTAATTATCGCTTGTGATAATTAGATATCTGTTGATTTTGATTATCGTTTTTGATAATCGAATAGTTGTTGTTTCTAATAATCGCTTGTGATAATTACATATATGTTGATTTTGATTATCGTTTTTGATAATCGAATATTTTTTGTTTCTAATTATCGCTTGTGATAATTAGATATCTGTTGATTTTGATTATAGTGATAATTAGATATCTGTTGATTTTCATTATTGTGATAATTAGATATCTGTTGATTTTGATTATCGTTTTTGATAATCGAATATTTGTTGTTTCTAATTATCGCTTGTGATAATTAGATATCTGTTGATTTTGATTATAGTGATAATTAGATATCTGTTGATTTTGATTATCGTTTTTGATAATCGAATAGTTGTTGTTTCTAATTATCGCTTGTGATAATTAGATATCTGTTGATTTTGATTATCGTTTTTGATAATCAAATATTTGTTGTTTCTAACTATCGCTTGTGATAATTAGATATCTATTGATTTTGATTATAGTGATAATTAGATATCTGTTGATTTTGATTATTGTGATAATTAGATATTTGTTGATTTTGATTATCGTTTTTGATAATCGAATATTTGTTGTTTCTAATTATCGCTTTTGATAATTAGATATTTGTTGATTTCTGATTATCGTTTCTGATAATCGAATATTTGTTGAATTTGATTATCGCTTGAGATAATCAAATAATTGTTGATTTGAGATTTGATTATCGCTTGAGATAATTAAATATTTGTTGATTTGAGAATTCTGATTATCGTTTTTGCTAATTAGACTTTTGTTGCTTTCTGATTGTCTACTTGATAATTAGATATTTGAGATTTAAGATTTGATTATTGTTTTGATAATTGAATATTTGCTGATTTGAAATTTGATTACCGTTGTGGTAATTCCTGATTATCGTTTATGATAGTTAGATATTTGTGTTTTCTAATTATCTTTGTTGATAATTAGATTCGCTGATTTTGCTGTTTTCTAATTATCGAATCGGTGATTAGATATTGCTATTTTGTGATTTCTGTATTCTGATTATCTATTCGATAATTAAATTTTGTTGAGAATTTGTGAATTTCTTTCATGAAATTAAAAGATTTCTTTGGTGTTTATATTATACTACGCCGGTGTACCGGCTCAATTTTCTACTATTCATGACGTTTCCTACGTCTTCCAATTACGGAAATGCCTTAGGGATTTTCGATCCTTATTCTTGAGCAACTTTATATTCACATCATTACTTCGGAGGTTCAGCACCCTCGAAATAAAGATGTTTTTCTCGTGAAAGCTCAGTGGTTCTCAAATCCTATGGATTTCACTTTGGAATCCAGAGAATCCATCGAGCAAACACGTTCAAGCTTACTCTTTCATGCTCTTATGGTTGTTACCTTTTGTCCATTTATTCCTTATGATTGCGAGGACGCAATTTCTTTAAGGAGGGGAGTCTGTAACAACCCGGTATTTGCATCGATTAATAATTGACATTAAACGATTAATCTTGTTGCTAATTGTTGTCAGGAGTTTGTAATCGGGTTTAAAATTCTTGAGAAATTTGTTAGTATAGTTAGGACTTTAAATAATTATTTTCTTTTATTTTATTTGGCCTTATCCCCCCTTTTTATTCAATCGGCTTCTTATCCCCCTTTTATTTTATTCATTCTCGTTCAAGACTTAAAACCCTAACAAAAGAAAATAAATGGCGGCCATTGTTCTCACGTTCGTTTACTCCTTCACGTTCGCCCCTCTTTTCGAAAATTAGGGCTTCGGCAATCAACTCTTCCCCAATTCAAACGGCTTCGACTTGATTTTAACTATGTTGGTCGTGCTCGAGGGGACTTCGGCTGCTTCATTCGAACTAAGGTGAGTAATCTTTATTACTCACATCTAAGTCGACTTAGTCTCATGCTTGCGTATGGTTTGATTTCATGTGAGTGTTGATGATTTCTCTGACTTTTTTCGCTTCACGCGGCTTTGAAATTGTGACTTTGTTCATCTCGACTTGTTCGACATACTGACTTGATTCAATTGTGGACTGCGTTTTGTTTTCTTAGCTCAGACTTTTAGGCACATACGGCTATGAATATTGATGCTTTTGACTTTGGTAGGTTCGACCTGTCGATTTGTTTGCATTGCTTAATGGTGTCACTATGTTTGACATGGTCTTTGTAGTACTCAAGCCTCTGACATTTTTTGAAACACTATTTTCTTTTAATTTTCGAATTCTCTTTTGTTGTGATTCTCACATCTCTGCTTCCCATGCTTTGCACTATAACTTCACACTGTCGTTCGAAAGAGCACTTGAGTATTAGCATGTATATATAAATGCATTCATATAGGCACATGCATGTTATCATCTTGTACACCTCTATCTGTTCCTGTTCTGCTTTGTAGTGGCTGTGCACTCGTGTGTACTGCGTGTTATAATGGCATGCTCAAGTGAATCTGCTTTTGTCTATACCATGGCCTTTGTGTATCTGGTTCATTGTTCATTAGCATAAGTATGGAGTATGTAGACATCCTATACTTATTAGTTAATAGTTAATATTGTTTTATTAAGTGGCACAAAACATAATTGAACAAGTGTTAAGTCTTGCCTCTGTTATAATTCACAGTGGAACATATAAGCGTTTTTAAAATTTCGAAAGGTGTAAAATATTTCCAGTTGCATTTGAAAGCACTTTGTGAATTAGAAAGGTGTAAATGGGTATCTTCATCAAGGCATGTTGTTGGCTACTGGTCGTCTGCACCTCTGCATTCATTGTAGTGTATTGCACTGTCTAGATTTACAGTCGCGTATATGTCGTATCTTTCGTGCACTGTTGGTTCACGTTGCATTCACTTTGATCCTTGTTAATCATGTAGTTCCTTATATCAAGTTTTGTACATGACCATTTCATTGTGTGGCTGTCCAGTCGAGTCTCACATTTACACTGTCCAGATCCATGTTGCCTTTTTGGATTATACTGCCTTGAGCTCGAGTATGTGCTGTTTTCTTTGATGTTTCAGTTTGGAACTGCAGTTAAGTTGAGCTGCAGACTTCTTGTTGCCTTGATTTTGGTTGAAGCCACTTGATTTTTGGTTCGTTGATCTTTTTATGTGCATCATCACTGTAGTGGCAAGGCAGTGCACGCAAGCGTGAACTGCAGTCACACGGTACGGCTTTTATAGTGTTCTATCTTGTTTCGATTTATTGATCCTTTGCATATTCATATGATGTGGTGGCGAGGCAGTGCACGCGTGCGTGTACTGCAGCCCTACTCGAATTTAATATTTAATTGATATTTCAATGGTTTGAACTGTTTTGTTTATTCAATTCAATATTCTGAAATGCATTCTGATTTGGTTGAATTTGCCGATTTGTTGTTTAACACTGCTACGTGTTATATTTATCGTTATCCGATTTCTTTATTCAAGGATCGGATAAACGAGATTTATTGTGACTGTCGTCTATTCATTATTTAATTATTATTGCTTCTGTGCACTAATAACTGAGTTTGAATTAGACTGACCCGTGTATTATTTTCTTTTGAATTTAATACTCGGGTCAGACCGAGTATTTACAGGTTGTTGACATCTTACTTTGGGTTGCTGTTAGAGCCATGAAGTCTTTTCATATCTTTTGGAGTAGTTGTCGTCATGTTTTGTAGCCAGTGTATTTGTATAGGATGTTGTATATTCATGTATATTATTCACGATAATGTACTTGTATATGTAACTTCCAGAGTCGACAGTTGTAGTTGTATCATATGTATTATATCATATGTACCGTGTCAAATATATTGTAACTGACATCAGTTACTGTATATATGAGACTTTCTGTTTTATCTATGTTCTGCATTTATATTATTTGTGTTATTATTTATATTTACTGTTCTAAACTATTATGAACCATCGTAGTTCGTTTTATACTGGAATTGGGAATTTCGATGGGAGAAAATAAATCAGAGATGAAAAATGAAAGAATATATATATATATATATATATATATATATATATATACCACTCCTATCGAGATAACCAATACTAGTGTAAGGCCTAACTATGGATGGCCGCTCCTCAACAGCCTTATTCTCCGCGCTAGTTGACAGCACTACACCGTAGTGTTCTTGGCTAGCGTGGGTATAAAGGTGGAGCGTCACACTAACCAGCCACTAGAATATTCTGGGCTTAATCCCTCTCGGATTTTTATTTTTGACAGCAACTAATAAGGTCCAAACGGACTCAAAACCCAATGAAAGTTAACATGAACAAACTATAATCAGTCCTCTACAATCTAAAAAGGAGTAGCATCAATCCGTCACCGGACGAGCCAGATATGAGCAAAACAAGACAGGGCATTTTCAGCATCAATCAATATAGAACAGAGGTAAAATTCAACATATTTAACCAAATTATTTCAAGCAAAAGATTATTAGCTGCTGAAATTTGTTCACTTACAGTTGCTATAAGACTTAGCTTACCTATTAGCAGCAAAAAGATGATGATTTAGGCTTGAAGATGGAAGTTTTCAACTCGAATTCGCCTTTGTCGGACCTATGATTGCTGAAATAGGCATGTAAGAGAAGATAAATTACAAAACAAGAATTACAATAAACAAATATGGATTTCTCCTCAAATTCAAGATAGAGAAGGATGGAGATTACCTTCTTATTGAATTAGACCCGAATTTCTATTGATTTAGCAAAGAATTTTATTAATTATGGCTAGGGTTTGAGAAGGCATCCATTGTTTCTAATTTTTGAACTTCTACCGTTCCTTTTCCCAAATGAGCTGAAGGAGGAAGAAGTGTACGTACTTCTTTCCTGGCTCTAGAAGTTTCTCTAGTGGATATTGGGTTTGGGCTTAACCCAATGACCCATATTAATTTTACTTAGGCAAAAATTTGTTTAAGTTTATTTACACTTATACAATGCTTAAATCTTCTTAACTCCTACATTTTTAATCCGTTTTTAATGATTTTGGATGCGTTGGATTCGTTATGTCATCTAGTTTTTAATAAAATTATCAAAACATAAGTTTTAAATTTTTTTATATTAAATTTTCATTTATTACTCAATTTATCCAATTTTCCCATAATTGCAAAATAAATTGCAAATTTAATACAATTGGTTAAATAAAAAGATGTTATGTTCCCAAAACAATACAAATACAGGTTTAGACATTATTAAATTATTTCTCACATTTTTAATCATAGTTATCATGATTAATTATTTTATTAACTCTTTCTGATATATATATATATATATTTAATTAATAAAACGACAATATTGGCAAACAAGCACAATATTATACAAATTATCAATTTAATCAAATGTAGTCAATTAACTACATTCAAATTGATGAAATAAAGTAGAAACTTTATTTTACTCATGTCCGTCATTTTTTATACTCAAAGAAGATTATTTTTTCTTCTTATTCCCCAAATTTTATTTTACAATAAAATGTATTATTGGTTTTAAAATTACCAATATGATTTCCCCAACCCAAACAAAATTCCATTAATTATTCCAAACCACTCCAACCATCGAAATGGAGTGATTAATTTATTTTGTTACAATTCATTAGCCCAAAAATTCAAATTCATTATGCATATGATGATTAAACAATTATTTAACAATTTTCTTTGTATTTAACAAAGAAAAGATGCAATTTGACATTAAATTACATTATCACCAAATCGTACATGTTAATTGAATATAGTTGCATCTCTATATTCAAAATTCATGAAATAAAGGAACAACTTTATCTCACACATATGTTTATTACTATTAATACAATAAAATCTTTCTACTTTTATTTTCCCTTTTATTTTACAATAAAAGGAGAATATTGGAATAAATTGCCAATATTCCTTTAATGCTCCTACTAAATTCCATCAATGACAATTTCCAACTCAAAGATCACAATTAATTTGTTTACTTCATCTTTCCTACATCTTAAATTTGCTTCAATCATTTAATTTGAAATAAACCTTATTTTATATTGTTCTCCCAAAATTTATTCATATTATATTGTTTATTCCAAATAAACAATATAATTCATCATTTTCTTCCAATTAATTCAATTAATTCCAATATTAAATTATAATTGTGACGCCCCACCTCAATACCCACGCTAGCCAAGAACACTCCGGAGTAGTGCTGTCAACTAGCACGGAGAATAAGGCTATTGAGGAGCGACCATCCATGTAATTGCTTATCACACGGTGGCTATAAATAATCTTCGGAAACAAACATAGAAATAATCATATCACAAATCAGTCACAGATATCCATATCACAAAGGCGGAAGAAGATATGAATATATAACTAACACATGAGAGTGTACATCAAAGTAGTGGTCAATAAGATCCACGATAATACAAAAGAATAGCAACACGTGCTATACAAAAGAATACAACTATGAGTCTATATCTCAAGTGTATACAACAAAAACTGCTAATCTAAACAGTTAGCCAAAAGTCAGAGTGATGAATCCCTGGGAAGAAGTCAAGCAGAAGCACCTGTAACATCTCGGTCTGACCCGAGTATTATTTAAGAAAATAATAAACGGATCAGTCTAGCTATAAATATCAGATGACATGATATAACATAAAAGATATGGCATAAACATAAACATCCATAACGACATACCACTATAAGTATGTAAACAATGATAAACGGAAGATCAATCAATAAGAGATAATCAATATCACAAGAATCTTCTCAAAGATTCGAAGAGGGCATCATACCCTAAACTTGTACTCATAACAAGTCAATGACATAAATTCCAGAAATCAACACGAGAAATCCAGAAATCATAAAAAGGGAAAGAGGCCTATCACATGACGGTCCGAAGACCATGGGGAGCTACCCCGCATGTGTGAATGGAATCACACAGATTAAGGTCGAGACTAACCAAAAAGCAGAAAGGTATGTGTGAATGGAATCACACAAGTGGTGTCTAGTCTAACCTTGCAATGAAAGAGACATCGCGCAATTGCTAGTCTAATTCATAAAGCGATCATCAAGATCAACGAGAAGTGTCAATTACACTAAGCTAGTAAATATAGAAGTTCAGCTTCATGTCCCATAACCACTTGCTTAACTTAAATATTTACGAACAAACTGTAAATCTTCACTAATAAAATTGTCACAAGAGGTTCAATCGAACAAGTCCAAGAATTAACCGACGAAGTGAACGCAAGCGTTTCATACCACTTGTTTTACTAAGTCGTTTAATTAGATTTCTCATCCGAGTGAGGTAAAGGCTTGTATATACTAATAGATTGGAAAACGGTTTAAGAAAAGAGCTTTGTTATTAAAAATAGAGTTGAAATTGTTGGTTAAAAGAGTTTTGATATTTACTACTAGTATTGAAACCTTTATATTATAAAGTGACAAAACACATAAGCAAGTGTAGAAACAATCAGTCACAAAGATCGCATACGGAGATGCGAATAAAATCCAAGGAAATCAGCTCAATATTTTTCAGATAAGATCCCCTACGGAGGTGGGGTCCGGGGGGGTGACAACCCCCCAAGGTGGGGGTGCGGGGGCAACGCCACCGCCTACGGGGTTCGACCTGCCCGGTCAGGTCGCGGGGGTCCAGGGGGCAGCGCCCCGACCAAAACGGTACGACCTAGTGAAGACAAAATGAGGTCTAACGACCTAAGGGGAATAGGGTCGAGCGACCTATAAAACTCGCGACCTAAAAGTTAGCAAGGTCGAACGACCTATAGAGGCATAGGGTGCAGCGACCTAAAACATCGCGACCTAGTGACCTAACGGTTTAAGGGTCTTGCGACCTAACTGGAAACAAGGTCCAAACGACCTAACGACTTAAAGTGAAACCTGGCTGAGCGATATAAGGTCGGAGACGACCTACGACTTAACTCCGTGTGAGCGACCTACGACCTATGGTTGCTACGACCTAACGAGTTCCAATAGTGAAGGCTTAAGGTCTAACGACCTAAGGGGTACGACCTAAGGTCTTACGACCTAAGGTGTTGAGGTTGGACGACCTAACGAGTTCCAATAGTGAAGGCTTAAGGTCTAACGACCTAAGGGGTACGACCTAAGGTCTTACGACCTAAGGTGTTGAGGTTGGACGACCTAACCAAATTGCATAGGCCATACGAGCTAAGGCCTAACGACCTAACTCCGAACGAGCTATACGCGAGTGACCTAGGGCGCTAACTCGCAAATGACCTAACGTTAACTCGCGAACGACCTAACTCCAGACGCGCCTTTTCAACGCGTGCGAGCTGAAGACCTGCCGACCTATGACCTAACTCCAAGCGACCTACGGCCTAACGACCTATAGTGGACGAATGGTCTAAGGCCAGAAACGACCCAAATGAAGGTGACGACTTTTCCACGCGAACGACCTATAGATGCTGGGCGACCTAAGGGGGACAGAGCGACCTAAGCCAGAAATTCACCCCAAAACACCAAAAAGTGGAGTTTTTCGCCAATCCAATCCAAACCAAATGCAAATGTGCATGCAAACATGATAGGGATGCATTTCCAATAGCCCAAGATAGATATAGACTAGAATTGTGAGATAAAAATCTCACCTTTGCACTAAAGTTTATGAAGATGAAGCTTGAAAGCAAGGAGAAGCAATCCAAAGCTTGAATCCAATATCTTCTACTTGAATTTGGAGTTGAATGTTGGATTTGCAATTGAATTTTGAGCTTGGAGTTTTAATTTCCCATTCTCTTCACCATTAATGCCAAAACTTGAGTTAGTTAGGAAATTTATGAAGAGTGAGGAGAAGAGGGTTGGAACTTGGGCTTAATAGGCTAAGCTAACCCAAAGTCCAAAGCGGGAAAAGTTAGTGAAATTGCTATAACTCCAAACCTATCGATGTTTATACTTAAAAAATTGTAAACGACATTTCGAACTCAATGGAAGTGGTCTCGAGTCCTAATTTGACCGTTTGCAAAAAGTAGCTTTTCGGACCAAAACCCGATTAACGAGTTAATATTTAAATAAAATATTTAAATACAAACTCGATAAATATGCGGGTTGTTACAATAATATTCATTATAATTTAATATTTACGGTAATCTCTAACCAGGGTTGTTACTGACTCCCCCTCTTATAAAAATTGCGTCCTCGCAATTTCTAGAGGAAATCTGTATTCAACACAATTTATCCAATCGACAAAGGATAAAAGAGAAGCTCGAAACTCAAACCATTCATATTCTCAACATAGAATGGTAGAGAGAAACAAGGAAAAACTTCCTTGGTTAATCCAATGTCCCATCAAATGCTTATATAGCGATTAGAAAACCATCAAATTTTCCAAGTAACTTGAAAGAATTTCGAAGATATCCCATCTTCGAAAAAAAAACTCGATAAGATGCTCAACAATTTATCAATCGAAAATGATTGATTTCACAAAACTCTACGAATAGAGTCGGGACCAAACTCACTTAAACCCAAACTCTAAGCAATAAAGAATATCATCAATAAGATTTTCTACATAATAATGCGGAAATAACATCCTCACAACAAGATAAACGCAATAGACAAGATGAATAAATCACGTAATGACTTCTTGCAAGGCCACCAAACTCGAACGACCGCGATAAGGCATGTCGTTGATATTAACTCAAGGATAGAATATACTCAAGAAATAAGGATATAAGCTCAAATTACTTTTCAATCCAAGATATTTAGAATTTTTAAATCCCAACATCTTTTAAATTTTAAATCTCAATTTTTAACATTTGAAAATTTTCAAACTCTTTGCTATACTACTTAGTAAGTAATTTAAAACTCAAATTAAAAGTCCAAATTTCTTCTCTTACTTCAAAAATTAATTTCCAAAGAGATTTGTTAACCCATAATAATATCCCTCAAAATAAATTAAGGGTTTAAATTCTCTTTACTCTTTTTATTAAACCACTTAAATATATTAAAAACAGTCTTCAAATACTCTTGTAACACTTCTCTTAAAACATCCAATGTATCTAATATAGGTTCAAAAATCTCAAAATATACTTCCAATAAAGTATAACTTAAGAATATTCTCATATATTCTCATCTTTACAACTTCAAAATAAATAAATAAATGGCGTTGCCTCGCCATTGAATCTCTAATAATAGATATATCCATTGGCTGCAGAGTCGATCGAACGATCAAAACTGCCTCGCCACTCTATTACTCGTCTCTAAAATCATTGGCTGCAATTATCATTCAAAAATAAATTTAATATATAATCTCAAAATATTATTTTCAAAATCTCAATTTTTAAAACACAAACCATTGTGTCTGATTGCCTCATCATAGCATTTAGGAGATTCCTATCGATAACGTTGATCAGGCGTATCGACTAGAACTCTTAACTACTCGATGGATAACCCAACACTCTAAAATTATATCTATGAAAGAATACTACTCATATAAATATATTCTCAAAACATTCTTTGATTTTTAAAATATCCCAAAACTCCAATTTCTCTTTTTAAAACTCATATATAAATAGCTTTAAAAAAAATCAAACCAAAGAACATTAAGAGAATGCTTCGAGATTTTCCCAGAATACTCGATTCTCAAAATCATCAAAAGGAGATAGAGTGTTCGTCAATCTTACAATGTCACGAGCCACTCCAAAAAAAAATCAGCAAGATATAAGATAAGCAAGATATTCTTCTCGAAGGAGAAGAAGCACACAATCCACGAATCACTACTTCAAATGGAGTAATGCTAAAGGATAACATTGATTGACTATCTGAAAAGAACACTCAAACAAAGTAGAATGATAAACTATATTAAACTGGAATAATCTAGAAACTCTCCTCATTCCTTAGTGGATATCCTCGTGGAAGGATAATCGAAGAGCTAAGAGATAGGAATAAGGTTGCCTCAACACTCGAATTCTCGATTGGATGTCAAATCCAAACGGACTTACAAAACTCAACAAATTCACCTTGATTGGAATTCGAAATATATCATCAACATCTCAATATTCAAGAGCGAATACAGAAACTTCAAAATCATCATTAACATTTCAAAGTGATAGAAATAATAACCCAATAAAATTAGGATGCCTAAATAAATACAGGATCCTGTAACAATAAAAGGATCGGGCTTAACATCAAATAAGTTAGTCCATCTCAAATCAGATACATCTCAAGATTTGAGTAACAAACAAATACTCACAAAAGCAACATCGAATAAAAATCTCAGAATGCCCACAATGAGCTAATCATTGTGGATCCCTTCAATAGTATTCACAACTCTCAAATGAATGCAACAAGAATGCTCAAAGAAATCGATCAACTCCATCGATACGAACTCACTCGTATCGACAAAAAAGAAAAAAGAAAAAAAAAAGAATAGAATAATCCCAAATAAGATTATTCATAAGATAAGATAACATTAAACTCAATTATGGAATACTACGGAATATAATTTATATACCTAGACATATTCCATCTCAACATATCCCAAAACTCGAAAAAGAATCAAAGCATGATTCGAAAACAAGCTCGAATAAAGGACAATGATTCACTCGTATTGTACTTCGACGTATTGTGATAAACGTACTGTTCTGTGTTTAATCTACTTTGTTCTGACCACAGCTCAGATACCATGCTGTAACGTCCCACCCCGAGACCCACCTTAGTAAAGAGAATTAATGAGTAATTCTGTCTACTAAAGCGGAGAATAGGGCTGGTTAAGGGCGACCATCTATAACTTTGTCTTAAACATCTACTGAATACGTCGATAAATGCACTATGATTTTTCTTTTCTACCTCAATGGATCGACATACACAATAAATGCTTAATCCAAAACTATAGGTGGCTAACGGATCTATCAGAACAAAATACCATAACTAAATGTAAAGCACATCACAGAACAGTAATCAACATCATATATATACATATACGCTGATACATGTTTAGTACAATACAATATGAATACAATAAAGGTGGTATTCGACCACACTATATACATGGAATCGAATATATATACATCAGAGTCAAGCGGAAAGAAATATAAACCACAAAACTGCTAGGATGATATCCAAGCAGAAGCATCAAAGCAAAGTCTCGTAACTGATAGCTAACCTGAAACAACTCGGTCTGACCTGAGTGATAAACACACGGGTCAGGCAACTGAATCTTATCGTTAGAAAGGAATACGATAAGGTAAAGAGAAGAGCTTCGCAACGGGATAACATAAGTAGGTATGAGCATCTAGGGTTGATATCAAGTAACTTCACTATGTCTCTATGGTGGTTTTGCATATACATATACTTGGGTTAATCTGAAGGAATTCATGTATATGGTATAAGGGAAAACATTCAAACATTATCCATGAATAAATAAATCTCTCAAGTCGTATATAAATCCCAAGTATAAATCCATAAAATTTGAAATCACCAAAATCCTCAAAGAAATCATATTTGCCTTATTTACATCTATAAGGCTAGGCAAACACATCAAAAATGGTGAAATCGAAATCATCATAATCCATAAAAGAAATCTCATATTGGCCAATTATTACATGCAAAAGAATGTTGCACATGCTATTTACCAGTACTGTTCACCATCATGGTACCATATCCATCTCTCGACCGGAATCTTTATCTCGAATTAATCTGGTCTATGACGTCATCTATATTCTCCCCGAACTCCCGCCATCAAAAGTGATTGGAGCACCTTACTCCAATCGGTGTCCGCTGAGTCCCCGCCATCAAAAGTGATCGAGTCAAGTATTACTTAACCCGATCGGGACTCTAAGTACTGGTAGTTCTCCCAGAATGTGCCAACAACTCTCGGATAGTAACCCGGAAAGTGGTAACGTATGTCCCATACCATACGCTCTCACTTAGCCGTTTTCTAGCCGCTAGTTCATGTCACACTAAGAAATCATCAACATCATCAAAAGAATCGCCTCATGTCATCGGCATATGGTATAAGATGCTAAACCCGTCTCATCTCATCGACGAGTAGAAACTCCATAAAAACATCAAACTCATCAAATTCCATCAAAATCTTGCCTCATATCATTGGCAAGTATATCTCCATCAATATAGTCCTAATCTCGTATATACTCCCGAATAGGAGATCTCGGACTATACGTATTAGCCAAATGGACTAATATAATCTCAAACTCATACCACAATGTGGTTAACATAAAGGAGGAAATCAAATGATTCCTCAAAATCGTTTCGGTAGTACAAGTCCGAAATTAACCGATGAAGTAAATACTCAAGTCCCATACTTCGCGGATTTACTAAATCGTTTAATTGATTTCCTTATACGTCCGAAAAAGCATCAAAGTAATTAAAGTAAATAAAATTAATTATAATATATTTTACTAGAGAAAATGGGATTTTAAACCAATTTATAGAAATTTATCTAAAGGATTTTGAGTGAAAACCCATCATTTAAAGAATTTTAATGATTTTTGAAAGCCTAGAAAAAAAAGAATAATTGTTTAAAAACCTTTAAAAATGTATAAAAACATTTATTGCTCAAATCATGATTTTAGAAGATTTTATGCAATTTATTTGGATTTTTAAAACTCAGAAAAACATCAATTTGCAATTTAATCGGCAAAAACCGATATTCCAATTTTAAATCGAATTTAAAACCAATTTAAATTCAAGTCACATTCTAAATTTACTAGTCCATTTCTGGACAAAAGATACAAATGTTAGCATCAAATTTCGTAGTAAAATTCTCGCAAAAGCATGCAAATGAAATCATCAAAGTCGAACAATTACATCAATATTGGGGCAGTTCATAACAGACCAACATTGCAAAACATCAATTTTCCACCATGCAAACTTCGAAATTGTACAAAACACAAAATACAAAAATTGTAGCCAACAGCCTTAGGTTTCAAAAACTTTATAAATTTTGATATTCCGATCAGTAACGAAGAAGTTATGATCGAAATACTACTAAGAAAGAAATTATTTGCGCTGCCTGTCAACACAGGACAGCGATGAAAATGCCAATTTTCCACTATGTAGACTTCTAAATCAGTCAAAACCAAAAACATGAAAGTTTTGGCATATTTCACAAGAATTTCAGATCATCCAAGAAATCAAAATTTCGATGAGTAACACAAAAGTTATGGCAAAAACACTAACCAGCCAATAGAATATTCTGGGCTTAATCCCTCTCGGATTTTCATTTTTGACAGCAACTAAGAAGGTCCAAACGGACTCAAAACCCAATGAAAGTTAACATGAACAAACTATAATCAGTCCTCTACAATATGAAAAAGAGTGGCATCAATCCGACATCGGACGAGCCAGATATGAGCAAAACAAGACAGGGCATTTTTAGCATCAATCAATATAGAACAGAGGTAAAATTCAACATATTTAACCAAATATTTCAAGCAAGAGATTATTTGCTGCTGAAATTTGTTCACTTACAGTTGCTATAAGCCTTAGCTTACCTATTAGCAGCATAAAGATGATGATTTAGGCTTGAAGATGGAAGTTTTCAACTCGAATTCGCCTTTGTCGGACCTATGATTGCTGAAAATAGGCATGCAAGAGAAGATAAATTACAAAACAAGAATTACAATAAACAAATATGGATTTCTCCTCAAATTCAAGATAGAGAACGATGGAGATTACCTTCTTGTTGAAGTAGGCCCTAATTTCTATTGATTTAGCAAAGAATTTTATTAATTATGGCTAGGGTTTGAGAAGGCAGCCATTGTTTCTAATTTTTGAACTTCTACCGTTCCTTTTCTCAAATGAGCTGAAGGAGGAAGAAGTGTACGTACTTCTTTCCTAGCTCCAGAAGTTTCTCTAGTAGATATTGAGTTTGGGCTTAACCCAATGACCCATATTAATTTTACTTAGGCAAAAATTTGTTTAAGTTTATTTACACTTATACAATGCTTAAATCTTCATAACTTCTACATTTTTAATCCGTTTTTAATGATTTTGGATGCGTTGGATTCGTTATGTCATCTAGTTTTTAATAAAATTATCAAAACATAAGTTTTAAAAATTTTGTTATTAACTTTTCATTTATTACACAATTTATCCAATTTTCCTATAATTGCAAAATAAACTGCAAATTTAATTCAATTGGTTAAATAAAAAGATGTTATGTACCCAAAACAAAACAAATACAGGTTTAGACATTATTAAATTATTTCTCACATTTTTAATCATAGTTATCATGATTAATTATTTTATTAACTCATTCTTATATATATATATTTAATAAAACGACAATATTGGCAAACAAGCACAATATTGTACAAATTATCAATTTAATCAAATGTAGTCAATTAACTACATTCAAATTGATGAAATAAAGTAGAAACTTTATTTTACTCATGTCCGTCATTTTTTATACTCAAAGAAGATTATTTTTTCTTCTTATTCCCCACATTTTATTTTAGAATAAAATGTATTATTGGTTTTAAAATTATTAATATGATTTCCCCAACCCAAAAAAAATTCCATTAATTATTCCAAACCACTCCAACCATCGAAATGGAGTGATTAATTTATTTTGTTACAATTCATTAGCCCAAAAATTCAAATTCATTATGCATATGATGATTAAACAATTATTTAACAATTTTCTTTGTATTTAATAAAGAAAAGATGAAATTTGACATTAAATTACATTATCACCAAATCGTACATGTTAATTGAATATAGTTGCATCGCTATATTCAAAATTCATGAAATAAAGGAACAACTTTATCTCACACATATGTTTATTACTATTAATACAATAAAATCTTTCTACTTTTATTTTCCCTTTTATTTTACAATAAAAGGAGAATATTGGAATAAATTGCCAATATTCCTTTAATGCTCCTACTAAATTCTATCAATGACAATTTCCAACTCAAAGATCACAATTAATTTGTTTACTTCATCTTTCCTTCATCTTAAATTTGCTTCAATCATTTAATTTGAAATAAACCTTATTTTATATTTTTCTCTTAAAATTTATTCATATTATATTGTTTATTCCAATTAAACAATATAATTCATCATTTTCTTCCAATTAATTCAATTAATTCCAATATTAAATTATAATATTCATTATAATTTAATATTTACGGTAATCTCCAACCAGGGTTGTTACAATCGGTGTCTCCTAATCAGTGTCAGTCATCACTCAGAAGCCTAACTCATATCATCTAGCAGTCATTAAAACGTCTAATTTTACTAAGGTTCACCTTCAGACTTCCAACTCAAATCATGCCTAGGGACTGATCGGGATCCCGTATACGTATAAGCGGTCTAATAGTAATATTGCATCACTTATTAAAAACAAAAAATAAGGTAAGGGAATCAAACTGACACCAATCCATCACGACTATGGGGCTATCATCCAATGAAAGTCTCTAATAACTTCAAACTACCCTCCGTTTCTCTGGTGGGAGTCAGGTTCCAGCTCCTGCTATGGTGCATTCGCATTCCAATTTGCGTCTCTGGCCCCAGCATCACTGAGCACATCCTAGACCCAAATTTGACCATGCCCTGGGTAAATTCATCTCAGTATCGACAATCAGCTCGGTATCGACCAGTTCTGGACGTGAAGGCTTGGTTGCAATTTGCCGCACTTTAACTTTAAATGCTTCTGCATTGGTTTGTGACCTTTGATTTTGAGTTTCGGTTACTCCAACTATTCTTTAGTGATCCATCCTTCTAATGAATCTATCCAACATCACCTATTGTAGATCCATTATTCCATCTTGCATCTCTTTCATCATTATCTCCATCTCCTTTTTGGTCACGTAGATGAAATGATTAGAAAATTGAAGGCACCTATAGGCCGTCCTTATGCTATGGTTGACTCCCACCAATCATAGATCTAATGTTAAGCCTCTGTTTCTCTTTCAAACTTCAAATCCAAGCTTTAGGTTAAATGTAGCTCATTCTTAGTGAAGGTGCTAAAGATATTTGCACCAAAAATAGCAAACACCCTAGAAGCAATTGAAAGCACAAAAAATGTATAGATATAATGAAATAAACATAAAAGCAGTAGAAAGGACACAATTTTAATATTGGTTCGGCAAATACTCCGACCTACATTCACTTTAATCTTTGTTATTGGTTGATTCTCTCTGGAAAACAACGATTAGAACTTAGATTCTACCATAATCTAGTAGATCTTAGATTTTGGAGTGTTTGGAGTGTTTGAAGGAGAAGAAGATAGAAGAGAAATCCAAGTGCCAAAAAGTCCTTCTTTAGTTACTCTAGGTCTTCTATTTATAAGGAAGCTGCCAAGCAGAACAAAGGGCCCACAAATATCAAGTCTTGGTCCAGGTCCAAGTATGCATAAGTGAGCATCGAGGCCCAAACGTCGATAAAAAGCTCTCGGTACTAACTAGTTTTGGTTGATGCCAAGAGGTTTTGTCTACTTGCATTCTCAATCTTTCTACACAATTTCTTAATCATCAAGTTCTGGATTTTCAATGAGAGGTTTCAAAAGAGAGGGCTTCGAAACAAGAGGTTTTCGACGAGAGGTTTTCGATGAGAAGTTTCGACAAGAATTTTCGATGAGAGGTTTTTGAAGAGAGCTTTCTGACAAGAGGATTTTAATGAGAGGTTTCCGACGAGAGGTCTTTAACAAGAGGTTTCTCACAAGGGTTTTTGATGAGAGGTTTTGCACGTTCATTACTTAGCCAAAAATTTTTGAGTCCATTCATTTTGTCATCCTAGATAGTTTTCAAGCTTCTCAATCCTTTCCTTCATCAGTTTGTAGTCCAATTCTCTCGTTCAAATCCATTGTAAGACCATGGAAAATTTGTTTATAATTGGAAATCAACCAATAAAGGTATTTGATTTATTAAATTAGAAAGAAAAGGTACATAACATTTAATGGCATTAATGAATTAAGAAGTATGTTCATGTAAATAAATACAGATAATTGAACTAAGGGAATTACATAGTCTCAAGAATACGTCTATAATGGGTTTAAATTATTAGACCTTGTAAAATATTTAAATTAACGATAAGTGACGTCGTCATTATTAAGGTTAGGAATGTGAGGTTAGAAATGTTTCACAATGAAAGTCTGCCCTTCATAAGGGACTGCCGTCTGTTATGTATACTTGGTACGGATGTGAGACTTCTCCAACTATAGGATCCATGGGGATATACGTTTGCTATTAGTAAAGAGAATATACCATAAAGGGTTCCCCTCAGGTTTTGAAGTTTTAAATGGCCAATTAGGGTCTACTTCAATTCCAACATTCGATACTAAGTAACTAAGCATTTCTTTGATTTTCATAAGACAATCTAAATGTGACGGTGGGAGAAAGCTCGGTGTTATATTGGCAAGGTTGGTACCATATATTTGAGTAGTGGTGCTATACACATAGGCCGAGCGCCATCGATCCTGGAGAAGTCATTAGAAAGACTTGGGTTACGCTTAGTGATGGACTATACCTCCTACTAATGTAGGTTCTATATGGAATAACGTTTATTTGGCGTTTGGGGCTAGGTTGATAACCCCTAGACGAGTCTTTAGGACAAATCAAAATACGACTACTTAGTTATAATGTCATTATTAGGCACCAATGGGAGGTTTCCTGGTGTACGCCGGCAACTCTGCCTAGACACTACTATAGTGTACATAGGAAATTCGACCTATGCACTATTTCTGTGTATGCTCGCATCGGCCTAGACAGTGCTAGTAGATGTCTGACGTAGTGTAGAGTTACAGTTACTAGCGGGGAATGTATCTTGGTCCATAGGGTGTTGTGATACTTGCGTGTGTATACACACACATATATACATATTTAGCTATTATATACCTTGAGTAGGTTGGGCGCATTGTTGTGTACATGAAATCAAAATGATTAAGCTTAAAATAATAAACATAACATGTAATGGAAAACAATCGACATAAATAGTGTTATGGATGAAGTATGTAATTTACTTGTCACCGAAACTTTTTTCTGACCACCTCCTCATTACCACCCACAGGATAGATTTAGAGGGACATGTTACAGGGCAGGAATTGTTGAATGATGGATCTCTTTATGCATGCTTTGCACCGACAAGGGCACTAGATACCTAAGGTATTTAGCTTGGTCAGTATAAGTATACACACACACACATATACACAAATACATATATAGTAATATATTTCTCTCTTTGTGTGTTTTTTTATACTTCATTATTCCGCTATGATTTTTATCGATAGCTCTAATGTAATTTTATTCATTACATGTTACCAACACCAACGATTCGTATTCTAATGGACTTATGTTTTCAATTTAGCAAAAAAATCAGTCCCACTAAGGTGCGCGTTGTCACAACAATAATGGTACAATATCGCACACTCGCCCGTATAAGATTCCATCATTAGTCCTCAAATAAAAATGATAAGAACAATTAATAATTGATCATACACCTTGCAACCATCTCAATGATATATTTCCAATTCTGTAAAATCTTTTTATTATTATTTATTGTAAATCCACCTTTACTTGTTCTAAAATACAATAATAAATCTTCCAAAATGTTAATATACTTTAATTTCTTTTCTTTTAATCCAGTTTTCCAAATACCCCTAAACATCGTATTTTAAATCAAAAATAGTAATTTTCATCAAATCGCTGTTTGGAACGATGTTATTATTATACATCAAAGTAATAGTTTTCTTTAACTCTTTCTAAAGCCACTCCATTACTATTGTCCCAAAAATACAACATTTCCTTTTAAATCATCGAAACTTTTTCATTTCTGTTTATCTTAAAATAGTTATTTCATTGTCCAAAAGCTTTTTTCGAAAACATCTCTTTACTATTCATACCATTATCCATAAAATAGCCTTTTTGTTTTACTAATAACACAATAATAATATTTCCAACTATAAAAACCATAAAATTAACACTTTTTCATTTACACATACATATACCATTTTCACTAAAATTTATATTATCATCATTATTATTATTCAAACCCTCATTCTAAATAATAAACTTTTGAAATATTAATATTAATTTAAAATATAATTTCAGTTGTTATCTAAGAATTTCCCCAGGAATTCATAAATAATAATCTTATTTAACTCCATACTTTATATTAAATAAAATTTGTTAAATCATTGTTATTTACATCAACCACCAAAAATCTATAAAGAATATTATCTATCATTTATTTTATTTTCTCAATATTGCATATTTTATTTTGGTCAATTATATTCCAATTGAAATTAATAATTAATTATAATTAAACCCCCCAAAATACTACAATCAATCACAAAACTATCAAATCAGAGCACAATACATCCAAACTATCATAATAATTAAACAGTCGCCCATAGAATACAACATATATCAACTAATATGATTTTTCATCAATAATTATGGGTTTTATGTTTTAATTTCAGTTAATTAAATTAAATAATTCATACTAACATCCTTTTTCCAATTGCCTTTAAACTCAACAAACACTATGCCACATCGTCTAGACTTTTGCCATGAGTCGAACAATAGAAACTTCGCATGAATTGAACTTTATATGTGAAAGATAAGGAGATTAGAAGTTTAATGGATTAAAATATAATTTAATAAAATGCAGGGACCAAAGTGTAAATTTCTTGACAAGGTCCTGAACCTAACGCTCACGTTTGAACCTATTGCCGTCAAAATTTGCCACGTTTGATCACGTTTGAACCCCCATGTCAAGAGCTACTCAGCGCCAACCTCATTGCCATTTGTAACGTCGATTGGCCACCAATCTCATCCCTCCACCGTTAGCTTCTCCCTTCGATTGCTTGAGCTTTAGTGATCTTCATCAAATTAAAGGTCGATATGAGTTCGTCTTGTCAAGCTCTATCCAGTTGTATCATCAATTTTACTAGTTGTTTCCTACTTGAAGAAAACCCCAAATCGGTGCTTGGGGTTTCACTACCTGAAATTTTAACCATTTTTTTGTATTGACTTGAGCACTTTTGTGATAAACAAACACCACCCATTGACTCCATTCGTCAATAGCTTCACAACAATATAATATGTAGGGGTTTAGGCACTCTAATTTTTGAATCAACTTATAATTAGCGAAAACCTTCTGTCATTAAAATGTGATTAAGAAGAATTTTTGGATTAGGAAAGAAAACTGAAGATAGAAGTGATGGATAGGATCATATAGCCACACTTAAATAGTTATTAGGCCGGGTTATGGGTTACTTACGTACGCTATTTAAACACTACAATGCCTCTATTTCATAAATCGTAACTCCAAACCCCTCAAAATTATATATCAAACTAATCGCCTTGGAAAAACTTCCGCAATGGTTATAAACATGATACCCTATTCATTTTTAATTTAAAAATTATATTTTAATTGATTTAATATTTTTCATGGTAGCTTTGTAGGTCGTTACATTCTTCCCTCTTAAATTGCGCCCTGCAATTTCCCATTTATAGTCATCGGTCAAACCAATAAAGTCTCATCATGGATTTAATCACAAAATATGGAGAAGCATATTAATCATAATCAACCATATTTAATTGTAGTACACGACCACTGCACAATACATTCAACCATGACACGCCACAGTTTATTCAAAATAATGAATTCAACACACCTACTATAGCAACATCAATAATTCCTAAATCATGCATCAAAACTATAGTATGTAAAAATAACTCCAACAAAGGGTGTAATAATCCCATTATGTATGCTTGAAAAGAATGTACATAAATCAACAGTTAGAAAGCCTTATAAAAATAAAGAACACGCGCAAAAGAGAATCACCACATCACCATATAAATAAATAACTCATGTATGTTAATCGCTATGATGAATACACATTCATCAAAATATGTGTACCTTCAATGTCTTCAATGAACTTTTTCATGGTCTCATCCTCAAAATAATCGATGTACAACCTCATTTTTCCACCTTTCAAAATAATTCATGTACTTGCTCATGTCTACCTTTTTAGAATAATTTACACCTAATCATGACCACGTCTTCAAAATAATATGCACCTAGTCATAACTACATCCTCAAAAGAATATGGCCATATACTCATGTTGCAGCTGCATCAATCGTCGATCCTCAAACTTAGATCTTAAGGTCTCTTCTACATGACCATCCTCATGAGGCCAATGAATACCCATTATCCTATTTTCTTTGGAATGAAACATAAATGACCACTTACATAAGGGCAATGAATAATCATCCTCATAAGAGCAATGAATAATCATCCTCATAAGAGCACCACAACTGCATGTATGCCAAAATCCTTACCAATTAAGCAGTTAAGACATAGACCATTCGTGTCAGGTTCAGGGTAATCCATCCACATAAGGACTAGGAATCCACATAATCCTGGTAGGAATCCCTATATACCTCTTCTTTATGAGCATACATCAAAGCCTTTGTTCGTCCTCAATCCTGTAGCATACATCTAATAGTATAACACATCTTTGTACTACCCACGAGCTCTCCTCCTGGAATTCGATTTTATGGATCATCATAACGACTCTCGCATTGAGTCGTAATCATTGGGACTCTTCCATACATCCTTCATAATTAATAGAATCACTTGTTCCAGTCCACTTGTAGTGAGTGCTCCATCTACTGAATGAGATAGCCCATCCGAAGTAACAAAAGAGGAACCTGCTAGCAAAGAAAATTCCAATCTGCACTCTAATGGGCCTAAATTTTCACTAAATCTAAAGCCCAAGTCCACCAAGATATAGATCTTTGGTTTGGTATCCTGCAAATAAATAATAAATGCATATTTAAGCACTATGGACATAACTCATAGCGGAATCGTAAATTATAATATATCATACAGCTACTGACCAAGGTTAAGCACTTCCAGTATCCAGTGTCCTTATTAGTGCCAAGCATGCTTAAGGAAACCTATCCTTCTACTATTCCTACCTTGCACTAATACCTGTACCTCTAAAGCTATCATGTGGGTTGTAATGAGGAGGGGGCCAAAACAACATTCTGGTGATTGGTGAATTATACATTTTAAACATAACACTAGTTTATTTCGATTGACTTCCATTACATGTTATGTCTTTCATTTTTACTTAGTCAACTTGACTCCACATACACGTACGGTACACCCTATCTACCCAAAGTAAACCATAACTATATACATAAGTACCTCAGTCCTCGTTTGGACTAAGATATTATCTCCATTATTGTCCGTAATCTGACACCATGTCAAGAACTATCATTAACGCAATATCACGTCCGTGTAGAACTACATCTTGTATTACGAATACCCATACAACTATGCATTAGGGGAGGACCTGAAATGTATACTCATCGGTGTGTCTCACCGTCTTATGTGTGTCCACCTCTCAATGGTAGTCTACATCTCGTCCTGCGTTTCGTAGTGCCTAATAAGACAACACAATAGCTTAGTTGTATTTTATCTTGCCTTAGGGATGTATTGCTTGTCTCCTTCCTTTTGATTATAGAGGGCTTAACTCCTCGAACTACCCCATTCAGTTTTGAAAGAAATCTTTTATGGATTAACTAGTTTTGCCCTAACAAACAAACTGGCAAACAATTATGGCAGTGCATTACCCAATGGGACCTACCATAGTAGGAGGCGTAGTTTATTAGGTGTAACCTATCTTTCGCACTGATCATGCAGGACCGATGACGCACTCAATCTACATACAGTTCTTACTCCTGATTTGGTACCCACACTGTAAAGACCTGCATTTTTGGATGTTTTAAGCAGACATATGCGCCTAACTCAAAACATTCAAAAGGGTAGATTGTTATGATGAAAAAGAAAGCGAGAAAGAAATAAATCAAATACGGAATCTTGCAGCGGAATGAAAAAAATATAATAATCAAATAATAGTTCATGAAGTTGTTTTATAAATAAACTTTATTATTCTTTACAACATAAATATCAGAGTTACATAAACAGGAACAGATAAATAAATGTAGTAGAACAGCATGACGCCGTGGAATAAATATAATAAGTAATAGTAGTACAATCTTTGTCTTTGTCCTCTAGAAATAAGATCTTCAACCTTGAAATGTCAGGCTGACCTAAGCGAATTTGAAAAGACAAAACACTCAAGTCAGAACTAAAAGATCTTATGTAAGTTAAATCAACGGTAAATATGCATGTAAGGGCATCAGAGATGTTTACGGAGTTTAACACTCTTATCCAGTGTCTAACGTGAGTGTAGTAACCTAAGAGATGTTCGAGATTCACATCTCCTATATGTAGTACAATATGCTATTATAATATGTCTATAGTAAAGTGAAGGTATTAAAATAGAGTTTAAGGCGTTACCCATATCCCCCTTAACACATTTTTTATATATTCCCATAGTCTATACAGTACCGTAATTCCTCCGTAAACTAGAGGGCTGTCGGAGGGCACTCTATAGGTATTGTACAAACTAAACTCAAAGAAGGCGCGCTAGGGCATGTGAACACGACACTCGAGGCAGTGCTAGCGTAGAAATACCAATTGCACTCCCGGACTGGTGGTAATGCATAGCCACTACTGCCGTCCACCATGGACACACTCTCACAATCGAAATCGAGGGGTGGCCACCAAATCAATCACAAAATATAGTATCAAAGAAATGCACCTGATAGGAGGAATGACCTCACTTGGCCCGGTATAGCTATTGTTTTAATTACATTTAAGCCGACTCATGGGTGTCAGGGTCATGTCATACCTCATACAGAAATCATTCACCAAGCAATCTTACTTCATTTCTAGAATCTCCGCCACGTACACAGTTGTTAAAATGATTTTCGACATTGGCAAAGAGTATGACAATATCTGATCCTGATCACTTTAACAACTAATCGCTTATTACACAACGGATGGTTCTTTTACATTTTAAAAACCATTTCATAATTGATATCAAAATATCATATTCAATTCGAACCTTATCACTTTCGAAATAATATTCACCTTCGAAAATCATATTTTCAAAATAGTTTAAAATCCTCATTTTGAAACTTCATATTCAAATCAAATATGTAATTTAAATCGCAATTTAGGTTATAATATCATTTAACCATATTCACTTTAAAATCGAGGATTTAAAATATAAACACATCCGCTTTATTGAGTATGAAAATTTTAAAAGACAGTTTAGATAGTTATAAATAGTTTTAAATAGTTAAAGTACTCTAAAATAGTTTAATTAAAGATTAAAGATACTTTTAAATTGATTTAGGATGGTTAAATAGATTTCGAAATAGATTTAATGTAATCACAATAGATTAAATAGATTTAAAAATGGATTTATTAGATTTAAAATAAGTTGAAAATGGGTTAATTTGTTTTAAAATAAATTAAATGGTTAAAAATAGGTTAAATTGATTTAATATAATTAATATAGGTTAAAATGGTTTAATAATTTGAAATCTTAATAATTAAATTTTTTAAAATAGTATATTTTTAAACAGTTTATCTTAAAATATGAATTTGGAATTAATGTCGATTTGACTATTCAACACATATGAACCATTTCAATTTTCGAATCAACAAAACCCAATTCCGAATCTTTAAATTCAAATTTTAAATAAACTATTAGATTTTATATCGGTTTCAATCCTTGTTGAACTATCAATTTACATTATTCAAATTTCAATACATTTTAAAGTTATATTTCAAACAATTCAAATAACTCAATTCCGATAAATTTCGCTTATATTCCAAATTCAATTTTGAAATTTCCAATTTAATTCTTTTAACAATTCTTTAAACCAATTCCAATTTTCAACATAAAACTTGAATTTCAATAATAATTCAATTTATATAAATCAAAATTTATTTTAAAATATCATTTAACTTGATTCAAAATTTTAGGATTTAAAATCATTTAATTTAACCAATCCGGTGTCTTTTAATAATTCTCTACCCTAGGGTCAAGTGACACGAATATTTATCATTCCAATACGGAATTTAAAATTTTATGGTTATACCATTTCAAACCGTAATACTAAATTAATATAAAAATCTACAATATCACTCGAGTCTATCATTTCAACCCATAACGATTTTTCCCTAATCTAAATATCATTCAGGTATGTATCATTCCAATCCATATTGAACTGGCATTTTATAGTTCAACATTAAATTTAAACTGATGATTAATTGCAATAAAATTCAATTTTAAGCAGAACAACAATTTAACCATACCAAACATCAATCAATAAATTTCTAATCACATTACAAATTTAATTTAACTAACATAAGAAATTTTATACGTAGTGGGTGGGTCAAAACACTCACCTTTGAAATTAAATCGGATTTAAATCCAAATTTGGGCTCAAAATTCAATAGCTCATAATTCGTCCAAACCAATGTCATACTGTTCGGAATTTCGATACGATCCCAGCGGATCAACCGCGCATGAATCCAAGTCCATATGCAAAACTTATACATATTAGAAGTTGAACGATAGAATTAAAATTAGAAAGAAAAGAAAATGAGAGAAAAAAATAACCAATACTGCATCGCCACATCAATCGCCTGAGAAGGAACCCTAGCATCAGATCGATATCATCTTCAATGCAGCCGCCATGAAACTTCACGAATGCTTGTCGCGCCGATCGCCAACAGCCAGATCAGGCGACACCATCACCATCACTAGGCCGAGGCGCCCGCCTCGGAACCCACCATGCCAAATCCAGCCTCATTAGACACCGTTCCACCGCCGCAACGTTCCCAGGCTAACCATCGCGAAATTGAGCAACTCCAGGCCTAAGTAGCCGTACCGATCTTCTGCCTCGACGCCCTCTACACGTTGCCACCACCCGATCGCCGTATAATCGACAATCCAACGACCACAAACGAATGGCTGAAATTTCATCACTTAATTTCGACCATACAAAAACCCAGATTGAAAAAAAGACAACAGATTTGTCTTGCGCTCGTCGAGAGCTTCAAATCGATATATAATTTGTTAGGATTTTGAGGAGTTTAATTTTTGGAATTGAATTTGAAATTGAATTGAGGATTTGTTTGGTTTGTCTGCCATTACAAAGAGGGGATGAGAAGGAAATGTATGTACAAACAAATGAAAATAAGAAGTAATGAGGGTTTATAATAGACTATTTATAGGCAGATCAGAAATAGAAATGAATGGATCAGATTTGATTTGGAAATTGAATGATAAACGACCCGAAAAGCCCGCTCTGTCTCCGAAATGAAAATGGGTCATCCTATATATCAAAATAGATGTTTTAGATATTTTTAAATTCATTGGAACAGGTTTCAAGTCCTAAATCCATCGTATGAAGAAGCTATGCTAAAATCGGCTTATTTCAAATTGATTTCAATTGATTTCATTTAAATTGATTTCTGGGTGTTTCAGGTCTGTACGATCAAACGATAAGTCCAATCGCTATGAAACTTGAAACCTTACAATAATTCTACGTTACAGATCCGATGAAACTAGTTTCGTTTAAATCCGAGACAGTGGCCAAAATGGCTATTTTCACATTAAATAAAGTATTATTAAATTAAATTAAATCAAATTTTGAATTCAAATTTAATAATTTACAATTTCTATCACTTTAGGCAACTTAATAATTTATAATCCTTTAAAAAAAATTCTATATCAATTAAATATTCAATATTTCATAAATTACAATATTTAATTCCAATTTCAATAAAATTTAGAATTACAAAATAAAATTCCAATTAGTCCGTTCATCTGATTTCCACCCTTGTTATTCAATCAGTTATCAATCTTATGGGTATAATTAACATTGGTTCACTATTTATTACATTAATGTTCTCCAATTCATCTTTCACCATATCGGTTGCAAAACTTCAATTACATTGAATATTTGTAGATTTTATAATGATTTAAATGCCAGTAAATTTATTTATCTTTGTTTCACTCTTTCATTAAATTTATTTATTTACCTCATGAACATAATTAACATTACTATTCATTTTATTACATTCGCCAATTGGCAGTTATTGTCTTAAATCACATCAATGTAACATTTAATTCCATTCAATTATAATTGATTTCAAATATAACTTAACAGACTAAACAAATAGGTGACGTATAATAGTTTGCCACCATTTACTTTTAGTCAAAGCAATAAGTTTATTATTTACAGTCCGATATCATAATTACCTACATAACACTGAATTTTATTTAATTACCATTAATTTCATATTATTTCATTAGTTAATTCAATATTTACATTTGTTTTCTTATATCAAATTTGTAGCCAGGTATGACATTTAACTTATTTCAATTAATTAGAATTTCATTCTAATTGTTAATAATAGACTTAAATTAACATTGTTATGTTTTATTTTAGTTATTATTTCATTAATATATCACAAATTTTATTTATTTCAATATTAACTTACCAAAATCTTATTAAACTAAATAATTTAAATTGTCGAAAATTTACAGGTTGTTACACTCTCCCCACTCAAAACTTTTCGTCCTTGAAAAGGAAAAAGAAGGGAAAAGAAGGAATTAAGAAATCAATATCTTATTCAAAATATTAAATTTATAAACAATTAATTTATGTAATTAAATAATTTAAGTAAAATATATCAATTTGTAACAATTAAATCCTTTCATATTCAAGTTAGTAAAAATTTTGGAAAATATTTCACAAAAATTTCTAATTCCAAAATTCACCAAAAATTTCGACACAATCTCCTTTATACGGAGAGGCTTAGGAGAAATAGTAATATCAGTGATAACAATATATATCACATATTTCAAAATAATATATCCCAACAACGGGAAAATAATATAATATCGCTATAAAACCGTAATCCAAGAACGTACCTATTTGTCGGGCAAACAAACGCTTAATTATGAAACCAAAAGCAGTAGCAATTACTTCCATAACCTGTATTTCACATATAATCCAAAGGTGTTAATAATTATACAAAAGAGAAGTATTTTGAGTTGTTTCAACCAATAACAAAACAAATCGATGCAACATAACAATAATCACTTGCAACCCTTAAGCATACAATCATCACATGAGACCAATGTAACAAATCATACATCCATATCAAGCAAAAAAAATGGTTTATTCAGGTTTAGACACTTTTAATCACGTAGAATAACAAATAACCACTAAGTTTACCATTTAGTCAACAATCTTAGATAAAACTCAATAGATCATTCATACATCCAAACAATTAGAAGTATCCATTCCCAAATAACCAATAACCAAAACAACAACAAATTCCAAACATTAATCAAGTTCATTCTTATGAGTTTCATTTCATATTATCTCCTTCCTTTAATTTCATTCGTATGATGAATATTTCATTCATTCACATTCATTTGTTTACATATGTTATTACATTTCTTACATATTTTTTAAACAGATGTAAATGAATTTTTAAAGTACTATGTAGGTTTCTTTGTAAACCAATTCACATTCATTCATTAAGTATTCATTTTCATTTATTACTTACAAAATTCATTTTTTTTCCATTTATTCATATAACGTCAATTTCTTTTTCATTTCGTTACATTCATTTCTTGCATAAATTATGTCCATTATTTAAGTACTACATATATTTTATTATAGTTTAATTCATATTTATTATTTTTTATGCTTCATTTCCATTAGATATTAATATTCATTAGTGCAGAAGTTTATACCTATGTTTCGTACTATTTTTAATTTACATTCATTTCCTTATATTTTCATTGAATGTTGAATCTATTTCCAAAACCATTTCAACTTTCTAAAGTTATAATCATTTGATTCAGTATAGTATTCATTTTATTAATTACTTTAATTATAAATAGTTTCCAACATTAACTTAAGTTTACAATCTTTTTACTTACAGTCCTCATTTTCTATTTTATTTAATTAGTAGCATTACCAATATAATTTAAGTTTATACAACTATACTATCAAAATTCTTAATAATAAAAGAATTCCATTGAACACTTTCATTACTTAAGTTTTACTTGTATAATATTCTATTACATATTCATATTTAACATTAAACTTTTAATATTTTAGCAAGACATATATATGTTTCTAAGGATGAAATTGAATATTACCTAAGTTTATCTCATTTATTTTGATTTACAAAAGGTTCAATAATCATATCTTCAGGATCTTCATCCTTTGGTTTACAAGTTACAAGTTTTAAATTTCCTATGTATTTCGTTCTTAACTTAGAATTTAACTTCTTATTTTCATTTTAGAAGTTCCAAGTATCAAATAGTTAAATTTCCATTTCATTATAATAATTGAAATCTCTAATTTATAGAAATTTAAGAACTAAATGTCGGGTCCCTTTTCAATTCATTTAAAATAATATATGTATAACCATATCTTTCTATAGATCAATCATATTTAGAAATTAAAAAAATTAGAATTGTTTATCATAAAACGTGTAGTAAAATTACTACACCAGCCTTCCCACTTTGAAACTCAAAAATGAATGTCGATGATGCGTGCACTCATCACCGAAATTATTTCCCAGCGATAGAAAGGAAAGTACAGAGCTTATTTCCTTCCTAAAATTCTTTTAAAACATTTCTTCCAAATCACATTGAAATATTTATACCAAAAAGTGTTTCCAAATAATATTAATGTTATATTCCAAAATCTTTTGGAAGAAATTTTCAAAATCTTGGATGTTAAGTTCTAAAATTCCAATTTATATTTACTTTACTTGTAAATCCCATCTTTCAACAAATATTTATAAATTTCACTACCTAACAAACCAATATAATACAATCAAATATATCATTTATAAAACTTACTATTTATATACAAAAATATATAATATGAAAAATTATTTCATTTACCTGTATTTCAAAACAAATATTATGTCGGTTTGCTTGCCCTGTTAAGTGTTTAGAAATCCCTATCGATGTCATAGTGTCCTATGCACCGACCAGAATTTACAAATACGAAACGGAACAAATTAACATAACATAAAAACATTTTATAACACTAAGTGATGTGCTTTCTCATATATACACTCAGCGACTCTTTTTAGGGTATTACTACACTATTTTATATGAGTCAGACCCCACAAACCTAAGGTTATAGCTAAACCAAAGCTCCGATACTAACTATAACGACCTACCTAATTGGATGTTTTAAGCAGACACACGTGTCAAACTCAAACCATTCAAGGGCAGATTGTAATGGGGAAAAAGAAAAGGAGAAAGAAATAAAACTAATACAGAATCTCACAGCGGAATGACAAAATATAACAATCAAATAACAGTTCATAAAGCTGTTTTATAAATAAACTTGATTATTCTTTACAATACAAATATCAGAGTTGCATAAACAGGAATAGATAAATAAATGCAGCGGAATAACATAATGTAGTGGAATAAATGTAATAAGTAATAATAGTACAATCTTTGCCTTTGTCCTCTAGAAATAAGGTCTTCAACCCTGAAATGCTCAAGCTGACTTGAGCGAATTTGAAAAGACAAAACACTTGAGTCAGAACTAAAAGATCTTATGTAAGTTAAATCAATGGTAAATATGCGCGTAACGACGTCAGAGATGTTTACGGATTTAACATCTCATATCCAATGTCTAAAGTGAGTGTAGTACCTTAAGAGATGTTCGAGATTCACATCTCCTAAGGATCCGTTAAACTATCTACTATGTAGTACAATACGCTATTATAATATGTCTACAGAAGAGTAAAGGTATTAAAATGGCATTAAGGCGTTACCCATATCCCCTTTAACAAATTTTTATATATTCTCGTAGTCTATATAGAACCGTAATTCCTCCGTAAATTAGAGGGCTATCAGAGAACATTCCATAGGTATGGCGAAACCAAACTCGTAGATGGCGCGCTAGGGCATGTGAACATGGCACTCAAGGAAATGCCAGGGTAGATATACCAACTGCACTCCCAGACTGGTGGTAACACATAGCAGCTACTATTGCCCACCACGGATACACTCCTATTATCAAAATCGAGGGGTGGCCATTAAAGCAATCACAAAGTCAAAATTTAGCATCGAAGAAATGTGCCTGATAGGAGGGATGACCTCACTTGGCCCAGTATAGCTCTTATTTTAGTCACACCTGAGCTGACTTGTGGGGGTCAGGGTCACGTCTGTAACGACCTGCATTTTGGATGTTTTAAGAAGACACACACGTCGAACCAAACCATACAAAGAGGCAGGTTATTATTGGGGTAAATAAGAAGATGAGAAAGAAACAAAAAAATATAGAATCTCGCAGCGAAATGACAAAATATAATGATCAAATAACAGTTCACGAAGCTGTTTACAAATAGATTTTGATTATACTTATACAATATAGAATTAGAGTTACAAACATCCAGAAATAATAAAAAATGCAGCGGAACAACATGATGTGGTGGAATAATACAATAAATAATAATAGTACAAATCTTCGTCATCGTCCTCTAGAAATAAGGTCTTCAAATCTTGAAATGCTTAGGATGACCCGAGCGAATTTAAAAGACAAAACACTTGAGTTAGAACTAAAACATCTTATGTAAGTTAAATCAATGGTAAAAATGATTGCAACGGCGTCAAAGATGTTTAAAGGGTTTGACAGCTCCCATCCAGTGTCTAACGTGAGTGCAGTAACTTAAGAGATGTTCGAGATTCCCATCTCCTAAGGGTCCGTTAAACTATCTACTATGTAGTATAATACGCTATTATAATATGTCTACAGTAAAGTAAAAGTATTAAAATAGCGTTAAGGCATTACCCATATCTCCCTTAACACATTTTATATATTCCCATAGTTTATATAGTACAATATGCTCCTCCGAGAGATTTACACAGAGGGCACACCATAGGTATGGTACAAAACAAACTTGTAGAAGGCTCGCTAGGGCATGTGAACATGGCACTCGAGGCAATGCAAGGGTAGATATACCAATTGCACTCCCAGACTGGTGGTAATGCATTGTAGCTACTACCGCCCACCTTGGACACACTCCCATATCAAAAATCAAGGGTTGGCCACCAAATCAATCATAAAACATAGTATAGTATCGAAGAATGTGCCCGATAGGGCGAATGACCCCACTTGGCCCGGTATAGCTCCTGTTTAGTCACATCTAAGCTGACTAACGAGAGTTAGGGTTATGTCATACCATATACAGAAATCGTTCACTAAACTATCCTACTTCATTTGCTAGAATCTCCACCACGTACACAGTTGTTAAAGTGGTTTTCGGTATTGGCAGAGAGTATGGCAATATCTGATCCGGTCTCTTTAACAACCAAATGCTTATTACACACCGAATGGTTCTTTTACTTTTCAAAAGTCAATTTACAATTTATATCAAAATATCATATTCTCAAAACCATAACACTTTAGAAATCATATTCGCTTCGAAATCATATTTCACTTTCAAATCATATCGTTTCCAAAATCATAATTTCTTCCAAAATCATAATTTCTTCCAAAATCATATTCCCAAAATAGGTTAAATCCTTAATTCAAAATCATCATATTCAATTAATTATAACTTTTAAATACCAACTTAGGTTATAACATCATTTAACCGTTTCTCTTTCAAACTAATAAATTGAATATAAACACTTCTACCTTACTTAATCTAGAAATTTAGAAAACAGTTTAAATAATTATAAATAGTTAAAATAGTCAAAAATAGTTGACATACTCTAAAATAGTTTAGTTATAGATTAAAGATACTATTAAAGTGACTTAAGATAGTTAAATAATTTAAAATAGATTAAATATAATTAAAATACATTATTAACTAGATTTAAAATAAGTTAAAGTGGGTTAACTAGTTTAAATTAAATTAAGTGGTTTAAAATAGGTTAAAATGATTTACTATAGTTAATAAAGGTTAAAATAATTTAATAGTTTGGAAATATTAATAATTATAGTTTCTAAAATAGTATATATTTAAAACAGATTATATTAAAACGCGAATATGAAATTTATATCAATTTAAACTATTTATTACATTTCATCACGTTTTGACTATTTTCAATTTCCAAACCCAAATTTCAGATTTTAAAATTCCAATTCTCAATAAATTATTTAATTCAATATCACTTCCCAATACATTTTCAAAATATCACTTTAAATTATTCCAATTTCAATACATTTCAAAATTATATTTTCGACCATT
Source organism: Allium cepa (assembly GCA_030765085.1). Classification (NCBI taxonomy): domain Eukaryota; kingdom Viridiplantae; phylum Streptophyta; class Magnoliopsida; order Asparagales; family Amaryllidaceae; genus Allium; species Allium cepa. The sequence continues at coordinate 577,262,644 of CM060943.1, read as the reverse complement.
CAAATAACTCAATTCTGACAAAATTTCACTTATATCTCAAATTCCACTTTTAAAATTTCAATTTACTTTCTTAAAACAATTCAACCAATTCACATTTTAACACAAAACTTGATTTTTCAATAATTCAATTTATATAAATCAAATTTTATTCCCAAATATCATTTAATTAAATTCAAAAATTTTAAGGATTTAAAATCATTTAATTAACCAATCCGTTGTCTGTATATAATTCTCTATCCTAGGGTCAAGTGATACGGATATTTATCATTTCAATCCGCAATTTAAAATTTTACTATAATATATCATTTCACACCACAACCTCGAATTAAATAAAATCCATCAAATCGCTCGAGTCTATCATTTAAACCCAAAACGATTTTTCCCTAATCTAAAGATCATTCGGGTATATATCATTTCATCCTATAGTGAACTTGCAATTTATAATGATATAAAATACAACATCTGTTCATCCAATATCAACAGTCAAACATCCATCACAATCATCATCCAAATCAATCAATAAATATCAATGAATTATTGAAAATCAATAACAGGTATTTAACTGGCAATTTAAATTCAATAATAAATCAAATAACGATTTAATTCAAATTAGCAGGAGTAACAATAAAAAAATATAAAACAACTATAAATAAATTCCTAATCGCATCATAAATTTAATTTAACTAACATAAGAAAAATTAGACGTTGTGAGTGGGTCAAATTACATACCTTTGAATTTAAATCGAATTTAAATCCAATTTAGGGCCTAGATTCAAACGATCTCAGAATTTGTCCAAACAAGCTTCAAAATGTCCGTAGTTTCGATACGATCCTAGCGGATTAAACCGCCCGTGGATCAGACCTCGTATGTGAAATTTACAACCATTAGAACGATTGAAATTTAAAGTTAAATTAAAACAAAAAAAGAGAAGGAACCAGCTTATGCCACGTCGTTGCTACAGATGCCTTCGGAACCCTAGCATCAGCCTGAACATGAATCTACCGCCACCTATTCTACCACAATTTGCCACTACTATGGGCCGCCCGACCAAGATCGGACTTCGCTTCCCACAGCTACGCCCACGGTCGCGCCGCCCAACCCCACGACGGAATCTCCAACCGCCCACGAGCAATTTGTCGACGTGACCTTCCCTGGCCAATCGTAGCAAAATTCACCGCTATCTGACACCACTAACTGTGTGGATGCAAAGCTGTAACAACCCGCATATTTATCGATTTTTTTTTATATATTTAAATATTTTATCGATACTCGGAATTTAGTCTGAAAAGCTACTTTTTTCATACGGTCGAATTAGGACTCGGGACCACTCCCATTGATTTTAAAATGCCGTTTGGGACCTTTTTGAGTGTAAGCTTCGATATGTTTGGAGTTAGTCAGGTTTTGCTACTTTTTCACTCTGGGTTTGGGTGTGGGTTCAGCCCTACATTTAACTTATACTCAAATCTGAACCACTCCTCCCCATTCACTCTCAATTCCTCCTCTTTTCAGTTCTAAAGCATCAATGGTGGGAGAGATGGGAAATTAAAACTCCAAGCCCTAGTTTTCTTTTGCAAATCAAACTCTAGCTCCAAACTAATAGAAGATCCCATTGGTAAGCTTCTCGTCTTCTTCTCCAACTCATTCTCTTATCAATTTTAGAAATTCCTAAACCTAACTTTGGGAATGTTCTTCTTGTAAAGCTTAGAATCAAGCTTCTTGAGTTGGATTTGAAGAGTGGTTGATTCTCCTTTGCTTTCAAACTTCTTCTTCAATCGTTTGGGTTCAAAGGTGAGATTTTTATCTCATATCTTTGTCTATGATTATCTTCGATTGTTAGGTATGAATTCCTAACACTTATTCTTCTGCAATTGATTTTGGTTTGGATTGGTTTGGTGTATATTCCAATTTTTGGTGTTTTGAAATCAAAATCTATGAAAATCCTATTACGGATATTTGGACATTGATATTTGAGGCGTATCGAAGAGCCGTTAAGGCTGGGTTGTCGAGTGGCGTAAATCCTTAGTCGTCATTTGCTCGTTCGATCGTTTCCGATATTCGTTTGGCCAATTTTGGTCGAGGTTCAAGAAATCCTCAAAATTCCAGTATCAGACGTCTGAATCAGGGATTTCAGACGTCTGAATTGGCTCATTTTCAAACAGAAAGAAATTAGGCTAAAAATGCCTATTTCAGACGTCTGAAACATTTGGTTCAGACGTTTGAATCACGTTCTGGAAATTTTTATTTTTCCAGATTCAGACGTCTGAACCACTTGTTTCAGACGTCTGAAACTGTAGTGTTTTGCCTGCTTGCCTTTTTGTTTAAGAATTCCAATTTAAATTGATTTGTGATGATCCTATTTGTTGTTATCATTTATTATGACTTTGATGACTCCTTTTTAGGGATTTTTGAACATCCATTTCGATGGATTCTTTATCGGTTTCTTTGGATTTTATTCACGTCTTCGAATGTGAATTTTAGTGATTGATTGTTCCTACAATCTTCTTTGCGATTTGTCACTTTAAAAATATAAAGGTTTTCTATACTAGTAGTAAATATCAAAACTCTTTCTTCAAATGATTTCAACACTATTTTATTACAAAGCTCGTTTTCTCAAACCGATTTCCAATCTATTAGTATATACAAACCTTTACCTCACTCGTATGAGAAATCTAATTAAACAGCTTAGTAAAACAAGTGGTATGAAACGCTTGCGTTTACTTCGTCGGTTAATTCTTGGACTTGTTCGATTGAAACTCTTGTAACAATTTTCTAGTGGAGATCTACAATTTGTTCGTAAATATTTAAGTTAAGCTAGTGGTTATGGGACATGAAGCTAAGCTCATATATTTACTAGCTTACTGTAATTGACACTTCTTGATGATCATGATGATCATTTTTGTGATTTAGACTAGCAATTATGCGATGTCTCTTTGTCCACGTGGAGGACTGTAACTCATTCTATTGAGCTTCGTCTCATTTCTTTGTGGGGTAGCTCCCCATGGTCTTCGGGCCATTCATGTGTCAAAAATTAATGGCTAGCTACCATGAGATAGCGTCTCGTTCGTGTGATACATATGTTGGTGAGTTTTTATGCTCCCGTTCGTGTGATAGGCCTTCCCCCCCTCTTTTTTCTGATTTCTGGATTTCGTGTGTTGAATTCTGGAATTTATGCTTCACAAATTTTAGTGATTTGCATTGATATGATTTGTCAATTTTTGTGCATTGGTGAATTCGTGTGTCATTGACTTGTTGTGAATACAAGTTTTTGGTATGAAACCTTTTTTTTTGATCTTTGTGAAGATTTTTGGGATATTGATTAATCTCTTGTTGATTTTCAGTTACTTATATATCACAGCTTGGCATTGTGATTATTATGTGTTTAGTCATACCTCTTATTCTATATCGTCTCATCTGATATTTATAGCTAGACTGGTCCGTTTATTATTTTCTTATTAAATAATACTCGGGTCAGACTGAGATGTTACAGGTGCTTCAGCTTGACTTCTCACTTGGGATTGATTTCTCTGACTTTTGGCTAACTACTTAGATTAGTAGTTTATTTTATTGTATACACTTGAGATATGGACTCATAGTTGTATTCTTTTGTATAACACGTGTTGCTATTCTTTTGTATTATTGTGGATCTTTCTGACCACTACTCTGATATACACTTTCATGTGTTAGTTATATATTCATATCTTCTTCCGCCTTTGTGATATGAATTATCTGTGACTAATTTGTGTTATGCTTATTTCTATATTTGTTTCTGAAGATTGTTATAGCCACTGTGTAGAAGTTTTGTGTTTCTTTCGGTATGTCGGATTTCCTCTTGAAATAGAACTCTTGTTATACTATCTGACATATTGGTGCTCGCGCAAAGAAATTACACGGATGGTCGCTCCTCAACAGCCTTATTCTCCGTGCTAGTTGACAGCATTGCACGTTGTGTTCTTGACTAGCGTGGGTATAGAGGTGGGGCGTCACAGCTTGGTATCAGAGCCAAACTTGGGAACAACATGGAATATTATAACAAGGATCGTCGTCCTAAGTCTTTCTTAGGAGTCGTGCTTTAGGATTTAATTCGAGTCTTCTTACCGATTCATTCTATTTTCTTTATGATTCCTTATTTTATCTATCAAGATTTGCTTGATATTTATCTTGAGAATAACTTTTTCCTCTTCTTTCTTTCTTAAAGAAGAGAAATGGTTAGACATGGTCGTCCCAGAGCTGGACCATCTAGTGCTCCACCCCATGATGGAGTTTTTATGACTACCCAGCAACTTCTTGACCTTGTCACGAATGCTCAAGCAGCTGGTTCTAATCCGGAACCTACTCACCCTAAATCTGGGTTTGCACGTTTGTGCAATGATTACGCCAACCTGGGCGGGAAGCCATTTAAAGGTTCTGAAACTACTATTGAAGTCCAGGCTTGGTTAAGGACATGCGATCGAATCTTTTCTCGCATGAACCTCATTGATCTTCATCGAGTTCAGGTGGCTTCTAGTATGCTCCAAGCAAGAGCATTGGACTGGTACGAACTTCTTATTTCTGAGATTAATGAAGCGGATCTCACCTAGGAGCAATTCCGGGAACGCTTCGAATTAAAATTCATTCCAGAAGCAGAGAAAGTGACATTGGCTCGACGTTTCATATACCTTGTTCAAGGTGAATCTTCCGTGGCAGACTATGTCGCGTCTTTTGAATCTCACTCTAAATACGGGGTTGAATATATCAACACCCCATTAAAGAAGAACCAAAGATTTGTCTACGGCTTAAACAAAAATCTCAAGAAGCCATTACTTCTAAAATTAGAAGTTCCCTTCGACCAACTCATTGATATCGCTCTTCGTCTTGAAGAGGCGGATAGGGAAGTGATGTTGAAGTGGTGGGTTCCAAACCAAACTTCAACAACAAGAAGAGGCCAAACAAATTCAAATGTCCTTATATCAATAAGAAAGGGAAGCAAGCAACTCCTGTGGCAAAGATCTTATCCTCTACTGAAGGGAAATGCTTTAACTGTGGTTCCAGAGACCATTTTGCGAACAAGTGTTTAAAGCCTCGTACTTGTCGCTATTGCAAAAGCCCGGATCATTATCTATCTTCTTGTCCCAAACTTCAAAATAGGAAGGAAGGAAAGCTTAATGTTGCTCAAGCCCCTGGCAACACATCTCGTGGTCAAGGTATTTCTCATTCTATCCTTGATGGTATTATTACATTTCATGATCAGCCTATTCGAGTTCTTTTTGATACGAGAGCATCCCATTCTTTTATGTCAAAAGAACTTGTTGATACTTTTTCTTTGGATGTTTTTTGTTTAATGACTTCTTTGAGAATTGCGAATCCGGTTGGTGGATCCGCAACAATCAGTTTATTGTGTAAAGATGTCGAGATTATTTTGTGTGATTTTTCTTTCCTAGCCGATTTGCATGTTATGCGCTATTTAGGATTTGGAATGATTTTGGGAATGGATTGGCTTAACCGTTATGAAGCTCATATCCTATGTCCTGAGCGGACTACTCACCTTCGATATCCTCAATCTGCAAAGCAGATTTCTATTAATCTTAGAGATTCGGATTCCAGTCTGGTTGCATCGTTACACTCTTTAAATCCTCATGATGACGATAATGATGATGAGGAAGATATTATTTCTCTTATTCACGTCGTTCGTGAATTTTCCGACATATTTGATCCCGTTTTAGGATTACCACCTAAGCGAGCAATTGAGTTCAGAATTAATCTTATCCCTGGAGCTCAACCTATTACTCATCCTCCTTATCATATGTCCAATAAAGAAAATGAAGAGATGCGTAAACAATTATCCGAATTGGAGATGAAGCAATTTATTCGCTCTAGTTCCTCGCCTTGGAGAGCTTCGGCTATTTTCGTGAAGAAATCCGATGGTACACTTACGCTTGTGTTGACTACCGTAAGCTTAATGATCTTACTATCAAAAATAAATATCCGTTACCTCGGATTGATGATCTATTCGATCAACTTAGTGGTGCTAGAGTCTTTTCACAATTAGACTTAGCTACTGGATTTCATCAGCTTCGTATTGCAGAGGAAAGCATTCCTTTGACATCGTTCCGTACTCGCTATGGATCTTATGAATGGCTTTTTATGCCATTTGGTCTAACGAATGCCCCGGCTTATTTCGTTGACCTTATGAATAGAGTTTTCAAAGACTTCCTCGACCGGTTTGTTCTCATCTTTATTGATGATATTCTTGTGTATTCAAAAACCGAGGAGGAACATGAGAAGCATCTTCCGATTGTGTTGGAAACTGTTAGGAGTAATCATTTGAAAGCAAAATTTTCTAAATGCCATTTTTGGCAATCTCGTGTGAAGTTTCTCGGTCATATTATTTCCGAATCCGGAATTTTCGTGGATCCTTCAAAGATTGAAGCGATTCAATATTGGAAGAGACCGGAGAGTGTGACGGAGATTCGTAGTTTCCTTGGATTGGCAGGTTATTACCGCCGTTTTACAAAGACTTTTCTAAGATTGTCGTGCCTCTCACTAGCTTAACGAAGAAAGGTGTTAAATACATTTGGTCGGACAAATGTGAAACTTCTTTTCAGAAATTAAAAGAACTCCTTTCTGATGCTCCTATTCTTGTTATTCCCGAAGGGAATCAAGATTTCGTTGTGTATACCGATGCTAGTCGCGTTAGTTTGGGTGCCGTTCTTATGCAAAAAGAACGTGTTATTGCTTATGATTCAAGGCAATTAAAGCCGACCGAGACTAGATATGCCACACATGATCTAGAACTCGCGGCTATTGTTTTCGCCCTTCGTATTTGGCGTCATTATCTTTTAGGAGAGAAATTTGTTCTTTATACTGATCATAAGTCCTTGAAGTATTTATTCTCTCAAAAGGAACTTAATTTGCGTCAACAACGTTGGCTCGAGTTCCTTGCTTCTTATGATCTTGATATTCTTTATACCCCCGGTAAGGGTAATCGTGTCGCCGATGCTCTTAGCCGTAAAAACAAGCCGTTGTTTCTATGATGATATCCGAATGGAACGATCTCGAGATCTTATCCACGTGTGAGATTCGAGACCGCATATCCGATTTATGCTCATCATTTGTTTTATGTAGCCTTGAGGCTCATCCTTCTCTTTTAGACCGTATTCTTGATGCTCAAAGGCTAGATCCCGAATTGGCTCTTCTTGGCCAAAATATTAAGGATAAAATTGATATTGAAGGTTTGAAAGACTTTGATATCGATTCTCGTGGCGTCATTCGGAAATTTGGTAGACTTATCGTACCAAATATTGGTGATCTTCGTAAAGATATTTTAGAAGATTCGCATCGTTCTAAATTTACCATTAATCCCGGTAGCAGTAAAATGTATGCAGATATGAAGCGACTTTATTATTGGGAGGGAATTAAACTTGATATTGCTAACTTTGTTAAGTGTTGCATGACTTGATAACTCGTTAAGGCCGAGCATCAAAGGCCCGGTGGGTTATTGCAACCTTTAAGATTCCAATTTGGAAGTAGGACCATATTTCCATGGATTTTATAGATGGCCTTCCCCGTTCTCGTTCGGGTCATGATAGCTTATGGGTGATTATCGATAGACTTACTAAATCTGCCCATTTTATTCCCGTTCGGTCTAATCGAACCATTCCTCTTTTGGCCAAACTCTTTGTTAAAGAGATTGTTAAATTACATGGAGTTCCTACTTCTATTGTTAGTGATCGTGATCCATTGTTTACTAGTGGGTTTTAGAAGAGTCTTCAAAAAGCTTTGGGAACGAAGCTTAATTTAAGCACCGCTTATCATCCCCAGTCCGATGGACAAACCGAGCGTGTGAACCAAACTCTTGAAGATCTTCTTCGTGCATGTGTTCTTGATTTTGGTGGAAGTTGGGAAGATCATATTTCACTTGTTGAATTTTCCTATAATAATAGCTTCCAATCTAGTATTGGTATGGCACCTTTCGAGGCACTCTATGGAAGGCCATGCCGATCTCCTTCTTGTTGGCTTGAGGCCGGTGAGAAGCTGGTTTTAGGTCCAGATTTTATTCGTGATTCCACATAAAAGATTGAACTTATTCGTCATAGGATGAAAGAAGCTTAAGTAGACAAAAATCCTATGCCGATAACCGAAGAAGGAAGTTAGAGTTTTCTGTGGGAGATCTTGTGTTCATCGTGTTTCCCCAATGAAGGGTGTTGTACGTTTCAGTCGATCGGGAAAGTTAGCGCCTCGATATATTGGGCCATTTCCTATCACCGAACGTATTGGTTCCATGGCTTATCGCCTTTCATTACCGGCTCAGTTTTCTGCTATGCATGACGTGTTTCATATTTCTCAATTACGGAAATGTCTTCGAGATTCCGATTCTATTCTTGAGCCCGGTATTGTGGAAGAAATTGAAGTTTCACCTAATCTAACTTTTGAGCAACATCCTGTTCGTATTATTGCTTCGGAAGTCAAACGACTTCGAAATAAGGATGTTCCGCTTGTGAAAGTTCAATGGTCTTCAAATCCTAAGGATTGTTCTTGGGATTCTAGAGAGTTCATCGAGCAATCACATCCGGACTTGCTTACCCTTGCTCTTTAAGGTGAACCTTTTATTTCAAATTTCTTTTGTGTTGAATATGCTTTTGTGGTTGTTACTTTATATTTTCTTCTTAAATATTGCAAGGACACAATTTCCTTAAGGAGGGGAGTCTGTACCAACCCGCATATTTATCGATTTTTTTTATATATTTAAATATTTTATTTAAATATTTTATCGATTCTCGGAATTTAGTCCGAAAAGCTAATTTTTGCATACGGTCGAATTAGGACTCGGGACCAATCCTATTGAGTTTAAAATGCCGTTTTCGACCTTTTTGAGTGTAAGCTTCAATACGTTTGGAGTTAGTCAGGTTTTGCTACTTTTTCACTTTGGGTTTGGGTTTGGGTTCAGCCCTATGTTTAACTTATACTCAAATCTGAACCACTCCTCCCCATTCACTCTCACTTCCTCCTCTTTTCAGTTCTAAAGCATCAATGGTGGGAGAGATGGGAAATTAAAACTCCAAGCCCTAGTTTTCTTTTGCAAATCAAACTCTAGCTCCAAACTAATAGAAGAACCCATTGGTAAGATTCTCTTCTTCTTCTCCAACTCATTCTCTTATCAATTTCAGCAATTCCTAAACCTAACTTTGGGAATGTTCTTCTTGTAAAGCTTAGAATCAAGCTTCTTGAGTTGGATTTGAAGAATGGTTGATTCTCCTTTGCTTTCAAACTTCTTCTTCAATCGTTTGGGTTCAAAGGTGGGATTTTTATCTCACATCTTTGTCTATGATTATCTTCGATTGTTAGGCATGAATTCCTAACACTTATTCTTCTGCAATTGATTTTGGTTTGGATTGGTTTGGTGTATATTCCAATTTTTGGTGTTTTGAAATCAAAATCTATGAAAATCCTATTACGGATATTTGGACATTGATATTTGAGGCGTATCGAAGAGCCGTTAAGGCTGGGTTGTCGCTTGGCGTAAATCCTTAGTCGTCATTTGCTCGTTCGATCATTTTCGATATTCGTTTGGCCATTTTTGGTCGAGGTTCAGGAAATCCTCAAAATTCCAATTTCAGACGTCTGAATCTGGGATTTCAGATGTCTGAATCTGGGATTTCAGACGTCTGAATTGGCTCATTTTCAAACAGAAAGAAATTAGGCTAAAAAGGTCTATTTCAAACGTCTGAAACATTTGGTTCAGACGTCTGAATCACGTTCTGGAAATTTTTATTTTTCCAGATTCAGACGTCTGAACCACTTGTTTCAGACGTCTGAAACTGTAGTGTTTTGCCTGCTTGCCTTTTTGTTTAAGAATTCCAATTTAAATCGATTTGTGATGATCCTATTTGTTGTTATCATTTATTATGACTTTGATGACTCCTTTTTAGGGATTTTTGAACATCCATTTCGATGGATTCTTTATCGGTTTCTTTGGATTTTATTCACGTCTTCGAATGTGAATTTTAGTGATTGATTGTTCCTACAATCTTCTTTGTGATTTGTCACTTTAAAAATATAAAGTTTTTCTATACTAGTAGTAAATATCAAAACTCTTTCTTCAAATGATTTCAACACTATTTTATTACAAAGCTCGTTTTCTCAAACCGATTTCCAATCTATTAGTATATACAAACCTTTACCTCACTCGTATGAGAAATCTAATTAAACGGCTTAGTAAAACAAGTGGTATGAAACGCTTGCGTTTACTTCGTCGGTTAATTCTTGGACTTGTTCGATTGAAACTCTTGTGACAATTTTCTAGTGGAGATCTACAATTTGTTCGTAAATATTTAAGTTAAGCTAGTGGTTATGGGACATGAAGCTAAGCTCATATATTTACTAGCTTACTGTAATTGACACTTCTCGATGATCATGACGATCATTTTTGTGATTTAGACTAGCAATTGTGCGATGTCTCTTTGTCCACGTGGAGGACTGTAACTCATTCTATTGAGCTTCGTCTCATTTCTTTGTGGGGTAGCTCCCCATGGTCTTCGGGCTATTCATGTGTCAAAAATTAATGGCTAGCTACCATGGGATAGCGTCTCGTTCGTGTGATACATATGTTGGTGAGTTTTTATGCTCCCGTTCGTGTGATAGGCCTTCCCTCCCCCTTTTTGTGATTTCTGGATTTCGTGTGTTGAATTCTGGAATTTATGCTTCACAAATTTTAGTGATGTGCATTGATATGATTTGTCAATTTTTGTGCATTGGTGAATTCGTGTGTCGTTGACTTGTTGTGAATACAAGTTTTGGGTATGAAACCTTTTATTGGATCTTTGTGAAGATTTTTGTGATATTGATTAATCTCTTGTTGATTTTCAATTACTTATATATCACAGCTTGGCATTGTGATTATTATGTGTTTAGTCATACCTCTTATTCTATATCGTCTCATCTGATATTTCTAGCTAGACAGATCCGTTTATTATTTTCTTATTAAATAATACTCGGGTCAGACCGAGATGTTACAGGTGCTTCAGCTTGACTTCTCACTTGGGATTGATTTCTCTGACTTTTGGCTAACTACTTAGATTAGTAGTTTATTTTGTTGTATACACTTGAGATATGGACTCATAGTTGTATTCTTTTGTATAGAACGTGTTGCTATTCTTTTGTATTATTGTGGATCTTCCTGACCACTACTCTGATATACACTTTCATGTGTTAGTTATATATTTATATCTTCTTCCGCCTTTGTGATATGAATTATCTGTGACTGATTTGTGTTTTGCTTATTTCTATATTTGTTTCCGAAGATTATCATAGCCACTGTGTAGAAGTTTTGTGTTTGTATCGGTATGTCGGATTTCCTCTTGAAATAAAATGCTTGTTATACTATCTGACATATCGGTGCTCGTACAAAGCAATTACACGGATGGTCGCTCCTCAACAACCTTGTTCTCCGTGCTAGTTGACAGCATTACACCGTAGTGTTTTTGGCTAGCGTGGGTATAAAGGTGGGGCGTCACAAAAGATCTGGACCCCCTCTATGTAGCACAATTCCCCGATCGTCGTAAAATCGACGATCCACCGCACAATCCAACGACCACAAATAACCGTCGGAACTAGATCATCCAATTCCGGCCACATAGAAACCTATATGGAAAAATGAATAGCAAAATTGACTTGCGCTCGTTGAGAGCTTCAAATTTATATATAATATGATGTAGTTTGAGAAGTTTAAATTTTGGAATTAAATTTGAATTTGAAATTGTGGGTCTGGAATTGGAATTTGTCTACCATTGGAATAAGGAGGTTAGAAGGAAATGTACGTACTGACAAATGAAAATAAGACGTAGCTACGGTTTATAACAGACTATTTATAGACAGATCAGAAATAGAACAAATGGATTAGATCAATTTGGATTTTGAACGATAAACGACTCAAAAAGCCCGTTCTGTCTCCGGAACGAAAATGGATCATCCCATATATCAAAATAGATCTTTTCTAAAAATTTAAACTCAGTGGGATACGTTTCAAATTCTAATTCAATCGAATGAAGAAGTTATGATAAAATCAGCCTATTTCAAATTTATTTCAATTGATTTCAATTAAATTGATTTCTAGGCGTTTCGAGTCCATACGATCAAACAACAAGTCCGATCGCTACGAAACTTGAAATTCTATAATAATTCACCATTACGGATCCGATGAAACTAGTTTCGTCGAAATTCGAGTCAGTGGCCAAAATGGCTATTTTCCCGTTAATTAAATAAATTAATATTAAATTAATTAATCACCATTTAATTCAATATTTATAAACTAAGAGATTTTTATCATTTCGATTGCAAAGGCATTTATAACATATTAAAAAAGTTTACATATCAATTCAGTGTTTAAAATTTTACTAAATAAGTGTTCAATTTCAACTGTAATTAAATACAATTAATTATAATTTAATTTCAATAAATTGTTTTAATTTGATTCCTGACTTTATATTCAATCGACTATTACTCCAAAAACATAGTTAATTTTTTTTGTCATTCATTACATAAATATTCTCCAATTTCCATCTTTTCTTTGAATCAATTACTATATTTCAATTATATTGGATTTTGTCAATTTCACACAAATAATAGAATTTTAAAATCCCAAATTGATTTATTTATCTTGATTTCACTATTTAATTAAATCAATTATTACATTATAAATATAATTAACATTTCTATTCATTTTATTACATTCACAATTACATTTATTGCCTTAACCCCCATTAATGTAACATTTATTTTCATTTTAGTTCCAATTGATTTCCACTTAAATTTTATAGACTAATTAAATAGGTAACTCATAATAATTGTAACCACTAGCTTTTAATCATATCATAAGTTTATTATGTTCAACCAATTATTATAATTACTTACGTAATCCTAATTTTATTCAATTACCATTTATTATATATTAATTCACTAGATAATTCAATATTTTCATTTGTTTCCCTATGTTCACTTTATAACCAAGTATAACCTTTACATTATTTTAATTAATTGAAAATCTGTTCAGGTCGCTAAAAATTAGCTTAAATTAACATTATTACTTTTCATCTTGGTTATTATTTCATAAATAAATAACAAATTTTTGTTTCTCCCAACATTAAATCACAATATTTTATTAATTTAAAAAATTTAAATTATCAAACAATTACAGGTCGTTACACTCTCCCCCACTCAAAACCCTCATCCCCGAAAAGAACAAAGAAGGGAAAAGAAAAAAAATTAAGAAATCAATGTATCTTATTCAAAATATTAAATTTATAAACAACAAATTAAAAAAATTAATTAATTTAAATAAAATACATCAATTTATAACCATTAAATCCTTTTATACTCAAAATAATAAAATTTGGAAAATATTTCTCAAAATATTCTAAGTTCAAAATTTTTGAAAAATTTCGACAGAGTCTACTTTGTATGGAGAGGCTCGAAAGCAATAATAATATCAATAATAACAATATATATCATAAATTTCAAAATAATATATCCCAACTGGGGGAAAAACAACATAATATCGCTAGAAAACCATAATCCGAGAACGTACCTATTGTCGGGCAAATAACACTTATTTTTATGAAACCAAAAGCAGTAGCAATTGTTTTCATAACCTGTATTTCACTTATATAATCCAAAAGAGGTTAATAATTATATAAAATGAAATATTTAAGTTGTTTCAACTAATAACAAAACAATCATTGCAACGTAACAATATACAATTGCAAGCAACATACAACAAGCACTTGCAGTGAACCATAACAACCACACATGCAATCAAAATAATCAACCATCCATCCATACACCAAAACAAATGTTTTGTTCGGGTTTAGACATTTTTAATCGTATAGAATGACAAATAAACTATTAAGTATACCATATACTCTACAGTCTTAGATAAAACTCAACAGATTATTTATACATCCAAACAAATTAGAAGTATCCTTTCCCAAACAATCCATAAGTCAAACAAACAATAAATTACTATGTTATTTAAGTTTATTCTTATAAATTTCCTTTCACACCATTATTGTTTATTTTTTTTCACACAATGATTATTTCTTTAACATACATTTATTTCTCACAAATTCAATTCCATTATTCATATAATATTTAATTCCATTTATTTACATTCATTTATTCACATATTTATTTACATATTCTTACATATGCTACACATACACAGTTATCTAAACATATGTAAATCAATTCTTAAAGCACTATATAGGTTTCTTTGTAAATAAATTCACATTCATTTATTCAATATTTATTTTCATTTACTTTCATTCATTACTTATAAAAATTCATTTTCATCTATTCATGTAATGTAAATTTCTTTTTATTGCATGACATTCATTGCTTACAGTAGTTATTTCCATTCCGTTGTATATAATAACCAATGAATTCATTATTTAAGTATTACACATAACTTATTACGGTTTAGTACACATTTATTAATTTATATATTCGGTTTCCATTAGATATTAATATTCATTAGTGCATAAATTCATTCTCAAGTTTCTTACTTTTTCATTTACATTCATTCTTTTTTATATAATGCTATTGTATATTAAATCCATTTTCTAAATCATTTCAACAATTCTGAAAGTTATAATAATTTAATTTAATATAGTATTCATTAATTTTAATTGGTTTCCACCATTTACTTGAGTTTATAATCATGTACTTACAGTGTTCATCCTTTCTACTTATTTAATTATAAATAACTTCAAACATTTACCTAAGTTTATAATCCTTTATTTATAATACTCATTTTCTATTACATTAAATTAGTAGCATTTAAATTATAACTTAAGTCTATAACAACTATAATGTCAAAGTTCTTATTTATAAAACAATTTCATTGAACACTTTCATTATTTAAGTTTCACTTGTATAATATTCCCTTACATTTCATTATTAACATTACAACTTTTAATAATTTGGTAAGTTGTGTGTGTGTGTGTGTCTGTCTTTTAGCATGCATAGAAGTTAAACAAGTTTCTCTTATATATTTAGTTACTAATGTTCAAGAATTTCCATTTCTCATTTTCATTTCCCTTTTATTTATAGTTTGCAATTTCAGTTTCTTATTTATTTCATTAATCTTCCAACACCAAATCTCTTACATTCATTTTAGAAGTTCCAATTTTTAATTAGTCAAATTTCATTTTATTACAATAATTGAAACCTCTAATTTATAGAAATTTTATGAACTAAATGCCGGGTTTCTTTTCAAATCATTTAAAATAATATATAACCATATCTTTATATATATATATATAAATATATATATATATAAATATATATATATATATCAAATTATATTGAGAAACAAAATGGGTATTTATTTATCAAACCAAATGTTTAGTAAACTACTACAATGGTCTTTCCACTTTGAAACTCGAAAATGAATGTCGACGATGCGTGCACGCATCACCAAAATTATTTTCTAGCGATAGAGATGGGAGTATAGAACTTATTTCTTCCAAAATTCCTTTTTAAAAATTTCTTTCAAATTATATTGAAATATTTATGTCAGAAAATAATTCCAAATAATACTAATATCTTCCAAATTCTTTCGAAAGAGGTTTCAAAAATCCAGGAATTTAAGTTCTAAATTTTCCTATTTGTATTTATTTACTTACAATTTATTTTTATTTTCAACCGATATTTATAAATTTTCACTGCCTAACCAACAAATATATTACAACCAATTATATCAATTATAAAATTATTATTTTATATACAAAAATATAATAGGTAAATTATTTCATTTACCTATATTTCAAAACAAATATTATGTTAGCCTGGCCTATTAAGTGTTTAGAAATCCCTATCGATGTCATAGAGTCCTATGCACCAACCAAAATTTATAAATACAAAACGGAACAAATTAACAAAATACCAAAACCCTTTAATAACACTAACAAATACGCTCTCTCATATATATACACTCACCGACTCATCATAGGGTATTACTACCCTATTTAATACGAGTCAGACCCCATAAAGCTTAGATTATCGTAAACTAAAGCTCTGATACCAACTGTAATGACCTATCTATTGGACATTTTAAGAAGACATACACGTCGATTCAGACCATACAAAGAGGTAGATTATTAATAGGATAAATAAGAAAATGAGAAAGAAATAAAAAACAAATATAGAATCTCGCAATGGAATGACAAAATATAATAATCAAATAACAGTTCGTGAAGCTGTTTACAAATAAATTTTGATTATACTTATACAATACATAATTAGAGTTACAGCCAACAAGAAAAAATAAATAAAAGAAGCGGAACAACATAATGCGGTAGAATAATACAATAAATAATAATAGTACAAATCTTCGTTTCCGTCCTTCAGAAATAAGGTCTTCAAATCTTAAAATGCTCAGGCTGACCCGAGCGAACTGAAAAGATAAAACACTCGAGTCGGAACTAAAAGATGTTATGTAAGTTAAATCAACGGTAAAAATAAGTGCTCGGGCGTCAGAGATGTTTACGGGTTTTGACATCTCCTATCCAGTATCTAACGTGAGTGCGGTAACTTAAGAGATGTTCGGGATTCCCATCTCCTAAGGATCTGTTAAACTATCTACTATGTAGTATAATACGCTATTATAATATGTCTACAGTAAAGTAAAAGTATTAAAATAGCATTAAGGCGTTACTCATATCCCCCTTAACACATTTTATATATTCCTATAGCCTATATAGTACCGTACGCTCCTCCGAGAGGTTTACAAAGAGGGTACCCCATAGATATGGCACAAAACAAACTCATAGAAGGTGCGCTAGGGCATGTGAACACATCACTCGAGGCAATGCCAGGGTAGATATACCAATTACACTCCCGGACTGGTGGTAACCCATAGCAGCTATTACCGCCCACCTCGGACACACTCCTATATCAAATATCAAGGGCTGGCCACCAAATCAATCACAAAGTCATAGTATAGTATCAAAGAAATGTGCTCGATAAGGGGAATGACCCCACTTGGCCCGGTATAGCTCCTGTTTTAGTCACATCTAAGTTGACTCACGGGAGTCAAGGTTACGATATACCTTATACAGAAATCGTTCACTAAACCATCCTACTTCATTTCGGGAATCTCCACCACGTACACAGTTGTTAAAGTGGTTTTTGGTACTAGTAGAGAGTATAGCAATATCCGATCCCAGTCTTTTAATCAGCCAAACGCTTATTCCACACCGGATGGTTCTTTTACATTTCAGAAGTCAATTCACAATTTATATCAAAATATCGTATTCTCAAAACCATTATACTTTCGAAATTGGTAGCACCAAAATTTATCACTAACACCCTTAGAAAGATTGTGTAGGGAGATTAATGAAGAAACTAAATTAAAATAGAGAACAAATTATAAATTTAAATGCGGAGAACAAGAACACCAAATTTATAGTGGTTCGACGTAATTGCCTACGTCCACTTTGAGGTTAATCTTTACTGCATTCTCCATTACTTGAGTACAGATACAATTCGTAAATCAATCGCTTGAATATAAGTTTGAATGAAGAAGAAGAGATTATAAAAAATGACAGAGCCTACCCAGTTTTCCTGGAAAAAAGGATCCTTTTTCAGTGTGCCTCTGCCTCCCTATTTATAGACAAAGGTGGGTTGGACTTCCCTGGTAGGCCGGGTAGCTAAATACCTCGGCCCAGATGGAGTGGTCTCTATGTGCCGAACTGAGCAGGCCGAACGGCCAAATGCCGAACCATCCTCTTTATGTCAAACGGTGCATTTGTTGCGTGGGAAGAGTAGACCGAGCAACAATCGAAGCTGGTGATGCTGGGGAGAATGCCGAGCCATCTTTGAAGGTCGGATGTCCTTGGTATGCCGAACGAGACGTTTGGTCGGACGCTCCAGGATGCCGAGCGATTTCTTGACCGAACGAAGCCTTTAGCCGAACGCTCCTGGATGCCAAACGATATCTTGGCCGAAAGGAGTCTTTAGCCGAACGATGCCTTTGGCCGATCGCTCCTGGATGCCGAGTGATATCTTGAACGAACGAGGTCTTTAGCCTAACGATTCCTTCGGTCGATCGCTCCTGGATGCCTAATGATATCTTGACCGAATAGAGTCTTTAGCCAACGATGCCTTTGGTCGATCGCTCCTGGATGCCGAGTGATATCTTGACGGAACGAGGTCTTTAGCCGAACGATGCCTTTGGCCGATCGCTCCTGGATGCCAAGTGATATCTTAGCCGAACGAAGTCTTTAACCGAGTACTAAGTTGCCTCGTCAAGTCTCCAGGAAACACTTGCCCCCAAAGTGTATTACGTGACCGAACGTAGTGCGCTTTGAATTACGTGTCCCCCATGCTCCGCTTCGAACCTCGGCCCATCACTCATGGGGATGGCTCTCTTGTGAATACCAGTTGTGGAGGTGTGTGCCGAACAGTGTTGCCGAGGCCGAACGATATAACCGAAGCCGAACATCCCTCGTATGACGAACAAGCTGATGCCGAACGATGTGGCTTTGACCAGTTCTACCGGTTATCGTCGTTTCGCCTTCTTCTTCCGTATAAAGCCAGTGTCTTCCTCCTTCTTCTCTTTCCACTTTCTACCTCCACTACCTTATACTTGCCAACCTCACCAGCTAACAGCCTTCACAGATCTATCAAACCCTTTCCAAGTTTCGACCTACTAACTAGGTACCGATTCTTCTACCTAAATCCTTTCCCATAACTAAAAAAGTTTTTATGCTCAAGTTCGTACATTGAGTCGAGTCTTGATTGAGGTGGTTTAAGAGTTTTTAGAGTTAGATGATAAGGGGGAAAGGAGGAGTGATTAGAGACGAGCTTATTAGGAAGCTGTTGGGAGACGTGTTGTGGTTTTGCATGGTTACCTTATGCCGAACGAGATTGGAGGAAGAAAGAATACAGGAGGAGCAAGAGATAGTTGGGATGCCATGCGGCATGGTCTGGCATGATTTGCTGAGCGGTCGGCCCTCATTGTTCGGCATGGACGGTGGAAGAGAGTAAGTGTCGAGCGTTGGAGTTCGGCGTAATTCTGGTTCGGCGTGACTCATCACATGCTGAACGGTGGGATGGAAAGTTAGGGAGGAAGCATGAGTTGGTTGGGATGCCGAACATTACTTTGGTCGGGCAGAACTTAGGCCGGACGTTATTTAGGCCGAACGATAGTTTAGACGAACGATAGCACGGCCGAACGATAGCTTGCTCGGTCGACAATTAGGCCGAACAATCTTTAGGCCGAACGATCATGAATGCCGACCATATTTCAGCCGAACAATACTTAGGCCGAATAAACATACATGCCGACCCATACTTAGGTTGAACAATCATAAGTGCCGAACCATACTTAGGCCGAACAATCAATTGCCTTGCCTAATCACATAACAAGACAGGGACAGAAACTTCCAGCATACTAGTATATCGAACTGATTCGGAATAAACCTGAACTTAAATTGACACAACCGGATAACTTCTTCTAACATTTTCTGAATCCGAAACTTTAAACACCGTAAGGTAGGATTTGGAGACAGTCAGCGATGATGGTCTTCGAAAGCAATGACTCGAAGCTCAATTTTATGTTATTAACTCTGTGACTTTCAATTTTTCAACACTTATACATGATTGACCGCACTAGTTCACACACCACATGGGGGAATATTTGTGTTGTTAATTCTAACATCGAACGTTTTTCAAGTATAGTTCACACAGGTGCTTAGCCGAATTCACTATTTATTTAAGAGGTCTAAAAAATCCAGCTCCGCCACAATCTCTGATAGACCAAGACCATCCTCTAAACAGTAAGTTGCGGATGTTTCAAATCCATCAACCTCCCCTGCACATAACTTATCCCCTTATGCCCTGGAGGCATTGATTTTCTTGGACAACCCTGTCGACTCATAGGCTTCCAAAATTAACGAAGTTGCGCTCCGGCGAATATGCTCCATCCATGGAATACCTTTTGACGACGTGCTGGCACGACCGGCCACACCTGCCCCCAGTCGGATACATAACGTGCAATAAATTCATGTGCTGGGTTGGCAGTGTGCCACCGTCAATTTGTTTCTTTGGGATGTGCTGCAATACATCGACATAGCGACCTTCGTAGTTGCAGCCAAACGGCCACGCCTTCATCTATGGCACTTACATACTTTTCATGACCATCTTCTCTAGGCCTCCCACACCTGGCGACATCAGATATATTTATATGATCAAGAAGCGGAGAGATAGCCCCTACTTTGTGTTCCTCGAGCCACACCACAAATGCCAAATTTAAACCGGGGCGTGGAGCAAGTTTTCCCTGTACAAACAGGAATGGTTCTATGTGCGTTGCCCCTGGTTTCGTGAGTAGATGGGTCGAAGGAATTAAGTCTTCTTTTTGGAATGATACTCATGTTTTGGACGAAGCTATGCCTATTCTAACTCTTGTTTCATCTTCTCAGGTATCAATCCACGTCCCGACGGCCGCGGATATTCTGAGGCCGTTGAAGCTATTAGAGCTCTTCCGTCGAAGAACGAGACATCCGAACTCTTATCTCAAATGAGTCACTATCGAGGTTCGGATTGTTAGCAGAAGGTCGCCGGGTAAGTCTTCCCGAAGGCGTTACTGTACCCAAGTCGGTCTCTGGTAAAGGGAAAAATCAGCTGAGTCGTCAACACGCCACACCCCTGATGTACAAGAAGAGGGGGAAATCAAGGAGGGTGAAACACCCGAAGAACAAGGTGAGAATTTGGGTCCAGCCCAAGATCCTATAGTTGAAGTGCAGGCTATTGAAATGTCATCTTCTCCTTCACAGAGGAAAAAGGGATTGACGTACAAGATCATAAAGGAGAAGGTTGGCGGAACTTCGAAAGTTACGCTTATTCCGACGGAGAAAGAGGCTTCTTCGCAGCATGTTGAAAGTTCTTTAAAGGGCTTATCGAACCTCTCCATTATGACTTTGATGATCCGCTCAATTATGACTTTGATGATCCGGAGGCATTCAAACTTCATTCGCCCATCAGAGACGACGTGGCCGCTCCAACCTTTAGTTAGGGAGAGAAAACTCCTGTTAGCAAAGCGACTGGTCCGTTGGGGGGAAACACTAGGACACACACGAACACTTGCACTTCAATTTTCGCTTAGAATTTTGTCGTCGCACTACTCTCTGCTAATTCGCTGTTATTTAAATTCTGTACAGGTGGTATGGGGGTTCACATGGATTCGATCGCCTTCGTGGCTCGTCTGTTCTTCACCACTCTGGACGGGACTCGGGTTCCGGAAGACGTCGAGATAGGGATGGTGACGGCGATAATGACTATCATTTCCGGGACTCGTCATCTCGGAGGAAAACTTATTATCAGCCGAAATACCACTAGGATACCTCTTCTCACGCGGAGCAAAGTAAAGACAAGCGTGGCTATAGGAGGTCGCAACCTGATGCTCCCCGGGACTAGTACTCCGACTCCTCTTCCACTCGACAGTCCCGAGATTCTTACAGGAGGGGCAAACTTTCAAAGCCGTCTCCTCCCGCTTATGCAACAGACCCAATAGTATCAGAGACGCTGGCCAAGCTTAAAGATAAATTTTCGAAAATCTGCTTCGATGGCCTGAAATTCCTCCCGGCGATTCACCCTATTCCCGGACATGCCAAACAGAGCGTCCTTGCCTATACGAATGACGTCTATGTTCAACATGACGCGTTTGTTAATCTAGCTGAAAAACTTTCAGAAGTTTCCATGGAGCGCCAGCATGAAATTGACCGCCTGAAGCTTGAGGTTATCCACGACAAGGATATCATTAAAGCTCACGACGAAAAAATTGCCACTTACAAGTCTGAGCTCGAGGTCGCCCATCAGAGCGCTAAGGACACTGCTGAGGCCATTTCTCATCTGGAGTCAACTCATAAGAAAGAACTTGACGAGGCGGCTCAACGATGTAAGGCCTTGGCTCTAGAGAAGGACTCAGTTTAGAAGGAGAGGGACGCACTCAGCCTCCGCGTCAAAGAACTTTAAGAGTAGCTCCGCTGGGAGAGGGAAGAGAAAACGGCCGCTCAAGAAGAGTCACAACGGTACTGTGACGAAATCGTTACTACTCGACTCTTAAAGGAAAAACTTGAGGCCGAGCTTTCCCAGGTTGAGGCGATAAAGAGTGAAGCCCGAGAAGAGGGCAAGAAGATAGCATCTGTGGATATCGATTCACATCTCGAGGCAGCTAGAGAAGAGGGCAGGGAAGAGGTCAAAAGCATGTTTGACCCGCTAATTGCTGAGTTCAACGCCCGCGTTCTCATGCATCGAGACTTGACTTTTTTGGGCGAGGGCTATCTTGAATCTTTAGCCGAGGCATGGGAGGCTTTAATGGAAATCAGGAAGGCCGAGCACAGCACCGAAGAGAATGATGAGGGTGGCATTGATAAAATAATATCTCAAGGGAAATGACCTTTGGACTTGTCGGCGGCCAAAGCTATCTATTGCAAAGGCTCCTCCTCATAGAAAGGGAAAGAAGTTATTACTGGTCCATCCGGGGCCGTGCCTCCAGCTCATGCGCCTATTCGATCGACGCATCGGTCGATACTCGATCCATTCGAGCAGCATATTGGTTACAATCCGGAGAACCCTGGCCTCGGTGTCCATATTATGTCCCCCATTCCGGAGGATGAGACACCCTTGACAGATGAGAGCCTGCCGGAAGCTGGTAGATAACTATTCACTTTGAGATTCCAAACGTCGACATCCTGGGACTATTGTATTCTAATGCTTGTTTTCCATGCTCTCGTGCAGGTCATTCTAATCTCGGGCCCACTCCAAGGAGCGATGTCGCCAAGGCGGTGGAGGAGAAGATAGGTGAGGCTAGTCAGGCAGGAGAAGCTCCCGAGCCAGATGCTCAGGTGATTGGGGCGCTAGATGAAGACAAATCTGAGACTTCTTCTCCCATCGAGGGGAGTTATGAAGTAGAGATCACAGGCGCCTCCGAACACACATATGAGCTGAGTATGAAGGAGTGGCTAGAGAAAGAGAAGAGAGAAACGACCAAGATCAAGGTCGAACCTCAAGCCATGGACCCCGACGATCCTTTGAATAAGCCACTGAAGCTCATTCTCCCTGGCAGGTCTAAACCCGTGGATGTCCCTCATACTTCTCCGGCTGTCACTCCTCCGTCAAAGAAGGGTACCAAGGGTAAACGTGGAGGAGAGGGGTCATCTGAGAAGACAACGGAAATGAAGTAGGCAAAGAAGCATAATAAGTAATCATTACTCTCGTTCAATGAGAGTCAGTTTAGATTATGCAAGTACTTTCATTTTATTAGTTTGTGTAAATAAACTTTTGATCCCGAGCTTCAAAGGAGTTGTATTGGAAACTTATCTTTGATGAATAAAACTAAGTTTTTCTGCCTTTCCATGGCTCTTGTCATTTAATTTTCTTTGTGATCGTGATTCAAATCCAAGCTTTTGTGAATATAATAGACCTCTCGGTTCATCTTCCTATAGCTTGGAAATTCTTTGAGAACTATCTGTTTTTTCTTCCGCACCCCAAGCACTTAGAATATTTTCTAATGCGCACGCTGAAGGCTCGACGTCTTCAAGTCATTTATATCCAGTCCGTCTTCAGCGAACCTGGTCATTTAAATCGTTTATACTTGAGTCCGCGCTCCGTGGACTTAGAGTACTCCAGTCCGAACTCTGGGGACTTGGAGATTTCAGGTCGTTCATACTCGAGTCCATGCTCCGGGGACTTAGAGTACCGTAGTCCGCACTCTGGGGACGTAGAGGTTTTGAGTCATTTCTAGTCGAGTCCACGCTCCGAGGACTTAGAGTACTCCAGTCCGCACTCCGGGGACTTGGAGATTTTAAATCATTTATGCTCGAGTCCACGCTCCGGGGACTTAGAGCACTCCAGTCCGCACTCCGGGGACCTGGAGATTTCAAATCGTTTATACTCAAGTCCACGCTTTGGGGACTTAGAGTACTCCAGTCCGCACTCCGGGGACTTGGAGATTTTAAATCGTTTATACTCGAGTCCACGCTCCGGGGACTTAGAGTACTCCAGTCCGCATTCCGGGGACTTGGAGATTTTAAATCGTTTATACTCGAGTCCGTGCTTCGGGGACTTAGAGTAGTCCAGTCTACACTCTGGGGATTTGGAAATTTTAAATCGTTTATACTCGAGTCTGCGCTCCGGGGACTTAGAGTACTCTAGTACGCACTCCGGGGACTTGTAGATTTTAAACCGTTTATACTCGAGTCGGCGCTTCGAGGACTTAGAGTACTCCAGCCCGCACTCCGAAGACTTGGAGATTTTAAATCGTTTATACTCGAGCCCGTGCTCCGGGGACTTAGAGTACTCCGGTCCGCACTCTGGGGACTTGGAGATTTTAAATCCTTTATACTCGAGTCCGCGCTCCGGGGACTTAGAGTACTCCAGTCCGCACTCTGGAGACTTAGAGATTTTAAATTGTTTATACTCGACTCCGCGCTCTGGGGACTTAGAGTACTCCAGCCCGCGCTCCGGCGACTTGGAGGTTTTAAAACGTTTATACACGAGTCTTCGCTCCGGGGACTTAGAGTACTCCAGTCCGCACTCTGGGGACTTGGAGATTTTAAATCATTTATAATCGAGTCCGCGCTCTGGGGACTTAGAGTACTCCAGTCCGTGCTCCGGGGACTTGGAGGTTTTAAATTGTTTATACTCGAGTCCGTGCTCCGAGGACTTAGAGTACTCCAGTCCGCACTCTGGGGACTTGGATATTTTAAATCGTTTATGCTCGAGTCTGCACTCCAGGGACTTAGAGTGCTCCAGTATGCACTACGGGGACTTGGAGATTTTAAATCGTTTATACTCGAGTCCGCGCTCCGGGGACTTAGAGTACTCCAGTCCGTGCTCCGGGGACTTGGAGGTTTTAAATCATTTATGCTCGAGTCCGCGCTCCGGGGACCTAGAGTACTCAAGTCCGCGCTCTGGGGAATTGGAGGTTTTAAATGTCCGTGGGCGTTCGTACGTTAGCCGGAATAACATAATTTTATTTGCCTGTCACAGGATCATCATTTGTAGAGACGTTAGTAGTTCATGGAAAAGATGGCTTCTGGCCTTTATTAATGAGAGCAAGCTAAATTGCCTTATTAAATGCCAAGAATTAGAAATAAAAGCATACTGGAAATAAGTGCAACTAATACATGAAAGAAATAGACTAAGTATAATAATGCCGCAAGTGCTCACTGCTCCTTGCTCGGGGAAGTGTTGCACCATCGACGGTCGGTAGCTTGAAAGTTCCTTCTCCAAGCTTCCGTTCGATGACGTATGGACCTTCCCATGCAGGATTCATATGAGACGGGATCGGGAAAACTCATTTAAAAACGAGGTCTCCCACACTAAAATTCTTGGTCGGACCTTCTCGTTATAATATTTAGCGACTCTATGTCTGTATGCGGCCGCTCTTAATTTGGCTTCTTCACGTTTTTCATCAATGAAGTCCAATGATTCCAATAAAAGATTCTGGTTCGACTCGGGGTCGTAATAAGTTACCCGATGTAATGGGACCTCAAGTTCCACGGGTATGACAGCTTCTGTGTCATATGCCAACGCGAATGGAGTTTAGCCAGTCGCGGTCTTGTGGGTGGTCCTGTAGGCCCAAAGTGCTGTTGGAAGTTCATCCACCCACCTGCCTTTAGCCTTTTCCAAATGTTTTTTCAATATGGACTTGATTATCTTGTTTACGGCTTCCACATGTTCGTTGGCCTTCGGGTGAGCAACCGCTGCAAACTTCTTTTCAATGCCATATTTCTGACAAAATTATTTTAACTCCTTGCTTTTGAATTGAGTCCCATTGTTTTTAATGATGGTCCATGGAAGGCCGAAGCGGCATATGATATTTCATACGATGAAATTAATAACCTTCTTAGTGGTTATCGTGGCCAGAGGCTCTGCTTCTGCCCATTTAATGAAGTAGTCGGCCGCAACTATTGCATATTTCGCTCCACCTTTGGCTATGGGTAAAGAACCAACTAAGTCAATTCCCCACACTGCAAATGGCCAGGGACTAGCCATTTGCGTGAGTTCTGTTGGCGTAGCTCTCGGGATTTTTGCATATATGTGGCATTTATCTCATCTTCTCACATAGTCTGCAGCATCCCGATTCACAATTGGCCAGTAGTATCCATATCGGAGGATCTTCTTTGCAAATGTCTACCCCCCAGTATGGTCTCCGCACTCCCCTTCATGGACTTACTTCAGGACTCGTTTTATCTCATCATGGGCAATGCATCGGAGTAATGGGGTCAAGAATCCCCTTCGATACATTATTCCATCGTGTATTACATAACGAGAAGCTTTACGAAGGACTTATCTTCTTTCGCTCTTTTCTTTGGGCAAGATCTCGAATAGCAAGTACTGCCTGATTAAGGTCATCCACGATTCCTTCTCGATTTCTGTTTCCAACACGAAATCTACCTCCATCATATCTATACTCGAAGCATGGAGGGTTTCAACAGGAAATAATCCCATTTGTTGTGTGTCGCCTGTGCTTGCGAATTTTGCCAACGAGTCGGCTGCTTTGTTTTGCTCACGCCGGACATGTGAAATATCGTAGTACTCGAGATTCGCTAGCAGCTCCTAAACTCGAACCAAATATGGGGCAAGTCTTTTCCCCCTTGCTTGGTAGTCACCTCGCACTTGGTACACCATCAGTTGCAAGTCGTTGAAGATTTCAACCGATTTTACTCCCAGTTCTTTGATAAGCTTCAAGTCGGCGATCAACGCTTCATATTCGGCTTCGTTATTCGTTGCAATGAATTCGAGCTTCAAAGCGTAGCAGGCAGATCGGTTTTTAGGAGTTACAAGAACTATGCCAACCCCCGAACAACGGTCGTTAGATGTCCCATCGGTGTACATGTTCCATCGAAAGGGAGGTACGACATTATGATCGTTTAATTCGTCTGTCGTAGTGAATTCAGCAATGAAGTCAGCTAGTGCCTGTCCTTTCATGGCCCTTCGCGGCAGGTAGGTGATGTCGAACTGACTTAGCTCAATCTTTCATTTTAGCATCCATCCGGAAGTTTCCGGTCGTTGGAGTATCTATCGTAAAGGCTGATCAGTATAAACACTAATTGAGTATGCCTGAAAATACAGGCGAAGCTTGCGTGCTGCAATCACCAAGCAATAGGCTAGTTTTTCAATCTTTGGATAACTTCTTTCTGCCCCCGTCAAGCGTTTACTAACATAGTAAACGGGCTTCTGGACCCGGTCTTCCTCGCGAACCAGGGCTGTGCTGATAGCGTGCTGGGATACAGCCAAGTATACGTACAACATTTCATGGTCTATTGGTTTCGACAATATCAGGGGACTTTCCAAGTGCCTTACAAAAGCCTGGAATGCTTCCTCATAGTTGGATGTCCACTCGAAATTCCTCTTTCCTCTCTTTATGACATCGAAGAAAGGAATACACATGTCTGTGGCCCTGGATATGAATCGGCTCAGCGCGGCCACATTTACATTCAAGCTTTGTACCTATTTTATGGTTCTGGGCACTTGTATATCTCGAATAGCCTGAATCTTCTCTAGGTTAGCCTCGATTCCCCGGGCATTAACAATGAATCCGAGAAACTTTCCTTATGCTACGCCGAACGAACACTTCAACGGGTTGATCTTCATTCCATAATGCCTGAGTATGTCAAACATCTCCGCCAAGTCTCAGATGTGGTCGTTTGAATGTCGTGACTTCACGAGCATGTCATCTACATAGACTTCCATTGTTTTACCAATCTAATCTTTAAATATTCGATTCACCAGGCATTGATAAGTCGCTCCTGCGTTCTTCAATCCAAACGGCATTACTACATAGCAATACAGTCCCATATTCGTGACGAAACTAGTGTGTTCTTGGTCTGGGAGGTGCATTGGGATTTGATTGTATCCAGAGTACGCATCCACAAATGATAATAGCTCTTTTCCGCAATTGAGTCGACCAGCTGGTCAATCCTAGGCAACGGGAAGCTATCCTTAGGGCATGCTTTGTTTAAATCGGAATAATCAACACAGGTCCTCCATTTTCCTTCTTTACTAGCACCGGGTTAGAAACCCATTCAGGTTAGAGGGCTTCGCGGACGAACCCGTTGGCTTAAAGTTTGTCCACCTCCTCTTTGAGAGCCGCAGACCTCTCCGGGTCCATGCCTCTGCTTTTTTGTTTCACAGGTACATGTTTCGGGTCTATGTTCAACATATGACTCGCAATCGCAGAAGAAATCCCGCACACATCAAAATGTGTCCAAGCGAAAACATCAAGATTCGCTCGGAGGAAATCAGTAAGGCTCTCAACGGCCAAAGGGTCGAGTTGCGACCCAATTTTAAGAACTCGTGATGGGTCGCTCCGGCTAACTGGGATGTCAATGGTTAATTCAGCCGGGGTTGCATTTGTTTCCCTGGGTTCCCCATCATCGTCTCTTGGATCTATGTCTCTATAGATCCGAGAATGTTGCCCGAGCTAGGGCTCGGGCGCTACTTATCAATCATCAGCACTTCGGCAGCGGACGCAGCGGTCCGCAACCTTTCCTTTCTCTCTACGTTGAGCATCTCTCAGTTCAGCCACATAGCAAGCACGTCCGGTCGCCTGATCGCCGAGCACAACCCTAACACCACTATCTGTGGGATATTTTAATGTCAGACAACAAGGGGCCAATGCTGCCCTAAACTCTTCCAAGGCTGGACATCCTAGAAATACGTTATATGGAGAGTCCACGTCCAACACTATGAATGGTAGGATTCGCATCCTCCGACGCTCGCCTTGCCCCAGTTCAACTGGTAACTCCACATACCCTACTGCATCTGTTGTCGCGCCGTTAAAGCCATGGATTCTGGCTTTAGATGGTTTCAAATCCTTGATCACCAGCTTCATTTGGTCGTACACCTTCTTGAAGATGATATTAACGGAGCTTCCGCAATCAATCAGAATTCTCCTCACGAACGCCGGCCCGATTGTCGTAGATATGACCATTGGGTCAATAGTAGGAGCTTCTACTTTGTCCGCATCTCTGCTCTGGAATACGATATCATCATTCATCTTGCGCTGCTGCTTTGCAAGAGTCTCATCCTCCATATTCGAACAGCACTCATACTCCGCATGTCTTAAAGAGTTCGCATATCGCTCCATCTCTTGCCAATTCTTATCCGCTAGATGAGGTCCGCCAGCAATCGTACTAATAATCAATCTACCCACAGTTCGAGCAGGTTGTTCTGGTTGGTGTGGGGCCGGCTCATGTCCAGGGTCCGATGTTTCTTGCCTTCCGTCTTGTGGGTCTTTGACAAATTCCTATAGCTTCTTCTGTCTAATCAGCTTTTCTATTGTGTCATGGAGGTGTCTACACTCCTCTGTATTGTGTCCATAAGGCTCGTGAAAGCGGCAATATTTCTCGGTCCGCCTTTGTTCCTTTGTAGATTCCTTTGGGCGTGGTTTTCTATACTGGAAAGTGTTGCAAGTTGATAAATAGATGTTCTCAAGAGATGCCTTCAACGGGGCGTATTCATTGTAGGTCGGGATCCTTGACTTCCATCTCCCTGTTTCTTTTTTCTTTCCGGGATTCCCACCTCCGGATCTTTTAGACTACCCAGGCTTGTTCTGGACGTTAACTTGGGTTTTTCCAGAATTATCGTCGGTTTGCTTCACGGCGATGTTACCTTTCACGGACTCTTGAACGGGCCATGGTGCCTTGTCTCGCCTTGTCCACCGAGCTTCCTCCCTCCTTATGAACTGATGAGCTTTCGAATAAAAATGTTCCAACGTAGCTGGGGGCTTTCCCGCCAACCAATCTCTAAATTCAAAATCTGGATCCACTCCACACATTACTGCCATCAAAATTGTGTGGTCGTTTGGATTGCTTACTTCAGTAGCAGCAACATGAAATCTCTGCAAGTATGCTTTCAATGACTCTCCCGGAGCTTGGATTACGCTTGATAAGGACATCACATCCTTTGGATGAGTGGTGTGTATTCTGAACTTCTCCATGAATTTCATTGCCAATTCGTCAAAGCTGGATATAGATCGCAGGGGAAGTCGAGTAAACCACATGGTGGCGATTCCAGACAGAGTGATTGGGAAGCACCTACACTTGGTTGCATCATTGGCTCTTGCAGAATCCATCATCCATCCATACCTCATCACAAGCTGCCTGGGGTCAGTCTTCCCCTCATAGGCTGGGATAGTTGGCATATTGAACTTCTTGGGGTACTCAACCTATAGGATACCATCCGTAAAGGGGGTATGGCTTTTGGTCACTCCCCAATCTTCATTGGTCAAGCCTTGGTTTTCTCTCATCAACTGCCTGACCATAGCTATTAAGTCCAGAGTTTGTATGGAGGATGGAAGGTTGGGTTCTGTTCCACGGGACCGTATGGGTTGATGTCCCGCCAGATTTGGGTCTTTGAGGTTCGGGTGTCCGGTCTCTTCGCGGGATTAATTCCCAATGCCAGCTTGAGCACCGTCATCCTTACGGCGTCTACGCCTAAAAGGTTCGTCTGCTGAGGTTGAGCTATAAGATTCAGAATAAGGGGCAGGGTTACTTCCAGCATTTTGGCGCTGCTGTTGAGTGAGCTGAGTCATGAGGTTAGTGTTGGCTTGAATCTGTTCAGCAAGCTGACTTCTACTTTTCTTGAGTTCTCTCATCAAATCACTGAACTTTGTTCGGGAAACGACTTCCGCTTGGATTCGGGTGGAGGGCCCTACACCTCTGTTTGTTTGCTGATTTCCAGGTCCAACTTGTTGTACACTGGCAGTTTCATGGACATCTGCATTATGAGAGGCTGATCTTGTTCGTGTCTCCCCATGGTAGAGTTGTTGGTTGTGACTCTGAGTAGAATCAACAGATGCCTTGTCAATGATTTTCGATCTCCTTCGGGGGATTTATGCAATCCAGTAGCTACAAAGCAGATTCTGACAGCCTGAGAATTCAATTCTCAGTGAAAGCACCAAAATGTTAGCACCAAAATTGGTCACTAACACCCTTAGAAAGATTGTGTAGAGAGATTAATGAAGAAAGTAAATTAAAATAGAGAACATAGTATAAATTTAAATGCGGAGAACAAGACAACCAAATTTATAGTGGTTCGGCGTAATTGCCTACGTCCACTTTGAGGTTAATCTTTACTGCTTTCTCCATTACTTGAGTACAGATACAATCCGTAAATCAATCGCTTGAATACAAGTTTGAATGAAGAAGAAGAGAGTATAAAAAATGCCAGAGTCTCCCCAGTGTTCCCGGAAGAAAGATCCTTTTTCAGTGTGCCCCTGCCTCCCTATTTATAAACAAAGGTGGGTTGGACTTCCCTGGTGGGCCGGGTAGCTGAATACCTCAGCCCAAATGGAGTGGTCTCTGTGTGCCGAACTGAGCAGGCCGATAGGCCAAATGTCGAACCATCCTCTTCATGCCGAACGGTGTGTTTGTTGCGTGGGAAGAGTAGACCGAGCAACAATCGAAGCCGGTCATGCTGGGGAGAATGCCGAGCCATCTTTGAATGCCGGATGTCCTTGTTATGCCGAACGAGATGTTTGGCCGGACGCTTCTGGATGCCGAGCGATATCTTGACCGAACGAAGCCTTTAGCCGAACGCTGCTGGATACCGAACGATATCTTGGCCGAACGGAGTCTTTAACCGAACGATGCCTTTGGCTGATCGCTCCTGGATGCCGAGTGATATCTTGATCGAACGAGGTCTTTAGTCGAATGATGCCTTTGGCCGATCGCTCCTGGATGCCGAACGGAGTCTTTAGCCGAACGATTCCTTTGGCCGATCGCCCCTGGATGCCAAGTGATATCTTGACCGAACGAGGCCTTTAGCCAAACGATGCCTTTGGCCAATCGCTCCTGGATGCCGAGTGATATCTTGGCCGAACAAAGTCTTTAACTGAGTACTAAGTTGCCTGGTCTAGTCTCCAGGAAACAGAAATCATATTCGCTTTCTAAATCATATTTCAATTTCAATTCATATTGTTTCAAAATCATAATTTCTTCCAAAATCTTATTCCTAAAATAGGTTAAATACTTAATTCAAAATCATCATATTCAAATTAATTATAACTTTTAATCCCAAATTAGGTTGTAGCATTATTTAACCGTTTCTCTTTCAAATCAATGAATTAAATATAAACACTTCCACCTTACTTAGTCTGGAAATTTATAAAATAGTCTAAATAATTATAAATTGTTAAAATAGTCATAAATAGTTAACATACTCTAAAATAGTTTAGTTATAGATTAAAGACACTGT
Source organism: Allium cepa (assembly GCA_030765085.1). Classification (NCBI taxonomy): domain Eukaryota; kingdom Viridiplantae; phylum Streptophyta; class Magnoliopsida; order Asparagales; family Amaryllidaceae; genus Allium; species Allium cepa. The sequence goes on along the minus strand of CM060943.1, from coordinate 577,230,405 downwards.
TAAATTGACTTGGATAGTTAAATAATTTAAAATATATTAAGTATAATTAAAATAGATTAAATAGCTTTGAAATAGATTAATTAGATTTAAAATAAGTTAAAATGGGTTAATTAGTTAAAATTAAATTAAGTGGTTTAAAATAGGTTAAATGATTTGATATAGTTAATATAGATTAAAATAGTTTAATAGTTTGAAAATCTTAATAAGTAGATTTTTTAAAATGGTATATTTTAAAGCAGTTTATATTAAAACATGAATATGAAATTCATATCAGTTAAAATACTTATTACATTTCATCACATTTTAACTATTTTCGATTTCCAAAACCCAAATTTCAGAGTTTAAAATTTCAATTCTCAATAAATTATTTAACTCAATATCGTTACCCAATCCATGTTTGAAATATCGCTTTAAATTATTCCAGTTTCAATACATTTCAATTCCAACCACTCAGATAACTCAATTCTTACAAAATTTCACTTATATCTCAAATTCCATTTTCAAAATTTCAATTTAATTTCTTAAAACAATTCCTTCAAACCAATTCATAATTTAACATAAAACTTGATTTTTTTAATAATTCAATTTATGTCAATCAAATTTTATTGCCAAATATCATTTAATTACATTCAAAAATTTTAAGTACTTAAAGTCATTTACTTTAGCCAATCCGGTGTCTGTATATAATTCTCTATCCTAGGGTCAAGTGATACAGATATTTATCATTTCAATTTGCAATTTAAAATTTTACGGTTATCTATCATTTCAAACTGCAATCTCGAATTAAATAAAATCCATAAAATCGCTCGAGTCTATCATTTCACCCCATAATGATTTTTCCCTAATCTATAGATCCTTCGGGTATGTATCATTCAACCCATAGTGAACTTGCAGTTTATAACGATATAAAATACAACATCCATTCATCCAATACAAATAATCAAACATTCAACATAATCATCATCCAAATCAATCAATAAACATCAATAGATAATTGAAAATCAATAATAGGTATTTAACTTGCAATTTAAATTCAATAATAAATTAAATAACGATTTAATTCAAATAAATTCAAATTAGCGGGAATAACAATTAAAAAATATCAAACAGCTAGAAATAAATTCCTAATCACATTATAAATTTAATTTAACTAACATAAGAGATTTTAGAAGTTGTGAGTGGGTCAAATCACTCACCTTTGAATTTAAATCGAATTTAGGGCCCAAATTCAAACAATCTCAGAATTTATCCAAACCAGCTTCAAAATGTCTGTAATCTTGATACGATCCCAGCGGATCAAAACACTTGTGAATCGGGCCTCTTATGTGAAAGATATGACCATTAGAACTACAGAAATTTGAAGTTAAATTAAGAAAAAAAGAACGAACCAGCTTATGCCATGTCATCACTACCAATGCCTCCGGAACCCGAGCATCAGCCTGAACACAAACCCACTACTACCTCTTCTACCACAATTCGCCACTGCCACACGTTGCACGACCAAGATCAGACATCGCCTCCCGTACCTACGCACATGGCTGCGTCGCCCAACCCCACGCCGATTCTCCAACCGGCCACGAGCAATTCACCGATGTGACCTTCCCTGGCCAATCGTGGTGAAATTCGCCACCATCTGACACTACAAACCATATGGATGTGAAGCTCTAGTCCCCCTCTACGCAATGCAATTCCCCAATCGTCGTAAAATCGACGATCCACCTCACAATCCAACGGCCACCAACGAATGGATGAAACTAAATCCTCCAATTCCGGCCACAAAGAAACCTAGATCGAAAAATATATAGCAAATTTGAATTTCTCTCTTCGAGAGCTTTAAATCGATATATATTATGATATAGTTTGAGGAGTTTAAATTTTAGAATTGAATTTGAATTTGAAATTGAGGGTTTGGAATTTGTCTACCATTGGAATAAAGGGTTGAGAAAGAAATGTACATATAGACAAATGAAAATAAGAAGTAGCCAGGGTTTATAACAGGCTATTTGTAGACAGATCAGAAATAGAACAAATGGATTAGATCGATTCGGATTTTGAACGATAAAACACCCGAAAAGCCCGTTTTGTCTCCGGAATGAAAATGGGTCATCCCATATATCAAAATAGATGTTTTCAATATTTTTAAACTTAATGGAATTGGTTTCAAGTCCTTATTCAATCGCATGAATATGTTATGATAAAATCAGCTTATTTCCAATTGATTTCAATTAAATTTATTTTTAAGCGTTTCGCTTCCGTACGAACAAACGGCAAGTCCAATCGCTACGAAATTTGAAATCCTAATAATTCACCGTTACGGATCCGATGAAACTAGTTTTGTCGAAATCCGAGTCAGTGGCCAAAATGGTTATTTTCCCGTTAGTCAAATAAATAAATTAATCACCTTTTAATTCAATATTTATAAACTAGGAGATTTCTATCATTTTTGAGTGCAAAGACATTTATAACAAATTAATTAAATATACACATCACTAATTACAGTGTTCAATTTCAGCTGTAATTAAATCCAATTAATTATAATTTAATTTCAATAAATTATTTTAATTTAATTCCAGACTTCATATTAAATCGATTATTACTCCAATAACATAGTTAAAATTTGTTTGTCTTTCATTACATAAATATTCTCCAATTTCCATCTTTTCTTTGTATCAATTACTATATTTCAATTATATTGGATTTTATCAATTTCATACATTAAATAGAATTTTAAAATCCCAAATTGATTTATTTATCTTGATTCCTATATTTAATTAAATCAATTATTAGATTATAAATATAATTAATATTTCTATTCATTTTATTACATTCACAATTTATAGTTATTTCCCTAACTCCCATTAATGTAACATTTATTTACATTTTAGTTCCAATTGATTTACACTTAAATTTTATAGACTAATTAAATAGTAACTTATAATAATCGTTACCATTAGCTTTTAATCACATCATAAGTTTATTATGTTCAACCAATTATTAAAATTACTCACGTAATCTTGATTTTATTCAATTACCATTTATTATATATTAATTCATTAATTAATTCAACATTTACATTTGTTTCTCTATGTTCACTTTATAACCAAGTATAACCTTTACATTGTTTCAATTAATTGAAAATCTATTCAAGTTGCTAAAAATTAACTTAAATAAACATTATTTCCTTTCATCTTGGTTATTATTTCATAAATAAATTAAAAAAACTTGTTTCTCCCAACATTAAATCACAATATCTTATTAAATTAAAAAAATTTAAATTATCAAAAACTACGAGTCGTTACAATGTCATACCTTATACAGAAATCGTTCACCAAGCCATCTACTTCATTTCTGGAATCACCACCATGTACACAGTTCTTAAAGTGGTTTTCGGTGTTGGCAGAGAGTATGACAATATATGATTCTGGTCTATTTAACAACCAATCGCTTATTACAAACCGGATGGTTCTTTTATATTTTCAAAACCATTTCATAATTAATATTAAAATATCATATTCAATTCAAACGATATCACTATCGAAATTATATACACTTTCAAAAATCATATTTTCAAAATAGTTTAAAACCCTCATTTCAAAACTTCTTATTCAAATCAAATATGTAATTTAAATCCCAACTTAGGCTATAATGTCATTTAACCATATTCACTTTAAAATTGACGATTTAAAATATAAACACATCCACTTTATTTAGTTCGAAATTTAGAAAGATAGTTCAGATAGTTATAAATAGTTTTAAATAGTTATAAATAGTTAAGGTACTCTAAAATAGTTTAATTAAAGATTAAAGATACTTTTAAATTGATTTAGGATAGTTAAATAGATTTTAAAATAGAATTAATGTAATTACAATAGATTAACTAGCTTTAAAAATGGATTTATTATATTAAAAATAAGTTTAAAATGGGTTAATTTGTTTTAAAATAAATTAAATGGTATAAAGTAGGTTAAAATGATTTAATATAATTAATATAGGTTAAAATAGTTTAATAACTTGAAAATCTTAACAATTAGAAATTTTAAAATAGTACATATTTAAACAGTTTATCTTAAAATATGAATTTGGAATTAATATCGATTTAACTATTTTTTTTATTTTCAACACATATGAACCATTTCATTTTCCAAATCAATAAAACCCAATTTCTAATCTTTCAATTCAAACTTTAAATAAACTATTAGATTCTATATCGGTTTCAATCCATGTTTGAAATATCAATTTAAATTATTCCAATTTCAATACATTTCAAAGTTATATTTCAAACAATTCAAATAACTCAATTCTGATAAATTTCACTTATATTCCAAATTCAATTTTGAAATTTGCAATTTAATTCTTTTAACAATTTCTTTAAACCAATTCTAATTTTTAATATAAAACTTGAATTTCAATAATAATTCAATTTATATAAATCAAAATTTATTTCAAAATATCATTTAACTGAATTCAAAAATTTAGGATTTAAAATCATTTAATTTAACCAATCTGGTGTTTGTATATAATTCTCTACCCTAGGGTCAAGTGATACGGATATTTATCATTTCAATCTGCAATTTAAAATTTTATGGTCATATCATTTCAAACCGCAATCCTGAATTAATATAAAAATCCATAAAATCGCTCGAGTCTATCATTTCAACCTATAAAGATTTTTCCCTAATCTAAAGATCATTCGGGTAAGTATCATTTCAACCCATAGTGAACTAGCAATTTATAACAATATAGAATACAACATCAAGTCATCCAATATCAATCATCAAACATCCATTACAATCATCATCGAAATCAATCAGCAATCATCAATAGATAACTGATAATTAATGCAGGTATTAAATTGGCAATTTAAAATTCAATATTAAATTTAAACCGATGATTAAATGCAATAAAAGTCAATTTTAAGCAGAATAACGATTTAACCATACCAAACTTCAATCAAAAAAATTCTAATCACATTACAAATTTAATTTAGCTAACATAAGAAATTTTAGAAGTTGTGAGTGGGTCAAAACACTCACCTTTGAATTTAAATCGAATTTAAACCCAAATTATAGCTCAAAATTTAATGGTCTCAAAATTCGTCCAAACTGGCGTCAAAAAGTCCGAAAATTCGATACGATCCCAGTGGATCGAACCGTGCATGAATCCGAGTTTGTATGCAAAAGTTATACATATTAGAAGTTGAACGATAAGAATTAAAATTAGAAAGAAAAGAAAAGGAGAGATAAAACAACCATACCGCTTTGCCATGTCACCTGCCTGTGAAGGAACCCAAGCATCAGATCGATATCATCTTCAACGCAGCCGCCACGAAACTTCACGAATGCTCGTCGCTCTGATCGCCAACAGCTAGATCAGGCGACGCCATCACCATCACTAGGCTGAGGCGCCCCCTCCGACCCACCAAGCCAAATCTGGCCTCATCAGACGCCGTGCGACCGTCGCGGCTTTCCCAAGCCAACCACGGTGTAATCGAGCAACTCCAGGCCTATGTAGCCATGCTGATCTTCATGCCTCGACGCCCTCTACACGTTGCCACCACCCGATCATCGTATAATCGACAATCCGCCGCATAATCCAATGACCACAAACGAACGGTAGAAACTTCATTACCCAATTTCGGCCATATAGAAACCCAGATTGAAAAGCAGACAACAGATTTGACTTGTGCTCGTCGAGAGCTTCAAATCGATATATAATTTGTTAGGGTTTCGAGGAGTTTAATTTTTGGAATTGAATTTGAAATTGAATTGAGGATTCGTTTGGTTTGTCTGCCATTGGAAAGAGGATATGAGAAGGAAACATACGTACAGACAAATGAAAATAAGAAGTAGCTAGGGTTTACAATGGATTATCTATAGGCAAATCGGAAATGAATGGATCAGATTTGATTTGGAAGCTGAACGATGAGCGACCTGAAAAGCCCGTACCGTCTCCGAAACGTAAATGGGTCATCCCATATATCAAAATAGAAGTTTTTGATATTTTTAAATTTAATGAAATATGTCTCAAGTCCTAAGTCTATCGTAGGAAGAAGTTAGGCTAAAATTGGCTTATTTCAAATTGATTTCAGTTGATTTCACTTAAATTGATTTCTAGAATTTTCGAGTCCGCACGATCAAATGACAAGTCCGATCGCTAGGAAACTTGAAACCTTATAATAATTCACCATTATAGATCCGATGAAACTAGTTTCGTTGAAACCTAAAACAGTGGCCAAAATGGCTATCTTCACATTATTTAAATAAATTATTGTTAAATTAAATTAAGTCAAATTTTGAATTCAAATTTTATAATTTACAATTTCTATCACTTTTGGTTACTTAATAATTTATAATCCTTTAAAAAAATTCTATATCAATATAATATTCAATATTACATAAATTACAATATATAATTTCAATTTCAATTTCAATAAAATTCATAAATTACAAAATAAAATTCCAATGAGTTCATTCATCTGATTTCGACTCTTGTTATTAAATCAATTATCAATCTTATGGGTATAATTAACATTGGTTCACTATTTATTACACTAATGTTCTCCAATTCATCTTTCACCATATTGGTTGCAAAATTTCAATTACATTGAATATTTGTAGATTTTATAATGATTTAAATACTAATAAATTTATTTATCTTTGGTTCACTCTTTCACTAAATTTATTTATTTACCTCATGAACATAATTAACATTACCGTTCATTTTATCACATTCATCAATTGGCAGTTATTGTCTTAAATCACATCAATGTAACATTTAATTCCATTCAATTATAAATGATTTCAAATTTAAATTAACAGAATAAACAAATAGGTAACATATAATAGTTTGCCACCATTTACTTTTAGTCACGTTAATAAGTTTGTTATTTACAGTCCAATATCATAATTACCTACATAACACTGAATTTTATTCAATTACCATTAATTACATGTTATTTCATTTGTTAATTCAATATTTACATTTTTTTTTCTTATACCAACTTTATAACCAAGTATAACATTTAACTTATTTCAATTAATTAGGATTTCATTCTAATTGTTAATAACTGACTTAAATTAACATTATTACGTTTCATTTTAGTTATCATTTCATTAATATATCACAAATTTTATTTCTTTCAATATTAAATTACCAAAATCTTATTAAATTGACTAACTTAAATTTTCGAAAATTTATGGGTCATTACACACACATACTGACATAGCATCGAAATGCTCACCATCCTATTTAGATTTCCAACGCAATCAAGGCAATACCCTCCCCTTAATTTATTGAATAAGGCTTCACTAAAGGTATTCCTTCACCTATATGCAAGTGTATATACTCCATAGTCCTATAGTTGGATATGTCATTTATTAATATAACATTTGTACAACAGCTGGTGACCCCTTGTGATGGGCAACTTCAATTATGTAACAATACCAACCTCGCATTTCAACCCATACTAAATATTTTCTCATTCTTATCCATTTAAGTGATTTACATACTGACATAATTCACACCCGTCATAAACGCATGCTTGAGGCTACACATGTGTGTGTATGCTTATATATACATCTTTATTCATTCTTGTTTAATTATCGTGCCTCTACTATCCACTGTTTATAATACTTCTTTACTTTTCTATGTGTTTACATCTTATTTAATTTAAGGTCTTTTACTGCTTTGTTTTAAATTTTCTCATTTACTTTCCCTTACCCACGTTATTTAACTTCCTATTTCTATTCCTATTTAATCTTTAATTCCCTACCTTGTTTTAGAGGACTATTTGAATTCTTTTATTTTAAATTATGACTTTTCTATCTTTGCAAGTCTTTTTACTACATTTTTGTTTTACTTATTTTGCGCATATTCTTTTGTTAGACCATTTTTATCACATTTATTATTCTTTTAATTTATCCTTAGGGATTTATATAATTTAATGCATTGGAATTATCTTTGTCTTGAATGGAATGGTTAACACTGAAAATTTCTATATCTTATCCAAAAAGGGTATTGCAATACTTTTGGAATTACAAGAAATTATCATTTGATAGTTATTGACAAAGGCAATACAAACTACAATAAAATATCCATATTTTATACGTCTCATTCTTTTTGAGTGTATTCCTTGTTATCTCAACCTTTACACTTTTATTTATAAATCTGACAATTAATAATGTATAGAAATTCTCATTGCGATACGCTATACAATCCAATAAATTAACGTACTCTCTAAATCCATATGTTTTACTATTATAACTCAATTTACCATTTTATTTACATAAGTCATATCAAATTCAAAAATCCGGAACTATCACATGTTTTATAAATTTTAGAGACTAAATTCAGGGACCATTAATACCCAATATTTTCCAGCTACATGTAGTATACAATTTCATATAATCAATAATAGAATACGTAGATAGGGTTTATAATTTTATTCACACTACAATTTTTAGCTTATAACTTCAATTTACATTTCAAGCAAACATGAATAAATCTACAACGATATAAATCTAATATTATATAAAAATATTTTTTTTCCCACTCACCTTTATAATTTTCCAAATCTCCAGATATAATCCAAGTTACTCCAATTTGACTCCCTTTTTTACCTATTTGGATTTATAAACTACAACGTAGAAAGATCTATTAGAAATTTTGATTAGAAAAGAGATTGGGATTTTTGTTTGTATTTAAGATCCGGATTTACAATTTACCATAGCTTTAGCGATTTGATTTGCCCCTATTCTTCTTCCCATTCATCCTCTACAATTCTCCAATTATATATATGTGTAATCTATAACTATTCTACGAATTTAGGATCTGGGGGAAAAGAGAAAATGGAAGAGCTCCGACGTTTCGGAAAATATGAGTTTAGAAGTGAGGGTCTAAGTCTATATTTTTAAGGGTTCAAATCAATGTTAATCATTAGACTAGACTATTTTAAATTGCGGTCGTTTGCCCATAAGTTTATAATCGATATTAGCTTAGTAATGATCGACCACCCCTATCCTAGGGTTGACCACTTCTGGCTGACCTCGATGCATCAGGGGCCGACCGCTGCTTGTTTAATTGGGCGATTAATTAGTGTGTTGTTATTGTTTAATTTTGTTCCTTATTTGATCGATCGCTATCAATTCCTACCCAGTATCATTCTCCTAACGTTTAAGCAACGTAAGTTATACATTATGTATAACTAATGGTAATCAAAGTTAAATAATTATTTTTAATTCCTTATTTACATATATATTATTTCCAATTCTAAACTTCAAAAGTTAATAAGCTTTTCGCTTGAACTCCGATCGGAAAACTTTATATATGAAAATTGATCAAAAAATGACCACAAACCAAACAGTGCAAGTTTCGTAACCAAATTTGAACATTCATTAAAATTCTACTTTTTGAATTTATCGTTTGTTAATTAATTGTTTGTGAACGACCCGGAAATTTTCAACATTCGAAATGGAATATTTAATTGATTTTAAATATTTGAAAGTTATTTTAACTTGAATTTCAAATATAAATATGAATTTGACAATTAAATTATTGAATTTAATTTATTAATGATGGGTAAAAATTTGAATCTTCAATTTTAAGCTTGTTAAAAATAATTTGATGGCTTAGAAAATTCATATTGATAATACTGAAGAAAATGAAAGCTTCAGAATTGAATTTGGAACTGCTTTGTTCAGTTTTGAAATTATATGATTTAAATTGTTATTTAAAAATAGTCTTCTGATGCACAATCTTGGATTTTGATGAAACCAGTTCCATTGGACCCGTAATATTATATTATTATCGGATTTCAAATTTCGTGTTGATCGGAGTTGTTGTGTGAGCGTACGATATGTAAACGCGTTAAAAATTTAATTGATAATAATCAATTAAAAAAGCTATCTTCCCCATATGATCGAATTAGGACTCGAAACTTTTTCCATTGCGTTCGGAATAGGGGCATAACGTTATGAACGCCTAGCGGCACATCTCGTTAGGAGGTCGAAAATTTAAGATACAAATTCGAGATAATTTGAAATCAATTTAAATTATATTTACTTATTCTTATTCCGACAATTCGTACAACCAGCCACCACGCTGTCTCCTTCGTACCATTCCTTTTCTTCTTTCCCCCTCTTCTCAAAATCATTCTGTTCGGTTCAATATTAAAAAAATGGCCGAACGAAATTCACGTACTCTCTCCTTCTTCTCTTACCTTAAAATCGAATTCCTGTTCATAGAGGGAATCGCAAGTTCCTCTTCATTTAATCGATTCGAACCGATTGAAGCAGTAGGGCCGGCGCTGTTCTCTCGTTGTCGCCTTGTCGTTGGTTGATTCCAGAGTCGCTAGTAGTAAAAGCACACGCATGCGCGATGGGAAATCAAAATTCGCTTGGGAGGATGGTCGCGCTATCTGGGGCGCTGCGGCATGGTGTTGTAGGGCCCTGTAGGGAAGTGCGACGCTCGATGGAAAGGGGAAAATTTAAGACGAGTTCGTCAGGCTCGAGTTCGCAAGCGACGTAGTCGCGAACCACTTTGGGCATAGGTCAATGCGCGCAAGGCTAGGGTTTTGTCAAATGTTGGTCACGATTTTCACGGTGAGGTATTCGAACTTATTTCTCAAATTTAATTTCGATTCAATAAACACGTATATGTATTTGAAATCTACAGTTTGTTTAAAAATTACAGTAAAGTTTTATATTGGTTAGAAGAAGGAAAATATTATAAACAGCGAAGTATATATTTATATGCAGTTATGTATTTTAAATGTTAATGATAATAACATAAAATTTTAAAAGATTGAAGTTATATGAAAATAGATTTTTCGATCTATATATTATTTTATAGTGAAATAAATTGCTGTTATATTCAAAGTGCTATATATATAGACAAACTTTAAAAGAGAGGAATTTTAAATATGAAAGGTATTTGTATAAGTCAAATTTTTGAAATCAATTTTTATAAGTGTATATGTATTTTTAAAAGGAAAATTTATTAAAAACAAATCATTAGTTAGTTTAAACTATCAAATAGAAATGTAATTATTCGATTGGTTCGAATATTAATAAATTGTATAAATTGTTTATACAAGGTCAATATCTGAAAGAAACAAAGTGGAATGGAAAATGGGTTGCATGCATAAGCAAAGGTGAGATCTTCTCACTCAAAATTTTAATAATTGAAAATTCCTGTTATTGATTGATGATTGAATTATGATAGTTAAAATTAAAAAATTGATTGACTGTGTGCTTGGATAATTAATTTATTATCAGTTATATTAGTTAGACCCTATGCGCCGCATAATAGCGGATGATATTTTATAAATCCCATATACCACGATATTCCACCTCAAAGTGGAATTGGTATTTAACTGTTGTGTTAACGTCTGTGGATGTAGGGAAAACAGGTTGGAGGGATCCAACTGGATTACTCAAATATTGAATTTGTTTCATATCTTGTGTGTTGATTATTTATAATCCGTGTGTGATTATTTGTAATTGAAATCCTTGAAGGCTATAATTTAGCCGAATATATTTCTGATATCGTAGGATATCAGGAATAAATAAAATTGGATTTTTGAAATTTAGTAGAAATCTATAGTAAATTAATTTTAGAAAATTAAATAAATTCAAAAGAAGGAATTTGTTTCAAAAGATAATAAATTTGGTGTTGAAATAAATTTAGAAATCAATTTTTGGAAATTGAATTGGTATTTGAAAATAAATTTGAAAATCTTTAAAGTAAAGATTATTTTAATTTATTATAGAAGTAATTATTTAAATATTAAATTGATATTTGTTTTAGAGAATGAATATTTAAATAGTTATATCCTATCTACTAATTTTATTTTAAAATTAGTTTGGTTTTGAATTTTTATACGAGATTTCTATATAGTATTTTCATAACCAATATTCGAGTACGTGTTTTAAAATAGTTTTATCTAAATATTTCTAAGTATATATCTTGGATAAGTGATTTAATGTGTTTTAAAGTATTTGAACTCGGCAGACTTTCAGTAGAAATAAATAATATCGGGAATCTTATTCCGTGAGTGAAAAGTGAATTCGAAATTGTTTTCAAATGGTTGAAGTGTAAAATATATCTTGCAAAGATATTTTGAAAATAAATAATTGGGAAAATTATTTAAATCTTGGTGTTTGTTGAGAATATTTATTGATAGTTAAATAATCGACTATCAATATTGGCCTTTTTAAATGGCATTTGAATTTCGATGCGACCAGGGGTTGGATTCCAAGTGGATATTCGAAAACCACATCGAACCTTTGTGATTGTGATGGATCTTTTATTTAAAATATCAACGTGGAATTTGTTGTGATTTGTTTGAAATCTGAATGAACAATTATTTTTAAAATAAGAGCTCATTATTTAGATTAGCCGGGAGAGGACCTTGTGTCATAAAACCCATTTCGAATAATGATACGAAGAAATGGGATTGCATTTGAAGATGGTGTTGAAGACTGGTTATTTTCAAAAGCAAAAGAATTACTTGTCGATTGTCTCTACACCGGGTTGCTCCGGTATAGAGATTTTATCATCCTTTGTGATGGGGATTTCGGACGTGATTAGTGAATATGTGGATTTGCAAGGGCTTCTTCGGAAGTGCCTTCGGTTCTGTTTGAACCCGGAACAGACTTGTATAGCTGTATGTCTTACCCTACACTTTGAGATATAAAGCAGATTTCTTTCAAATAAATATTTGTTGGTGGCAGAGAATTTATTCCCTTAGCTTAACACCCTTCTCTGAGACATACGAGCTCAGAGGTTATGTAGTTGAAGGTTATCAGTGATACACTCCCAATTTGTTAGTGTGGCATGCTAAGTGATGCTGTGTGTTGATGATCATTTGTTGATCATTTGTGATCAAATCATGACTTTGTGAAAAATGTAGCTTTGTGGATGAGACCTCATCGGACCTCACACCCCGGAAATGGTCAAAATAGAAAAGATACGGCAAGGTTATGATGGTCGTGCCCTTTAGGGTATGTCATTTCCTTCTGGAAAAGGGAGGTGTCAGGTATGGAGCCCTGATATTTAACCTTTTTGGTTACTGTAAATATTTTTCTTTGTGGTTGTTGGTGTAGAGGATCCTCGGATAAAGGTCCCAAAGGACCGGGGGACGGCATACTCGAGTAGTAGTTACCTAGTTACAGAGGTAACCCGGCCTTGTGTTGGCAGAGAGCTGGTTAAGTTCTCGGGACGTCCCTCCTATGGCGTACCCATGTGGCAGTAGGAAGTTCCTTAGCCTGACCATTTGTTGGAATCCAAAGAAACAATGCGCGCCCTGTACGGTTTTAGTTGTATAACCTGCCATTTACTTATGGTGGCGCCCCACTGTTTAGATGGTAGTTATAGTAGGCATACAATAATGGTTGTATGCTGGCTAAGATTAATATTATACTTTCGAAATGTTTTCCACAACATGCACTAATAATAATAAATAAATAAATTGCGTATTAAGCATGTTTGACTATCATAAGGAGAAACCCCCCCCCCCAATTCTGCGTTTGCATTGTGTGTGTGGCGGGAGGCCTTATAGTAGTTTCATTTTCCAAAAGCATAGCGGATTTCTTTTTATTTTCTTTGTGAAAATAATGTTTTTAAGATCTCACACCAGTCCCACGACTGACCTGGAGTTTATGGTTCCTTTTCTAAACTCTGGGTGCCTATAATTTTCCACATGGACAGCCTGAAGTCAGGTTAGAAGTTATTCGGGAGCAAAGTCAAGAAGTTGCTGTGGAGATCAGGAGTTGGAGCTGGATGGCGAGGCGTATCACTTATATATGTAATATTTCTTTCCGTTGTTTGTTGTTGTACACTTTGATAATGAAATGTGATGTAATGTAATAGCTGATATAATTCTTTATTTTAAAGATATTCATTTGTCTATTATATTTGTTCCGTGTGATATGTGAGATTCTATTATTGTTTCTGCTTCTTCTTCTACCTCTTCTTCTTTAAACCCTAACGATTCGGTTTTTGGGCATTCGACTGTGTGGCATTTGATTCAATGGACGTATCGATGTCGACTTTCGGGTGCTAAGAAATCGGACATGTTACAAGTGGTATCAGAGCATTTGGTTAAGCGACAACCCTGGCTCTGTTTGGTGTTACTCATTAGAGATAGAGTCAGTAATACTCTAGAATGAGTTTGAGTGTAATAATAGATATGAACGCGTATTTGTTAGTGAATATAAAATTGTTTTGTATTGTGTTGACTTATCGGTTGATTGTTTATAGATTCTGGTCGGTGCAGTTTGGCCAACTGTATCGATAGGGGTTTCTAAACTCTTAAACAAGATAAACCGGCACGGTATTGTTTTAAAATAGGGTAAATGAAATAATTTTACCCAAAACTATTTTTGTATAATAAAGAAATAAATTTTCTATGAATTATTATAATATATGGTTGCTTGATTGTTAGGAAGTGAAAATATTAAATTATTATCATTGATTATTGAATAAGAAATTTAAATTACAATCCAAAGCTAAAATCCAAATGGGATTTGTAATATAAATTGTAAATGAGATTTATAATTTGAAATAGAATTCTAGAGAAATATTGGAAATGTACTTGAAAATATTTGAAATTTGGGAAGTTTGGAAATTAAATTCCTTTTGGGATTGGAAATAGTTTTCGAGGGTTTGGAAAAATGTTTTGAAGGGATGAAAAGCTCTAAACTCTTTTCGGTCACTGGAAAATAATTCGATGATGATCGCGACATCATCAGTGTTCATTTTCGAGTTTCCAGAAGAGGAATTGCTGCCAAATGATTTTAAATTGAAAATTGTTTGCCAAAGTTGCATTTGCTTTGGAAATACAAAGGTTTTTGGATATAAAATTGACTTCAAAATGATTTAAGAAATTGTTTAAAACTCTGGAATCCTATTTAAAATGGTTATGGAATAATAAGCAAGTTTGAAAACTTAGGAAATTCAGATTTAAACTAAAATTTACTTGAGTTAATTTGAATAAAGGAGAATTTGAGAAATCTTGCAGACTAAATGATTGGAATAAAATTATTAAGATGGAAAATAAATTGTGAATGAATGAATTAATTTTACAGTTGTAAGCAAATGAAAGTGAAATTGAATGTTGAAATTCATTTCGAATTTGTAAGTAAATAGAACTGGAATTGGAATTAAATTTGGTTTGTATTAAACAAAGTGAAATATTGAAATAAAATTAGTAAATTAAAAGAAGATTAGATGGATTTCCAAAAATTATTTTTAAATAATTATGGTGGTATGGAATATCTTTCCGTACTTAACACCAAATAGAAAATCTTTCTCCATTTTTGTAAATATACTTATACCATTGAGATAAGTACGTAAATATATTTTCTACGTAGTGAGAATGTTAAATTTTTGTGAATATACTTATACCGTTGAGATAAATATTTGGATATTCTTCTAAGTATTGAAAGGAGTAAAAGGGATTTGTGAGTATACCTTTGTAAAACTATTTTGATACAAGTATTTTCAAGGTGATTTTAATTAATGAAAGGATTAATTAATGTGGTTAGTGGTTGCTTATATATGCTTTAACAATGTTGGTTCTCCCTATGGTTCTGATGTGATTGTTGTTAATTTGATAATTAAATTTCTGACTATCAAACTTGGCTAGCTTTAAATTATCATTGTCGGTTTGAAGGGACTGGGATTAGATATATTGTCCGAAAACCACTTCGAATCAGCATAAGCGTTCGAATAAGAACATCTTGAAGATGATTTAAGATGGATCTTTTGAAGTATGAGGGCTACTTGCTACTAATCCTGAGGGTTATTCCAAAAACGGATGTATTCGAAGTAGTGCCTTTGGTTTCGTTCAGATCTAGAACGAGTTGTATAGATGAATGCTGCCATTGCATTTCTTCCTAGAGAGCAGTGTTAGCATTCCAAGTGGGTTCGCTATTCAAAAGGTAAGTGTAACCTCGAGCTTCACACCCTGTAAATGACTAAAGCAGGTACGTGTAGCAGGGCTAAGTGGGTCGCTCCCATTAGGATATGATCATCACTTTTTCTAGAGTCGATATCTATGTATTCTTGGGGGCCATTATGGTTGTTTGGTCGCAACCATGAGGTGATCGTACTTGGCGTTATCCAGTAAGGGGTAGTGTAACACCCCGTAATTTGGCGTTAGTTATTTAATTAGTTAGTTTGTTAATAAATTAGGTTCTAAAAATGGAATTTTTAAAAATGATAGAATTTAACCATGAAACTTACACTATTGCATTCATGTTGAAATTCTAAGCAACTTTCATATTTGGAGCATTATGATCGGAGTCCAAAGGTAGAAGTCACAGAAGAAAAATGAATTAAGAACGAAAATAATTCGATTAAAATTAACTAATGTTTTTATTCATTAACCTGGGCCCTCAGGTCAACCCACCACTATGAGCGATCGACTAGACGTAGCCAACCTCTAGGAGGGGCGATTGACCGTTCCCTGTATGGAGGTTAGGGTTAACCTAGGCCCAATGGCCCGAATTTAATATATTTCGATCTAATGGTTCCAGTTGATCTTGGGCCTATAAATTCAGGCCTAACCCTTCCTTCTCTTCTCATATTTTTCTAGAGGTAGTAGTGAAGCTTTTCCATTTCTTCTTCTCTACTTTCTTTCTAAACTATAAAAATAAGATATGTATATATATTCATAAAAATTGGAGAAGAATAGAAATCTAATAAAAAGGAGAAGAGAATCAACTATACATGTATTTGAGGTAATTTATATATATATATATATATATATATATATATATATATATATATATATTGTCTATTTTTCCTCCCAATCCTGAATCCCTTCTCAGATCTATAATTCTAATGTATGTATATACTCTTTTATACATATTTCTTAGATTAAAAAAGGATCTGGAAATGAATTTAAGGTTCTACTTCAAATCTAGAGATTTGGATCGCTTTTAAAAGATGAGTGGGAAATTTTATACATTGTTTATGATTTTAAATCTATTTCGTTGGCATACGTTTGATTATTATGCCTAAATAAACTTTGTTTGCGAATTGTAGGCTTAAATTAAGGTAGAAAACTATTGCTTACATATTCTTCTTTTATGTCTAATTTGTAATATGTTTACACCTAGATCTAAAAATTTGTCCCAAAGATTTTAGAATTTGAATGGTGTATATTTTATTCCAGACCTATACTTAGTGTAAAATAGGATTTTTGGATTATTGCCTAATTTGTGCTGTGGTGTAGATTTTCCATAGTATAATTTATGGAAAGAACATCCATTTGATTGTTATAAATTTGTTTAATTTTTTCACTTTTCATTCAAAAGGGCAATGTTCAATCTAACTAGGAATAAGAAACTGTCCATTCCTTGTAATTTCAAATGAATTCAATCTTTTCTTTTTATGTTAAACCAAATTATGGAAATCATAGCGGAGAATCTTCCTAATGAACCTAATTCTAGCAAATTAAATATGAAAAGCATATTCTAGTCAAATATTCACGACTAGAATATATTTGATAGGAATATATAGTTTTATTATGTAGTTTATATGTATTTATTGCATTAATAAAGAAGAATAACATTTATTCATTCATTATTTATGCAAAACGTTCGTTAGTTATTATTATTTTGAGGGAAGCGAATAGGTAGAATTACGAAATGTGGTAATTCCTATTAATGGGCAATAAATTTGGAATTGTCAATGATTGAGATTGTAACAACAATTGATGGGAAATTAATGGAAAATGATGGATAGGGTTGGTTTTGGTGTTACAATTGGTTAATGTGGGAATTAAAGACTGTAACTCCAATTAATGGGTAATTAATGGAAATGAATTTAAGGGTTACAATTAATAGGGACAAATGGATATAAAAGGATTGATAAAAATGAAATAGATATAAAAAGGTTACTAATTTGAAATTAGTAATCATTCATAAATGTCTTAAGAAATGTCCGTTAGGAATTTATGGACAAATTGACATTTATGAGCATTAAAAAGGGAATTCATGAGTAGATCACTATTTAAAGTACATCTTATTGCCTTAAATAAATGGGGAATTATTAAGCTAAGTCCAATGTCAACCTAAGGTAGTATTAGTGAAGACTTAGGGTAGTTAATTAGACTTAGTAAGTTAGTAATTCAAGGTCAGTAGAGTCACTCGATAGAAGACTGCCCTTCACTTTGAGGCTACCAGCAGTCGGGTGCACTTAATACTGATGTGAGATGTCACTAATCCTAGAACACGTGACATTGCAAGAGATAATACCTGCTTTAGGGTTAGAGGAATTAAATGGTTGTTTGAGGGCCTGCCTCTTTCCTAATTAAAAAGTACTAAATGGTCCAAATTTAGAATTACGAATGGTAAAGAGTATCTCCATAGGGGTTCGCTTCTGGTTTGAGGTACTAAGTGGCTGTGGGGTCCACCTCTTTCCTAAAGGGAAGTATTAAGTAATATAGTGAGATTCCAAATAAGGATGTATCTATAAAGGTTTGCTTTAGTGTTGAGATATTAAGTGGCTATCCTAAGTCCCACCTCTCTACCGAAAGAAGTAACCTAAAGTGGTTCCATATTTATAATTAAGAGTGATAATGGATATCTCGAGAAGGGTGTTCTTTAGGTTTGAGGTACTAAGTGAGTGATCTAGGGTTCGCCTCTCTCCTTTAAAAAGAAGTACTAAGTAGCTTAATGAGATTTCCAAGCAATTTCAGCTAGATAGTACTAGTGATGAGTCGTATTAAATGGAAAAGGCCACCTATAAATAGGTGCTAAATGGTCGGAGACCCGTCCAGTCCTTATTAATGAGGTAATAAGTGGCTTGGATATAGTTTCTCATATTGCTAAGACTTTAATAGCGATAGATGCACAACAGTATGGCTATTATAAATTAAAAGGGCATAGATAGTGGTCAAAGGTCTTTGTGACTAGGACCAATAGACTAATAATGACGATGCTAGAAGTCCACCTTAGAAATAGGTCTTAAATGACGGTGTCTACCTCGATTGAGGTATTAAAAGGTAGAGTCTGTCTAAAATTATTATGTGGTGATAGTAGAAGCCCGCTTCATATTTAGAAATATCAAGTGGAAAATGGGTATGGAAGTATTGGGTGGTTGGTAAGGCTTCGTGGGTATTTTGTGCCTTAAGAATGGGAAGGTAAGTAATCACGTGTGCAACACAATGCTAGATCAGATTGGCATATCTTAATAGACATGGCCATTAATTGGAAACCAATCGGTATGAATTTACTTTACGGACTTTTTGTAGAATTTCAAGTCACCAGAATGTTCTTCTGACCCCCTCCTCATTACAACCCATAAGATAGATTTAGAGGAACAGATCACTGGAGCTAGATGTGTTTAGCCATCGAAAAAGTCTTCTTTTATCTCGTACTTGATGCTGATGTGACAATCTGCTATCTAAAGAATACCATTAATTCCAAGGTAGTAGTCATAATCAGTATTCTCATCCTATTATTGTTTCTACTGTGAGTTTAGATTTCTATCAATCTCTGATAATGCTTATGCTTATTTGCAGGTACCAAATCCAAAAATTATGCTTTGATGGACTTGGGTTTCGATTTTTATCAAAATTTAAACCCATTAATATATAGGTTGTTACAGGTAGGGTCGGTCCTGAGTAGCAGAGGTGTAACGTGTTGTAATCTCCAGTTCATTTTATCTAAAGGTGTAATGATTCGGTGGATAGACCTTTACCCTTTCATAGCTGGAATTTATTTCCCAATACGAGCCTTTAGACTTGATTGTATACCTATTATGCTAGAATTCAATTAATGTAACAATTTATCGATTTTATATTTAAATATTTTATTTAAATATTCCATCTTTAGTCGGATTTTAGTCCGAAAAGCTACTTTTTGCATACGGTCAAATTAGGACTCGGGACCACTCCCATTGAGTTTAAAATGCCGTTTGCGACCTTTTTGAGTATAAGCTTCGATATGTTTGGAGAAAGTTGATTTTTGCTACTTTTCACTTTGGGTTTTGGGTTTGGGCTCAGCCCTATGTTTAACTTATGCTCAAATCTGAGCCACTCTTCCCCATTCACCCTCATTCTCTTCTCTTTTCAGTTTTTAAAGTATTAATGGTGGGAGAGATTGGAAATTAAAACTCCAAAACCCTAGTTCCTTTTGCAACTTCAAATTCCTAGCTCCAAATTCAAGAGAACCCATTGGTAAGCATTCTCTTCTTCTTCTCCAACTTATTCTCTTACCAATTTCAGAAATTCCTAAACCTAATTTTGGGAATGATCTTGTTTTGAGCATAGATTCAAGCTCATTTGGGCTGTGTTGAAGAGAGGTTGATTCTCCATTTGCTTTCAAGCTTCTTCTTGTTTGATTTTGTAAAAAGGTGAGATTTTTAATCTCACATCTAAGTCTATGAATTATCTTCGATTGTTAGGTATAAAATTCCTAACACTTATTCTTGTGCAATTGCTTTTGATTTGGATTTCTTTTGAGAATATTCCAATTTTAGTGTTTGAAAGCCAAATCCTTAAAAATCATAGCTTTGAGGTTCAAATGTGTTTTTGGTGATGCATCGAGGAGCCAATAGGGCCGGGTAGCCGTTAGGCATAATTCCCTAGCGTCCGTGCTCGTTCGGTTGCGAATTGGTGGAGGTTGCATATCAATTTATGGGCATCAATTTGCAGAGCATCAGGTTCGGCCGACCGACCCCCCTGGTCCGGTCGACCGACCTGCTAGTAAAAGTGCAGTTGCACTTCCCTATTTCTGGTTCGGCCGACCTACCCCCCTGGTTCGGTCGACCGACCTGATGCCCGAGAAGTTTTCAAAACAGGGTTCGGTCGACCGAGCTCTGTAGCCGGCCGACCGACCTGATGAATTTTGCCTATTTTCGCCTAGTCGCGTGAATTTCCAACTTTGATCGATTCGTGTTGTTTCCTAGTTGTTGTTATCATCTATTATGACTTTGATGACTCTTTTTAGGGATTTTTGAATATCCATTTCGATGGATCCTTTATCGATTTCTTTGGATTTTATTCACGTCTTCGTATGTGAATTTTAGTGATTGATTGTTCTTACAATCTTCTTTGTGATTTGTCACTTTAAAAATATAAAGGTTTTCTATACTAGTAGTAAATATCAAAACTCTTTCCTCAAACGATTTCAATACTATTTTAATACCAAATTCGTTTATAAAACCGTTTTTCAATCTATTAGTATATACAAACCTTTACCTCACTCGTATGAGAAATCTAATTAAACGACTTAGTAAAACAAGTGGTATGAAACGCTTGCGTTCACTTTGTTGGTTAATTCTTGGACTTGTTCGATTGAAACTCTTGTGACAATTTTCTAGTGGAGATCTACAATTTGTTCGTAAATATTTAAGTTAAGCTAGTGGTTATGGGACATGATGCTAGGCTCATATATTTACTAGCTTACTGTAATCGACACTTCTCGTTGATCATGACGATCATCTTTGTGATTTAGACTAGCAATGTGCGATGTCTCTTTGTCTGCGAGGGAGACTAAACCCCGTTTTGTGGAGTTTCGACTCAATTTGGTGGGGTAGCAACCCATGGTCTTCGGGCCGTTTGTGTAGCTTCGGCTCAATTTGTGATGGTTAGCAACCATGGAATTAGCGTTCCGTTTGTGATACACGTGTTGGTGGGCTTTATGCTCCCGTTTGTGATAGGCCTCCCCCCTTTGTGATTTCTGGATTTCTTGAGATGATTTCTAGAATTTGTGTTTCACCAATTTTCATGATTTCCATTGATAAGTTTTATCAATATTTGTGCATTGGTGAATTTGTGCGTCATTGACTTTTGTGATTTCTGGATTTCGCGTATTGAATTCTGGAATTTGTGTGTCACTGACTTTTGTGATTGACATTGATATTATTGTCAATATTTGTGAATTGGTGAATTTGTGTGTCATTGACTTTTGTGATTGACATTGATATAATCGTCAATATTTGTGGTTTGATGAAAGAAATAAGGAGTATGGCATTTCTTTGATTCTTGTGTAGATTTGGTGATATTGATTAATCTCTCGTTGATTTTCAATTACTTATATATATCACAGCTTGGAATTGTGATTATTATGTGTTTAGTCATATCTCTTATTCTATATCGTTTCATCTGATATCTATAGTTAGACTGATCCGTTTATTATTTTTTATTAAACAATACTCGGGTCAGACCGAGATGTTACAGGTGCTTCTGCTTGACTTCTCCCCAGGGATCCATTGCTCTGATCTTTTGCTTACTACTTAGATTAGTAGTTTTTGTTGTATACTCTTAAGATATTGACTCATTGATGTATTCTTTTGTATAGCACATGTTGCTATTATTTTGTGTTATTGTGGATCTTTTTAGACCACTACTCTGACATACACTTTCATGTGTTAGTTATATATATTCATATCTTCTACTGCCTTTGTGATATGAATTGTCTGTGACTGATTTATGTTATGCTTATTTCTATATTTGTTTCCGAAGATATTATAGCCACCATGTGATATCTTTGAGTTTGTGTCGACATGTCGGATTTCCACTTAAAAAGAATTGCATGTTATACTATCTGACATATCGATGCTCGCACAAAGCAATTACACGGATGGTCGCTCCTCAACAGTCTTATTCTCCGTGCTAGTTGACAGCATTACTTCGTAGTGTTCTTGGCTAGCGTGGGTATAGAAGTGGGGCGTCACAGCTTGGTATCAGAGCCAAACTTCGGAACAATATGGAATAATATAACAAGGATCATCGTCCTAAGTCCATCTTAGGAGTCGTGCTTTAGGATTTAATTCGAGTCTTCGTACCGATTCATCCTATTTTCCTTATGATTCCTTGTTTTGTCTATCAAGATTGCTTGATATTCAATTTGGTGAATAACCTTTTTCTTCTTCTTCTTTCTTTCTAAAGGGAGAGAAATGTCTAGACCAGGCCGTCCCAGAGCTGGACCATCTAGTGTTCCACCCCAAGATGGAGTTTTTATGACTGCTCAACGGCTTCTGGATTTAGTGACGAATGCTCAAGCAACTGGAGCTAACCCGGAACCTACTCACCCAAAGTCGGGATTTGCACGCTTGTGCAGCGATTATACTAATTTGGGTGGGGAGCCATTCAAAGGTTTCGAAACTATTATTGAAGTACAGGCTTGGCTAAGGTCATGCGATCGAATCTTTTCTTGCATGAATCTTATTGACCTTCACCGAGTTTAGGTGGCCTCTAGTATGCTCCGAGAAAGAGCATTGGACTGGTACGAGCTTCTTATTTCTGAGATTAATGAAGCGGATCTCACCTGGGAGCAATTCCGGGAAAGCTTCGAGTTGAAATTCGTACCAGAAGCTGAGAAGGTGACTTTGGCTCGCCGTTTTATAGACCTTGTTCAAGGTGAATCTTCCGTGGCGGATTATGTCGCGTCTTTTGAATCTCTCTCCAAATATGGGGTTGAATACATCAACACCCCATTGAAGAAAAATCAGAGGTTCGTCTATGGCTTAAACAAAAATCTCAAGAAGCCATTGCTTCTAAAATTAGAAGTTTCTTTCGACCAACTCATTGATATCGCTCTTCGTCTTGAAGAGGCGGATATGGAGAATGATGTTGAAGTGGTGGGTTCCAAACCAAACTTCAACAACAACAAGAAAAGGCCCAGTAAATTCAAAGGCCCTTATCCCAATAAGAAAGGGAAGCAATCGACCTCCGTGCTAAAGACTTCTTCCTTTGGCCGTGGGGAATGCTATAATTGTGGTTCGAAGGACCATTATGCGAACAAGTGCCCAAAGTCTCTCTCTTGTCGCTACTGCAAAGTTCCCGGTCATGTTATATCTTCATGCCCCAAACATCAAGGCAAGAAGGAGGGAAAGTTAAATGTTGCTCAAGCCCCTGGCAACACATCTCGTGGTCAAGGTATGCCTCATTCTATCCTTGATGGAATTATTTTATTTCGTGATCATCCTATTCGAGTTCTTTTTGATACGGGTGCGTCCGATTCTTTTATATCAAAAGAACTTGTTGATGCTTTTTCTTTGGATGTTTTGTGTTTAATGACTTCTTTGAGAATTGCGAATCCGGTTGGTGAATCCGCAACAATCAGTTTATTGTGTAAAGATGTCGAGATTATTTTGTGTGATTTTTCTTTTCGAGCCGATTTGCATGTCATGCGTTATTTAGGCTTTGGAATGATTTTGGGAATGGATTGGCTTAACCGTTATGAAGCTCATATCCTATGTCCTGAGCAGACTATTCATCTTCGACATCCTCAATCTGTTAAGCAGATTTCTATTAATCTTCAAGATTCAGTTTCCAGCTTGGTCGCATCTTTATATTCTTTAAATCCTCGTGATGACGATGATGATGATGAGGGTGATATTATTTCTCTTATTCACGTCGTTCGTGAATTTTCCGACATATTCGAACCCGTTTTAGGATTACCACCTAAGCGGGCAATTGAGTTCAGAATTAATCTTATTCCTGAAGCTCAACCTATCACTCGTCCTCCTTATCGTATGTCCAATAAAGAAAACGAGGAGATGCGTAAACAATTATCCGAATTGGAGACGAAGCAATTTATTCGCTCTAGTTCCTCGCCTTGGGGAGCTTCGGCTATTTTTTTGAAGAAATCCGATGGTACACTTAAGCTTTGCGTTGACTACCGCAAGCTTAATGATCTTACTATCAAAAATGAATATCCTTTACCTCGGATTGATGACCTATTTGATCAACTTAGTGGTGCTAGAGTCTTTTCGCAACTAGACTTAGCTACTGGATTTCATCAGCTTCGTATTGCAGAGGATAGCATTCCTTTGACATCGTTCCGTACTCAATATGGATCTTATGAATGGCTTGTTATGCCATTTGGTTTGACAAATGCTCCGACGTATTTCGTTGACCTTATGAATCGGGTTTTCAAAGATTTTCTCGACCGATTTGTTCTCATCTTTATCGATGATATTCTTGTGTATTCTAAAACCAAGGAGGAGCATGAAAAACATCTTCAGATTGTGTTGGAAACTCTTAGGAGTAATCAATTAAAGGCAAAATTTTCTAAATGCCACTTTTGGCAATCTCGTGTGAAGTTTCTTGGTCATATTATTTCCGAATCCGGAATTTCCGTGGATCCTTCAAAGATTGAAGTGATTCAAGATTGGAAGAGACCGGAGAGTGTGATAGAGATTCGTAGTTTTCTCGGATTGGCGGGCTATTACCGTCGTTTTATCAAAGACTTTTCTAAGATTGTCGTGCCTCTCACTAGCTTGACGAAGAAAGGTGTTAAATACATTTGGTCGGAAAAATGTGAAGCTTCTTTTCAGAAATTAAAAGAACTTCTTTCTGATGCTCCTATTCTTGTTATCCCCGAGGGGAATCAAGATTTCGTTGTTTATACCGATACTAGTCGCGTTGGTTTGGGTGCCGTTCTTATGCAAAAAGAACGTGTTATTGCTTATGCTTCTAGGCAATTAAAGCCTGTTGAGACTAGATATGCCACTCATGATTTAGAGCTCGCGGCTATTGTTTTCGCCCTTCGTATTTGGCGTCATTATCTTTTAGGAGAGAAATTTGTTATTTATACTGATCATAAGTCCTTGAAGTATTTATTCTCTCAAAAGGAACTTAATTTGCGTCAACAGCGTTGGCTCGAATTTCTTGCACCATATGATCTTGATATTCATTATACTCCCGGTAAGGGTAATCGTGTTGCCGATGCTCTTAGCCGAAAACAACAAGCTGTTGTTTCTATGATGATATCGGAATGGAACGATCTCGGGATCTTATCCACTTGTGAGATTCGAGAGCACATATCCGATTTATGCTCATCATTTGTTTTATGTGGCCTTGAGGCTCATCCATCTCTTTTAGACCGCATTCTTGAAGCTCAAAGGCTAGATCCTGAATTGGCTCTTCTTGGCCAAAATATTAAGGATAAAATTGATATTGAAGGTTTGAAAGACTTTGATATCGATTCTCGTGGCGGCATTCGGAAATTTGGTAGACTTGTCGTGCCAAATATTGGTGATCTTCGTAAAGATATTTTAAAAGATTCTCATCATTCAAAATTTATCATTCATCCCGGTAGTAGTAAAATGTACGCGGATATGAAGCGGCTTTATTATTGGGAGGGAATGAAACTTGACATCGCTAACTTCGTTAAGCGTTGCATGACTTGCCAACTCGTCAAGGCCGAGCATCAAAGGCCCGGTGGGTTATTGCAACCTTTAGAAATTCCAATTTGGAAGTGGGACCAAATTTCCATGGATTTTATAGATGGCCTTCCCCGTTCTCGTTCGGGTCATGATAGCTTATGGGTGATTGTTGATAGACTTGCTAAATCCGCCCATTTTATTCCCGTTCGGTCTAACCGAACCGTTCCTCTTTTGGCCAAGCTCTTTATCAAAGAGATTGTTAAATTGCATGGAATTCCTACTTCTATTGTTAGTGATCGTGATCCATTGTTTACTAGTGGATTTTGGAAGAGTCTTCAAAAAGCTTTGGGAACGAAGCTCAATTTTAGCACCGCTTATCATCCTCAGTCCGATGGACAAACCGAGCGTGTGAATCAAACTCTTGAAGATCTTCTTCGTGCTTGTGTTCTTGATTTTGGTGGAAGTTGGAAAGATAATATTTCACTTGTTGAATTTTCCTATAATAATAGCTTCCAATCTAGTATTGGTATGGCACCTTTCGAGGCACTCTATGGAAGGCCATGCCGATCTCCTTCTTGTTGGCTTGAGACCGGTGAGAAGCTGGGTTTAGGTCCTGATTATATTCGTGATTACACAGAAAAGATTGATCTTATTCTTCATAGGATGAAAGAAGCCCAAAGTAGACAAAAATCCTATGCCGATAACCGAAGAAGGAAATTAGAATTTTCTGTTGGAGATCTTGTTTTTATTCGTGTTTCACCTATGAAGGGTGTTGTACGTTTCAGTCGATCGGGAAAGCGCCTCGATACATTGGACCATTTCCTATCGCTGAACGTATTGGTTCCATGGCTTATCGCCTTTTATTACCGGCTTAATTTTCTGCTATCCATGACGTGTTTCATGTTTGTCAACTTCGGAAGTGTCTTCGGGATTCCGATTCTGTTCTTGAGCCCGGTGTTGTGGAAGAGATTGAAGTTTCACCGAATTTAACTTATGAGCAGCATCCTGTTCGTATTATTGCTTCGGAAGTCAAACGACTTCGAAATAAAGATGTCCCGCTTGTTAAAGTTCAATGGTCTTCAAATCCCAAGGATTGTTCTTGGGAATCTAGAGAGTACATCGAGCGAACACATCCGGACTTACTTTCTCGTGCTCTTTGAGGTGAACTTCTTATTTCAAATTTATTTTGTGTTGAATATGCTTTTATGGTTGTTACTACATATCTTCTTCTTAAATATTGCGAGGATGAAATTTCTTTAAGGAGGGGAGTCTGTAACAACCCGCATATTTATCGATTTTATATTTAAATATTTTATTTAAATATTCCATCGTTAGTCGGATTTTAGTCTGAAAAGCTACTTTTTGCATACGGTCGAATTAGGACTCGGGACCACTCCCATTGAGTTTAAAATGCCGTTTGCGACCTTTTTGAGTATAAGCTTCGATATGTTTGGAGAAAGTTGATTTTTGCTACTTTTCACTTTGGGTTTTGGGTTTGGGCTCAGCCCTATGTTTAACTTATGCTCAAATCTGAGCCACTCTTCCCCATTCACCCTCATTCTCTTCTCTTTTCAGTTTTTAAAGTATTAATGGTGGGAGAGATTGGAAATTAAAACTCCAAAACCCTAGTTCCTTTTGCAACTTCAAATTCCTAGCTCCAAATTGAAGAGAACCCATTGGTAAGCATTCTCTGCTTCTTCTCCAACTTATTCTCTTACCAATTTCAGAAATTCCTAAACCTAATTTTAGGAATGATCTTGTTTCGAGCATAGATTCAAGCTCATTTGGGTTGTGTTGAAGAGAGGTTGATTCTCCATTTGCTTTCAAGCTTCTTCTTGTTTGATTTTGTAAAAAGGTGAGATTTTTAATCTCACATCTAAGTCTATGAATTATCTTCGATTGTTAGGTATAAAATTCCTAACACTTATTCTTGTGCAACTGCTTTTGATTTGGATTTCTTTTGAGAATATTCCAATTTTAGTGTTTGAAAGCCAAATCCTTAAAAATCATAGCTTTGAGGTTCAAATGTGTTTTTGGTGATGCACCGAGGAGCCAATAGGGCCGGGTAGCCGTTAGGCATAATTCCCTAGCGTCCGTGCTCGTTCGGTTGCGAATTGGTGGAGGTTGCATATCAATTTATGGGCATCAATTTGCAGAGCATCAGGTTCGGCCGATCGACCCCCCTGGTCCGGTCGACCGACCTGCTAGTAAAAGTGCAGTTGCACTTCTCTGTTTCTGGTTCGGCCGACCGACCCCCCTGGTTCAGTCGACCGACCTGATGCCCGAGAAGTTTTCAAAACAGGGTTCGGTCGACCGAGCTCTGTAGCCGGCCGACCGACCTGATGAATTTTGCCTATTTTCGCCTAGTCGCGTGAATTTCCAACTTTGATCGATTCGTGTTGTTTCCTAGTTGTTGTTATCATCTATTATGACTTTGATGACTCTTTTTAGGGATTTTTGAATATCCATTTCGATGGATCCTTTATCGATTTCTTTGGATTTTATTCACGTCTTCGTATGTGAATTTTAGTGATTGATTGTTCTTACAATCTTCTTTGTGATTTGTCACTTTAAAAATATAAAGGTTTTCTATACTAGTAGTAAATATCAAAACTCTTTCCTCAAACGATTTCAATACTATTTTAATACCAAATTCGTTTATAAAACCGTTTTCCAATCTATTAGTATATACAAACCTTTACCTCACTCGTATGAGAAATCTAATTAAACGACTTAGTAAAACAAGTGGTATGAAACGCTTGCGTTCACTTTGTTGGTTAATTCTTGGACTTGTTCGATTGAAACTCTTGTGACAATTTTCTAGTGGAGATCTACAATTTGTTCGTAAATATTTAAGTTAAGCTAGTGGTTATGGGACATGATGCTAAGCTCATATATTTACTAGCTTACTGTAATCGACACTTCTCGTTGATCATGACGATCATCTTTGTGATTTAGACTAGCAATGTGCGATGTCTCTTTGTCTGCGAGGGAGACTAAACCACGTTTTGTGGAGTTTCGACTCAATTTGGTGGGGTAGCAACCCATGGTCTTCGGGCCGTTTGTGTAGCTTCGGCTCAATTTGTGATGGTTAGGCACCATGGAATTAGCGTTCCGTTTGTGATACACGTGTTGGTGGGCTTTATGCTCCCGTTTGTGATAGGCCTCCCCCCTTTGTGATTTCTGAATTTCTTGAGATGATTTCTAGAATTTGTGTTTCACCAATTTTCGTGATTTCCATTGATAAGTTTTATCAATATTTGTGCATTGGTGAATTTGTGCGTCATTGACTTTTGTGATTTCTGGATTTCGCGTATTGAATTCTGGAATTTGTGTGTCATTGACTTTTGTGATTGACATTGATATTATTGTCAATATTTGTGCATTGGTGAATTTGTGTGTCATTGACTTTTGTGATTGACATTGATATAATCGTCAGTATTTGTGGTTTGATGAACGAAATAAGGAGTATGGCATTTCTTTGATTCTTGTGTAGATTTGGTGATATTGATTAATCTCTCGTTGATTTTCAATTACTTATATATATCACAGCTTGGAATTGTGATTATTATGTGTTTAGTCATATCTCTTATTCTATATCGTTTCATCTGATATCTATAGTTAGACTGATCCGTTTATTATTTTTTATTAAATAATACTCGGGTCAGACCGAGATGTTACAGGTGCTTCTGCTTGACTTCTCCCCAGGGATCCATTGCTCTGATCTTTTGCTTATTACTTAGATTAGTAGTTTTTGTTGTATACTCTTGAGATATTGACTCATTGATGTATTCTTTTGTATAGCACATGTTGCTATTATTTTGTGTTATTGTGGATCTTTTTAGACCACTAATCTGACATACACTTTCATGTGTTAGTTATATATATTCATATCTTCTTCCGCCTTTGTGATATGAATTGTCTGTGACTGATTTATGTTATGCTTATTTCTATATTTGTTTCCGAAGATATTATAGCCACCGTGTGATATCTTTGAGTTTGTGTCGGCATGTCGGATTTCCACTTAAAAAGAATTGCATGTTATACTATCTGACATATCGATGCTCGCACAAAGCAATTACACGGATGGTCGCTCCTCAACAGCCTTATTCTCCGTGCTAGTTGACAGCATTACTTCGTAGTGTTCTTGGCTAGCGTGGGTATAGAGGTGGGGCGTCACAATATTATAAATTACTCCTTACGATGTAAGATTCTGTTCTATCTTTTATTTCCTTTTACCTTAACAATCTATCATTCCAACACTTGGATACTCAGCATATGGATATCATGGTTGTATTAGTGTTGACTTTCGTGGATCAAAAGAGTGGGTCGTTACAATTGGTATTAGAGCATAGGTAGAGTGAACTCTTAGGTTTAGGTAGAGGTTAACTCATTTAAGATAGGGTAAGTGAGACCTTAGGATGGGTATGAGTGTTTTATATATGCAAGCGCGTATTTATTAGTACTATAATAATGTTTTATGTTGAGTTGATTTATCGGTTGAGTGGTTAATAAATTCTGATCCATATAGAATGTACAACTATGTCGGTAGAGGTTTCTAAACACTTAAACTAGGTAAACCAACACAGTATCATTTTGGAAATGGGTAAATGAAATAATTTTACCTAGATTTTATTTTATTTATAAAAGATCAATTTTTAGAAATAGATATAGTTATTTATGCTATGTTTGTTTGTTAGGAAATCATAATATTTGATTATTATCATTTATTGTATGATTAGTCATGCTCACCCAGTTAGGAGTATTACTATTGTTCGTTGATTGATTATTTATGCTCGGCCAATTGATGAGCATTTATTGTTGATTAAATTAAATAAGAAAACCTTGTGAATTCAGTTTCATAATTTGACTACAAGGCATCCAGTAGTGATGCGGGTTAGAGTTTAATTTTAATAAAAGTGTTTTTTATAGTTAAATAACGTAAAATTTGTGAAATAACTTTATATAAGGAAGTGAAATCGTCCATGTATATTTTTTAAATGCAGTTTATAACTAAAAAGGATTTAAGCTGAGAATTTGAGAAGTTAAATCCCGATATGTAGGAAATTGTTTTTCACAAAGGATTTTGGAGAAAATAATAATAGTATTATTTGGAAGTGTTTTTGAACAAAAATATTTTTAAGGATTTTAAAAGAAATAGAAAGCACTGAACTCACTTTGGTCGTTAAAAAATAATTTTGATAATGACTACAACATCAGCGGTATTCATTTTCGAGTTTCTCGATGAGGAGTTGCTACCATAGAAATTTGTTTAGAGTTATTTTGGATAAAACAGGTCATGATTTAAAAATCCCAATGTAATGATTTGATATATAAATGAAGATATGTATATTATTATTTCAAAATAGAGTTGAAATAAAACCGAATGTTTAATTATGAAGTTTTTAGCTAAGTTATTTATGAATACATGTACCCTATTCATTATAGTAATTTGGCTTTACATCTCATTTTGATACGTTGGTTGGTAGTTTTTCATTTATTGAAATGAAATGGAATTTTTGACAAATTTGGATAGTGAGGACTTCCATATTTGATTTAGAAATTTAAGCTAAGTATTTTATGAAAATTAAGAAATAAGCTTTTATAACTCATAAATTTGAGAAGATAGTAAGTTGAAACAAGTTTTAGATTTGTTGAACATTCTGTTTAAGTAAAAAAAATCTGATATTGTATATACTCTTAGGAAGTAGAAGAGTATTTTAAAAAAATGAGCTTGAGTTATAGAATGTTAAAAGGCTTAAATATTGTTTCTTAAGTAAATAAAGATTCCTTAAAAAGGTAATTATAATCTTGGGAAATATTTTATTAATTAAGATAAGTTTTTATAAAGTGTTTGTAGGCTTAAAGTAATTTGTTATGAAATGACTTAAAAAATGAATTCTAGAATTAATCAAAAATATGAACTTAAGTTTTAAAGTGTTGATAAAACCTAAGTTGTGTTTTAAAAATGTTTATAAACGTAAGTATGGTTTCATAAAATAGTTCATAAATAATTTTAGTATTAAATGGAATATACTAAGAAATAATAAATGTGAATTAAAATAATTGGTATAGTTAAGAAACATAAATTTGAAAATTGAGCTATGAGATGAAATTTAACTTAAGTAAAGTAAAGCTAAATAAAACGATTTATGAAATGGTTTGTAAATGAATTTTAGTATTAAAGGAAATACTATTGGTTGGGAATAGAAGAGAAATTTGTAGAACTAAGAAAAACCAATTGTAATATATACGTAAGTGGTACGTAGGTCATTTTACTTGCATAACTGATTTGTTCCAGATTCGAGTGCATGATTTCGGGGTGATGTACACCTGTCTTAGATAAAAAAAAATCATTCAATCCTTGACGGCAGATACTTGATATGAATTTTTGATTTGATTCTAAAGTTCTTTCTTGTATTATATGGCTATGTAAGGAGAACAGATGTTTCTTATCAAGGAACCAGATCAGATTCCTCATTAGAGTGGTCGAGTGAGCGATACTAGTTTGGAAGTGAAATTTTGTGATCGAGCAAGTGATCGGATTTGGTATTACATACGAATAACATACGTATATCGTACATGCTTATGTAATTGTATGCTTTTATCACTAAAAATGCAAGTTTCGTGATTTGTTATGGCATGGTTGTTTGAGATGTTTTCTATGTATATTTTGGCATGCTTAAATTCATGTACATGATGGCTAAGATGTAGTATTATTTCATTTTAATGTTTAACTCTCTTTGGGTTATGTAAGTGAGATTCGGGTACATGGAAGCAAAGACGAGCTTGCTACTTCTGGTTCCATAATAAAGTTTAGTTGCCCGACTAATAAGTACGTGCTTATTTTTGGTTTGATAATCTCATGCACCAGATATGGGAGGCCACTTGGCTTTTGTTTTCTTTTGTTGGTTTGGGCCCACAGTGGCGATTTTTAGTTTTTCCGACCAAGCCACGCAAAGGGGATGCGGCTGAAATTTTCTACAACTTTAAAAGATTTAGCGAATTTAGTAATCCTTTTCACCTAATTGATTTTGGAAAGTTAAAGGGTTTGGAAGCATTTTTCTTACCTTTGGGAGTTTCGGGGACGGAATTCTTTTAAGGAAGGAGAATGTAATGACCCAAAATTTTAGCCATTTGATTTTGTTGTAAATATTCAAATATTAGTTTTATAAGTCAAATTTAAAATTCAAACATAGGGATTTATTTGAATATGTATAATGTAATAGTGATTTAAATATCAGAACTATTTAAATAATTGAATCTAGAATTGAATAAACTAATCTCAAAAGCTTATTTAAATTTTGTTTAAAAAAACTAGGATAGTAGTAAACTTTTAATTTAGAATTAAAAGTGAGTAAATTTGTTTTAAAGATAATTCGTTTTAAATAACATGTGAAATTATTATTTTGAGGCATAGTCTTGGGTTTTGACAAAACTAAAGCCTTTGGATCTGGAATAATGAATTATTAAACACTGATAAGTTTATGCGGTGAGATTGGACATAATGTGTGATTATGTGAGCTCGAAATGTGTAATGTTTAATTTTACAGAATTAAAATAGTACAATTTGGTTTAATAAACTAATTTTTGTATATAATGGACTTAGGTCCCGAAAATGGTTCCATTGAGTTGGAACAGGGGTATTTAGCCATGAACGCCAGTGAGCATGCCTCGTTTCGAGTTCGTGTATTTAGGGGCATGAATAATATCAAAGAGAATCCTATGCAAGGACTCCCAAGCCTATTATTTTTGGCTCAAACCCAAGCTTCATACACTAGCTGTCGTTTATACAACTCCTTCATCCTACGGCCTTCAATCATCAGACCCTTTAGAGGAATTTTTGGT
This sequence comes from Allium cepa, assembly GCA_030765085.1. Taxonomy (NCBI): domain Eukaryota; kingdom Viridiplantae; phylum Streptophyta; class Magnoliopsida; order Asparagales; family Amaryllidaceae; genus Allium; species Allium cepa. The sequence continues at coordinate 577,196,430 of CM060943.1, read as the reverse complement.
GGCCCCATCTAAGGAAGTGTTCGTAGTGGAGATGGCAGCGTGATGGACAGGCCAATTGACTTGAGATGGCCCATGGCGACGGCGAAGTTGAGATGAACGCAATTGTGTTTTTGGGTTCATTAGGCAGTATAGGTGGCGGTTGGTGGCGATTCCAGTAGCAATCGTCTTGGATTGGTCGAGGCATGCATGGGTGATGATGCGGTAGTGGCCAGAGTTTTGAGGCAATGACGACGAAGTGTTGAAATGGTCTGGTTTTCGTTCGAATGTGTTAGGGGAGAGGGTTGATTAGCAGCCTGACATATTAAGCTAGGGTAATTAAGGTTAATGAATGTAACTAAGGGAATTAATTATTTTAATTAATTAAAAATCTTGTAAATAAAATAACTATTCATAATAGGTCTAAACAGAACACGGTCAGTCGTGTTAGGCTTGTATCAACGATATCTACCTTATGAAATTGGATTAGCTCAGATCGAAGTTTGTGGGAATTTCAGCTAAAAGTCGAACGCTGTTCGATTTTAGACCGAACCAGAATGCAGAAGCGATAACTGGAATTTTGGTGAGTTTAACTCACCTTTTTGGTTTATCAGTAAGACATATAAAAGGTGAATTTTACGGATTGTGTTAGTTTAAAATATTGGTTGTATGCTTGGATGTTTTAATTGGTTGACGTTTGATTTTGATGAATTGTTATTTTTGAAAATGGTCAATATGTGAAATCATTTGCAACAAATTTATTTAATGTACAAAAAATTTGTAGAGGGACCTAATGGGATTCCTCTCTATTTCTTGATTTATTTTCAATAATATTTATGTTATACGAATATTGAATATCAAACCTGATTGTTTGGCCCTATTAGATATGGCATTGTTATATGTCCAAACTTAACCCTATAGTGATAAAGATCAATAATAACATTTGTTAAGTGCTTTGGTGGCTATTAGCCTCAAATTTAGTAAAACACTACTAATTATCATTGGCTTAAAAATGATTTTGATTCAGAGAATGATTTTATATCTGATTGTTTGTGTGTCTTCGAATATTTTATTTAAATTGATTTTTAACTTCTATTTTACCCCAATTCCATTTTGTTTCTATTTTTTAAGTCATTTAGGAATTTTTTTAGTTGTTTAATTATTATTTACAAGGATTTAAAGTTGTTTAACTATTGTTTAAAAATGACTAAAAAGTTATTTATTCATATTCAATATTGTTTTAAAATTATTCACTAATATTTAATATCGTGAAAAGTTATTATTTAAATAATTAAAAATGATTTGGAAGTAATAATAATTATTCATTAATAATGTTTCAGAATTAATAACTATTATTAATTAATAATGGTTTAAAAGTTAGTTATTATTTATTATAAAAAGGTTTGTAGATTAATTGTTATTGTTTTATTAATAATGTTTGAAATTATTAATTGTTATCTTTATAATGTTCTAAAGTTAATAATATTTATTTATTTATAATATTTTAAAGTGAATAATTATTATTTATTTACAGTGTTTTGAAGTGGATAATTATTATTTATTTATAATGTTTTGAAGTAAATTATTATTATTATTTATTGAAGAATGTTTTGAAGTTATTAATCGTTATGTTAGTAAAGTGCTTTGAGTAAAATATTTCTTTTATAATGATGTTCAAAAGGAAATTTGATTTTGCTACTAGCGTTGTTGAAAAGTAATTTATTATTTATTTATGTGTTTAAAGTTAATTAATTTATCAGATTAATTGTATTTATAAATAATGAATTGATTTTTAAATGAATTTTAGTTAACAAAGATTTATAAATAAAAGTAAAGTTTTGTATTTATAAAGGACTTTTATAAAAGTTTTATAAAGAAATTTTATAAAGGGATTTTAGAAATGAATGATATAAAGTAATTTAGGAAGGGATTTTCATAAAGAATATTTATAAAGGAGTTCTCTAAAAGAATAAAGTTTTATAAATAGTTTTTTGATTTAAAAGGGCTTTACTATCTATTTTGATAATTTATAAAAGAAGATGAAATTGATTTCCAAAAATGATTTTAAATAACTATAGTGGTATGGAACATCTTCCCATACTAAATACCAAATAGGAAATCTTTCTCAGTTTTTTTATGTATACTTATACCATTGAGATAAGTATATAAATACATTTTCTAAGTAGTAAAAGTGTAGTGTTTTTGTGAATATACTAATACCATTGAGATACTATATGGATATTCTTCCAAGTATTGAAAGGAGCAAAAAGAATTTGTGAGTATACCATTGTAAAAGTATTTTGATATAAGTATTTACAAGATGATTTTAAGTAATGAAAGGATTAATTAAAGAGGTTTGCGGTTTCTTATTTGCTTAATCAGTGATGGTTTTCCCTATCGAATTAAATAACTGATGTCATTGTTGTTTTTTTGATAGCTAAATAAATGACTGTCAAAACTTGGCCAATTTTAAATTGTCGTTGTTGGTTCGGGAAAGCCGAGATTAGATATATTTTCTTAAAACCACTTCGAAACGGCATAAGTGTCCGAATTGGAACATCTTGAAGATGGTGGAAGATAGAGCTTTTAAAGTGCAGGGCTACTTGCTACTAATCCTGAGGATGATTCCAAAACGGGTGTAGTAGAAGAAGTGCCTTTGGTTTCATTCGACCCTAGAACGAACTTGTATAGATGAATGTTGGCATTGCATTTCTGTCCAGAGGACAGTGTTTGCATTCCAAGTGGTTTGCTATTCAAAAAGGTGAAGCATAAAGTCAAGTTACCGACCTAGTAAATGACTAAAGCAAGGACATGCAATAGTGCTAAATGGGTTGCTCCCATTAGGGTATAACCATCGCCTTATCTAGAGTCGATGTCTACGTATGCTCTGAGGCCTATTATGGTTTATTGATAGCAAAGGGATGAACATACACGATGTTATCTAGTAAAGGATAGGGCCAGTCCTGATGTGACTACCCGTAATTTTTGGATGTTTGAAATTGGAATATTTGATTGATTTTAAATATTTAAAAGTTAATTTTTTATCTTGAATTCAAACATCACTATTTATTGGGGAATTTAATTATTAAATTAAATAATAAAAAGTTGGATAAAAAGTTGAATCTGGAGTTTTAAGCCTGTTGAAAATAATTTGAAGGCTTGTAAAATTTATATCGATAGTACTGGAGATAGTAAAAGCGTTAAACTTGGATTTGGAAGTGTTTCGTTAAGTTTTGAATTTTATCGTTTAAATTGAATTTAAAAACAGCCTTCCTAGGCATAGTCTCGAATTTCGACGAAACCAGTTCCATTGGATCCGTAATATTGTATTATTATCGGATTTCAATTTTCGTAATGTTTGGAGTTGTTGTGTGAGCGTACGATATATAAACGCGTTGAATTTATATCAAAAATTTAATATAATAACTGGGTCCAAAAGCTATTTTCTCCATACAATCGCATTAGGACTCGAAATCTTTTCCATTGTGTTTGGAATAGGGGTTTAACATTATAAACGCCTAGCGGCACGCCTCTATAGGGGTTTGAGATTTTGAGATGTGTAGTATTGGAAATAAATTTTATTTATATATAATTAAATCAAATCTCATCCAATTGTCTTCTCAGCCACCCTATGATCTGCACACCTTTACCTTTCGTGTAAACCATGCCTCCTTTCTTTCACTTCAGTTAACTCATGAGAAAAAAAATCCAATGTCTATCGCTACTTCGAATTTTAATGGCAACAAATCAGTCTTCCCTTTTCTTTTCGTTCGTAATCACGAAAACGTCCTTCCCTTCAGTTTGAGTTCGCAGTTCAAAATCAGATTGCGGTCGAAAAAAAAAATTGGCTGCAAATTCACTTCCAAGCGCCTCTTTTAATCGAACTCGAGAGAGAGAAAGGTTGTGATTTCCAATTTCTATGAGGAGGAGCTCGCGAGGGTCAGGGAATTGGCGACCGAAGCTTCCCAAGTATCTCGCGATGGTATTTCATGACGTTAGGGTTTGATGAACCCTAATTCGCGATAACACTGGGTGAAGTTTGTGGTGTGAGCGGAAGGTCGTGGACGTTTTAAGTGGTGGCGTATTGTCAGTATTTGGATTTCGAACTGGAGGCGAAGTAGAAGGCTCGATCGCGAGCAGCGCGAAGTGGTGGTTGTGATGGGATGGCCGGTGGTAGGGTCGCGTGCTAGCAGGTCTAAAGATGATTCGGCGATTTGATTTCACTCTGTCATTGTGCATGTGAGGTATTCTCGAATTTTCCTATTCCAATTTAAACTTAATAAAATATATATGCATGCAAGAGGAAAATAAACTTAATGGTTATAATAAAGGGAAAAACAGATATGTCCCTTTTTTTAATTTAATACATGTATCTAGATTTGGAAAATGAAATTTGTTTTATTTAAATTTAATGTCCATATAGGGTTTAATTTAATGAAGGATGCAAAACAAGTATATTTTATATGGTTCTGTATATATCTGTAAACAGTAGTGTGTGTGTGTGTGTGTGTGTGTATGGGAATAGGATTTTGAAGGTACAATTTTAATAATAATAATAAAATGTGTTTAAAAACTTATATGAATTAGATTTTCTTTAAAATCTATATAGGGTATTTCACTAATATATATAGTTCATAAGTAAAATAAATATAATTTCACTAATTTATTTTATAATAATGTATTATAGGAATTAAATTGTGTAAATCGACCAATCTAAACCATTTTTGTTACTAAAAGATTTAATAAAGGAAAATTAGTTAAAAATTTAATTGAATGGTTATTAATGGTTCGATTTATATTTTGAATATTAATAAACCGTAAATTGGTTTGTACAAGGTTAAAAATAGCGGAAACAAGACGAATTTGAGGTGAATGGCAGTCTCAGGCCAAAAGTGAGTTAATCTCACTCTTTTGGGTTTTTATTTAAATTTAAATGGTTAAATTTAAATAATTGGCTGAATGATTGAATTGATTCGATGTGCTATATTATAATATATATACATCTTGGAATGATTGATTTCCCGCATTATATAGCGGATGAGACCCTATGCGCCGCATAATAGCGGATGATATTATATTTAAAATCCCATATACTGCGATATTCCACCTCGAAGTGGAATTGGTATTTTATTGTGCTAACATTTGCGGATGCAGGGAAACAGGTTGGAGGGATCCAACTGGATTCCTCTAAATTATTTAGATTGTTTAATATTCTAGGTTATGAATATTTGATATTTTGTAATGAATTATATTTGGAATATTGAATGCTGGGGTTTGTTTGAATATATTTTGGTACACTGAATTATCAAAAATAAATAGAATTGGATTTTGAAAGAAAATAGAAGAGTGGATTTTTAAGTAAAATAATTGTAGAGAATTTGAATAAATTTAAGAATGAACTGGATAAGAATAAAAGTGATTTTTAAATTTCTAATAAATAAATTCCGAGTATGGGGAAAGAGATTTTGAATAAGCAGAAAAATAATGAATTATAAAACCTAAGTGATATTATCTAAAGGGATAAAGAATTTATTTCAAAAATTTAAGGATTAAATTTATTTAAAGGATAACAAAGAAATTTTTGGAAATCTAAAATTGGTATTTGTTTTCAATTAAAATTTTTTAAATCATAAGTAAGAATAAAAATCTGAAGTTAATGGATTTTGAAATAAATTGAGTAAGTAAAGAAATTTATTTCAAAATGAAGTAAATCGAGAATCAATTTGGAAATTGTTCTAAGTGTTGGAATCGGAATTTTAAAAGGAAGTTGAGTATATAAAACTTATAAACTTGGTTTATAAAAGCAAAAGAATATATCTGTAGATATTTGAAAGAATAAATTCACGATGGGAATTTATTAAAGGAATGGGAAATTTTGTTTAAAAATAAATAGTGATTATTTTTAAAGGATGTGAGGAGAAGTATATTTCCCTGGATAGCCAAGTACGTTTTTAAAGTAAATTTTAAATATAAGTTATGTTGTTCTAAAAAGCATGTTTAGAGAATTTATTATTTCTAAATGTTTAAATTCTGATGTAAGTATTTTTCAAATCTATTATCGTGGTAATTATTTAAAGGTGACTTGATATTGTGTTTTACAAAGAGAAAATCTAGGTTTATATTTTGTAAAGTAACCTCATTTTTAAATATTCGTATAGTATATATTTTAATAAAGTATTAAAGTAGTTTTATTTTAAATATTTTAAAGTATATTTTATAATAAAGCGTTTTAAATTACTCTAAAATTTAAAGTGTTTGTACTTGGCGATTTCAGTGGAAATAGAAAATATTTGGGAAATTATTTACTGTTTGATGGTTGTTGTGTACGTTAATTGATAGTTAAATAACCGACTATCACTATTGGCCAAATGCGTTGATCATTTCGAAGAGGCCGGGATCGGGATTTATTTCTCGAAAACCACTTCGACCCAGTTTGTACGTTTTCATGGAAAAACGAGTTTGGATTCGAAGATGGAGCAGGGAAGTGCAAGGGCTAGTCGCTACTAATCCTGAGCATGATTCCAAAATGGATGTATTAGGAATAGTGCCTTCGCTTCCGTTCGAACCCGGGACGGACTTGTATGGATGAATGCTTTCAGAACATCGTCAGGTGGACGATGTGCATTCTAAGATATGAGTTCTCTAAAGGTAACGCTTAGCCCCAAGCCTCGTCAACCGGGAATGACTGAAAATCAGGGGTTATGCAGCAAGGCTAGGTAGGTAGGACCCATTCAGGGTAAGGTCATCCCTGTCTAGATGTTCCTTTTATTTCGGCTTAGTGGCGCGGTTGCTAATCCCAACCGTGAGATGATCTTACTCGGGATTATCCAGTAAGGGGTACTCCCGGTCTTGTGTTGCAGGGGGTCGGGAGTGATCCTCGGTATTTTGATCTAGGCCACGTACTGTGACTAGTGGTACCCAGTGCCTAGTCATTAGTTGGAAATCGATTCTCCCTACGCGCCTTTTACGATTTTTGTTTGTATTACCCACTTTGTGGCTAGTAGCTGGAATTTAATCATGTAACAATTTCGGCTATTTTAATAAGAATTTGTATATAGAACCTATTATAATATCAGAGGATTTTAATAAAAAAGTGTTTTAGCTATCGTAAGGTAAAAACCCGACATGTTTATTTGTGGCGTGGTTTTATGACATGCTTTTGTTTCAAAAGAATTTTTGAAACTTTAATAATCAATTTGAGTGTGATTTCTCACGCTGGTTTTCCAGACTGACTCGGGTGTTGTTTAATTATAATGTTCGGGTCAGACCGAGTATTATAGGATACAGGAAAGGATACTGTAGAGCTCAGGAGCCAAGCTGGATGGCGATGCGTAGTTCCGGATTTGTTTAAATATTCCGCTGTGTATTCAGATTGTGTGGACAGGTTATGGTTATTGTCTAGTTGTATGTTATTGATGTATACTCTGATGATGTAATATATAAATAGATGTATTTGTTTTGTGTAAAGATTATTGAATATCTATTATATTTTATTTCCGCTATGATGGTAAGATTCTGTTGTTGTCTGTTTTCTCTTCTTCTACCTCTTCTTCTTTAACCCAAATGGTTCGTATTTTTGTTCAACTTGAGTTGATTGAAGTAGAATAGTGTTGACTCAAGGGGTACGGATTTGCGAGTTGTTACAGTTGGTATCAGAGCTTAGGTTGGTGATAACCTTGGCTCTGGTGGGAATTACTCATAAAATAGAGTCTGTAGTACTCTATAGTGAGTTTGAGTGTATTAATAAATATGAGCGTGTTTTTGGTAGTGAGTATAAAATTGCTTTTATATTGTGTTGATTTATCGGTTGAGTGTTTATGGATTTTGGTCGATGTGTGGGACGCCATATTATCGATAGGGGTTTCTAAACTCTTAAACAAGATAAACCAACACAGTATTGTTTTAAATAGGGTAAATGAGATAATTTTACCCAAATTATTTTTGTATATAAAGGAAATAATTTTTCGTAAATTGTTATAGTTATATATGGATGTTTGGTCGTTAGAAAGTGATAATATTAAATTATTATCATTGTTGTATGAGAATTGATAAGAAATTGAAATAATAACCAAAGATTAAGGAATAAATTAATAAAATAAATGGGATTTGTAAATTTGATTTATAATTGAATAAGGAATTGAAATCATAATTAATAACTAAGAAACAAATTCATATACAAATGAGATTTGTAAATGTAAGCTATAAATGTAAATTATAGTGTGATTAATAATTAAAATAACATAAAATTTCAAAGAAATGCTTGAATATAAAATTTAAAGGATTTGGAATTTGAAATTTTGGAAATTTAAATTCCTTTGAATTTGAAAATGATTCCCAAAAGTTGGGAAAAATAATATATATGTGAGAAATATTTTTGAATCGGATTTGAAATATAGAGAGATTTGGAAATTAAAAATATTTGAAGGGATTTTAAAGTGATAAAAGCATTGAACTCTTTCGGTCGTCGAAAAATAATTTCGATAATGATCATGACATCATCGGTGTTAATTTTCGAGTTTCCAAAAGGGAGATTGCTACCTGGATGTTTTTTATTAATGTTTGTTTGCGAAATTGGGTTTGATTTTGAAAATGCAAGGATTTTTGGATATAGGTGATTTCAAAGGGAATTTTGAAATGTTGAAAGATTGTTTAAATTTTGGAATCTTAACTAAGAATGTTTATGGCATATAAAAAGTTTGATAAGTTGTAAATTTGGAATTTGTTGAAATAAAATTCAACTTGAAAGAGTTAAATTAAAGGAGGTAGGAAACAAAATAAGTTAGAAAACCAATTCATTGTACTGAATTAAAAAGAATGGAATTAAGTCCTTGCTTAACAAAATTCAAAAGAATGGTATGTAGCTAGATTTAACTAGTGCTAAGTTAAATAAAAATTGAATTGAAATGAATTCAGTTGAGTAATAGATAATATTGAATGGAATAAAATTCTACTCAAACGAATAAATGTAAACTAAGTAAGTATTGAATTGGAGTAAATAAGCTTCAGAAGCTTACAAAAGTATTGAAAAGCATTGAAATAAGAAAAATATAATCCCTAGTTAAAAGTAAAATGTGAATATGATTGACTGTAAATAGATAGAGAAGTATGAATATTAATAAGCGAGTAGCTTATAAATTAAAAAGGGAATAAATAAGCCGGAATAAAAGTATTTTATTCTGAAAAAAAAAATATCCAAACTTGGGATATAAAGTAAGATTGAACACAAGAAAATTAAATAAAATGGTTTTGAAAATAAATGAGAAAAAAGTCAAAAAAATCATAGGATTATAAATTGAAAGTGTTTTCGAATGAAATTGAATTGGATTAAAATAAATTTGGTGTGAGTTATAAACAAATCCAATTCAAGCATAGATTGAATGACCTTATTACCAATAAATTCAATAATGAGTTGTTAATGTGAATTAAAATTTAAAAATGGAAAAAAATAAATAAAACTAATCGAATAAATTAATAAAATGGTTGGGATTTGATCAAAGGAAGATCAAATCAAAGATTTAAATGGAAGTTGGTTGAATAAAATAAACTTAAGCTATTGGGTGGAATGGTTTGAAGAAGAAAAAATAACTTAAGTAAATTGTGAGATGGTTATTTAATATATTGGTTGTCAAGTTTAATAAAATGGTTGGGAATTAAACTTTTTGGATATGAAAGAAAATGTAATGAAAGATGGGGAATAAATTAAAATGGGATGGAATTTAATATAAATTGAGTTGGAATCAATTTAAATGGTTATAAAGTTTAAGTAATTATTTATTCACATTAATATTGTAGAATTGCATAAGGAAATGGGTTGTTCGATGTAAATGGGATTAGATAAAATTCTATGAGTTATTAGAAGTGAAATAGGATGATTTTGAAATCAATTGGAATGAATATGAGTTTGTTTTGCTTAGAATGAATTAAATATAAGCGAGTAAGTTGTAAACCACTTAAAATGAATGAAATGGTTTGAGAATTGGTTGTAAGCAATTGTAACAAGTGTCGGAACCGTATATGTGCTTATGGAAATTATATAACGTGCATTATATGTGAAATTTATGTGTTATCTATTGAAAGTAAGTGAAATGTTAATAAATTGCATATATTTAATACTTATATGATTGAATTGAATAAGTACAGGTACCGGAAAGCCGTTTGGCTGGATTTGATCGCGCTAAATGCTAAAATAAATAAGCCGCTTGCTTAAAAATGCTAAATAAAGGTACGTCTATGCAATAAAAATAGGAAATATGAACTGTTTTTGTTTTTCCGACCGTGTGGGTCGATATATATATATATTTGTATCTTTTGTCAAATTGCAAAAGCTCCTCCGTACAAAGGAGACTCTGCCAAAATTTTCTGAAAATTTTGGGAGTTAGAAAAAATTTTGAAAATTTTTAGGAAAATTTTAGCTAACGATTTCAGATTTGAAATTGAAATAAATTAGGGAATGAAACTAATTTAAAATAATGATATGAATCGGTATAAATGGAAGATAAAATTCAATATTCAGAACTGAAGCTAAATTGAATTCATATGAAAATGGAAGAACATATTTGAATAGAAGTAGATATAAACTAAAGTGGTGAAGTGAAAATAAATAAAGAAACATATAAAATGCTTATACTAAACTTAAGAAAGAAATGGTGAATTCTTGATTGGAAATTGATATTACAAATATATTCTAAGTTAATATTTGGATGAATAGATATTGACATTTGGTAAGGAAGTCAATAAAATGTTTTGAAAGTTGTGATTGGATATTAGTGCTAAGTAGAATATGCAGGTATTATAAAGGGAAAGGAAATTTGGTTTTGATTTCATAAGATAAATTTGAATTGCTCGACGAAAAGGTATGTGTTTAAATTTCTGTATAAAATTTGATTGGGTTTTTGATCTAGCCACTTGGCCTTTTGTTTTCTTTTGGAATTTGGGAGCCCGTAGAGGCATTTTGTAGTTGTACCGAGCTAGCCACGCAAAGGAGACGCTGGCAAATTTTTTTGGAAATTTAGGGAGTTAGAAATTTTTTGAGAAATTTTGAAAATTTAAAATTTAGTTTTAAATTTGAATGGTTGGGTATATGATATTGGTGGGAACCTAATGGAGAGAAGTTTGGAAAGTTAGGAACAGTGGTAGATGTTCTTAATAAAAAGATTGTTTTGGGAAGTTGTTAGAAACTATTTGGTTTTGGGGAAAAGTAAATGAGTTTTGGACCATTCTTCTTAACTAGTAATTTCGAGGACGAAATTCTTTTAGGGGGGAGGAATGTGACGACCCGTAATTTTTGGATGTTTGAAATCGGAATATTTGATTGATTTTAAATATTTAAAGGTTAATTTTTATCTTGAATTCAAATATCACCATTTATTGGGGAATTTAATTGTTAAATAAAATAATATAAAGTTGGATAAAAAGTTGAATCTGGAGTTTTAAGCCTGTTAAAAATAATTTGAAGGCTTGTAAAATTTATATTGATAGTACTGGAGATAGTAAAAGCGTTAAACTTGGATTTGGAAGTGTTTCGTTAGGTTTGGAATTTTATCGTTTAAATCGAATTTGAAAATAGGCTTCCGAGGCATAGTCTCGGATTTCGACGAAACTAGTTCCATTGGATCCGTAGTATTGTATTACTATCGGATTTTAATTTTCGTAATGTTTGAAGTTTTTGTGTGAGAGTACGATATATAAATGCGTTGAATTAATATCGAAAATTTAATATAATAACTGGGTCCAAAAGCTATTTTCTCCATACGACCGCATTGGGACTCGAAACCTTTTCCATAGTGTTTGGAATAAGGGTTTAACATTATAAACGCCTAGCGGTATGCCTCTATATGGGTTCGAGATTTTGAGATGTGTAATATTGGAAATAAATTATATTTATATATAATTAAATCAAATCCTATCCAATTGTCTTCTCAGCCACCCTATGATCTGCACACCTTTACCTTTCATGTAAACCACGCCTCCTTTCTATCACTTCAGTTAAGTCATGAGAAAAAAACCCAATGTTTATCGCTACTTCGAATTTTAATGGCAACAAATTAGTCTTCCCTTTCCTTTTCGTTCGTAATCACGAAAACATCCTTCCCTTCAGTTCTAGTTCGTAGTTCAAAATAGATTGCGATCGAAAAAAATTTGGATGCAGATTCACTTCCAAGTGCCTCTTTTAATCGAACTCGAGAGAGAGATAGGTCACGATTTCCAATTTCTTTGAGGAGGAGCCCGCAAGGGTCAGGGAATTGACGACCGAAGCTTCCCAAGTATCTCGCGATGGTATTTCGTGACGTTAGGGTTTGACGAACCATAATTCACGATAACACTGGGTGAAGTTTGTGGTGTCAGCGGAAGGTCGTGACCGTTTTAAGTGGTGGCGTGTTGTCAGTATTTGGATTTCGAACTTGAGGCGAAGTCGAAGGCTCGATCGCGAGCAGCGCGAAGTGGTGGTTGTGATGGGACAGCTGGTGGTAGGGTCGCGTGCTAGCAGGTCTAAGGATGATTCGGCCATTTGATTTCGCTCTATCGTTGTGCATGTGAGGTATTCTCAGATTTTCGTATTCCAATTTAAAGTTAATAAAATATATATGCGTGCAGGAGGAAAATAAACTTAATGGTTACAATAAAGGAAAAAAATAGATCTGTTTATTTTTTTAATTTAATACATGTTTCTAGGTTTGAAAAATGAAATTTATTTTATTTAAATTTAATGTCCATATAGGGTTTAATTTATAGAAGGATGCAAAACAAGTATATTTTATAAGGTTCTGTATATATCTGTAAACAGTAATGTGTGTGTGTATGGGAATAGGATTTTGAATGTACAATTTTAATAATAATAATAAATGTGTTTGAAAACTTATATGAATTAGATTTTCTTTGAAATCTATATAGGGTATTTCCCTAATATATATAGTTCATAAGTAAATAAATATAATTTCACTGATTTATTTTATAATAACGTACTATAGGAATTAAATTGTGTAAATCGACCTATCTAAACCATTTTTGTTACTAAAAGATTTAATAAAGGAAAATTAGTTCAAAATTTAATTGAATGGAAATTAAGGGTTTGATTTATATTTCGAATATTAATAAATCGTAAATTGGTTTGTACAAGGTTAAAAACTGTGGAAACAAGACAAGTTTAAGGTGAATGGCAGTCTTAGGACTCTTCTGGGTTTTTATTTAAATTTAAATGGTTAAATTTAAATAATTGGTTGAATGATTGAATTGATTTGATGTGCTATATTATAATATATATACATCTTGGAATGATTGATTTCCCGCATTATATAGCGGATGAGACCCTATGCGCCGCATAATAGCGGATGATATTATATTTAAAATCTCATATACCGCGATATTCCACCTCGAAGTGGAATTGGTATTTTATTGTGCTAACATTTGTGGATGCAGGGAAACAGGTTGGAGGGATCCAACTGGATTCCTCAAAATTATTTAGATTGTTTAATATTCTAGGTTATGAATATTTGATATTTTGTAATGAATTATATTTGGAATATTGAATGCTGGGGTTTGCTTGAATATATTTTGGTACACTGAACTATCAAAAATAAATAGAATTGGATTTTGAAATAAAATAGAAGAGTGCATTTTTAAGTAAAATAATTGTAGAGAATTTGAATAAATTTAAGAATGAACTGGATAAGAATAAAAGTGATTTTTAAATTTCTAATAAATAAATTCCGAGTGTGGGGAAAGTGATTTTGAATAAGCAGAAAAATAATGAATTATAAAACCTAAGTGATATTATCTAAAGGGATAAAGAATTTATTTCAAAAATTTAAGGATTAAATTTATTTAAAGGATAACAAAGAAATTTTTGGAAATCTAAAATTGGTATTTGTTTTCAGTTAAAAAAATTTAAATCATAAGTAAGAATAAAAATCTGAAGTTAATGGATTTTGAAATAAATTGAGTAAGTAAAGAAATTTATTTCAAAATGAAGTAAATCGGGAATCAATTTGGAAATTGTTCTAAGTGTTGGAATCGGAATTTTAAAAGGAAGTTGAGTATATAAAAATTATAAACTTGGTTTATAAAAGCAAAAGAATATATCTATAGATATTTGAAAGAATGAATTCACGATGGGAATTTATTAAAGGAATGGGAAAATTTGTTTGAAAATAAATAGTGATTATTTTTAAAGGATGTGAGGAGAAGTATATTTCCCTAGATAGCCTAGTACGTTTTTAAAGTAAATTTTAAATATAAGTTATGTTGTTCTAAAAAGCATGTTTAGAGAATTTATTATTTCTAAATGTTTTAATTCTGATGTAAGTATTTTTCAAATCTATTATCGTGGTAATTATTTAAAGGTGACTTGATATTGTGTTTTACAAAGAGAAAATCTAGGTTTATATTTTTTAAAGTAACCTCATTTTTAATATTCCTATAGTATATATTTTAATAAAGTATTAAAGTAGTTTTATTTTAAATATTTTAAAGTATATTTTACAATAAAGCGTTTTAAATTACTCTAAAATTTAAAGTGTTTGTACTTGGTGATTTCAGGGGAAATAGAAAATATTTGGGAAATTATTTACTGTTTGATGGTTGTTGTGTATGTTAATTGATAGTTAAATAACTGACTATCACTATTGGCCAAATGCGCTGATCGTTTCGAAGAGGCCGGGATCGGGATTTATTTCTCGAAAACCACTTCGATCCAGTTTGTACGTTTTCATGGAAAAACGAGTTTGGATTCGAAGATGGAGCAGGGAAGTGCAAGGCTAGTCGCTACTAATCCTGAGGATGATTCCAAAATGGATGTATTAGGAATAGTGCCTTCGGTTCCGTTCGAACCCGGGACGGACTTGTATGGATGAATGCTTTCAGAACATCGTCAGGTGGACGATGAGCATTCTAAGGGGATAGTTCTCTAAAGGTAACGCTTAGCCTCAAGCCTCATCAACCGGGAATGACTGAAAATCAGGGGTTATGCAGCAAGGCTAGGTGGGTAACACCCATTCAGGGTAAGGTCATCCCTGTCTAGATGTCCCTTTTATTTCGGCTTAGTGGTGCGGTTGTTAATCCCAACCGTGAGGTGATCTTACTCGGGATTATCCAGTAAGGGGTAGTTCCAGTCTTGTGTTGCAAGGGGTCGGGAGTGATCCTTGGTATTTAATCTAGGCCACGTACTGTGACTGGTGGTACCCCAGTGCCTAGTCATTAGTTGGAAATCGATTCTCCCTACGTGCCTTTTTCGAGTTTTGTTTGTATTAACCACTTTGTGGCTAGTAGCTGGAATTTAATCATGTAACAATTTCGGCTATTTTAATAAGAATTTGTATATAGACCCTATTATAATATTAGAAGATTTTAATAAAAAGTGTTTTAGCTATCGTAAGGTAAAAACCCGACATGTTTATTTGTGGCGTGGTCTTACGACGGGTTTTTGTTTCAAAAGAATTTTTGAAACTTTAATAATCAATTTGAGTGTGATTTCTCACGCTGGTTTTCTAGACTGACTCGGAAGTTATTTAATTATAATGTTAGGGTCAGACCGAGTATTATAGGATACAGGAAAGGATGTTGTAAAGGTCAGGAGCCGAGCTGGATGGCGATGCGTACTTTCGTATTTGTTTAAATATTCCGTTGTGTATTCAGATTGTGTGGACAGGTTATGGTTATTGTCCAGTTATATGTTATTGATGTATACTCTGATGATGTAATATATAAATAGATGTATTTGTTTTGTGTAAAGATTATTGAATATCTATTATATTTTATTTCCGCTGCGATGGTAAGATTCTGTTGTTGTCTGTTTTCTCTTCTTCTACCTCTTCTTCTTTAACCCAAATGGTTCGTATATCTATTCAACTTGAGTTGATTGAAGTAGAATAGTGTTGAATCAAGGGGTATGGATTTGCAGGTTTTTACACCCGAGTAGAAGAGGTGCAATGTGTTGCAGCCTCAAGTACGTTTTATCTGGATATGTACTGATTCGTTAGTTAGGCCCTTATCCTTTCATAGTTGGAATCCATTGTCCAACACAAGCCTTCAAACATGATAGTATGACTATTGTTTTGTAAATTAGTCAATGTAAAAATTTTGGTTATGATTCAATATTTATTTAAACCATAGACTTTATTATAAAATCAGAGGATTTTCTGTAGAAATGTTTTGGTTATCATAAGGTAAAACCCCGTTAGTGTTTATATGTGGCATGTTCTTTCAAGATACCTTTTATTTTGAAGGGTTTTATAAATAAAAACTCAATATGATTTCATAGAGTTTTCTCATAGTGGTTTACCAGACCGATTCGGGCATTATTTTTCTCATAATGATCAGGTCTGACCGAGTACATTTATAGATTACTTTAGATGCTTTAGATCTTCAGTTGATGAGCCGGATGCCTCCAAGACATATTCATGTATTTTTATTTTCCCTGCATTTTCTCATTTTCTATTTATTAGCAATTGTAAGGACAGGCTGTTATAACTGTCTAGGCTTGTTGTAGATTAGTAATCTTATTGATGTATGTGTGTATTAAAGTTTTTTTTATAAAGATCATTGTGTATGTTATAGATTACTCGCTACGATGTGATATTCTGTTATGTCGTTTATTTCCTTTCACCCCAATAATATGTCCTTCCGGCACACGGATGCTCGACATGTGAATACCGTGATTGAATTGGTGTCGACTTATGAGGATTGAAAGGGCATGCTGTTACAGAAAACATGTAAGTTTTGACTTGGAAATGAAAATATTTGGTATGAATGTTTTATTTGAAGATGTATTAGAACCCTCATCACCAAGGAATCGTTGACGGTGAAAAGTTTTAACGTATGCTCATAAAGAAGGGGTAGGTAAAGATGCTTACCATGGTTTTATGACAACATCCGACCTATACCTTGTGGAGATGTTATAGGCCCAAGGCCTTAAGCGGATATATCATGGTATTTGTAAATAATAGTAACCAAAAAATTTATAATAAAAATAATGTGAAAATTTTAATAAGGTTATAATTCATGAATTTCTAGGGAAATTCATGGATAATAACAAAAAATCTTTTTCAAAGTGAATTTGGAAGATTTTTCTTACTGTAAGAGTGATGATTTATTCAACCAGAGGACTCTTTTCAAGGCTCGAACCTGAGGCCTCTAGAACCTATGTCTTAATTGCCTTACCACTATCCAGCTGAGCTAGTGGTCCTTGGCAAGAATTTGGAGGACTTATTGCTATTTATAAAGTCAAATAAATATAATATGGTAAGTAGGAAGACTATTATTTTTTAATTGATTATTATTATTATTTTAGAAAAGAAATAATAGATATTTTGAGTAAAGTAATAATAATAAAGGTGTATTTTAAAAGTATTTTAGGTTAAGTTATTAATATATTTGGATAAATAGCAATAAATCATTTTTTAAATTTAAAGCGGAATAATATGTTTTAGACAAAATAGTATTAAATTGGCTATGAAAAATAATAAAGATATTTAAGTCTATATTATTATTTTGATGTAAAGTAATAATATTATTGTTTTTGATGTAATTTGATGTAAATTACTATGTTTGATTGAATAACGATGATTTGAGATATTCGAATTAATAAATGAATAACGAAGGATATTTAAAGTGTATTATTGTTTTGAGAAAATATTGTTACTATTTTGAGATAAAGCAAATAATTTTTTATAACAAATAATAATATGACGAATTTATACTTAAGTGGGAATAATAAATGTAAATACATTACTTTGAATTGTTGTGACATATGTGATTAATTATTGCTTGAAATTATCATATATTTGTTGTGTGAAGATGGAATAACATTGGGATGGACTGTGTGATATTTTATCATTATGGTTTTATTATATTAATGACATTGATGTTTGTGTTTCTAATATAAAATAATTAGTACATATTTGATGATTTTAATGATTGTATTACTAATATACCGCAGTTAGCACACATTTGATGAGTTTAATGTTGTGTTACTAATATGGGTTTGTTAGTACACATTTGGTGGATTTATACTTACGTATGTGCTACTGTTGTTGTGTTACTAGTCATGGTTAATTAGTACAAAGTTGACATTATTAGTTGTTGATTTATTTAATATTTGGGGTTGACATTAAGTATGATTTAATTTGTGTGATGATTAATGGTTGTGTGTTACTATTATTACTGTTACCCTAGATGAATGATTATGGTGACATTGTTTTTTCTGGTTATGTTGGTTTCTTGGTTGCTATTTTTGTGCAACTTTGTATGCTAAGACAAGTGCAATTTGTTATATAATACTACAAGAATATAGGTGTGTAGTATGCATGTCGAACACATGAACTAGATTTGATATCTTTAAAATCTTAATTTAAAATTCGTAGGCTTGCAACAAAAAGATTTAAAGATTGATGAAAAATAGAAATAGATAAAATCAAAAGTATTAAAATTTGATTTTGAAATTTAGTATAAAACAAACCTAATTGAATCAATCAACTAAACATCAAATATCAATTCATGTAAGATAATTCAAATTCCAACCTTTTTGAAACTAATCTGAAAAGATCATTGTAGAAATTTAAATTACTAGAAAATTAAATTACTTTACTTTCTCGAACACAAAGATTTAATCAAATCTATTTTAGCTAACTAGAAAATGAATTGAAATTAATAGGAATACAAAAGTACAGGAATTGTAGAATACAAAAATAGAAGAATGGAATTGAATAAGTGCAAAGTAAAAAAAATAAAAATTAGGATTACCACCAAAACTAACTGTATGGTTAATCACCAATTAGAAAATGAAAATAAATTAGTAGTTGTGTTCAAGCAAATCTAACTAAAAAAATAACACAATTGGCTATGAAAGAAAATTGCAAAATAAAAATGAAGGAAAGAAGAACATAACTTTATTGAAGAAGATATCAAAATTCAAGCATGCATTTGCAATGAACACGTTGGATATTTATAGTGAATGAGGTCTTCTCTGTATTTGCACAAATTGATCTAATCAAATCCGTTTGTGTATTTAGCTTACAAAAAAATAAATATCTTCTCCTTATTATAGTGGATTTGAGAGTTCAAGCTCAGATTCTTGCCTTCTGATCTTCAAATATGGTAGCATAAACAGTAGAGGGTAAGATGAGATATTTTGTTTGAAATGAATCTAATTGAAATCAGGGTTATATCTTCTTTTCTTCGGAATATCTTTTCAAATCTTTAACTCTATGGCAAATGGGATGGTGAATCATTTATGGATGTAAATTATTCCAATTTTTCCAATAAGAAATCAACATATGCATATATTCCAGTTATCTTCATTTGTGTGTCTATATACACATACACACATACACCAGCATTTATATATGTATATACGATATATAATAACTAACGCCCATATATATATATTTAATGTCTCGTAGGCGATAGGTGCATAATATTTGATCCTTTCTTTTTCCAAAAAATAAGCACTCCCAGGGATCGAACTCAGCACAGTTTGATAAATTATTCAACCTTTATCAATGATCTACAACTTTTTGTGAAAGAACCTCTAAAACATGAGTCTTCATTAGTGTTGACACAGAAAATCATCATTTTTCTCTTCAATTTTTCTTCTATTGAAGTAAGGAAAACGTTGATCCATCTATCTGTGAAAACACTAAAAATACCCAGTTTAACTTTTTTTACAATTAAAAAGGATAAAAAAATAAGCATAAAAACAAACGTTTTTATGTACTCGTCATTATACGCTAACCAGTATTTTATGCATGAGAAGTGCGGGATATAGAACTACATAAGCTTGATCCCAGAAGGGTACATAAGTTATTTCTTCCGATGTAATAGCTCACGAATCCCTTGAGGACATGATATTTAGGATTAGGCACAGTTCAAATATAGTTGATCATTTTTTTTCTTCACCGCGTATATGTATGTATGTATACATACATCTATGTATTTGAAAAGCATCATTGAATTATCGCTTATGAGCCTAGTATTGTCCTTCATTATTTTAGAGTTCGGCATCGTTGAATTATCACTTATGAAAAATCATGGACATACTTTGTGAGTACAAAGCATGCGTTGTTTAGCGAAAAGCGACCAAAATACTTAATGAATATGTGCTTCCACTACTCAGACCATTTCCATGGGAATCATATCCTTCAAAGCATGCTTCTACTCAACAAAGTCAATTAGCAATGCCCTTCAATCCATATAAATTTCTTAGTGTTATAGTCCAAGAACTCATCTTTATTAATTAGAATATCATTGGTCCATAGGTAAGTTAATGCCCATAACTTGCTAAATTTCATTTAGAATCATCAAGATCCAAAACTACTTGAGAAAAGGCTAGATTTTATCAATTTTTACTGATCAATAATGATCCATAGCATGGATCAATGCCGATCGATACTGATATAAATAATTTAGGATAGAGAAATTTTTCTTCATTATCTTCACTTTCTTGGACATTGATGCACTATCGCTCTAGGGCTTCAAATCTTTAACAAATCTACCTTTACAATCTCAAGTCCATCTGTTGATGCCAAAAGTGGCACAAAACCCAAAAACCTGTAGAAATGTTTAGATTTAGAAAATACTATCAAAAAAATTAACGTGAACACATGAATTTTTATAGTTGTTCGGCAATCTCTGGCCTATGCCTACTGTTATCTTTATTAATTATAGATTTGGGAGAGAGTTTGAAAGTATTGGGGAGATTTAGAAGCCAGAAGTACTAATGACTGACAAGATCATAAGCCTAGAACCGCCGACATTATTCGCCTTGGTGACAATGGTAAAGGAAGATGGGAGATGGAGTGCTAAAAAGTCATGTTTTCAATAGCCTTAGGGTATGTATTAATAGGAGAATAAGCCGGTAGATTCGAAGGCCCACGAATTTGGAGGTCCAGGTCTAAGTCCAAAGGCCCAGGAGATCCAAAGCTAGCCTAAATACTAATGGATACCTCTTGGTACCTAGAGTTTCTTCTCTAACGAGTGGTATTTGGGGAGAAGAACGCTCCTTCCTTTGTTTTGCCTTCCAATCTCTAATACATTTCCTTTCAAATATCTTTATTTGAATCATTGAGTTATTCCTCATAATTTCCTTAATACTACTTTTCTTTTCATGCATTCTTTGTTTTCTTCTTGTGAATTCTTAGAATTGCTTGTTTATTCTTGAGGGAAAGTACTCCACGTCGATCATTTAAGGTAATTCTTAAATTACAAGTGGTTTGGGAGGTTCAAAGTGAAAAGAAGGCTCTTGGTACCGAGTGGTTCACATAGGCATCAAGTGGTCCGCTTTACGCCCTCTGCCTTTGCAACTTCTTGAATATTCTTCTACGGCCCTTCTAAGCATGTTTTCAAGTCCATGAATTGTTTCGTTTTCATCTTGAAGTTCTAACCTCATTGAAAATCTACTTTGTCAAAATGCCGGTTAACGCTTGCCCCTTAGAGTATGCTTTCATTTGGAAAAAAAGCATGCTAAAAATCAAGATAAGTATCATCTACTATCCCTCGGTTTCATTTAGTTACTCAGAAATTGCTTCGAGGCATTGCTTTTATTCCATAAACATTCTTTTAACTGCTTTCATAGCTGAAATTCCATTCTTCATGCCAAGGAATAGATCTACTCTCCAGAGATCGTTCCATGCTTTAGCAAAGTATGCTGTTCTTCTAGTCTAACTTTACAATGGCTTTTGGCTTGAAAATTCATGTCGATACCAAGAGGTTCCTACTGGTACTGAGTACTTTTACTTAACCCTGAGTGTTGTATAAACAGCACCTGGAAAAATTTTAATCCTTGCCTTTTCATGCGTGGTTTCTTCCTCGAGACCTTTTCCACTGACCCGGGCTTGTTATCATCGATCATGATCAAACTCCACCCAAATCCTAAGTCCGATCGCATGGGCGATAGCTTCGATTGTCGACACCCTCTAATACAATCACTGCCTTGAACAATCCCATCAAAGTGCTTAGACCCGATTCCTTTCCAAGAATTCATGTTGATTGTTTTACCATCTCCTAAATCTTCAAGCTTCCAAACATGAATTTCTGGTGAGTGTGATCGACAATTCAGATCGTCATATGTGATGATAGCAAGGTTTATTTAGAAAGATTAAAGTGAATTCCCGGTCCCATAAAGCTTATGATTGATGCAACTTCGTATTGAGCTTGATAGAATCCTCTTGATCAAGTTGTTTGTCTTGCAAAGTGCCTTGGTTTGCTCCAATCAATGCTTGGTCAACTATCGATTGCCATTCCAATGCCATTAGGACGATTCCATCTTAAAGGATAGACCTACTATTGCATGCCGGTACTTGAATAATGTCAATGTCAAGCATGTCCTGTATTTCTGTAAAAGAAGAGCTTCCGTGTCGCCACGGACAATGGTTTCGTTATCCATTATCCGTCGATAATGGATAAGATTCGATGCACAATTTCACCATGCGACATGGCTCGTTTTTCTAGCATGAGTGGCATATCTATATTTGATTATCCATCCGTTATACATGTGACATGGGACTCACCCTGCATAGGTTAAGACTTTTACTTGCCTCGGTCAATGCTTAGAATTTGATTGGTCAACATATGTTGACATCCTTTGAATTCCTAATGTTGGTCACATAGGTTTGGTACTTGAAATAAAACATAAGTGACCATGTTGAATGCCAAGTTTTCCTACCCAAAGTGGCTCACTGATCTCCACGTCTTCATACAAGTATCGAGACATCTACTCCTCCCAAAGTCAAGTCCTCCACAGCTCAGGCTTTGCCATCCATGTCTGTTAGGCCTGGTAGTTCAATCACTGCTTAGTTATAGGGCATAGTTGTACCAGTGGACCCACTATAAAATCAATCTCACCGTTAAATAAGTATGTCAATTTATGGATTTTGGATGACTCTCCTAAACAAACGTCCATTATTCTCACTCCGAGGATGCTCTAAAACAAATGTCGCCGACATGGATTCCTAAAAGCGACTTACTTCTCCCATCGTAGGGTAAACGAGCAAACAGCCCTCTATTGGGATACATGGCATGTAACAGGTATATGTGCCTAGGAGATGCTATCCTACCCTTCAATCCATTTCTTCAAATGGTTCTTCAAGGGCTCGGGTTGGCTTCATCTCATGTTCATCCAGATAGGTATGCTCTCCCGAGCTCTTTATACGTGCTCTTTATGAATCGGTTTCAACGTCCCCCATGCTTTAACAAGCTAACATATTTTCTACACTTCAAGCAATGGCATGAATCACTACCTTATATGATCATCAAGGCCTGGTGCAAGTGCTAGGTTGTTGAAAAGCTTCACAACAAGCATTCTTATTCAAATACTTCTTCATCCGATGCCCATATGGCTTCAACGGGCTTAGCATTCCAAAAGTAAGATTTCTTCATCTTTTCTCTTATGGTACTTGGATTCCATTCATCGAAGTGCTTAACATATTGTTCTCTTCCTTATAAATACTCCTACTCGAGACGTTCTTGATGAGCACACAGATACTTCAATAACTCTAAAGGATTCCATCATATAACATCGCACCACCTCATATCTCTTGACTAATGAGAACCACCGACGACGTGGACATCTTCTCTCTAATAGGTTCGCTATTCCTAAGTCGTCTCTACCATGTAGCTCCAAAGCACCTTCCCAATCTTTTTCCTACACTTATAACTCCAATGAGAATCTTCAAGGGGAAGTTGAAGGTCTGTCGAGTATAGAACATGCCGAGGAGCCCACTAGAAGGGAAGCAGAAGAACCAATGGCAGGAAACACACCAAGTGAAGAAGTTGAAGGGGCCAGGATTCCATCGATCTTGGAGGAGAGAGAGTGTTAGGAGAAAAGAAGAGAAAGAGCCGGTAGGGGAAGAGGAAGGCAAGGAAGGAGAAGAAAGAACTGATGTCGGCGATAATGATTATAATGCTAGTGCGAATGGAGATGAAACATACGATGAGACATCTCTTGAAGGCCCTAAGCTTCTTTCCATGCCCTGTCCGTAGTGCATTATTGTCGATTCTTCAAAGAAAGTGGAGGAAACATACGTATTTCTTTTGGGTGAAATAACTCCTCCAGCTCATTCCCTAGGAGATGTTTTCACTGGCTTGAGCGATTTTGACATCTCTATCGGCGATATCCTTGTTGAGGGCTTTCTAGACTTGGGATTCTCGCTTAGGGGGATTCTATATGAAGGTAGAAAGACACCGCCTTTACTTCTATGTGAACATGGTTTGTAAAGTACTTAGAGGATCAATGGCACTCTACACTTCAATGGGATCATGAACACTCACATAACTATATTCCCTTGGATTCTGAAATTTTGTTTCTTTCACTATATTTCTTCTTGTTTCAGCTAAACTGGAAAGAGACAAATATCGCAAGCTTCAACACAATTCATGTGTATTTAGGGGGAAAACCCCCAACCCATATTCGCCTAATTCTAGTTATTATGGTCATTATGAGACTAATGAAGAATGGTTCAAAAGGATGGAATAGGAGGCAAAAAAGAGCCTTAGGGATGAGAGGGAAAGAAATAAAAGGAAGGTCGAAGAGAGGCTGTCCTTTGATCAATGCAAACGATATAAAAATTGCAAGATCATCATGGCTACTCCTTCGGCACTCCTCTGCTCTGCATTGAATCTTAGTTTCTCCCTAGAAACAAGCTCCAATTTCAATCTCTTGGCTATTACCGTTCCGCCACACCCTAAGGGATTCTTTAGTCCTTCATCCTCTCTTCCCGTTGCTCCACCTCACTTCTAGGCTACCCTCCCCAATTTATTCTTATAGGGTGTTATGTTCCGATTAGGACATTGAGGACATTCCAAGGAAGTGATAGAACAGGTCTCCAAAGGGTTCAAAAGTATGTTGACCAGAGCAATAAATGGAAAAAAAAACTCTGTTTCACTCTCTAAGGTCAAAAAAATCAACTATACAAATCTCCGGTCCTTTGACTCTAAAAGGAAAAATTATGAAAGAACCATTGAGAATCATAAGGGGGATATGGAGAAAATTAGGGTGGAGAGAGACTCGGCTCTCAACTCCAAAGCTAGCATGGAGACCTTGATGGCCGAAATGAAGAACGCCCATGATGATTCAGCTACTCTGTTGCAAGACGCACCAAAGGTTGCCACTAAGAGGGCTTTGCTTAGAAAACAAAAATTATTGAAAAGGACTTGGCTATCACTGAAAAGAACAAAATCATTTAGGCTAGGGACCAAGCTATTGAAAAGTAAGCAGTTGGACATCAATAGCTCCATGCCAAAAAGAAGAAGCTTGTCGGCGATTTTCTCCTTATGAAAACTGAGAAACTTAATGATGATATCGAACTTGCCATAGCAAGAGTTTACTTAAAGAAGAGAGGGCCAAAGAAAGGGAATGTAACAACCTGAAATTTAACATGTAATAATTAATATGTTAATTAACTAAATAATAAAATAACTTTGTGAAATTATCAAAATCAAGCCACGGAAGCTACACCATTGTGTCCGTGGTAATTTTCTGGTCAATTTTCATATATAGAATGTCAAAAACCGAGCTAATATGAGCAAAATACGAGACAAACAAGAAAACGAAAAATAATAATAATATATAGCCAGGTCGACCGAATGGTCGACCCGATCGACCTAGATAAGGGAGACGGTTGACCGCCCGGTCGACCCGCCTTAGGTAAAGGAATGAAGAATCATTCCTTCATTCCAGTAAGTTCCAACGTACCTTTTGCACGTCATTTGCATCCTTTGTTTCAATCTGGTCCTTCCAGTTTTGCATCCGATGGCTCCTATTCAGCCTATGACGTGGTTCCATCCTATTCAAATCTCCAAATCCAATGGTCCGAGATCCACTTCAACACCTATAAATAGACCCCTAGACATAACACTTTTTCTCATTATAGACTTTCTCCAATTGGGTTTACCTTTCTAGGAAGAACCCTAAATAAAATAATTTTTCCAAAGGAGAAAATCGTTATAGATTAAATTATTTTACAACTCCAAGTGGATCCAGGAAGACAAAAGGAAAAGCTTTGGACCGGAGGTGAGTGATTGTAATTATTTTAAGATTTCTTTAAGTAATTTAAAATAACAGTGTTTCCAATAGTTGTAGTTTTACTACGATTTTTGGAATAGTCTTTTTAATAGTTTACAGTCTATTTCCTTTCAGCTATTATTTTCAGTAATTTTGGTTTATTTCTGTTAAGCATGGCTTTGGATTGAATTATAGTTTATTTACAGTATTTAAGTTTGTTTACCGTCATTTACATCTTTGTAACGACCCGTAAATTTTCGATAATTAAAATAGCTAATTTAATAAGATTTCGTGATTTAGTGTTAGATAAAAATTGTAAGTCGTTTGGAATAATAATAAATGTTGAATCCATTGGGTATAATAGAGTAATTGATTGATAAGTAAAATCTATTTAAATCAAATATTGAATATTGAACAGGTAAATTGTTTAAATTAAATATTTAAAACTTATTGAATAATTGAATAACTGTAAAATGAAAATAGTGTTCTAAATTGTGAATTAGTTTTAAAAGTTGAATATTATAAGTTCAATTTCAATATTCCAAAAGATAATGAATTATTGGATAAGCGAAATTGTTTAAATTTAATATTTGGAATTTATGGAATAATTTAATAATGGGAATTGAGTAACCGTATAATGGAAATGGTTGTTCTATAATTTTAATGCGTTCAAAAGTTAAATTTTTAAGTTTGTTTTTGAATATCTCAAAAGATAGTGATTTAAGAATAATCAAAATTGTTTAAATTTAATATTACAAATGTTTGAATAATTAAATTTCGAATTTGATATGATCAATTTGATATTGAAATTTAATATATGAAAATAGAGTGAATAATTGAAATTCGATTTAATATGATTCAGATTGGTTTCCAAAGTGAATATAAGTTATATTGGGATTAAAATAGAGTTAATAAGATTTTAAAATTGGAATTTATTGGATAATTGAATAACGGGTTTAATATGATTAAAAATGATTTGTAAAATTTTATTTTATCATATTAAAGTTAGAATGATGTTGTAGAACTTTTAAAATCGAATTAAAAGTAAATTTGTGAAAATTGAATATTTTAATATTTAATTGACGAGTTAAAATACTCATTTTTCAAACAGTCTCGGATTTCGACGAAACTAGTTTCATCGGATCCGTAATGTGATATTATTGTAAGATTTCAAATTTCGTGTCAATCGGATTTACCGTTTGCCCGGGGCAAGCAAAAACGCACAGAAATTGGTTTAAATTGATTTAATTTAAATCGATCGTTTATGCTGTAACTCTCACAGATGATCGAATTGGCTTTCGAAACCTATTCCATTGTGTCTGAAACGTAGGATAAACCCTAGGAACGCCGGTCACCGCGCGTAAATCGGAGTTCGGAAAACCCGGGATGAATAGCGTTCGTCGTTTTCTATAAAAGCACTTCATTATTTTCACTTTTGCAAAATAAAAAGAAACCTAGGGTTTCAAGGTTATAGCCGCCGCTTGTTTATAATCAATGGCCGGCATCTCATTCTTTTCTTCCTCGATTTCTGGCCAATCCACAAATAATTAACAAAAACATTCAACTGCAACATTGAAGATCGTATTGAGTTCTACGAGTTCAACGGTGGAGATCGAGTTTGGGCGAACGATTCAACGGCAATTTGAGTGCAAAGGTATGGCTGTTCGCACGCATCCCGAGGTTGGGGGAGCCGAGCTCCACCTACTTCTGGACGAAGGTAGAGGAGAGTGAGGCCTTCGTTTTGGCACTTTCCGATCGTCGTCAGGAGGCTTGGTTTGTTCGCGATTGTTAACCCTAGAATCGTGATCTATGGGTTGCCGTGCGTGTTCATATACCTGGGCACGAACGAGGGTGTGAAGATGGAGGATGGCTAGTGTGGCCCAGAATTGATTACGTATAAAAAATTAAACTAAAGTTGTAATTAATTTATATAAAAATTCGTGTTAACTTTAAACTATCATATCTTTGTCATACGAGGTCGGAATTCGACGAAACTTTTTGCGTTGGAATCGTTTCGACGAGCACTACGCAATGGAGTTGGATTGGAGTCGTTGGAGCTAGTGAAAATTTCGGGTAAAATTAAACGCTCGTTTAATTTTATTCGAAATAAAACGCTGGAACTACATTGAAATCAAGGTGAGTGTTTTATAACGCTCACAACGTAGTAAATATCTTTATGCTAGTTAAATTTGACATTATGAAGTGTTATAATTTTATTGTCGTTGTTTGATAGAATTTAATTGTCATATAGATTGTCATTTGAATTAACCGTTGAAAATTAATTGACAGTTAAATTGAAATTAAAATTGAATTGCGATTAAATTACCTGACATTGATAACTATGAAATTGCCATGAATTGTATTGTCTATTGGATGATGTATTTCGATGGATGTTATTGGTTGATATTTAAATGTTTGGATGTTTATTTGCTTGTATATATACTGTGCATACATATGAAACTGTCATTTGATTTAAGTGATATATATTCATCCCTGACATTTAATTGAAATAAATAATTACTTGGCCATAGGATAGAAAATTATATATGGACATCGGATTGGCTAAATTAATAATTTTTAAAATCGTTGATTTGAAATTTACTTAAATGTTTGGATTTAAAAGTTATAAATAGAAATTAATTTATAGAAATCGAATTTATCGAAAAATAGAGTTTGGAATGTTG
Organism: Allium cepa; assembly: GCA_030765085.1. Taxonomy (NCBI): domain Eukaryota; kingdom Viridiplantae; phylum Streptophyta; class Magnoliopsida; order Asparagales; family Amaryllidaceae; genus Allium; species Allium cepa. The sequence continues at coordinate 577,167,780 of CM060943.1, read as the reverse complement.
AAATAAATTTTGATTAAAATAAATTGTTAAATAATTTAAGTTGAGACTTCGAAATTTAAAATTTGGATATGATTGAATTTCGAAAATTAATTTGTTTTAAAGATTGAACCTAAATTCGAGCTTTGAATATTACTAAGTGAAAGTGATATAAAAATGATATTTTGAAATTAAGCTTGAAATTGAGTCATATTTGAAATTTGGATTTAGATTTGAATTTTGACGGATAATCGTGTTAAGTGGTATAAATTGGTATTTCGAACATCAAGCTCCAAATCGATATGAATTGAAATTGAATAAATTAAAGGTGAATGAAAAATTGAATTAATTTGAAGTAAAAGTTGACATTGATTTGAATTGAAATTGAAATTGAATCGGTAGAATGGAAATTGAAATTGATTTGAATTGGGAAGTTATAAATTGAAATGGACTGGTTTTGAAGTTGTTTTATTTTGTTTTCCAAATTACTCAGTTATATAAACCATTTTTGAATACTTAAACTATTTTAATCTATTTTAAATCTACTTAACCCAATTTAAATTATTTTAAACTAATTTATCTATTTTAAATCCATTTTAAGATTTTAAGTATTGTTAACTATTTTAATTATTTAAAACTACTTCTACACTACATAAAACTATTTTCTAAAATTTCAAGCTAGTCAATAAGGTGAAATGTTTATGTTTAAATCTTGAATGTGTTGAATATGTGCTTATATGATTTTTGTTTGATGATAATAAACATATATACATTCATTTAAATGTATTTGATAATATACTATTTATTTTCATAGATTAAATAAATATTTGCTGAATAAAATAAATAACACGAAATTTGAATTGAAACGAATATTTTATTCAAATAAATATTTATTACAACTTTGAATAGTACAATTTCAAGCTCTCACTATAACTATACAACTTTGATTACAATTACATCACATTTCACATTTACAAATGACCTCACTACATATCACTCACACTCGTATTTATCTTCAACTTCATTCCAGTTTGAATCCAGCATCTGAGAAATCTGCAAAAATATAAACTAACGCAGTAAAATTGAAAAAGAAATATTTATGCAATTCAAAAATAAAAGATAATTTTTGAAAATATGATTTGCCTCAGTTATTTGGGTTGTTCGTCCTAATTTAAATTTGAATTCATCATACACGAACAACTTGTGACATACACAGTGTATTACTGTATATGCCACAAGGCCGTGCACGCCGATATATACACTTGATTGATTTACAGGGACACGTGAGCACAGGTCAAACCCAAATGAAAAACCGGGTTCAACTCACGTGCAATAACATTGAAAATCACGACACAAGCACAAGGTCAAATCCGAGTTTTGAAACTGGATTCAACACAAGGCGACATGACATGACTGCAACGAAGACCAACATCAAAATGGACTGCAATAATCATGGCAGTTCACATGTCAAAAACAGTTGCAACATGGATATCACAATCAAACTGCAACAAGGCAACTAGGAATGAACAGAACACAACAGCAACAGTGAAGTTCAACATTATCAAAGAGCATATGGAAGGGTTAGGCCGAGACGAATTGCAACAGCACCAATGCAAGTAACTCATGCAACAAGACCAAACAACACAAGGAAAGAACTCAACTAAGTACAGTAAGCACAAAGGCATATAGCAACTGCCACTTGATACAGTAATGCAACACAGACCAAACCTGACCATACAACATGAAAAAGAGGCAACAAGACTATATGCAAGCAAAGTCTCTACATGGTGCAGCAGATATCAAGTGAAGGCCAGATAATCAAGACGCAAGATGAATGCAAATATAAGAACTCGACAGGCACATATGAAAACAAAAGACACGGTGCAGACTCGACAATGTTCACAAACCAGCAGTATACAAGTACAAGACCACAAAGGCAAGTATGGACAGAGTTCGAGCACGGTTAAAACTCAAGCAAATGAAAACTCAGTGACATGCACAATAATCAACACAGTGAAGAACATGGATGTCAAAAGTGTACATGGAATAATACTACAGCTCGATCAAATAAACATCATGACAGGAAACAGATAAAATTGAACTTGTGAAGCATTGCAAGTGTGCGAGTGCAAATCACCAACTGCAAGACCTCAAGTAACATGGTGAAGCAGTACAAAAGAGAAAGTGCAATTCGAACCAACATGACAGCACTGCACCAATGCAAAATAGAATGGAATGCACAGGTCAGAGATACAACAATGGAACCATCACAACAGTTCACATTGCAGTAATATCATATCACTACAGAAGTTCAAATCAAAACAATCAAATGGAGACCAGAGAAATGCTCAACACAGATGGCCAGAGAGGAAGCTCACCAGGATGAACACAAATATTGCAGAGATGACCGAAGTATAATACTAATCAAGCCAAAGTCAACAGTAAAATGATCGAAGCCAAAGCCGTGGATAGCAAGAATATACATGCATATGAACAAGTCAAAATCAAAGCCGTAACCATCAAGTAACCAAAATATACGATAACGAATTAGTCAGAATCAATCTCAAACAATCAAGCATCATCGAGTGGCCGAGGTGAATCAGTTGACAAATTCAATTATAAAATATACGAACGCAATTCTAGGAAATAAAATCCTATAAGAACCCTAATCATCATCGGCAATTAATCATCGAGTTCGAGCAAGGCAAAACCAGCAAAGAAAGAGGGAAAAGTACATACCGAAAACACAGAACAAACTCGATCCAAATTGAAGAGCCGTGAACAAATCGAAGAGAATCAAAGCCTACTATTGAATCATATCAAGTGGCGACTTCAATTTGCACAACCCTAGTTTGAATCGCAAGGAGCAAAAGCAAATTTGCAGAAGCCCTAACTCGCAAAGAGGAACGAAAGAGGATCGGCCATATTTTCACAAGCAACAGGAAAAAGGAACGGAGCAACTAAAAGTCAAACGGGCTAAAGAAAAAGTGGACCGGCCTTGTTTATAAAAGGGCTTTTTATTTGAGGGTTTAAGTTTTAATTAGGGTTTTTATTTTTAATTTTCTGTTTAAATTTGTTTTCTAAATTATAAACCGTTTTAATTTCTAGTCGTGTGACTATGGGACAAGCTACGTGGCGTAGCTTGAGAATTCGCAACTCGGTAGTTGAGTTGTGGCAGGGTTTTGAGCGTAGAGTTAGATTAGTCAATAGCGGGTATAGCGAGTTTACGTGTGTAAGCGAGGGACTATCTAATTTCTAGTAGAAACCTTGGGGGCAGCACGTAGGCAGGGTTTTGCCGAAGCGGGGTAAATTCTGTGTTGTTCTGTTTTATTCTGTTATTTATATTCTGCGATATCTGTGCTGCTATTCTGTGATCTGAATTGAAATTAATTTATAAGCTTCCGCGATTAATTTTGATAATTTATACCATCACCCTATTCATCCCCCTCTAGGGTGAAATCGATCCTACAAGTGGTATCAGAGCTAGGAACAAAAGTCGTTTTTGTTTAGAATTTTTTTTACAAAAATCAATTTTTGTTTTAAAAATTCGTGTTTTAAAAATTGGTTTTTGTTTTAAAATTTTGAATTTTTGAAATGGCTTCTTTTATTAATACTTCTGTTGAGGGTCGCTCCAATATTATTCCTTCTATTTTCAATGGAACAGATTTTTTGAATTGGAAATTAAAAATGGAATTTTATTTAAAATCTGTTAATATTAAATGTTGGGATATTATTGAAAACGGGTGTGATATAACAGATAAGAAAATTATCTCGATTAATGCTCTTGCTATGCATATATTATATTCTCATATTAATTAAGATAATTTTAATTTCATCTCTCATTGTGAAAATGCACAGGAAATCTGGAATACTTTAATTGCAATATATGGTGCAACAGTCAACTGCAATGAGAAGTCCTCCACAACCGACTCAGTTGAAGAAATGTGCTTAACAGGATTTGTAAAAAGCAGTTGTGATGAGGATGATGATGATGGAGCAGCTGAGCTGGCGTTAATAATGAAGAAATTCAAAAGATGGAACCACAAATATGGAAATCCAGCTCTAAATCAAGAATTAAAAAACAGAATAATCAAAGCACTAGACAACTCGGAAGAACACGGGATCATTTGCAACAAACCCTGTGATATCAAGCCCAATTATCCCCGACTTCAACTCGACAAAGAAAAGAAATCAAAACGAAGATGTTTTACAGCCACGTGGAATAAAAGCGATAGCAGTGAGAGTGGGAAAGCAGATATGTGCTTTCATGGGAATATAACCGATAGCGACGATGACGAGCCAAGCGAGGTATCAAAACTTACTCACTCTGAATTACTTATTTATTTCCACGAAGTAAATGGCTGTTTTGAACGACTTAGGGATAAGTATGCCAAACTTGAATCACAAAAAGATACTTTGATAGATTTAAATAAACAACTTGACCAATTAGTTAAAACCTATCAAAGTAGGATCCCTAAGTGTGATAAGTGTCCAACATTTGAAAACGAAATTAAAAAATCAGAAATCAATATAAAATCACTTGAAAATGAAATTCTGATTTTAAAAGAAAGTGAAAATACAAGGAGAGAGAATTCTATCAAAAAGTGCACTCAATTGTTAAATGAAAATGAATCTCTCAAAACACAAGTCCAACAATTGTCAACGACTTTAGATAAATTTTCAAAAAGTGAAAAATCGTTGAATATGCTATTAGGAAAGCAAACTGTTAATACGGTTAGACAAGGACTTGGATACAATAATTCGAAAATTGTTGCAAGCAATATTAATCAAGTTAATTCTATGTGCACAATTTGTAGAAAATTTGGACACAATCACAATAATTGTTGATATAGACCCAAACATGTGAAAACTATACCGATTTGGGTTCCAAAAGGCACAAATATAAAATCTCTCAAAGTTAAACAAATTTGGGTGCCGAAGGGAACAATTATAAACAGTTTTGGGTCTACACAAAATTATTTTACAAAATTTTCTGCCACTAACAACCATGGACCTATAAAAACAAATAGGTCACATAAATCTTTCATCGTGTAGGTATGGTGGCAGGCTAAGGAACAACAATAGTGTTCTCTGGATTTTTTTGGCTGTTCCAGAAACACAACGGGCGACAAAGCAAAGTTCCTTAGCCTAGTATAAAGGTGATAGAATCACAATGGACAACAACGAAAAATATCGTAAAGGTAAAACAGGTAATGGTATGTTTTAAACGATATATTAAATGTGATAATCTGCACCGTATTCTGAATTAAAATCAGCCAGTATTGAGATGATGAAAAGATGGTGATTTTGACTTTGACTTATTCAACATAGTTGGCCAAATTATATTCTTATGCCAAAAACACTATAAAAATCTCTAGATTCTTTGAATTACTTCATATATATCATTTTGGATTAAAAATAGTGTTTTGTTGGATAATAATACATTTGGTTATAATTCGGCTAACTCTATATTCACGGTTTTCGATTATTTACACGGCTTCATTTCAAATTCAAAAGAATGTCATTTAAATTGTTGTTAAAATTGAATTTGAAAGTTTTGGTGCACACTTCATGTTTTGGTCTATAAAATTCAATTGATGATAATTTTCGAGTGAAAGAGAAATTCAGATGCAGATTATACTGGTAATCTAGTTGATAGAAAAATTACTAGTGAAGCGTGATTTTTTGTTGAGACATTTAGTAACTGCATCATTTTTTAAAGAAATATCTGCATATTTTTCATTTCAAATAATTTTCAAATAGCAGAAAATTTTCTTTAAAAACCCCCTGGAGAAAGTCATTTTTGACCATAGTTTCAGATTAGTCATTTTTGAAAAATTAATTTCATAATTATTTTTGAATCTGATTTTAAAAGACTATTTTGACTAATCTGACTCCCTAATGTTATCGAAAAGATAAATAGTGATTGAAAAAGTGACGAGTGTTAATATTGATCAAATATTATGACTCGAGACAGTATAATTAATAAATTTCTTTAGAAATTTAAACAAGAGTTAAAACTGTTTGTTGGTAAAAATTCCATGACCATCTCTATCTCTATCATATTTCTAACAATCATCACTCATAAAAATTCTATATAGTTTGTCGATATGTGGTACTTTAAACAGGAATCGTTCGTTTTTCCATTTCACAATTTTTTAAAAAAAAAACAAAAATAAATAAATAAATAAATAACAAAGTATTCACTCTCATTTAAAAGTCCTCACGGTTATGCATGGGTGAATTACTTGGAATTTGTTATGTGCTTCCATGCTCATTTAAAAGTCCTCGCGGTTATGCATGTATGGAACGCATATCAAAAGTTGATTTTTGTTTCTTTTAAAATAAACAAGTTGATTCTAATCCCATTTAAAAGTCCTCACGGTTATGCGTGGTTAGAAGATACTTGAATTTATTTTTTAAAATAAAATTGAAATACTACTAATCTCATTTAAAAGTCCTAACGGTTATGCATGGTTAGTAGATATTCAAATTCCTGATATAAATATACCACAAATGGACATAACTATATGGTTTTATATGATGACATCATTTCCATCATTCTAAAAGTGGAATATGCGCCTAACAAAATATTTATGATTTTTGTTTGATTTTTTATTGAAATTTAATATTTATATTCAATTGAGTTTTAATGTTGGATTAATATCGATTACTTTATCTCTATTTTCTTTAACACTATTATTCTTTTGCTGATAACAAAAGGGGGAGAGAAAAGTTAAGATTTTGTCAAATAAAATCAAGCAAAGGTTAAATAATTTTCTATTTGCATCTAGACTCATTTGCATATTTTTATTTGTATGCATGTATGTAGGGGGAGCTTTGTGTAGAGAGGAAGCATTTAAATAGGGGGAGCAATTAGAGCATATCAATGATCAAATACATTGATCAAATACATTTAACATATTCAAAATCTTAAATATATGTTTGTTATCATCAAAAGGGGAGAATGTTGAATATGTGCTTATATGATTTTTGTTTGATGATAATAAACATATATACATTCATTTAAATGTATTTGATAATATACTATTTATTTTCATAGATTAAATAAATATTTGCTGAATAAAATAAATAACACGAAATTTGAATTGAAACGAATATTTTATTCAAATAAATATTTATTACAACTTTGAATAGTACAATTTCAAGCTCTCACTATAACTATACAACTTTGATTACAATTACATCACATTTCACATTTACAAATGACCTCACTACATATCACTCACACTCGTATTTATCTTCAACTTCATTCCAGTTTGAATCCAGCATCTGAGAAATCTGCAAAAATATAAACTAACGCAGTAAAATTGAAAAAGAAATATTTTTGCAATTCAAAAATAAAAGATAATTTTTGAAAATATGATTTGCCTCAGTTATTTGGGTTGTTCGTCATAATTTAAATTTGAATTCATCATACACGAACAACTTGTGACATACACAGTGTATTACTGTATATGCCACAAGGCCGTGCACGCCGATATATACACTTGATTGATTTACAGGGCAGGTGAGCACAGGTCAAACCCAAATGAAAAACCAGGTTCAACTCACGTGCAATAACATTGAAAATCACGACACAAGCACAAGGTCAAATCCGAGTTTTGAAACTGGATTCAACACAAGGGACATGACATGAATGCAACGAAGACCAACATTAAAATGGACTGCAATAATCATGGCAGTTCACATGTCAAAAACAGTTGCAACATGGATATCACAATCAAACTGCAACAAGGCAACTAGGAATGAACAGAACACAACAGCAACAGTGAAGTTCAACATTATCAAAGAGCATATGGAAGGGTCAGGCCGAAACGAATTGCAACAGCACCAATGCAAGTAACTCATGCAACAAGACCAAACAACACAAGGAAAGAACTCAACCAAGTACAGTAAGCACAAAGGCATATAGCAACTGCCACTTGATACAGTAATGCAACACAGACCAAACCAGACCATACAACATGAAACAGAGGCAACAAGACTATATGCAAGCAAAGTCTCTACATGGTGCAGCAGATATCAAGTGAAGGCCAGATAATCAAGACGCAAGATGAATGCAAATACAGGAACTCGACAGGCACATATGAAAACAAAAGACACAGTGCAGACTCGACAATGTTCACAAACCAGCAGTATACAAGTACAAGACCACAAAGGCAAGTATGGACAGAGTTCGAGCACAGTTAAAACTCAAGCAAATGAAAACTCATTGACATGCACAATAATCAACACAGTGAAGAACATGGATGTCAAAAGTGTACATGGAACAATACTACAGCTCGATCAAATAAACATCATGACAGGAAACAGATAAAATTGAACTTGTGAAGCAGTGCAAGTATGCGAGTGCAAATCACCAACTGCAAGACCTCAAGTAACATGGTGAAGCAGTACAAAAGAGAAAGTGCAATTCGAACCAACATGACAGCACTGCACCAATGCAAAATAGAATGGAATGCACAGGTCAGAGATACAACAATGGAACCATCACAACAGTTCACATTGCAGTAATATCATATCACTAAAGAAGTTCAAATCAAAACAATCAAATGGAGACCAGAGAAATGCTCAACACAGATGGCCAGAGAGGAAGCTCACCAGGATGAACACAAATATTGCAGAGATGACCGAAGTATAATACTAATCAAGCCAAAGTCAACAGTAAAATGATCGAAGTCAAAGCCGTGGATAGCAAGAATATACATGCATATGAACAAGTCAAAATCAAAGCCGTAACCATCAAGTAACCAAAATATACGATAACGAATTAGTCAGAATCAATCTCAAACTATCAAGCATCATCGAGTGGCCGAGGTGAATCAGTTGACAAATTCAATTATAAAATATACGAACGCAATTCTAGGAAATCAAATCCTATAAGAACCCTAATCATCATCGGCAATTAATCATCGAGTTCGAGCAAGGCAAAACCAGCAAAGAAAAAGGGAAAAGTACATACCGAAAACACAGAACAAACTCGATCCAAATTGAAGAGCCGTGAACAAATCGTAGAGAATCAAAGCCTACTATTGAATCATATCATGTGGCGACTTCAATTTGCACAACCCTAGTTTGAATCGCTAGGAGCAAAAGCAAATTTGCAGAAGCCCTAATTCGCAAAGAGGAACGAAAGAGGATCGGCCATATTTTCACAAGCAACAGGAAAAAGGAACGGAGCAACTAAAAGTCAAACGGGCTAAAGAAAAAGTGGACCGGCCTTGTTTATAAAAGGGCTTTTTATTTGAGGGTTTAAGTTTTAATTAGGGTTTTTATTTTTAATTTTCTGTTTAAATTTGTTTTTAAATTATAAACCGTTTTAATTTCTAGTCGTGTGACTAGGGGACAAGCTACGTGGCGTAGCTTGAGAATTCGCAACTCGGTAGTTGAGTTGTGGCAGGGTTTTGAGCGTAGAGTTAGATTAGTCAATAGCGGGTATAGCGAGTTTACGTGTGTAAGCGAGGGACTATCTAATTTCTAGTAGAAACCTTGGGGGCAGCACGTAGGCAGGGTTTTGCCGAAGCTGGGTAAATTCTGTGTTGTTCTGTTTTATTTTGTTATTTATATTCTGTGATATCTATGCTGCTATTCTGTGATCTGAATTGAAATTAATTTATAAGCTTCCGTGATTAATTTTAATAATTTATACCATCACCCTATTCACCCCCCCCCCCTCTAGGGTGAAATCGATCCTACATAATGTAAATACGAATCGGGTTAAATGAAGTTGCAACCTAAATTGAAATTCGAAATGATTTTGAAACCGAAATGAGATATTGATGCGAAAAATGATTTTTGAAACGGAATCTTACATTTGAATAGATACGATGATATTTGAAATGGATTTGATTTTTGAAGCGAATATGATATTTTGATATCAATTATGAATCGATTTGAAATGTAAAAGAGCCAATGGTGTAATAATACGTAGTTATTAAAGAGATCGGGATCGGATATGGACATACTCTCTGTCGATACCGAAAACCACTTTAGTAACTATTATACGCGGAGTGTTGATCCAGAATGAAGTGGATGGTTTGGTGAACGCGTTGATTGAAGAAAGAGAACGATATTGGATGACCCATTACATGACTAAAACAGGAGCCGCGGCGGGCCATTGAGGTTCGCCATCTCTAGCGGACACACTTCTTCGATACCATATCTATTGCATTTGTGATGCGATTTGGGTGCACCCCTTGATTTGGGAGTGTTGTTTCGCGGTGTTGGGGTAGCTGCTGGCTATGCTCAACATCAGTCCGGATCACGCAACTACTAGTATCCTAGTTGGTATCGCCTCATGTACCTTGTCATACTGATTATCCTATTCGCGACCACTACGTTATGTTTTGTGTTATACTATGGGGTACCCTCTGATAACCACCAGTTTACGGTAGGGCTTACGGTGCTGTATAAACTATGGCATTATAAAAATGTGTTAAGGGGGATTATGGTAACGCCTTAACGCTATTTTGATACTCTATATTACTGATAGGCATTATCTACTTAGCGTACATTACTACATAGTAGATAGTTTAACGGATCCTTAAGAGATGGAAAATCCCGTAACATCTCTTGAGTTATTGCACGCACGTTGACACTGGATATGAGATGTCAAACCCCGTAAACATCTCTGACGCCATTACACTCATATTTATTTACGATTGATTTAACTTATATAAGGATATTTTAGCCCTGACTCGAGTGTTTTGTCTTTTCATTACGCTCAGGTCAGTCCTGAGTTTTTCAGATTTTTGAGGATCTATTCTGGAGGATGAAGACGAAGATTTGGTATACTATTACTATTATTACCCTTGCATCATGCTATCTGCTGCATTATTTTATTTGTTCTGTTGTATATGTATAACTCTGATAAATGTTGTATAAATAATTGTCAAAGTATAGTAAACAGCTTCATGAACTGTTTATTTGACTATTATATTTTATCGTTCTGCTGCGAGATTCTGTGTTGTTTCATTTCCTTTATTTCTCTTTCTTTTCTTTTCTTATTTACCCCAATAACCATCTTCCCTTTTGAATGGTTTGAAATCGGCATGTGTATTTGATCGTCGGTTTAAACTGTCAAAAAAGGCGGGTCGTTACAGTTGGTATCAGAGCTTTGGTTTAGCGATAACCTTAGCTTTTTGGGGTCTGACTCTTTATAAATAGGGTAGTTATACCCTATGATGAGTCGCTGAGTGTATACATATGAGAGAGCATATTTGTTAGTGATATAAAATGTTTTATATTGTGTCGGTTGATTTGTTGAGTGGCTTATGGATTCTGGTCAATACGAGTAATTAACGTCATTGATAGGGATCTCTAAACACTCGAACAGAACAATTTGACATAGTATTGTTTTGAAATTGGGTAAATGAAATAATTTTTCCCTAATTATATTTTGTATATAAAGAATTTATTTTCAAAAATTATTGTGATCTATCTAGCTTATTTGGTTGTTAGATGTAACGTCCCGCCTTTTCACACGATTTAAACAGACACACATGCCGATTCAATCCATACGGAAGGGCGGATTGTTATGGGGTAAATAAGAAAAATGAGAAAGAAATAAAAGAAAACAGAATCTCGCAGCGGAAGGATAAAATATAATAATAAAATATATAGTTTATAAATCTATTTACAAAACATTTATATAATACATATCAGAGTTACACATACCAATAACAATGCAGCGGAACAGTGTGTAGTGCACTAGTATAAATAATAATAATATACATCTTCGTCTTCGTCCTCCAGAGCTAAATCTTCAAATCCTGAAACGCTATATAGTATATTGCGCTATTATAATAGTGTCTATTTGTAAAATAAACTTACTTTTAAATAGCGTTAAGGCTTTACATTTTCCACCTTAACACAGTTATATATTCTCATAGTCTATACAGTACCGTAATCTCCCCCGTACTGGGCGTCGTCAGAGGGCACTCCATAGGTATGGTACAAAACCAAAATCGTATAAGGCGCGCTAGGGTAGGTGACACGGCACAACTAGGCAATGCCAGGGTAGATATACCAACGCTTCCGGGCCGATGGAAACACACAGCGCGCAGCTGCCGCCCACCTCGGACAAACTCGCCACATCAAAGAAATCAAAAGTGAAGGTGGCCACCGAATACAATCCAAAGTCATAGTATAGTATCGAAGGGAAGTGTGCGATCAGAGGTGCTACCTCATTAACCCGTCGATCGCTCCTGTTTTAGCCGCCTTATGCCAACTCACGGGAGTTGGGTCCACGTACTTACCTTACAGGAAACGCCGCCACCAACCTACTTCATTCTGGAATCTCCACCGCGTACACGGTTAGTCAAAGTGGTTTCGGTATCGACAGAGAGTATGTCCATATCCGATCCCGGTCTCTTTGCCAACCAATCGTTATTATAACACCGCGGTCATTTAAAAAAATAATTATTTTTTTAAAACCAAAATAAAATATCCATTTAAAACCCATATAAATACGATATCATTTTCTTAAAACCCCAAATCAATACGATATCATTTTATTTTCCAATATATACTTTTTTTCAAAACCATAGGGTTTTCCAAAATAAAATATTTAGAAATCAAAACTCTTGAATATAATATTTCCAAATTATACTACCTTGACAATCATAACTTTGAAACAAGTTTCCATCTCTTAAGTGGTTAAATATCAAACTACTTTTATAAAACAAAATAGCTTCTTTAGATTTCACAAATCAAATTCAAATATCGATTTAAACTTCCAAATACCATTTCAATTCTTATGTTCCAAAGCTTTAATTATTTCACCATTTCAAAAAAACAAAGTCATTTAAAAATCCCATATATATTAAATTCAATTACTTATTATTTAAACTTGAAATCTTTACTTAATGAATTCAATATAATTTAAGAAAACCTTTAACTTCACATAACTAGGAGAAATCTTTCAATTTATTTTATATTCATTTAAATAAACCTGATATTCATTCATTTAAATCATTCTACACAAAAATCAAGTTATAAAATCATATCCTTTAAAAATTCTAACTTTTTATTAAATTTCCAATTTAACTTAATATTTATCTTCAAATCTTATTCTCTTTTAATTCATTTAAAACTCCAGAAATTTAATTTTAAATAAATTCTTAATCATATTGATCTCGAAAATCAACTAAATTTTATACTTCAAATCAAATTCATACAAAGCTTAAAAAAGCCGAAAATTACTATATATATAAATAACCAAATCAATATCCCATAAACCATATATATAGCTTTACAATACCATGAAAATCATTTCAAAAAAATTATATATATATATATATATACCGCGGTGCCTGTATAAAATTTTCTACCCTATGGTCAAGTGATACGGATGTTTATCATTTCAATCCGCAATTTGAAAATAAAAATGCGGTTGTATATCATTTCAAACCGCAATCCCAAATGAAATGAAAATGCATAGCAACTTGCAATTAACAAAATAAATCATCCATTCATCCATCAAGTCATACATCCATTTATCACAGTCATCATCCAATTTCAAACAATCATCAATATATAACAGGTGATACACAATGGTATCAATTATCAGTTTATACTCAAAATAAGTTTAATAACTGTTAATTGGCAATTTATATGCAAAAATAAACGTAAACTTAACTGGCAGTTAATATGAAATAAAATTTAACATAACTATGCCTGGCAATTAATATGAAATAAATAAATTCTAACTGTCAAATTTATGCAATAAATAAAATTAATTAACAGTTATATTAAATGAATGCGATTTATCAGAGATAATGAATAAAACATGCCAAACAGTCATAAATAAATTTCTACTCATATCTAAAATTAATTTAACAAACACAAGAAATTTTAGAAATTGTGAGTGGGTTAAAACACTCACCTTTTGAATTTAAATCGAATTTAAATTCAATTTAAACTCAAAAATTCGACGGTCTCCGAATTGGTCCAAACTAGCGTCAACAGATCTGGAATTTAATTACGATCCTAACAAAAAAAATCTCGCGTGAATCGGACTACGTATGAGAAAGTTATTCGAAAATTTCAATTGAAACAAAAATTAAATAAAACAAAATAAACAAATATACCCCATCACCATGCCACGTCACAGGCCACGTCCTTCTTCTCAAATTCTAGCACGCTACAGCACCAATCAAAAAAAATGGACAGTACCACAGATTACGCTCTTCGAGAATTATGACATATAATTTTTCTGGAATTTTTAGAGGAGTTTGAAATATATATATATATATATATATATATATATATATATATATATATTATTTTGGACTGTAATTGGATCTAGAAATTTTGCAGCCATTGGAAGAGAAGAACTTGAAGAAAAGAACACACAGAGAGAAATGAAGATAGATGGAGGCTAGGTTTTATACAGCCTATAAATAGACAAAGTGAAATAGGATAGGTGGGCACGAATCATAAACGCGCAAAACGGTTGTTGGCCCACCAGAATATTTTATATTAATTGGATACGTTACGGATTAGTAAATAAATTAATTTCTTCCTCAGACATTTACATTGAATTTTAAACGTATTTACAAATGTAAATTTAGATGCTTCATTTATAAGTTTCAATATAAATTCACAATTTCATTAAATTCCAAATTCATAGATAAGTTTCCATTTTCAACTAAATTTCTAAATTACCGTAATAATTATCTTAGATTTTTATTCATTCTCAATAGATTTAAATATTGTAAATTGACTAAGTTTTCATACTATAAAAATCCACATTTCTATGTATATATACATTTGAATTCCCTACTAAAATATTTTATTTATATTTCGCAATTACCTCCAATCCATTTTTTTTTGCATCGCACTTTACTTAAATAAATAGCCTGTACCAACACTAATTATCATCAATTTGAAAACGGGTTACCAAATTTTGGATTTTATTAATAATTATTATTTATTACTTCATTGTTTATTCAAATTTAGACAATTTAAGATGTTTCTTAAATGTTGAGTACATTATTAACTTCAGCGTAAAACTTCAATTTTATTTTATCTACAAATTATAAATTAACTTTGCAGAAATCCTTTAGTTGACCTTTCATTTAATTATCCTATCTATTGGTATCCCATAGATGGGAATTCCTAAAACATCTTCGAATTCCAACTTTAATTTCAATCACATAAAATGTTCTATTCAGTTTCCAATAAATTCAATAAATTCAAATTATCATGTTCTAAATCCAAATGAATCCATATATCCTGCCTTCCATTCTTTTAATCTAACTAATTATCATATTCTGAATAAAGTTTACATTATTTCCACCTATAAGCTACAAATAACAACGAATGTTGCATTTGATTTAGATTCTAAATAAATTGATGGGTAATAATTAATAATTCTCACTATTGCCCGATTTATTCCCATTCATTCTTAAATTACCACCAAACAATCATTAAATTTACCTATCTTTTATTGATTCCATAAAATCTATTTGCCCTGAGTTAGTTACTGCATTTATCAAATTCCAATTTCGCAATCACCTTAAATACATAAATTGGTATTGCATTAACATTTAAGTTTATTAGCTTATGTCAACGCTATTAACATTAATTGCAATGTATTACCAATTTTAGTCACTACCCTAACTACTAACTCATATTAACCTACATTATACCCAAGAATTTCATTGGTTTTTCTTATATTAAATTTATCAACCATATTAATTAAGGTTTTTTTAAAAACAATTAATAAAATTCCCTTTAATATATACAACTTAGCAATCTATTAAGCATGGTATTATATTTCACGTAAATGTACATTTAATTACATTTATTACAATGTTATCCAAATAAATTGAATGATCTAAGTATATAACTCCTAATATCCACCCATCTTGCCTTAATCCCAAATAACATACAAATTAAACTACCCTTAATTTCAATTAACCCTATCATTACTTTTTATATTCCAAACAAATAAATTAATAATAGGTTAATTGAATCAGATTTACAATCCAACTTTAATTATTTGCAAATTTTGTCAATTTGGACCACTTGGTAAATTCAGAACCCTTTAACAACTTCCTACATTAATTTATTTTCGAATAATCCCAAAATTTTCAATATCAAAGTACAAATCCAATTTATCAAAAATTAAAACTTAAATTTCAAGGAATTTATTTATTTAGGTTTAGATCCCGTTATTCACTAAAATTGGTTGGTATTTATTTCATTCGCCTCTTTAATTGTACGTAAATTTCTCATAAATACACCTAAAATTTCATTTGATTCCAACTGCTTCCTAATTTCCATTTCTACATCTTAACACACTACATTAAACTTCTATACATTGTATTACTTATCATATTAATGTAACCTTTATTTAGTGTATTAACATTTATTTCAATTCAAATTCTATCAACCAATTAAACATGTAACCTATTACTATTGCTTACAAATCAAAATATTGCACCCATTATCATCTTCTGAATGGAATTAGTCTTTATTTCAAAACTTATCTAAATTTACATTGAGACCATATTTAATCCTCTTCGATAATATTAATCCTCAATTTATTAAATGGAATCAATATATCTTACATAACATGTTTTATGTATAAATTTTTAATTAATATTATTTCCACTTATTCCCCATATTCTCAATAATTACCTAACATAAATCTACGCTTATTTTATTCTACGTTCACACTTCCGTTACTCTCAAATCAATAAGTAACGTTCACATAAATAAATGTTATGTCAGTTTCCTATTTATTGCGATATTTTTATTTATTTATTACTACATAACTTTACTTATTTTCTTCCCATCACTTTAAAATTAATCGTTAAAGTAACGCTTATCAATACGCATCAAATTATTTACCAAATTAAAAGGTTTTGATTTTTTAACAAATTAATTGACAGATTAATTAGGTAATGTATACGAATTGTTATTATACCCATAAATTTACACTTAACTAATTAAATGCCTTACCTATATTCTCTATCTTCCCATTAAATTCAGATACAATACTTACACCAATTTTTATTGAAAAATTTATTCATATTACAAACAAAGGTTTAAATTACCATTGTTAAATTAGCGTTCAATATATATTTATCACCATTTATTATTTCTACTAAATTTTTTATTACAAAATTCTATTAAATAAATTAAATCGTCGAAATTTATGGGTCGTTACATTAGAAATGAAAATATTGGTTATTATCATTAATTTGATATGGTAATTTAATAAATAAGGTGAATTACAAAATGAACAATGATAAAACACTTGACATGCGACGACCCGACTTCCTATCTCCAGGAAATCGCATCATCTTGAAGAAAGAAAGGGATAGAAGAAGAAAAGAAAGAGAAAGAAGAAAGACAACAACATCAGAGAACTCACAGCGGAACGAATAAAATATAGTATAACACATAAAATATTACACAGTATCATAATTCATCAGAGTACACAACTTATACAACACATATTAGACAGTTATAAACAACTGTCTAATTCATACAACTCAAGTATATAAGATACAGATACCAACCAAACACAGCGGAAACATAATATATCTACACGTGGAAGCCTCCTGCTCCATATCTCCTCCAGAATTCGTCAAGCAAACCTGAATCACTTGACTACTCATACATAATATGAGTACCCAAGAGTTTAATAAAACAGAAAATAAACACTCGGGTCTGACAAGGGTCTGGTGTGAGTAAACGGTTTAAAGTTGCTTAACTTTAGAAAAACCTTGAAAAGAAAAGGTATCACGTAAGACTTCCCACACATAAACATGGAAAAGCTTTTACCTTACGCTAACCAAAACATTTGATAGGAAATCCGGTGATATTATAATAGTGTCTAGGGTTTTCAAGTAAATATGAAATAGTCGAAATTGTTACATGATTAAATTCCAGCTACTAGCCACAAAAGTGGGTAATACAATCAAAACCCGTAGCGTCTCGTAGGAAGAATGGGTTTCCATCAATGGCAGGGCTACTGGGGTACCGCCCGTCACAGTACGTGGCCTAGATCACCGTACCGAGGAGTACTCCCACTCCCCTGCAACACAAAGCCGGGACCATTCCTAACTGAACAGTCCCGAACAAGGCAACCCCGGCGGTTGTCCGAAATTCAGCCGCCCCACACAGCCGAATAAAAAGGGACTTCTAGACAGGAGTAAATCTTGCTCTCCAGTGGGAGCTACCCACGAAGCCTTATTGCACCTCCCCTGTTTTAGCCATTCTCGGTTGATGAGGCTTGAGGCTGCGATTACCTTTATAGGACACATCTCTTAGAATGCTCATCGTCCGCCTGACGATGTGCTGAAAGCATTCAATCCATACAAGTTCGTTCCGGGTTCGAACGAAACTGAAGGCACTATCTCGTTGCACTCATTTTGGAATCACCCTCGGAGTCAACGACCATAGCCCTTGCACTCTAATCTCCATCTCGAACCTATAAGTACTATTCCGTCAAACTCATTACGGAATCACCCACAGAGTTATACTGACGTATAGCCCTTACACCTCGAGTCTTCACTTGCTCCATTTGGATTCACGACTTAACGTCTAATTGGAATCGATGTGGTTTTCGAAATCCAAATATGGAAATCCGATCCCGGTCTCACCGAAACCAAACGCCATTTTAGTGTCCAAGTTGTACTTAAGGGTTTTAAAAAATTTAACTTATATTCAGGATGAAATAAACAGATAGATAAATCATATTACCACAATATATAATTCATATCAATATTTATCTTCACAAAGCAGCATATCACAAATATCATAGTCATCCAAATCATCCAGTATCAACCAAACACCCAATATCAATCATCCAATATTATTCAACATCCAATATCAATCACTCAATATCAACCATTCAATATTAATCAATCACTCATAGCAGAATTGATTAACTCTTAATCAATTTAATTAGCCTCTAATTAATTTAAATACTATCCTTTAATCACTTGGATTATTGATTTATTACAAATCAAATTCATTATCATCTCTTAATGATCTTCCTTAATTAATCCTCTTCGATTAATTATCCTTTAGTTACATTCAAGTAATTATCCTTAACCATATTCAGTAATTAACCTTTAATTACTATCATTAATTACAATAATTAATGATCCTTCATTAATTAATTAACTATAGTTAATTACATTAATCCTCAATTAATTACAATTAATTAATCATACTTCAATTAAATCACTTATATTAATCAAACTTGATTAATATCATAAATCACATTAATTAATAATCCTTATTAATTAATAATTACTTTAATTAATTAAATAATTAATCATCTCATAAATCATAAACAGTAATTAGCAATTTGTAATTACTTATCTTAATTAATTAACTTCTTAATTAATTAACTCCAATTTAATTATACTAATCCTTGATTAATTAATCCAATTAATTAATTTTTTAATTACTTCATTAAGTATTATTATTCAATTAAATTAGTTAACGAATCCTTTATTAATTACTTTAATAATTAATTACAATTTTAATTAATTACACTTAGTAATTAACCCTTATTTAATCTCATTCATTAATTAATTAATCACATTAATTAATTAACTTAAATAAATTAAGTAATTACCTCCTAATTACTTCATTAATAACTCTTAATCAATCTCTTAATAAATTACTTAACAAATATTTAGTTCCATCATTAAATAATTCTTAATTAATTAATTACTCCATAACTAATTAACTTTAAAATAATTATATTAATTAATTCTTAATTAATAACATTAAGTGATTATCCATCAATCACTTCCAATTAATTGCTCCTATGAGTAACTTCTCTAATTACTTCCATAAGTAATTACTATTCTAATTACATTCAAAAATTACCATTGATTACCTCATTAATTAATCTCACTTAATTAATCCATAATTAAGTGAGTATATAAAATTAAATAAACAATTAACTAATTATTTAAAATTAATTAAACAATTAATTAATTAACTTCTTATATTAAAAAGATACTACTTAATTTATTAACTTATTATATTTCAAAATTCATAATTAATTAAGAAAACATTTATCTTAATTAATTCTTTATTTAATTATAAATCATATCAAGTATTCTCAAGTTACAAACAAGATAAATTAACCCTATTTATCTTCATAATTTAATTATTTGAATTAATCAAATTTTTGTAATTTAAAATCCAATTATTCTATTTGATTTCAAAATCTTAATATTAACCTTATTTGGAAATAAGGCATTTTGAAATCAATTTCAAATTTAATACATTATAAATTATCTAATTTAAACTTATTAATTTCAATACAAATTTGAAAACTTGTTATTAAAACATTGCTTTATACTTTACTTAAACTCTGATTTAATATTTAGATTCAAAACATTCTTTTAAACTGAACTTCGAAATTTAATTATATAATTATTTTCAAAAAAACAATCATCTTAAAACATTTTAAACTTGAAATCTAAAATTCAGTTAACACTTTTATAAGTTTGATTAGCATTAACTTTTACATCAAAGAACAAGTTTAACTTTAATAAATTTGTTTCCCTTTTTATAAACTTGTTTTATAATTTGAGACTTGATTCAAAATAACAAGTTAACATGTAACCTGCACCATTTTTTTTTTTACTGAACTTAATCCAGATTCCACCTTCCTAAATACTCGAGTAAAACTCTCCAATCCCACGCGACTTTCCTGAAGACACACACGAGCAACCCCCTACTCAAAAAACTTCGAGTCGTACGCGATCATACGCGATATCCCACCCGAGTAAACTCTCGTCTTCCCCAACTCCTTCTTCCCAGTGCCCACAACCATCACGGTGCACATGCACCAACAACTCCGGCCGACGTTGATCGGCGCGACCATCTCCGACATCCCCACGTTCACATGCGAACCCAAAATCCCACCCAGATCCAACAATTCATGTTCGAATCAAAATTCGAACCTCAAGCTCGAAATTTTCAGAACTGCCGTACCCAGATCCAACGTTTCAGACGAACCACCGCCACCAGTAGCTCCGGTATTCACCCCCAAGCGCCGTAGCATCACTGTGGCCCCCTCCAACAACTTGCGACCAACCCCGGTCCTCCTTTCATGATGCAGAAGCCAAGACAACAGTCAAGCCCATAATCCCAAAATAAACCCTAACTTCCTAAAATTCGAGCAAAACATAGACTGAAAAATTATTCAACACTTTTCCCAAGTTCCACACCTCAAATGCTACCTTCGAACCAAATATCAACTCGAATCATCGAGTGATTCGACTGAAATCAACAAAAACTCAGGAAAGATTCAAACCAAAAATTTACTATAACTACCCAATTAAAATTTACAATTTATATTCCTAAATTCATGATTTACAATCACGATTCCAAGCATGAAACTCAATTTCGAATTTGAGCCAGTAATTAATTTTTTTTTACAAAAGTTTAGTTTTTAGTGTAAAACTTTTTGTTCATACTTTTATTTCTTACTGTTATGCTTGTTTACATATTGTTTGTTAGTTTCAAATTTCCAGAAACTATTTTAGAATCTTCAGTACATATTAACATACCAATTTCATTTATATAACGATGTTTGATATTGATTTTGTTTGAGATTTTTGAATTTTCCCTTAAGGAAACAGCCTCAGTAACTAAAACAGAGTAGGTAGATTATACAGGCACTTGTTTCCTCTGATAACTATCACACTTCTAACTTGCAAACACATCAATATTCATGTCAACAACTATTCATTATCACAACAAAAATTCATCACATGCAAAACTTTAACTACAGATATCATCAAAACTATTTTTAAAAGAGTTTTACTCACCTCTTATTTATGCAGAACACAGAACAGAAGACCTGTTTTTGATTCCTGTAATTGCATGTTTGAGTTTTTCTTTGCTAAAGCAATTGAACCCTTGCATGTTTTCAATTTGATGCTTTATAGTGTTGAAACAGATCTGGCTTGCTATTGATTTTGATTCCACTTGAGTTGCAGTAGAATTGTTGTGAAGAACATTCATATTTGCAGTTTTTTTTTAAATGTTGAAACTGTTGATCTCTTTGCATGTTGCAGTTTAGATTTGAAAGTTGCAGCTTTGATTTTACTGTGAAGAACTTTACTTGCAGATTTCATTTTACTTCAGATTTACCTTTTTACTTCCATTTGAATTCAAGTTTTCAGGTTGCCATTAATTTGAGTTTAAGAAAAAGAAACAAGTTTTCTTCTAAAAACATTTATTAAAATTAAGAAATAATATGTTGCCACTTGGTCATTTAAATTTACATTTGTCCTTCAATCCACTTAATTACTTTACATGTGTGGTTAGAATGAATATTATGCTTACACATGTTCTCTTAAGTGTTTTTAAATTATTATTATTTTTTATGTAAATATAAACTCACATGTTAAATTTAATTTATAAATAAATACTTGTATATGTAAATGTAAATTTACTTTTAAGAGAAAATATTCTAAAACTAATTATAATATAAATATAAATATACATCTTATACATGTTATTTAAAATCTAAAACTTTTATTTTTATACACTTATAACCATTTTAAAATTAAACATTTTTAATAAAACAATTGATTAAATCCCTTTTTAAAACTATTATATATTAAAAACAAACAATCATCTTATATTTTGAAAACAATTAAATTAGTCTTTAAATTAGCTTTTTGAAGAATATTAATTCTTAAACAAAGCTTCAAATTATAATTTCATATATATTCAAATTATCAATAGATTTAAATTCAATTTCAAAAGGATATCAAATTATAACATATACATACATATATATTACAATTTGAAAACTTTAACTTTATTTAAAACAAAAGATCTCCTATTCACAATACATATCAAATGTATATATTATAAATAGAATAAAATTTCTTTAGCTTTGAAAAACAATCCTTATCAAATTTTGCCAGATTAAAAATTCATTAACCTTTTAAAAGATTAAATTCACCAATTTTAAATTAAAATTATAAAGAAAATTTATCAAACCAATTAAATTATTATTGCAGATTATTAAATCGATATTGCCCAAAATTCCGGGTCGTTACAATCCTTCCCCCTTAAAAGAATTTCGTCCCCGACATTTAAAAGCAAAGGTAATTTAAAAACCCAGCAAAAATTTTAATTTCAATTAGCAAAGCATTCCTAACAATCAGTTACTAATAACCAAAGCAATCAATCACACAAACAAACATAAGTAATTATCCTGACATAAATCAGAATAAATCTCTAATACTATTTCGAGTTTCCCAAGTAAAAATCACCAGGAGACTCGCTCCACCGAAGTTAAACTAGCAAACTACATCACCAAAATCCAGAGCTCCTCTCTTCTCTAGATTCATCAATCTGAACAGAACATCAGATTATACTCAAATCTAGCTCAACTTCCAAATCTAACTGAACTATAGATTCAACAACCAACGATGAATCATACACGCACTCACTCAGAGATACGTGATATTCAATGAATTCCAGCTACCCAAACTGGTAATTCTATCTCATAAACAACAGATCTTATCTTATCAGAACACGGATAAGAAATCTCAAATGCCTCAGAACTACCCATCCAATCTTATCCAATATTAGTTCTCTTAACCAGAGAAATCTTAACAACAATGAAGTCCCCAACTTCGAATTCCAAAACTCCTTATCTCATATCTGCATAACTCAACAGACAATCCAGGGCTGCCAACCTCTTCCTGATTAGCTCATCCTATGCTGATACTTACAGAAACAACTAGACCAAAGCAATCTAGTTTCTGGATTCAATTCAACAGAAAAGTCTTCCAAGATCCGTCGAAATCCAGAACACAAACTCTTCTACTCAAGCAAAGGAAAACAGAACTTGCTTCCTTCCTTGCACAGCTGCTACCTCGCTTCCGCTGCGCAACTCTGATTCTGAAATAGAGGAGAATACTGTTGATGAACACGAATACAAAATTATCCAATATATACCAGAAACTTTGTTCATCCATTCCATAAAATCTTAAGTGACTCATCTGACTCAGTCATACATCCTTATAATAGAAATCCAAACTCATAAACTAGATCTAACCAATCCAAACTCCAAAAATAAATTCTTGAGCTGCTACACCAACTCTACTTCTCCAAGAACCATCCTACAACCGGGCTAGCTACCACATCACTTCTGGAACCAAAACAATATGGAACTCAATTCCAGATGCAGACAACCTTCTGATTACTCCAGCAGCTCCTACTTCCTCATAAGAATCCTCAGTCTCAAATAAAAGAATGCTCAAGAAAATCCCAAATTAATCGCAAGTCACTTTTGCGATCCAAACTAATTCGAATTCCAAAGAAACTGTCCTCTCTTTACCAATTAGAACAGCTCTAAACTTTTCCTAACAAGGTTAATTCTTCAAGATAACTTCCATCAACTGCCCGGGCTGCTGGTAGAATAAACACCAAGATTCCCAAACCATCGGAGAAACAACCAACACTGCTGCTTCCAAACTCTACTTTGATGATAATGCAAAGGCTAAAAGATCTTTTCGTCGGCACACCAAACTCTTCGAGTTACACTGCTACCACATCTGACCAAGACTTCTAATCCAAATGCTTCTCAAAAACCAAAACCATCTACAAACCACACAAAAGACCTCCGAGATGGTAGACAACCCAAAAGAAACTTGGGCTCCAAACCAAGCATCAACACTTCACTCTCCTTAAGATACGACAAATGAGACCATGCCGAAGCGAAGCAACTCATAGACCTTAGTCTCATATTCCAGAACAGCCAACCTCCATACTGAAAATCCAAACAACTTCTACTCAGATAAGTCTTCCCTGAGGCAGGTAAAGACTGCTCCTCAATCACCTCTAAAACTGTTTCAAAATAAAACTTCTTCAAAAAATATCTATGGATACTGCATCTCATCACGCAGTAATCACGATATCATCACTTACTTCTCTACTTCCGACAGATCCAAACTCAAAAATAATTCGCTCACCCGAGCGAAACCCAAACTTATTCTTCAAAGATAAACTCCGAATCTTCAAGAGATTTCCTTCGGATATCAGAGAAATCCTTACTCCAAACAACAAATCTCACTCAAGACGGTATTAGGTTTACAGTCTCGACAAATACTTCAAACCTCAACATATGGACCTCTTCCATCAGTGGTAATCGTGTTACACACATATACCACTACTCCATCTACGTCTATAACTTATGTTGGAAAATCCGAACAGATTGCCCAACTGATTAGGGGTATATATATATAGTTATATACAAAAATTACAGGTACGCACTCTCAACGAAGACACCACTACAGAGTCTAGGTATTCACTCAACCTAACGCTCCCTAAAGAAAGACACACTTCGGAGCTTAGGTATTCGCTCAGCCTAACGCTCTGATACCAAATGCGACGACCGGACTTCCTATCTCCAGGAAATCGCATCATCTTGAAGAAAGAAAGGGATAGAAGAAGAAAAGAAAGAGAAAGAAGAAAGACAACAACATAGAGAACTCACAGCGGAACGAATAAAATATAATATAACACATAAAATATTACACAGTATCATAACTCATCAGAGTACACAACTTATACAACACATATTAGACAGTTATAAACATCTGTCTAATTCATACAACTCAAGTATATAAGATACAGATACGAACCAAACACAGCGGAAACATAATATATCTACACGTGGAAGCCTCCTGCTCCATATCTCCTCCAGAATTCGTCAAGCAAACCTGAATCACTTGACTACTCATACATAATATGAGTACCCAAGAGTTTAATAAAACAGAAAATAAACACTCGGGTCAGACAGGGGTCTGGTGTGAGTAAACGGTTTAAAGTTTCTTAACTTTAGAAAAACCTTGAAAAGAAAAGGTATCACGTAAGACTTCCCACACATAAACATGGAAAAGTTTTTACCTTACGCTAACCAAAACATTTGATAGGAAATCCGGTGATATTATAATAGTGTCTAGGGCTTTCGAGTAAATATGAAATAGCTGAAATTGTTACATGATTAAATTCCAGCTACTAGCCACAAAAGTGGGTAATACAATCAAAACCGTAGGGTCTCGTAGGAAGAATGAGTTTCCATCAATGGCAGGGCTAATGGGGTACCGTCCGTCACAGTACGTGGCCTACATCACCGTACCGAGGGGTAATCCCACTCCCCTGCAACACAAGGCCGGGACCATTCCTTACTGAACAGTCCCGAACAAGACAACCCCGGCGGTTGTCCGAAATTCAACCGCCCCACACAGCCGAATAAAAAGGGACTTCTAGACAGGAGTAAATCTTGCTCTCCTGTGGGAGCTACCCACGAAGCCTTGCTGCACCTCCCATGTTTTATCCATTCCCGGTTGATGAGGCTTGAGGCTGCGATTACCTTTATAGGACACATCTCTTAGAATGCTCATCGTCCGCCTGACGATGTGCTGAAAGCATTCAATCCATACAAGTTCGTTCCGGGTTCGAACGAAACCGAAGGCACTATCTCGTTGCACTCATTTTAGAATCACCCTTGGAGTCAACGACCATAGCCCTTGCACTCTAATCTCCATCTCAAACCTATAAGTACTATTCCGTCAAACTCATTACGGAATCACCCACAGAGTTATACTGACGTATAGCCCTTACACCTCGAGTCTTCACTTGCTCCACTTGGATTCACGACTTAACGTCTAATTGGAATCGATTTGGTTTTCGAAATCCAAATATGGAAATCCGATCCCGGTCTCACCGAAACCAAACGCCATTTTAATGTCCAAGTTGTACTTAAGGGTTTTAAACAATTTAACTTATATTCAGGATGAAATAAACAGATAGATAAATCATATTACCACAATAGATAATTCATATCAATATTTATCTTCACAAAGCAGCATATCACAAATATCATAGTCATCCAAATCATCCAGTATCAACCAAACACCCAATATCAATCATCCAATATTATTCAACATCCAATATCAATCACTCAATATCAACCATTCAATATTAATCAATCACTCATAGCAGAATTGATTAACTATTAATCAATTTAATTAACCTCTAATTAATTTAAATACTATCCTTTAATCACTTGGATTATTGATTTATTACAAATCAAATTCATTATCATCTCTTAATGATCTTCCTTAATTAATCCTCTTCGATTAATTATCCTTTAATTACATTCAAGTAATTATCCTTAACCATATTCAGTAATTAACCTTTAATTACTATCATTAATTACAATAATTAATGATCCTTCATTAATTAATTAACTATAATTAATTACATTAATCCTCAATTAATTACAATTAATTAATCATACTTCAATTAAATCACTTATATTAATCAAACTTGATTAATATCATAAATCACATTAATTAATAATCCTTATTAATTAATAATTACTTTAATTAATTAAATAATTAATCATCTCATAAATCATAAACAGTAATTAACAATTTGTAATTACTTATCTTAATTAATTAACTTCTTAATTAATTAACTCCAATTTAAGTATATTAATCCTTGATTAATTAATCCAATTAATTAATTTTTTAATTACTTCATTAAGTATTATTATTCAATCAAATTAATTAACGAATCCTTTATTAATTACTTTAATAATTAATTACAATTTTAATTAATTACACTTATTAATTAATCCTTATTTAACCTCATTCATTAACTAATTAATCACATTAATTAATTAACTTAAATAAATTAAGTAATTACCTCCTAATTACTTCATTAATAACTCTTAATCAATCTCTTAATAAATTACTTAACAAATATTTAGTTCCATCATTAAATAATTCTTAATTAATTAATTAACTAATTACTCCATAACTAATTAACTTTAAAATAATTATATTAATTAATTCTTAATTAATAACATTAAGTGATTATCCATCAATCACTTCCAAGTAATTGCTCCTGTGAGTAACTTCTCTAATTACTTCCATAAGTAATTACTATTCTAATTACATTCAAAAATTACCATTGATTACCTCGTTAATTAATCTTAATTAATCCATAATTAAGTGATTATTTAAAATTAAATAAATAATTAACTAATTATTTAAAATTAATTAAAGCTTTAATTAATTAACTTCTTATATTAAAAAGATACTACTTAATTTATTAACTTATTATATTTCAAAATCCTTAATTAATTAAGAAAACATTTATCTTAATTAATTTTTTATTTAATCATAAATCATATCAAGTATTCTCAAGTTACAAACAAGATAAATTAACCCTATTTATCTTCATAATTAAATTATTTGAATTAATCAAATTTTTATAATTTAAAATCCAATTATTCTATTTGGATTCAAAATCTTAATATTAACTTTATTTGGAAATAAGGCATTTTGAAATCAGTTTCAAATTTAATACATTATAAATTATCTAATTTAAACTTATTAATTTCAATATAAATTTGAAAACTTTACTTTACTTAAACTTTGATTTAATATTTAGATTCAAAACATTCTTTTAAACTGAACTTCGAAATTTAATTAGATAATTATTTTCAAAAAAACAATCATCTTAAAACATTTTAAACTTGAAATCTAAAATTCAATAAACACTTTTATAAGTTTGATTAGCATTAACTTTTACATCAAAGAACAAGTTTAACTTTAATAAATTTGTTTCCCTTTTTATAAAACTTGTTTTATAATTTGAGACTTGATTCAAAATAACAAGTTAACATGTAACCTGTACCATTTTTTTTTTACTGAACTTAATCCAGATTCCACCTTCCTAAATACTCGAGTAAAACTCTCCAATCCCACGCGACTTTCCTGAAGACACACACGAGAAACCCCCTACTCAAAAAACTTCGAGTCGTACGCGATCATACGCGATATCCCACCCGAGTAAACTCTCATCTTCCCTAACTCCTTCTTTCCAGTGCACACAACCATCACGGTGCACATGCACCAACAACTCCGCCGACGTTGATCGGCGCGACCATCTCCGACATCCCCATGTTCACATGCGAACCCAAAATCCCAACCAGATCTAACAATTCATGTTCGAATCAAAATTCGTACCCCAAGCTCGAAATTTTCAGAACTGTCGTACCCAGATCCAACGTTTCAGATGAACCACCGCCACCAGTAGCTCCGGTATTCACCCCCAAGCGTCGTAGCATCACTGTGGCCCCCTCCATCAACTCTCGACCAACCTCGGTCCTCCTTCCATGACGCAGAAGCCAAGACAACAGTCGAACCCATAATCCCAAAATAAACCCTAACTTCCTCAAATTCAAGCAAAACACACACTGAAAAATTATTCAACACTTTTCCCAAGTTCCACACCTCAAATGCTACCTTCAAACCAAATATCAACTCGAATCATCGAGTGATTCGACTGAAATCAACAAAAACTCAGGAAAGATTCAAACCCAAAATTTACTATAACTACCCAATTAAAATTTACAATTTATATGCCTAAATTCATGATTTACAATCATGATTACAAGCATGAAACTCAATTTCGAATTTGAGCCAGTAATTAATTTTTTTTTACAAAAGTTTAGTTTTTACTGTAAAACTTTTTGTTCATACTTTTATTTCTTACTGTTATGCTTGTTTACATATTGTTTGTTAGTTTCAAATTTCCAGAAACTATTTTAGAATCTTCAGTACATATTAACATACCAATTTCATTTATATAACGATGTTTGATATTGATTTTGTTTGAGATTTTTGAATTTTCCCTTAAGGAAACAGCCTCAGTAACTAAAACAGAGTAGATAGATTATACATGCACTTGTTTCCTCTGATAACTATCACACTTCTAACTTGCAAACACATTAATAATCATGTCAACAACTATTCATTATCACAACAAAAATTCATCACATGCAAAACTTTAACTACAGATATCATCAAAACTGTTTTTAAAAGAGTTTTACTCACCTCTTATTTATGCAGAACACAGAACAGAAGACCTGTTTTTGATTCCTGCAATTGCATGTTTGAGTTTTTCTTTGCTGAAGCAATTGAACCCTTGCATGTTTTCAATTTGATGCTTTATAGTGTTGAAACAGACCTGGCTTGCTATTGATTTTGATTCCATTTGAGTTGCAGTAGAATTGTTGTGAAGAACATTCATATTTGTAGATTTTTTTTTAAATGTTGAAACTGTTGATCTCTTTGCATGTTGCAGTTTAGATTTGAAAGTTGCAGCTTTGATTTTGCTGTGAAGAACTTTGCTTGCAGATTTCATTTTACTTCAGATTTACCTTTTTACTTCCATTTGAATTCAAGTTTTCAGGTTGCCATTAATTTGAGTTTAAGAAAAAGAAACAAGTTTTCTTCTAAAAACATTTATTAAAACTAAGAAATAATATGTTGCCACTTGGTCATTTAAATTTACATTTGTCCTTCAATCCACTTAATTACTTTACATGTGTGGTTAGAATGAATATTATGCTTACACATGTTCTCTTAAGTGTTTTTAAATTATTATTATTTTTATGTAAATATAAACTCACATGTTAAATTTAATTTATAAATAAATACTTGTATATGTAAACGTAAATTTACTTTTAAGAGAAAATATTCTAAAACTAATTATAATATAAATATAAATATACATCTTATACATGTTATTTAAAATCTAAAACTTTGATTTTTATACACTTATAACCATTTTAAAATTAAACATTTTTAATAAAACATTGATTAAATCCCTTTTTAAAACTATTATATATTAAAAATAAACAATCATCTTATATTTTGAAAACAATTAAATTAGTCTTTAAATTAGCTTTTTGAAGAATATTAATTCTTAAACAAAGATTTAAATTATAATTTCATATATATTCAAATTATCAATAGATTTAAATTCAATTTCAAAATGATATCAAATTATAACATATACATACATATATATTACAATTTGAAAACTTTAACTTTATTTAAAACAAAAGATCTCCTATTCACAATATATATCAAATGTATATATTATAAATAGAATAAAATTTCATTATCTTTGAAAAACAATCCTTATCAAAATTTGCCAGATTAAAAATTCATTAACCTTTTAAAAGATTAAATTCACCAATTTTAAATTAAAATTATAAAGAAAATTTATCAAACCAATTAAATTATTATTGCAGATTATTAAATCGATATTGCCCAAAATTCCGGGTCGTTACCTGAAATGTTTTAAGAAAAAACATCCTATAAGAATATTTTAGAAAGGTGACTTATAAATTAAAATAGATTTAAATTGGAAAATATTGAATTTAAGACCCGGAGATTTTGGAAAATGGTTCTCAAAGTTTTGAAGAAATATATAGTAATATTAGTTAGAAAATATTTATGAGAAATATTTTGAAAGGATTTTAAGAAGGAATGAATTCAGTACCCCTCTCTTATGTCGTTGGAAAATAATTTCGGTGATGACTGCGCAGCATCGTCGACGTTCATTTTCGAGTCTCAAAGTGGGGGAGACTTCTAGGAAGCTTTGCTTTTCTTCGAGATTATTTTGGGTAAATGGGTTTTGGTTTAAACTCCAAAGGTATGATTTGATATATTAAAGATATAAGTGTATATGTTTATTTCAAACGATTTGAAAAGGACTGGGCATTTAAAATTCTAAGTTATGTTAATTAGAAATTTTCAAATTATTTAAATGAAATGTGAATAACCAGAATTTATAAAATAAGAGGATTAAGACATTTAAGCTATTGTTTGGGAAAAAATTAAAGTTGAAAGGTAAAAAGGATTTAAATAAATTAAATTTGTGAACATTACGATTAAGTAAAAATGAAATTCTATAAATTTGTATAATACAAAAAAATTTGCATTCTAATAACATATAATATGACTTGCCAAATGTTAAGAAGTTGAAATGATGTTTTGGATATGTAATGAGATATTGTACAAATAAACAGAACCTGAAAATAATTGAAGTATACAAGTAAGGAAAACTCAAAAGGAATTAAAATGTATACAAATGGAAAATTTGGTTGTGAATTTTTTTTATATATACTTAAATATAGCATGAAATGATGAATGGATAAATGGAACAAGTAAGTGAACTTAAGAAAGAAGATAAATGAATCGTATTATATCTTTGTAAATTGGTTATAGAAAATAAATATAAATTACAAAGGGATTGTAACCTTTAAGATAACTGTAAACTAAGAAAAGTCATTTATGAGAGGTTAGACTTTTATAGGATGATTAATAAACTAAAGTGCTGGTTAATAAATTGTTCCATAAATAAATTTGTTATTAACTAAAATTATGATATTGAAGTAAATGTAAACAAAAGAATTTGGTATAGCTAAGAATCAATTGGAAAATGAAATTGGATTTAATTAAATTATATAGAATGTTTAAAATGAACTTGAGTAAGCAAATTCTATGATATGATGTTTAAGAAAAGATAATGTTAAAGAACATGCTATGTAAAGAAATGAATATACTAACTGAATAATAGATTGTGAATAATTAATTGAAAAAAAAAAGAAGTCAATAGAATAATTTAGTATAAATAAATTGGATAGAAATCCATTGGAAGGTAATACGTGAGATTGTACGTATATTATTTTATTCGCATAACGATTTGATCCAAATTCGAGCACAAAATTTCGGGATGATTTATATCGATCCAAGTTAGGATTTTTCACTCTATTTTCGACGGCGAACCCTGGATATGGATTTTTAGTTTGATTCTGGAATTCTCTATCATAGTATATGGCTATGCAAGGAGAGTAACAGTTTCCAATCAAGGAACCAAATCTGAGTCCGCACTAGAGAGTCGTGTGAACGATACTAGTTTGGAAGTGAAATTGTGTGATCGAATAAGCGATTAGATTTGATATTGCTCACGGATGATATATGTACGGCTTACGGACTTAATTAAAGTTAATATTGGAAATTTAAGATACCAAATATAAAATGATTCTTTTGAAATTATATAACAGGATATGTATATAAAAGAGATAAACCAAATTGAATGTAAAATTAGTAATTTGGTTATGTTGGGTATGATTTGGTTGTTATATGATTGTTAGTTGATTGTATATAATTCATTAAGTGTTAATGAAATTGAAAGCTATAAATCATTGAAATCAAATTGGAAGTTAAATGAATTTAAATAGAATTTAATTTTATTCAAATTAGAAGTAAACTAATGTAAATATAAATTAGTGAATGTTAACTAATTGAATTGAGAATGAATGTTAGTAAAATCCAACGTTAATGAATCAACTGTGATTAAAATTGAAACCTAAGTCAATAAATATTAATGAGAAGTGAATTTATATTGATTGGTTATGGATTTGTTGGATGATAGTTGGGTGATGATTGATTTGGTGGACGCATTTGTTGTTTTGTTGCATTTGCTATGTTGGCACATGTAGTTGTTATGTTGCTATATTGTGTATATTAATATTATTTTCATATATGCATGTTTCTCATGGTTTGTTGAGTGTTTAGTAGGGGCGGATTGCGCTTGCTTCGCGTTTGGAGCTCGCTTTCGCGCTATATTAGCCGTATATGCTCGCTAATAATATATAAGGTACATATCTCGGATTACATACCGTACTTTTACACTTTTTCCCTGTGGGATGCCTCATCACTTGATGAGATGTATATTTGTGATATATATACTGTCATTTTTTTTCGGATCGAGCCGCGCAAAGGAGACTCTGCCGAAATTTTCCGTAAATCTGGGTGTTAGAAAAATTTTCAAGTTTTAAAAAATTTTATAACTTGTTTTGATAACTAACTTTTAAAGTTAGAAAGTTCTTCAGGGTAACTTATTGGAAGTGTAGTAATGACTTTATAAGTGGAATTTCATTGTTTTATAAGTTGGTAACTTTGAATAAAAATATATCTAATGTTAAATTCTATACTTAGTTCCTTTTCCCTTCTTTTCCCTTTTAAGGGACGAAAAGTTTTGAGTGGGGGAGAGTGTAACGACCCGTAAATTTTCGATAATTAAAATAGCTAATTTAATAAGATTTCGTGATTTAGTGTTAGAAAAAAATTGTAAGTCGTTTGGAATAATAATAAATGTTGAATCCATTGGGTATAATAGAGTAGTTGATTGATAAGTAAAATCTATTTAAATCAAATATTGAATATTGAACAGGTAAATTGTTTAAATTAAATATTTAAAACTTATTGAATAACTGAATAACTGTAAAATGAAAATAGTGTTCTAAATTGTGAATTGGTTTTAAAAGTTAAATCTTATAAGTTCAATTTCAATATTTCAAAAGATAATGAATTATTGGATAAGCGAAATTGTTTAAATTTAATATTTGGAATTTATTGAATAATTTAATAATGGGAATTGAATAACCGTATAATGGAAATGGTTGTTCTATAATTTTAATGCGTTCAAAAGTTAAATTTTTAAGTTCGTTTTTGAATATCTCAAAAGATAGTGATTTAAGAACAATCAAAATTGTTTAAATTTAATATTACAAATGTTTGAATAATTAAATTCTGAATTTGATATGATCAATTTGATATTGAAATTTAATATATGAAAATAGAGTGAATAATTGAAATTTGATTTAATATGATTCAGATTGGTTTCCAAAGTGAATATAAGTTACATTGGGATTATAATAGAGTTAAAAAGATTTTAAAATTTGAATTTATTGGATAATTGAATAACGGGTTTAATAAGATTAAAAATGATTTGTAAAATTTTATTTTATTATATTAAAGTTAGAATGATGTTGTAGAACTTTTAAAATCGAATTAAAAGTAAATTTGTGAAAATTGAATATTTTAATATTTAATTGATGAGTTAAAATACTCATTTTTCAAACAGTTTTGGATTTCGACGAAACCAGTTTCATCAGATCCGTAATGTGATATTATTGTAAAATTTCAAATTTCGTGTCAATCGGATTTACCGTTTGTCCGGGGCAAGCAAAAACGCTCAGAAATTAGTTTAAATCGATTTAATTTAAATTGACCGTTTATCGCTATAAATCTCACAGATGATCGAATTGGCTTTCGAAACCTATTCCATTGTGTCCAAAACGCGGGATAAACCCTAGGAACGCCGGTCACCACGCGTAAATCGGAGTTCGGAAAACCCGGGATGAATAGCGTTCGTCGTTTTCTATAAAAGCACTTCATTATTTTCACTTTGGCAAAATAAAAAGAAACCTAGGGTTTCAAGCTTACAGCCGCCGCTTGTTTATAATCAATGGCCGGCATCTCATTCTTTTCTTCTTCGATTTCTGGCTAATCCACTAATAATTAACAAAAACATTCAACTGCAACATTGAAGATTGTATTGAGTTCTACGAGTTCAACGGTGGAGATCGAGTTTGGGCGAACGATTCAACGGCAATTTGACTGCAAAGGTCTGGCTGTTCGCACGCATCCCGAGGTTGGAGGGGGGACGAGCTCCACCTGCTCCTGGCCGAAGGTAGAGGAGAGTGAGGCCTTCGTTTTGGCACTTTCCGATCGTCGTCAGGAGGCTTGGTTTGGTCACGATTGTTAACCCTAGAATTGTGATATATGGGTTGCCGTGCGTGTTCATATACCTGGGCACGAACGAATGCGTGGAGATGGAGGATGTCTAGTGCGGCCCAGAATGGATTAGGTATAAAAAATTAAATTAAAGTTGTAATTAATTTATATAAAAATTCGTGTTAACTTTAAACTATCATATCTTTGTCATACGAGGTCGGAATTCGACGAAACTATTTGCGTTGGAATCGTTTTGACGAGCACTACGCAATGGAATTGGATTGGAGTCATTGGAGCTAGTGAAAATTTCGGGTAAAATTAAACGCTCGTTTAATTTTATTAGAAATAAAACGCTGGAACTACATTGAAATCAAGGTGAGTGTTTTATAACGCTCACAACGTACTAAATATCTTTATGCTAGTTAAATTTGACATTATGAAGTGTTATGATTTTATTGTCGTTGTTTGATAGAATTTAATTGTCATATAGATTGTCATTTGAATTAACGGTTGAAAATTAATTGACAGTTGAATTGAAATTAAAATTGAATTGCGATTAAATTACCTGACATTGATAACTATGAAATTGCCATGAATTGTATTGTCTATTGGATGATGTATTTCGATGGATGTTATTGGTTGATATTTAAATGTTCGGATGTTTAATTGCTTGTATATATACTGTTATGCATACATATGAAACTGTCATTTGATTTAAGTGATATATATTCATCCCTGACATTTAATTGAAGTAAATAATTACTTGGCGATAGGATAGAAAATTATATACGGACACCCGATTGGCTAAATTAATAATTTTTAAAATCGTTGATTTGAAATTTATTTAAATGTTTGGATTTAAAAGTTATAAATAGAAATTAATTTATAGAAATCGAATTTATTGAAAAATTGAGTTTGGAATGTTGAAATAAATTTTGATTAAAAGAAATTGTTAAATAATTTAAGTTGAGACTTTGAAATTTAAAATTTTGATATGATTGAATTTCGAAAATTAATTTGTTTTAAAGATTGAACCTAAATTCGAGCTTTGAATATTACTAAGTGAAAGTGATATAAAAATGATATTTTGAAATTGAGCTTGAAATTGAGTCATATTTGAAATTTGGATTTAGATTTGAATTTTGACGGATAATCGTGTTAAGTGGTAAAAATTGGTATTTTGAACATCAAGCTCCAAATCGATATAAATTGAAATTGAATAAATTAAAGGTGAATGAAAAATTGAATTAATTTGAAGTAAAAGTTGACATTGATTTGAATTGAAATCGAAATTGAATTGGTAAAATGGAAATTGAAATTGATTTGAATCGGGAAGTTATAAATTGAAATGGATTGGTTTTGAAGTTGTTTTATTTTGTTTTCCAAATTACTCAGTTATATAAACCATTTTTGAATACTTAAACTATTTTAATCTATTTTAAATCTACTTAACCCAATTTAAATTATTTTAAACTAATTTATCTATTTTAAATCCATTTCAAGACTTTAAGTATTTTTAACTATTTTAATTATTTAAAACTACTTTTACACTACTTAAAACTATTTTCTAAAATTTCAAGCTGGTCAATAAGGTGAAATGTTTATGTTTAAACCTTGAATGTAAATACGAATCGGGTTAAATGAAGTTGCAACCTAAATTGAAATTCGAAATGATTTTGAAACCGAAATGAGATATTGATGTGAAAAATGATTTTTGAAACGGAATCTTACATTTGAATAGATACGATGATATTTGAAATGGATTTGATTTTTGAAGCGAATATGATATTTTGATATCAATTATGAATCAATTTGAAATGTAAAAGAGCCAATGGTGTAATGATACGTAGTTATTAAAGTGACCGGGATCGGATATGGACATACTCTCTGTCGATACCGAAAACCACTTTAATAACTATTATACGCGGAGTGTTGATCCAGAATGAAGTGGATGGTTTGGTGAACGCGTTGATTGAAGAAAGAGAACGATATTGGATGACCCCTGACATGACTAAAACAGGAGCCGCGTCGGGCCATTGAGGTTCGCCATCTCTAGCGGACACACTTCTTCAATACCATATCTATTACATTTGTGATGCGATTTGGGTGCACCCCTTGATTTGGGAGTGTAGTTTCACCGTGTTGGGGTAGCTGCTGGCTATGCTCAACATCAGTCCGGATCACGCAACTACTAGTATCCTAGTTGGTATCGCCTCATGTACCTTGTCATACTGATTATCCTATTCGCGACCACTACGTTATGTTTTGTGTTATACCTATGGGGTACCCTCTGATAACCACCAGTTTACGGTGGGGCTTACGGTGCTGTATAGACTATGGCATTATAAAAATGTGTTAAGGGGATTATGGTAACGCCTTAACGCTATTTTGATACTTTATATTACTGATAGGCATTATCTACTTAGCGTACATTACTGCATAGTAGATAGTTTAACGGATCCTTAAGAGATGGAAAATCCCGTAACATCTCTTGAGTTATTGCACGCACGTTGACACTGGATATGAGATGTCAAACCTCATAAACATCTCTGATGCCGTTACACTCATATTTATTTACGATTGATTTAACTTTCATAAGGATATTTTAGTCCTGACTCGAGTGTTTTGTCTTTTCATTACGCTCGGGTCAGTCCTGAGTTTTTCAGATTTTTGAAGATCTATTCTGGAGGATGAAGACGAAGATTTGGTATACTATTACTATTATTACCCTTGCATCATGCTATCTGCTGCATTATTTTATTTGTTCTGTTGTATATGTATAACTCTGATAAATGTTGTATAAACAATTGTCAAAGTATAGTAAACAGCTTCATGAACTATTTATTTGACTATTATATTTTATCGTTCCGCTGCGAAATTCTGTGTTGTTTCATTTCCTTTATTTCTCTTTCTTTTCTTTTCTTATTTACCCCAATAACCATCTGCCCTTTTGAATGGTTTGAAATCGGCATGTGTATTTGATCGTCGGTTTAAACTGTCCAAAAAGGCGGGTCATTACAATCTTTTTCGATGTTTCGGATTTTATGCAAGCGTCAATTCTCTTCATCCCTTTTTTTCATCGCATGTGGATTAGAATAAATTAAACGCGAATATGGATTATACAATTAAGAATATTGAATGAAGAATATAAGATGCAAATTATAAAGACTGAAATAAATAATGGAATTGAACTGAAATTACGCCTAATTTTAATTAGATTGGACTAATTAAAGATAATTGACATAGTTATAACTTAGAATTATAAATAAATAGAGTAAAAGATGAAAGAATCTTATTTTCACACTTAGACCTTGGGTTAAGTAATAAGCATAATTATAACGTAAGTTATAATTTGAAATGGAATAGAACGAGACTTATTTTAAGACTTAGAATAAATTAATAAGCAAAGATAGTAGGGATAAATTGTAAAGGCTTATTTAAAATTTTTTATCTAAGTTAATAAGCAATGATGAAAGTAGGACCTTTACCAAATAACATTTCCTAGGGCACGCTTATGCTAAGAATAGTAGTAATTGGTCAAATAGAAGTCCAAATCATGGTGGATTTGATAAGGGGCGCAACTAGATATTGTTTGGATAAAGGACCAGTACCAACAGCATTATCCCTATAGATTCTATGGACACACGGTGATCTAACTTTAGCTAGAAGTGGGATGAGGGCACGCTCATGCTAGATGTGGAGGTAATAAGAAGACCCAATAGGTGGAGCAAAAGGTAGCATGGACATGGTGGCAGTTACGCGTGCGACTTCCATTTAGGTGCTCAGTAAGAGCTATGAGTTCCAAGCGCTTAGTGTGGGTATCTTCCGTAGACACCATTGCCCTCTGTATAGGGGGCTATATATGTAGTCTAGGCTACAGTAACATTTTATGTAGAGAGTTATATAGCAGCCGGTCCACAGAAAGGTGTTATAGAGTAGCAAGCCGATCAAAAAGGGTAGAATTAGAGTTACATCCTAGTTACAGGATTAGAAATTCAACCTAATTAAAGTAGAAATTAAGAACAAGTGCAAGCAATCAAGGTTAACCTATCTTATAAATTGATCAATATTTAATCGTACTTAATTTCAATTTGCCTCTTTTCTGTTTCCATTATTATCCTTATTTAAGCTAGAACAGTTGTAGAGTCTATTACTTTGTCTTGCTTAAAGACTGTAGTAATTACAATCATTCACTAGACTTTAGTCTGACCCACTCCACTATTTCCCCCTTTTCCACCCTTAAGTAATCAAGGAAGAAGTCAGTAGGTTGCCGCAGCTTGGAGTTTCGAAGGAGGAGATTTCTTCTATGTATTTCTTTTATTTCAGCTTTTGTTCTTTCTATATACTGGCTTATTTTGTGGGGTATTATATACTCTGATTTTGAGACTATGAGTTTTTGTTTCATGAGATATATTGGATTTTTAGATATGTATATGTCATTGACTTATTTATGAAGCAGTTATGAGGCATTGTTTTAATTAAGTTTTTGCCTTAATTTTCCATGGTTTTTATCTATATTTGTCTTGTGAATATTAGTCTCTGTTAGTTTCAGTTATATCTACAATGCACCACGCCTTTTATTGTATCTTTTTAGGCATATTAAGGGTTGTGGGGTGTTTCACTTGGTATCAGAGCCTAAGGTTACAAGATTCCAAATTTTTTGAAAAGAAATAATGTGTTTTCTTCAAATTAAATTGTTTTAAAGGTATTTTCAAAAAAAAATTAGGAATGATTTTTAAATATAAAAGAATTTTTATAAAAATCCCCTCATAAGTCTAGTTTAATTTCCCTTTGACTCTTTCCTAAACTACCTTTTTCTTTTCATGGAATGGATAACACACCGAACCTTCCCGAGGGCATTTCAATCCTAGCCTGGTTTCGTAGGTACTTTCAAGCCATGACTCTAGTAGTGCAAGGGCCTGTACCCAATCCTCCACCAGTGGGTGGGAATCTCATCAACCCACCTACCACCACTAATTTCTCTAAGCTTTATAAAGATTTTGCGAGTTTCGGCGGGAAGACTTTTTTGGGCAAGGGGACTTTTGTGGAGGCGAGAGCATGACTTAGGGACACAGAGAGGATTTTTTGTCTTTTGGGATTGGATGGTCATCAGCAAGTTCAGTTGGCCGCTTGGCAGCTGAAGGAAGAGGCATCATATTGGTGGGAGGTGATCAAGTTAGAGGGAAGGAATATTACTTGGGATGGATTCCGAGAGTGGTTCGATAAGAAGTTTCTATCTCAGGCAGAAAAGAGTGTTCAGTTGGAGAGGTTTATCAATTTGAAGCAAGGGAGTTTGTCTTTATGGAACATATCAATCAATTCAATGAGCTGTCACTGTCTGGTATGGATTTGGTAAACACAAAGCACAAGAAAGCTATGAAATTTAAGAAGGGATTGAATCAACCCCTTCAGGGATTATTGCTAATTCATGTACCGATGGAGCTACTTATGAGTCTTTGGTCGAGATGATGCTTATGTTAGGTAAGGTCAAGGAGGGAGAGTCTAAAGAGGAGGTTAAGTCAGAAGGTTCAAAGAAGAAGTAGTGGGAACATAATAAGAAGAAAAAGAAAGGTGATGGTCCTCAGAAGAAGATTAAGAAAGGAATAAAGTGACATGGTTGTGGGAAGGTTGGACATATGGTTAAGGATTGCTGGAAGGAGAAGATGAAGGGCAAGTGCTATACTTGCGGGTAGCCTAGACATATGAGTAGGAGTTGCCTCCAGGAAGCGAGTGCACCAGTTGTGCGGACTCAGGCATTAGACACAGCACCTTCTGATAGCATTCCAGATAGAGGTAGGAAAGGCATAGTTGAAGGTTTGATTTCTATATCTGATTTTCCCAATCGGACATTATTTGATTCTGAAGCATCGCACTCTTTTATCTCTAGCTCTTTAGTAGATTGTTTGCGCTTGGACATATCATTACTAGTAGACTCCATTATTGTTTCAAACCCCATAGACTTATATATGGTTTGTAGGGGTTTGAAAATCTTTATCCTAGGCGTAGAGTTTGAATGCGATACCTATGTTTTGGGATTCTCGGTATATGGGATGATCTTAGTCACGGATTGGCTATCCACATACGGAGCTATCTTAGGCTGCGAGATGAGAGTCGTTAGACTTGAGACTTGTAGTGGTAGGACTCCAGAATTATCTTACAACCCACAAGGGTGTGTCATGTTGAGTTTTCTTTATTCCCTCGATCATCATCATCGGAGTTGCATTTGGTTCTTGTCGTCAGAGATTTTGGAGATGTTTTTGAGGAGGTTAGGGGAATACCCCCTAAGAGAGAGATTGACTTTAGGATTTATTTGACCGAGAATGATAAGCTAGTAGCATTGACTGTGGGCACGTGGCACCTTGGGAGAGGAAAGAATTAAGCAAGCAGATTCATGAGCTTTTGGAGAAAGGATTCACAAGAAGGAGCATATCGCAGTGGGAGCGCCAGTTGTCTTCGCCACTAAGGTGGATGGTTCTATCTAACTTTGCATGGACAAAGGGAATTAAATAAGATCACTAAGAAGAACCAATATCCACTCCTTAGAATTGATGATCTTTTTGACCAGTTGGTAGGTTCTTCGATTTTCTCTCAGCTTCATTTAGCCACGGGACTCCATCAGCTCAAAGTCGCTGATGACAATTTAGATAAGACTTGCTTTAGGACACCGGATGAATTCTTCGAGTGGTTGGTTATGCCTTTTAGGCTAACCAATGGCCCAACCTATTTCGTTGATTTGATGAGCCTCGTCTTCAGGGATGTCCTAAATAAGTTTGTGATGGTATTCGTGGATGATTTCTTGGTATTTTACAAGAATATGGAGGAGCATGCGGTTCATTTGGAAGAAGTTCTTCGCATACTTTGTAGTCATCATTTAAGAGCTAAGTTTTTTAAGTGTCATTTTTGAAGAGAGAAAGTTTGTTTCTTGGGGAACGTGGTCTCGAAGGAAGGTTTGGCTGTTGACCCCGCCAAGGTTATTGCAGTGCACGATTGGAAGGCCTCTAAGAACGATACCGAGGTTAGGAAGTTCATTAGAGACTTTGCCAAGATTTCGGCACCACTCACGTGCCTTACTAAGAAGAATAAAGCTTTCGTATGGGATGTGGACTGTGAGGATTCCTTCACGAAGCTTATGAGAGCCCTTACTAATGCACCAGTGTTAATTTTACCCGACGGAGCTCCGCCTTTCACTATATGCACTGATGCATGCGGAACGGGTCTAGGAGCGGTGTTGATGCAAGAAGGGAGGGTAGTGTATTATGGTAGTAGGGAGTTGAGGATGCATGAGAAGAAATACCCTACCCAAGATTTGGAATTGGCTGCCATAGATTTTTCACTTAAGGCTTGAAGGCACTATTTGCTGGGAGAGAGGTTTGAGCTTTTTACAGACCATAAGTCTTTGAAGTACTTATTCTCGAAAAAGGACTTGAACCTGAGGCAATAAAGGTGGATGAAGTTTTTAGCCTTGTATGATTTTGAGATAGCTTATACCCCTGACAAGGGTAATGTGGTTGCGGATGCGTTGAGTAGAAAGAAATCAACCCTTGGTCCTTTGTTCGTAGGTGAAGGAACTTGGAGTTTATTTCTACCTTTGATTTTAAACCCTCTATGGATATTACTTCCGAATTGTTGGTGACATTAGAGGTGAGGCCTGCCATTATGGATCAGACTGGCTCAAGGCAGCAGGACGATTCGGAGCGCATGGACAGTACGGATAGGATTAGCCGAGGAGAGGTCTCGAGACATCTCCAACGCTATTACATTGATAGCAAAGGGTGGCTTAGGAGAGATGAGAGGCTTTGTGTTCCACACGCCAGTGACTTGTTGAGAGCATTTTTTGAGGAGGCACACCATTCCTATATAACTATTCGTCTGGGTAGTGACACAATATATCGAAATATGAAGAGGATGTTCTATTGGGATGGTATGAAGAAGGACGTGGTGGAATTCGTAGCTAAGTGTCTCATATGCCAAAGGATAAAAGCAGAGCAGTAGAAGCCCGGTGTATTACTTCATCCCTTAGATGTGCCGAAGTGAAAATGGGATGGTATTTCTATGGATTTCATTGATGGTTTACCCCATTCTAAGAAAGGGAACACTAGCATTTGGGTGATTGTTGATAGATTGACCAAGAGTGCTCACTTCAACCAAGTTAAGAGTAAGCGTATGGCTTCATACTTGGCATCCTTGTATATTCGAGAGATAGTCTATCTGCATGGAATTCCTTCTAGCATTGTTAGTGATAAAGATCTCATTTTCACTAGTGAATTTTGGAGAAGCTTATAGGAGGCGCTAGGGACGCAACTTAGATTGAGTACGGCTTATCACCTCAGATTGATGGCCAAATGGAGAGGGTAAATAGGGTGCTTGAGCTGCGGATTTGCATTTTGGACTTTGGAGGTACTTGGGAGGAGCATCTTCTATTGTTTGAGTTCGCGTACGGTAATAGTTACCAAACAAGTATAGGAATGGCACCATTTAAGGCTTTATATGGTAGACCTTGCAAGTCCCCATCAAGTTGGGTAGAGTCTACGAAGAAGTTATTACTTGGACCCGATATGGTTAGGGAGACCTCTAAGAAGGTGGCTTTGATTCGGCAAAGGATGAAGACGGATCAAGACAGACAGAAGTCGTATGCAGACAAGCGAAGGATAGACTTTGAGTTTGAGGTTGGAGAGTTAGTTCTTATCAGTATCCCCGCTTAGGAAGGTGGTAAGAT
Source organism: Allium cepa (assembly GCA_030765085.1). NCBI lineage: Eukaryota > Viridiplantae > Streptophyta > Magnoliopsida > Asparagales > Amaryllidaceae > Allium > Allium cepa. The sequence continues at coordinate 577,123,593 of CM060943.1, read as the reverse complement.
TCGGATCAAATGGAAAGTTAGCCCCTAGATTTGTTGGACCATTTCCGATCACAAAGAGAGTTGGGAAGATGGCTTACTGAGTAAGGCTACCTGATAGGCTCGTAGGAATGCATGACGTTTTCCACGTTTTGCACTTGCGAAAGTGCTTACATGACTCTGCGGAGGTTGTGGAGCCTAGTCGGATGGAGGAGGTGGAGGTAGAAAGGGAAGCTTCAACTCAGCATATCCCCACGAAGATTGTTGGAAAAGACACCAAGCAACTAAGGAATAAGGACATTCCACCGGTGAAGGTGCGATGGGGAGATGATGTTGCAGATGCCACTTGGGAAGAAGAAGAGAAGATTCGTACTTCCTATCCTCATCTTTTTGATAGTAAGTTCTAGAATTCCTTTTTCCATTTTTAGATTTGAATAGGTTCTTTCCTTTATTATCCTTTGGAAGGGTAGAGCTTAGGATTCAACCTATGAATGGTAGGATTTGATGTAAACATGTTAATAGAACATGTTATGAATGATGTATGCTATTGGTTGCAAGTATTTGTTGGTGGATGCTACGGACACATATAGGTAAACTACGCACTACTATTCCTTAGGAATCGACCTAACGAGGACACTAGAGCATATGCAAATGGATGTGTATGCATTTTTATTTTATTTAGCATGGTTGCTGTAAATGGATGTTTATCACTTGATTGTTGAATTTGGGTGATGTTTGTCGCACTCATACAGAACTATCAATTATCATTAAAAAAATTGCATTCATTTGGATGCATGGCAAAAATTTGCATTCATTTGGATGCATGGCACGGACATGATTGCATAAAAGGAGGTCAACTGAATCAGTGGACCACCTAATCTTTTGTGATAGTTCGAAACATGTATTCTACACTAATTGCATAAGTATCATAAATTGCATTAGAAATACTTAAGGACAATGGATGAATGGTAGATGATTAAGTAGTTGGTTGTAGAATTGGTTGAAAACATTTAGTACATTCTTTTACCCTAAGAGATTTCAGAGACGAAATCCCGTAAGGAGGGGAGAATGTAACAATCCAAAAATTAATCCGTTATAATTAATTTGTTAATTAATTAAATTATAAAATAACTTTGTGAAATTATCAAAATCAAGCCATGGAAGTTAAAGAATCGTTCCTTCATTCTAGTAAGTTCCAAAATACCATTTGCACGCCAATTGCATCCTTTATTTTAATCTATTCCTTTCAATTTTGCATCTAATGGCTCCTATTCAGCTTATGATGCGGTTGCATCCTATTCAATCTCCAAACCTAACAGTCTGAGATCCATTTCTACACTTACAAATAGACCCCTAGACCTATAACTATTTTTCATTCTAGATTTTCTCCAATTGGGTTCACCTTTCTAGGAAGGACCCAAAACGGAATAATTTTTCCAAAGGAGAAAACTGTTACAAATTAAATTATTTTACAATGCCAAATGGATCGGACAAGACTAAAGGAAAAGCTTAGAACTGGAGGTGAGTGATTGTAATTATTTTAAGATTTCTTTAAATAATTTAAAATAATATGGTTTTCAATAGTTGTAGTTTTACTACTATTTTTGGAATATCCTTTTAAGTAGTTTATTTACAGTTTTTAGAATTATTTTCAGTCCATTTCCTTTCAGTTATTCTTTTCAGTAATTTTGGTTTATTTCTGTTAAGCATAGCTTTTTATTTAATTATAGTTTATTTACAGTATTTAAGTTTATTTACAGTTATTTACATATTTTTCAACATTTTGGATTTTATGCAAGCGTCTATTCTCTTCATCCTTTTTTTTCCTCGCGTATGGATTACAATAAATTAAACGCGAATATGGATTATATAAGAATACTGAACGATGAAGATAAGATGTAAATTTTAAAAGAATGAAATAAATAATGGAATTGGACTGAAATTACGCCTAGTTATAATTAGAGTTGGACTAATTAAAGATAATTGGCATAGTTATAAGTTAGAATTATAACTAAATAGAGTAAAAGATGAAAGAAACTTATTATCACACTTAGACCTTGGTTAAGTAATAAGCATAATTATAACGTAGGTTATAATAAGAAATGGAATAGAATGAGGCTCATGTTAAGACTTGGGATAAATTAATAAGAAAAGACAGTAGGGATAAATTGTAAAGGCATATTTAAAATAATTTATCTAAGTTAATAAGCAAAGATGAAAGTAGGACCTGGACCAAATAGCATTCCGTAGAGCACGCTTATGCTAAGAATGGTAGTAATTGGTCAAATTGAAGTCCAAATCACGAGGGATTTAGAAAAGGGGTGCAACTAGATATTGTTTGGATGAAATGCCAGTACCAACAACATTACATCTATAGATTCTTTGAACGCACGGTGATCTCACATTAGCCTGAAGTGGGATGAGGCGCGCACTTATGCTAGATGTGGAGGTAATAAGAAGACCCATTAGGCGGAGCAAAAGGTAGCATAGGCATGATGGCAGTTACGTGTGCGACTTCCATTCGGGTGCTTAGTAATAGCTATGAGCTCCAAGCGCGTAGTGTGGGTGTCTTACGTAGACGCAATTGCCTCCTACGTATGGGGCTATATATGTTGTTAAGGCCACAGTAACATTTTGTGTGGAGAGTTATATAGCAGGTGGTCCACAGAAAGGTACTATAGAGTAGCAGGTAGATCAAAAAGGGTAGAATTAGGGCTACATCCTAATTACAGGATTAAGAATTCAGCCTAATTAAAGCAGAAATTAAGAACAAGTGCAACAATCAAAATTAACGTATCATATAAATTGAGCAATATTTAATCGTGTTTATTTTCATTTATCTCTTTCCTATTTCCGTTATTATCTTTAATTAAGCTAGAACTGTTGTAGATCTATTATTTTTATCTTGCTTAAAGACACTAGTTATTACTATCATTCATTAGACTTTTAGTATGATCCACTCCTCTATTTCCCCCCTTTTCCCCCTTAGGCACTCAAGGAAGAAGTCAGTAGGTTGCTGCAGCTTGGAGTTCTGAAGCAGGAGATTTCTACGTATTTCTTTTATATCAGCTTTTGTTCTTTCTATATATTGGCTTATTTAGTGGGTATTATGTACTCTGATTTTGAGATTATGAGTTGTTGTTTCATAAGACATATTGGATTTTTCAAATATGTATGTGGCATTTGGTATTTGACTTATTTATGAAGTAGTTATGAAGCTTTGTTTTAATTAAGTTGTTACTTTGAGTTTCTGCTATTTTATCTACTTTTGTCTTTTGAATCTTAGTCTCTATTAGTTTCAGTCATACTTACAATGCATCACGCCTTTTAGTGTATCATTTTGGGCATATTAAGGGGTGTGGGTGTTTCAGAAGAGTTGAATGACACTCTCCAGCACTTTTACGCAAGCTTGGCTATACATAAAAACTTGAAGTGGTTAGGGGCTCATACGTCGAGATCCTTACCGATGCTTGGGAGGAGGTGCTGCTTCACTCGAACGCAGTCAATGAAGGCCTCACTGAAGAAGAACTCATGGCCAAGTGCTTGGAGCTTGAACAATCGTAGATACAAGATTGAATATATGAGAGTCACATGGTTTGCACCAAGCAAATCATGTCGGTACCGGCATGATTCATGTCGATACAAACATGATGTCATGGCTAAAAGAGTTTAACCAGGCTTTCATGATATAGCGACTTCGGTGGACGGTTTTCATATAAATAGGAAGCTAAGAGCAATGGTTGAGGAACTTTTAGCCAATCTCTTCTTCACTCTAGATCAATACTTGGACATGGTCACCTAGGAGGCTACTATTTGCCGTTCTAAATGAATTTGAAACATAGAGCCCTTGTATTTGTGACAATCATCTCTACAACAAGATTAAAGTGGACTTATATCATAGAATTTGCCTAATCACTACAAAAACCCACATGTTTATGTTGATTTCTTTCTATTTCTTACTAGATCTACTCATTTTCTTATGTTTTGGGGGTGTTGTGTCACTTTTTGGCTCAACACCACCATAATCAACAAAAATACAATAGTCAATAATCAAACAATCACTAACAATAGCAATCAACTTTCATACGTGTGTGTGTATCTATGTATGTGTGTGTGTCACAATATATACATCAAATAACTTAATTTAATCAAGTTGGAAAATTACATTAAAAGATTGTCAAAATGTCACCCATGGAAAAACAATACATTGACATCCATCAAACATAGATATATGTCATTCCAAATGTCTCAACTGATCCCACGAATACGTCAAAGAATGAAACACGATTCATTTCCATTTTTTCTTACAGTCTTTGGGTCTAGGTTCATTTTGGGTCCTAATAGGCCCAACATGTTGACCGACTAACACCAACATTTCTACCGGTTGCTCGCAACCATGCATTTATATTACTGTTTTTTAGAATTTGTTTCTTTGATTTCTCTTTCATTTTTGATCCGATTTTCAAACAGTTTTCTTTTACATCGAGATACGTTTCTCTGCTATCTCTCTGTTTCAATTTCATCAACAAATTTGTAAAAATATAATTTTATAAATGCCATAGGAATCATAGTTTACAAAACTAGCTTTTTTGAAAATAAAAATACATCTTTTTGCATATATACTTTAAAGTGCCCTTAAAAATCAGATAAGTTTGTGACAAAATTATACTTATGCCTGATATATCATATAGGACTTTATGAATATTTTTATATAGTTTTTACTTACATTTACATTGTATATTTTCATTATAATCACAGTTCCATACTATAACATGATATTTCCAAATTCCCTTCAACTGATATTTAATAAATTATTAAAATCTTATTTAAATGTTGTAATTTTCTTGAAAAACATTCTTTAATCTCATAAATAAATTTACATTATTTTCACAATACTTAATATAATATTTTGAAAATAATACATACATATATGTCTTAAACTCGTTACATTTACTCTCTTTGCTTATATATGCACATGCGCACACGCACACACGCACACACGCACACACATGCGCACGAGCACACATATATATTTCATTAAAATTTGAATTTATATCTTTTGGTCCATACAAATTATTACTGTTAACTCCAATTATAGTAATTCATCAACTCCAATATAATTATTAGTCTTATACCACAACATTTAATTCAACATCTCATTATTTGGCCAAACATCATTAAGTTATCGCTTTTCATTGATTATAAAATCAATTATCATTTAATTTCATATTATGTCTTTATTAATTGTTCGAATTCAGTAATCACTATATCTAACCCAAACTCAAGTCTTGGACATAACTGCCAAGGAATCAAGCAAGATTAACTAGTTATGAGTTAGAGGAGATGAGAACCACTCGCAAAGATCGAAAATGCTCCAAATCGCTTGCTGTTCGGAATTTTAATTTGACTCCAAATCCGTGTATGTAGGACTTTAGTTAGTATCAAAGCACAGCCCTTGAATCACTCTTCGATCTAGTGCTTGAATTGTTGGATTTCGTTGTGATTGAAGAGAGAGAAATTTGATCTGGGCGAAAGAGGTTTTCTATTTACTAAGAGAGGAGGAGGAGAGAAAGATATATGTAAAAGAAATGTTTTTAAATTTAAAATCCATGAATAGCTTGTTATTTATATTCACAGTGAAGTGTCCGTTCAAGTTAAATTAGGCACAACCCATTTTAAATTAAATATTTTGGAACAATCACTATCATTTGTACCCCAATTCGGGCAGCCAAGTATATGATGCACATCAGAGTAATGAGACAGTCGTAATGATCCTATATTCATTTCAAAGTTTAAATTGTTGAACAATAACAATTTTGCTTCTGATGTCAAAACTATCGATTTACTCATTTTTAATTATCGAAAAAAGTACGAGTTATTACAAAAACGTGGTCGAATACAACGGCAGCAGTCAAGCAGAAGGAATAGTGTCAATAATCTATGTAACGTCATTTCATATAAATGAGAAGGACCAAGCAACAGAAAATGACTGAACTTTTAAGAATACATAGGACTATTACTATAAAAGCCATAAACATATTCTCCATTAATTTTTTTTGTACTCAAAAACAACGTAAAAGTGTGATTGATTTGATCCATGAACATATGATTACTTGACGTCCGAACAACGCGAATCTTTCAAGTCTTTACTTTTATGTTGTTTATGCATTCTTGTGTTGGGTTTGATCTTTTAAAACTAGATATAATTCTTTAAGGCATAATAAGAAACATTTACCTACGACCTCATAATTGTGTATGCATCCAATGATACAATTACTACTTATAATGACAATTTAAGAAATAGTTAACATGCTAATTTATGGCTGTATAAGCGTAGTCTACTTCTTACAGATCTTGTGAGATCGAAAATTCTCATTAAGATAAAGCAGTTCTAAGTATAAGCATAAGCGATTGCCCGCTCAAGCCTATAACGGTCTACTTTTAGCCTTCGAAATTTGCTAAATCGATTTTCGAGACCTCACGAGTCAATCATTGACCACTAGTGGTTGATCTTTGAAACCTCCCACTTGAAGCACACTAGAGGTAAAATTTTCTAGTTTTTCGGGGCTTATTACATGTGGGTTTTTAGATCTTTGGAAGCTTATATCGGATTATTTGGATAAAGCTGGGACCCAATAAATATACCACTTCACCTAGCTTATCATAAATTATAGAAATTTGTTTATTCTTTTAATAGGCTTCATTATCAATCTCTTTGTAAACTCCTTTTGAAGTACTAAAAAAATTCTTTTCATCTAAAGCATATGTACAAGTGTTATCTCGATAGTTGAATCACTATAAGTTTGTGTTTTTTTCATTCACTATTATTCTTTTATTTAGATTGTCTGTGATTTAATTCAATTGTAAATTGTTTGAAGTTTAGTTGGGATGTTTTTGTTTGTTTGTTCTTATCACGTTTATAGTTGATCCTACTTAGACTTCCACGGTATTTGGGACTAGACCTGTCAATGGGGAGAGTTCGGTCCGGTTATTATAAAATCCGGACCTGGGTCTAATTACAATAACTAAAACCGAGCTCAGCCCGAACCCGCAAGGTATTATAACCCAATATTTTCGCCCGATCCGTCGGGTTTTTTAAGCTCGCCGGATAATATCTATATACCTAACTCAGAATATTTACGTTAAAACCATACTTTAAAACTACAACTTTGATAAAATTTGTATACAAACAATATTAACATATAAATTGGATGGTAATCTAGTCAAGCTCATAACAAAATTATCCAAAAACATCTATGTGTAAACAAACAAAATAGTAAATAAATAATATATGCACTCATGTTTTGATACGACGAAAAACTAATAGTCGGATCGGGATCTAACCAGACCGGGTTTTGATAAAACCAGACCCGACCAAGATCGGGCCTGAGTCGGATTTGGATAGTAAAAAACAGAACATGTACCCGTATAAAAAGAGCAGGTTTGGATCGGGCTCGGACAGAAATTCGTACCATTGACGGGCCTATTTGGGACAACTAACCCTCTCATACATTACTTCCTTTTACACTAAGTGGTAACTCATGGCTGTCATGAGAAAGCAACGACCAACAAATGCTTAATTTTTCTAGTGTGCTTGTGAGATGGTTATTCGGTGGGAAATTCTTAAAACGCAGTGTTCGAAACCAACCATAAATGTTGGATTGAAACATCCATCTAAGCGGGGAATGATTGAAACACATAGTTTATTGACAATATTGAAATTCTCGAAACTCCTATGACATGCCAAGTTTAGAGAGCACAAATTATTTGTCCATGACTGCAAAGTCTACTGCCACAAATTTTACTTTACAAAACTCCATCTCTATCTATCTCTGTCACAGTTGGTCCATAACGCAATCCTTGTACCACAGGGTGTCAATCAAGTATTCGACCAAATGTTCATAAAACCCTTCACTCTTTTCTTTTTCTTTTTTTAATCCTCGCCACCCCTATATAACTCAGCACTCTCTCTACCAACAGAACAGTAAAAAAAAAAATTAAATAGAAACGTTGAGTACTGGTTCAAGTTTCTAATCTAAACCACATAATAATGTCCGGTGTCTGGGTGTTCAAGAATGGCGTAGTAAGGCTGATCGATAACCCTGATCAAATGGGCGGTCTGAAAAAGAAGAAGATCTTGGTTCATGTTCCCACAAATGAAGTGATCACATCAAATGAGATGCTCGAGCGCAAGCTCTCTTCTCTCGGGTGGGAAAAGTACCCACCCCCTGACAATTCTTTGCTCCAGTTTCACCAACGTTCAACGGTTCATCTGATCACCGTCCCTAGAGATTTTTCAAGGATTAGCACGGTGCATATGTACGATATTGTTGTGAAGACCCGTAACGTTTTCGAAGTTAGTGATGCCGTGGTTTGAGTTTGTTTCGTTGATCTTAAATTCATATATATACTATTGTGCTTAGTAAGTTATTATGCTGGCTGCACTATGCTGGATGATATGTTTGATCTTAAAATTGCAGTGCCATTAACTAAGCATTTGTATCATAATGTTTCCTATGCATAGTTATGCAGTGCTTTTATTTTCCTTTTTACTGTTGAATTGCTTAGTTAAGTTGTGTGTTGTTCTGCAAGCTCTTAAGTAAGAGAACAATTTAATAATAAACTTACAAGTGCGAAAGTATTATGTTACAATCAAAACAACTTTGATTGAATGGGATAGTAGTTTAACAGTAATAATCGTAGTAAATAAGATATTTTTATTTCTAAGTTAATTATGCTATAAGCATACAAATCAATTAAATGTGCGGTAGGCAAAGAATTGCCTTTTCAACAACCCTTTATGTTCTATGTTGGAATAGCGTATTAAAGTTGTAGGGTAACATGTCTGAAATCTTGATTTTTCTATGTATGTACTAAACGTATAGCTCGTGCGGTTCCATGTGTTCTTAGATGAAATTAAGAGTACTTTGTGGGGTTACGTACTGTGTTGTGCACTTTTTGCTCTAAATTTCAGTTGCATTTCAATGTAAGATCTATGTATATGATGAGAAGAACTAGTCAAACAATAAAATCCTCCCTAAAATTCATGGTCCACTTCTTATGTAAAAACAAGTAATGGTTTTGGGATACAGTTCTGAAACAAAAAAAAAAGGTGCTTTACATTTATTGCAACTGGCATGTTAAATGTGAGTTTGAGGATAAATTTGTGAATGTAAGTTCTTGATCGTAAGATTGAGAAAGTAAGGTTCCAAAAGAAAAAAAGTTTGATGGCGTTAGTTGGAAGTTAGGTTGAACTGAAATTATAGTTATTTGTAACTTGTCTTTCTTAGAACTATGTGCTTCAATATTATGCGATTTATTATCTATTATATAAACTTTTAAAAGCAAAAGTAAATTTCAAAAATACGAAAACAATTCCATGATGATATTGGAAATTGGAAAACTTAGCTCACTTAGCACGCCTAACGTGAAGAAAGAAAAAGAAGTTCTGAAGCAACTAGCTAGTGATTTTGTGGGCTTCATTTTTCAAATTCATGAGCATAAATATTACATGCTTGCACATAACATATAACATATATCCCACACTAAGCTATCGTTCGCAACTTAATTTTACCATATTATCGTTGGTGACGCGTTCGACAAATCAGACGTCCTCAATGGACAAAATACTCTTCTCAGCACCGTTGAAAGAAAATTGAAAAAAAAGATACTTTAACGTCTGACGCGTTGAACATCATCATATTAACAACTTCTCTGACTTATATCTTATGTTGTTCTCCTCTTCCTTTCATCCTACCCTCACTTCTTTTCTATTCTCTACTCTTCTACTACCAGTGGCTCATCCGGATCCGACTTAGAAGTTGTGCATGATGATCTTCAATTTAATACTGTTACAAAAATATATCATGACTTCAAACCAATATTACCTTTATTTTAGAAACCTGTTGGTGTTATAAACGGTACATACATAATGACATACTTATCTACACAGCGCGTTATTCTATATGTTGAATGAAAATATTTTACTGCACGAGAAAATCTTAGCAGCATGTTCATTCGATTTACAGTTCACTTATATTATGGCTGGTTGTGAAGTTAATGCATATGATACTGATAGTAGAATTTTTAATCCATATAAATGATAGAAACTCTAACTTTCTTCATCGTTTATCTAGATAATATTTTTTAGAACATTTATGATTTATACTTCAACCAGAATATTTGCCACCTTATTGAAATAGTAGATATCATTTTCGTGAAACCACAAATCAACTAAAAGTAGTCAATGGATATTTATATTTCTATTATTCAAATTTACGCATGACAATTCAAAGAACGTCTGAAGTATGAAAGAAAAAGTTTATCATTTTGAAGAATATGCCAGCATACTCACTCAAATAAAATTTGCCGTTGCTACAATGACTATACATAATTTTATATGAAAATACAATGACGGTGATACAAATTTTATGATTTATGATGATGATCCTGATCTTCTTTCGGATTTCGGATGAATACTATGTGCAATATTATTGTATGAGAACTACTGCAAGCACTGAACAAAAACAACGACTCATCGACAATGAAATGACAACATTAGTCAATACCATAAAAGATGTATTATTGCAGCATGGCTGCACTGAAACATTATATTTTTAAAATATTTTAATTAATCTGAATGTATTTCGATTTTTGTACTGTTATTTCATTTTCATCAAATGCATATTACACAATAAAAATAACTAATTAATTAATTATAAATCAATTAAATTAAAAATCATATTTCAATTACTCGGTTCAAATATTCCATTCAAATATCATTTCGCATCAGTAAACACATTCGTCTTCAAACCAACATCCCCGTTCATATACTCCGTTCAAGTTCTTCGTTCTAATGTTTCATTACCCTTAGTCATGGACGGCTCTGTTGGAAATTTCTATACGAAGAAGAATGAGGGAGAAGCTTTTTAATTTACTAATAGAGATTGAGAGAATATTTTATAAAGGAGGAGACAGCTTTATTTTTCTTTGTACTTTTATTCATTTTGCTTTCTTACAAATACATTTGCTTTTCTTTACAAATACATTTATTTTCTTGCTTTAAATGAAAGAAATCATTCCTATTTATAGTGTGATATAATATCTAGACTTTTCTTTAATCTTCCGTTTTCTAGAATTTTCTTGACTAAGCATTTTCTAGAATTCTCTAAAATTACATATTTGTTAAGTCTAGATTTTCTCCATTCTCAATTTTGATATTTCCATAAATACAAAGATTATAATTGTGACAATAATCGTCGTTTCCTAAAGACCAAGTTCATTTCTAACATCCTCGTAAACTTGGTTTTGTAACTTTTAGCAAAATTTTTATTTTTTGTATTTTACGCGCTTCGGTAAGAATAAAGAAATTATGCAAACTTTCGTTTTTCCATTCTTCTTTCTTATTGCCAAGATCTTCGATGAAATTTCCTGAATCTTTGGTGTGCTCCATTTATTTAGTATTTCATCATTAGGATAGATTACTCCAAAAGTATGCGCTCTAACTTCTATCTTAGTCCAGTATCATAAATTTTAAATGATTCATATACGTTATCTTTGAATTCTTTCAAAAATTCACTCTTGCAATTTTCGACCCGTAAAATTTCTTTGCACACTTCCCAAATCTCACTTTTGCACGACATTTCAAAAAACAATATTGAAAAATTAAAATTGTTTGAAATAGGAAGGATATAATATTTTTTTCACCACTTTGCTATCACCATTATAATGTTTATCGTTTGTCTCATTGACTACCTTTTTGACCTTTTCTAATTTTACTTCCTGAGTATTCTCTATTTCTATTTTTTCAAACTTTTGATCATTTTTTAAATCTTCTCCAAAATCCTGAATTTTTCCTTCATGATTAACAACTTCTTTATGTAACTCCTTTACTTTCGCACTTGTTATCATTTGCATCATCTTTGTTGACTTTATATTCGTCTTCGTCTTCTTCATTCTTTTTCATATTTAATTCCCTGGTAGTCTCCTTCTTTACTTCATTGATTTTTTTATGCTCTTCAACTTCTATCATTTTGACTTTTTCTTTATTTGCTTCTTCAATCATTGATAGCTCTTTGCCTTTTATTTCTTCAATTTTCTCTTCCATTACTACTTTGATCTTTGGCAGTTCTCCTCCTTCATCATTCTACATTATCTCATTCTCCTCCTTCGCATTTTTCTTTCTCAACTTATAGTTCTCTTTTTCGTTCTTCTCACTATTCTTCTTTTTCTCTTTTTCATCAATTAGATTGTCTTCTTATATTATTTTTGCATCATTATTCTTCATGAGTTTGATTTGAAGAGCTTGATATAATGGTTCTTCTTTGACTTTTCTATTTAATATTTCTTCATAGACTTAAAGCATTTTCATGAGTTGATCAATGTTCATAGTTTTTACATCTTCGAAATATTTAATTGCTACAACTATGGTATCAAATTTAGAATCTAAAGATTGTAAAATTTTCTCAAATATTTTAGAACTAGTTATTTATTCTCCGTATTTTTTCAGTTGATTTATAATTGATAAAACACGTGAAAAATAATCATCGATTGTTTCTGATGATTCCATTAATAATTAAAGATTCAAACTTACCTCGCATGGTTTGTAATCGAATTTTCTTAAGTTTATCGATTCCCATGAATGCATTCTCTAAATTCTCCCATGCTTCCTTACTATTAGACGCGGTTGCTACCTTCTCAAACATATCATCATCCAAACCTTGTCGAATGATAACCAAGGCTTGTAAATCCTTCTTTCTTCAAACTCTTTGAATTATCCCTTTTATTTTGTGATAAAGTGGTGACATTGACGGGTTCTTCCTACTCATTTTCTACGATATCCCGCATACCTTGTGATTCAAGCATCGCATTTATTTGGATTCTTCAATTACCATAAAACTCTTTTTTGAATAAGGGAATTTTTATGAAACTCATTCCAGTTGACATTTTTCCCCGTTATCAACTTGAATTAGCAATCTCGCTCTGATACCACTATTGAAAAATTTGAAAAAATCTTCAAGCTCTGATACCATTGTTGAAATTTTTTTATAGGAAGAAGAACGAGGGAGAAACTTTTTAATTTATTAATGAAGATCGAGAGAATATTTTATAAAAGAGGAAATAGCTTTATTTTTCTTTGCACTTTTATTCCTTTTGCTTTCTTATAAATAAATTTGCTTTTCTTTACAAATACATTTATTTTCTTGCTTCAAATGAGAGAAATCATTCCTATTTATAGTGTGATACGATATATAGACTTTTCTTTAATCTTTCATTTTCTAGAATTTTCTTGACTAAGCATTTTCTAGAATTCTCTAAAATTACATATTTGTTAAGTCTAGATTTTTCTTCATTCTTAAATTTGACATTTTCATAAGTACAAAGATTATAATTGTCGCAATAATCTTTTTTTTTTTCAAAAATGAGAAATATATACATAGGAAACAGATGCTGTCAACAAGCCTGACAGGTAACCCAAATCTAGAAGAATCAACAGACGTCGACAGAAGCCGACCAATGAAAAAGTAAATAAAACAGAGAGAGGGAAAAACACGGAAAAATAAGCAAACAGAAGAACCAAAAAAACAAAGGGGGCGAAGCCGCCGAATAAAAACAACCCCATAATTAGAAACAGATAGGAATGCTGCCGGCGGAACCTCCCAGAAAGGAAAAGAACCAGAATGATAAGAACCAGCAAAGGAAGCCCAAGCCGAGAACGACGAAATAAGAACCAGAATAGCGACCGAACAATGCAAGCCAAAAAGAAGAAACCAAAGACCCCAAACCAAACCTTTAAAACACAGCCTGCAACCAGAAGCCACTAAATCAGAGTAAAAAATAGGGGGGGGGGGGAGGGGAAAGACGGAGATGGTTAAAGCAGAACCACCTGGCTTAAGGACGGACATCAACCAACGCCCGCCCTGTCGGGGGGCTGGATACAGATAATAGAAAACATAGCCACAAGATGGGCTGAACGAGAGCTAATCGATCCCTTAAAGGTTCTGCCACGAAATGCGAGGAAAACATCATTCCTCACCCGGCGAATAATCGAAAAAGGATCCATGGTAGACTCCTCGTAGATAGCCTTATTCCGCGCACACCAAAGGTGCCAGGAAATAAGACAAGGAATTAAGCGGAGAACAACAGAACGGAGAGATTTACCTTTGACACCGTACCACCAGGTCATTTGTAAATCCACCGACGAGTTGATGCAAACTCTTACACCTAAAAGGTTACCGAAATAGTTCCAGCAGGATCTGGCAGAGAAACCGGAATAGATTAAATGATCTAAAGATTCCGAATTCCCGTTGCCGCAGCATCTGCAACGGGAAACGAAAGGAATACCAATCCGCTGAAGGTTCTCATCAACTGGCAAACCCTTATGAAAGGTTCGCCACATGAATAGAGAAACTTTAGGAGGGATTCTAGCGTCCCAAATGAAGGAGAATAAAGGTTGAATGGGGTAAGAAAGACGAACCGAATTCCAAGCTTTCAAGATAGAAAACGAACCACCATCCCAACCGGATTGGCCTCCGTGGGAGTCGGAGAAAGGTTTCACCGATTGCATGTGCTTCCAAGTTTCACTAGCGAAGGAGGGACAGCCGGAATAGCCTGTGGAGGCCAGACTAAGGTACTTGGCACGGAGGAACTTCGCCCAAAGGGAATCGACAGTCCCAAACCGGTACCACAACTTGCAAGCAAAAGCCGTGCAAAAATCCTTAAGATTTCGCAAACCTAGCCCGCCTTCTTCCTTGGGACGACACACCACGTCCCACAAAACCCAGTGATGACGGTGGTTATCAACCTTCGACCCCCAGAAGAATGAAGAAGCCAATGATTGGAAAGACCTGAAAAAAGAGGTGGTAGGAGACATTGCTGCGAAGACGTGAGTGCCCAGCGAGCTTAATACCGACTTGATAAGAACCAACCTTCCAGCCAGAGAAAGAAACGAAGCATTCCACCGAATGATCTTTCCCCTAACCTTATCCGTTAGAGGGTCGAAAAGAGCATTGAGTTTCCGGCCCCTGTAGAGAGCAACACCCAAGTAAGGAAGAGGAAGAGAAGCCTCCCTGAATCCTGTAAACGAATGGATCCAGGAAACCCTGTTTGAATCCATATCCTTCGCATGAACGAAGCAACTCTTCGACGAGTTAACTCGCTGGCCCGAGCATCGCTCGTACTGATGGATAAAGCGAATAAGGCGACGAACAGACGTTCGGTTACCGTTAGAGAAAATGATAATGTCATCTGCAAAGGATAAGAAAGAAATGAGGGGGCACCTACTCGGAAGACCAAATCGGTGAACCTGGCCGAAAATCGTTAACGTGTGGATCCCTCGAATGAAAGCTTCAGCTGCAATCACGAAAAAAGAAGGCGATAGAGGATCACCCTGACGGAGACCCCTACCAGCCCGAAAGAACCCGTTGGCCGATCCGTTAATGAGGACGGAAAACCAACAGTTGGAGATGAGTCTCCAAACCAAATCGATAAGGGTTTCTGGAAGGGCAAAAGCACGAAGAACTTTAATAATGAAAAACCACGACATTCGATCATAAGCCTTCTCCATATCAAGTTTGAAAACGACATTGGAACCTCTAACCTTCCTTCATTTGGTTCGAACTAAAAAATCGTCGTTTCTTAAAAACCAAGTTTATTTCTAAGAGACCCTCATGAACGACTCTAAGTCATGAACAATAAATCAATCAGGGATATTGGAAATGAAGAACTCGAAGTTTGAAGAATACCTGTAATGAGTCTTCTTTGCATCATACTCACAGAACTTTTGAATTCTTAAAAGAAATTACAGTGAACGTTAACTTGTCCATCAAAAGATGGGGCTATATACGTAGGAGTACCAACCCTAATATAGGTTCAGTTATTATTGCATGGGTTCTTATTTTCTCCTGAAATGTTGAGTTCATGCTTGAGACAATCACACTGATCTCCGTGCTAACATCTGATGATTTTTTTGGTTCGAACTGATCACACATACATGATGTACCTTGATCGCTGCCTCCAATACAAGTCGATGTGACATCGTTTGTCCAGTCACTACAGCTTTTAATATTTGTTTTAGATATTACGTATTCTAAATTCTTTTTACATGCTTCGTCCAAATTCCAATAAGGAAAAACAAAAACCACTGAACATACGATGAATCCCCAATTTAATGTTGGAATTTTTTTTATAATTTGAACTTGATCATTCAACCAATCATCATCGCAATGATAATGTTCCATTCATTATCACAGCCAGCTCTTTTCTTATTTTCCAAACTTCTGCACTTCATGAACGGGTTGTGCATGAAATAATATTTGTTTCTCGATTGATTCATAATCACAGGGGAAGAAAAAAAAGGAAAAAAGAAAAGGAAAAAAATATATCTACGATCGGTTCAAATTCCCCCATCGCCCCTTTACGGCCATATATATATGTTGCATTTTTTAAATACATCCTCCTCCTTCATAGTCTTATGCTTCCAGTTTTGTGAAATCTTAGATCAAAGCGGTAGTGCATCTAAAGAAGTCATGGTGAAATTTTATTTGCGTCCACTAGTTTAAGTGAAGAGGTATATCTATGCCCGATGTTATGTAAGTTTGCGTCAAATAAATCTTGGTAAAATTGAACAAGTGTCCTTCGTATACACAAGATAATGATATTAGATCAAAACAACAATATCTTTGACAGATAAGAGGGAGAAAAATAAACCATCTCTCTGATCTCTCTGTCTAGGAAAGATTGTATAAGCAATAATTCATGTGAGTTGGGCGTAATCTTTTAGCAGATTGTGATAAAATATATAACTATTTCAATCTCAAATTTCTTAATCATATATAGATCGTATAGTTTATGCATATTGTATTAATTGTATAGATTATCTATAAACGAGTGTATGATACATAAGATGTAATTAATCCTTTTGGATTACTGCGATGTCGGAATATTATTCGGATGAGAAATGAAAATTTGAAGGAAGAGAGAGAATAAAAAGAAGGATGCATGTACACAAATTTCTCTGTTGATTCATGTGATCCTGGATTCTGATTCCACTCCAATAGTCTAGATTTTCAAATAATTGTACTATGAAGCAAAAATGTAAGTCGATTTTTTATATATCAAATGAAAATTGTACCTGAATGCGATAATTATATTTGTTACATCTAGTCATTAACTACCCTATTAGATCATGTTATAACTAGGAGATTTCCAGTATACATATGCCATGCCTGTGTGTGCCTTGAACATGATCAAGAAGAAAGGTGTTAACCCTATCTCGGTTACGACTCAGCAGGTCTAGTACGTGGAGATGGCGCCGACTCAAGAGATGCCGACTTAGTTCGGTGCCGACCTAACAACCCAAAGACTTTGCCGACCTAACCAATTAACAAGGTGGCCGACTTAGTTCGGTGCCGACCTAACAACCCAAAGACTTTGCCGACCTAACCAATTAACAAGGTGGCCGACTTAGTTCGGTGCCGACCTAATTGGATTCCGACTTAACTGGTAAAGAAAGGGTACCGACTAAACGCTACATGGAGATTCCGACCTAAGGCTTGAAGGGATGCCGGTCTAACAAGGCTATGCCGACTTAAGACTTAAAGAGGTTCCGACTTAGGACTTACGAAGGGGTACCGACCTAGTGGGTACCGACCTAGTATCTTAATATGGGAGACCGACTTAACTGCATAAGGCAGAAAAGGGTTGCCGACCTAAAAGTCTAAATAGGTTGCCGACCTAAGGTTTGAATCAGTTGCCGACCTAAAGCTTAAAGAAAGTTTGCCGACTTAATGATCAGTAGTAAGTTCCGACCTAGTGTGTGTGCCGATCTAGCGACTCAAGATAATTACCGACTTATAGTAAGCCGTAACCGATCTAACTTGAGTACCGGTCTAGTTATCTAAAGGAGCTGCCGACCTACTTGATGAGGACATGGAAAGGTACACGACTCATACTTAAGCCGGGGCATGTTAACTCGGCTACGACTTAGAACTGGTGATTTAAGTCCGGAGAAGCATGCTTGCCCCATTAAAAGCATGAGCCATGCATAAGAGAAAGGGGGACCTACGACCTAGCTTATCTCGGCAACAACTCAATTCAGACAAGCTTGCTTCCATTAAGTCGTGGGCTTGGCTCGTTAGATCGGCGATGGGATAAGTTAAGTCGGCCACGACTTATACTAAGTCGGTCGCGACTTAGAACTTGGCAAAAATTCCAGACCAGAACTCTCTATAAATAGACGACCACTTCCAACGTTCAAGGGACCTTTTGGCTCATTCTCTTCAAGCGCCGTTACTCTGCCGAATCCCAGACGACTTCAAAGCTTTTTAGATCCAACAAACTTCTAAAGGAACTCCATGAAGGAATCATCCACATTCACCATGGATTTGAAGATGATTGTCAACATCAAAGCTTGAGCTACTTGTTTCATATACCCTATCACTTGAAGTGTGTTGTAATTGAAAGATCTTGTAAAGAATTGTAATCAAACTAGTGATAAAAAGATTAAAGTGGACGTAGGCTGGATTATAAGCCGAACCACTATAAATACTGTGTCTCTTACCGTTTTTCTACATACTTTCTGCTTATTTCTGTTTCCCGTACAAACGGGTGGTGCTTTCACAATCACATCTTATACACCAGGGTGTTAGCGTTCAAATTTAAGCGTTAACATTTTGGTGCTTTCACTGAGAACTGAACTCAGGACATCTATCATCATTGTTTCAGAAAGATTTGTAGATAGAGTTTCTTTAAGAACCAGAAGTCTATCCGAAATCATGGCTCCTGGAAGGAAAAGTAAATCTGTGAGATCTGCAAACATTCGAGAGGGAACCTCCACTTCCCCAACACCAAATCAAGACACTCCAGCTGTTGGAGTTTCAAAAGCGGAATTGGACGCTGCTATCTTTGGGTTGAATCAGCAAATAAATGCCCAGAACGCGCAATTGGAAGCTCAGAATGCTCAGAATGCTCTGATTCTGAATAGGTTAAACGATCTGCTCGGGGCAAACCGTCAACCTGCGAATAATGAAAGGAACTTTGTCGGTAATGTCCATGATGCTGAAACTAGAAACATTCCCGAAAGGGCTGCTAGCCCCTTTGAACAGACATTGCCTGAGGCTGGAGGATCCAGAAATAGGAATGACGAAGAATATCTTTCTGGTATGGTTCGACAGATTATGAAAGAAAGTATGCAAAGGGTCGAAGATGAGAAAGAGTGGGGTTTCGCTCCGAGCAAGACTCCGTTTACTGAAAAGATCCTAAAAGCTGAATTCCCAAGGAAGTTCGTCCCTCCGACCATTCCAGCTTACAAAGGGACAAGTGATCCAAATGAGTTCCTGTACAAATATGATTGGCACATGACAGGTGCCAGAGCTTCTGACGAGATAAAATGCCGCTATTTTCCTGTGTATTTGGAAGGGGTAGCTCTGCTTTGGTTCACAAAACTACCTGTCCGGTCCATCGATCAGTTTTCAGACCTAACCAGGAAATTTAAAGAGCAATTTAGGCTATATGCTTCAAAGGCAAAAGACATCATGTCGTTATCCGGTTTGGAACAGAATCCGGGGGAAACTATCAAGTCTTTTTTAAATCGCTTTAATATAGCGTTAGCTGAGGTGGATAATGCAGAACCCCGCATGGTCTTGACCTATTTGATGAGAGCTATTGATAAGTCAAGTGAATTCGGAAAGTGGCTGAACATGAAGGAGCCAAATTCTCTGGAAAAGTTCTACAAAAAGGCGGATGAATTCATGCGTTTGGAAAGCCGTCCTGTCCCGGCAAAGGCAACAGTAGAGAAAGCTGAAGACAACACTGCTGCGCCACGTAAGAATGGATCTGTGGGACAGAAAAGAGAAAATAATGATGGAAGGAAACAACACAATTCAAAGAAGCCTCGATCCTTCAAGCCATCAGAATATACTCCTTTGTTAGAGACACCAGAGCGCATCTACCTGGCTACAAAAGATTCTTTTGAGTATCCCAAACCTCCTGTTCTCAGAACCGGAAGAAAAGCTGTGCAAAGTGGGAAGTTCTGTCGCTTCCATAATCAGCCTGGTCATGACACAGACGACTGCCGTCAATTGAAAAATATAATCGAAGAATTGCTAAGAGAAAATAAGCTGCAGCAATTTGTGAAGAAGAGTAGTAATGATCCTGCTTCGTCAAGTCAGGGCCAACAAGCTCTTGCTCATCAGCCCAGGACAAATGAGAAGGCCGCAGGACATGAATCTGGAAGGCCAGTTATTAATGTCATCACAGGAGGACCCCACCCAGCAGGCAGAAGCTGGGGTGAAATGGAGAGGTACACTCGAGCTCTGAAACATATGCCAACTGAAGAGAATGTCTTTGTTTTAGAGGACTCTACACCCCTGAAACAACAAAAGACTTTTAATGATGATATTGTGTTCAGGGCTAGAGATTCCACGGGCATTGAGGCCCCTACTTTGGACCCGTTAGTCATCTCGGCCGGTATTGGACCGGCTATTGTCAGAAGAGTTCTTATTGATTGCGGCGCATCTTGCAACATCCTCTTCAAGAAAACGTTTGACCAGATGAGAATCCCGATGGCGGATGTGCAAGCCTCATCTCAGAAGATTGTTGGCTTCACTGGGGAGCCAAAGCAACCAGTAGGAACCATTGACTTGCTTGTGGAACTCGGAGAAGGAGAAAGAAAAGTAGTTCGCAAGCAGACTTTTGTGATAGTAGATGAATTTTCTGCTTATAATGCTTTCTTTGGTCGACCTATTCTTGCTGCATTCAAAGCTGTCCTTGCCCCATGGTGTCTTACTATTAAATTCCCTACAGACAATGGGGTAGGAGTTATTAAAGGAGACCAGAACGCTGGGCGAGAATGTTATATGACAGAGCTGCGAGAAACAAGGAAGAGAGAAATGGGGAAAGATGCGGCAACCCCAATCCGCATCAAAACACCAACCCTATAGCAACTACAGGGCGGACCCTGCACTGGCGAGCATAGCGGGGCACGAAAAGTGATGGATCCTAGAAAGGCCAGTGCGGGGGAGAGTAGGGTGGTACCAGCAGAAACAACGATACCGGTGCCCGTTGATCTGAAGAACCCAAACAAGGTGCTGAATGTGGGTTCACAACTTAATGTGTCAGTTCAGAATGCCTTGATATCTTTTTTGAAAGCAAACCTGGATGTTTTCGCTTGGACCCATGCCGATATGTGCGGAATATCCCCAGAAGTTGCGGTACATGCTCTGAATATTGACCCAAAGTTCACGCCAGTAAAGCAGAAAAGAAGAATCCAAGGTCTAGAAAGGTCGACAGCATTGAAAGAGGAAGTTGACCGGCTCATGGAGAATAATTTCATCAGAGAATCTACCTATCCAAATTGGGTTTCAAATCCAGTGCTAGTTAAGAAAGCCAATGGTAAATGGAGAGTGTGCATCGACTTTTCAGATCTAAACAAGGCCTGTCCCAAGGACTGCTTCCCATTACCCAGGATCGATCAACTGGTAGATGGAACAGCGGGTCATGAATTGTTGTCTTTTATGGATGCCTACTCCGGATATAATCAGATCATGATGCATGAGCCAGATCAGGAGGACACAAGCTTTATCACCGATGTCGGTCTTTACTGTTACAGAGTTATGCCCTTTGGGTTGAAGAATGCGGGGGCAACATACCAAAGACTGGTAAATGCTATGTTCAAACCGCAGTTGGGAAAGACTATGGAAGTTTACGTTGATGACATGCTAGTAAAATCTAAGAAAGCAGTGGATCACATCGAACACTTAGCAGAAATGTTCGCAATTCTCCGAAGATACGGAATGAAGCTTAACCCTTTAAAATGTTCTTTCGGGGTAGAATCTGGGAAGTTCTTGGGTTTCATCGTGAGCGCTAGGGGCATTGAAGCTAGTCTAGCTCAAATCACTGCTCTAAAAGAAGTCAAAGCTCCTAAAACAAAGAGGGAATTGCAAAGTCTCAATGGAAAAATTGCCGCCTTAAGTCGGTTCATATCCAAAGCTACTGATAAATGCATTCCATTCTTCGACGCTCTAAAGAAAGGAAAGAAAAACTTTGACTGGACTCCCGAATGCCAGAAAGCTTTTGAAGAATTGACTCAACATATGGAAACGCCTCCAATACTTTCCAGGCCCGGCGATGGCGAGGATCTTCTTATATACTTGGCAGTTTCATCTCATGCTTTAAGTGCAGCGCTGGTACGGGAAGACAAAAGGATTCAACATCCAGTTTACTATATCAGCAAAAGACTCACTGGGGCAGAAATGAATTACTCCAAGTTGGAAAAACTCGCCTATTGTCTATTGATTGCCTCAAGAAAGTTGAGGCAATATTTCCAGGCTCATCCTATCAAAGTCCTCACTGATCAACCTTTAAAGCAAGTCTTGTTTCGCCCTGAGACTTCGGGCCGCCTTTTAAAGTGGAATATTGAATTGAGCCAATATGACATCACTTATCATCCTAGAAAAGCGATCAACGGACAAGCTTTGGCAGATTTTATTGCAGAATTTACAGACAAGGGTAACAGCGAGGAAGAAACAATCGAGAACTCCCCAACCCAATGGAAGTTATTTGTAGATGGCGCAAGAAATGATTACTGTTCAGGTGCTGGAATTGTTCTTGAAACTCCTGAAGGCCGGTCATTATGCTATGCGCTAAGATTAGAATTTCCTTCAACAAACAATGAAGCAGAATATGAAGCTCTGATCGCTGGTTTGAAAATTGCTAAAGAACTAAACATTCGAGCGTTACAGATCTTCAGTGATTCGCAGCTTATAGTATGTCAAGTCAAGAAGGAGTTTCAAACGAAAGGAGGAAATCTGCCCGCTTATGTGTCAAAGGCTTGGGAACTTTTATGTGAATTCGACCATTACACGATAAGTCATATTCCTCGAGAAGAAAACATGAAAGCAGATTCTCTCGCAAAATACTCAAGTTCTGGCGAAGCCCAATCCTTAGGGTTAGTTCCAGTGGAAGTTTTGTCAAATCCGAGCATTGATGAAATGGATATCGATTGGGTTATGAGTATGTCGCAAGAGCAAGAATCATGGATGACTCCAGTAACAAAGTATCTACTCAATGGCTCTTTACCAGAAAACTCTAAAGAACGACAAAAGCTACTGAGAAAAGCTTCTCGATATATAATCCAGGATGGTCAATTATACAGACGAGGATTCTCAATGCCATTGCTTCGATGTGTATCCAAAGAAGAAGCCAAAATAATCCTATCAGAGGTACATGGAGGAGAATGTGGGGATCATTCAGGTGGTCAAACTTTAGCAAAGAAAATTCTCCGATATGGATATTTTTGGCCAGAAATTAATCGAGATGCTGCAGATTACTCTCGAAAATGTGACAGATGTCAAAGATTTGCCAAAATTCCTAGAGCACCTTCTACTGAGCTCACACAAATGACCAGTCCGTGGCCGTTTGCGATTTGGGGAATAGATTTGATCGGACCGTTACCAACCGCCAAATCTGGAATCAAATATGCCATTGTTGCTGTAGATTATTTCACTAAATGGGCTGAAGCTGAACCATTGGCAACTATCACCTCCAAAAAGATGATAAATTTTGTGACTAAGAATATCATTTGCAGATACGGTGTGCCTCAGAAAATAATCACAGACAATGGTACTCAGTTTGAAAGCGAGGAATTCCAGGATTTTTGCAAGCGATTCAAAATCCAGAAAAGCTTTTCGGCAGTAGCTCATCCGCAGGCAAACGGGCAAGTGGAAGCAGTGAACAAGATCATCAAATCAACCATCAAAAAGCAACTCGAAAGAGCAAAAGGTGGTTGGGTCGATAAACTACCGCTTGCACTATGGGCATACAGAACTACTCACAAAACTGCAACTGGGCATACTCCTTTTTCGTTAGCATACGGATCGGAAGCAATGATCCCGGTTGAAACAGAGGTCCCTTCACACAGAAGAATCCATTTCAATCAAGCAGAAAATGAAAAGCTGCAACTTGAAGCGCTGGATCTCCTTGATGAAAAAAGAGATGAAGCTAACCTCAGAGTTGCAGCTCATCAGCAAAGGATAGCCAGACATTTCAATTCCAAAGTTCGTCAACGCAGCTTTGAAATTGGAGATCTAGTCCTAAAAAGAATTATGACAGCGACAGGTGCGTTTGGGCCAAATTGGGAAGGACCGTATGTGATAGGTCAGAAACTTCTTGACGGCACGTTCAAGCTCACCACAGTTGATGGAGATCAAATTCCAAGGGCATGGAACAGCAATCACTTGCGTCCATACTTTACTTGAAAATTTTGTTGAAACATTGTAAAAAGAATTATGAATGTATGATTCCTGTAATTGAAAGCAATTGTGAAACTGATGCAAGTAAATAATGAAAGAATATAAAGTGGATGTAGGCCCAATTTCATGGCCGAACCACTATAAATCTTGTGTTCCTTATTATCATTATATGTTTGCTTTGTTTTCGATATAAAAATACACAAAATGTATTGCTGAAATATCGATTTAAATTTTTGCAGACAGTGGAGATGAAACTTGCGCATAATAAGACCGAGCGATTCTCACCATCATTCAACAAACAAATTTCAAGTCACAAAGACCCCGAATTCAAATCCTAGATAGGAAATGCTTCAATTGAACGGCTAATGATTTCGATAGGAACGAGCCCTTGCTGATAAATTGAGATTGTTTAAACAAACAAACATCCAATTAGGAAGCTAGTGCCCGTTCTCACGAACTTGCCTGGCAATGAAGTACACTTCCTTGGATTAAACAAGCCACTTGTGAAAAAAAAAGGGGATCGCTGAAAAGGCATAAGCAAGTGAACAGAGGAACAACCAAAGCTACCATCAGCGCCACAAGTCCTCTTCGGAGGCACAACTCTTCGGATAATAAAAGACCTCTAATGGGTCATATGCCACAAAAAAGAAAGTTCTCTACTCAACAAAAAAGATTGGAGGAGTCATGACCCTCCAACCATGAGAGAGTAACTTCCAGGCGATGAAAACCCTCTCTGAGGCCCATTTCACCAGGAGTTGAAGTGTTATAACCGCTCTTCGGGATTTCACTTCACCAGAGTTGAAATGTAAACAAAATAAAAGCCCTCTTCGGAGGCCCATTTCACCAGGAGTTGAAGTGTTATAACCGCTCTTCGGGATTTCACTTCACCAGAGTTGAAATGTAAACAAAATAAAAGCCCTCTTCGGAGGCCCATTTCACCAGGAGTTGAAGTGTTATAACCGCTCTTCGGGATTTCACTTCACCAGAGTTGAAATGTAAACAAAATAAAAGCCCTCTTCGGAGGCCCATTTCACCAGGAGTTGAAGTGTTATAACCGCTCTTCGGGATTTCACTTCACCAGAGTTGAAATGTAAACAAAATAAAAGCCCTCTTCGGAGGCCCATTTCGCCAGGAGTTGAAGTGTAGCAGCCGCTCTTCGGAATTTCACTTCACCAAAGTTGAAATGTAAAAACAAAGACCTTCTTGAAAGCACACGTTTCACCGAGATTGAAATAAAACTTCCAAGTGTTGAAACGTGAAAAGGCTTTCTTCAAAGGCACAACTCTTTGGGGGTACACGTTTCACCAAGATTGAAATAAAACTTCCAAGTGTTGGAACGTGAGAAATCCCTCCTCAGAGGTACAACCCCCTCCCGGGAACACAATTAAGAAAAAAGACCTCTTTGGAAACCCACGTTTCACCGAGATTGAAATAAAACTTCCAAGTGTTGAAACGTGAAAAGGATTTCTAAAGCATAACTCTTTGGAGGTACACGTTTCACCGAGATTGAAATAAAACTTCCAAGTGTTGAAACGTAAAAAAATCCCTCCTCAGAGGTACAACTTTCTATAAAAAAAAAAAAAAATCCTCATCAAAAGCGTACTTTAACTTTCAAAGGAAAAGTAATTTGCCTACTGTGGGAAATGATCGTAAAAAGAAAAGAAGTTAAAGTACCCTTCAGAGGTCCGCTTTACCACATAGAGGAATTCACTTGATGAGATATGCACATAAGCAAAAGAAAAAAGTGATTTCTTCGAACGACCAAGCGTAAAAACTTATACGAAGGGAGTTGTACTCTATAAAATTTTCTTTAAAGAATAAAATAATTATTCTTTAGCAAATAAGAGTGTAAGTCCCCTCGAGGTATAGAATATTGCAGCATACTTATGGAATGGGGGCAATATAGTATAATTACACACAATATGGTATAACTAAACCAGCAAAAGGTAACGCTCAAGTAACATACCATAAGCTCGCTGCAATATCAAATAAACTCATGCCAAAACAAATAACAAATGTATTCTTTAATTCAAACAAAAGTTTGTACAAACGAGGAATCATTTTATTCAAGGAATCATTTTATTCAATTACAACGCAGGTACAGGTTTCAAAATAAAGAAAAGCGGGGGCCGGTACCCGCACAATTCTCGGCCAGTACATGCAAAACACAAAAAAACTAGAAACTGAAGATCTTCACTTTTTTTTGCTGCCTTTAGACCCTTTACCCGGCCGAATGATCAGCTTTTCAGGTCGACCAGTGGGTATAGGGGAGGAAGGAGAGGTAGGCGCAGCTGGCCCAACTTCTGGCTCCTCTTCAGTGGCAGTGATTATCTTCCCTCTCCTCCTTGATGCTCCTTGCTTCCTTCTCCTCTTTGAGGAAGACTCACTTCCTGGAGTGGCAAGTTTAGATAAAGTTATATCGTCAGAAGGAGTCCGCTCCGGAGATATGTCACCTCCCTCAAGTCCCTCATCTTTTTGCTCTTGCGAAGCAACGGGATCATCCAGGCCATGGAGAGCTTCTATTTGTTCTTCTTGTGACCCAGGTTGAGAAGCAGAGGGAGGCGCCACTTGAAGAGATGGAGGAAGGATCACCGGGGGAGAAGAAGCTTGAGTTTGACTCGGTGCTTTCTCTACAAAGGAGAAAAAAACTTAAAATATCAGTATCTTTCGAAAAGAGAGGGGATGACGGCTCATCAAAAGTCGGGAATTCATTGACATTTGAAAAATAATCAAGAAGATCGTCAAGTTCACAAGGAGCGAACGAGCAGTTCACCACTTGAGCTGGTCCGGTGTCAAGTTTACCTGGGGTAGTTGGATCTCTGAGGCTGATTTCATATCGCTGTGCTCCGTTGCTTTCACCACCTTCATCCCCGCCTTGTGCACTTGTAGTTTCAGTTACTGTCTTAGTTGCAGGCGGAGTAGAGGAGCTAGAACCCGTGATGTCAACCACAGGAGAAACTGGAGGATGGACAGAGGAAATAAGCGTTAATTCCTTTCCAGAACATTCCTCTTCCGCCATTCCAGTTCTCATCCTGGCAAGTTGTTCTCGCCCCTTCGCAAGAGCAGCGCGAGCTCCCTCATCCAGGTAACGCGCCTCAAAATCTTCATCGCCATACCCGGCGTCTTTAAACATGTTAAGAGCAGCTTCCCACACCTCGGCCAGGGTGATTTCATACTTAGGACCAAGAAAAGAGAGGCTGCCGCGTCCCAAGACACAATGTAAATAAAAATCGAATAAAGTCGAATTGATATCGTTTTCCATGGTCTGAGCAGTTTCTTCGGCTGCAATTTTGCCAGCCATGGCCTCATCTCGATCTTTTTCGGTCTGAGCAAGTTGGGCTTTTAGCGCTTCAATCTCCATGTCCCGGGCGCTCAGTTTATTCTGCAGCTGGGTGACATCAGTGCGGTGGTTCTCTACAGCTTGTTCCAACCTCTCAGCTTTAGCTTCAGCGTCCCTCTGGCTGGCGTGCGCATCTCGCACTTGTTTTTGCAATACCTCTTCTCTTTGGGTGTAAGTATTAGTAGAAGAGGCAAGATCATCTTTGAGCTGCTTTACTTCAGCTTCGAGTTTTTCATTGTATTCGGCTATCTCCTTCATCTCAGTGTTGTGTTGATCAAGAATCTTCTGCCATTCTGATTTGTCATTTTCCATGGTCAGCATTGCTTCGATGTTAGCCCGATTAACTCTTTGAAGTTCATCAACCAGCTTTTGCCATCCAGACATTCTATCGATATCAAGCTTGACAGCATCGAGATTTCTGTACATAGCTTCTTTGTCGATGGGGACCAAATCAAGGTCGAAGCGTACCCCCCTCAAACACCAGTTCGGGAATCGGCTCTGCAAAGTCGGGGGGCCCCTTTCAACATGGTATGAAGGCCTGTTGAGAAGTGTTTGGATGGCACTTCCTTCAAGAGCAGGAGATTTGGAAGGGATGTCAATAGAAACTGAGGCACCAGGTCTCTCAGATGTCACGGGCACGTGCTCCTCGCCAAGTTTGGTCCGCTTTCTCGAATCCTCAATATGGCTCTTCCCCCTATCATCGTGCGTTTTACGTTTATGGGAATCATCATCCCTTGGGAAAGATTCATGTCGCGTGCCCGCTCCCTCATGACGTTCTTCATACCTTCTCCTCTCCTCAGCTTTTCGCGCAGCTCTCTGCTCATTGGTCTCTCTGGGATCGGTATAGTATTGCTTGTAATCATAGCTGCCACGCCCTCCATAGCGTCGAAAGTCTTTGTAATAAGAACCGCTGCCGCTGCGCCCCATAGAGGAATCTGAAAAGGCAAAAATAGCAAGTCTTAGAAACTTCCGGAGAAAAGAAGTTAAATGTGAACAAATGCCAAAAAATCCTAAGTGTTGTGTGATGTGCAAGCTACGCGCATTAAGCTACAAACCACTCATTGGTGTAGAGGTGATGATAGCTTGGGTATGAGGAGTTGGTGTTTGTGTTGGTGTTAGTCGAAGAAGGGACGTCGCCTCAACTATAGGAGAGATAGTTTTAGACACGTCATCTCTAAAAAGCTCCTGTGAGGTCACTATTATGTCGCTCAACCCATCATAAACATCGTCACCATCATGCTCGGTGAGACTTGTTTTCTCAGTTCCTACATCAGCTAATCCCCCGAGAGGCTGTGAAGGTTCTTCTTCTTCCTCAATCGGGGCAAGTGCCGTCTTACTAGATGACCCCATAATGTCGGTAGGGGTGGAACATTTCACCAATGAAGCTTCGATGTTAGACTCTTTTGATGAGGGTTGTTCGATAGTAACGGGGGCATCCGATGCTTCAGTCGGGGAATCGGGAACTTCAGTCGGAGCTTCACAAAGCTGAGTATAGCGAGAAGGGTGGAGAAGTTCGTATTGATGTAGAAATTCGTCGCTTAGTAGAAACTTGATACTTCTCTCTTCTGCGGCTACAGCGCTCAGTCTATCAAAAGTCTGCCTATGTATCGGATCTCTAGAGGGAAGGGGAAGTGCTAAAAAAAGCAAAGAATGAGATTAGCAATTTGGACCCCGAAAAGAGTTAAGAAAGAAAGTGGAAAGACGGAAATAAATGATCTTACTTCCTACTCTCCAAGAAGCATAAAACTCTGGGGGACTGCGAGCAAAGAAAAATTGGTTTAAAAATCCATGGACACTTTCAGTAAGATCAAGAATGAGCTTGCGGTTTCTTGCACTTCTCACAATGATAAGAGAAGGATGGTCTTTGCTCTTTGCAAACGAGCATAAGTAGCGAATTTCTTCGAAGCTCGGCAGTCGGTCAAGATGTCTTCTGAACAAAACAGCCAACCCCATCAAGATAGCGTAACCATTAGGATGAAGTTGGAACGGAGAAATTGACATCCGGAGAAGAAGAATTCGAAGAAAGTCATTGAAAGGTGGGATCGCCCCACTTAAGCACATTTGACGATTAACCGCGACAAAACCATAGGGAGGTCTGTCAGCAGTATCATTTGGTCCGGGAAATATGACATCATCTTCAGCAAAGCCGAATTGAGTACGCAACTGAATAAATGTTCTCGAAGATAGAATAGTCGAAGTTCTTTCCGGAGGATTCTCTATAGGAGCAGTTACCGGGAAAGTTTCTTCTTCTTGACTTGCTACTTCTTCTCTTTGATGGGAAGTCATTCTACACAAGCAATTGGATATTCAAACATGAAGGTGCACGTTTCCTAAAGTGTGTGAAGTG
The DNA here is from genome assembly GCA_030765085.1 of Allium cepa. Classification (NCBI taxonomy): domain Eukaryota; kingdom Viridiplantae; phylum Streptophyta; class Magnoliopsida; order Asparagales; family Amaryllidaceae; genus Allium; species Allium cepa. The sequence continues at coordinate 577,093,682 of CM060943.1, read as the reverse complement.
TTGTACAAGTATCAATCAAACAATAAGCAAAGGTAACTGGAATAAAACCTAGCAAACATTTGTTAGTTATAAAAACCAGGAATCTTTGTTTTGAGTTTGAATATGCAAATACAATGTTGATGCAAGCAAATCAGTTCAAATTGTTGATACTTTGCATTAATATTCTACTTTAGTCAATTGATTCACAACATTTCATGCAATATGTTCATATCTTTTATCTTGTCTTAACTAATCTGTCATTTGATATGGGCAGTCAATGGCAGTATGTGCGCCTTGGTTTTCTTTGTTTGTATGTTATTCTCAACAGGTTTGCGGCTCAAAAGTGAGAATGATCTGTGAAGTAATACAATGACGTTCAAACAAATTTAAAGTTGGGGCAGTACAAAGTTTGATCACAATTCAAAGTTTATTCAGCTTAGTCCGGTAGTCAAAGTCAAAATGCATAAAGTGGGTATATGCTCCTAAACGTCAAAGCCTAAGTACTAACTCGGCTACGTTCTAAAAATCTTTTACGGGATAAGGTTAGATCGGTAGCGGGTCAAGGTCAAGATGATTTAACTTGGCAACTCGTTCACTAGGTCGCAAGTTCTGGTTCAAAAGGCAGGAATTTCTCAAGTGTTAGCTCGGTCACGACTTAAGCTTTAAAGTTTGAGTCGGTAAACTTCTTTCTGGCATTATCTCGGTCACGGTTTAAATCTTAGATCGGCAGAATGGTAGGTCGGTGGGTTTCCCACATGCATTAACACGGCCACGATTTAAGGATTGAATCGGCCAAAAGCTAAGTCGCCTGAAATCAACGGGTCGCATCAAAATGAATACTTCGATCCACTCAAACCGTTAGCTACCCCCTCGAATCAAAAAACCCACACTTCATTCCTATTAGTTCATACTTCCAGATCGTCCAATGCACCAATTCAAAACCTTGCAATCCTAGCACACATCAAAATCCACTAGCCTGCATCGGTGAACCATCTTCATCGTCTCATCGGACAGTTAAAATCGAACCTAGCAACCTAAACTCCATCAGCCGTGAACATAATGGGATTCGCGATAAAGCGTCATGTCAGGGAGTGATTTAGATGGTGAAATTCACGAACTAACAGTGATCTATAATCGAAGAAGAGGATTCACTTACGTAATGGATAGCAGAGGATGTCAGTGATTAGTTGGAATCGAATCGCCTTTTGAAGCTTGAAGAAATTTTTTAATGGCGGAGTCAAGAGAGTAAGTAATGAGAAAGAAGAAGGGGATATGATTTATACCTCGTAGTGAAAGGAACTGAAGCGGCAATTCGCCGGCTTAACATTTGGACCGTGCCCGATCTAATAACGTGCCGACTCAGTGAAGGGCCGAGATAAGAGATGTTTCGAAGCACACGACTTAAGCCTAAGGCGTATACTTCGAGGGGCAAATGTTAACCCTATCTCGGTTACGACTCAGCAGGTCTAGTACGTGGAGATGGCGCCGACTCAAGAGATGCCGACTTAGTTCGGTGCCGACCTAACAACCCAAAGACTTTGCCGACCTAACCAATTAACAAGGTGGCCGACTTAGTTCGGTGCCGACCTAACAACCCAAAGACTTTGCCGACCTAACCAATTAACAAGGTGGCCGACTTAGTTCGGTGCCGACCTAATTGGATTCCGACTTAACTGGTAAAGAAAGGGTACCGACTAAACGCTACATGGAGATTCCGACCTAAGGCTTGAAGGGATGCCGGTCTAACAAGGCTATGCCGACTTAAGACTTAAAGAGGTTCCGACTTAGGACTTACGAAGGGGTACCGACCTAGTGGGTACCGACCTAGTATCTTAATATGGGAGACCGACTTAACTGCATAAGGCAGAAAAGGGTTGCCGACCTAAAAGTCTAAATAGGTTGCCGACCTAAGGTTTGAATCAGTTGCCGACCTAAAGCTTAAAGAAAGTTTGCCGACTTAATGATCAGTAGTAAGTTCCGACCTAGTGTGTGTGCCGATCTAGCGACTCAAGATAATTACCGACTTATAGTAAGCCGTAACCGATCTAACTTGAGTACCGGTCTAGTTATCTAAAGGAGCTGCCGACCTACTTGATGAGGACATGGAAAGGTACACGACTCATACTTAAGCCGGGGCATGTTAACTCGGCTACGACTTAGAACTGGTGATTTAAGTCCGGAGAAGCATGCTTGCCCCATTAAAAGCATGAGCCATGCATAAGAGAAAGGGGGACCTACGACCTAGCTTATCTCGGCAACAACTCAATTCAGACAAGCTTGCTTCCATTAAGTCGTGGGCTTGGCTCGTTAGATCGGCGATGGGATAAGTTAAGTCGGCCACGACTTATACTAAGTCGGTCGCGACTTAGAACTTGGCAAAAATTCCAGACCAGAACTCTCTATAAATAGACGACCACTTCCAACGTTCAAGGGACCTTTTGGCTCATTCTCTTCAAGCGCCGTTACTCTGCCGAATCCCAGACGACTTCAAAGCTTTTTAGATCCAACAAACTTCTAAAGGAACTCCATGAAGGAATCATCCACATTCACCATGGATTTGAAGATGATTGTCAACATCAAAGCTTGAGCTACTTGTTTCATATACCCTATCACTTGAAGTGTGTTGTAATTGAAAGATCTTGTAAAGAATTGTAATCAAACTAGTGATAAAAAGATTAAAGTGGACGTAGGCTGGATTATAAGCCGAACCACTATAAATACTGTGTCTCTTACCGTTTTTCTACATACTTTCTGCTTATTTCTGTTTCCCGTACAAACGGGTGGTGCTTTCACAATCACATCTTATACACCAGGGTGTTAGCGTTCAAATTTAAGCGTTAACAAAAGGATTTTGATTAATTGCTTTCTGCCAGCTTTATCTTTATCTTTCTAGCTACGTTACAAATAATCCAATATTATAAATAAACAGACTTCTCACCAACCATATATACGTAACATAAATAATAATGTATATAATAAATGACCATTTTACTAGAAACTGGAGTATCTTTAATCACCATACCTCAACTTGTCACCTTAAATTTTCATTGTTTTAATTTTCAGCGCACAACATGCAGACAGCAGCGCACTTCGGGGTGCTTTGATTAATTCAGACAAGCGGTAATTTTGTTTATTCTGCCTATATTAATTATAAAAGCGTCTCTAGGGGATTACATATTACGAATATGTAATATTATGCATGGTAATCAACAAAACTCATGAACAAGACTTTTTAGTTGGATACAATTTGGACGGTTGGTTAAATTGGGCCATGTGAAGCCGATATCTGTTTAACAAGTGCGTGATTTTCAAGCATTCGTTGAGCATACGTCCGACTCAAATCTCTATAAAAAACGCTCGTAAACCATTTTTCTCATTATATACTATTTTTATACTTGTTTAGTTACAAAATTAAACAAAATGCTGCCATGATAAACGAAGATCAATCGGCGAAAGATGCACATGACAAATAATATCGATGTTGATGCTAATCCACAAACTTCATTCTAGATCCGACATTGACCATTGATGACCTTTAGATATCGCCTGCCTTTGCCACCTGCTTACATGCATCATCGTGACTCCCCACTACGGTTAGTTTAGGTATATTTTTGTTTCTGTTTCATTGTACCAAATAACCACATCGCCTGCCTTAAGCACTCCTGCTTGTGCATGGTTCCTACAGCATTATGGGATGCGTATTTGCCGCTACCCTACATATCATCATTACATTCTTCCTCCTCCGCCTCTGCCTGTCTCTTCGACTGCTTTATGTTCTGGTCGATGCTCCCTTCCTTCGTCCTCTTGCTCTTTATCGATCGTCATCCCGATGCTTTCTGTTGAAGAAATTGCGTTGATTAATGAACGCCTCTCTCGTCTTACCGAGAACTCTTTCTTTTCCGATTCATCTTCTTCTTCGTCTGCTTCGTCTGCTGCGTCGGCAAGATTGGGTGATTCTTTTGATTCCGCTCCTGTTCGTCGTCCTTCTCGCAGGCCGCCCAGTCGCAGATCTCGTGGCGCCTCGATCATTCCCCGCACTATCCGTACTCGCTCTATAGCGGCGAGAGAGCAGATTGGTCGATCTGCTCTATCTTCCTTGTATCTTATCTGAGTTCCGTCTGTGTTGTTGCTCTAGGTTCTCTGCTCGTTTCCTTTTCTGTTGGCTTCATGTCGAACTTTCTATTTTGGAATATTCGTGGCATTGGCAACGATGCTTCTTCTGCCAGGCTTAGACGGATTGTCCGTAAGCATTCCATCGGTTTAGTGGCGATTCTTGAGCCTTTTGTGGGTCCCGGGGAGCTCACAAAGGCGGTTTTGTCGTTAGGTTTTGGCGGTGCTGTTTCTAATGTTTCGGGTAAAATTTGGATTCTTTGGTCCAAAGACTGGAATATTAGCCCTGTCTTTGATTCTACCCAACTTTTATCTATCCTGTGTAGCTCCTCCTTCTCCCCGCTTCCGTTCGTTTTCTCGGCGGTGTACGCCAAGTGCGACCGGGTAGATAGATTATCTCTTTGGAATGACATTTTGTCCCTCTCTGATTTCGGTTACCCGTTGTCTGTAGTTGGTGGCGATTTCAATGTTGTAGTCAGTCAGGCTGAAAAAATCGGCGGGGTTGCCGTCAATCGTCTCTCGGTCTCAGATTTCAATTCTTTCATTGCGAGGTCTGGGTTATCGGAGATTCCTTTCTTTGGTTCTTCTTTTACTTGGTCTAACAATCAGGCAGGTCCTAATCGGATCCTTTCTAGACTAGATAGGATCTTTGGATCTGCTGATTGGTTCAACCTGCCTTATTCTTTCTCTATCTCTCATCTCCACCGGGCTTGCTCTGATCATGCTCCTCTTGTCTTGCGCTGTTCACCGCGTTCCTATTCGGGTCCTTCCTCATTTCGCTACCTTAGCATGTGGAGTTCCCACCATTCTTTTCTTCAGACGGTTGAGGAATCGTGGTCTGTCCACCTTCTGGCTGCCCCCATGGGGGCTTTTGCTGGGAAATTGAAGCGCCTTAAGGCTTGCCTAAAATCGTGGAATTCTGTTGTTTTCCGTAACATTTTCGATCGAGTTAGAGCGGCTGAAGAGTCTCTGATTCTTGCCGAAGCTTTATTCGACGAGAATCCCTCCGCCGAAAACAAGGAGATTTGGGCTTGCGCTCAAATGTCATTCTCTTCTGAACTTCGTATTGAAAACTCTTATCTTCGCCAGAAAGCGAGGGTCAAGTGGGTGATAGAGGGTGATTCGAACTCTAGATTCTTCCACTCTTCTATTCGTAAGAAAGCAAATTTGCTTTCGATTCGCGAGATTGTGAGGTCGGACCAATCTGTGGCTTCGTCTCCTTCCGAAGTCAAGGAGGTGTTGATCTCCCACTTTCAGTCTTATTTGGGAGCCCCTTCGGTTTCTGTTCCAGTTGTGGACATATTGGCTTTCATTCCTAGGATTGTCCCTGATTTGGACAGTGTTGATTTGGCTGCCCTGCCATCGTCCGATGAGATTCGTGCCTGTGTTTTTGCTCTCAGCAAGGACAGTGCCAGTGGGCCGGATGGCTTTAATGGTTCCTTTTTTCATTCTACTTGGAATATTATCCAAACTGATTTTTGTTTGGCGATTCGGCATTTCTTTTCTGGGGCTACTCTCCCGGTTAGTTGGTCTTCAACTAATTTGGTCCTTATTCCGAAGTGTGACAATCCTAGGGCGTGCTCGGAGTTTCGTCCTATCAGTCTGTGTAACTTTACTAACAAAGTTATTTCCATGATTTTAGCCACTCGGTTGGCTCCTTACCTTGACCGCATTATATCTCCTTCCCAAGCTGGTTTTGTTAAAGGCCGCTTGATTACTGATAATGTCCTTCTAGCCCAAGAACTGATCTCTCAGTTAGATCGAAAGGTCAGGGGTTCTAACATCGTCTTCAAACTAGATATGGAAAAGGCATATGACCGTATGTCTTGGTTTTTCATCATTAGGGTCCTTCGTGCTTTCGGTTTCCCTGAGACCCTTATTGATTTGGTTTGGAGGCTCATCTCCAACTGTTGGTTCTCTGTGCTCATTAATGGTTCGGCCAATGGCTTTTTTAAGGCCGGAAGAGGGATCCGCCAAGGCGATCCTCTCTCCCCTTCCCTTTTTGTTATTGCGGCCGAAGCCTTCATTCGGGGCATTCACTCGCTGACGATTTATGGTCAGATTCAGCGTTTTGGTATTCCGAGCGGGTGTCCGCTCGTCTCCTCTTTGTCTTTTGCGGATGACATTGTCATTTTCTCCAACGGTGGTCGGTCATCTGTGCGTCGCCTTTTTCGTTTTATTCATCTGTACGAGAGGTGCTCGGGTCAATTGGTCAACTCCGCTAAGAGTTGTTTCGTTCCCGCGAAAGATATGGACCTTGTTCGTGTTTCGTGGGTCGAGACTTTTTCTGGCTTCAAGGCTTCTTCCCTTCCATTTCCTTATTTGGGTATAGTCCTATACCGAGGTAGGAAACTTAACGCCATCTTCGATCCTCTTACAGATAAGGTTAGGGGTAAGATCATCCGTTGGAATGCGTCTCTTCTTTCTCAGGCTGGTAGATTAGTGCTTATTCGTTCGGTTCTCTGTTCTCTGGGTACTCACATCTTCGCAGCTATGTCTCCCTCTGTCTCTTTCTTTCGCTCATTCCAATCTCTAGCTTCTTCGTTCTTTTGGGGTTCGAAGGGTGATGATCGTAGACATCAATGGGTGTCTTGGTCTGTCATCTGTCGTCCTAAGAGTGAGGGTGGATTAGGTCTGCGTCATCCTAGGGACATGTGTTTGGCGTTCGCTTGCAAATTGTGGTCCAGGTTTGGATCTAACGATTCCTTGTGGGCCAATTTCCTTCATGCTAAGTACCGGAGACTGGCGTCCTCAGGCTTTTCTGGTTCCCCTTGTTATGCCAGTGAAACCTGGAAGCATATGCAATCGGTTAAAGTGCTCGTCGATTCTCATGGCGGTCTATCAGGCTGGGATGGTGGCTCTTTCTCTGTTCTGAAAGCCTGGAGCTCTATTCGATCTCCTTATCCTGTTCTTCCTCTTTTTGCCTACATCTGGGATGCTCGTCTCCCGCCGAAAGCCTCTCTCTTGATGTGGCGTATTTTTCACTCTGGGCTCCCGGTTGATGATAACCTCCAGCGTATTGGCATTCCGTTTGTTTCCCGTTGCAGGTGCTGTGGCAATGGGGAAACAGAATCATCCTCTCATTTGTTTTTCGGTGGATGGTGTGCTAGATCCATCTGGAATTATTTCAGTCATTTATTGGGAGTCGTTGGTATCATCTTATCACCTTCTGATTTGCTGTCTTCTTGGTGGTCTGATTGTACTGGGAAATCGCTTCGGCCTATCATCTTTCGTTTGATTCCTTGTATGATTTGCTGGCATATTTGGTGTGCGAGGAATAAGGCTATTTTTGACGAGGTTCCTATGGAACCCCTATCCGTTATTCGGCGGGTTAGAGATGATATTTTATTGGCTTTTCGTGGTAGACCCTTCCGGGGTTCGGTCGGTGCTCGGTCTCGTCGCTTTGTGTCTCTTTTTTCTATTCAATGCTCTCCTTCTTCTTACAGAGCAGGAATTGGGTGATTGCCAGCTCAGGGACTCCTGTTTAAGTATTAGTGGTCCCTTCGGTTAGCTTCCCCTTTGCTCCCTGACCTCCCCTCCCCCCTTCTTTTTATCTCTTCTTTGTGTTTTCTGCTTGTAGGTTTTCGTCTTGTGGATGGATCTTTTCTCGGTTCCTTTCTGCGGGTTGGTTTTGGCTTATTGGATGTCTTTCTATCTTGCCCTGAGGGCGATGGACTTGTCGTTTCTCGAGTTCTTTGTTGTCTGATTATTGTTTGTTGGATGGGCTGGAGCTCTTTCTCGCGCTGTTAGTTGATGCTTGGCAGTTGGGATTTCGGTTCATTCACGAGGCATCCAGGTCTGCTGTTCTTTGACTGTCGGCGTTTAGCCGTGGTTTTCTTTAGAGCTTGTTCTGCTTCCTATTGCTTCTCTGCTTGGTTGGATTTTGACATCGGCATCGGGCGGTGGCTTTGACGGAGTTCGATGATGATGTTAGTTGGGAGGTGGTTTTCCCGGTGCTCATCTGTTTTCTTCCCTGCTTGCTTTTTCTCTCGTTGCTTTTTTTTGGCGGCAGGTGCTTGTGTCTTCTTGCCGCTTATGTTTTGTTTGGCTTGTTGTTTTCTTTCTGGCGTTTGTTTGTTTTTGTTAGGCTGGGCTGTTCTGCTTTTCTTTTGAGTTACCTGTCAGGCTTGTTGACAGCTCTTGGTTTTTGTTTATATATATTTCTTTCCCAAAAAAAAAAAAAATAACCATATGGAATTATTAATTTTTGTAATATATATTGGTATAGTGATATCTATTATATAAGATATCATATATCGCCTACATACATGTACAGTTATTGTGGTAATGGTTAACATTACTATTATACAAAAACCGTCGGCGTAATGTTTTTTCGTTAAGCTAAAATAGTTTACTGTTGCCGATTAGCTGGTATATTGAATGCTAATATACAGATAAAATTATAACCCTTACACAAGCAACAATAAACTACCGTTTTTTTCTAGAAATTCAATAGCTTAACATATTTCTGCACTGTAATGATGATTCGTTATACATGTAATCGTTTCAGTCGATAAAATTCATCAATGAAATAGAGAAAAAGTGTATTTAACATCATTTGAACTGTTTTACTAAACTCAATTTAATCATTTACTTTCTTCCAAATGCCTATAACACAACATCTTACATGAATATCCATGTATTATAAATGTATGAGTAACTTAAATTTCATTACAATTGTTTTACCATAGAAAATTGTATATTTACCGTTACCATAATGATTATACTGTTATACCAACTTTACTCAAAAATAATAACCGATTGACTAATAATGGTATGATAATGAGAAGTTTACCATTACCATAACAACCATATCACTGGTATGCGAAGCAGTTGACATAAGCGATGGAACTAGGTCAGCCTGCAGTAGTAAACTAGATAGATTTAAAAATTTATATTTTGTATCATATTGAGCCTATGAAGTCTAAAGGGTTTGTTAGATCCAATCCAATTATTTTAAATAAAATCATATATTATTTAAAATTTTGATTTATTCAATTAATAAATGTTAATATAGTTTATGAATATATCATTATATACTCATATATGTGTATTAACATGCACGTACAACATGACACATAATGTACGTGGTCTAGATTATACATAAGTAGATATTGGAATTTATATCTACTATGTATATATTCCACTCTTGCATATATGTTTTTGTCCGAATTTGATATGTGTGTGTGTGTATGAGGAAGGTTCAATGACATCTATTTAGCATCCATCTTTGGAGCACCCGTATCATATTTTGAGTTACACGATTTTAAATGCTATGAAATTTTGTAGATGTTTAACCTACATTATGAATATCATCTCAACAAAATATGGGATTGTTTTGAATTTCTAATCTCATCAGAGTGATAAGTCAATATTAATCGTTAAGAACTTTTCTTTTATCCGTCTGCTTAAAACATTAAATTTATCATGTTAAGTATATTTAAACGCACTCAAGTTTTGTATAGATGATCTTGAGTATGATATGAATATATCCACAAGTTTATAGCATTTAAAATCGTATAACTTAAAGTATGATAAGGGTGTTAAAGGGTGCTCCAAAAGAGGAGTATTATTGAACCTTCCTACACACACATATGTGTGTGTGTGTCCGTGTGTGTGTAGACACACACATATATATATCGAAGAATTCAATTAATTTTTTTTATAAATAGATTTTAAATATAACACAAATTTGACTAAGTTTTTAATTTTTCATTTTAAATTTAAAAAATCTAATTTGACTTAGTAAACAAGATACCAATTCAAAACTAGACTAGATATGAAATTACAATTCTAATTTTTTTAAATATCATAGTTGACTTAGTGATATTTTAAAATTTATTTATATATATTAAAATAAAATGCAAAAAATAAATTTATAAATTTATTTAAGCAAACATTTATATTTATTAAAAGATGCATGTATATGTACATAAATGAATAAAATTATACATACATGCATACATACATATGCATTATATACACATGAATATATGTTTTGGAGAAAAGACCTCAAAACGCAGAGACCCAAATTCGTTTTCTATAAGGCCTCCGCGTTTTGCGGTCTTCTTTCTTTAGAAACACATGTCGATTTAGTCTATCTCCTAAATTCACCATGAATCGATGATTGAGTGTTACAACGATTAAGTGTACCAAGATTATTATTTAGTTCAATGTATTTTGGCTTAAATAATTTTCATCTATGGCGAGACGCATTTTCTCATGGCGAAGGAAAGAGGAAGAGGATGGAGGAATCAAGAGAGAAAGTGTGGAGGTTAGCTTGGTTTAGATAGGGAGAGAATGGAACATAAATTCACCTCCTTTTACTATTTCTCCTTTTACCAAGTATAGAGATCTAGATCTAAATTTCAAACTCACCTCCCTTCTTCATGGTCGGCTAGATCGTAGGGCAGATGGGGCATCAAATACTTTAAACCCATTTTGTCGTTAAATCGATATCGTATATCGATGCTTACATATATAACTTCTATATATGCACCCACTTAATAATGGCACCCAAAAATATTAACATCAAATAAATGAATAAATAATATTTCATACGCACTAATTAATTTATATAAATCAACTGAATTGTGTGGTATTTCGGAGAATTCACAAATATGGCTATGTGACTCACAGTTGTAAAGCAGCCAACGATTAATATCAGAATGTTTGAATATTAACATTCACTTGTCACCTTTTCTAGTTTGACCGAGTTTATCGCTCATACATCTTTATCGTAAAATCCAATTTTATAATTTGAACGGTACATTTTAGTAACAGTTATTTACAACAATTCTCTTAGTCAACACTATACTATATCGACACTTATGGAATTTGGTTTTGGTGAAATTCTAATATCATCTATATTCAACTCAGTTAGCGCATAAACAAAGTCTTTGATTCAATAATAACATTTATTATTAACCCACAGCTCTTGCCAAAGATTTTGAATTTAAGTTGACTGTAATTGACCATGACACTAACCTCGTACAACCAAGGAGACGAATTCTGTATTTAATAATATTTCGTTTCTATGGCTTCAATGCAGACCCAACTGGAGTCATTTGATTTTCGCCATGCCATGATTTGACTATAATCAAAATGGAGTAGCCATATTGAATCTCAACGGCATTCTTTAGTCGAGAGAACTTATACATTGTTTTGAAAATACAATATATGTTTTAAAAACTATTAATATAATAAGTAACTACATAATGGACAACAAATAATATGAGAACTTCAATGTAACGCTCCTTTCTCCACCTACTATGCCCAACCAACTACTAACATGACATGTGGTTGGAAAAAAGAAGAGAAAGGGGTAGGTGAGAAAAAAGTCTGATGAATGAGTACAAGTTTAATATGTGATGATCATATGTAGTTGACTTTAACTATACTTTAGATGACACAGGGTGTGCTCAAATATTCGTGAATTCTAAAGGTTTATTACTTAAAGGGTATACACTCTTACACTACAATTTCTGTAGGCTATTGCAATAAATCGAAGTATGGATGGATCCTCACATTTAATGGTCGACCACCGTTCCTACAGTTATACAATGTTAACAATGTCACAAGGCTACTTAACGGTGGAAACACCATCACAACACTACTAAATGTAGTAACGCCATCCTCTTGGCCACTAATCATGAAAACACAGCTACTAGGCTACTATAGGAATAAATTCCCACTGCTATCAGCGCCCTAGGATACTAGGAGCTGGTTCCCCCTCACTACACCTTGAGAGGAAAAACCTGAGATGCCGACTTATCGGTATGTCTAACCATTTGCATCCACTTCCACCTCTTGATTGTGATATTGGCCTCTTATTGCACGCTTTGGGATCCTTCGGTTTGGACCATATCACGTGCATTAGAAATCGTGCATACTAAGACCCTAATTATGCCGATCCGCTCCATTAGACATCCTCGTCGGTGCTGCGCGCCTACCATGGAACTTTGTATGAGTGCATAAAAATACATTGTCTCCAGTCGATTACTTGATCCCAAATTGGGTAAACAATATTTACCCACCATCGTAACAACCTAGCATCGTCTTGGGAACTAGCTACCCTAGAAGTTGATGCAGCTAAGGCCAGAGAAGAAGTTGTGCAATCTTTAATTCCTGAAAACATGAGTTTGTGGTGTAGTGTGATGAGTCGTACACGACTCAGTGAAGGCAGCATGAGTCGTAGGAGAGTAGATTTGAGTCGTCCACGACCTAAGGAGTCACGAGAAGGGACGTTGCAAGCTAATGAAGCGGCTTTGAGTCCTTTCCGACTCAACAAAGAAGGTCTAGGTCGGCAACGACCTACGAAGGAAGATGTGGACCGACCTAATGAGACACCGCTTCTGGTGATAAGTCGTACACGTCTCAAGACTCATCCATAAGTCGTGTACGAGTTAACAAGAGCAGAGAAGTGGAAGTAGATGAGTCGTTCGGAGATGACTCGCTTGAAGGGATGTGTCGCAGGGAAGCTATGAGTCGGTGAAGACCATGAGTCGGTGAAGTCTTGAGTCGTGAGTAGTTGTAACTTGTATGGGTGTTGAGTCGGTTGAGTCGTGACATATATTGAGTCGTGTTGTACGCATATATAGTTGAGTCGTATGGCGTTTGTATCTGATGACTCATGTTGTATATAAGTCGTCATGTTTAGGTTGTCTATTTTTGCCGCTGTTATGAGTCGTAAGTCGTTGTTTTTGAGTCGTTTGCTCTTGAGTCGTGTGATGTACTTCGGTCTGTTGTGTTGCTAAGTCGGTAACGACTTATGATGAGTCGTGAGTCATGAGTCGGCCACGACTTAAGGGTTGTGTTGTGAAAACTCTATAAATAGGGGTGTGTGTTGTACATTTAAAGCAGTTGATTTTTGAAATAAAATTTCTTGTTGATTGCTTTGTGCTTTCTTCTCCAATTGGTAGTTGAGTGTAATCTCCTATCTCCACTTACGTCATTCGAGTGCGCTCGAATCCACGTTTGTTGAAGCCGATTCACGGAATCTAGTGCGCTAGATCAACGTACGAAGAATCGTAGATCTTTGAACACGGTATAGTGCGCTATCAACGTGTTTGAGATAGCTAGAATTCGGTATCTTCGGATCAACGAATTTGGGCACTTCGGTATCTTCATTCCATCGATCGCTACTTTCACCGATTGAAGTTTGTTTCGATTAATCCGCTGCGTCAGTTTTGGTATCGGAGCCATACTTAGCCAATCATAGCTAAGTTGATTCTTGGAGCCAAGTATTTGAAGTTGAAGTTTGAAGTTGTTCATCGCGTTCATATTGAAGTTGCAACAAGAGGAAGAACTTTCGATCCATTCCATTTTGGATCAAAGTGTTGAAAGTGTTTGAATTTGAAGTAGACCGTGTATACTTGGGAAGTAGCCGAGCCTAGTGAAGTGTTTGAAGTATTGAGGCCGAACTAGTGCTTGGAGACCTTGAGCCGAACATAGTTGTGTTGAAGTGCGATTTGTTGAAGTGGTGGCCGAGTTAACTTGTTGCCGAGTTAGTGTTGAACCGAGCAAGTTAAGTCGTGTGGATTTGTGGTCGAGCTAAGGAGTTAAGCCATGAGTTCACGCCGAGACAAGTATTTTGACCGAGAGTTGTTGAACGTGAGTTAAAATTTGTGAAACTTGTGAAGTTTTGAAGTGTTTGAGTTTGTGAAATTTAATCATGCCACCAAGGAGAGCTAATCGTCATCAAAACGTTGAAGCTTTGTATCGAAGAGAAGAAGCCGAGCTTATGGAACAACGTATTAATGAGAAATTTGATGAAGGTATTGGGAAATTGGAAAAATTGATGAATGATTTGAATCAAAGGAGGAGATCACCAAACTCGAACCATGGAGGAAACCAAGTTTCGCCATCGGTTACGGAAGCGAGGAGGGTATCACCACATTCTTGTATAGAAGAGAAACATCAATTTCATCACGAAGAGATCATCATGACTATGCACATGAAGAGAGAAGAAGTCAACGTGAATTTGACAATGAAGCATATAGAGAGGAAGAGAGACATAGTCAAAGGAGCATGCATGAACGAAGGGATGATAATGGTCGAGATCGATGTAGGCGTACTTTTGATTTTGTTGAAGAAGGTGATAGAGCTAGTATTCATTATCGAGATCGAGACCAAGTTCGAAATTCTTATCGGGATGTTGAAAATGATTGTCGATGGGAATCGGGTATGAAGATGGAAATTCCAGAATTTAAAGGAGGGATGGTAGCTGAAGAATTTCTTGATTGGTTATCTAATGTTGAAGAGATCTTTGATTTCAAGGAGGTTCCTGAGCATAGAAGGGTGAAGTTGGTTGCTACTAGGTTGAGGGGGAGAGCTTTGGCGTGGTGGCAGCAAACTAAACTTACCAGGGAGAGAATGGGGAAGTCAAGGATATAATCGTGGGATAAGATGAAGAAGTTGATGAGATCGACTTTCTTACCTTACAACTATCAGTCACTTATGTACCAAAGGTTGCAGAATCTGAGGCAAGGGACGAAGTCTGTTAGTGATTATGCTGATGAATTTTACTAACTCATTGCCAGGAATGATATTATGGAAACGGAAGAACAGCTAACTGCTAGATTCATTGGGGGATTGAGAATGCAGATCCAGGATATGGTTAATATGTTCGATCCTAGATCAGTTGCAGAGGCACATCAGAAAGCGTTAGCTTGGGAGAAGCAAGGAAGGCGTGGAGGTGGTGTGTTTACTAATTCCAATAATCAAGCGAAGGGTGTTAGTGGAAGTTCTAGTGTTCCTAAACCTGTTACAAAACCAGTGGTGAAGGAGGCTGAGAAGGCGAAGGTTAGCAGTGGGTTCAAATGTTATAACTGTCAGGAGTTGGGTCACAAAAGCAACGAATGTCCGAAGCCGAAGAAGAGAGCAATGGTTGCAGAAGTTGAGGAGGAGGATGGTGAGGAGGCAGAATGTTTAAATGTACCTTATGTTGAGGAGGAAGAAGAATTGTCTGGAGATGAAGGTTGTAATCTGATGATGAGGAGGTCTTGTTTGACGCCAAAACAAGAGGAGGAAGATAGTTGGTTGAGAAGCAATATTTTTCAGTCGACATGCACTATTCTGGGAAAAGTTTGCAAGTTCGTTATTGATGTTGGAAGTTGTGATAATATTATTTCTACAGAGGCTGTGAAGAAATTGAACTTGAAAACTGAGAAACATCTTAAACCGTACAAGTTAGCATGGTTGAGGAAGGGTGGTGAAGTGAAGGTGTGTCGAAGGGCTTGTGTTAATTTTTCTATTGGGAAGAAGTACAAAGATGAAATTTGGTGTGACGTTGTAGACATGGACGTATGTCATCTGTTGTTGGGCAGACCGTGGCAGTTTGATAGATCAGTTCAACATGATGGTCGTGCCAATAGCTACAGTTTCATATTCGAGGGTACTAAAATCACTTTGGTTCCCAAGAAACAGCAACAGAAGGAGAGCAAGCTAGAAGAGATTGAAGAGTTGAAAACTTTATTATCTTTGAAGGAGTTTGTTAAAGAAATTGAAGATGAGCCTGAAGTCTTTTTGTTGATTGGGAGAGAGAGCAGTGAAGAGGTTGAAATTCCTGAAGAAGCAAAGCCAGTTTTGAAAGAGTTTGAAGATGTATTTCCAGAGGAGTTGCCTAAGGAGTTACCACCATTGAGAGACATTCAACATCAAATCGATCTTGTTCCAGGAGCAGTGTTACCACATCGACCACATTATCGAATGAGTCCAAAGGAACATGAGGAGTTACGAAGGCAGGTGGAAGAGTTACTTGAGCAGGGACGTGTTCAGGAAAGCTTGAGTCCTTGTGCAGTACCGGCTTTGTTGGTGCCGAAGAAGGATGGAACATGGAGAATGTGTACCGATAGTAGCGCTTTGAACAAGATTACTGTTCGTTACAGATTTCCTATGCCGAGGTTGGATGATTTGTTAGACCAGTTGAGTGGGGCAACTATATTTTCGAAGATTGATTTGAAGAGTGGTTATCACCAGATTCGAATTAGACCAGGAGACGAATGGAAGACAGCTTTCAAGACGAGAGAAGGGTTATACGAATGGTTGGTTATGCCATTTGGTTTATCAAATGCACCTAGTACATTCATGCGGGTGATGAATCAAATCTTTAGACCATTCATTGGGAAATTCGTGGTAGTTTACTTTGATGATATTCTGATTTATAGTGCAAGCACAGAGGAGCATGTAGAGCATTTGAGAAAGGTGTTAATTATTCTTCGTGAGGAACAATTTTATGCAGCTACGAAGAAATGCGTGTTCATGACGAGAAGTGTATTATTTTTGGGATATGTTGTATCTGAGAAGGGAATCCAAGTGGACCAGAGTAAAGTTGAAGCTATTAGAAATTGGCCACAGCCGAGAACTATCACTGAAGTTAGAAGTTTTCATGGATTGGCATCATTCTACCGAAGGTTTATTCCACACTTCAGTAGCGTGATGGCTCCAGTTACTGATTGCATGAAAGGAAAACAGTTTGTGTGGACAGAGGAAGCGGGAGTTGCTTTTGAACGAATTAAAGAACTGTTGACGACAGCGCCAATTCTTGTTTTACCTAATTTTCAGTTGTTGTTTGAGCTACATACTGATGCATCAAAGGTGGGGATTGGAGGAGTGTTGAGTCAGCAGGGGAGACCTGTTGCTTATTTCAGTGAGAAGTTGTCAGGGGCGAAGATGAGATACAACACATATGACGTTGAATTCTATGCTGTGGTGCAAACGATTAAACATTGGAGACATTATCTATTTCAAAAGGAGTTTGTTCTGTACACTGATCATGAGGCGTTGAAGCATTTGCAGGGGCAGGACAAGATTTCAGCGAGACATGCATCATGGATCGCGTATTTACAGCAGTTTACCTTTGTTGTTAAGCACAAATCTGGGGTGACGAATCGGGTGGCTGATGCTTTGAGTAGGAGGAATCATTTATTAACGACAATGAAGGTTGAAGTGACAGGGTTTGAAATGTTGCCAGAACTGTTTGGGGAGGATCCTTACTTTGCAAAGTTTGTTGAGAAAGTTAAGGATGGAAGTTCGGATGAATTTATAATGGTTGATGGATTCTTGTTTAAAGGAAATCGGTTATGTATTCCTGAGAGCAGTTTGAGAATGAAAATTATCAAGGAGTTGCATGAAGAAGGCTATGTGGGTAGAGATCATACATTGCAATTGGTTTCTCAATCTTATTTTTGGCCGTCGATGAGAAAAGAAGTTGAAAGATTTGTGGAGAGATGCCATATTTGCCAGGTTTCAAAGGGAACAGCGACGAATGCAGGGTTGTATATGCCATTACCTGTACCATCTAAGCCATGGGTTGATATCAGCGTGGATTTCGTTTTGGGTTTGCCTAGAACTCAAAGGGGAAATGATTCGTTATTTGTTGTAGTGGACAGATTTTTGAAGATGGCACATTTTATTGCCTGCAAAAAGACAGCGTATGCAGTTCGAGTGGCGCAGTTATTTTTCAAAGAGATTTATCGACTTCATGGATTGCCAGGGTCTATTGGTTGGATAGAGATACTCGTTTTCTGAGTCACTTTTGGTTAAGTTTGTGGAAGATGGTGGGAACGAAACTGAAATTTAGTAGTGCTTATCATCCGCAAACTGATGGACAGACAGAAGTTGTAAACAGGGCATTGGGAAATTTGTTACGATGTCTTGTATAGGATAATTTGAGAAGTTGGGACATGAAGTTATGCCAAGCAGAATTTGCTCATAATCATGCCAAGAATCGCAGTACGGGTTTCAGTCCATTCCAGATTGTATATTCAAATTTACCAAGGGGGCCATTGGATTTAGCAGTAGTACCACAACCGAAGGTGACAGTTAAACGAGCTGCTGATTTTGTTGGTGTGCTGACTGAATGTCATAAAATCGTTCAGGAACGATTGGAGAAAGCGAATGAGAAGTATAAGAAGTCTGCAGATGTAAAACGACGAAATGTTGAATTTAACAAAGGCGATTTGGTGTATGCTGTGTTGACGAAGGATCATTTTCCAGTGGGCACTTATAATAAGCTGAAAGCCAGGAAAATTGGTCCAATTGAAATTGAGAAGAAAATCAATGAAAATGCTTATAAGTTGAAACTGCCGGAAGATGTTTACACGTCTGACGTGTTCAATGTTAAACATCTGGTTCCATATTACGGAGGTAAACAATCAGATGAAGAAGAATGTACAAATTCGAGGACGAATTTTTCTCAACCAGGGGAGGATGATGCAACTAAGGCCAGAGAAGAAGTTGTGCAATCTTTAATTCCTGAAAACATGAGTTTGTGGTGTAGTGTGATGAGTCGTACACGACTTAGTGAAGGCAGCATGAGTCGTAGGAGAGTAGATTTGAGTCGTCCACGACCTAAGGAGTCACGAGAAGGGACGTTGCAAGCTAATGAAGCGGCTTTGAGTCGTTTCCGACTCAACAAGAAGGTCTAGGTCGGCAACGACCTACGAAGGAAGATGTGGACCGACCTAATGAGACACCGCTTCTGGTGATAAGTCGTACACGTCTCAACGACTCATCCATAAGTCGTGTACGAGTTAACAAGAGCAGAGAAGTGGAAGTAGATGAGTCGTTCGGAGATGACTCGCTTGAAGGGATGTGCCGCAGGGAAGCTATGAGTCGGTGAAGACCATGAGTCGGTGAAGTCTTGAGTCGTGAGTAGTTGTAACTTGTATGGGTGTTGAGTCGGTTGAGTCGTGACATATATTGAGTCGTGTTGTACGCATATATAGTTGAGTCGTATGGCGTTTGTATCTGATGACTCGTGTTGTATATAAGTCGTCATGTTTAGGTTGTCTATTTTTGCCGCTGTTATGAGTCGTAAGTCGTTGTTTTTGAGTCGTTTGCTCTTGAGTCGTGTGATGTACTTCGGTCTGTTGTGTTGCTAAGTCGGTAACGACTTATGATGAGTCGTGAGTCATGAGTCGGCCACGACTTAAGGGTTGTGTTGTGAAAACTCTATAAATAGGGGTGTGTGTTGTACATTTAAAGCAGTTGATTTTTGAAATAAAATTTCTTGTTGATTGCTTTGTGCTTTCTTCTCCAATTGGTAGTTGAGTGTAATCTCCTATCTCCACTTACGTCATTCGAGTGCGCTCGAATCCACGTTTGTTGAAGCCGATTCATGGAATCTAGTGCGCTAGATCAACGTACGAAGAATCGTAGATCTTTGAACACGGTATAGTGCGCTATCAACGTGTTTGAGATAGCTAGAATTCGGTATCTTCGGATCAACGAATTTGGGCACTTCGGTATCTTCATTCCATCGATCGCTACTTTCACCGATTGAAGTTTGTTTCGATTAATCCGCTGCGTCAGAAGTCCTATATGCATCCAATTGCCCGTAAATAGGCCCCCAAAATCTTAACATTTATATATATTTTAATTAATAAACTTGGGCCTTAGACCGAGGTTAGACTGCACATTCTATGCTTCTACCGATCGATCGCTAACCCTAACATGTAACGACCTTAATTTTAATTAACATTATTTAGGACATTTAATTAGTTAAATTAAATGAAATAATGTAAATGACTAAGGGATTGAGATTTGTATAAGTAGAAGGTAGCCCTGCCTAATAAATAATGAACTAGGGGGAAATAAAATGAAACAAGTAAGGCTAATAGACAAGGGAAAAATAGGAATAAGTTATATTCTTATACCCTAAACCATCATGCACTTTCATTTTACATGTTCATAAGCAAAACTAAATCAAAGAAGAGGTCAGCTACAATTAGAAGAAGTAAGAAGAAGAGAAGCTAAAATCAAGAGGAAGGAAGCTTAATCGATCTAATTTAAGAAGCAAATCTCAAACTCCTTAACCACAAGCTAACGGTGAATAATAAGTTACATCTCATATTTTCTTGTTTTCGGCTCTAGATTAGATCCATATATGATTTGCAAAGTTTATTGCCATGTTTTGAATTATATATATATATATATATATATATATGCTTGTTGATGAATTATGTTTATTCATATTGATTGCTATGACAAGTTTTGATTTGAAGATCTTATCAAATGATATCCAAATGCCTTGCGATTTTGAGATAAGGTCAGAAATATTAATTTAGAGATAGGTTTCAAGTTTCATAATTTTCTGAATTAATGTGGATTTATTGTGAATTTTCTAGTGAAGAAAAGGGTTACTTGGGTTTAAAATTAGTTACGTCTATTATATATTACCTTTGGGTCAGAAATTTATATATATTAGAAAACATATTAAAAGTGATTTATGAGAATTTTTCCAGAATTTTCCTAAGTATTTTGATAAGTATAAAAAATTATATAAGGTATAGGACTTAAATGTTTTATATGTTTGTAAAAGGAAAAAAGACATTTTGTAAATGTTTTAAATTATTTATTTCTTAAATTTGGCAGCACTTTTAGAAAAGATTTAGAAAAATAAATTTGCAACCAATCATATGTTGATAAACAAAGTAGCTTAGTTGAAAAGAAATTACCTTTTAAAGTTAAAAATCAGTATTTCTAAGGTTTTTGTTTTTGCCACTTTTAGCAGCACCTTTCAATTACATACTTCCACCTCTAACAAGTTCGAAACCAATCCACATGTTATCATGACTTGGTACGTGGTGGATTGGAGATAGGCGAAAGTTATAGAGTCGAAACAAAACTTCAGTTGGGGACAAATATCTTGTTTTACTTTTACAAGAAAATGTCGCTTGACTTGCTTTCGAAAAGAATGCTTTTGAACGAGAAAGCTTCGACTTGGTTAATTATATTCAAAAAAATTTGAAAGAGGTTGCCGCCTTTGTTTTAAGAAAATGCTTTCGAAGGGGTCGAAACCTCTGCTGCCGCATTCTACCTTTAAAAGTAATGCTTTCGAAAGGGTGCTTTCGCTTTAAACCCTGAGCTCCGATGCTTTCGAAGGGATTGTTTTCGACACCATCCACTTCTTTTACATAGGAAATTGCTTTCAAAAGAGTTACTTTTGACTTAGTTCTTCTAAGACCTTTTTGAGATTTTTGAAGTTAAACCCAAAGGTTTCGAAAGGAATGGTTTTAAATGGTTTCAAAACTATGTTTCATGTATTTTTACTTGAACACAATGCTTTCGAAAGGTTTAATTTATGTAAAGGACTTATTGCATTCGAAAGGTATACGGTAAAGTTTTCGAAGGGGTGGTTACCTAATGTTTTCGAAAGGTTTACCTTAGTGTTTAAATGGAGGGTTTCTAATGTTTTCGAAAGCCATGTTTAGAGTGTTTTGAAAAGAGGATGTCTAAGATTTTATAAAGCTTTCAAAAGGATATTTTCAAAGTTTTTGAACGGTCTATTGGAAATGGTTTCAAAAGGTATGTTTTGACCTTTCAGTTTAAGGTTATAAAGTAAAGTAAATTACCTGTATCAAAAGGGGTATTTTTAATGGTTTCGAAAGGGGTACTTCAATGGTTTCTAAAGGGGGACTTTCAATGGTTTCGAAAGAGATTGTTTAAAGGTTTTAAACAATGGTTTTGAATGTTTTCAAAAAGGGTGCTCAAAATTGTTTGAGTAGGTTGAGAGTTGAGGATTTATAGGTTTTATTAGGTGGAGGAATAAAGCTTCCGAAGACTTGTAGGAGGCATGAATAGCTATATTTAGGAGTTATTTTATTTTATTCCGATGTGATGCATTAAGATAGTTTTTATCTATTTAATACCCTACTCATCCAAAAGGCATCTTAATATGTCGTTCTTGGCATATTTTGTAATAATTATATTTGATAAAAACTCGAGAAACATTTGGGATTGTGTAATGGAATATGAAACATGTTTTTGAAATGTAATCGGTAAAGTTACTGTTTGTGGAATCTATGATTTTGTTTCATATTCATGTGCTTTTGATATTGTGGATACCATTAACATTACCGTATTTTCTCACCAGAAGTTAATACTATAGATGACTAAAGCATCTGTAGCACTCAGCTTAGGGCCTCAAGATAGGGGATGTTTTAACTTGGTATCATAACATAGGTTTATGAAAAAATTTAACTTAAAATTATTTTGAAAACATAATCCTAAGGAATTAGAGAAAAAGATCGGGGTATGGGATAACGCTATAGTGACTTATTTGTATTCGCTATATATAAGTATACACTTTATCTCTATTCTTCCATCTCTATTAAGCTATTCTCTGTATCTTACGAAGACCGAATGCTAATATGGATGCTAGAAGTGGAAGATGCAACCTTTGTGGGGGAAGCATCACAACTAATGGAAATGCCACACCAAATATAAGGAGAAATCAAGGTTAGGCACAAGCTGCGAATGTGGGTGCTAAAGTCTTACAAGTTGATATGGGAGCGATGTATCAGTATTTTGTAAACATGATGCAAGCAGGAGCTGCTGCAGGATTAGTTAGAGGAAATCAAGAAGCTCCGATGGTGAATAACTATGATGTTTTGAGTATAGATTATGCTTGGCTGGGAGGAAAGCAGCTTATTGGTATTGAAGACGCAATTGAAGTGGAGAATTGGTTACTTCATTGCGAGAGGATTTTCACAGATTTGGGGCTCAATGATGAGCAAAAGAGGAGACTCGCTTCTAGACAGCTACAAGGAGCAGCACTGTATTGGTGGAACAGTGTTACTACTGGAGTTAATGAGGAGACTATGACTTAGGCTAAGTTCAGGAGGAGATTTGAAGAAAGGTTTATGTCGAAGATTTCTAAATCTACACTGCTTAGGAAGTTTTCTGAGTTGGAGCAGGGAGACATGACTGTACTTGAGTATGCAACAAGGTTTGAGGAGCCAACAAGTTGTGGCTATGCTATGGTTGATACTGTTATTAAAAGGAATGAGAATTCATTCATGGGTTGAAGCCTAAGCTTGCTAAGGCCACATTACCGCATATTAGGGATCCATGTGATGTTGTTGTTGAGATTGCCTTGAGGCATGAAGAGATGCTTGCTTTTCTTGAAAGAAATAAGGCAAAGGAAGCTCGAGGAGGACCAAACCAAAAGAGGAAGTTTTTCCATAAAAAGGGAGATCAGGAGGATGGAGCTACCAAGAAGGGAAAGGTGGAGGTTGCTTGCTATAAATGTGACAAAAAAGGGCATTTTGCAAATGAATGTCGCTTGGGAGTGGAAAGAAGGTGATTGGGAAGAAGAATATTAGATGCTTCAACCGCGGTCAAATTGGACATTATAAGTACCAGTGCAAGGAGCCAGCCAAGGATGGAAATGGAAAAGTGTTTGCATTGAAGCCCGCTACCTCAAGGAAAATGGTAGGGGAAAAGGGAAAGCTGTGTTGGGAGGTACGCTTATGATTCATGGTATATCATTTAGCGTTCTCTTTGATACCGGTGCACTGCATTCTTTTATATCTCATTGTTTGATAGATATGCTTAACCTAGAACCCTCATACCTAGTTACTTCATTAGGGGTTGCAAATCCGATAGGAGGTTATGCAACTCATGGGATGAGATGTGACCACGTAGAGTTTGAATTGCTAGGTCATACATTTGTTTGCAGTTTGCATGTGTTTGATTTCGTAGGGTTCGGAATTATTTTGGATATGGACTGGTTAAGTAAGTACGATGCTAGGATATTTTGCCATGATAGGAAAATATCTCTTACACACCCCGACTATAGTGATCCGATCATATACTTCATAGAAAACCCTAATTTTGAGGTTATTGCTTTGTTCGGGGTTGTGGAGGTAGAAGACGAGTTGAATCAAGTTTTCTTTGTTAGAGAATTCACAGATGTCTTTGAATATATAGTAGAATTACTAATAAAATGAGCAATTGAGTTTAGGATAGACATAGTACTAGGAGCAGAACCGGTGAGTAGACCGCTAAGAAAAATGACACCTACCGAGATGAGGGAGTTAATGGTGCAGTTAGTGGATTTGGAAGGCAAGAACTTTATTAGACCAAGTAGTTTGCCTTGTGGAGCAACCACGACATTTGTAAAGAAGCCGGACGGATCATTAAGGCTATGTATTGATTATCGTAAGTTGAATGAGAAGACGATAAAGAATCGATATCCGTTACCTAGAACTGACGATTTGTTCGACCAGTTGAGTGGAGCCAAAGTATTTTCTCAGTTGGATTTAGCAATAGTGTTCTATCAGCTTAGAATGGAAGAGGATAGTTTTCCTTTGACGGCATTTAGGACCAGATATGGATTGTATGAATGGTTAGTGATGCCGTTCGGACTGACTAATGTGCCAGAATTCTTTGTAGATTTGATGAACGAGTTTTTCGAGCGCACTTGGATAGTTTTGTGCTGGTATACATAGATGATATATTGATATATTCTAAAGATGAAAGAAAGCATAAAGTTTATCTTAGGGTAGTGCTTGAGACATTGATGTAGCATCGGGTAAAAACAAAATTTTCGAAGTGTTGTTTCTGGAAGAAGGAAGTGAATTTTCTTAGTTTATTCTAAGAAAAAGGGTTGTCTATAAATCCAGCTATGGTTGAGGTAGTAAATAATCGAAATAGACCTAAGACAGTGACTAAGATAAAGAGTTTTCTTAGATTAGCTGGGTATTATCGGAGATTCATAAAGGATTTTTCCCGGATAGCGGCACCGATGACCAAGCTAACGCGAAAGGATGTGAAGTTTATTTGGACCGATAAGTGTGGGGAGGCATTCCAGAAGCTGAAACACTTATTGACTAATGCACCTATGTTAGTTGTTCCAGAAGGGAATCAAGATTTAGTAGTGTATACAGATGTATGTGTAACAGGGTTAGGACTGTGTGAACGCAAAGAGGTAAAGTGATTGCCTATGCATCTCGATAGCTTAGACCGCATGATGTTAGATACCCAACGCATATTTTGGAGTTAGCTGCGGTAATTTTTACGTTGAAGGTGCAGAGACATTATCTATTGAGAAAGCGATTCGAGTTGTATACGGATTATAAGTCATTAAAGTATTTATTCTCTCAAAAGAAGTTGAATATGAGACAACAGACATGGTTAGAGTTTTTAGCCGCTGATGACTTTGGTACTGAGTATACACCGGGAAATGGCAATAAGGTTGTAGACACACTTAGCATAAAACATCAGAATGCGATGTTGGTAATGATAGCCGAGTGGAAAGATTTAAAAGCATTGACAACATGCAGGATGCGGTGGAGAACTGAAGCTAGATCTAGTAAGGAAACTGTTATTTTGTCATGTTAAGAAGTTCAACCGGCGATGATTGAAATAATTGCTTCTAAGCATAAGGAGGATCTATTACTAGTTGAACGGATCAAAAGGTTAAGGGATGGAACAGAGGGCGATGACTTAAAAGGTTATAGTCTTGACCATAACAGGTGGTTAAGGAAAAAAGGAAGCTTATGTGTTTCGAATGTGGAAACATTAGGAAGGACGTTCTTGCAGAATGCCATCGTTCGAAGTTCACTATTCATCCGGGAGGAACTAAGATGTACCGAGATGTAAAGAGGAGCTTCTTCTGGGAAGGTATGAAGAGAGATGTAAGCTTATGGGTGAAACAGTGTTTGATGCCAATAGGTAAAAGCCGAACATCAGAAATTAAGTGGGTTACTTCAGCCCTTAGATGTTCCAGTATGAAAATGGGATTCCATCTCGATGGATTTTATATATGGGTTGCCAAGGTCAAATAAAGGAGATTAAAGTATATGGGTCATAGTGGACAAGTTGGCCAAGAGTATCCATTTCATACCAGTCAAGTTAACCAGGACGACACCTGTTTTAGCTAAGTTGTTTATGAAGAATGTAGTTAGACTACATGGGATTCGTAGTAGTATTGTAAGTGATAGAGATTCCTTATTCACTAGCGACTTCTGGAAGAGTCCACAAGATGCTTTAGGTATCAAGGTCAAGATGAGTACTGCTTATCATCCACAGACAAATGGGCAGACGGAAAGGGTTAATAAAATTTAGAAAATTTGTGAAGAGCTTGTGTGCTAGATTTTGGGGGATCATGGTAATACCATCTACACTTAGTCGCGTTTTTGTATAACAACTGTTATCGAGATAGTATAGGGATGTCACCATTTAAAGCTTTGTATGGAAGGCCATGCATATCTCCTATTTGTTGGTTAGAGACTGGGGATTGGTTGGTTCTTGGTCCGATTTGGTTATAGCAGCTGTAGAAAAGATAGAGTTAATTAGAGCTAGAATGAAAGAAGCTCAGTCTAGGCAGTAGAGTTATGCTGATAAGAGATGGAAAGACTTAAAATTCTCAGTTAGAGATAATGTTTTCGTCAAAGTATCACCAATGAAGTGTGTGATCAGGTTCGAGAAATCAGGAAAATTGGCACCGAGATTCCTTGGACCATTTCCTATTGTACAAAGGGTTGAGAAACTTGCATATAAAGTAGAGTTACCGAACAATTTGGTAGGAGTCCATGATGTTTTTCATATTTCTCATTTAAGGAAGTGTATCCAAGATCCGGAGACTAATATAGCACGAACTATGTTAGAGGACTTAGTAGTGGAACCGAATTTGACTATAGTTAGAAAGCCAATTCGTATTGTCGTGAGAGATGAGAAGAGGCAAAAAAAGAAGATGGTCAGACTAGTTAAAATCCAGTGGAGCGACGACGAGAGAGATTGTACTTAGAAAACCGAGAGCAGGATTGGAGACACTTATCCTGACTTCTTTCATGGTATGTTTTACCTTTATGATTGACTTGATATGTACCTTATCGTAATTTCGAGGACTGTACCATTTGATGTGTGCCTTATCGTAGTTTCACAGGAAACTGTAGCATTTGATGTGTAACTTATCGTAATCACAAGCTAAAGTTGAATAATAAGTTACATGTTATATTTTCTCATGATGTATTAAAGCTAAAGGTGAATAAAGCTTTTGAAGACGTGTAGGAGCATGGATAGCTATATTTAGGAGTTATTTTGTTTTATTTCCCCTGTGATGTATTAAGACAGTTTTTGTACATTTTGTACTCTGATCATTCAAGTGGGCATCTTCATATGTGGCTCTTGGAGTATTTTGTAATAATTATATTTGATCAAAACCTGGAAAACTTTTGGGATTGTGTAATGGAATATGAAACATGTTTTTGAAATGTAATAAGTAAAGTTGCTGTTTGTGGAATCTATGATTTTGTTTCATATTCATGTGTTTCTGATATTATGGATACCATTAACATTACCATATTTTGTCACCGCAAGTTAATACTATTGATTACTGCAGCATCTATAGCGCTTAGCTTCGGGCCTCAAGAAAGGAGTGTTACATCACCGATCGACCGCTAGGGATCAAGGTCAATCGATCGTAGGCAAAATTACGATTTCGTTAATTATATTTTCAATTGTCGATTTCAGTTTAATTCATGCCTTCGCTGTTTTGGTTGAAGCGTACTTATTAATTAACTAGTCTAGATTCTAATTTTAGTGTCATATTGTCTACTTTAGGAATAAATAAATTTAAGGCTTATCAATTTAGGATTTTGCAATTTAATCGGAATAAAATATGCTAGCATTAAATTAGGTTTAGCAATTTACAGTAATTTCCATTTTTGTATAGGTTACATGTTTCAATTTATGGTTTCTAACTTCGTCCTAGATCATAGAGAATAGATTAATTTTAACTGTAAATAATCATCTAATTAAAATTGTTCCCACTCACCTCAAGCTTAAGCTCTTTTATTCGCTTTGCATGAGAATCGCCTCTCTGAATGCTAACTACGCTTGCTCCGTCTAGATCCAATTCTTATGTTCTTCTAGGTTGATTTTATTTTTCTTTTATGAATTTTAGGGTTTAGAAGAGGGAGAATCTTCACTTTGATCAACCATGCTCATTTGATACATGGCAACGAAGCAAGAATCAAAACTGTTTGAACAAATCATAAAGCACTTGATTACCTTTGAATTTATGTGGCATACAGTCGACCCTCCTCTTCATAAGTCGATCGTTACCGGTCGACCATCGACTCTCATGGGTCGCTCGGTTGCCTTGTAAATTTAAAAAAATTTATTTTTAGTTTCTTATACTCTTTCCAATTCTTCCAACACCTGTAAATTCTTCGTATTAACTTCAACTCCGAACTGTTATATTTGAAAATCGCATAGAAAATTACTAGGAATGCAATGGTGCAAGTTTTATAGCAAATTTCGGATGTTTGTGGAAATTTTCCTTTTTAGTCCCTACTTTATTTATATTTCTTAATAAATTTCCATTAAATTTTAGAGGTGTTACAACAGCCATGAATAATACGCTACTCAACATTTGGAGAGTTTTACTTACTCTGATCTCAATGGATGTATCGTTATCCTTTCATGAAATATACGGACTAGGAATATTTTAAATAATATGTTCTTTTATATTGTGGTAATTTTCTTATGATTAATTCTCCTTATAACTATTATCGCATAACATATTATTTAAGGATTTTCTGTTTTGACATATATTAAATTACTTTACTTAACTATCACTATATAACAAAGTATATAATAAAATCATGTATATTTAAATCATTTACATTTACTATGGAAAAAATTAGTAATAGCAACAAATTACATAAGTGCGTTTAGGGCCTCTAACTCTCTCAATTATCTAATTTGTAAGTCAGCTCTTTTTGTTGCTCATAAACCGCCTTCATCATTTCCAGTGTATGTTTATGGGCTTCAAGTGAGCTTTAGGTTCTTTCATGATCCGTATTGTGGTATTGTCACATAACAATATTATGGGATTCTCTATATTTAGATTCATCCCAAGCTCGGTTTTAAATTGTGCAATTATACACACATACACACATTGCTTTTATTGTTGCACTTACCCAATGCAATGCACATAGCTAGTTGGTTGAATCAACCAAAACCTCTAGTTTGGAGCATTTTCAACTTAAAGCTCCTTAATAAGGTTTGAACATGAATTTAGGATTGACATACTATGCTCGATATCTCTTGTAAAGTATGAGTCCCAATACTCCTTTACAAGTAGATCGTTATCCCCAGAAAAAATCCTGTAGTATTTCTTATATACTCACGAACACTCTTTGCTACCATTTAGTGATCTAATTCAGGTTTAATACTTGCTCACCGTCCAGTTACATGAGCAAATTGCAATATAGTGGACAAACACAATATTTACGATAATTCCTATTGCCAATGCATGACAAATCTGTTACACCATAATTTATACCAAGTAAAAATTACGAATATTTGAAAGGAAAGCTCCTTAGCTTGTATTTCGAGACCCGTTATTCTGTTTCCAACGAGAGCTTAAGCACTGGGCTCAATATCCAAGAGCACGAGACTCGAAAGCAAGAGCGAAGACGTTGAGGAAGATCAAGACCATTGTCCAATTAAGACAACAAGTTCAACCGAGAGCAACAACTATAAGACCAAAGATATTCCAACTAATATTAACAATCAACGACTCAAATAGCACTAAACTGAGATCAACGACCAAGATAAACGAAAGGAATCAAAGGAACTATATATAAGTGTCATGCTAGCAATCCATATTAAAACACTTTCAACCAGATAATGACAAGTGTTTAAATCAAAGCCACACATGACAAACCAGGTCATCTATCTAATGGTGTTATGACATATTGGTTATAAATAAGCAGCAATTCCCAAGGCACAAGGGATCATCTGGCATGACAAAAATTGATATAAAAACATAAATGTACTTTCCTTTATTAGAGCTTATTCAAAACTCATTAATGGTAGAAATGCCAAAACTCAATGTAAATAGCCTCTCGACTATATAATAGTGGCTAAACAAGGAAAGGACAGTGGACGTAGGCACTTTCGGCTTGAACCACTATACAAGTCTCGATGTTATTTACGTTCTACAGTTCGCCTTATTTACATATACTATTTTTACTTTACGGCTCAGAAATTCGAATTTAATATTTATCTACGACACATCTTGGCAATTTCTTTATCGGGTTCAATATCCCATTCGACACCTGGAGACATACCTTCAGACTGTAACGACCCGTAAATTTCGATAATTAAATTTGTTGAATTATAAGAATTTTGTAATTAAATTTTAAAAAGAATTTTTTTTATGATTTATAATGAAGTAAATGTATATAATGAATTGTAGCAACGATTATTAAAAACTGATTTTGACAATTGAATTTGAAAAATAAAAAATAAAATGAAAAAGTGTAAATTGTTGCACTTGGGAGTTAAATTGACAATAAGTAAATAAATGTAAGTTAATTGTTGATAACTTGGATGTAATTCCAATAAGCGAAACAATGTAAATGTTATAACTTGGTTACAAAATTTATATAGGAAATGGATATAAATATGAATCAATTAATGAGATAATACATTGTTGACAGTAATTGAATGTAAATTGTGGAAATATGTTAATGCAAGTTATAATCTTATGAACTTGATTTAACATTCCAATTTAATAAAATAATTTAAAAGCTATGACTTAGTTATAAATGGAATATAATAAAAACAAATGTAATTATTGTATTAATGTGTGAAATAATAGGATAGGGGTAATTGTTGTAGGGAATAACGATACAAGCATTATAGAGTGTATATTTGTGATAAATGGTTATTACAAATAAGGTAATTAAATATTACTTTAATGAAAATAAATGTAGTAACGAAAGTGTGAATGTAAATTTATAGAAACGTAAATTTATTTTAAGGTAGAAATTGGTGAAATGGGAAACAAGTTCAGAGTATGTTAATTGATGAATATATACGTAATGTATGTAAAGTAATAAACTGGTATAAGAATGGGATTAAGGTAAATTCATTTATTGGTTTTAAAACCTTAATTAATGTGTTCAATTGATAGAAGTACACATTTAGAAATGTAATAATTATTCAAATTAAGATGTAAATAGGCGTATATTAATGTAATGAAATAAAATTAGCGTTATATATGGAATTATAATCTGGATTGATAAGTAACGAACTTATAAATGCAATTAAAAGCAAATAGGTTGCAATTTATATAGGTTGCTTGTTTATTTAATGTGTTAAATAAACTTTGGTAATCAATTACAATAAATCCAAATTTAACGTTTTGTAAGGTAAATTAAAGTAATAGTCGAAAGTAATGTTAATTTTATTCATAATATGAATTGGTTGATCTAAAAAATGGAAATCAAAATTTTATTTATTTAATTGAAATGTAAAATTAAATAATTGGATTAAATGCAATTAAATGAAAATGAAATAGCTAAATAATACGTTATTTGAAATAAAGATGGAATATGAGGAAATTTATG
This sequence comes from Allium cepa, assembly GCA_030765085.1. Taxonomy (NCBI): domain Eukaryota; kingdom Viridiplantae; phylum Streptophyta; class Magnoliopsida; order Asparagales; family Amaryllidaceae; genus Allium; species Allium cepa. The sequence continues at coordinate 577,062,438 of CM060943.1, read as the reverse complement.
TAAGAGTTTTGAATCCAATGATAAATCCAACTATTTGACAATAATGAATGGAATAACTTTTGATTGATTGCATTAAATAAATTAGGGAATAAATTTCATTAAGGGTAATTAAATACTATCTTAGTGTAAATTAAGATAATATTTGAAATTAATATTAATTCCATTCATAATATGACAATTAGTTGATGTGTGAGAAACTTACTTGTAACATTTGGCTTGTAAACAAATATTATAAGTTACCTGTTTAATTAGTTGATGGAATTAGAATTGGAAATAAATGTTAATAAAATAAATAAATGTTACATTAATGGTAAATGTAATAAGAGGTTTAGAAGTTGTCAAATATGAGTATAGTAAAGTAATAAAAGGATTGGAATGGAAACAAACCAATTTATTGCAATTTAATTTATAATAAATGGAATTTTCATATCAAATGGAATTTAATACTACGATGATTAGAACTAAGAGGAAATTGTGAAACATTAAGGCAATAGATATGAAACAGAATAATTATACCATAAGAAGAATGTATTGAAAATAAATGGAAAGCTAATTTCACTGAAAATTTTGGAAATTTAACGTATAATCTGTAAACAATTGAAATAGAAGTTAATGCTTTGAATGTGTGGAATTTGCAACATCTAATCCATGTAAGGAATCTTTAAACTAAAAGGAAAGAGAAGTTAATTGAAATTTATGGCATTTAATATAAGAAACGTACATTTTGGGTTAAATAGAAAGAGCATTTTTAATGAAAATAAAAGAACGGTTTGAGAAAAATAAAATGAACGTTTCATTCTAAAGATAAGTAAAATTTTATAAAAAGGAAAATTTTGAATTTTGAAACAACATTTTACAGTCATTTTATAACAATCAGAGGTAGTATAGAAGTGATTTTAATGCTAACCTTATATTTTAAAGTAAATTAAATATTTTGAATCGTGATTGCGCGTTAAGAAAAACGCCGTTTTTAAATTTGAATTTCCAGTCTCTGTTCATCTTTTATTGCGTGCAGCGGCGATCCCCAGTGGCATTAACTGGAGTGTTACATTCTATTAAATATGTGTTAATAAAATTTAATTGGGTATTAATAAGGTGTATATTTAGGGTTAATAGAAATTAATTTAGCGGAATAGACGTTTTGAAATTGGTTCTCAAAGTTTTGGCACAACTGGTCCCTTTGTTACTTTATATTTATTATTCGTTACCACCTCTTTGTTTGCAATGTCTAAATTTTCATTTTTGCTACCTGAAGCATTCATTTCATTGGTTCCATCCTCCTTTAGCCTCATTTCAATTTTCCAATCTCACTGAACTTCATTTTGCAAACATGACCCTATTTCATTTTCTCCCTCACCTGCTTGCAATACTTTTTCCTAATCCTTCTTGAAGCTTTGTGTTGCGTGAAAGCCTCTCCACCTCACCCAAGCCTTGCCACCACCATGTCAGCAGGTACCCTAATCCCCTCGTCCCAAAACGAGAAATTTAATATTTATTTTGTTTATTTTAATATCACTATATATATACACTTTATTATGGCAATAGTCATCTTATAACTTGAATAACTTTCGCATACAAAGTCCGATTTACGCACGATTTTTTTGTTAGGATCGTATTGAGATTTCTGACATTTTGACGTTGGTTTGGATGAATTTGGAGACTATGAAATTTTTGAATTTAAATTCAATTTAAATTCAAAAGGTGAGTGTTTTAACCCACTCACAACTTCTAGAATTTCTTATGTTTGTTAAATTTAATATTTGTTGTGATTATGTATTTATTTATGACTGTTTAGTATATTTTAATCACCATCTCGGTTAATTGCATTTATTTAAATTAAATCGTTATTTATTGTAACGATCAGATTTTACGACGCCCAAAAGTCGACATTTATGCGTCCACTGTATCAAATGTCGCACAGTCGAATGCCGGAAAACCGAACCGTTAGGGTTAAAGAAGAAGGTAGAAGAAGAACATAAACAATAACAAAATCTCACATTTCGCAGCGGAACAGTATATAATAGATAAATAAATAATCTTTAAATCCAAGAATCATCACAGTTAATATAATACAACATCAGAGTTTACAACAACATCATACATCACTGACAGTTATTAAAACTTGACTTTATGAAAACTGATTTGCACAACCATACGCAACTGACATTACATAGTAAAGAGATACGTCTCGCCATCCGGGTTCAACTTCTGATCTCCACCGCAACTCCTTTCTGACTTCGCTCCCGGATAATTGAAACCTGATTCTAGGCTGCCCGTGTGGAAAATTATGGGCACCCAACGTTTAGAAAAGGAACAATAAACTCCAGGTTAGTCATGGGACTGGTGTGAGATCTTAAAAATAGTTATTCTTTAATAAAAGGAAAAAAAAGATTTTAAAAGAAATCCACAATGCTTTTTAGAAAATGAAACTACCATAAGGCCTCCCGCCACACACACAATACAAACGCAGAATTGGAGGAGATTTCTCCTTATGATAGTCAAACATGCTTAATACGCAAAATCCTTTCGATATTATTATTAGTGCATAGTGCAGAAAACATTTCAAAAGTATAATATTAATCTTAGCCAGCATAGACATTCTGAACTATGCCTACTATAGCTACCATCTAAATAGTGGTGACCACCATAAGTAAATGGCAGGTTATACAACTAAAACCGTACTGGGTTCGTATTGGGAATTGGATTCCCAACAAATGGTCAGGCCAAGGAACTTCCCATTGCCACATGGGTATGCCTCTGGATGGACGCCCCGAGAAGCTAATAGGATCTCTGCCAACACAAGGCCAGGTTACCTCTACAAAAATAGGTAACTACTATACGTGTATGCCATCCCTCGGTTGTAAACAACCTTTATCCAAGGATCCTCAACAACAACAATCACAAAGAAATATATATTTGCGATATTCACATAAGTTGAGTATCTAGGCTCCATACCATTGATATCACTTCTATCCAAAAGGAAATGTACATACCCTAAGGGGCGCTACCCCCTATAACCTTGCTGCATCCTTCCTGTTTCGACCATTCCGAGGTGTGAGGTTCGACGAAGTCTCATCCACAAAGCTACGCTTTTCACAAAATCTATGCTTCGATCAACAAATGATCAGCAGCACTTCGTATGCCACATTACCAAATTGGGAATGTATCACTAGTAACTATCAACTACATAACCTCTGAGCTCGTACGTCTCAGAGAAGGGTGTTAAGCTAAGAGAATAAATTCTCCTCCACCAACAGAAATGTATTTGATAGAAACCAGCTTTACATCTCAAAGTGTAACGTAGACACACATCCATAAAAGTCCATTCCGGGATCGAACGGAACCGAAGGCACTTCAAAAGAAGCCCTTGCAATCCGGATATTCACTAATCACGTCCGGAATCCCCATCACAAAGGGTGATAACATCTCTATACCGGAGCAATCCGGTGCAGAGACATTCGACAGGTATCCTTTCGCTTTTGAAAATACCCGATCTTCAACACCATCTTCTATTGCCATCCCATTTCGTCGTATCGTTATTCAGAATGAGTTTTATGACACAAGGTCCTCTCCCGGCTAATACGAATAACGAGCACTTATTTTAAAATAAGTGTTCATTCAGATTCAAACAATTCACAATAATTTCATTTTGATCTTTTAAACAAAAGATCCGTCACAATCACAAAGGTTCAATGTGGGTTTCGAATATCCATTTGGAATTCGACTCCCGGTCGCATCGAAATTCAAATGCCATTTAAAAAGGCTAATATTGGTAGTCGGTTATTTAACTATCAATCATCATTCACAACAGTCACTGGATTTCATATAATTTTCCTCCAATTATTTTTTTCAATATATCTTCGCAAGATAAAATTTCACACTTCAATCCTTTGAAAATAAATTTCAAATCAATTTCCAAACATTTATTCATTTCCACTGAAAATCTGCCGATTTCAAATATTTTAAAAAAATATAAAAATACTTATTCAAAATGTACTGGGAAACATTTAAAATAAATTATTTTAGAATATTTGCTTTAAATAATAGTTATGAAAAATATTTTACTAATTTCTCATACGAAATTCAAGTCCAAAAGCTAATTTTAAAATAAAATTAGTAGATAGAGTATAAATAATTTAAATAACTATTTCCTAAATCAGATATCAGTTTAAATCTTTAAAATAATCCCTTATATAATTTATTAAATAAATTTTACTTTAAACAATTTCCAAACTAATTTCTCCAACAATATTATTTTTAGAACCAAATCTAAAACTTTTAAATTTTATTCAAAAGTTATTTTAAAAATATACTCGGCTTTCCAGGGAAGAATTTCTTTTCCATTACAAAATGGACCATTCCAATAAATTTATAAATCTTCTTGATTTATTTTAAATTTACATTACAATTTGTAAAAAAATGTCTATACTTTAAAAATAAACCAATATTTATTTTTAAACAATTTATCTTTCTTTTATAAATTCCCATTGTGAATTTACATTCCAAATATCAACTGACATATGAATTTTAAATTGATTTCCATATAACACCTTCATACCAAATCAAATCCCAATTTGATTTCCAATTTATTTCAAATGCAAAATCAAATTCCAATTTGATTTCCCCAAATAAATTTTCCAATAAAAAATCAATTTTCAGATTGATTTCCCAAGTTATTTCCAAAAACCTAACCAAATTTCCAAATCAATTCCTAAGGTTTATTTTAACTCCAAATTAATTCCCGAATCGATTTCTAAAATTAATTTCAACTCTAAATTAAATTCCAAATTTAATTTCTAAATTTATTTCCTTTTGAAATAAATTTCTTTATCTCTTCTAATTATTTAAAATGCATATCTTAAATAAATCCTTCAACTATTAAACAACATTACTCGAAATTCCTTTATTAAAATATTTTCCCATATTTTTGGAATTAATTCGATCGGATTATAAAACTCAACTTAATACTTTAATTATAACGGTCTAGGCTTTTCTACTCTGATTTCCAAAAATCCAATTTCATATTTCTGGTATCCTACGATACCAAAAATATATTTGGCTAAATTACAGCCTTCACGGTTTCAATCACAAAAATTCATACAAATTAAAAACAATCAACACACAACATACGCAACAGATTAAATATTTGAGGAATCCAGTTGGATCCTTCCAACCTGTTTCCCTGCATCCACAAACGTTAGCACAACAATTAAATACCCATTCCACTTCAAGGTGGAATATCGCGGTATATGGGATTTATAAAATATTATCCGCTATTATGTGGCTCAATAGGGTCTATCCGCTATATAATGCGGGAAATCAACAACTCCATATACATATATAATACCAATTCCACTTCGAGGTGGAATATCGCGGTATATGGGTTTAATATAATAACCTCCGCTATTATGCGGCGCATAGGGTCTAAACTAATATATCTAATAATAAATAATTTATCCAAACAAACAATCAATCAATTTTAATTTAACTATCACAATTCTACAACCAATCAATAACTGGAATTTTCAGTTAAAATTTTGAGTGAGAAGATCTCACCTTTGCTTTTATTAGCAATCCATTTCCAACTTGACTCGATTTTCTCGATTTAAGACCTTGCATAACAATTATATAATTTTATTAATATTCAAACAAATTTTGAACACTTATTTTCTTTTAATAAATTTATTTAACTAATTATTAAATTTCGTTTTAAATAAATTGATTGACCAAAAACTACATTTTAAACTAATAATCTTGGTTTAAACTAATTTCTTTTTTTTAATAGATTAACAAAACAATTAAATGGACGAACAAAACAAATAATTCACTATTAAATTAATAAAAAGGAGATTGTCCATATATATTTTGATTTTAAAACTTAACAGTGCTTTAAAAATATGTATCTGTATATTTTATTTTTATTCTTTTCTTTGAAAACAATCTATCAACATTTTATAATTTTAATTCAACTAATAATTTAATTTTATACTTGGGATTTAATTTAGTCAACTAATAATTTGGTTTAAACAAATCTTCCCTTTAAAATGCCTTTAGTATCAAAAATAAATTTAATAAGTTAATTACCCAAATACATTTAGGTACTCTTCAATATTTTATAATAGAATGTACATATATACATATGTATACAAATTAACATTGTATGTAATCTAAAATTAAACAGTAAACTATATATATATTTCTAGATTTATCATCATTTTTTTCTTTTGATTTTCATATACATATTTATAAATTAGGTTAAATTAAGAAAAAATTAAATCGAGGATACCTCTCTGTCGACGAGCCACTGTTATCGCCGCTGCGAACGCAACGCTTGAAATCGAAACCCTCGCTTCACGTGACCACCTTCGATTACCCTCTCGCACAAGAGCGCTTGCCGTCCACAGCAAATCCAAATACTGCAACATCGACAACCTCTAACAACATCGCAGATTCACTCCAGCTCCTCTCATTCATACAAAAGTAGTAGAACAAAGAGTTAACATTGCCTTCACTTTATACCAACGACGAATCTTGGATTTCGATGCCAGCAAATATCGACCGCATCACGTTATCGAAAGAGGCAGTGAGATCCACAAAAAAAACTAGATCTCGAATCTCAGGCTGGTGAGAAAAATAGATTTTGTTATTCGTCTTCTTGCTCGATCTGTCTGGTTTTTTTTAATGTCAAGCGGCTCTGGTTCGAACTGGAGAGAAGAGAGAGCAGCCATTGTTTTTCGCGAAATCAATTTTAGCTTTTGAAGTCCGCCATTTTTGATTTTTCTTTCGATTTCGAACAGTTTGAGAAAAACTGAAGGGAAGAGGGATTTATTCGACCAGCTTCTATTGCTATTATTTTTTTCTTCTGAAATTTTGAAACGAGATAGTTTTTTTTGTTTTTTATTTTTAGACGCGTGTTAATAGATAAGACACGTGCTATACCAAAGGAACTACGTGTTCTAAGGTTAGAAATTTATCAAAATTGAAAATATATATTTAATTCAAATTCAATTTCAAATCGTCTCGAATCACGCAACTTACAATCTCGAACTCCGATCGAGATGCACCGCTAGGCGTTTATAATGTTATACGCCTATTCCGAATGCAATGGAAAAGGTTTCGAGTCCAACTTCGATCATATGGAGAAGATAGCTTTTTGAACTAGTTATTAAATTAAAATTTCGATATAGTTTTCAGCGCGTTTGCTTATCGTATGGTCAAACGATCACTCCAAATGCTATGAAAATATGAAATCCAATAATAACTAACTATTACGGATCCAAAGGAGCTGGTTTCGTTGAATTTCGAGACTGTGCCCCGGAAGGCTATTTTTAAATGTCGATTTAAACGATATAAATTCAAAACTGAACAATTCACTTTCAAATTCAATCCTATAGTTTCTATTATCTTCAGTATTATCAATATGAATTTACTAAGCCTTTAAAATATTTTTAACGGGATCAAAATTGAAGATTTACAATTTTACCTAAATTTCTATAATTAAATTTGATAATTAAATTGCTAAATTCATCCTGATATTTGAAATTCATGTTAAACTATCATGAAAACATTTAAAATTAATTAAATATTTCAATTTCAAATGTTAAAAATTCTGGGTCGTCACATTTATTTTATTATTGAATATAACTGCCAGTTAATTACCTGTTAAATATTATCAGTTATATATTGTTAGTTGATTGATTGTTTTGGATGATGATTGTGATGGATGTATGATTTTATGATGGGTGAATGGATGTTTATTTATATCATCATAATCTGCAAGTGCTTTATTGCTTTACCATTATTGATTCGGGATTGCGGTTTGAAATGATATATAAGCGTATTTTTATTTTAAATTACGGATTGAAATGACAAATATCCGTATCACTTGACCATACGATAGAAAATTATATACAGACACCGTCGGTCTATATATATAAATATTTTGAAATGATTTCTATGGTTTTGGAGAGAAATATACGGTTTAATAAATAATAAATATTGATATTATATAAATATTATTTTTATATATAGTTAAATTCTTGAATTTAAGCTATGTATAAATTTGTGTAGTAAAAATAAGTTTATTCATGGAGTTTGATTGTTCTATATTATATGGCTAAGTACCTGTTTAAGATATTGTATATATATAGAGTTTTAATGACTTAAATAAAATTTAAGTTGGAAGAAATTAAGAATTTTACTCGAATAAATTTGATTTGAAATTTAAATAAAATTGAGATTTATAAGGTGGGATTCTTATAACTTGGTTTGGCTTAGAGGGATTTAAATGAATATATCAAGTTAAATAAATTGAAAGGATATTCAGTTGTTGAAGTTAAAAGTTTTACCTAAATTATATTGGATTTATTAAGTAGACATTTCAAATCTAAATAATAGTAATTAAATTTGATATGTATGGAATTATCAAAGAATTAGTTTTGAAATGGTGGAATATTTAAAGCTTTGAATTATATGGAAATTGAAATGGTTTAATTGGAGGTTCAAATCGGTATTTGGAATTTATTTGTGAAATTTAAAAAGCTATTTTAATATATAAAGTAATTTAATATTTAAACCATTTAAGTATTCGAAGTTATATTTCAAAGCTATGGGGTTCAAGGTATATAGATTTGAAAGTACTATGATTTTGGAAAAAGATATATTTTGAAATAAAAATGATGTCATATTGATTTGTTTTTTTTAAAATTGAAATGATATCGTAATTATATGGTTTTGAAATGAATATTTATTCTGTTTTGAAGTATAATTATTTAAAATGACTGCGGTGTTATAATAACATTTGGTTTTTGAAGAGACCGGGATCAGAAGTTGTCATACTCTCTGCCAACTCCGAAAACCACTTTAACAACCGTGTACGCGATGGAGATTCAAGAATGAAGTAGGATGATGGCGGCGTTTCCTTTGAGGTAAATACGTAACCCGACTCCCGTGAGTTGGCATAAGGTGGCTAAAACAAGAGCGATTCTCGGGCCAATGAGGTAGCACCTTTGATCGGACACATCCCTTCGATATTATAATTTTACTTTTGGATTGATTCGGTGGCCACTTTTGTTTTTTTGGAGGTGTGGCTCGAGGTGGGCGGTAGCTGCGGTTATGCGTTACCACCAGTCCGGATAGCAATTGGTATATCTACCCTGGCATTGCCTCGTTGTGCCATGTCACCTACCCTAGATCGCCTTATACGATTTTGTTTTGTACCATAGCTATGGAGTGCCCTCTGACGACGCCCAATACGGGGGAGATTACGGTACTGTATAGACTATGGGAATATAAAAGTATGTTAAGGGCTATATGGGTAACCCTTTAACGCTATTTTCAGTATATTTTACTTTGGACACTATTATGGTAGTGTATATTACTACATAGTAGATAGTTTAACGGATCCTTAGGGAGTGTGAATCCCGAACATCTCTCAAGTTACTGCACTCATGTTGGACAATGGATAGGAGATGTCAAATCCTGTAAACATCTCTGACGCCGTTACGCTCATATTTATTTCTGTTGATTTAACTCATATAAGATATTTTAGTTCTGACTCGAGTGTTTTGTCTTTTCAATATGCTTGGGTCAGCCTGAGCATTTCAGGATTTGGAAGACCGTATTCTAGAGGACGAAGGCGAAGATTTATTATTATATATTACAGTATTCCACTACTTTCACATTGTTCCGCTGCATTAATATTGATTATTCTCTGATATGTGTAACTTTGATATTGTATTGTATAAGTAAAGAAAATCAAATGTTTTTGTAAAACAGCTTCATGAACTGTTTATTTGATTATTATATTTTATTGTTCTGCTGCAAGATTCTATTTTGTTTTTTTTGTTCTCTACTTTTTTTATTTACCCCATAACAATCCGCCCTTCTGTATGGTTTAAGTCTGACGTGTGTGGTTTATCGTCGATTTAAACCTCGCAAAAAGGCGGGACGTTACATCTGGTATCAGAGCTTTGGTTTAGCGATAAACCTTAGCTTTGTAGGGTCTAACTCTTTGTTTATAGGGTAGTAATACCCTATGGGAGTCGTTGAGCGTATATATACGAGAGACCGTATTTGTTAGTGTTATAAAAAGGTTTTAATATTGTGTTAATTTGTTTCGTTTTGTATTTATATATTCTGGTTGGTGCATAAGACGCTATGACATCAATAGGGATTTCTAAACACTTAATAGGACAGACCGACACAATATTTGTTTTGAAATATAGGTGAATGAAATAAATTTGCCTATTATATTTTCTATATACAAAGTAATAAATTTTTATAAAGGATATATATATTTGGTTGTAAAATATTGGTTGTTAGGTAGTGTAATATATAAATATTAGTAAAGTAGGATTTGAAATTAAAATAATGAAAATTGGAAATTTTGAACTTAAGTTTCGGGGTTTTGAAACTTTCTTTTGAATGATTTTGAAATATAATAATAATATTTTAGAAGTATTTACTGATATAAATATTTCAATATAATTTGAAAGAATTGTTTTAAAGAAACTCTTTAAAGAAATAAATTGTACTCCCCTCTCTGTCGTTGGAAAATAATTTCGGTGATGAGTGCATGCATCGACATTCATTTTCGAGTTTCGAAGTGGGAAGGCCACCTTAGTAGTTTTACTAGGGATTTATTTTGATAACCAAATATAAATTTTTAATTGTTTTAAATATAATTGGATATAAGTTGTAAGTATACATTCATCTATTATTTTAAAATGATTTGAAATTAAACCCGAAATTTAAATTCTTAAGTTTCCATTAATTAATGGTTTTAATTGCTTTAGTGAAATGGAATTTAACCAATAATTGAAAACTAAAAAAAAGAAATAATAGATTTAATGCTAGGTTATAAATGGTATTAAATGAAATTTGAAATTGTAACCTGTGAAATAAAGGATATAATTATTGAACATTAAATTAATTAAAAGAAAATGGATAAACTTGTATGATTTTCAATTACATTCTTAAAAGCATATATATATATATATATATGTATGTATGTATAACTTACCCAACAATAAAAGTTGCAATGTTTAATAAGAAATGGTAATAGAATATTATACAAGTAGTACTTAAACAATGAAAGTGTTCAATAAAAATTTGCTTTATAAATAATAAATTTGACATGAAGATAGTTATAAATTTGAGTCAAAATTTTAACACTACTAATCAAATGAAATAGGAGTTGAGTAATGTCAGTAAAGATTTTAAACTTAAGTAAATAAGTTGAAGTTATTTCTAAATAAAACTGTAAGAAATAAATGAAATTAAAGGATAAATCGTTATATAAAAGAAAAGAAATCAAAACAACAAATATTATGAAATGAAATAAATAAGATTGAATTTTATCTATTTTCTAAAATTGTTGGTTGTTTGTTTTGGTTTATGGTAGTTTGGGCAAGGATACTTTAAATTTGTTGGAAGGTATGAGTAATCTATTTAGTTTCACCTAAGACTGTTGAGTGAAGGGTACGCTTAGTAGTTTAATTTTCATTCCATACAATTTAAAGTTTTGAACCCGAACAACTCTTTGTTTTGTTTGATATGAATGAATGATTGATTTGTGTTGATTTCTATGTGATGGTTGTATACCTGGTTGCAAGTGATTATGTATGTATTGGTATGTGGTTAGTGGATGAAACAACTTAAATATTTCATTTTATATAATGGTTAACCTTTTGGATTATATAAGTGAAATACGGGTTATGGAAGCAATTGCTATTGCTTTTGGTTTCATAATTAAGCGCTAAACGCCGGACGAATAGGTACGTTCTCGGATTACGATTTTATAACGTTATTATATTATTTTTCCCGTGTTGGGATATATATTATTTTGGAAAATATATGTTGTATATTGTTATTTTTGACATTATATTTCCTCCCGAGCCTCTCCGTACAAAGGAGACTCTGCCGAAATTTTCCGTAAATATTAGACGTAGAAATTTTTTTGAAAATGTTTTCCAAACTTTATTAATTTAAGTATAGAAAGAATTAATGGTTATAATTTGGTATATTTTACTTAAATTAATTAATTTTGCAAATTTATTTGTTTATAAATTTAATATTTTAAATAAGATATATTGACTTCTTAATTCTTCTTTTCCTTCTTTTTCTTTTTCGGGGACGAAAAGTTTTGAGTGAGGGAGAGTGTAATGACCCGTAAATTTCGATAATTAAATTTGTTGAATTATAAGAATTTTGTAATTATATTTTAGAAATAAATAATTTTTTATGATTTATAATTAAGTGAATGTTTAGAATGAATTGTAGGAATGGTTATTAAAAACTAATTTTGACAATTGAATTTGAAAAAAATAAATAAAATGAGATAATGTAAATTGTTGCACTTGGGAATTAAATCGACAATAAGTAAATAAATGTAAGTTAATTGTTAATATTGGATGTAATTCCAATAAGTGAAACATGTAAATGTTATAACTTGGTTACAAAATTTATGTACAGAAGTGGATATAAATATGAATTAATTAATGAGACAATACATTGTTGACAGTAATTGAATGTAAATCGAGGAAATATGTTAATGCAAGTTATAATCTTATGAACTTGATTTAACATTCCAATTTAATAAAATAATATTAAAACTATGACTTAGTTATGAATGGAATATAATAAAAACAAATGTAATTATTGTATTAATGTGTGAAATAATAAGATAGAGGGTAATTGTTGTAGGGAATAACCGTACATGTATTATAGAGAGTATATTTGTGACAAATGGTTATTACAAATAAGGTAATTAAATATTAATTTAATGAAAATAAATGTAGTAACAAAAGTGTGAATGTAAATTTATAGAAACGTAAATTTATTTTAAGGTAGAAATTGGTGAATTGGTAAACAAGTTCAGAGCAAGCTAATTGATGAATATATACGTAATGTATGTAAAGTAATAAACTGGTATAAGAATGGGATTAAGGTAAATTCATTTATCAGTTTTAAAACCTTAATTAATGTGTTCAATTGATAGAAGTACACATTTAGAAATGTAATATTTATTCAAATTAAGATGTAAATAGGCTTATATTAATGAAATAAAATTAGCGTTATATATGGGATTATAATCTGGATTGATAAGTAACGAACTTATAAATGCAGTTAAAAGCAAATAGGTTGCAATTTATATAAGTTGCTTGTTTATTTGATGTGTTAAATAAAATTTGGTAATCAATTACAATAAATCCAAATTTAACGTTTTCGTTAGGTAAATTAAAGTAATAGTCGGAAGTAATGTTAATTTTATTCATAATATGAATTGGTTGATCTAAAGAATAGAAATCAAAATTTTATTTATTTAATTGAAATGTAAAATTCAATAATTGGATTAAATGCAATTAAATGAAATTGAAATAGCTAAATAATACGTTATTTGAAATGAAGATGGAATATGAGGAAATTTTTGTAATAGTTTTGAATCCAATGTTAAATCCATCTATTTGACAATAATGAATGGAATAACTTTTGATTGATTGCATTAAATAAATTGGGGAATAAATTTCATTAAAGGTAATTAAATACTATCTTATTGTAAATTAAGATAATATTTGAAATTAATTTTAACTCCATTCATAATATGACAATAAGTTGAAGTGTGAGAAACTTACTTGTAACATTTGGCTTGTAAACAAATATTATAAGTTACCTGTTTAATTAGTTGATGGAATTGGAATTGGAAATATATGTTAATAAAATAAATAAATGTTACATTAACGGGAAATGTAAGAGGTTTAGAAGTTGTCAAATTTGAGTATAGTAAAGTAATAAAAGGATTGGAATGGAAACAAACCAATTTATTGCAATTTAATTTATAATAAATGGAATTATCATAGTAAATGGAATTTAATACTACGATCATTAGAATTAAGAGGATATTGTGAAACATTAAGGTAATAGATATGAAACAAAATAATTATACCATAAGAAGAATGTATTGAAAATAAATGGAAAGCTCATTTCATTGAAAATTTTGAAAATTTAATGTATAATCTATAAATAATTGAAATAGAAGTTAAAGCTTTGAAAGTGTGGAATTTGCAACATCTAATCCATATGAGGAATCTTTAAATTAAAAGGAAAGAGTTGTTAATTGAAATTTATGGCATTTAATATAAGAAACGTACATTTTTTGTTAAATAGAAAGAGCATTTTTAATGAAAATAAAAGAACGGTTTGAGAAAAAAAATGAACATTTCATTTTAAAGATAAGTAAAATTTTATAAAAAAGAAAAAATTTGAATTCTGAAACAACATTTTACAGTCATTTTATAACAATCAAAGGCAGTATAGAAGTGATTTTAATGCTAACCTTATATTTTAAAGTAAATTAAATATTTTGAATCGTGATTGCGGGTTGAGAAAAACGCCGTTTTTGAATTTGAATTTCCAGTCTCGGTTCATCTTTTATTGTGTGCAGCGGCGGTCCCTAGTGGCATTAATTGGAGTGTTACATTTTATTAAATGTGTGTTAATAAAATTTAATTGGGTGTTAATAAGGTGTATATTTAGGGTTAATAGAAATTAATTTAGCGGTGTAGACGTTTTGAAATTGGATCTCAAAGTTTTGGTACAACTGGTCCCTTTGTTACTTTATATTTATTATTTGTTACCACATCTTTGTTTGCATTGTCTAAATTTTCATTTTTGCTACCTGAAGCATTCATTTTATTGGTTCCATCCTCCTTTAGCCTCATTTCAATTTTTCAATCTCACTGAACTTCATTTTGCAAACATGACCCTATTTCATTTTCTCCCTCACCTGCTTGCAACACTTTTTCCTAATCCTTCTTAAAGCTTTGTGTTGCATGAAAGCCTCTCCACCACACCCAAGCCTTGCCACAACCTTATCAACAGGTACCCTAATATCCTCATCCCAAAACGTGAAATTTAATATTTATTTTGTTTATTTTAATATCACTATATATATATACACACTTTATTATGGCAATAGTCATCTTATAACTTGAATAACTTTCGCATACAAAGTCCGGTTTACGCACGATTTTTTTTGTTAGGATCGTATTGAGATTTCCGACATTTTGACGTTGGTATGGATGAATTTGGAGGCTATGAAATTTTTGAATTTAAATTGGATTTAAATTCAATTCAAATTCAAAAGGTGAGTGGTTTAACCCACTCACAACTTCTAGAATTTCTTATGTTTGTTAAATTTAATTTTTGTTGTGATTATGCATTTATTTATGACTATTTAGTATATTTTAATCATCATATCAGTTAATTGCATTTATTTAAATTAAATCGTCATTTATTTTATTATTGAATATAACTGCCAGTTAATTACCTGTTAAATATTATCAGTTATATATTGTTAGTTGATTGATTGTTTTGGATGATGATTGTGATGGATGTATGATTTTATGATGGGTGAATGGATGTTTATTTATATCATCATAATCTGCAAGTGCTTTATTGCTTTACCATTATTGATTCGGGATTGCGGTTTGAAATGATATATAAGCGTATTTTTATTTTAAATTACGGATTGAAATGACAAATATCCGTATCACTTGACCATACGATAGAAAATTATATACAGACACCGTCGGTCTATATATATAAATATTTTGAAATGATTTCTATGGTTTTGGAGAGAAATATACGGTTTAATAAATAATAAATTTTGGTATTATATAAATATTATTTTTATATATAGTTAAATTCTTGAATTTTAGCTATGTATAAATTTGTGTAGTAAAAATAAGTTTATTCATGGAGTTTGATTGTTTTATATTATATGGTTAAGTACATGATTAAGATATTATATATATATAGAGTTTTAATGACTTAAAATAAAATTTAAGTTGGAAGATAAACATGAAATTGGTTAAGAATTTTACACGAATAACTTTGATTTGAAATTTAAATAAAATTGAGATTTATAGGGTGGGATTCTTATAACTTGGTTTGGCTTAGAGGGATTTAAATGAATATATCAAGTTAAATAAATTGAAAGGATATCCAGTTGTTGAAGTTAAAAGTTTTACTTAAATTATATTGGATTTATTAAGTAGACATTTCAAATCTAAATAATAGTAATTAAATTTGATATATATGGAATTATCAAAGAATTAGTTTTGAATGGTGGAATATTTAAAGCTTTGAATTATATGGAAATTGAAATGGTTTAATTGGACATTCAAATGGGTATTTGGAATTTATTTGCGAAATTTAAAAAGCTATTTTAATATATAAAGTAATTTAATATTTAAACCATTTAAGTGTTCGGCGTTATATTTCAAAGCTATGGAGTTCAAGGTATATAGATTCGAAAGTACTATGATTTTGGAAAAATATATATTTTGAAATAAAAATGATATCATATTGATTTGTTTTTTTAAATGGAAATGATATCGTAATTATATGGTTTTGAAATGAATATTTATTCTGTTTTGAAGTATAATTATTTTAAAATGACCGCGGTGTTATAATAACGTTTGGTTGTTGAAGAGACCGGGATCGGAAGTTGTCATACTCTCTGCCAACTCCGAAAACCACTTTAACAACGTGTACGCGGTGGAGATTCCAGAATGAAGTAGGATGGTGGCGGCGTTTCCTTTGAGGTAAATATGTGGACCCGACCCCCGTGAGTTGGCATAAGGTGGCTAAAAAAGGAGCGATTCTCGGGCCAATGAGGTAGCACCTTTGATCGAACACATCCCTTAGATATTATAATTTGACTTTTGGATTGATTTGGTGGCCACTTTTTTTTTTTGGGGTGTGGCTTGAGGTGGGCGGTAGTTGCGACTATGCGTTACTACCAGTCCGGATAGCAATTGGTATATCTACCCTGGCATTGCCTAGTTGTGCCGTGTCACCTACCCTAGCATGCCTTATACGATTTTGTTTTGTACCATGCCTATGGAGTGCCCTCTGATGACGTCCAGTACGGGGGAGATTACGGTACTGTATAGACTATGGCAATATAAAAGTGTTTTAAGGGCTATATGGGTAACCCCTTAATGCTATTTTCAGTATATTATACTTTAATTTAGACACTATTATAATAGCGTATATTACTACATAGTAGATAGTTTAACGGATCCTTATGGGGTGTAAATCCCGAACATCTCTTAAGTTACTACACTCACGTTGAAAACTGGATAGAAGATGTCAAATCCCGTAAACATCTCTGACGCTGTTACACTCATATTTATTTCTGTTGGTTTAACTCACATGAGATATTTTAGTTCTGACTCGAGTGTTTTGTCTTTTCAATATGCTCGGGGTCAGCCTGATCATTTCAGGATTTGGAAGACCGTATTCTAGAGGATGAAGGCGAAGATTTATTATTACATATTATAGTATTCCACTACTTTCACATTGTTCCTCTGCATTATTATTGGTTATTCTCTGGTAAGTATAACTCTGATATTGTATTGTATAAGTAAAGAAAATCAAATGTTTTTGTAAAACAGCTTCATGAACTGTTTATTTGATTATTATATTTTATAGTTCCACTGCAAGATTCTATTTTTTTTTCTTTCTCTACTTTTTCTTATTTACCCCATAACAATCCACCCTTCTGTATGGTTTAAGTCTGACGTGTGTGGTTTATCGTCGATTTAAAGCGTGCAAAAAGGCCGGACGTTACACAGACTCCGGGTGTTGGTGTTGACGAGATTCCGCACTAACCTTTTTGGCGCTAGAAGGAGGGCTCAAACCTTTTCATTTATTCCCTCTTGGAAAATCCAGTAACATTATCCTTCAACCATGACTGACTTTGGGAAAGAGAAGCTAACCTCGGAGTTGCCCATCAACCTCCGTACTCAATTCATTGAAGAAGACAACAACAAGAGATTTGTTACCCTCATTTTGGAGAAAGAGAGTGGTAAAGAATACGATCCTGTTTGTGAACTTTAAACTCTACAGATCAGGTAGCTTTCAAAATATCTTCAAGAATTACTTTGTGAATCAGCTTAGCTTCGAAAAATTGTTAAGGCCATGAATAGTGAAGTTAGGGGTCTTTCCATCGAATTGTTGAAATATGAAGATTGGTTCTTTCCAACAGGAGAGCCCTAGTGATTACCTTAGATGATGGCTTTCAGAAGAAGCTGAAGCCTGATCAAGACCTTTTCCTACTCAATCAAAGCTTGTCTCGGATATTCATGAAAACTCGTGATGACCTTTCTTATCCCGATTACCCCTATTAAAGAAAGAAAATACAAAGAGTGAGAGGTATCGTGCTTACCCCTTAATGAATGGACATGAAACAGACAAATGTCGAAATTTCTCTTACGCGATTGAAAATTCATATAAAAAGGAAAGTTAATTAAATTCATTAAGCATTAGATTAAATATCATGTTTTAGAGTTATTTATCTCGTTTTGCTTTTATGATTCAAGGAAAACTCCATGTAACCCTTGTCAAATGAATGCATAAGGTGTTTCTTTCCACAAAGATGAAGTTGCAAGAAGAATTTTATTCATAAGTCAAATTCCCACAGATTAATAAAAAACCCTAATTCCATTAAAGTGCTTATCTCAGTTATAACTTCAAAAGTTTCAACTCCTAAGGAGAAGGACGCCTCATAGTTTCGGATCTCCGGAAGTTTAATCAGTGGGTCTCGTTACATCCATCTTTAGCATAACCTGTCCTAGGTTCAGACTCTATGGGAATATTCAAGTCTCGATATTCACGGTCTCCATTTTGGTATGTTTTCTCTCCTAAAGAACTTTTCTACATCACACTTGCATTTAGGATTTAAGAACTGAAATTCCTTATACATACTTGCATTTAGGATTCAAGGACTAAACTCCCCATTGATTTGAAGATCAATGACGCTTCTCATTTTTCTAATATTTGTATATATGAAAAATAATAATATTTCGATCAACAGGCTTCTTTCTCCAATTCGAATCAATTTCCTATAGGACAATATGATTTAAAAAACTATGCGAGTTCAAAAATCTCTACAAAATGGTCCGAAGGGAATTTTTTCAAAGGACCTATATTTCCCATCTTCCAAGTTATAACTAGCTTTCTGTAAAATTACTAAATAAAAATGTATTTTGATGGCCGATACCCACCAAAAGTGGTTGTAAATGGCCGACACCAGCCAAAAGTGGTTGTAGATGGTCGATGGTAGCCATAATAATTGTTGATTGGGACCCAATGATAAGTTGGTAGACCTTGCCATAAGAGCAGCCCCATAATAATGCGCAACAAAGTGTAAGGATAATATCACATGGGTTTAAAAAAATATCAAAAAGTAGAACGTTAACTAATAATGAATCATGGTCAGTGGAATCATGCACTAGGTAGATCCCTAGTTAGATTATAATACTGGGTTGATTTCCAAAAATAGTGAGCCATGGTCAAGTAGTACCATGAATTAGGTAGATTCCCAATTAGTTTAGAATGTTGGGTAGATTTCCAATTAGATTAGAATGTTGGGTGGATTCCTAACTAGATCTAAGTGGTCGGTAGATTCCAAAAATAGCGAGCGTGGTGAAGTAGTACAATGCATTGGGTAGATTTCCAATTTGATTAGAATGTTGGTTTGATTCCCAATTAGACTAGAATGTTAGATAGATTCCTAATTAGATTAAAATGTTGGGTAGATTCCCAATTAGATTAGAATGTTGGGTAGATACCCAACTAGATCAGAGTAGTGGGTAGATTCTCAAAAATAGTGAACCATAATCAAGTTGTACCATTCATTGGATAAATTTCCAATTAGATTAGAATGTTGGGTAGATTTCCAGTTAGATTTGAATGTTGGGTTGATTCCCAGCTAGATCAGAGCTGTGGGTAGATTCCCATAAATAGCGAGCTATGGTTAAGCAGTACCATGCATTGTGTAGATTCCCAGTTATATTAAAGTAGTGGGTAGATTCTCAACGTTAGTGAATCATGGACGAAAAGTGCCATGCATTTGGTAGACTTCTAGTGAGATAGGAAGTGAGTAGATTCCTCATACAGAAACAATACTATATAGAAGCTCCCAAGTTAAGACACCGGATAGATTATCACTAAACCCAAAAGATGTAAAGATGAACGTGGAATCAGAATAAGACGAAAGTCTTGAATATGTTACGAGGTTGTCTTCGAAAAAGAGTCAAGCGTAAAAGTTGGTCGGGTATGAGACCTTATTTTAATGGAAATATGCTCATGGGAAAAAGATACCCCATGGAAGGAAAGTCCTTAAAAGCACATTCACGCAAATCGACAACATAAAGAAGTGAAGTCGAAAGCAATAAATGTTCTTTACATATAGTTTATATAAGAAAATGTTACAAGGGATAAGCCAAGACGAACGCCTATAGAGATAATATTACAAAGACTAGATTACAAAAACAAGAGCATCGAAGGATAAAGTTAACATGAAAGGAAGAGATCCATCTAAAGGGGCAAGCCAAGATGGCAAGTCAAAGCTCTCCAAAAACAACTTCAATCTTATTGTCTCGAAAAAATTTCATTAGCCTCTTCATCCGTAGCCTCTTCTCCTTCTTTTATTGAAAATAATGGAAATGTTATCCCAGAGGTCAGATATTAGTTCAGGGCTCACCCCACTTCAAAGAGAAGCATCTGTTAGATTTTAATCCCAACTTTGACTCAAGGAAATCGATCTTAAACTCAAAGGTCTTAAAGGTTAGCTTTAGCTTTTGCAGTTCAGCTACCTTGTTCTCATAAGATTGGTAGAGAGAAGAATAGTCTCGTTGAGACTTTTAAGGTTAAACTAGGATACTCCTTAAGAAACATCGATTTAAAATTAGTAGAGATAAAAAACGGTAACTAAAAAAGGGCATCATATTGGCTATTCTAGTTTGAAATATTATGTGACAATCGTACTAAGTCGATTGAAAATTCAAATATATGTTGAGAATTCATACAAGTCAAAAGTTACAAGTCATACTGTTAAAAGGACAAGTTATGGTGTGTTTCCTTCATGAAGAGTACTATGGGAAGTATCTTCTTTTTCCTACTCATCAACAAAAGTGGCCCCTTCCTTTACAAGGTTTGGCTTTAATGGCCTTGATATCTTTCTCCTTTTGATGCTACTCATACCTTTGGCTGCATTGCTTCCAAGATAAGCTGGAGAGAAAGACACGTTTTGATCCCAAGTTAGCATAAGCATCAAATAAAACATGAAAGGCTCGCCTGCTGGCCTCCCTTCCATGCTCATCTCTAGTGATGTAACGTTCTTTGCCCATCACCCGGCCTCGGCTTCCTTCTGTCTCTCATTCCTTTCCTTCAGGGCTTTCTCAAGGGTCTCGATTTTGTGTTCCTTCTCTCTCGTAGTTCTACCCGATTCCTCAACTTGAGTGTTCACCTTTTGAACCTTAGCTCTGAATTTTGTGAACTCCTTTTTTGTTGCTTCGATAACATCCACTGTCTCCTCCATTTTTAGCCACCATACCGATGGGTGGAGATTTCTACCACGGCCTCGGAAGAGGTAAAAAGATTAAGGACACATGTTGAAATCATAATCTAACATTTTTACCTTGATACTCTCATGGAGACTATACTCAATAGCTTTTCGAAATACCGGGACAGAGGTTGGAGGTCTAGCATGCGTTTCAGTAATGGCATGAAGAAGGTCGCCTTTAAAGGCAACTCTCATAATTTCCATCACCTGCTTATTTCCTCGACAAGCAAATCCAAATCTCTTCCCTTGGAACTCTCGACTATAGAGGATTTGGAGACATTTTGCTTCTTTGAATCAAGGGTGCCTTTATCAAAAAGCGACGACTTGGATCTTTTCTGGGTCTCCTTTCACTTATCTAGGAAGCCGACACTACAA
Organism: Allium cepa; assembly: GCA_030765085.1. Classification (NCBI taxonomy): domain Eukaryota; kingdom Viridiplantae; phylum Streptophyta; class Magnoliopsida; order Asparagales; family Amaryllidaceae; genus Allium; species Allium cepa. The sequence goes on along the minus strand of CM060943.1, from coordinate 577,040,648 downwards.
CAAAAAAGGGGATAAGGTCATAGTCAAAGTTAAGACTAAGTTGCATTTAAAAGCCTAAAATAAACTAGTTCAATGTTTAAAGAGTAAAACTCCTGGTTTCACTTTCTCCAGGATCAAACCCCGCTTCTCGACAACTATCAATGACTACGGTATAAGCCGTCTTGTACTTCTTAGAAGGTGTGAGTCCGACAAATATAACAAAAGGAGAGCAATCCTCGAGCTTTTAGTTTGTCTTCCACAAGAACTTGGTATCGGTATCGTTGTAAGAAAGGAATCTTCATAGCTTCCTTATACCCTCCTTATATTGATCAGTGATAGACAGATCACTACTCTTCTTGGGTTTCACTATTTAAGATTAAACAAAATAAGGAGATAGGATATGGGTGAGACTAAAGGAAAGGAAAATATCCAAAAACATACCAGCATTATTAAAGGAGGCGACAACGGCAACTAGATCAGAAAAGGCCTTAACAAGGAACCACTTACGTGGTGTTGTCTAGCTAAATGGATCTTGCAGAGGAGATGGGCTTGTAAATTTGAGAAATACATGGGAAATTCCTTGATGGATTTGGATTTTAACAAGTTGAACATGTAATTAATCTCAATAACAGGTATGTCCCAATAACCTCTTTTGCAATACAGGATCGCCATGGCAGATAAACTTATGTAAGAGGTAGCTTAGAGTTTGAAGGGATTAATGCGATAACATTCTAAAACTTCAATAAGTAAGGGCACTAGTGGTAAGAAAATCCCATGTTCCAAATGCTCCATAGATCACACAAAATGCCTTTCTGAGGGATTGCTATAATGCATTCCAAACCAACAAGCGAGTGTCTCAACTCCTATGATCCCATATGAAGACAAAATATCATCAAGTTCTTGCCAAGTTTGGATAATAGCATCCATTTATAATGTAAGAAAATACGTCAGATGTCAAAATAGGAATTGAATAAGTCTTAAAGATAACAAAGGTGATTTTACAAGTGAAAAGAGGAGAGAAAAGAGGAAGGAGCATTTACATTAAAACAATGGCATGGATTGAGAAGAGGAAAGCTTTTGACCGTGGATTCAATTTAATAGGTGTGCATAAAGAGAATATCAAATGGTCCCCCATCAGATGCCAAGTCATCATTATACAAAAAGGAGGAATGCTTTATGGGGACAACCGGTCAATTTCCAAAATCTCGACCCGCATTAAATGCGAAATCAAAACCCGTCTCTTTAAAGGTCTAGTATCGATTGATCACTTATGAATTCATATTATAGATAAAGTTTTGACCTCACGGTCTCAAATCTGATTGTGCTTTTCGACACCATAACAATTTCACTTACCACTTAGCGTAGCTGGCTTCTAGTGGCAAGTACAGTTTTCAAAAGTCTTGACCTTGCAGTTTCAAGCCAAATTTTGCCTTTCGGCATTGTGACAAATTTTCCTTCAAGTGACAAGCACATTTTACAAAAGTTTTGACCCCACGGTCTCAAATCTGATTTTGCCTGTAGGCACCGTAATAATTTCACTTATCACTTAGTCTAGATGGTGCCAAGTGACAAACATAGTTTTGGAAAATTTTTGACTTCACGATCTCAAATAAAATTTTATCTTTCGATGCAGTAACAATTTTGCTTACCACTTAGCCTAGATGGCTTCAAGTGGCAAGCATAGTTTTCAAAAGTTTTGATCTAACGGTCTCAAATTAGATTTTTCCTTATCGCACTAAAAAGTCGCACTTACCACTTGGTCTAGATGACTTCAACTAGAAAGCACGACTTTCATAAGTTTTGGCCTTATAGTCCCGATTTATATTTCACCTTTCAGCGCTCTAACACTTCAGTCATCGTCCATTTTAGGCAATCTTGAGAGGAAAATATGATTTTAAAGTTTTTGACCTCATGTTCTGAGTTAAAATTTCACTCTTTGGTTTTCAAAACCGTTAACTACCCGCTAGTTGACCAAAGCAACCAACTAAGCCTTTACCTCTTAGCATAGATTTTGTATTATTTTCTAAACCCTATAGATGAGGTTAGATTTCAAATTATTTTTAGAACCCTTTAGATGAGGTTAGATTTTAAATTATTTTCAAATTCCTCTAAGTGAGGTCAGATTTCAAGTTGTTTTTTGTTAACACAAAAAGTGGATCCACACCCTGGATCGAATGTGAAAGCGCTAGCCCTATTTATCAATGCAAATTGAATATAAATAAAAACCAATAACTTGTAGATAAAGTAAAAAGGACAAGAAATTTTATAGTGGTTCGGTGTTAACGAAGCTTACATCCACTTTATAAATTTTCTTATTGATTGACTACGCTTACGAGTTGATTCTGATTACAAAGCTATTGAATTATGTCAGATGGATCAAGTCACCAATGTTAGAGTTCACCGGAGAATCACAGTGAACCCTATAGATTACCCTTGTATGAAAGAAGAAGAATGGAGAATATTTTAGATAGATTTTCAGCAGCCAGTACCCCCATCCCCCGTTTATGTTAAGGGTAGGATTGTATTTATAGGGTTTAAGTGCTATTGGATTATGCCGACTTGCAAGATGCTTATAAATGACCATAGGAAGGTGTATTGAAAGTTTGGTTGCAAACTGAAGCAATTTGTAAATGATGGACCACCACTATCGAAAACTCCAATCATCTTTGCCCTTTGATTCTTGATTCAAGGTGGGTGGTGCTGATTCTAACATTCGTTTAGCAATTTGATGATGGGTCTTTATTGGTAATGATTGTCGTAGAAAATCCAAGTTGATTGTGATTTTATGGAAGAAGATAGTAAATTGAGTCTTGAGTTCTCCATGAAACGACACCCGGGCCTTACTTCGGTGCTTGACATGTTTTGCTATATTCATCCATAGAATCAAAATTGATTTGTACTAAGTTACATCGTTGATATAACATGACGCATCACAAATTGGTTTTGACCCTTTCGGAGGGGAATAATAGCTTAGAATAGCATCTCATAAGTAGCTCATGTTGTTATCACTTTTTGAAGAGTTCGAATTGGTCTCGTCATTGCACACTCATTGCTCCTAAACTGGGAAGAGATTTTCACATTGCTTCGGACAACAGATCAGTTATCGATCATTGATCTATAATATGTATGTGTAGAAGGAATATTTTCAAAAAATGATACGAAAAGCCCTTTCCACTATTTACTATGAGCGAGCTATCTATAAGGATAGAGCGTTCGTAGTGTTCAGGACACCATGCTCACCCCTCATAGATATTACTTTAGAATTCAAGTGTTGTAAGGGAATTTTTATTTAAAAATTGGATTACCTGACCGCTTTGGATGCAAGTTCTGTTGTATAGAATGAAGTATCCGTCTTCCCACCATAAGTCCAGTGGAGGAAGTCCAGCACTTTTAGAAGCTCAATCGTCGTCTATCGCCATTTCCTCTTCTGCTTTGTGGGTGAAGTACGGTCAACTAGTCCCAATCGGTCCAGTTGTGGATTGAACTCCTCCGTATTTCAAGTTCTTCTTAATCCACCGGAGAGAGCTTCCTCCGTAATCTCTACCAAGATTTTGCATAACATTTGCTTGCAATACAGCATTTTAGAGAATGACTTGTGCCTTTCGAAAAAGAATGAATTTTCCCATACGCCGCCTCAGGGATACAATACCTACCATCGATATAAGCATCTAAATGGGGAAGTGCCCCCCTTTAACGACTTCTTGAGAGAAACTCTTTCAAACTTTGGAATTGCCCTATTCCAAATTCATCCTAATGGATATGCGATCATGACTTGCCTGCACGTTCTATTAATGCGGACATTTAACGATGCTCCGAGTTTTGACGAGTTGAGATATTTTATCTCGTTTAAGAGGAGGGACGAGCACACCTCTCTTGTTGTCATCAAGGCCCAAGGGAATCGCAAGATCGTGCTGCAGCTTTGAAGTAATTTATCTCAATTCAAGACTCGGTACTTCATCGTTAGGTGTCCTGAAGGGTTTAACAGCCTTTAAACAACAGGGGGTAAGTTCTCTTCTTCACTTATTGAGTTTCAATACGTCGCTATGGGGTTTCTAACAAGTCAGATGCTTCCTATAGTCATTCCAAAGGTAAATAAAGACTTACCGCTTGACCAAATTTTCCATACCCCGAAGGCCGTAGATGCTTAGGAGAGAACGGTTAAATTTTTGCCAACGGACGAAAATTTGCTCCAGTATGGGCTGTTGCATCCAGAAAGATCCACCGTAGCGGTTGAAGTTCCATCTCCTTCCCTTTCTAGAATACGAACGTGGTCCAATTCTTCATCTTATGGTTCTGAAGAGGGTGTTTTCAAGAAAAGGAGGCCTTGTTCGGTAAATTAGCTGAAGAGACTCATGAAAGAAGAGATGTCGCGACTAAAGCCAGGCGTCTGGCCAGAATGCCACCGATTTCAAAGGAAGGGGATGAAGATTCCAAACAACATGAAGGCAAGGCTGCAGTAGTAACAGAAAAAGGAGAGGGTGAAGTTGGGAGCAGCATTTGTTATGATTCGTCCTCTTGTGATGACGATTTTGATGCAGTTTATGGTGACGGAGGCTATAAATCATGTGAAGAAACTCAGCGAATGAGTTCCATTCTTCCGGATGCGCCTCACCGAGAGATTTGTAATAAAGAGGCTCCGTAAGTAGCAGTGCGACGTCTGGATTCCCCGATTAAAAAAGCCGACATAGACTTTGAAGATTTGAGCAATGTCTACGTGGATATTGACGAACTTATGGGGAAGATTTCATATTTGAGGAGACCTATCCTTGCTCGGGCCATGTTGCGCCCAAAATCAGCCTGATTTCTATCGTAATGGCTTCCCAGCCTGGTTTGTGACGTCATTTTTGGTCTCCCGGAGACATGTTACACATTTCACTAGGGCACACTCACTTATATGCTCATTATTTAGGCCGATTCCTTGTTACTAAAGATTTTTATTTATTCTTCATGTCAGGTACCATGAGCGGTCGGGATCTTTACGATGATCTCGAGAAACTCACTAATTTGCAGCGTTGGTCAGAACGGTCCATAAGCCATCACCAGCCCCACGAGACCAAGGAGGAATGGATAAGGTGAAAAGACTTGGAGGTTGAAGATCATCGCCGGATGACAGGGAACGGGGTCAGATGTATTGGAATGGCTATAAAAAGAGAAAATCCCCTGATGACCGAGAGGAACTGTCCAAGAAGTCAAAGGTCGATCATGGTTCTCATCATTCCAAGCATCAAGATTTTGCCCTGACTCCAGTTTCTATTGGTCTTGATTCCGATTTATTCATTTCGAGCTCCATCTTCATCTTAAGTCCCATCGACCCACGTGGTGCCCGCTCCTAGTTCCTCGCGCCTTCATAGGAGGCTGGCTTACATTCGTCCATCTGGTACCCCTAGACTTGAAGCTGCGCTCCCCGGGTAGTTTTTAAAGGGAATTAAGTTTGACCGTGACCTTCGCTTGGTCCGCAAAGATTCCTATATGCCCCGCATTCAGGTGATTCAAAGTGGTTTAGAGCAAGCCGAGGGATGGAAAAAGCTATGCAAGCAACTGGCTGATACGAACCGCAAGGACGACTTCGAGAAAGCGTTAGCGAAGCGCGACGCCGGAATTGAACGACTAATAAGAAATGGATGTGGTGCTCCGAGAGAGTAAGAATAATGCCGGCTTGCTGAAAGAGCTAAAAAGGCCCATGTGAAAATAGAGAGCTTCCAAGATGAAATTAAGAAGGCCTATATGGATGTAGTTAAGTTGAAAGAGGAGCTTGAAGCTTGCAACATGATTATTGAAGCCCAGAAGAAGACACTATAGCTGATCATGACAAGATTGTCGAAGGGCATAAAAAACAATCATGGAATATGAAGAGATCATGAAGTCTTACGATACGACCATCTTTTAACAATCTTAGACGATTGCCCCATTCGATGAAAGAGTTGTGCAGCTCATTGCGGACAAAACTCATGTTGAAGTTGAGAAGGCTTCCTTACAGCGGATTATTTGGAGCTACAGGACACTTTTTAAAGGAAGATGGGAAGATGGAAATACCATCTTAAGATTCTAGGTCAACTTAGTCTCAGCTATTTGGGCCCTAAGTTCCCACGCACTCTTGCCATGGTTTGGGAGGAAATTCTAACCTGATTCTAAGACAACGAGAATGTCTATACTGAGTGAGAGTTAAAGGATGCCTGCCTTAATGAGGAATCAAAGAAAGCATCGATGGAGGGCAGAGAAATCCTACGAATCGAGAAGGAATAGGAAGCTTCCGATGTGGCTATGACCACAACTCACAAAATGTTACTGGAGCCCCTTGTTTCTAAACCTGGCGAATCGTCAAGACAGGGCCCCAAGCTTCTTCAAGGATTGTGCAACCATCAAAAAGGAGAAGGCGGGGAATATGAGGCCGACATTCTTGGCCGTTCTCTGATGTAGGTAACCCTTTTGTTTTCCCCCGAATTTTAGAAATTTCAGCTCACGTCGCAAGAACAAGATGAACTTAATGTTTTCATTTTTGATCTTATAGGTCCGTCTTCCTTACCCGTTGATCCATTGATTTCTTCAATGCCCAAACCTGTCGCCATTTCGACCGCCACAATGCTTGTCTCCGTAGCTTCTCCGGTTGCTACGTCCATGTCCGGTTCATAGTTAGGGCAGGAGTCTAAGAAGATAGCTGCATTGCATGGTTTGCACGACCCTCCATATCTTTGGAGGGCAAATTTACGTCAGCCAAAACATGGGAGTAGGAGGATCGGACTGAGTAGCCACGTAAATCCAAAGAGAAACTGGTTGACTTTAAGAAAGAAAAGGTTGAAGTGATAAAATCCTCAAAGAGCTCCTACAAATCCAAAAAGCGCAAAACGAAAAGGGAGTCTTCCAAGAAGGTTAGAGAGCAATGAGAAGATGTCGGTGCCGAGAGATAGTCGATATACAAGGCAGCGTCACTACACCTGGCCGAGATTCTGAGGGGAAGCAAAATCTTCCAACTAAAGGCGGGAAGGGGACCGGCTAATCCGAGTGATTTTTGGATGTCTGTAGTTGGATCTATTTTGTGGTCCTTATCTTTGGGAGCTTATGATTTGTACGGCTTGATTTTAGATTTATGGTCGGTCAACCATTGGAATTTTTGCCGTTTCGTAGTTGTTTGACATTTTGGATTAATACCCGTTGCTTCTAATAGTAGGAGCTAGTTGATTCATGTTATTCCTACAATGGGCAAGCTTCTCGCCATTGTCGAGGCAACACTGGTACTTGAGAGTGCATGGCTTATGAAATATGCGAATTTCGGGGTCGATATGACCCGTCGTCCCAAAACGGTTCAAAACTTCTCAATGTTACCAGTCTTCAGGCAACGGAGGAGCTTATGCTTCAAGCGTGTGATTCCACGGCTTGAAAAGGTAGTGCACAGCTTATGGGATGCGTGGCTTTGATTTGAGCTGCTCCGGTGCTACCGGAGCAACATCAATTCTTATAAGTTAGGGATCGGGTTCCGTCGATCCAACAGTTTGGGTCGATTTGCTTCCGTCGACACGGTAGGTAAGTGGGGCGTATTTGAGCGTGAATTCACTATCTCAAGTAGTGATTGGATAGTTTGAGCCGATTTGACCTTGTCGACTCAACTGGTTACTTTTGTGAACGTAGTTTTATTGGTTCAGAAAGCAATGCCCCTCGCATTCAAGGATGGCTTATTTGCTGAAAAATAGGAAGTACATAAGATAGTTTTAGATAAAGTAAGGACGCAGCAGTTCGCTGTTCCGTGCTCGGGAATTTGGATTCAATCCACGGTTGTCAGTTTGAAGGTTCTATCCCTTTGCTTTTGACTGATCACATATGGCCCTTCCTAGTTAGATCCGAAGGCTTCTGGTACGGGATAGGCTCGTTTGAGGATGAAGTCTCCCATTCGAAGGTTTTGTTGCGAAATCTGGAGTTCAAGTACCGTGCGACCCTTTTTTGGTGAGCAGTGGTCCTCAGTTCGGGTTCTTCCCTCTTCTCGTCAATCATATCAAGCCACTCGAGTAGGAGCTGCTTGTTTTTCCTTTGATTGAAATTATACCTACAATGGGATGGAACTTCTAGTTCTACGGTGGTCGTTGCTTCTGAACCATGTGCCAAGGGAAATAGAGTATGCCAGGTTGTTGCTTTGTGTGTTGTTTTGTAATCCCGTAGCGCGAGTGGAAGTTCATCAACCCAATTTCCTTTAGCTTTTGTTAGCCTGTTTTTGATGGTGGATTTGATGATCTTGTTTATTGCTTCCACTAGCCCATTTGCTTGCGGACGAGCGATGACGGAGAAGCCTTTCCCGATTCGAAAGCATTTGCAAAAGTCTTTAAACTTGGCACTTTCGTATTAGGTCCCATTATCCGTGATGATTTTCTGTGGCATACCAAACCTGCAAATAATGTTTTTAGTAACAAAATTAATGATTTTCGTTATAGTAATGGATGCCAGCGGTTCCGCTTCGTCCCACTTTGTGAAATAGTCAATGGCAACTATAACATATTTAGACCCTTCTTTAGCTATTGGAAATATGCCAATTAGGTCAATTCCACATATTGCGAACGACCATGGGCCGACCATCTGCGTTAGACACATTGAGGGAGCTCTTTTAACCTTGCTGAATCTTTGACATCGATCATATCGTTTGGCATATGTAACAGCCATGTATTTTGTGATTATTTTAATTGTATATTTTAATTATTTTAATTGAATTTCTGATTTAAAAGCTTTATTTTATTTATTTGGAATGGATAAAAAATTTTATTTTAAAAACATAAACTTTTATTTTGATATGAATTATCATTCCAAAACTTGAGTAAAAAGAATATTTTACGAAAAGTGCATTTTGGTCAATATGGTCAACTTTGACTTTTCAATTTAAAATTTGAAAGTTTGAAAATTTTAATTTTATCTTTTATTGTGAAAGTAAATAAAATTTTAAGAATACTGCGTTTCGTTTCGTTGAAATCTGATTTATAATGTGAAAGTTATGCCTCTTAAGCTATTGAATAAATTTGCTGTATTTAACAAAATTGTTTATTTTAAATAATATAAATAATATTTTATTTGGTCATGTAATGTTTTAATTTATGTTTATATGGGTAAATAACATGTTATGTATATATTTTGGTTTTAAAACATTTCTAAAAGTGTAATTGACATTTTCCAGTGTCAGTTGTATTTTTGTTTAAAATTTCTAATTTCCAGTTTCACTTAATTAAAGAAATTCTTTATTTATTTTTCTATTTTCCTAAGAACTTATTTTATTCTTGTTCCCACTTTATTTTTTTCCTTGTTTATTTATTTATTTGACTTTTTATTTGTTTTAAAGTGAAATAGAAATTCTCTAAGGCTAAGTGGTATTTTATTTGTAATTTTCATGTCCTATTTCCAATTTTTAAACAATTTCTTTAGTTCTTTTTCTATTTTCTCCAATTTAAATTATTTATTTCATTTTAAAAATGATAAATGAAGTATTTTATTTCAAAAATTTTCTTTAGAATATTTTTAAAATGATGTAGATATTTTTCCAAAGCTTGTGATGTTTTAATTGTAATTTTTAAACCCTGTTTTGAATTTTAAGCAATTTCTTTTATTCTTTTTCAACTTTCTTTAAATTTTATTATTTATTTTCATTTTATATTACTTTGCTTCAGTTTTAATGTCAAATTTACTGGTTTTATTTTTGTGTAAATTGAATTTAAGAAAAAGAAATTTGAAGAGATTTAAAAAGCTTTGAAACTTAAGTCCTTTCATCTCCAAAGACTTTTCAATTGCCACAACTCCTCAATTACTATCTTGGCCATTCATTTTTGGTTTATAGCCATGAGTTTTTAGTCTCCATTCATGAAAAAACATTTTACCTTCTCATTCATTCACGGCTTCAAGAAAAATCTATTGGTAATGGCTACTTTTTCCTCTTTTCTTCTCATTTTTCATGTATTTTGCCTTGTCTTCTTTGCTTCTTTGAACAGCCTCCACTCCATATCCACGACCACCACCTCCTACATTTCTTCCCTACCACCATCACCACCTATTCCTCTGGTCTGTACCATGGCCGCACCATGTATGAATAGAAACTCCACAAAAACTATGTTAATTCCCATAAAACTATGCTAGTTTGAGCCACCTGGCTTCACCACTTCATTATTCACCACCACCACCACCTCTAGCCGCCACCACCGCCGTGCTACCACCACTACACATCACATCTCGTCTGTCCATACCTGTAGCAAGTCATGGCCAAGCCTAGGACCTTGTAGACCGAGCCAGAGATGAACCAAAACTCCATCATCTTGCATAAAACTCTTCACATGCCTATGTTGTAACTTCCCCATCATCTCTAGCATATGGCCGTGCATTCCTTGGTCAAAACCGGACCCAAATCATGTCCAAACCTGAAGCAAAACATCCCTTAGGCCGTACAAAATAATATAGGAAGCAAGGCAAAAGACTTTGCATTCATATCTCTTTTTATTCCAAAGTTATTTCATTTCAAAATGGTATTGTATTTATAAATTATTTTGATTTTTGTTTTGGATTGTAACACAATAGTTGTAGCATTGGATCTCGCTCTCCACTCAAATCCGTAGTCTTGTCATTTTGCTTTTGATTCCGTTATGTCAGTTGTATTGCAATCTCCAGCATTTAGAGGTGAGTAAATCTCACACGACATATTATACATATGCAATTGTGAAGCGACAACAATTGAATGTGTAGAATTATATATGTTGTTATAACTGCCTGTGATTATTTATATATGATGTTAAACCTATTAATTTACATGTCATCTCATCTGTTACTGCTATATGTTGTTAACTGTTCATTTATATCTGTTTATCACACTGCAAGTTCCCTGCAGATTTGGTTCACTATGGGTTGAAATGATACATGCCCAAACGGACTTTAGAATAGGGAAAAATCATTATGGGCTGAAATGATAGGCCTAAACGGTTTTTATTTATTTTTTTAACTTGGGATTGCAGGTTTGAAATGATAGAACTCGGATTTTTCTTTTAAACCGCGGATTGAAATGATATATATCCATATCACTTGACCTAGATTAGAAAACTATATACAAGCCCGTGGTTATTGTATAAAGTGTTTTGGATATTTTTAAATATATTAAAATATAAATTTATGAAATTTGATTTAAATAGATTTTGAAATGTTTTAAAATAAAGAAATTATGATTTTTCTATGAGTTAAAAAATGTAATTAATGAATGGTTAAATTGGAATTTTGAAATACAACTTAAATCTGGAAATTTGGACTTCGGCTTTTAAAATGACCTTTAAGTATATAAATAAATTTTTTAGTGGTTTAAAATTTATATTTATGATAATTTGATTTAAATAGATTTTAAAGTGTTTTAAATAAAGGATTTATGATTTTTCTATAAGTGGAAAGTGTTAAATAAATAAGTGGTTAAATTGAATTTTTGAAATATAACTTAAGTTTGGAAATTTGGAATTTTGGTTAAAATGATATTTAATTTATAAATTAAATGGAAATTTAATTATATTTGGAAAATGGTAAATATGATAATTTGATTTAAATTTGAATTTAAGTGATTTATTAAAGTATTATTGATTTCTTTCTATGAATTTAAATGGTTAAATAAATGATTGCTTAAATGTGCAATTTTAAAATACAACTTGACTTGGAAATGTGAAATTTGGTTTAATTAAAGGTTTTAGTTAATGAAATCAATTGAAAATTTAGTTTAATTTGTGAAATGGAAATTTAAAAATGTAAGTGTTAATAAGTTGCACATGTGAAGGAATGGAAATTATACACTTGAATTTGTTAAGTAAAATTATTGAAAAATTTGATTTATTTATAGGAAATTTATTTTATAAAAATCATATGTTAAAGGTATATTATTAAACATTTTTGAATGTTAAAATATGGTTTTTATAATGTTTAAATGGTTTAAATTGAAGTTTATTACTTTGGAAATTGAATACATGACTTGAAAGAATAATAATTTCACTTTTAAATGATTTAAATGAGTAATTTTAACTGGAAAATAAATCATTTTAATGGTGATTTGAAAGGATAATAAATGAATGTTATCTTGAATTTAGAAAGTATTTAAAGTTGAATATTTGAATTTGAACTTATATGATGATTTGAAATGAAGTTCTGAAAGATATGATATTTTGATATTAAAATGATATTTTATGTATTTAAATGATCTGAAAGGAAGTTTTGAACGGATATGATAATTTAATATATTGAAATGGTTAGGAAATGATTTAATCTTTATTTTGATAAAGATTTGGATTGAAATGATATTTTTATTTTGAAGTATAAAATATTATTTTAAAGTTATAACCACGGGTTATAATAACGATCGGTTGGCAAAGAGACCGGGATCGGATATGGACATACTCTCTGTCGATACCGAATACCACTTTGATAACCGTGTACGTGGTGGAGATTCCAGAATGAAGTAGGATGGTGGCGACGTTCTGTGTATGTTACGTGGACCCAACTCCCGTGAGTTGGCATAAGGTGGCTAAAACAGGAGCGGTCTCGGGCCAGTTGAGGTCGCACCTCGTAGCGGACGCATTTCTTCGATACCATACTATTACTTGTGATTATTTGGGCGCCCCTTCGAATTTGGGAATGTGTTCCGCGGTGGGCGTATGTGGCTGCTGCGTTACCACCAGCCCGAGTGTCGTAATTGGTATATCTACCCTGGCATTGCCTTGAGTGCCGTGTCACCTACCATATCGAGCCTTTACTACGAGTTTTTATTTGTGTCGTACCTATGCAGTATCTTCTCATAGTCTCCCAATCAGGAGATATGCATGTACTGTATAGACTATTGGCGTTATTTGTGTTAAGGGGAATATTGGGTCACTACTTAACGCTATTTTAAAGTAAGTTTATTTTACTATAGACATTATTATAATATCACAATATTACTACATAGTAGATAGTTTAACGGATCCTTAGAGGATGGGCGGTCCCAAGCATCCTTTAAGGTACTTGTACTTTTACTACAGTTCACTTGAGTTGGTTTACATTGTATAAGTATGTATGTTCAGACTCGAGTGTTTTTATTTTTATTTACGCTCGGGTTAGCCTAAGCATTCAGATTGGGATTCCACTTTCTGGAGATTTCGAATCGCTGGAGATTGCCTGCTTGTTCAATTTTATATGTTTCACTTCCAGTTATCCTGTTGATCCCAGCATTGTATTCATTTTGTACTTGGTTATCATCTTGAGACTTCTTTTGTACTTCATTTCTTCTGTTGTATCTTAAGTAACTCTGATATATTTACATAGTAGCTTCATGAACTACTATTTCTTTTACTTCTGCTGCACTATTATTACTCCGTGTCTATGATCTGTGATTTTTATTTACTATATATTCTGAGATTTGCCAAATTTTATTTACAACGCGGTATTTTGAGCAATTCAAGTCCGACATGTGCGGATGCGAATGACTGAAAATACCGGGTGTTACATTTGGTATCAGAGCTTGGCCTTGAGTCAAACTTAGATTATAAGGTAACTTTATTTACAGAATCACTTTCGTTCGAGTTTGAATCTTTCCTCTTGATTCGAATTTCCTTTGAATTTTGGAACGTTCCCTGCGGTTCCAAAATCCATTCGTGTCCCTCACTATTCATCTTCTTTTGATTCTGGAGTATCCCATAACTCCGCTTCGAATGATCTTTATAGTGAATTGGCGGTCTCGCCAATATCCTAAAGATTTATAAAGGGGTGAAACTCCATTACAATTAGCATCGATTCACCAAGGATTTATATCTATCTTTGGTTTAAATGCTAATATATTTTATTATTCCAAATTCTATCTCTTGAGATCGAATGTAGATTTACCCCAGAAAAATCCACATTGATCTTATTCTTTAAGTCACGGTTGACCCAGTTAAGGTTGCCCACAATTTACTTAAGCTTACCCATCTCCCTACTCTGTTATTTAATCATCTTGTCTTTTGTTTCCAATCTATTCTTCCAAACATTTTGAATTGTACTCGTAAATCTATATTTTGTTTTATATATTGTGTTGTTTGAGTTGTTGATGTTGATTTGGGTTTCCGATCGATTCGTCTGATCTACGCTATTGATAGGATTTCTAAAACACTTTGATAGAACAAACTGACACAATATTATCTTAAATTTTGGTTAATGAAATAAATTTTGATATATAAGTAAATTTATGGAACTTAATAAATTGATTTAAATTGATTATTTGAAATGATAATGCTTGATTTATCATTTATTGTTCTATAAATGAATTTATAAATAGTTTTTTATAAATTGATTTGGGAACTGAAATGAATTTAAAACAAGAAATTTGAGAATTTAATTTCCGATGGTTTCAAACCTCGTGTTTAAGTTTTAAAGTATATTATTTAAAGTATTTTCGAATAGAAATTTGTTTTCAAAGAATTTTAAAGTCTAAAATTAGTGCTCTTCTCTTAGTCGCTGGAAAATAACTTCAATGATGACCGTGGCATCATCGACATTCATTTTCGAGTTACGAAGTGAGGAGATCGTTCTGTAGTTTTGCTACAGTGTTGCTTTAAGAATTTAATAGATTTGAATTTCTAAAATAAGACTGGATTTATAACATATGCTAATATATGATTAAATTTGAATGAATATATATATATATATATATATAGTATAGGTGTATTTATTTATCTCAAAATGGTTTGAAGGAAATTGGAAATTTCAATTATAAAAAGAAAATCAAAATTTTGGATGAATATTCAAGCATGAAATGATTTAATTAGAAAGTTTTATTTATATAATACAATTGCATTCAAATATAAGTTACCTTAATTTCAGAAGTTAACAATGTAATTGGATAATATGCAATATAAAAAGATTTTATAAATAAAATTTGAGTGGTTATAATAAATGTTACACCCTTAAATTTTAGTTATAAAATGATTAACAGAGGTAAATATAATAAAGGGTAATTGAATAACTTACAATAAAATAATGTTAAAAGAACTAAGAATAAAATAAAGCAGTTATACTAAGTGTAAGTATATTTAACATAAGTGATAAATATATTGAGAGGAATAATTTTAATTTTAATTAGGAATAAAGAATAATTAAATTTATTAAGTACATTATGAGTATAATAAATGATTATTTTTCAAACCCATGGTTTTAAAATTGTTAATTTAAGATGATTGGATAGTAAGATAACGAAATTTGAGATAGTTAAGATTTATTTAACTTGTGTAAAAATTTATTTTCTATTTAAGTTGAAATTTCCATGGTTTCAAATTTGTTTCCTTATTTTGTTTTTCGAACTATCATTTGGTTGTCCTTATTATCTATAGACATCTTTCTATAATCTTTCTGTTTAGAAATCTTTCTATAATCTTTGATAATATTGTTACTCATTTTGAATCCACCTTTTTTGTGCTTGTGTTCTTGATTCTGGAGGATCTTGGAAAGATCATCTCCACATTGTTAAACTTACCTATAACAACAGTTATCAGGTATAATCTCAATCTTCTTGTCACCTTGTCTTAATCTTATTTCATTTCTATCTTTTCTGTGCTTTCTCGTACCTCATTCCTTTTCGGGGACGAAAAGTTTTGAGTGGGGGAGAGTGTAACAATCCTGTATTTTATGATTATTTTAATTGTATATTTTAATTATTTTAATTGAATTTATGATTTAAAAGCTTTATTTTATTTATTTGAAATGGATAAATTTTGTTATTTTAAAAATATAAACTTTGATTTTGATATGAATTATCATTCCAAAACATGACTAAAAAGAATATTTTGCAGAAAGTGTATTTTGGTCAATATGGTCAACTTTGAATTTTGAATTTAAAATTTGGAAGTTTGAAAATTTGAATTTTATCTTTTATTATGAAAGTAAATAAAATTTTAAGAATACTGCTTTTCGTTTCGTTGAAATCTGATTTATAATGCGAAGTTATGCCTTTTAACTATTGAATGAAATTTGTTGTATTTAACAAAATTGTTTATTTTAAATAATATAAATAATATTTTATTTGGTTACGTAATGTTCTAATTTATTTTGATATCGGTAAATAACATGTTATGTATATATTTTGGTTTTAAAACATTTTTAAATGTGTAATTGATATTTTCTAGTGTCGGTTGTATTTTTGTTTAAAATCTCTAATTTCCAGTTTCAATTAATTAAAGAAATTCTTTATTTATTTTTCTATTTTCTTAAGAACTTATTTTATTCTCATTCCCACTTTATTTTGTTCCTTATTTATTTATTTATTTGAATTTTTTTTAAAGTGAAATAGAAATTCTCTAAGGCTAAGTGGTATTTTATTTGTAATTTTAATGTCCTATTTCCAATTTAAAAACAATTTCTTTAGTTCTTTTTTTATTTTCTCTAATTTAAATTATTTATTTCATTTTAGAAATGATAAATAAAGTATTTTATTTCAAAATTTTGCTTTAGAATACTTTTAAAATGAAGAAGATATTTTTCCAAAGCCTGTGATGTTTTAATTGTAATTTTTGAACCCTGTTTTGAATTTTAAGCAATTTCTTTTATTCTTTTTCTACTTTCTTTAAATTTTATTATTTATTTTCATTTTACATTACTTTGCTTCGGTTTTAATTTCAAATTTACTGATTTTATTTTTGCTTAAAATGAATTTAAGCAAAAGAAATTTGAAGAATTTTAAAAAGCTTTGAAACTTAAGTCCTTTCATCTCCAAAGACTTCTCAATTGCCACAACTCCTCAATTACCATCTTGGCCGTGTATTTTTGGTTTATAGCCGTGAGTATTCAGTCTCCAATTTATGCAAAAACATTTTACCTTCTCATTCATTCACGGCTTCAAGAAAAATCTATTGGCAACGGCTACTTTTTCCTCTTTTCTTCTCATTTTTCATGTATTTTTGTCTGGTCTTCTTTGCTTCTTTGAACGGCCTCCACTCCATATCCACACCACCACCTCCTATATCTCTTCCCTGCCATCACCACCACCTACTCCTCAGGTCTGAACCATAGCCGCACCATCTATGAAGAGAAACTTCACAAAAACTATGTTAATTCCCATAAAACTATGCTAGTTTGAGCCACCTGGCTTCACCACTTCATTATTCACCACCACCACCACCTATAGCCGCCACCACTACACATCACATCTCGTCTGTCCATACCTGTAGCAAGTCATGGCCAAGCCTAGGACCTTGTAGACCGAGCCAGAGATGAACCAAAACTCCATCATCTTGCATAAAACTCTTCACATGCCTATGTTGTAACTTCCCCATCATCTCTAGCTTGTAGCCGTGGTTCAAACCAGACCCAAATCATGTCCAAGCCTGAAACAAAACATCCCCTAGGACGTACAAAATAATATAGGAAGCAAGGCAAAAGACTTTGCATTCATATCTCTTTTTATTCCAAAGTTATTTCATTTCAAAATGGTATTGTATTTATAAATTGTTTTGATTTTTGTTTTGGGTTGTAACACAAGAGTTGTAGAATTGGATCTCGCTCTCCACTCAGATACGTAGTCTTGTATTTTTCTTTTGATTCCGTTGTGTCTGTTGTATTGCAATCTCCAGCATTGAGAGGCGAGTAAATCTCACACGACATATTACACTTATGCAATTGTGAAGCGACAATAATTGAATGTGTAGAATTATTTATGATGTTATAACTGCCTGTGATTATTTATATATGATGTTAAACCTGTTAATTTACACGTCATCTCATCTGTTACTGCTATATGTTGTTAACTGTTCATTTATATCTGTTTATCACACTACAAGTTCCCTATAGATTAGGTTCACTATGGGTTGAAATGATACATACCCGAACGGACTTTAGAATAGGAAAAAATCGTTATAGGCTGAAATGATAGGCCTGAACGGTTTTTATTTATTTTGTTTTAACTTGGGATTGTGGGTTTGAAATGATAGAACCCGGATTTTTCTTTTTAAATTGCGGATTGAAATGATATATATCTGTATCACTTGACCTAGACTAGAAAACTATATACAAGCCCATGGTTATTGTATAAAGTGTTTTGTATATTTTTAAGTATATTAAAATATAAATTTATGAAATTTTATTTAAATAGGTTTTGAAAAGTTTTAAAATAAAGAAACTATGATTTTTCTGTGAGTTAAAATATGTAATTAATGAATGGTTAAATTGGATTTTTGAAATACAACTTAAATCTGGAAATTTGGACTTTGGCATTTAAATTGACCTTTAAGTTATATAATTAAAATTTAAGTGGTTTAAAATTTAAATTTATGATAATTTGATTTAGATAGATTTTAAAGTGTTTTAAATAAAAGATTTGTGATTTTTCTATAAGTGGAAAATGTTAAATAAATAAATAGTTAAACTGAATTTTTGAAATATAACTTAAGTTTGGAAATTTGGAATTTTGGTTAAAATGATATTTAAGTTATGTAAATAAAATGGAAATTTAATTATATTTGAAAAATGGTAAATATGATAATTTGATTTAAATTTGAAGTTAAGTGATTTATTAAATTATTATTGATTTTTTTCTATGAATTTAAATGGTTAAATAAATGAATGCTTAAATGTGTAATTTTAAAATACAACTTGACTTGGAAATGTGAAATTTGGTTTAAATAAAGGTTTTAGTTAAATGAAATCAATTGGAAATTTAGTTTAATTTGTGAAATGGAAATTTTAAAATGTAAGTGTTAATAAATTGCACATGTGAAGGAATGGAAATTATACACTTGAATTTGTTAAGTAAAATTATTGAAAAATTTGATTTATTTATAAGAAATTTATTTTATAAAAATCACATGTTAAAGGAATGTTAATAAACATTTTTAAATGTTAAAATATGGTTTTTATAATGTTTAAATGGTTTAAATTGAAGTTTATTACTTTGGAAATTGAATACTTGACTTGAAAGAATAATAATTTCACTTTTAAATTATTTAAATGAATAAATTTAATTGGAAAATAAATCATTTTAAAGGTGATTTGAAAGGATAATAAATGAATGTTTTATTGAATTTAGAAAGTATTTAAAGTTGAATATTTGGTTTTGAACTTATATGATGATTTGAAATGAAGTTCTGAAAGATATGATATTTTTATATTAAAATGATTTGAAAATGAAGCTTTGAAAGGATATGATATTTTATGTATTAAAATGATTTGAAAGGTAGTTTTGAAAGGATACGATACTTTAATATATTGAAATGGTTGGGAAATGATTTAATCTTTATTTTGATAAAGATTTGGATTGAAATGATATTTTTATCTTGAAGTATAAAATATTATTATAAAGTTAAAACCACGGGTTAAAATAACGATCGGTTGGCAAAGAGACCGGGATCAGATATGGGCATACTCTCTGTCGATACCGAAAACCACTTTGATAATCATGTACGCAGTGGAGATTCCAGAATGAAGTAGGATGGCGGAGACATTCTTGTGGTATGTTACGTGGACCCAACTCCCGTGAGTTGGCATAAGGTGGCTAAAACAGGAGCGGTCTCTGGCCAGTTGAGGTCGCACCTCGTAGCGGACGCATTTCTTCGATACTATACTATTACTTGTGATTGTTTGGGCGTCCCTCTGATTTTGGGAATGTGTTCCGCGATGGGCGTATGTGGCTGCTGTGTTACCACCAGCCCGAGTGTCGTAGTTGGTATATCTACCCTTGCATTACCTTGTGTGCCATGTCACCTACCATATCGAGCCTTTACTACGAGTTTCTATTTGTGTCGTACCTATGCAGTATCTTCTCATAGTTTCTCGATCAGGAGATATGTAGGTACTGTATAGACTATTGGCATTATTTGAGTTAAGGGTAATATTGGGTCACTCCTTAACGCTATTTTAAAGTATGTTTATTTTACTATAGATATTATTATAATAGCGCAATATTACTACATAGTAAATAGTTTAACGGATCCTTAGAGGATGGGCGGTCCCAAGCATCCTTTAAGTTACTTGTACTTTTACTACAATTCACTTGAGTTGGTTTACATTGTGTAAGTATGTATGTCCTGACTCGAGTGTTTGTATTTTTATTTACGCTTGGGTCAGCCTGAGTATTAAGATTGGGATTCCACTTTCTGGAGATTTGGAACCGCTGGAGATTATCTACTTGCCTAGTTTTATCTGTTTCACTTCCAGTTATCCTATTGATCCCAGTGTTGTATTCATTTTGTACTTGGTTATCATCTTAAGACTTCTTTTGTACTTCATTTCTTCTGTTTTATCTTATGTAACTCAGATATATTTACATAGTAGCTTCATGAACTACTACTTCTTTTACTTCCGCTGCACTATTATTACTCTGTGTCCGTGATCTGTGATTTTTATTTACTGTATATTATGAGATTTGCCAAATTTTATTTACAACGTGGTATTTTGAGCAATTCAAGTCCGACATGTGCGGATGCGAATGGTTGAAAATACCGGGTGTTACAGCGTAAGCTACTACATTGCGATTTACCTTTGGCCAAAAGTAGCCGTATCAGAGGATTTTCTTCGCAAGGGTTTGCCCCTAGTACGGTCTTCGCATTTGCATTCATAAACTTCCTTCTGGATCTGCCAAGCTTCATCATCGGTCATATATCTGAGTAAGGGGATAGAGGACCCCCTTTGGTGGAGTATTCCTTCCTATACTATAAATCTCGATGCCTTACGAAGTAGCTTCTTCCACTGATTCTGTAACAACCCTGAATTTTGTGATTTATTTTAATTTCTTATTTTGATTTTTTATGTGACGACCGCCCATGACTCCCGCACCAAAACAAGGAAATAATGCGCTGAAAGGCGTGCCAGGCAGCCATGGACGATAGTCAGGGTAAAACAAAACAAAAGAATCTCTATCGTACAACTCACAGCGCATGGATAAAATACAATAGAGAAATATAATATAGTGAAGCTCCATAGAACAGAACATCATCATATAAGCATCACAGTAGTTTTATACAATCATCTACTCAAATCCATACATGAAAGCCTCACTACAAATCACTCAACCAAATACAGCAGCGGATACCCAGTACATATAGTAAGAAAACTAATATGCAAAGCCTCCTGCTCGTCTTCGTCATCTTCATCGTAGAACTCCTAGCACAGCACCTGTCACCTGCTACCTAGTCTGCCCATCCCAACATGGATGAACAGCCCAAGGTAATAAGAGGAGACATAAAACCTTGAGTCAGACAAAGTCTTAGTGAGCAGTAAATCAACTATCAAGCATACCAAAAGGGCATAAAGGATAAAAGGAATAGGAACCAAACCATCCCACTCCACCTCTTTCTACAGTGATAGCCCCAGTCATACACTAAGGAGAAGCAAGCATAACAACATAGACAATTAAGGTAAAGCGAATACCACTCGAGTCAAGGACGATGTTTCCCAAATACAAACCCCCAAGGCCTAAACCAAGATCAGATAAGCACCCAGAAAACACCGCTCTTGAAGCCGAATGATAATACAACCAAACATCCATGACTCTGGCTATCACTGTTATCCTTGCCTCGATTTCACCGTTAGTTGAATGACCATCTGTCAAGGGCTAATGGTAACCCCGGTTCTAACCATAACTCCGCACACTGCCTTGTGCCTAGGACTTATCTACTTTGCCCAGAGTACTCAACTACCTACCTGTAGTCTTTTGGGTGTCCCGACTACCTACCTGTAGTCGTTATGGGCGCCCCATGTACTCTTGCTTTTGAGCATGCTAGAACCTTCAACAACGACGAGATCCAAGCCTCCTAGCCATCCTTCTTGACGACTATCCTCATACAAGCTCAAGCTACCTCTTGAACAATCCATTATCAACCAACTTGAACTACTCTTCAAGTTATCAACATGCTTGAAATGATCCCTGCTTGGATTAAGCCAAGACTCACATCATACTTCGCTTCATCGCATCAAAGCAAAGTCTCAACTCAACAACATGGTTTGCCTCATCAAATCATGGCAAAGTCCCATCTCAACATCATCCAATCTATACATATGAGCTTCAACATCCGCTACATATGCCTTAAGCAGCTTTCACCATTCAAGAGCCTTCTTCCATAGCTTTTGAATCCTCTTTCATCATCTTGTTCCAAATCAACTACTAGCTAACTTGGAAACAATCAAATCAATCATACATTCAAATAATCAATCATTCAAACAAGATCTATTAAGCAATTTAAGCAATATCAACTATAATGGCAATTTCGTAAATAAACGAGCAAAAGTCCAACATATGTGAAATCATGGTTTTTAGCATAGATCTATCAATTATAAAACATGGGATTTTGTCTCTAATGCTTATTAAACAAACTTGCATAAGTAAACATCTTCAAAAACCATGGATCTAGACTTAGATCTAAGAAAAATGCATGAAATCTCTAACTTTAACACCCAAACATGCCACCAATCCAATATACTCCTTTGGATCCGCGTGAGAGATAACTACCACTCACCAAATCACCAAAACAACCTAAAATCAATCAACTTCAGATCTGGACAGCAAGGACTTGAGCTTGATCCGGAGAAATTTCACTTGAAACGGTGAAATCTAGCTTCTTCGGATGAAAATCTTCAACTTTGGCTCTTGATCTTTGATCTTGATCTTCAATCTAAATCTTCGGTCTTGGATGGATGTTAGAACTAGATTGGAATGGAGAAAAGAAGATGAAGAAATGTTGTAGTCGAGTCTTCAAAATGGCAGCACTTCGTCGCTTCAAAAACCGGTGCCAAAAAGTGAGCCAAACCCCTCTATTTATAGGCTGAACAACCCTTAGGTCGTCGCCCTTTAGGTCGTCCCCGACCTAACACTCCAACGACCTACGACACAACCCAGACATAACCTAAAACACAGGCCGCATATCCCAAGTCCTAAGTCGTATGACGACTTAACCACCATGCCGACTTACGACTTAATACCAGTGCCGACTCAAACCCCTGCCGACCTATGTCCCCAACGACCTAACAAACACACAATACAAAAGCCTCCGACCTAACTTAGGTCGTTGCCGACCTATCATGCTACGACCTAACAACATAGCCGACTCACGACTCAACCTATTTCCTTTAGGTCGCTACCCCCTCTTAGGTCGCTCTCCACTAGGTCGGTCACTTTCTTAGGTCGTTCCTCTATCCTAGGTCGCTCAACCGACCTAACTCTCAACACATTAACATCCTAACCCGTTAGCTCCTTAGGTCGCTCACCCCTACCTACGACCTATCCTATGAGTCGGTCATTCCTATAGGTCGCTCTACCGACCTATCTACCTTAGGTCGCTCTCCCGACCTATCTACCTTAGGTCGCTCCACACTAAACTCGGCCAGTTCCTAAGGTCGTCTACGACTTACTATAGGTCGGTCACCATCACTAAGTCGCCTAACTTTTAGGTCGTTGAATTTCTTAACCCGGCTAAGCCTACTAACTCGGCAACACCTATAGGTCGGTCCTCTATGAGTCGGTCACGACTCATCACTTGCACTCGGGTTAACTTCTAAACGACTCAAGCTAGAGACAACACAAACAACACTAACGACCTGCAAATTCTACGATTTATCGACACGTAAAATACGGGTCGTTACATTCTCTCCCCCTTAGGAATTTCGCCCCCGAAATTCCAAACAAACAACAGCAATCAAAGATATTCCGCATGCCTACCATCCAAAGCAATCAACAAACCATGCAACCAATTCTAGCCTAGCATGCAGAATTCTATGGCTTAGAACAAGCTACAAATTCATGAGATGTCACGACACTTTAGGGCCATACCTCGAAGAGTCCGGGATGAGCTGCCTTCATCCTCTCTTCCTCCTCCCATGTACAGTCGTTAACATCATCACTCCATTGTACCTTGAGCAACGTAATCGTCTTCCTCCTAAGCTGTTTCGTATCGGTTTCAACAATACGAAGCGGCTTACGAGGTCTCGTAACCATGGGATCAACCTCCAAATCTTCATAGCTATCAGCAGAAACCACTGTCTTTGGGTCGTGCACATACTTCCGTAGATAAGCTACATGAAAAACATTGTGCACACCCGCCATCTTTTCCGGTAACTCCAATCTATAAGCGAGCTTTCCAATACGCTCGATAATCGGGAATGGTCCAACAAATCTCGGAGTTAACTTTCCTTTCTTCCCGAATCTAATGACACTCTTCAGAGGAGAAATCTTCACAAAAACCATATCACCTACGTCGAATTCCAAATCCTTACGACGATTATCGGCATAACTTTTCTGACGATCTTGGGCTGCCTTCATTCTTTGCCGAATGATCTCTATACAATCCGAAGTCTGTCGAATCATCTCTGGCCCAAGTATCAGCTTTTCTCCAGTTTCCAACCAACATGTCGGGGAGTTACACGGTCTTCCATACAATGCCTCATATGGTGCCATACCAATACTCGACTGATAACTGTTGTTATAAGCAAACTCCACCAAATGAAGGTGATCTTCCCATGACCCTCCGAAGTCCAAAACACATGCTCTAAGAAGATCTTCCAAAACTCGGTTGACTCTCTCAGTCTGACCATCTGTTTGAGGGTGATAAGCTGTACTCAAACACAACTCGGTTCCCAAAACTTCCTGGAAGCTCTTCCAAAATCCACTAGTGAACAACGGATCTCGATCGCTTACTATACTCTTCGGAACACCATGGAATCGAACAATCCACTTCACATATAGCTCAGCCAACTTCGATGCAGTCCTAGTCGATCGAACAGGAATGAACCTTGCACTCTTGGTCAAACGATCTACTGTGACCCAAATCCCTTCATTTCCTGCCCTAGTTCTAGGTAGACCATCGATAAAATCCATCGACACTTGCTCCCACTTCCATGCAGGAACCTCTAATGGCTGAAGTAATCCACTGGGCTTCTTCTGCTCAGCTTTCACCAACTGGCAATTCATACACTTGGAAATAAAATTTCCAACATCCTTCTTCATACCTTCCCAGTAGTAGGTTCTCTTCATATCCCGATACATCTTATTTCCACCTGGATGAATTGTCAACTTCGAGTGATGACTCTCCCTCAGAACTTCATCTCTCAATCCATCTACATCGGGAACAACTAGTCGCCCTTGCTTTCGAAGCCAACCCTCTCGATCGACCTCGAATCCCTTATCCTTCTCCGGGTCCAATCCAGATTCCAAATCACAGATAATCTTGACAAGCTTATCATCTCCCTTTTGGCTCTCGCCAACCCTTTCCACAAGAGTAGGCCTTATCGATAAGTTTGCCAACATCTTAGGTTCCAATTCACATCTAGGCCTGAAGTCAAATCCAGCCAAATACTCAAGACTCTTCCATTCCGAAAACATGGCTCCCAATCCTGCTTGTCTTCGACTTAACGCATCTGCCACTGCGTTACCTTTTCCTGGAGTATAGGCTATACCAAAATCATACGATGCTAAGAACTCTAGCCACCTTTGCTGTCGAAGATTCAAATCCTTTTGGGAAAACAGATACTTCAACGACTTATGATCTGTAAACAGCTCGAATCTAACTCCCAATAGATAGTGTCTCCACATCTTCAAAGCAAACACAATCGCCGCTAACTCCAAATCATGAGTCGGATAATTCCTTTCATGCGGCTTTAGTTGTCGACTAGCATACGCAACAACTTTATGCTTCTGCATTAGCACCGCTCCTAGTCCAGTGCCACATGCATCGGTGTAAACCACCATCTCATCATTCCCACTTGGAATAGTCAAAACAGGAGCACTTGTCAGTCGCTCTTTCAGGATCACGAAAGCTTGCTCACATTTATCATCCCATTTGAACACTTGGTTCTTCTTCGTCAATCCTGTCAACGGTGCAGCTATCTTGGAAAAGTCTTTGATAAACCGACGATAATATCCTGCTAATCCAAGAAAACTTCTCACATCAGATGCATTCTTAGGCCTAACCCAATCCTGGATCGCTGCCACCTTAGCGGGATCAACCGCTATTCCATTTCCAGAAATAACATGACCTAAGAACCTCACTTCATTCTTCCAGAAGTGACACTTCGAAAACTTAGCCTTCAGCTGATGTTTCCGTAAGATTCCTAAAACAATCCTCAAGTGCGTCTTGTGCTCTTCCTCAGTTCTGGAATAAACCAAAATATCATCCACGAACACAAGCACGAACTTATTCAACTGATCTCTGAACACTCTATTCATAAGATCCACAAAATATGCTGGCGCGTTAGTCAACCCAAACGGCATTACCAGCCACTCATAAAACCCGGATGGTGTCCTGAAAGCAGTCTTCGGCACACTATCCTTCGCCACTCTCAACTGGTGAAATCCCGTTGCCAAATCCATCTGAGAAAACACCTTAGCCTCGTGAAGCTGATCAAACAAGTCATCTATTCTCGGCAATGGATACTTGTTCTTCTTAGTCACCTTATTCAGCTCACGATAATCCACACACAACCTCAACGATCCATCCGCTTTGGTTGCGAACACAACTGGCGCACCCCATTCGGACACACTTCTCCGAATGAATCCTTTCTGCAAAAGGTCATCAACTTGCACCTTCAGCTCTTGCTGCTCCCTCGGTGCCATCCGCCTAAGAGGCATCACAACAGGTCTGGCTCCCTCAACTAGATCGATACGAAACTCGATCTCCCTATGCGGCGGCAACCCTTTGACTTCCTCAAAGACATTCTCAAACTCATTCACAATAGGCACCAATGACAGTCCATCCCGTGGAACAACTAGCGAATACATGAAGCTCATGAAGACGCCTTCTTCATGCTTACATCGTATCACAACCTTTCGCCCTTCCACATTCCCGACTGTCACCTCAAGCCTCTCACAATCAATCCTTGCCGCATACTTCCTAAGCCAGTCCATACCCAAAATAATTCCGAACCCCGCAAAGTTCAGAACAAAGCAATCACAAACAAACGAGCAATCATGACTCGACACAACTAGACCACGGCATATCATACACAAACATGACGAACCCCCCACTGGATTAGTCACAACCAATGGCCTATCAACAATATCCGGTTTCATACCTAACCGGCTTACCAAATCATCACAAACAAAAGAATGCGACGCTCCAGTATCAAACAACACTCTAACTGGAACACCACAAATAGAAAGAGTACCTTGAACAACCACACTCTTCCCCTTCTCTTCAGCAGTAGGAGCTTTCGAAGACGATGGAACAGCCCCCAAAGCATAGGCTTGCACAACCTGCCTATCTTTCCTCGGTTCTGGACAATCCTTCTTGATATGTCCCAGCTTATCACAGTTGTAACACTTTCCCGGCACTTTGGGATTCTTACAATCTTTGTAAAGATGGCCCTTCTGCTGGCAGTTATAGCAAGTCACTTCACTCTTCGGCTTCTTCTGGCCATCCCTACCCCTCTGTTGCTGTTGTTTCCTCTTCTTATTGCCACTCTGCTGTGGTTTAGATCCTTCCCTGGTTACAGCAACAACAGATACTTCCTTAGGGAACAAACTCTCATGCCTGAGAGCTTTCTCCACAAGCTTCTCAAATGGATCGTCCAGATGATCCACTAACTGCCTCCCAAGATAAGCATCCAGACCAGTCACAAACTTTTCATTCTTCTGGTAGGGAGAATCAATATACGATCTGGCATACTTAGATAAGGCTTCAAACTCAGAAATATACTCAAGAACAGGTCTTCCCCCTTGCTTGAGCTCTACAAACTTCTTAAACAAGACAGATTTCTGAGAAGTAGAGATGAACTTAGCTCCAAATCTAACTTGGAATTGCCCCCAAGTAATCTCTTCTTCTGGAGTATCGATGGTGATAGAATTCCACCAATCAGCAGCTCTTCCCTGAAGCTGTCTCGATGCAAGCTTTCTCTTAGTTGCATCCTCAATCCCTAAGTCACCAAAGATCCTTCGACATGCATCAATCCATCTCTGCACCTCAATAGTCGACTCCGTCCCCAAGAAAGCTTTTCCTCCAAGAGAAGTATAATCCTTGCAAAGCTTAGCAAAATCCACCGGTCTTGGAGCTTGAACTTGAACTCCCACATCCACTGATGATCCTGAAGCTGGTATCCTTCTCATGATCGAAGTCATCATCGCTTCGAACATTGTTCCATAATCAACAGCTCCTTCACCAGCACGGCTTTCCCTTGCAGCTGGTCTCCCTCTTCGACTCATCCTTAATATCTGTAATAAGAATGATTAGAACACCTTAAGAAACAACTGCATAAGGAGTTCAAATCCTTCTAGGCTACTATATTATATATAGTAATCATCCATCAAAATACAATTACGTCTCTCTTACGTAGTTACATCAGCGAGCGTTGGCTAAAATCGATTAACCAAAGCTCTGATACCAAATGTGACGACCGCCCATGACTCCCGCACCAAAACAAGGAAATAATGCGCTGAAAGGCGTGCCAGGCAGCCATGGACGATAGTCAGGGTAAAACAAAACAAAAGAATCTCTATCGTACAACTCACAGCGCATGGATAAAATACAATAGAGAAATATAATATAGTGAAGCTCCATAGAACAGAACATCATCATATAAGCATCACAGTAGTTTTATACAATCATCTACTCAAATCCATACATGAAAGCCTCACTACAAATCACTCAACCAAATACAGCAGCGGATACCCAGTACATATAGTAAGAAAACTAATATGCAAAGCCTCCTGCTCGTCTTCGTCATCTTCATCGTAGAACTCCTAGCACAGCACCTGTCACCTGCTACCTAGTCTGCCCATCCCAACATGGATGAACAGCCCAAGGTAATAAGAGGAGACATAAAACCTTGAGTCAGACAAAGTCTTAGTGAGCAGTAAATCAACTATCAAGCATACCAAAAGGGCATAAAGGATAAAAGGAATAGGAACCAAACCATCCCACTCCACCTCTTTCTACAGTGATAGCCCCAGTCATACACTAAGGAGAAGCAAGCATAACAACATAGACAATTAAGGTAAAGCGAATACCACTCGAGTCAAGGACGATGTTTCCCAAATACAAACCCCCAAGGCCTAAACCAAGATCAGATAAGCACCCAGAAAACACCGCTCTTGAAGCCGAATGATAATACAACCAAACATCCATGACTCTGGCTATCACTGTTATCCTTGCCTCGATTTCACCGTTAGTTGAATGACCATCTGTCAAGGGCTAATGGTAACCCCGGTTCTAACCATAACTCCGCACACTGCCTTGTGCCTAGGACTTATCTACTTTGCCCAGAGTACTCAACTACCTACCTGTAGTCTTTTGGGTGTCCCGACTACCTACCTGTAGTCGTTATGGGCGCCCCATGTACTCTTGCTTTTGAGCATGCTAGAACCTTCAACAACGACGAGATCCAAGCCTCCTAGCCATCCTTCTTGACGACTATCCTCATACAAGCTCAAGCTACCTCTTGAACAATCCATTATCAACCAACTTGAACTACTCTTCAAGTTATCAACATGCTTGAAATGATCCCTGCTTGGATTAAGCCAAGACTCACATCATACTTCGCTTCATCGCATCAAAGCAAAGTCTCAACTCAACAACATGGTTTGCCTCATCAAATCATGGCAAAGTCCCATCTCAACATCATCCAATCTATACATATGAGCTTCAACATCCGCTACATATGCCTTAAGCAGCTTTCACCATTCAAGAGCCTTCTTCCATAGCTTTTGAATCCTCTTTCATCATCTTGTTCCAAATCAACTACTAGCTAACTTGGAAACAATCAAATCAATCATACATTCAAATAATCAATCATTCAAACAAGATCTATTAAGCAATTTAAGCAATATCAACTATAATGGCAATTTCGTAAATAAACGAGCAAAAGTCCAACATATGTGAAATCATGGTTTTTAGCATAGATCTATCAATTATAAAACATGGGATTTTGTCTCTAATGCTTATTAAACAAACTTGCATAAGTAAACATCTTCAAAAACCATGGATCTAGACTTAGATCTAAGAAAAATGCATGAAATCTCTAACTTTAACACCCAAACATGCCACCAATCCAATATACTCCTTTGGATCCGCGTGAGAGATAACTACCACTCACCAAATCACCAAAACAACCTAAAATCAATCAACTTCAGATCTGGACAGCAAGGACTTGAGCTTGATCCGGAGAAATTTCACTTGAAACGGTGAAATCTAGCTTCTTCGGATGAAAATCTTCAACTTTGGCTCTTGATCTTTGATCTTGATCTTCAATCTAAATCTTCGGTCTTGGATGGATGTTAGAACTAGATTGGAATGGAGAAAAGAAGATGAAGAAATGTTGTAGTCGAGTCTTCAAAATGGCAGCACTTCGTCGCTTCAAAAACCGGTGCCAAAAAGTGAGCCAAACCCCTCTATTTATAGGCTGAACAACCCTTAGGTCGTCGCCCTTTAGGTCGTCCCCGACCTAACACTCCAACGACCTACGACACAACCCAGACATAACCTAAAACACAGGCCGCATATCCCAAGTCCTAAGTCGTATGACGACTTAACCACCATGCCGACTTACGACTTAATACCAGTGCCGACTCAAACCCCTGCCGACCTATGTCCCCAACGACCTAACAAACACACAATACAAAAGCCTCCGACCTAACTTAGGTCGTTGCCGACCTATCATGCTACGACCTAACAACATAGCCGACTCACGACTCAACCTATTTCCTTTAGGTCGCTACCCCCTCTTAGGTCGCTCTCCACTAGGTCGGTCACTTTCTTAGGTCGTTCCTCTATCCTAGGTCGCTCAACCGACCTAACTCTCAACACATTAACATCCTAACCCGTTAGCTCCTTAGGTCGCTCACCCCTACCTACGACCTATCCTATGAGTCGGTCATTCCTATAGGTCGCTCTACCGACCTATCTACCTTAGGTCGCTCTCCCGACCTATCTACCTTAGGTCGCTCCACACTAAACTCGGCCAGTTCCTAAGGTCGTCTACGACTTACTATAGGTCGGTCACCATCACTAAGTCGCCTAACTTTTAGGTCGTTGAATTTCTTAACCCGGCTAAGCCTACTAACTCGGCAACACCTATAGGTCGGTCCTCTATGAGTCGGTCACGACTCATCACTTGCACTCGGGTTAACTTCTAAACGACTCAAGCTAGAGACAACACAAACAACACTAACGACCTGCAAATTCTACGATTTATCGACACGTAAAATACGGGTCGTTACATTTTATTTGAAAACTCTTGATTTAAAAAATTTATTTTATTTATTAAAAGAAATTTTTTTGTTATTTTAAAAGTATATTTTGATTTTATGTGTATTATAATTTCAAACCTGAATAAATAGAATATTTTCGGAAAATGTGGATTTTGGTCAATTTGGTCAAACTTTGACTTTTAAATTTAAATTTTAAATATTTGAATTCTTTAATTTTATCTTTCATTATGAAAATAAATTAAATTTCAAGAATACTGCTTTTTGTTCCGTTGAAATCCAATTTATATTGCGAAAGTTATGCTTTTTACAATATTGTATGTAAATTGATTTATTTAATAAAATTGTCTATTTTAATTTATATAAATATCATGTTCAAATATGTGTTATATGACATGTGAGGTATATATTTTTATTTTAAAGTGATGTTATAATTTTCCTAAGCTTATTGTATTTTATTTTCAATTTTTAAAACCTAGTTTCTATTTTTAAGCTATTTTCCTAATTAATTTATATTTATCTAAAATATATTTATTTATTTTCTTTCATACTTTAATTTGTTGTGTTTAATTTTATTTATTTACATTTTTCATTTATTTAAAAATTCAAAAAGAAAATGGGAAATTTGAAGAGTTTTGAACCTTTCACATGCCATTGACTTTTCACCTCCTTTTTGCCTTTTCATTTTCAATCAACACTTCCATTCATTTGGGCTGACTACTTCTTCTCTTCTGCCGTATCTTCATTTCCATTTTCACGCAAAGGAAAAAATTTTCTCATCTAAAATTTTCGGCCATCAATTCTGAACCAAATTTGGTAATGTTTTTTACTTTTTTTTCTTACAACTTTTCTTGTTTTATTTACTTTGTTTGCCTATGCTTCACCTAAAATGTTCGGCCATAGCTTGCTCCTCCTTCACCACCACCTTCATCACTACCACACTTGGCTATCACCTCCTCCAACACCTTGTCCATGTCAGGCCATGCATCACCTAGGTTGGAAACTCCATAAAATATTGCAACACCACTTGAAAACTATATAGCCGAGCACCATCATGCCTTCACCACATCACACCCTATCTTGGCCACCACTTGCATCACCACCACCAGCCTCTTCATGACCTTTAGCCACTACCACACCATCCCCTAACCTCCACCAGACCTAGCCGTGCCACTTTGAGCCATGGTCGTGACTTGTAGTGGTGAAAAAAATTGCCTTTGTTGCCTTGAACTTTGTTTCATGCCATAAAACAACTTCCACTCCTTCACTTCCTCATTATGGCCGACCATATTGATCCATACCTGATCCAAATTCACACCATAGGATGTGCATTTTTATACCTAGGCCGAGCATAGGGTAGGTGAAAGCAAGTGCAAGTGGTTTGGTTCTTCGTTGTGCATTATTTCTAGAGTTGTTCAATGTGATATTTGTGTTGGATATTTATGTGCTTTATTATTTTTTGTTCCATATGTACAAGACAACTATTTTGGCCCTCCTCTCACTTAAATCTATAATCATGCCTTCGTGCTTTCCGGGTGTTTGTTTGTATGTCTGAATCGGTTATCTCCAGCTTGTAGAGGTGAGTATTTCTCAACAGACATTCTGTACTTATATAATTAGTAAATTGACACCATTTGAATCTGTAGATTATATTATTATGTTGTAACTGCCTGTGATATTATTTATGTGATGATCACCCTATTTATACACCTGTCATATCATCTGTTACTGTTATATAATGCTATTCTGTTTATTTATATCAGTTTATCACACTACAAGTTCCCTGTAGAATAGAACACTATGGGTCGAAATGATACATACTCGAACAGACTTTAGGAAAAAATCGTTACGGGCTGAAATGATAGGCTTGAATGATTTTTATTTATTTCATTTAACTTGGGATTGCGGGTTTCAAATGATCGAACCCGGTTTTCTTTGTAAATTATGGATTAAAATGATATATTATCCGTATCATTTGACTTAGGTTAGAAACTTATATACAGAACCATGGTTAATATATATTTTTCTAAAAGTTTTAAAATATTATAAAAATGTAAATATTATGATATTTTTATTTAAATTTAAATTTAAAAATGATTTTTACAAAATATTAGTGGTTTTCTATAAGTTAAATAAGTGAAATAAATAAATGGTATGGTAGGATTCGAAATGTAACATCCCAAGATTTTGAATTTGAAATTCGGTAAATTATTTGAACTTCTAAATTTAAATTTAGAAATTTCAAGAAAAATAAAATATTGTTAATAGTAATATTACAAAGATGTATGGAATTTAATAAATAGTTAAGTTTAAATAAATAATAATAATAATAAATAAATAAAAACATATAACAAGCAAGAAAATTGTTTTGAACAATAAAATAAATATACGTGATAAATTACAAGTTAATAAATAAACTTTAAATTAAAAATAAAATTTAAGAAAATGTATGTTTGTAATAAAATTTATATAGTTATAAAATGACAAATGACATACACATGAACTTGCATGAAATAAATATAAACAAGAAAAAAACTGTAAAATAAACTTAGTACTTATAAAATATAAAATCAAACAACAAATATGATTGTTAACAAGCATGGGAAGCATGAAGCATTAAATGCTATTTACTCATCAGCCCATAAACAAGATCTGCCAAACAAAAACATTTGATTTTAAGAATCTACAAAGTAAAGCAAATTTGTAGTTGCAAGAATTTAAAGTAAAGATTGCTGTAAACAAGCTTAAGCAATAAATGTTAATTACTCTTCATCATGTACAAGATCACATCAGCCCTTTGAAAGATGGAAGAAGGTCTTTTGTTGTACAAAGCATGTATAAAGTAATTATACAATATAGTACTTTAGTAAACCTTACCTGTACACAATCTTCATATATATATATATATATATATATATATATATGTACACATACAAAAACCTTTGGTTCGTTCAACAAATCTTAGCAAAGAAACAGAAATTAAAAAGAAAAGCGAACATCACTTTTTATTCAAGTTAAAAGCAATTTACTGAAGGGAAATAGAAAAGAAGATTCAATCTACAGATTTTCAAAACAAAAGAAAAGTGTTCTCTGTTCATCCATATTTCTGTGAGTAAACATAGATTTAAAATTTAAGTATAATTAAAAACTGAACGGTTGATTCTTGATAATATTGTGAATATAGTTTGTGTTTATATATACGGATTGTCCTGTGTAATATGGAATAAACTATAAGTCTCTTTTTATTGATTACAGAGTTGAAATTTTTTCAAACTCAAATTTCTTTTCTTCTAATCATTTTTAAGCTTTAAGCTTTCAATTCAAACAAGATGTTTTAAACTTAAATTAGGATTTTAAAAGCTAATTTAAACCGTGTTTATAAGTATCATCACTGTAATATTGTTTACAGGTGTTCAACTAAAATTTGATGAAAAAAATTAATTGTTGAAAAATGTTAATTCAAGATTATATATTGAATCTATACTGAAATCCATGATTTTTAAAAACAAAACGAAGATTTTTAATGAAGCGTTTCAAAAGCAGTTTGATAAATATATAAGTTCGCAATTTTCTAAATTTCTGACAATCAAATCAATTATAATTGCTAAAATTTTATTTGAAGCAAGTTGGAACATTGATGATCTCAGGAAAATTATCAATTAATTTTTCTATTTCGTGAATAGGGAGGACGAGTGCGATTTAGGGTTTAACCCTGGGTTTTGAAATGTTCGGTAAACATGATGATTTCGCCACCACGAGATGATCGAGTCGCTCGAGATCGAGGGAGATGATGGCTTGGGGTGTGGACGTGGTGTGGTCGAAGTTGCAAATTTTCTGGTGGCCTGAGACGTGGTGGAGAGGCAAATTCGTCTCGGTGGTTTCGAGTTACAGTACGATAAAATGGTGAGAATTTGATTTCGGGTATTTTGTGTCGAATCGTGTTGTGATTTAGAGCGTAGGGATGAAGCGCGACTTGCTGGAGGTCGCGATGGCCATCGGAGTGGCGGCGAACCACCGTGCACGTGCACGGTAGTGTTGGTGTCTGCAGTTTGGTTATCAGTAAGTTGAGCATTGAAAGCTCGAGTTGAACTCGAGAATTGGCACCTTTTGCTTCGGGATGAAACTCGCATACATGAGTATATCTGGGCTATCATAGTTTAGGTACTTAAACTAGAAAGAATTAAAAAAAAGAAAAAAGAAGAAGAAGAAAAAACAGGGACGGGAAGAGGAGAGGAAGACGCGGGGAAGTTGCTGGGAATACTCAAGCTCTACTCGAGTCATTATCATGTTTGCTCGGGTTTTATTTTTTAATTGGGTTAGGCCCAATAAAACTAGGAATTCATAATGTTAAGTAATTTAAAAATTTGCAATGTAAACAATATTGATTATGTCAAGTTAAAAAAAATACTATAAGTAAATTATTTAACCATGTTTAAAATTTAAATTAACCCTTTAATTAAATAATTAAATTTGAATTAAGAATTGAAGTTAATTTACATTTAAATTTTCAATGTAACAATAAATTGATTTTTAAAGTGTAAAGCATATTTTCAAATGATAATTAAGGTAAATAATTAGTATTAATTAATGATTTTAAAAAGAAATCAAGAATGATATACAATTTGAAATTAAAATTGATCGATAAACAATTAAGTGTTCAAATTAATTTGCAAATTAAGAATTTGTTATTCAGATAAATTAAAGTCGACAAATCAAATTGGCGGTTAATCAAATAATAAATTAAGAAACAATTAATCGAGTTAATTAAGATTTAATTTATTTTATCCAAATTTTAATCATTCATTTTAAACATCACTACAAATAATTGTGTGGTAAGTTTATTTAGACCACATTGGAAAATAATTAACTATGGTTGTGCACGATATTGATATTTCTATTCTGTTTGTGATACTGTGTGATGTAGATTGCCATGTACTGCACTGTAATTGTGATTTGTTCTGTATTGATGTGAATACCCTGGTTGCCCATAAAATGGCATTTAAACTTCGATGCAATAGGGAATCAAATTTCGGTTAGTTATCCGAAACCCACATCGAACCTGTAAATTTTTATGAACGATATATCCACATGTTTTAAAAATTGACTCTCACTATTCGGTTTAGCCGGGAAAGGACCTTTGTGTCATATAAACCATTCCTAATAAGTGATACGACGAAATGGATGAGCATGTGAAGATCGGTGGTGAAGACCGGGTATTTGCGAGAACGATAGGATGACCTATCGAATGACTCTGCACTGAGTTGCTCCGGTATAGGGTTCTCTATATGTGATGGGGAGTCCGATCGGAATTGTGGACGCCCGGATTGCAAGGACTTCTTCAAAAGTGCCTTCGGTTCTGTTCGAACCTAGAACAGACTTGTATGGATTGTATGTCTGACATTACAATTGAGATATAAAGAAGATTTCTTTCAAATACATTTCTGTTGGTGGCGGAGAATTTATTCTCTTAGCTTAACACCCTTCTCTGAGACGTACGAGCTCAGAGGTTATGTAGTTGAAGGTTATCAATAATATATTCCCAACTTGGTAATGTGGCATGCTGAGTGCTGCCGACCATTTGTTGATCAAAGCGTGGCTTTTGTGAAAAGCGTAGCTTTGTGGACGAGACTTCGTCGAACCTCACAACCCGGTAATGGTCGAAACAGGAAAGATGCAGCAAGGTTATTGGGGGTAGCGCCCCTTAAGGTATGTGCATTATCTTCTGGATAGAAGTGGTATCATGGTATGGAGCCCAGATACTTAACTTATGTGGATATCGCAGATATATATATATATATATATATATATATATATATATATATATATTACTTTGTGATTTGTTGCCGGGGCCCTGGATAAAGGTTGGTTACAACCGGGGGATGGCATACTCGTGTCAGTAGTTAACAAGTAAGGGGTAACCCGGCCTTGTGTTGGCAGAGATCCGGTTAGGTTCTTGGGTCGTCCCTCCAGAGGCGTACCCATGTGGCCCAGGAAGTTCCTTAGCCTGACCATTCGTTGGAAATCCAAAGAAACAATACGAGCCCCGTACGGTTTTAGTTGTAGAACCTGTCATTTAACATGGCAGCTATAGTAGGCATAATATAATGGTACCTATGTTGGCTAAGATTTATATTCTATTTTCGAAATGCTTTATACACTATGCACTAGTAACAATATCAAAGAAATTTCCTCATACCAAGCATATTTGACTATCATAAGAAGAAATCTCCTCCAATTCTGCGTTCTCATTGTGTGTGTGGCGGGAGGTCTTATGGTAGTTCCATTTTTAAAAGCATACCGAAAATTCTTTTATAAATCTAGTTTCTTTGAAAGCAACTGTTTTTGTTTACTCATACCAGTCCCATGACTGACCTGGAGTTTATTGTTTCTTTCCTAAACTCTGGGTGCCCATAATTTTTACTCGGACAGCCTAGTAGCAGGTTTTTCGTATTTTGGAGCTAGCTTGGATTTGTAGTCTTCTGGGAGCTTTGGATTAGGAAATCTTTTGAAGTATTGGAGTTTTGAAGACCTTGTCAAAGTTGAAGTATGTTGGAAACTTCTTGAAGTTTCTGTTATCGTATTATTGTTGTATCATATGTGTATCACTCTGATATTTAGGATTGATGTTGTATTGGATATTGTATCATGTTACACCTGTGTTGATATATGACATTCATTTTGTTTCCGCCGTTTTATATTCATCTGATGTTGTTATAAGCTCCATCCGAACTGAAATTTGACGTTCGAATCTCCGGCAGTTAAATACAAGTGAGGTATTTGATGTCGACTTTTGAACGTTGAATTTTGGGTCGTGACACGAAATATAAGTCAATTTTGAAATTTATGATTTTGGTTATATAAGAAGTTTAAGTTAAGTAAGAAAATATGATAATTTGATTTAAATTTAAATTTAAAAATGATTTTATAAAGTGTAATGATTTTCTATAAATTAAAACATAGTTAAATAAATAAAAGTTTAAAATCGAAATTTGAAAGATAACTTAACTTAGAAAATGTGAAATGTGTTTGCAAATGAAAAGTTAAGTTAAGAAAAAAATAAATGGAATTTAAATTTAATTTAGGAAATGGTACATTAAATTTAAGTGTTAAGTAAATGAAACGTTATACATTTGTATATTAAATTTTATAAGTGAAATGTTAAAGAAATTTGATTTTGTATGAAATTTCACTTTATAAAATCATAAATTAAAGGGTATTTAAATGATCATTTTTTAGTGAGAAAATATGATTCTTTTAAGTTAAAAATGGTTTAAATTAAAGTTTAATGGTTTATGGAATTGCATTGAAATTTGAAATTTAATTTAACAGCATTTCAGAAATGCTATCATTTTTGAAGTAAAGGATATTACAACATTTCTATGTGCTGTAGTTGGTACAAATAAACTTAATGGCTAAAATTGAAATAAGGGCTATTACAGCACTTTGTAAGTGCTGTAGTTGCAGAATTTAACTAAAGCTTTTATTTGGAACTTGAACTATTACAGCATTTCTGTAAATGCTGTCTTTGTTAAATTAAATTGTTTTCAAATGAAATTTTCCACAGCATTTTCTAAATGCTACGAAAGTTGAAATTTCACCGTTTGAATAAATTTAAGTGAACAAATTGAATTCTAAAAAGACTAAAAATTTAGGAACTAAATATTTGATTATTTAATAGAATAACTTTATTTTTTAAATGGTTTAAATGGAATATTTTGCTTTGAAATATAAACCATTTTAAAATGTGATTTGAAATGGTATTTAAATTAAATAAAAATGAACGTGGTTTCGGAATGATATGATATTTTGATATTTCGAAATGAATTTGAAGTGATATTGAATTTTTAAATGATATTTGATTTAGAAGTATAAAATACCATTTTTGAATTTTAACCACGGGATGTATTTAATTTATGGTTTAACCGACCCTTAGAGGATGGGAGATCCCAAACATCCTTTAAGTTATGGTGCATTATTACTACAGTTCACTTGAGTTGGTTTACATTATATAAGTATGTATGTCTTGACTCAAGTGTTTTATGTTTTACTTTACGCTCGGGTCAGCCTGGGTATTTGCAGCTTAGCTTTGGATTTCTTTTCTGGAGCTAGGAATCGCTGGAGATTTTTCTTGTCTAGTTATCTATTCCCTCTTAGTTTCTGTTGTTCTATCTCAGCTCCGGTATTTATAAACTTCTATGTATTTGATATTTCTATTGCATATGTTATTAAGACTGATATTATGTATTTGTTTTGAGATTTTGTTATAGTAGCTTCATTAACTGCTATGGTATT
This sequence comes from Allium cepa, assembly GCA_030765085.1. Taxonomy (NCBI): domain Eukaryota; kingdom Viridiplantae; phylum Streptophyta; class Magnoliopsida; order Asparagales; family Amaryllidaceae; genus Allium; species Allium cepa. The sequence continues at coordinate 577,001,278 of CM060943.1, read as the reverse complement.
TTAATTTCCGCTGCGAATTATTCTGCATATCTGTGTCTGTGATTGTTTTTCATTTGCTCCAAATTTATATTACAATGCGGTATTTTGAGCAATTCAAATCCGATGTGTGTGGATGCGAATGGCTGAAAATATCGGGCTGTTACATTTGGTATCAGAGCTTTGGTTTTTAGCCAAACGATAGCCTGCGGGGCAAAAACTCATTAGAGATATGGTAGAAATACCCTAGAATGAGTGAAATCAATCTAAGAATCCTTTCTTTGTGAAAGAACGTATTTTCGAAGTATAAAATGATTTCTAAATGATTTTTAAAGGATTTTGAAAGATTATATTAGTATAAAAAAATTTCTTATTTTGAAATCAAGATTTTCTAAACTTCATTCCTTCTGTATCCACCTTGTCAGTAATCTCTTGGTTTGGATTCTTATCGATTAGGATTCCCTGAACTTTGGAACGCTCCTACTTGTTCTGAAATCAAGTCTTGCCTTCACTATTTTATCCTTTTGATTTTGGGCATCCTATAACTTCACTTTCAAATGACCTCTATAAAGATCGGTGATTCCGCAAGTCTTTGAATGATTTGTAAAGGGGTGAAACTGCTTTAGAATTGGCATTGATTCACCGAAGATTTCTGTATCCTCGGATTTCGATGCTATCTTTCTCCTGCTCTACCTAGATTCTACCTCTGGCGATCAAATTTCGATTTGCTTTAGATTTCAGAATTGATTATATTCCTGAAGTCATGGTTGACCGGTAAAGGCCGCCCGCGATTTATATAAGCTTATCATCTCCTATTTGTTAATTAAATTATCTTATCTTCGTTCGAGCTTATCTTTGAACTAGAATTCTATTTGATTGGTGTTCCTCTAAATTCGAATTTTTGTTTGTTGGAAATCCATCCTTCAATTATTCCTTGGAAAAATTTGTGTTTGGTTGTATTTTGAAATGGTGCGTACATCGAAATTATTATTTTGATAAGGATGACCCTATTTTATATATAAAGTGAAATGTTTTCAATAAGGATTTTTATATCTTTTGAAAATGAAAATTTGAATCTTTGAAGGGATTTGAAATTTTGAAAATTTATAATAAATTTGATTTAAATAAAAAAGACTTATAACTGAAGGGTTTTAATTTGAATTTCGAGGAATCGAACTCCGGTGTTTTGAAATCGGTTTTAAGATTTTGGAAATATATAATAATAATATGATTTAAAGAAATTTTTCCTAATAAGAATGTTTCAAATGTATTCGAATGAATTCCAATGATTTCAAAAGAGATTTCAAAGAAGTTTTAAGAAAATAAAAGTCTAGAACCCACTTATGTCGCTGGAAATTAATTTCGGTGATGAATGCATGCATCATCGACATTGATTTTCGAGTTTCTGATTGGGGGAGAGGCCATTCTAGTAGCTTTTCTATGCGAGTGATTTTGTGAAACTAATAATGATTTCAGATTTTGTAGTATGGTTTGATATTCAAAAGATATATACATACATACATATATATATATATATATATATATATAATAATTTAAAGTATGCCGATGTTCAATTCTCGAGTTTCAGATTGTTTTGGGTATAACCTTATCTATTGGAATTGATTTACAGATTTGATGGTGATTTCCAGCCTTTGGATTTTTAATGCGATTTCTTCTTCTATACCTTAAAGTTCGAGCACTTCCAGATCAAGGTTTAATTTTCAAAACTAGAATAAAATTTAGTGTCAAATAGTTTGAAAGGTAAATTGATCTTTTGAATAGAAATAAATAGTTTAATGGTTTTAGAAGGGATGGTTATAACTTGGAAACCATTTTGGGTATAATTGATTTTGAGAAAGATATTTGGTTTTAAAATAGAATGGATAGTAAAGCCCAGTATTTATACGATAGTTTTTGAAATGAATTTGTTTGACCTAAATTTGTTGATTTGGAAACCAGGATTATTTTCTAAATCTATTGTTTTAAGAACTTTGAAACTGAATATATGTAATTTGGAAGAAATGATTTGGCGAAATCATATATATTTTGAAACTGAACTGATATTGAAAAGGAATTGAAATTGAGAACCTTGTTTTACTAAATACTGTGATTTGGGAGTTATCGAACTTATATAAAAGAGATTTGAATAAGTATGAAATTGATTTGAAAACTATTGATTTGGAAAAGGTACTCAATTTGGAAAGTGAAATCGTATGTAATCAAAGTCTGTATAAGTGTGGTTTGATATACTATTGATTTTGGAAAGTAATCGATTTGAAATGGAATCTTATATATGATGGACTTTAAATAAGTATGATATTTGAAAGTGATTTAAAAAGGTAAAACATGATACATATTTTTGAAGTAAAGATATGGAAAGTACCTTCTGCTTGATATCCGCTTTGTGGACACACTGTGGATTCATTCTATTAATATTATTCTCTTTGATTTGGGTTTTCCGGATATGATACTCGAGTGTCCATCGAAATCTATGGCGGTCTCCATGGTCTTACGAGGGCGATTACATAGCATAATTCGTAGGGGCTGCAAGAGCATACGGTTACGGATGTTTCCTAGGGGATCCAGGCGTAACCATTATGTATCTACGATCTATTGGGTCGCTTGGTAGCGTACTCTGCAGAGGCTCCGAGAGCCTAAGGGTATGGATGTTTCCTGGAGGATCTAGGCATAACCATTTTGTATCTGTGGTACTACCAGTCTTCATGGCATAATCACAGGGCTGCAGTAGTCAGCCTACGGGTACAGATGTTTCCTGGGGGATCCAGGCGTAACAATTGTTTATCCACGATCCATGATCGACATGTTTTGGTTTGGTTGTTTTGTTTGGATTATATTTTCTATATTTGTTTTTTTAAGAAGGTTTTCCAGTATTTTCACTGGGTGTCGAAACAAGTCTACTAAGTACCTGGAGAATTCTAGCTTTGCGCCTGATCAACGCACGGTCAGAGTCTGCAGGAACGAAAGTAAACTTGTTAAGACATCGAGTTATAAAGTATTTTGATAAATTATTATATAAAGGATATTTTGATAATTTATTTTACCTATCTAAATAATTTAAAATGTTTTAAATACTGTTTACTTCGAACTAACAAATTTGAATCAAATGACTAGTCATCATATAAAAATATATTTAAATTGCTACAAATATAAAATTTAAATTGAAGTTTATATAGTTTTAAAAATATGGTTCATCCTTGTCTTTCAACCTACTTTCCCTTCTAGTTATTTCTATCTTCTTCTTCTTTGTGGGTCCTTTCTGTATTATGGAAAGAGTTGGTTCTTTGGCTTATCTTTTGGATTAGCCCGAGAAACTTTCTGGAGTGCATGATGTATTCCACATCTCACATCTTCTCTAGTATTTTCATAACCCATCTTGTGCAGCCTTCTGCTCTTGGTAGTTTGGATATTGAGCCTAATCTGACTATCGAGAGGAAGCCATTTTGTATTATCGACAGAGGTACGAAGCTGCTAAGAAGGAGAACTGTTAGTCTAATCAAAGTACTGTGAAATACTGATGATCGAGATTGTACCTAGGAGATGGAGAAGATCATTCGTGCTTCGAATTTGGAATTGTTCGTTTCAGGTACTATTTTGTTTTTCTATCTTGTTTTTCCTTATTTTCCTTGCTCATTCCTTTTTGAGGACGAAAAGATTTGAGTGGGGGAGAGTGTAACAGCCCTGAATTTTGTGATTTATTTTAATTGCTTATTTTGACTTTTTTATTTGAAACTCTTGATTTAAAAACTTTATTTTATTTATTAAAATGAATAATTTTTGTTATTTTAAAAGTATATTTTGATTTTATGTGAATTATAATTTCAAACATGAATAAATAGAATATTTCCAGAAAATGTGGATTTTGGTTTATTTGGTCAAACTTTGACTTTTAAATTTAAATTTTAAATATATGAATTTTTTAATTTTATCTTTCATTATGAAAATAAATTAAATTTCAAGAACACTTCTTTTCGTTTCGTTGATATCCGATTTATATTGTGAAAGTTATGCTTTTTACAATATTATATGTAAATTGATTTATTTAATAAAACTGTCTATTTTAATTTATATAAATAATATTTTTATTTTTCATATCATGTACAAATATGTGTTATATGACATTTTCGGTATATATTTTTATTTCAAAATATTTTAAAGTGATATTACAATTTTCCAAAGCTTATTATATTTTATTTTCAATTTTTAAAACCAAGTTTCTATTTTTAAGCTATTTTCTTAATTAATTTATATCTATATAAAATATATTTATTAATTTTCTTTCATACTTTATTTTTTTGTATTTTATTTTATTTATTTACATTTTTCGTTTGTTTAAAAATGCAAAAAGGAAATGGGAAATTTGAAGAGTTTTGAACTTTTCACATGCCATTGACTTTTCACCTCCTTTTTGCCTTTTCATTTTCAGTCAACACTCCCATTCATTTGGGCTGACTACTTCCTCTCTTCAGCCATATCTTCATTTCCATTTTCATGCAAAGAAAAAAAATCCTCACCCAAAATTTTCAGCCATCAATTCTGAACCAAATTTGGTAATGTTTTTCACTTTTTTTCCTTACATCTTTTCTTGTTTTATTTACTTTATTTGCCTATGCTTCACCTATAATGTTCAGCCATAGCTAGCTCCTGCTTCACCGCCACCACACTTGGCTGTCACCTCTTCCAGCACCTTGTGCATGTCTGGCCGTGCACCCCGTAGGTTGAAAACTCCATAAAATATTGCAACACCACTTGAAAACTACATAGCCGAGCACCATCATGCCTTCACCACATCACACCCCATCTCGGCCACCACGTGCATCACCACCACCAACCTCTACGTGACCCTTAGCCACTTCCACGCCATCCCCTAACCTCCACCAGGCCTGGCCGTGCCACTTGGAGCCATCGCCGTGACATGTAGTGGACCAAAATTGCCTTTGTTGCCTTGCACTTTGTTTCATGCCATAAAACAACTTCCACTCCTTCACTTCCCCTTTATGGCCGACCATATTGATCCATACCTGATCCAAATTCACCCCATAGGCCGTGCATTTTTATACCTAGGCCGAGCATAGGGTAGGTGAAAGCAAGTGCAAGTGGTTTTGGTTCTTCGTTGTGCATTATTTCTAGAGTTGTTTAATGTGATATTTGTGTTGTATATTCATGTTCTTTATATTGTTTTATTTCATATGTACAAGACAAATATTTTGGCTCTCCTCTCACTTGAATCTATAATCGTGCCTTCGTGCTTTTCGTATGTTTGTTTGCGTGTCTAAATCGGTTATCTCCAGCTTGTAGAGGTGAGTATTTCTCACCAGACATTTTGTACTTATATAATTAGTAAATTGACACCATTTGAATTTGTAGATTATATTATTGTGTTATAACTGCCTATGATATTATTTATTTGATGATCACCCTGTTTATACACCTGTCGTATCATCTATTACTGTTATATAATGCTATTCTGTTTATTTATATCAGTTTATCACACTGCAAGTTCCCTGTAGAATAGAATCACTATGGGTTGAAATGATACATATCCGAACGGACTTTAGAATAGGGAAAAATCGTTATGGGCTGAAATGATAGGCCTAAACAATTTTTATTTATTTCATTTAACTTGGGATTGCAGGTTTGAAATGATAGAACCCAGTTTTCTTTGTAAATTACGGATTAAAATGATATATTATCCATATCATTTGACTTAGATTGGAAAATTATATACAGACCAGTAGTTAATATATATTTTTCTAAAAGTTTTAAATATTATAAAAATGTAAATATTATGATATTTTGATTTAAATTTAAATTTAAAAATGATTTTTACAAAACATTAGTGAATTTCTATAAGTTAAATAAGTGAAATAAATAAATGGTAACGTAGGATTTGAAATGTAAGTTAATTTTGGAATTTAAGTTTTTGGTTATAAATGAAGTTTAAGTTAAGTAAGAGAATACGATAATTTGATTTAAATTTAAATTTAAATTTAAAAATTATTTTATAAAGTGGAATGATTTTCTATAAATTAAAATATAGTTAAATAAATAATTATTTAAAATTGAAATTTGAAATATAACTTAACTTAAAAAATGTGAAATGTGTTTGAAAATGAAAAGTTGAGTTAAGAAAAAAATAAATGGAATTTAAATTTAATTTATGAAATGGTACATTAAATTTAAATGTTAAGTAAATGAAATGTTGTAAATTTGTATATTATATTTTATAAGTGAGTTATTAAAGAAATTTGATTTTTGTATGAAATTTCACTTTATAAAATCATAAATTAAAGGGTATTAAATGATCATTTTTTAGTGAGAAAATATGATTTTTTAAGTTAAAAATGGTTTAAATCAAAGTTTAATGGTTTATGGAATTGTATTGAAATTTGAAATTTGAAATTTAAATTAACAGCATTTCAGAAATGCTATCATTTCTGAAGTAAAGGATATCACAACATTTGTAAGTGTTGTAGTTGATACAAATAAACTTAATGGCTAAAATTGAACAAAGGGCTATTACAACACTTTGTTAGTGCTGTAGTTGCAGAATTTAACTAAAGCTTTTATTTGGAACTTGAATTATTACACGATTTCTGCAAATGCTGCCTTTGTTAAATTAAATTGTTTTCAAATGAAATTTTTCGTAGCATTTTCAAAGTGCTACGAAAGTTGAAATTTCACTATTTGAATTAATTTAAGTGAATAAATTGAATTATGAAAAGGCTAAAAGTTTGGGAATTAGATATTTGATTATTTAATAGAATTACTTTATTTTTTAAATGGTTTAAATAGAATATTTTGATTTGAAATATAAACCATTTTAAAATGTGATTTGAAATGGTATTTAAATTAAATAAAAATGAATGTGGTTTTGGAAAGATATGATATTTTGAAATGAATTTGAAGTGATATTGAATTTTTAAATGATATTTGATTTAGAAGTATAAAATACCATTTTGGAATTTTAACCACGGGATGTATTTAATTTATGGTTTAACTGACCCTTAGTGGATGGGCGATCCCAAACATCCTATAAGTTATGGTGCGTTATTACTACAGTTCACTTGAGTAGGTTTACATTATATAAGTATGTATGTCCTGACTCGAGTGTTTTGTGTTTTACTTTATGCTCGAGTCAGCCTGAGTATTTCCTGCTTTGCTTTGGATTTCTTTTCTAGAGATAGGAATAGCTGGAGATTCTGCTTGTCTAGTTTTGTATTCCCTTTCAGTTTCTGTTGTTCCATTTCGGCTCTGATATTTATAAACTTCTATGTATTTGAGATTTCAATTGTATATATTTTTCAGACTGATATTATGCATTTGTTTTGAGATTTTGTTATAGTAGCTTCATGAACTACTATGGTATTATAATTTACGCTGCAAGTTACTTTGATATATCTGTGTCTGTGATTCTGTGATTGTTTTTCATTTGCTCCAAATTTATATTACAATGCGGTATTTTGAGCAATTCAAGTCCGACGTGTGTGGATGCGAATGGCTGAAAATATCGGGCTGTTACAGATTCCTATTTGTATGAAGAGTTCCTTTAAGAAAGCAGACTTCAATTTGCGTCATTCCTGTTCCAATTCAATGATGGTTTTAAAAATCTAGCTGACATCCGTTTCGTTTATACTCGGAGCAATCAAGGTCTCAACCGGGACTAGTCCCCACGACTGAGATTCTCCGGAGCTGGTCAATTTAGCTAAGTAGTCAGTCACAACACCAAATAAGCATTTTTGCAACGCTTTTTCTGTCCCAGTTTGTTACGGTTATTATCGTAATAAATTAATAACAAAAATAACCGTGACAACCAGGGGCAACGTTTATTGCCTTGAGAAACGGTGGTAAATTTGTAAATATTTCGAACTGTCAGGGAGGGCTGTGTAATTCCCAATTTTCGTTTGCTCACTCCCTGCTTCCTCCACTTGCAACACATTCTCTTATCATCAAAATACATCGTTGTCTCGCGATTTAGGCAATTTAGGGTTTCGAATCCTCCGGTTCACTATATTCAATAGCTGACTTTTCTCCTACAATTCGCTCTCGGGGATCTTGCATTCACGTCGACATCTAAGGTTTGATTCGAGGTGTACTTTCATGTCAAGATCTAGGTTTATTCAAATTCAATCACTATTTATTTTAGATGTGAATCTATGTGTTGAACTGATTTTGCCATCTTTATTGCTATTTTGTGGAATCTGGTTGAGTTATACTTTCATGTCGAGTCAGGGTCTATAGTGTGCTCTCATTTGCTATTGCACTATTGATTTTTCCGTCTTTATTGCTAATTTGTAGATTAGGACAGCGTTGTTTTGTTTGATTTTTCCTTCAACTGGCCATTATGTTCGAAGCTGTTGTACTATTAGCATGAATTGCATTTACTTCCTGAGTTTGTTTAGTAGATGCTGCACTGTGACCATGATTTGCATTTAGTTCCTCCGTTGGATTGGGAGATACTACATTATCAACATGATTTGAGTTAATTTCTTGTCTTTGATTAGGTTGTGCATCGTTGGATCCATGTCCATGCCTAGTTAATAAAGAACAGACTATACATATTACTACAACCTATACTAATATGCTATTAGCAAGGTCAAAGTATTTTTAGTAACGACCAAACGTAATAATCATAAAGATTAAGCACGCATGGTAGCTAGGAATCTAAATAGGCAAGCCATTATCTTTTGCTTATCTAACGAGAAACAATAAGCAAAAACCATGGCGCCAATCCTTTGTAAAGAGACTATACTAGATAATTGTCTCTCTCCTTTCCATGAAGTATACAAAAACAGGAATATAATAGTTAGCATTTAATTGCATTTTGTGTTGTGTCAGGCGGGGGATTCGGTGGTAGGCTACAAGGGTATTTGAGTGTTGTGTTGCATTTTGAGGTAAGCCTCATCAAATATCACCAGATAGCTTATTTTTGTCTTTGAATTGCTATTATTGGTCTCAAGTGGAAATTGAACTTCCATAATGAATTCATAACAATTTGAAGTTGTCTAATCGATGCTAAGATGTAAACACATATAACGAGCATGTACACGTTGATTTTCTTTAGTTTAATAGTAGCAAAACAACGATAGTCCATGATTTGCCTATATTTTTTTTGAATAAATCTGTTAATTATCTATGAAATAGGTTTGTTAGACTGGTTGGGCAAAATGGAAACTTTGTGTAGTTTGTAAAATGACTCGATACTGAAAGAAAACTTCATATGGTTTGGAAAAATGAAAAAGAATGAAATTGGTTAATTATTTGCCTATCAAAACTAAAATCCAGAATAACAGCTTTACGTGGTCTGTGAAATTGGTTTGGCAAAATGGAAACTTCTACTGATAACTCAATGCCAAAAACACTGTATCCTATAATGAAACTAAATTCACATAGGCATAGTTATATTTATTTTGTTTTATTGTTTTAAGGGAATATGAGCATCTGTATAATAGTTTGTAAGGTTATATCATAAGAGTGCTCCTGATTAAAAATAATGTGTTGAAATTTTGACGAACTTGTGGAGCAATTACGGTTTCCCTGCCCAACTGCTGGAATAAAATGAACACATGCGATGAATGCCTAAAGATGGCCTTGGACTCTCATACTACGTACATCAGCTTGTTTCCTATTTATATAATAATAATGTACAGAAAAATAATTTGTTAGTAATGTCACCGGCGTATTTAATTTGAAGCGAATTTGTATAACTTAAGTATAAAATCACCAATTTATTTAATTTGAAGTGAATTTGTGTAATTTAATGGAATTTTGGTGACTTAATATCAATTGACATAATCAGTAGGACGTCTGGTGAATTTGTACAATTCACTAACGAAGAGTTCATTGCTATTTTTTTTAGGTATTTCAACTTTTATTCTACTTGGAAGTTATTGTTGTTTCTGATAAATAATTTGTTTCTTCTACTAAACATATACGTCGATTCTTTTTGACATTCTGAAGAGACAATGCGCTCTTACAATATGTAACGACCCGAAATTTTCGATCCCGAAAATTTCAGATAGTTACGAAAAAGAAGAAAGAGATAGAAAAAGAAGAAGAAGAAGACGAAGAAGAAGAAGATCAAAAACAATATCTCACATTCGCAGCGGATAAAATATAATAATAAATAATATCAGTTTAGAGAAGAATAGTATATCTATCGATTACATTGAAATACATCAGAGTCACATATTTACAGACATTGAATATACTCAATTATCATGTCATAGATACACAACAATATTATACAGCGGAAATACTCTATATGCTCTTGCTACCCAGCTCGCCCCCGAGGTCCAGAACGTACCGACCTGAAAATCTGTAATACTCGGTCTGACCCGAGCAATACACCAAAGTAACACCCGGGTCAGGCTGGAAACCAGCATGAGTAAACCCATCCAACATGGAGTACAAAGCATACAACTTATATAGAACCCGGGGTAACTCAAACCAATTTTTCAAGTTCACAATATGTTATAGACCTAACTTATTTCACACATAAGTTTCCAAGGACCAAAATTTAGATCAAATAGTCCAATTCACTTAAATCGTTTCATTCCAACCTATTAATCTCACATATCAATTTATAAGAATTCAATGTGGTTTTGGGTATTTCCCGATACCCGATCCCGGCCTCTTCGAGTCTCATGTCGTCCTAACCAAAGTTATCCAAATAAAATACACAACATTTCGTATCAGGGATATCAACTCATTCAAAGCATCCAATACAATTCAATCATCCATAAGCAAAGCTTAAGCACATACAAATTTAATTTAATTAATCCTGATTGAATTACCAACCTCAACCACTTAGATTTCTTCATTTAACATTAATTAATTTCAAATCAATTAATCAATCATCCCTTCATTTTTCCATTTTAATTAATCACCCTGGATTAATTATCTTTCAATTACATTCAAGTAATTAACTTTAATTAATTTTACGATATTAATTCTTCTTAACTAAAATCGATAAGTAATCTTAATTACTTCATGAATTAATTAACTATTTTAATTACATTAATCCTTAATTACTTATATTAATTAACTTCTCATAAGTTACTTATTACTGATCAATTCATCTTAATTAATCAATCTTTAATTACATCATTAATTTTATAAATTTAAGATTTCCAATTATATTTTAGTTTATCCTAATCTAAATTAATTACTTAAACCACAATATTAATCATTCTCGATAAATCACATCATGCAATTAACTATCGTTTATTTACGTCACTAAATAAATTAATTACTCGTTTTATAATAGAAGCTTAAAGGAATTTAAAACCAAATTTATTTTTAAATTCAAGTCAATTTACAATTATACTTTAACATTCAAGTTGTTAAAACACTTAATATTTAAAAACTTAATTTGTTAGATTTAACTTTGATATAGAATCTCGTTTTAAATCTCTACTTTACAATTTTAACTTCAGTTTTTTAATATCATTTTCATTTCTTTCCAGTTCATTCTTATTTTTATTCTACAATTATTTCACTTTCAAAATTCACCCTTATATTCCTTACAAAAAAAATCCAATTTATATATTTCGATAACTCAGGATACCGAAATATTCAAGCAACTCACAACATTCATTATTCCAATTGCCAATAATAATCATCCCAGGCTACCAATCATTCCTATATATACTAGATATTACTATATAATATAGTATATCAATTCGATTCAACCAATCATTAAAATTTAACCATTTAAATTTAAATAAAAATCCAGAAGCGTGAGGTTTACTCATCTTTGATTTTGCTTTTTGCAACCCATTCCAACCAGCTTGTTTTCTTTTCAGATTTCAAACCTTGAAAAACATTTACAATTTATTAACATTTGAACCAATCGATCAGCCTATTACCATATATTAATTTAATTTAATTTTAACTAATTTCCGTTTTGATAAATCTACTTAGTTAATTATTTATTTAAATCAATTTTCCTTTAATAAAATATTCTTTGGTAACTAAAACAAATAAATAAGTTTAATTAAACAAATTGATCTCCATTATTTTAAAATTCAACTGGTGAATGAAAATAGGTACTCATGTAAATTTATTTTCTTCTGAAACTACTTGTACCTATATAAAAAAATAATCTATAGATTTCAAAAGTCTAATTTTATATAAACCTTTAACATTTATAAAATTCCTATACTTTTGTTTTCAAAACTATATATACATGCATTAAAATAAAATAAAACAGAAATGTTTAAACTTTATTGTACTATTTTTCCCCGATTTGATATACGTTTCTATTTTACATGTATATGTATATGTATTATAATATTTTTTTTTAGTAAATAACAAAATAAAATTATACCCTACTGCAATTGTTTTTTATTATTTTTTAATATATAAATATGCATATTGAAACTAAAATAAATTATAATAAAGCAAACATACCTAACTGCTTAATCCAAAACCCAAGATGCCCAAACCCTAGCAACAGCTCCTCCCCTCGAAATCGCGCCGCCACCGCTGCCGAGTTCACCAGCCCCCTTTGACCTCGACTAAGCTGACGCGTACGCACGCGTGAAGACGTTGCCTTTCCTGAGGCAACTCCGTGACCCCCAATGCTCGAATCACCTCGCGACACTCACCAGCCATCGATCGAACGACCTCGCGAAACCCTAGCCTCGGTCATGACTTCATCGCCGCATCTTGAAAACACCTCCACGCGTCACTTCAGCATACTCGCCCTTGGTTCACGAGCTCGTCGATCTCTAGCGACTTCAAATTCCCAGGCTTTGACGAGTTTGCCGAACTCGATCTGATTGTAGGAGATTCGAACGAGAATTTTGCTCGTGTTCAACTGATTCGAACGAAAATTCGTTCGTTCGATAATCCAATTTCGATTTGCCTTTAAGAAGGGAGCGGCCATGATTCACTTTGCTGCGAAAATTTCATTCGAAATAAGGAGAGAGAGAGAGCAGTTTTCGAACTAATAGAAGAAATTGGGATTTCGTAGAAAGAATAAGGGTTATCGGCATTCTTTTGTGAAGAGAACCATTTCGCTTCCATTTTTTTATGTATAAGTTCGATTTATGCTTTTAGCTTAGAGAGGAAGACGAAGATAAAATATTGGTGTGACGCCCCACCTCTATACCCACGCTAGTCAAGAACACTATGGTGTAGTGCTATCAACTAGCGCGGAGAATAAGGCTGTTGAGGAGAGACCGTCCATGTGATTGCTTATCACACGGTGGCTATAAATAATCTTCGGAAACAAACATAGAAATAAGCATAACACAAATCAGTCACAGACATCCATATCACAGAGGCGGAAGAAGATATGAATATATAACTAGCACATGAAAGTGTACATCATAGTAGTGGTCAAAAGATCCACAATAATACAAAAGAATAGCAACACGTGCTATACAAAAGAATACAACTATGAGTCTATGTCTCAAGTGTATACAACAAAAAAACTGCTAATCTAAATAGTTAGCTAAAAGTCAGAGTAGCAAATCCCGGGAAGAAGTCAAGCAGAAGCACCTGTAACATCTCGGTCTGACCCGAGTATTATTTAAGAAAATAATAAACGGGTCAGTCTAGCTATAAATATCAGATGACATGGTATAAAATAAAAGATATGGCATAAACATAAAATATCCACACTGATGTAACGACCCAGAATTTTTGAACATTTGAAAATGAAATATTTAATTAATTTTGAATATTTGAATGATAGTTTGACTTGAATTTCAATTTTTCAGAATGAATTTGGCGATTAAATTATAGAATTTGATCTATTGAAAGTTGAATAAAAATTTGAATCTGCAATTTTTAGCTGATTAAAAATATTTCAAAGGGATTGTAAAAAAATCCATATTGATAACACTGAAGATAATAGAAGCTTCAGAATTTAATTAGAAAGTGAATTTTTCAGTTTTGAATTTGTATCGTTTGAATCGATATTTAAAAATAGCCTTCCGAGGCACAGTCTCGGAATTCGACGAAACCAGTTCCATTGGATCCGGAATATTGTACTATTATCGGATTTCAAATTTCGTAACATTTGGAGTTGTTATGTGAGCATACGACATATAAACGCGTTGAAATTAAATCGAATTCAACTTGAATTTGAAATTTAAATTTGCATTTTAGTCAACATCAGAAACACTGTAGCTTCCTAAAAATATGCCTAAAATCATGAACGAGATCGTGTAAGCAGACCTATTCCCTAAAACATCACGTACCCCTGTCTCCCTTCATCCCTTTTTAAATAAACACGCAACTTCCTTCTCGTTCTAACTGAGAATCCTCCCTTCTTCCTCATTTCGATTCTCCTTTTCAAATAAAAAAAAATGGCCGAAGCCTTTCGTTCAAACAAAAAAAAAGAGAGAAAAAAAGGCCGATGCCTCAGCGAAATAGAATGATTTCGTTCGAAGAAATCAAGAGAGGCTGAAGCCATTCAAATTCAAATTGATTTGTTTCGAATCTCAAGTTCACATCAGTCGCATTCGAGAGGCGGGGGAAACTCGATGTCGAAATGGCAATGGAACAACAAGTTTGGGCTAGTGCTTGTGGTCGCAAGGCTTTTGGGCACGGCCATGTTCGAATCGACGTCAGGCTTGCGGCTGGGTTTTTCACGATGGTGAGGTCGTGGTAGCAGCGAGGGGACGTGCGCGCGTAGGGATTTTGGGATTAGGGATTGCGAATAGCTTGATATGATGATGATGGCGATCGACAGTAAGGTATTTAGTTTATTTTGGGAATTTTCAATTTGATTTAATTTGAAGAAAAAAAATTTATGCAGTAAATTTTTATAAAAACAGTATTTGATTTTTGAATTAAAAATAAATATATACATAAATTAGATGCACATGTACAGTAAGAATAAAATCTGCAGTAAGGTATATTTTGAATTTGTTTAAATTTACTAAATTTTTTATATATGCAGAAAATAAATTTTTTACAATAAGAAAAAAAAACTTTGTACACCATTTTAAGATTTCTGTAGTGAATATATATATGGATATTTTATAAAAATAAATGTTGGGTTAAGATTTAAATTTAATCATAGTTAAATGAAAATTATTAAATGAAATTAGTTAAAAATATAATCATCAGTTTAGAATTAGATCACTAGTTAATTAATAAATTGAAAGTGAATTAATTTTTTTTTGATTAGGTTAAATTAAAAGTGTTAATTAATTAAACCTATTGAAAAGAAATCGATTTTTTCGATTTATATTGAATATTAATAAATTGTATAAATTATTTATACAAGGTTTAAAATCGAGAAAACAAGCCGGAAATGGAAATGAGATGGAAATGGATTGCAAATAATAGCTAAGGTGAGAACTTCTCACTCAAAAAGGGTTTTATTTCAATTTTAAATAGTTAAATTTAAAATTGTTTAGTTGTGTTGATTGAATGCTTGTATGATGATTGATATATATATATATATATATATTGGATTGAAATAGACATTATACGCCGTTAGTAAGCGGATGTTATTTATTACACACATATACCGCGATATTCCACCTTGAAGTGGAATTGGTATTATATTAGTAATATAGAAATATATATATTGGCATATGTATATATTGCAGTTGATTGATTTCCCGCATTGTATAGCGAATGAGACCCTATTACGCCGTCTATTAAGCGGATAATATTTTAAATCCCATATACCGCGATGATTTCGTACTGGAACGGAATTGGTATTGTGCTAACATCTTTGGATGCAGGAAAACAGGTTGGAGGGATCCAACTGGATTCCTCAACAGTATTTATTTGATTATGGATATTTTGATATTCGTTGATTATCATATCGATATGATATCGTTGTTGTCGTGATTGACTATTTGGTATGTAGCATCATTAGGCCAAAATTTTGGAATTTTAAAGTGATTTTTGAAGAGT
Organism: Allium cepa; assembly: GCA_030765085.1. Classification (NCBI taxonomy): domain Eukaryota; kingdom Viridiplantae; phylum Streptophyta; class Magnoliopsida; order Asparagales; family Amaryllidaceae; genus Allium; species Allium cepa. The sequence goes on along the minus strand of CM060943.1, from coordinate 576,985,396 downwards.
ATACGTAAATAAAATATTTTTGGAATTGATTCCTTTTAAATAAATAAATGTTATAATTTTAATGTTATAAAAATTATGATTTTTGAGAAAAATAGTTAAAAGTTGATTTTTGAAAATATGGGGTTAATGATTTTATAAAATAATATAAATCGGGATTTTTGAATTTATTGTGAAAAGTTTAAAGATAGGATTTATAAAATTTGATTATTTTGTAAATCAAAGAGAATGATGAAATTATAAAGGAGTTCAAAGATGTTTTAAAATAATAGTATAAATTGATTTATATAAGAGATTTATAAATTGATATTTATAAATTAAAAATATTTGAATTATAAAACGAGTTTTTATAAGTGTTAGAATGAATTGTGAATAAATTTCATAACTGAATGAAATTTATAGAATTATAAACAGTGAAGTTATAAATGGAATTTTATAAGCAGTAGGTTTAAAAAATTTGTGAAGTTATTTGAAGAATAGATTTGGTTAAATAAATGAATCTTATAAGTTATAAGATTTATAATTTCGAAAGTCTTAAAAAGAACGATTTTGTACAAATAATCGTTTTATAAGCATTTAACTTATAATATGAACCTTTGGTTTATAATTGAGTTATAAATTGAAATAGCTTAATAAAGGAGATTTATAAAAAGGAAGTTGTTATAAAACAAATAGAAATGGAATTTATAAACATTGTTTTATAAATTCGCAAACGAATTATTTTGATAAATAAATTGTTATTACTTATTTATGGAGTTATATTCACGTTTTAGACAGTGAATAATCCTTTAAAATAAAATGAATAGAAATGATGAAATTTGTTAACGAAGTACATTCACGTTTTTGAATAGTGAATATTATGTTAAAGAAAATGTTTTGGATTTGATGTTTTAAATAGAATTAAAACGATCTAACGATGTTTTCAAAATGTGTTGAGATTCGAAACCATAGATTTCAACATTTATTGTTGAAATAGACGTTTTCGAGAAATAGAAGGAAATGGTGGACTATAACACTGTTGTTATAGTAAATGATTTCCGAAAGGAAATGTTTTGTATAGTATTGGGATTTATATATCTATTTTAATTTCGAATCCCTATACTAGTGATTTTGGGTTGTCGTAACGATGTTTTACGTAACATTCATTTTGGCCCAAATAAATATGTTTAAGAGCATGATTTCCTTAAAGAATGAAATATATACTTAATTTCGATTTAAGTATATTGAATATTTTCCAAGTGTAGAAAATAAAAAGATTTGTGAATTACTTATTAATAAATAAGCATGGAAATGTTTTCCAATAAGTGAATATTTTGAGAATTTATCTTTTTGAAGATAAATTGAAAATGAATATTTGAAACCTATTGAAAATCGTATATCAGTAGATATTTTGGAATGTAAATTCACTATGGAATTTATAAAAGAAAAGGGGAATTTGTTTAAAAATAAATATTGATTTATTTTTGAGGTATTGAAATTTTATATCTTTTAAAGATATTTTTGGGAAATAAATAATTTGGAAAATTATTTGGAATATGGTGATGTTGTGCATATCCATTGGTAGTTCAATAACCGACTATCAATATTTACCTTTGAATGGGTATTTGTTGTGATTTGTTTAAATTTGAATGCCACACTTATTTTTGAATAAGCGCTCACTATTCGGGTTAGCGGGGAAAGGACCTTGGGGTTGTATAACCCATTCCGAGTATGTGATACGTCGTTATGGATTGCATTTGAAGACCGGTGTTGAAGACCAGGTATTCGCGAGAGCGATAGGATGACCTGTCGATTGACTCTGCACGGAGTTGCTCCGGTATAGAGTTCTCCATATGTCATGGGGAATCCGATCAGGATTGTGGATATCCGGATTGCAAGGACTTCTTTGTAAGTGCCTTCGGTTCTGTTCGAGCCCGGAACAAACTTGTATGGATATTATGTCTGACATTACAAATTGAGTTATAAAGCTGATTTCTTTCAAATATATTTCTGTTGGTGGCGGAGAATTTATTCTCTTAGCTTAACACCCTTCTCTGAGACGTACGAGCTCAGAGGTTATGTAGTTGAAGGTTAGTAGCGATATGTTCCCAATTTGGTAATGTGACATGCTGAGTGTTGCTGTGAAATGATCATTGTTTGATCATTTGTGATATGATCATTTGTTTGATCACTTATCTTTGTGATCATTTCTATGATCATTTGTTGACCCAAAGCACATCTTTTGTATAAAGCGTGGCTTTGTGGACGAGACTTTGTCGGACCTCACACCCCGGAAATGGTCAAAACAGGAAAGATGCAGCAAGGTTATGAGGGGTAGCTCCCTTTAGGGTATGTGCATTTCCTTCTGGAAAAGGGTGGTATCATGGTATGGAGCCCAGATACTTACTCATGTTGAAACACTTTATTAATTATGGTGTGATGTTGATTACGAGCGCTCGGATAAAGGTCCCAAAGGACCGGGGGATGGCATACTCGTGTAAGTAGTTACCCAGTTAGGGTTAACCCGGCCTTGTGTTGGCAGAGATCCGGTTTGGTTCTCGGGGACGTCCTTCCAGAGGCGTTCTCATGTGGCAATGGGAAGTTCCTTGGCCTGACCATTTGTTGGAAATCCAAAGAAACAATACCATCCTTGTACGGTTTTAGTTGTATAACCTGCTATGGAATGTGGCGGTAACCTGCTATTGAACATAGTAGCTATAGTAGGCATACGATAATGGTCGTATGTTGGCTAAGATTTATATCTTTACTTTCGAAATATTTTCTACACTATGCACTAGTAATAATATCAAATGTTTTTTTATGCGTATCAAGCATCTTTGACTATCATAAGGAGAAATCTCCTCCGATTCTGCGTTTGCATGTGTGTGTGTGCGGGGGGCCTTATGGTAGTCTCATTTTTAAAAGCATTGCGAATTGACATTAAAAATATTCCTCTATTTTGATTTTAAAGATAAATAAACTGTTTTGAGTTCTCACACCAGTCACATGACTGACTCGGAGTTTATTGTTTTCCTTCCTAAACTCTGGGTGCCCACCAATTTCCACGCGGGCAGTCAAGAGTTAGGTTTATCAGGATATTCTGGAATTCAGGAGTTGCTGGAGGCAAGCTGGATGGCATGGCGTATTACTAGTATATAGTATTTCTTTTCCGCTGTTTGATGTTGTTTGTTGTTGTACACTCTGATGTAATGAAATGAAATGAAATGTAATGTAATAACCGATATAGTTCTTTGTTTAAAGATTATTCATTTATTATTATATGTTGTTCCGCTGCGATTGTGAGATTCCGATGTTGTTCTGTTGTTTTCTTTCTGTTTCATTCTATTTTCTTTTCTCTCTATTTTCTATCTTCTCTCTTCGTCTACTTTTTTTCTTTTTCTTAAACAATGAGAATTCGTATTTCTGTTCATCTTGAGTTAATCTATGGAGATTAGTGTATATTCAAGGAGTACGGATTTGCGGGTCCTCACAGGTGGTATCAGAGCATATGGTTAAGCGACAACCATGGCTCTGTTGGGTATTACTCATTAGAGATAGAGTCACTAGTACTCTAGAATGAGTTAGAGTGTAATAATAGCTATGAGAGCGTATTTGTTAGTGAATATAAAATTGTTTTGTATTGTGTTGACTTATCTGTTGATTGTTTATAGATTCCGGTCAATGTAGTCTTGCTAACTATCGTAGATAGGGGTTTATAAACTCTTAAACAAGATAAACCGACACGATATTGTTTTAAAATGGGTAAATGAAATAATTTTCCCTTGAGTATATTTTATATATAAAGGAATAATTTTTCAGAATTATTAAAGTGTATATAGGTTGACTGTTTAGTTGTTTGAATAATCTAAATAAGAGAATAATTGTATAAGTAAAATGAATTATAAGAATGGAATTATAGTTAATGTGATTTACAATTGTGAAATAAATATATATAAGGAGTGAAACTATATGAATATATTTATGAATATGAGTTGTAAATAAAAATGAATTAAAGTTAAATGGAAATTTACTTTAGAATTGGAATCTGAAATTGATTTATAAGTGGGAATTTAAGTTATGTAAAACCAAGTAATGTTTGTAAAATGGAAGTATAACTTAAGTGATGTTGAATGAAGTTGATTTTGGTATCAAAGTAAATTATTAAAGTTAAGTGATAAATGTGAACTTGAGTTATGTAATGAAATTCAACTTTTGTAATTGAATTGAATGAATTGGATGTTAATCAATTAAATGTAAATATTTGATATGAAATAATGAATGTAAGTGTTAATTCATTAGAATCTAATGTTATTGGAAGTTGAAAGATTGAATGAAAATCAATTTAATTAAACCAATTAAAAGTGATGGTGTTAAACCAAATTAAATGAATATAAGTAAAGGAATTTGGTTGTAATTAATATACATTGGTTGATATATGATAGTCAGTTGATTGTGTATAATTCATTAAATATTAATGAAATTGAATTAATGAAATTGAAAGCTAAAGTAATTGAAATCAAATTGGAAGTTAAGTAAATCTTAAATAGAATTGAATTTGATTTGGAAGTGAACCAACTTGAATATGAATAAGTGAATGTACTAATTGAAATGAATTAGTGAATGAAACTAATTTAAAGTAGTAATATGAATTAGCAAATGAAAGTTAATCGTTAGAATTCAATATTTAGAATTGAGAATTGAATTCGAATGAAATTTAAATTGTGAATTGAATTCAAATAGAATTGAAATTGTGAATTGAATTCAAATGAAATTGAAATGTAAAATTGAATGAAAATGAATGTGTAACTTCAATAGTGAAGTAAAGATGATATAAGAAGTATATATTGAAAATTTTGTAATGGAATTGGCAAAATGATTGGAATGTTAGAATTGGATATTATGACTAGCAGGATATACAGGTGTATTAAAAGAAATGGAATTGAGATTTTGATTTCGAAGATAAAATTGAATTGCTCGACAAAAAGGTACGTATTTGAATTTTAGTATGAAATTTGGTGATTTTCTTCTCCAGCCACTTGGCTTTCTCTTTTCCTTTTGATTCTGAGGGGCCGTGGTGCCATTTTGTAGTCGTACCGAGCTAGCCGTGCAAAGGAGACGCTGGCGAAATTTTTCGAAAATTTAGGGTGTTAGAAAAATTTTGAGAAAATTTTGGAAAGTTTAAAAATTTGAATTTAAATTTAAATTTGAATTGTTAGAAGAACAATGTTGTTTGGAACTTAAAATTGAAGTTGGAAAGCTAGTTGAAATGATAATGGATCTTTAATAAAAGATTTAGGTTAGTAAGTTGATAAAACTGTTTAGTTTGGAAAGATAGCAAACAAGATAAGGGCATTCTTCTTAACTTGTAATTTCGGCACGAAATTCTTTTGAGGGGGGAAGATTATAACGACCCAGAATTTTTGAACATTTGAAAATGAAATATTTAATTAATTTTAAATATTTGAATGATAGTTTGACTTGAATTTCAAATTTTCGGAATGAATTTGGCGATTAAATTATAGAATTTGATCTATTGGAAGTTGAATAAAAATTTGAATCTTCAATTTTTAGCTGGTTAAAAATATTTCAAAGGGTTGTAAAAAAATCCATATTGATAACACTGAAGGTAATAGAAGCTTCAGAATTTAATTAGAAAGTGAATTGTTCAGTTTTGAATTTGTATCGTTTGAATCGATATTTAAAAATAGCCTTCTGAGGCACATTCTCGGAATTCGACGAAACTAGTTCCATTGGATCCGGAATATTGTATTATTATTGGATTTCAAATTTCGTAGCATTTGGAGTTGTTATGTGAGCATACGACATATAAACGCGTTGAAATTAAATCGAATTCAACTTGAATTTGAAATTTAAATTTGCATTTTAGTCAACATCAGAAACACTGTAGCTTCCTAAAAATACGCCTAAAATCACGAACGAGATCGTGTAAGCAGACCTATTCCCTGAAACATCACGTACCCCTATCTCCCTCCATCCCTTTTTAAATAAACACGCAACTTCCTTCTCGTTCTAACTGAGAATCCTCCCTTCTTCCTCATTTCGATTTCTCCTTTTCAAATAAAAAAAATGGTCGAAGCCCTTCGTTCAAACAAAAAAAAAAGAGAAAAAAAAGGCCGATGCCTCAGCGAAATTGAATGATTTCGTTCGAAGAAATCAAGAGAGGCCGAAGCCATTCAAATTCAAATTGATTTGTTTTGAATCCCGAGTTCACATCAGTCGCGTTCGAGAGGCGGGGGAAACTCGATGTCAAAATGGCAATGGAACTGCAAGTTTGGGCTAGTGCTTGTGGTCGCAAGGCTTTTGGGCACGGCCATGTTCGAATCGACGTCAGGCTTGCGGCTGGGTTTTTCACGATGGTGAGGTCGTGGTAGCAGCGAGGGGACGTGCGCGCGTAGGGATTTTGGGATTAGGGATTGCGAATAGCTTGATACGATGGTGATGGTGATCGGTAGTAAGGTATTTAGTTTATTTTGGGAATTTTCGATTTGATTTAATTTGAAGAAAAAAAATTTATGCAGTAAATTTTTATAAAAATAGTATTCGATTTTTGAATTAAAAATAAATATATACATAAATTAGACGCATATGTACAGTAAGAATAAAATCTGCAGTAAGGTATATTTTGAATTTGTTTAAATTTACTAAATTTTTTATATATGCAGAAAATAAAATTTTTACAATAAGAAAAAAAAACTTTGTACACCATTTTAAGATTGCCGTAGTGAATATATATATATGGATATTTTATAAAAATAAATGTTGGGTTAATTTAGATTTAAATTTAATCATAGTTAAATGAAAATTATTAAATGAAATTAGTTAAAAATATAATCATCAGTTTAGAATTAGATCACTAGTTAATTAATAAATTGAAAGTGAATTAATTTTTTTTTGATTAGGTTAAATTAAAAGTGTTAATTAATTAAACCTATTGAAAAGAAATTGATTTTTTTCGATTTATATTGAATATTAATAAATTGTATAAATTATTTATACAAGGTTTAAAATCGAGAAAACAAGACGGAAATGGAAATGAGATGGAAATGGATTACAAATAATAGCTAAGGTGAGAACTTCTCACTCAAAAAGGGTTTTATTTCAATTTTAAATAGTTAAATTTAAAATTGTTTAATTGTGTTGATTGAATGCTTGTATGATGATTGATATATACATATATATATATATATTGGATTGAAATAGACATTATACGCCGTTAGTAAGCGGATGTTATTTATTACACACATATACCGCGATATTCCACCTTGAAGTGGAATTGGTATTATATTAGTATATAGCAATATATATATATATATATATATATATATATATATATATTGGCATATTTATATATTACAGTTGATTGATTTCCCGCATTGTATAGCGGATGAGACCCTATTGCGCCGTCTATTAAGCGGATAATATTTTAAATCCCATATACCGCGATGATTTCGTACTGGAACGGAATTGGTATGGTGCTAACATCTTTGGATGCAGGAAAACAGGTTGGAGGGATCCAACTGGATTCCTTAACAATATTTATTTGATTGTGGATATTTTGATATTCGTTGATTATCATATCGATATATGATATCGTTGTTGTCGTGATTGACTATTTGGTATGTAGCATCATTGGGCCAAAATTTTGGAATTTTAAAGTGATTTTTGAAGAGTATACGTAAATAAAATATTTTTGGAATTGATTCCTTTTAAATAAATAAACGTTATAATTTTAATGTTATAAAAATTATGATTTTTGAGAAAAATAGTTAAAAGTTGATTTTTGAAAATATGGGGTTAATGATTTTATAAAATAGTTTAAACCGGAATTTTTGAATTTATTGTGAAAATTTTAAAGATAGGGTTTATAAAATTTGATTATTTTATAAATCAAAGAGAATGATGAAATTATAAAGGAGTTCAAAGATGTTTTAAAATAATAGTATAAATTGATTTATATAAGAGATTTATAAATTGATATTTATAAATTAAAAATATTTGAATTATAAAACGAGTTTTTATAAGTGTTAGAATGAATTGTGAATAAATTTTGTAAATGAATGAAATTTATAGAATTATAAACAGTGAAGTTATAAATGGAATTTTATAAGCAGCAGGTTTATAAAATTTGTAAAGTTATTTGAAGAATAGATTTGGTTAAATAAATGAATCTTATAAGTTATAAGATTTATAATTTGGAAAGTCTTAAAAAGAACGATTTTGTAAAATAATCGTTTTATAAGCATTTAACTTATAATATGAACCTTTGGTTTATAATTGAGTTATAAATTGAAATAGCTTAATAAAGGAGATTTATAAAAAGGAAGTTGTTATAAAACAAATAGAAATGGAATTTATAAACGTTGTTTTATAAATTCGCAAACGACTTATTTTGATAAATAAATTGTTATAACTTATTTATGGAGTTATATTCACGTTTTAGACAGTGAATAATCCTTTAAAATAAAATGAATAGAAATGATGAAATTTGTTAACGAAGTACATTCACGTTTTTGAATAGTGAATATTATGTTAAAGAAAATGTTTTGGATTTGATGTTTTAAATAGAATTAAAACGATCTAACGATGTTTTCAAAATGTGTTGAGATTCGAAACCATAGATTTCAATATTTATTGTTGAAATAGACGTTTTCGAGAAATAGAAGGAAATGGTGGACTATAACACTGTTGTTATAGTAAATGATTTCCGAAAGGAAATGTTTTGTATAGTATTGGGATTTATATATCTATTTTAATTTCGAATCCCTATACTAGTGATGTTGGGTTGTCGTAACGATGTTTTACAAAACATTCGTTTTGGCCCAAATAAATATGTTTAAGAGAATGATTTCCTTAAAGAATGAAATATATACTTAATTTCGATTTAAGTATATTGAATATTTTCCAAGTGTAGAAAATAAAAAGATTTGTGAATTACTTATTAATAAATAAGTATGGAAATGTTTTCCAATAAGTGAATATTTTGAGAATTTATCTTTTTGAAGATAAATTGAAAATGAATATTTGAAACCTATTGAAAAGCGTATATCAGTAGATATTTTGGAATGTAAATTCACTATGGAATTTATAAAAGAAAAGGGGAATTTGTTTAAAAATAAATATTGATTTATTTTTGAGGTATTGAAATTTTATATCTTGTAAAGATATTTTTGGGAAATAAATAATTTGGAAAATTATTTGGAATCTGTTGATGTTGTGCATATCCATTGATAGTTCAATAACCGACTATCAATATTTACCTTTGAATGGGTATTTTTTGTGATTTGTTTGAATTTGAATGCCATACTTATTTTTGAATAAGCGCTCACTATTCGGGTTAGCCGGGAAAGGACCTTGGGGTCGTATAACCCATTCCGAGTATGTGATATGTCGTTATGGATTGCATTTGAAGACCGGGTATTTGCGAGAGCGATAGGATGACATGTCGATTGACTCTGCACGGAGTTGCTCCGGTATAGAGTTCTCTATATGTGATGGGAAATCCGATCAGGATTGTGGATATCCGGATTGCAAGGACTTCTTTGTAAGTGCCTTCGGTTCTGTTCGAGCCCGGAACAGACTTGTATGGATAGTATGTCTGACATTACAAATTGAGTTATAAAGCTGATTTCTTTCAAATATATTTCTGTTGGCGGCGGAGAATTTATTCTCTTAGCTTAACACCCTTCTCTGAGACGTACGAGCTCAGAGGTTATGTAGTTGAAGGTTAGTAGCGATATATTCCCAATTTGGTAATGTGACATGCTGAGTGTTGATGTGAAATGATCATTGTTTGATCATTTGTGATATGATCATTTGTTTGATCACTTATCTTTGTGATCATTTCTATGATCATTTGTTGACCCAAAGCACAGCTTTTGTATAAAGCGTGGCTTTGTGGACAAGACTTCGTCGGACCTCATAACCCGGAAATGGTCAAAACAGGAAAGATGCAGCAATGTTATGAGGGGTAGCTCCCTTTAGGGTATGTGCATTTCCTTCTGGAAAAGGGTGGTATCATGGTATGGAGCCCAGATACTTACTCATGTTAAAACACTTTATTTATTATGGTGTGATGTTGATTACGAGCGCTCGGATAAAGGTCCCATAGGACCGGGGGATGGCATACTCGTGTCAGTAGTTACCCAGTTAGGGGTAACCCGACCTTGTGTTGGAAGGGATCCGGTTTGGTTCTCGGGGACGTCCTTCCAGAGGCGTTCTCATGTGGCAATGGGAAGTTTCTTGGCCTGACCATTTGTTGGAAATCCAAAGAAGCAATACGATCCTTGTACGGTTTTAGTTGTATAACCTGCTATGGAATGTGGCGGTAACCTGCTATTGAACATTGTAGCTATAGTAGGCATACGATAATGGTCGTATGTTGGCTAAGATTTATATCTTTACTTTCGAATTTTTTTTTATGCGTATCAAGCATCTTTGACTATCATAAGGGGAAATCTCCTCCGATTCTGCGTTTGCTTGTGTGTGTGTGCGGGAGGCCTTATGGTAGTCTCATTTTTAATAGCATTGCGAATTGACTTTAAAAATATTCCTCTATTTTGATTTTAAAGATAAATAAAATGTTTTGAGTTCTCACACCAGTCACATGACTGACTCGGAGTTTATTGTTTTCCTTCCTAAACTCTGGGTGCCCACCAATTTCCACACGGGCAGTCAAGAGTTAGGTTTATCAGGATATTCTGGAATTCAGGAGTTGCTGGAGTCAAGCTGGATGGCATGGCGTATTACTAGTATATAGTATTTCTTTTCCGCTGTTTGATGTTGTACACTCTGATGTAATGAAATGAAATGTAATGTAATGTAATAACTGATATAGTTCTTTGTTTAAAGATTATTCATTTATTATTATATGTTGTTCCGCTGCGATTGTGAGATTCTTATGTTGTTCTGTTGTTTTCTTTCTGTTTCGTTCTATTTTCTTTTCTCTCTATTTTCTATCTTTTTCTCTCTTCTTCTACTTTTTTCTTTTTCTTAAACAATGAGAATTCGTATTTCTGTTCATCTTGAGTTAATCTATGGAGATTAGTGTATATTCAAGGAGTACGGATTTGCGGGTCCTCACAACTGACATACTACTATAAGTATGCAAATGATGATCAACAGAAGATCAATCAATAAGAGATAAATCGATATCACAAGAATCTTCTCAAAGATCCAAAGAGGGCATCATACCCTAAACTTGTACTCATAACAAGTCAATGACATAAATTCCAGAAATCAACACAAGAAATCCAGAAATCACAGAAAAAGGGAAAGAGGCCTATCACATGACGGTCCGAAGACCATGGGGAGCTACCCCATATGGGTGAGTCGGAATCACCCAGATGAGGTCTAGGCTAACCAAAAAGCCTAAAGGTACGTGTGAGTGGAATCACACAAATGGTGTCTAGCCTAACCTCGCAACAAAAAGGTATGTGTGAGTGGTATCACACAAATGGTGTCTAGACTAACCTTGCGGACAAAAAGATATGTGTGAGTTGGAATCACACCAATGAGGTCTAGTCTAACCTTGCAAACAAAGAGACATCGCACAATTGCTAGTCTAAATCATAAAATGATCATCATGATCAACGAGAAGTGTCAATAACACTAAGTTAGTAAATATAAAAGTTTAGTTTCATGTCCCATAACCACTAGCTTAACTTAAATATTTACGAACATGCTGTAAATCTTCACCAATAAAATTGTCACTAGAGGTTCAATCGAACAAGTCCAAGAATTAACCGACGAAGCAAACGCAGGCGTTTCATACCACTTGTTTTACTAAGCCGTTTAATTAGATTTCTCATCCAAGTGAGGTAAAGGTTTGTATATACTAATAGATTGGAAAACGGGTTAAGAAAAGAGCTTTGTTATTAAAAATAGAGTTGAAATCATTTTGTTGAAAGAGTTTTGATATTTACTACTAGTATTGAAACCTTCATATTTTAAAGTGACAAATCACAAAAGCGATTGTAGAAACAATCAATCACAAAGATCACATTCGAAGATGTGATAAAAATCCAAGGAAATCAGCTCAACAAGTTCTGTTGAATGTTTTTCAGATAAGATCCCCTACGGGGAGGGGGGGTCCAGGGGGGGTGGCAACCCCCCAAGGTGGGGGTGCTGGGGCAATGCCCCTGCTACGGGGTTCGACCCGCCCGGTCAGGTCGCGGGGATCCAGGGGGCAGCGCCCTCGGCGGGGTGCGGGGCAGCGCCCCGTCCAAAACGGTACAACCTAGTGAAGACAAGCGGCCTACGACCTAAAACAAAAATGAGGTCTAATGACCTAAAGGGGTGTGCGACCTAAGAAGGTACGCGAGCTAAGGATGAGCGACCTAACAAGGTTCACGACCTAAGAAAAACAAGGTCACGTGACCTAACAGGAAACAAGGTCTTGCGACCTAAGGGGTTACGCGACCTAACGTAACACGGGTCAAACGACCTAAGGCATCACAGGTCGAACGACCTAACTGCTTAAGGGACAGACGACCTAAAGAGGTTTGCGACCTAATGGGGTTCACGACCTAAAGGTACTCGCGACTTAACGGGTTATAGGTGTAACGATCTAACGGCATAAAGGCCTAACGACCTAAAGGTGATAGGGTTACGCGACTTAGGGACAGAAGTAGGACCGAGCGACCTACGACCTAGGAGACTCACGACCTACGACCTAAGGCCCGCGCGACCTAGTCAAATAGCAGAGGCAATATTAGGTCGGAGACGACCTACGACTTAAGGCTAGCGCGACCTAAAGTTTTAACACGCGAGCGACCTAACGTTATAAATGCCAAACGACCTAAGGCTTAACACGCGAACGACCTTCGGCTTAAGGCTTAACTCGCGAGCGACCTACGACCTAACGTCCAGGCGACTTTTCCACGCGCGCAAGCCACGAACCCGAGCGGCCTAAGGGTCCAGAATGACCTAGGGCTGGAAATTCACCCAAAACAATAAAAAGTGGAGTTTTTCGCCAATCCAATCCAAACCAAATGCAAATGTGCATGTTAAAGTGATAGGAAACCATTCCCAACTGTCCAAGATAGTTATAAGCAAGAGTGTGAGATAAAAATCTCACCTTTTCACTAAAATGGATGAAGATGAAGCTTGAAGCCAATGGAGAAGCAATCCAAAGCTTGAATCCAATATCTTCTACTTGAATTTGGAGTTGAATGTTGGATTAGCAATTAAATTTGAGCTTGAAGTTTTAATTTCCCATTCTCTTCACCATTAATGTAAATTTCAAGTTAGTTAGGAATTTATGAAGAGTGGGGAGAAGGGGGTTGGAACTTGGGCTTAATAGGCTAAACTAACCCAAAGTCCAAAGTGGGAAAAGTTAGTGAAATTCCACTAAATCCAAACCTATCAATGTTTATACTTAAAAAAGTTGTAAACGGCATTTCGAACTCAATGGAAGTGGTCTCGAGTCCTAATTTGACTGTTTGCAAAAAGTAGCTTTTCGGACCAATATCCGACTAACGATAAAATATTTAAATATAAAATCGATAAATATGCGGGTTGTTACAATTGGTTTTGGGGAAAAGCCTCTTGAGGGGAAAAGCTTCTTGAGTACGCCTGATTATTACAATATAATTAAATATTGAAATATCTCCTGTTGCATAACGCGAAATCCCGAACCTCGAATCAGACATGCCGACAGACATTTATAAGGCTTTGCCCGTATTCCGAACACAATGGAATGTGTTTCGGAGGCTAATTTGATCATATGCGCGAGTTACGGAAGTAAACGATCAATTTTAAATCAATTTGATTAAAATAGTTCGAAGCATTTTGAACCGCCAGGGTCAAATGACCACTCCGATTGCTACGAAAATTGAAATCCGATAATAACTAACTATTACGGATCCAATGGAACTAGTTTCGTCGAAGTCCGAGACTGTGCCTCGGAATGCTATTTTTAAATTCAATTTAAACGATATGATTTCAAAACTGAACAAATCACCTTTAAATTAAATTTCAACCATTCTATTATCTTCAGTATCATCGTTATAAATTTTATAAGCCTTCAAAATTATTTTTAACAGGCTTGAAACTGAAATTTTCAATAATTTACCTAATTTCAGTTTATTAAATCCAATAACTTAATTTCTAAATAATAATGATATTTGAATTCAAGTTCAAAATCAACTTTTAAATATTTAAAATCAATTAACTATTCCAATTTAAATTGTTAAAAATTCTGGGTCGTCACATTCCTCCCCCCTTAAAAGAATTTTATCCCCGAAATCACTAATTAGGAAGAATGGACCAATACCACTTTACCTTTCCTTAAAATCAACAGTTTTATCAACATCCTACCAATTATCTTTTATTAAAAACCCACTATCACATCAACCATCTTCCCAAAACCTTCTATAGTTTCCAACAACATTATTTTACTTCACTTATTCAAATCTAATTTAAAATTCAAATTTAGATTATCACAACTTTCTCAAAAAATTTTAACTCTCTAAATTTCCGAATTTTTTTGCCAGCGTCTCCTTTGTGCGGCTAGCTCGGTACTACTAAAAAAGGCCTTTATGGGCTTCCAAATTCCAAAAGAAAACAAAAGCCAAGTGGCTAGATCAAAAACCCAATCCAATTTCATACAGAATTTTAAATACATACCTTTTTGGCGGGCAATTCTCATTATCTCCTGAAATCAAATCCAATTTTCTTTTTCCTTATAATACCTGCATATCTTACTTAACAATAATATCCAATCGTAAACTTTCCAATCATTTTTACATTTTCTTACATAGGTTTCATATCTATTTCAATTTAGTTTTTCCCATTTCTATACGATTTCAATTTGTCTTCAATTCTGAATATTGAATTTTTCTTCCATTTATAACTGATTCATATTAGTTTCATCTACTAATTTACTTTAGTTTCCAATTTGAAATCGTTTTGTCATTAACAAAAATTTTCTAACTCTCAAAATTTTGGAAAATTTTTGGTAGACTCTCCTTTGTACGGAGGAGCTTTTGCAATTTGACAAGAGATATAAATATATATACATCGACCCACACGGTCGGAAAAAGCAAAAACAGTTCATATTTCCTATTTTTATTGCGTAGGCGTACCTTTATTTATCATTTTTAACCAAATGGCTTATTATTTAAGCAATTGGCGCAATCCAAATCTAGCCAAACGGCCTTCAGGTACCAGTACTTACTCAATTTAAATATGTAAGTGTCATATATAGAAAATCTATTAGCATTTCACTTATATTAAATAGCTAAACACATGTATATCATAAGCAACAAGCACCAAAATGCTTTCCATAAGCGATTTATATAACTTTAAAGCTAATTCAATTGCTTTCAATCAATTCATAAGCTATTTCATTCAGTTTTAATGGTTTGCAACTCCATTTCTTACATCCAATTGATTTTTAATCCAAACAAGCTCATATTCAATTCAATTGATTCAAAATCAATTTTTTAACTTCTCTCAACCCATATAATTCTAATTACCTTTGTTTACAACAACGACAACTGTTTTTATGCAAATTCGAGGATACTCGCTTAATAGAGTATCTATTTCAGGTTATAACTACTTTAAATTAATTTTCTACTCATTCTGTATTTAATTCCATTTTATTTCCAATTAATTTACCAACCAAACATTGCATTTCATTCATCTCCGCATTGGTTTCATTTTAAAACTTTTTCATTGAGCTTGTCAACATTCAATGCTTAAACTAATATCCATTTCCCAAAAATAAATTTAACCCAAACCTTTTATTTATTAACCTTCCGTTCTAATAATCCAATACGAACTAAAACTTTGATTTAATTTTTGTTCAAGCAGACTTCATCTATTTATTATTTAATTCGATTAACCCATTTATCCACCCCATATTAAAAAATTTAATTCACTTACGTAATTTATTTTCGAATTTATTTTATTAATACAAAGCCATTCTCAATTTATTTCTACTTACCTGGGTTTTGTTTGCAATTAAAACCCTGTTTATTATAATTCGTTTTCATTTCATTCGACAACACTTTCATCATATCTAATTTACTTGCAAATTTCGTTAAATATTATTCATATCACACTTGAATTTTATTTGTAATTCATCCCATCACTATTTCGATCCCACTCTATTTTATTTCTATTTATATAGCTACCTATTTAATTCATTATCAAATCCAAGTCGAATTCTATCTACAATTCGAATTCATTTCCAAACCCCATTATTAATTTACAATCCATTTTATTTAACCGAGCTAAATTTTATTAACATACTTTATCAAATAATTATTTAGCTAATTAGCTTACCTCCAACTTTTATATCAATATTCAATTTTATTACAAAAAATCACCTTATTAATTTTTTCCTGAATTCAAAATTTTTCATATTCCAGTTTGAATCTTCTTTCATTTTCCCAAATTCCATCACTTTTAGTATAAAATTTTAGAAATGCTTTTAAATTCACATCATATTATTAAAATAGACTTTTATAAAAATACTTCTTATAACTCGATGTCTCAACCAGTGCATCCTTGTTCTCACAGAAATTCAGTCATATGTTGATCAGGCGTAGGACTGAAAATCTATAAGTACTTGGTAAACCCGTTTTCAACACCCAATGAAAATACTTGAAAAATAATTTTATTGAAACTATAGAAAACAGTTTTTGAAAATAGAGGAAATATCTTTGGTGAGAATGCTCTAGAAAATATCACTCCCATCCATGGTCGTAGTTACATTCCAGGGTTACGTTGTCATCATAGCAAAAGTCCATGTAATTGTAGGCTCTCCGCGGCCTCTCGATTACGCCATGGAACCCACAACAGATCACAGTTACATCCCAGGGTTATGTTGCCATCACAGCAAAAGTCCATGTAACTGTTGGCTCTCAGCGGCACACACGATTTTTGCTGTCAAAATGAAACTTCTCCACTCCTACATAGGTCGCAGTCTACCGATATAAAATCAAACGCAGACTGTTGGCTCTCAACAGCACACAAGACTTTCGCTATGTTACCATAGGTCGCAGTCTACCGATATAAAATCAAACGCAGACTGTTGGCTCTCAGTGGAACACACGACTTTCGCTATGGTACACACTACTCATAATCCCCAGGAACTAGTTTTGTCCGGACTCCTCACAGGATCAACTTTAGAACCCCCCCTTAGGGCTCAAGGCAGCACCACCCGGTGGTACCCCTGAGAAGTCCATTTTCAAGGAAGCGCCTTTTTCCCCAGAGCCATCATCAAAACACTTTATACTATACACATATAGTATCTTTCAAATCATACACCTAGTATGATCTCATATAAAGCCCCTTTACAAAAAATCGATTATCCCAAAATCGATAATTCTCAAACTAGGCTTTCCAAATTTTAATATTGATTTTACCAAAAAATGAAAAGCCTTTCTAAATCCAAAGGTTCCCAAAACCTTTTTGCAAAATCCTTATAAGATCCTTTATATATATATATATATATATTCAGAATATATAATTTTTAAAACTTTGGATCAATTCAAACTTGTATAAAACTCCTTTTATACTTCAAACACCTTCAAAATCCTCTTCTTCTGGCAATAGTTTTAACAAGGGGAGATTTATCTTATATAACAAAGATATATAGCTTTGTTTATTCAAAATCAAATAATCGAATTTGATTATTCTTTCAACATCAATTCCGTACGATGTACACTTATCATCCATACACTATACCAATCTGATCGCTCACTCGATCACACAATTTCACTTCCGAACTAGTATCATCCACCCGACTTCCTAGTAGGGACACAGATCTGGTTTTCTTGATTACAAACCGTCATTCTCCTTGCATAGCCATAACTATGATAGAAAATATCCAAAACCAATCAACAATCCATATCCAGGTTTGCCGTCGAAAATCGAGTGAAAAATCCCAACTCAGATCGATATAACTATCTCGAAATTCTGTGCCCTAATCTGGATCAAATCACTATGCGAATAGAATACTATACGTACATCCCACATATTTATTTTCATTGATTATCAGCCAAATCAATTCCTTTTCTATTCACATTTCCTTTAATTCCCTTTCACTTATTTACAATTGCCTTAATTCTCATTAAATTATTACTTCAATCCTTGTCTCAGTTGGGTATTTAAATCAATAACAGTTTGAACTCCGACCAGTTTATATTTAGAAAATAGCTTGAAATTTTTAAAAATAGATAAGTAGTTGAAAAATAATTATTAGTTTGCAAAATAGCTGTAAAATAGTTAAATAATTATAAAATAGTTGAAAAATAGTTAAATAGTTTTAGAGATTTTAGATAATTGTAAAATAGTTGTAAAATAATAATTAATTTGTAACATAGTTGAAAAATAGTAATTAGTTTAGAAAGCAGTTGAAAAATGGTTAGATAGCAACAAAAATAATTGTGAAATAATTTGGCTTTAAAAAGAAAGGTTGTATATATTTAATAGCTTGGAAAAATAAGTTTATATTAAAATAATTTATATTGAAAATAGTCTAGAGTCAAAACTGTTCACTTCTCAACAATTCAATTGAAATTTTCACTTCCATTTAAATTGACCCAATTCCAATTTAAATAACTCCAATTTCCATTGGACTTGATTTATTCCCAATTCAAGTTGAATTAATTCTCAATTTCTTTCCACAAATCAAATTCCATTTGATTCTTACTTATTCAACTTTCTTTACAGTTCCAAATTATTCAAATAAACTTTGGACAAATTTCGAATTGGTTCCACTTCAATTTCAAATCGTCCTGCTTGAATTTAATCCCAATTCCCATTCAAATTTTAAACCTTTAAATTAATAACCTTTCCACTTAAGTTTAAAACTTGCTTCACTTTGGGTTTCACATCACATCACATTCCCAATGAAAATTCAAAACTCAATCTTAGAGTTAATTTTCATATTTATTTCCATTACACACTAGGCTACTTTTTTTTAAACCACCCTTGGTTTTAATTTCAAACAAAATCCTTAAAAAATATTCCAAACATTTCTTGTTTTAAAATAAGACTATATTTAAAGCAGTCTGAATTATATTATTTGTTATTTTCTTTAACTCTTTGAAACAATTGATTGTTTTCTAGACTTAGGTTTTAAAACTTCATAATTTTAAAACCTACTTTAATTTAGAAGTTATACTCATCTTATAAATTTACTTCATTTCGCTTACTTAATAACAAATATATCATTATTAAACACAATACCTATTTACGATAATACCCAAGGTAATCATACCTAGATACCCATTTCCCTTTTTATATTATTCTTACTTCTATTAATTCAAGATTAAATTTTAGTTTGAATCCATTTCAATCTTACCTTTATTTAAAGTTTTTAAACAATTTAATTTCTGAACTCTAATTTTAGAATTTCATTTTCTATTAATTAAATTTTAATTTGGTTGTATTTCCGTTTTTACTTAATTTAATTCCAATTCAAGACTTCAATTTGGTTGTATTATATTACTTCTTAATTTTAATTTCAATAATTTAACAACCAATCGCCTTAATATTTATTAGAATGAAATATTTCTTTATATATCAAAATATACTTTTATATAAAACCATTTAAAACCTTTATATAGGAAAATAACAAGTACACTCTCATATATATATATATATATATATATATATACATATATACACACACACACACAACTCATTCCAGAGTACTACGGACTCTATTTAATGAGTAGTCCCCACCAGAGCCAAGGTTCTCGCTTAACCTGGCTCTGATACCAAATGTAACGACCCGAAATTTTCGATCCCGAAAATTCCAAATAGTTATGAAAAAGAAGAAAGAGATAGAAAAAAAAGAAGAAGAAGATCAGAAACAACATCTCACATTTGCAGTGGATAAAATATAATAATAAATAATAATAGCTTATAGAAGAATACAATATCTGTCGATTACATTTAAATACATCAGAGTTACATATTTACAGATATTGAATATACTCAATTATCATGTCATAGATACACAACAATATTATACAGCGGAAATACTCTATACGCTCTTGCCATCCAGCTCGCCCCTGAGCTCCAGAACGCACCCACTTGAAAATCTGTAATACTCGGCCTGACCCGAGCATTACACCAAAGTAACACCCGGGTCAGGCTGGAAACCAGCGTGAGTAAACCCATCCAACATGGAATACAAAGCATACAACTTATATAAAATCTGGGGTAACTCAAACCAATTTTTCAAGTTCACAATATGTTATAGACCTAACTTATTTCACACATATGTTTCTAAGGACCAAAATTCAGATCAAATAGTCCGATTCACTTAAATCATTTCATTCCAACCTATTAATCTCACATATCAATTTATAAGAATTCGAAGTTGTTTCGGGTATTTCCCAATACCCGATCCCGGCCTCTTCGAGTCTCATGTCGTCCTACCCAAGTTATCCAAATGAAATACACAACATTTCATATCAGGGATGTCAACTCATTCAAAGCATCCAATACCATTCAATCATCCATAAGCAAAGCTTAAGCACATACAAATTTAATTTAATTAATCCTGATTGAATTACCAACCTCAACCACTTAGATTTCTTCATTTAACATTAATTAATTTCAAATCAATTAATCAATCAACCCTTCATTTTTCCATCTTAATTAATTACCCTGGATTAATTATCTTTCAATTACATTCAAGTAATTAACTTTAATTATTTTTACGATATTAATTCTTCTTAACCAAAATCGATAAGTAATCTTAATTACTTCATGAATTAATTAACTATTTTAATTACATTAATCCTTAATTAATTATATTAATTAACTTCTCATAAGTTACTTATTACTGATCAATTCATCTTAATTAATCAATCTTCAATTACATCATTAATTTTATAAAATTAAGATTTCTAATTATATTTTAATATATCCTAATCTAAATTAATTACTTAAACCACAATATTAATCATTCTCGATAAATCTCATCATGCAATTAACTATCGTTTATTTACGTCATTAAATAAATTAACTACTCGTTTTATAATAGAAGCTTAAAGGAATTTAAAACCAAATTTATTTTTAATTTAAGTCAACTTACAATTACACTTTAACATTCAAGTTGTTAAAACACTTAATATTTAAAAACTTAATTTGTTAGATTTAACTTTGATATAGAATCTCGTTTTAAATCTCTACTTAACAATTTTAACTTCAGTTTTTAAATATCATTTTCATTTCTTTCCAGTTCATTCTTATTTTTATTCTACAATTATTTCACTTTCAAAATTCACCCTTATATTCCTTACAAAAAAAATCCAATTTATATATTTCGATAACTCAGGGTACCGAAATATTCAAGCAACTCACAACATTCATTATTCCAATTGCCAATAATAATCATCCCAGGCTACCAATCATTCCAATATATACTAGATATTAGTATATAATATAGCATATCAATTCAATTCAACCATTCAACCAATCATTAAAATTTAACCATTTAAATTTAAATAAAAGTCCAGAAGCGTGAGGTTTACTCACCTTTGATTTTGCTTTTTGCAACCCATTCCAACCAGCTTGTTTTCTTTTCAGATTTCAAGCCTTGAATAAACATTTACAATTTATTAACATCCGAACCAATCGATCAACCTATTACCATCTATTAATTTAATTTAATTTTAACTAATTTCCCTTTTGATAAATCTACTTAGTTAATTATTAATTTAAATCAATTTTCCTTTAATAAAATATTCTTTGGTAACTAAAACAAATAAATAAGTTTAATTAAACAAATTGATCTCCATTATTTTAAAATTCAACTGGTGAATGAAAATAGGTACTCGTGTAAATTTATTTTCTTCTGAAACTAATTGTAGCTATATAAAAAAATAATCTATAGATTTCAAAAGTCTAATTTTATATAAACCTTTAACATTTATAAAATTCCTATACTTTTGTTTTCAAAACTATATATACACGCATTAAAATAAAATAAAACAGAAATGTTTAAACTTTATTGTACTATTTTTCCCTGATTTGATATATGTTTCTATTTTACATGTATATGTATATATATTATAATATATTTTTTAGTAAATAACAAAATAAAATTATACCCTACTGCAATTGTTTTTTATTATTTTTTAATATATAAATATGCATATTGAAACTAAAATAAATTATAATAAAGAAAATATACCTAACTGCTTAATCCAAAACCCAAGATGCCCAAACCCTAGCAAAAGCTCCTCCCCTCGAAATCGCGCCGCCACCGCTGCCGAGTTCACCAGCCCCATTCAACCTCGACTAAGCTGACGCGTACGCACGCGTGAAGATGTCGCCTTTCCTGAGGCAACTCCGTGACCCCCAATGCTCGAATCACCTCGCGACACTCACCAGCTATCGATCGAACGACCTCGCGAAACCCTAGCCTCGGTCGTGACTTCATCGCCGCATCTTGAAAACACCTCCACGCGTCACTTCAGCATACTCGCCCTTGGTTCACGAGCTCGTCGATCTCGGGCGACTTCAAATTCCCAGGCTTTGACGAGTTTGCCGAACTCGATCTGATTATAGGAGATTCGAACGAGAATTTTGTTCGTTTTCAACTGATTCGAACGAAAATTCGTTCGTTCGATAACACAATTTCGATTTGCTTTTAAGAAGGGAGCGGCCATAATTCACTTTGCTGCGAAAATTTCATTCGAAATAAGGAGAGAGAGCAGTTTTCGAACTAATAGAAGAAATTGGGATTTCGTAGAAAGAATAAGGGTTATCGGCATTCTTTTGTGAAGAGAACCATTTCGCTTCCATTTTTTTATGTATAAGTTCGATTTCTGCTTTAAGCTTAGAGAGGAAGACGAAGATAAAATATCAATTTTGGGGAAAAGCTTCTTGAGTATGCCTGACTATTATAATATAATTAAATGTTGAAAATATCTCATGTTGCATAACGTGAAATCCCGAACCCCGAATCAGACATGCCGACAGGCGTTTATAAGGCTATGCCCGTATTCCGAACACAATGGAACGTGTTTCAGAGGCTAATTTTATCGTATGCGCGAGTTACGGAAGTAAACGATCAATTTTAAATCAAATTGATTAAAATAGTTCGAAGCGTTTTGAACTGCCAGGGTCAAACGACCACTCCGATTGCTACAAAAATTGAAATCCGATAATAACTAACTATTATGGATCCAATGGAACCGGTTTCGTCGAATTCCGAGACTGTGCCTCGGAATGCTATTTTTAAATTCAATTTAAACGATATGATTTCAAAACTGAACAAATCACCTTTAAATTAAATTTCAACCATTCTATTATCTTCAGTATCATCGTTATAAATTTTATAAGCCTTCAATTTTTTTTAACATGGTTGAAACTGAAAATTTCAATAATTTACCCAATTTCAGTTTAGTAAATCAAATAACTTAATTTCTAAATAATAATGATATTTGAATTCAAGTTAAAAATCAACTTTTAAATATTTAAAATCATTTAACTATTCCAATTTAAATTGTTAAAAATTCCGAGTCGTCGCACAATGTATTTTATAAGAAAGACAGTCCTGGAAGTAGCGGAAAATTAAAGGCATCAGTCTAGAAATAATTTTTACTTTGTTGTAGTATTAGTTTTGAGACGTGCATTATTACTGCTATCTTTGTTATTTGCTTTTACTGCTATCCTATATTGTTGGGTTCAAGTTATTTCATTGCCTCATTCTTAATGTGTACATACCATCTCCCATGTATTTAATACACATGAGTACAGGCACAAATGCAATCTCACTCGATATAATACATGTATAATTAGTTTAGCTAAGTAAAGCTTGTTTATGTGGGAATAGGAAAAAAAAGTTTTAGATTCTGGACACATATTTCTCCATATATCTCAGCTTTATTTTCTTATCGGCAATTGCATTATAACTATGATTAGCGCCAATCATAAGTAGTACATAATAGATTGCAAGTTTTTCAGACAATTGATATTCATTTCATAGGTGGGTAAGATATATAAAATTTGATTAGCCTCTTTATTCAATATCTTATAAAATCTGCTTAGATGCATTTTTGTAAGTTTGCAAAGTCTATCTAGATACAACTGTTAACGTGAATAGTAATTATGAAAATCATTATATTCTATACTCTATTTAATAGTGGCAACATAAGTTTCTAGTGTTCTTGGTCATCTCTTTGCATTTTTATTATCTTAAATGCATTGGTCTTGCTTGAGTTCTATTTGGACTAGATTATATATTTATCTTGTAGTATATATTTTATATTTGAGAAACCCACATCGACAGAGTTTCAAGATTTATTTACACCTTCTCTTCACCATTTTTCACATGATTATTATTCTAGTTTTGGCTGCATTTGTTTGCAGTAAAATACATGCACAGTGCTGCTCGCGATGATGAAAGACCAGCATGGTATAAGAAGTCGATTCTTTTTGGCTTAGAATATTGGAGTAGTCATAGAGTGCGACGTACTATTGACGTGATGCACACTGAGAAGAATGTATCAGAGCATTTCATTAACTTGCTGTTTGATAGATACAAACAATCTTCCAAATTTTCATTTGATAAAACAAACAGGATGCAATGTTGTCAAGTTCTAAAAGATGCAAAACTCCCATTATGCTTTGGGACTAAGTTAAGCAACTTAGTAAATATTCAACCACCCAGTTTGAATATTAGAAAGTCATATGACTATCATGTTATTATCCAGTATTTTTTTCCTATCATGGTTCAACATGCTTATCCAAAGTGTCGTGACTTACGACGTGCGATATTAGAAGTATGCTTGTACTTCAATATTATTTGTTCGAAGGTTTTAATTCGAGAGCATGTCCAAGCTGCCAAAGATATGATTGCCGAGGCATTATGCATGTTGGTGCATTATTTTCCCTCTCAATATTTTGGCATAAGCATACATCTAATGGTGCATTTAGCTGATCAGACACTACTATGTGGACCAGTTAGTTATACATGGACGTATCCATTTGAAAGGTTCAGCATTCACATGATTTTTTCAATAGTAACGTAAATGATGTATTTTTATATTAGAGCTATGAAGGAATGCAAAGACATACCAAGCAATAAACGCTACGTGGAGGGATCAATTTCCGAAGAATATCTTGTTTCAGAATCCGTTAAATATGCCATG
Organism: Allium cepa; assembly: GCA_030765085.1. NCBI lineage: Eukaryota > Viridiplantae > Streptophyta > Magnoliopsida > Asparagales > Amaryllidaceae > Allium > Allium cepa. The sequence continues at coordinate 576,960,272 of CM060943.1, read as the reverse complement.
GAATATATGCCAAATCCACGTACTGGTAATCATAGCTCTAAACAAGCACCATTTTTAGATGAGAACGGAGATGACATTTATGAACGTTCCATCATTGAGGGTAAAACTATCAAGTTATCCGGCATACAACGTACTCAAATTCGAAGGTGGATACTTTTTAGGATGGAAATTCCAGGCTGAGATGATTATTATAGGTTTGCATTTTTTTCTACACGCTATAAGATGTAACTTTAATATTTACTTACGCCACCATATATTGGTTTGTAGCGAATATCAATCGTTGTTAGAAGATGCTCAACGAAGTAGAAAGAAGCTCCATGCAAGGACGGAAGTAGTAATGCAAACTGAATTCATTGAGTGGTTGTACAAGAAGGTTTGTTAAATTCCACAAAGATCATAATTCAATAATCAAATTAACATTATTTAACTTAATTAAATTATTTTAATAGTTAATGAAAGAAAAATGCATGGATTCATTGTTATGGTATTACGTTAGTGGACTAGCGTGGGAAGCCAAAACTCATCTTAAGTATAGAATAAATGGTTATGTATTTTCTCCGCAGCGCTATGATGACACCCTTTCAACGCAAGATAGCGGTGCAATAACAACATTTGTTGCAAGTGCGAAAGATTTGAATCCTACAGATGATGACACCACTTAGTATGGTATTATCAAGGAAATCATTGAAGTTGATTATTATGAATTTTCACATGTAGTATTCTATTGTGAGTGGGTCAATATTGCTAATAAAATGCATGGTTGTAAGATTTTTCCGGACTCTAAGTTGTTGATGGTGAATCTAAAAAAAACTTAAAAGCAGCGACGGAGAGTATGATGAGCCTGCAATTCTTGTATCAAAAGAAAGTCAAGTTTTTTACATACCAGACATACAAAATCCTGATTGGTCCATTGTACGACGTTCACCTAAACGCTTGACTGATAGCGTGGATGATTACGAGATGCCAACAAACTTCCAGTCAGTTTTAAAGGAGCAATCTAACTTAACAACGTTGTTGAAATGTATTGAATCCAAATAGATGAGCTTGATTGAAGTAGTAGTTGCTTGTTTTGTAACTTTATTAGTATTCTCAGTCATTATTTGACATTTATCATGTTGCCATAGATCATAAATTTCAACAAATTTAAAATATAAAGGCATTTCTTTCTTCCCTGTATACTCATTTGTTATCATTCATTAAATCTTCATATGGCATATAAAACCGTCCTTCTAAATGCAGTAGAGATAGTATATTCAATGCAAATGCGGGTGACATGCAAGTAAGCAAGTATGTGTGAGCTTTTAAAATGCGTGAAGCTTTCCATTCATATGAATTGAGATATCTCTTGCATTATATCTCTTGCATTATATCTCTTGCATTATATTTTGGCAGTATGTCGGCTAGTTGCAGTAGACATACAGAAAGCAGAGAAGAAGAAGTTCCTCCTCCCCCACCAAATAAAAAGGACTGGATAATTGTTGAGATGGATGGTGCTAAAGGCGATGATGCAATAAAGTGTAGTTCCCATTGTGGCACTCTAATTCGAAGGCATATTCCCATTAGCTATGATAATTGGAGGAAAGTTGATGGGTTTTTCAGGGATAATTAATGAAAAGCACTCATGGTATTTGAATTTACAATTTTTACAAGAATGATTTTTTTTGCGTGCATATTTGAAGTACAAAATCATAATTAGAACATTTATTTTACCTTTCTATAGAAGGGTTTGATTTGAATATAAACCCCGATTTAGCTCGACCTATTTTAGAGAAGGCGTTTTCACAGTACTTCAGAATAGCAAAAGCGAAATTGAGAAAGCTATATCTTAAAACAAAAGAAGGATAGTTATTGCCTAGGCGTCTTGCGATTGATAACCGACCCAAATACATTGATAAAGTTCAGTGGGAAGGGTTCATCGACATTGAGTATGCTGATAAGAAGAAAAAACAATGCAAGATGAATGCTGATAATAAAAGAAAGAACACCATAAATCATACATTGGGAAGAAAAATCTTATAGTAGACTATATGAAGAATTGGTACGTAGTAAGTCCTTCATAACTAATCGCGATAATATTGTATAATTGTTTAATATATTTACATTTATTTATGTAGGAAACTGATAATCCCGAATGTAAAATTACATGAACAAAGGCGTGGAAAGTGGCGCACGCAAGTAAAAAAACCGGAGAGGTGCTTCCTTGCGCCGCTGAAAAATATGTAAGTCTTTTACAATTTTGCATTTGCAATTTCCTTTTACAATTCTACAATTACATTTCATATTTTCTTTTTTTTACACACTTCAACTACATTCAGAGCCTTACTGTGCATACATTCACTACCTCAACAAGTTTCAGTGCAACACACTTACAAATTGTCATTGTCTACCATTAACCGTCATCAAAACTTCACTTTTTTTATTTGTTTTAATTGTCATTTGCCATCAAAATCTGCAATGCATTTTGTTTTCATTTAGTTCTCTGTTGTATTTTTGTATTGTTTATTTTGTCCCCATGTTCATTGCATTTTCTATTCATAAAAAAAATTCATTTCATTGTGCAAATCTGAATTCCAGCAAATAAAACTTTGTATTTCATTTCATCAAAACTATTTACATTTGCAAACATATTCTTTGTTTTCAGTTTATCTTAATTTTGTTATACATAGCTTCTCTGTTACAGGCATTTTGTTAGGCGCATCTCATTTCATTTTGCATTAAAAGAATTTGTATTGCATAAATTTTTTGATACATTGCATGACATTCTATTTTTAGTTCATTATCACGAACCCTATATACCAAACCTTCACTGCAAATTCAAAACAGCAATCAATCATCAATTGCCTTCCACTCCATATCCTACCTCACACAAACATCACTGTGCCACTACTTCAAATCCATCTTCTACATTACTCAATCTATCCAAATCCAACTCATCAGTCAATTCAACCATCCTCCAGCAACCTTCTATCAGCATACCACCTTCCTCTGCTAATCATAAACTTCAATACAACCACATTGCGACCTGAAGCACCATCACCTCAACAATCATCAACCACTTCAGCAAACCACAACCAGCACTTCTGACTCCACCCCAACCCTTCAACTTCAACAATCTCCATCCCTTTCTTTCTGCCCTTTCATTGACCAACACATTACCACTCTGCCCCAGTCACAACAACAATTCCTTACCATCCTCTGTGCATATATCCATTCCCTGACATCTGCACCATACATACAACAGTCATCATCCACCTGGCCTCTGAACACTACCATCAACCACTGTAAACAACAACCATACCTATACAATCATACTAGTGCCAATGCTACACTGTTCCAAGCGGTAGCAATCACTGCTGTCATTCATATCTGACCACCCATCATTCCTCTGCACATCATCAACTTAGACCCTACCTTTCCCCTGCCCACAATCAACAACCATATTTATTCATATATCCACACCGCCACCTACTTCCTTCACACAAACTGCCACTTCACTCAAACTCACAACATCAGAGCACCAAGGTGATGACCCTGACTCGACCTTCGAAAATCGGCACCGAATACGACACTCGTATTCAAATCCGTAGATCCAAACGTCGAATCTGGTTCGCTGGAGCTTATAACACATTAAGTATAACAACACAGCGGAAGAAAAGAAATGAATATCATATACAACTCCAATATCCAAGATCTCCAAAGAATACCAAAGAGAAAGCTATAAGCTACCGAATCGATATCTACATCTACTATCTGAAAAACCCAACTCTAGACTGCCCGTGTGAAAAATTGTGGGCACCCAGAGTTTAGGAAGGGAAAAATAAACTTCAGGTCTGTCATGGGAATGGTATGAGCAAACAAAAACATTTTATCTAAACAAAAGAATTTAAACTTGAAATCTGTAATGCTGTTTTGAAAAATGAAACTACCATAAGGCCTCCCGCCACATACACCATGCAAATGCTGAATTGGAGGAGATTTCTACTTATGATAGTCAAAAATGCTTGATACGCGAAAACCGTTTTGATATTATTATTAGTGCATAGTGGAAAACATTTTTCAAAGTATAATATCAATCTTAGCCAGCATACAACATTTCGTCGTATGCCTACTATAGCTACCATGTTCAATAGCAGGTTACCACCACATTCCATGGCAGGTCATACAACTAAAATCGTATAAGGCGCGTATTGGGTGAATGGATTTCCAACAAATGGTCAGGCTAAGGAACTTCTTATTGCCACATGGGTACGCCTTTGGAGGGATGCCCGAGAACCTACCCGGCTCTTTGCTAACACAAGGCCGGCTAACCCCTTCCCGGGGAATAAAACCTAAGATATAACACCCCCGGTCCTTTGGAACCTTTATTCGAGGATCCTCAATACCAACAACATCACATAGTAATAATAAATATACTACAGTTCCCACATGAGTGAGTATCTGGGCTCCATACCATGATACCACCCTTTTCTAGAAGGAATGGTCATACTATAGGGGAGCTACCCCTGAAATCTTGCCGCATCTTTCCTGTTTCGACCATTACCGGTTTGTGAGGCTCGATGAGGTTTCGTCCACAAAGCTACGCTTTTCACAAAAGCCATGCTTCGATCAACAAATGATTAGCAGCACTCAGTTTGCCACATTACCAAGTTGGGAATATATCACTAGTAACCATCAACTACATAACCTCTGAGCTCATACGTCTCAGAGAAGGGTGTTAAGCTAAGAGAATAAATCTCCGCCACCAAACAGAAATGTATTTGATAGAAACTAGCTTTACATCTCAAAGTGTAACGTCAGACACACATCCAAACAAGCCTGTTCCGGGTTCGAACAGAACCGAAGGCACTTCCAAAGAAGCCCTTGCACATCCGGATAATTCCTAATCACGTCCGGACTTCCTATCACAAAGGGTGCTCAAATATCTATACCGGGGATCTGCCGATGTAGAGACATCCGACAAGAAATCCTTTCGTTTTCGAAAATATCCGGTCTTCACCCCCGGTCTTCAAATGCTATCCATATACGTCGTATCATTATTCGGAATGGGTTATACGACACAATAGTCCTTTTCCCGGCTAAACCGAATAATGAGCGCAATATTTAAAAATATATGGATATGAGATCTCAGTTAAATCACAGCTTAAAGCCCAAAACCTTTCATTCAAATGGTTAAAACAAATTACCATTCCCAATCTTTTAAACAAATAGATTCATTTCAAAAACCTTCAATGGTTTAAATAATTTCCACATTTAAATCTTTCAAACAAAAGATTCACTTTCAAGACCCCTTTCAATTTAAAACAAGGTTCACCAATCTTTTAAACAAAGATTCATTCATAGCCTTTCAAAACAATTCCATTTCAAATTGGATTAAATCATCCGGTCTTTAAATTATTTTCAAAACAATTTTCAAGATTCATTCATAACTTGCAAAACAATTCCCGTTTCAATCTTTTATATATAAAAGATACACCATTTAAAAATCCCCTTCAATTTCAAAATAGGGTTCAACTGTCTTTCACAAAGATTCTATTATAGCTTTCAAAGCCATTCTGTTTCAAACTTGAGATCTTTTCATCATAATTTTGGAAATTCTACCCTTATATAAAAGCTATCATTATTTGAAATCACTTGTTTCCGTTTCGGAAAACCCGATTTTACTTGCACGAGTTAAGGCCTTTCAAATATAAACTTGGGTTAAATTCAAATTCTCAAAACCATACTTTTAAAATGGTTTAAAAACCCATATAAACACATTTATATTTGTATAACCTTTTTACATCATAAATACCAAATATAGAATTCAATTTCAAATTCTGAATTCAAATTTTAAATCAAATTTCAAAACTAAATCAAGTTACTCAAAAATAGCTTTTGCTTTTGAAATGCATTTTCAAAAGCTCCCAATTCTAATTCCAAAACTATTTTGGATTCAAAAATTCATTTTTTAAAACAATTTCAAAAATCTGTGACTTAACCCATTTCCACATGCAATCCATATTTATGTGTGTATAAATGTGGTCCAAGGGTTTTACACAATAAAAGTGCCACATCATCAACCATTACGGATTCAAATACAGCAATATATTTGATAAGCGGTATAAACTATAACGCTTATCTTCCATTCACAGATCACAGATAAATATCACAGATAATAAATTACATTACAGATAATTAATTACATCACATAATAAATTACATCACAGTTCACATAACAAAATAATTCATATCACACATTATCACAAATCAAGGACATCAATCAATTCAAAGCACTCCATAAAATCCTAACATCCATGAGTATGATCAATTAATTATCTGATTTATCTAAATCAGATTAATTACTTATGAATAGATTTCTAATCCTGGTTAATTAACCATTAATTAATTACAAACCATTTTGATTAATTACTCTTTAAACATTAATTAACCTTAATAAATTATTAATTAACCTTAAATTTTAAATTAATCAACTTAAATTAATAAATGAATAAACCTTTAATCATTAAATAAATTAACCCTTAATTATAATAAATTAAACCTTAATAAATTATTCCCTAATTATATACTTTAATTAATAAACCCTCAATTATTAATTAATTAAATCTTAATTATAATTAATTATCCTTTAATTACTTTTCTTAATTAATTAACCTTTAGTTAATTACCATTTAATTAATTACCCTTAACTAATTACAATAAGTGATTAACCTTAATCACTTAATAAATCTCAAATTAATTTTAATCACTTGATTAATTCATTTTTAGTCATTAATTATTTACTTTTAATTAAATAATTATTTTTAAGTGATTAATTACCTTAATTACTTACATTTAATTAACCTTTAATTAATTGTATTAATTAATTAGCACTTAATTAATTAATTATTCTTTAATCAACTGCAATTAATTAATTACCATATAAATAATCTTTTAACTAAATCAAAACTCTAATTCATTAAAGATAACTCATGAAATAAATTCATTTATTAACCCATACATTAACTTAAGGCTTTTGATAAATATTTTTAAAGATAAACCATTTATCTTTATAAATCATTTAATCACATTATCAAAAAATTAATCAAATAAACCTTTATATTAATTAAACGATACATGATAAATGTTTTAAGCTTAAGTTAATTTTAAAATAATTTATTTTAAAAAAACTTTTAACCAACCCATAATTTAAATAAAAAATTTATTAATTTAAAAGAAATAGGTTGAGAAAATTTATTCAAATTAGAACTTGATTTGTTAAAATAATAAAACATTGAAAATCATCATTTTACTGACCTAAGATGGCTTCGGGTTTTTAATCGAGTCAATACATGTTTTCCCCCGAGTATTTTCACGAGTCACTTCGAGTTCACCCCAATGAAACTTCGTCTTCCTCAATGAAATTTTTTTCCTGACGTATAAACCCATGTGCTCTACGACTTCGAGACAAGCACCCATCTTCTTCAAGTCCAACCATCGGTCTTCTCGAGACCATCCCCAAGTGGCCTCATCTTCGTCTAACACCCCAACTCTCATAACTGAACACACACGCGATGACTTCGTGCATGATACCAAAATGTAACGACCCGGAAATTTTGATCTCGAAAATTCTAGATAGTTAGTGAAAAGAAAGAAAGAGAAAGAAGAAGAAATAGGAACAAGTCATAGAAACCTCACATTCGCAGCAGATCAAAATATAATATCACATAATTAACAGTTTACAAAAGAAGAATTGTATCAGTACACTTATAATTTTATACATCAGAGTTACAACCATTGCCAATTATTGGACAATTTAAAACAACATGTCCTAGTTATACAATAATATATCATAGCGAAAAACACTCCATACGTTCCTGCCCTCCAGCTTGCCTCCTTAGCTCCAGAACGTCCTTACCTGAAAATATGTATTACTCGTCTGACCCGAGCATTACATCAAAGTAACACCCGGGTCAGGCTAGAAACCAGCGTGAGTAAACCCATATAATTTGAAACACTAAACTCAAATTTAAGGAAAACCCAGGTAACTTGTACTTTACTACGAGTTCATTACTTGTTATGCTCAACACTTATTTCTCAAATCAAACTCTAAGTATTTTTACTTAGTTCGAAGCCCTATATTATTCCATTTCAGTTTATTTATCTCACATATCAAATCCATATAGAATCATGAATATTACAAATCAAAGTGGTTTCTGGTATTACTGATACGCGACCCCGGTCTCTTCGAATAAAATATCATCTTAACCCAAGTTATTCAAGTGAATACAATTCAAATTAAAATATAGGATGTCACTTTAACTGTGACGACCCAGAATTTTGAGCAATATCAATTTAATAATCTTTGTTAATAATTAAATTGATTTGATCATTTTATATTATAAATTGACTATTTGAATCTATTTTAAAGGTTTATGATAATAATTTGTTAATATCTATTAATATTTTTTTTTCTAACAATATAAATAGGAAAGATTTAATTCTTTTGAAATTTATAATAATTTGATTTGGAAACATTTATTTTGGTTAAATAAGAAGTTTTTAATGTAATAAAATTTTATATTCAAATTGTAATATATATGAATGTATATATTGTAATTTGAGATTTGTTTTAAAATTTAATATGGGAATTTACAAATTTAATGTTAGAATGTTTCTATTTGAAATGTGTATATATATTTGTATATATATTTGAAATAGAAGAATTTTTTTTATTTAAATTCAACAAGAGATTTTCAAACTTTAATATGTATATAATTTGAGATTTGAAATGATAATTTGACTTAATGTCTTTGAAATGATATTTGAGATTTAAATTTTAAATAATAAAGTTAATTTCTTATTTTATAAACATATAGTTTATCTTTTGTTTTTAATAAGATAAAATTGTTTTATAAAGAGTTAAAATCAATTTCTCAAAGTTTAAAATATAATACCATTACAATTTAATTCAAATGCATAAATAAAGTTGTAATTGTTTACATGGATTCACTTTTATACATATTGAAATGCAAAGCTTATTCTTATAAAATAAATACATCTTATAATCATGTCAACATTTCATAAATATTTATATAAGCTTAAAATAAATTATTTAAGATAAAATAACATTTAAAAGATAAGTATGCATATTTTACAAGCATATGAATATTACATATACATGTATATAAGGATTTAATAAATTGTTAAAGACAAATAAAATTTAAAAGAAAAACATTAATAAAACAATATTATAACACTTATATAACACTTGTAAGTATATTAAATTATGTAAGTTACATTTGTAAGAATATAAACCTTTAAAGAGACACATGGCACTCTCTTGTGAATATAATTAAAAATTTAACTTGTAAATATAAAATATGAGTTTTATTTTCAGCTGAAATATTTTCTTTGAACTCAAAACTGTAAACAAAAAAACAAAAGAATGCAAATCAAAACAAAGTTCAGGAAAAAGAAAAAAAATGAAATCTGTAGAAATTCTGTAATCAATGCAAGCTCATTTTCAATACAATCAACTAGCAAATCTGTGAAATCAGTAAAACATGAATTGGCAAGTCTGGGGATTCAAACAGAGGCTAAAACAAGATAAAAATCAACATGCAAAAGGAAATTGAAGCCTGGAACAATCATGCAGATGAATTCATTAGCATGCAAGATAATTGAAAAGCCTGGGAAACAGTTTTCTTATCTACTCTCTGTTCTTTGCAAAGGTGAGTAAATAAATTTTAAAAACAGATTTAAACTTGAATTCTATCTTGGATTGTGAATAAATATCATGCTGTTGCTTGGATATCTGAATTGAATTAAATGCATGTTTGTATGTGAGTGTTTAATTGTATGTCTGGATATAGATTGAATGCCTGTAGTTTACTGTGTGCTTATGAAACTGTTCAATATTTATGATAAATTCAATAACTTGATTTTAAATTCGAATTAGACTTAGAATTGTAAATAAATGTTGTTTGAAATCAAATAGGCTATCATCTAAAAATAATTTTAGGTTTTAAAATTGGATAATTAGCTTTAAAACTTTGAGTTTACAGTAAAACTTTAATTTTGGGTCAAATTTGATGAATTCAATTGCTAGTTTTGATTTCATGATTGAATTGCAAATGGAGAATTATGATTTTTAATACTAGAATCATAATTTTTAATGAGTTAATTAGTGGGTATTTTGGGATTTAATGATTTGGGTATTTTTGCCAAATCACGACAAACTACGGCGAGGTTGACATCGCCGTTGAACTCGAAGGTGGAGGGGGCTTCTGAGATTATGCGAAAAATACTATTGTATTTTATTTAGGTGTGTGGTGATCGTGGTTTGAGATAATAGGGTTTTACTTCCTAATGTTACTGTCAATGTTCATCTAGACGCCACGATGACGCAATGCAATTTGAGGCGATCGCATATGATTCTGGAGTTGCAGGGGAGTGAGGTGGAGCTAAGGTAGCGGCGGCGTGGTCTCTGGTGAGGGAATTGGTCGGCGGTGGTTGATTTTTGTTGGGGATCGGATTTGCTACACTACAGCGTGATAGGGGGTTCTCGCTTTGCGTTAGGTGGCGAACGGGAGACTCTTACCCCTACATGCCCCGGGGATAGTATAAGGTCTTGCGGGGTTGGTTGCGACTCGAGAGGGTGGCCGTAAAAGCAAATTCGAGGTATCACTGTGAGCCACAGCGGGGCTGGGATGGTTGAAAAGCCTACCGGTCGTGAGCCGTTGCTGATGGTTGAAAAGCCTAGGTCGTCACAGTTGGTATCAGAGCGTTAGGTTGAGTGAATACCTAGGCTCTGGAGTGGTGTCTATCTTGAGAGAGCGTACTTGTAATTTTTATATAAATATATATTTATATAACTACCTAATCTGTTGGGTTATCTGTTCGGATTTTCCAACATAGGCTATAAAGGTAGATAAGGTAGGAGTGTGTGGAACACGACTACCACTATTGGTTGAGGTTTATATGTGGTGGTTGGAGATGTGTTTATCGAGATTGTAGACCTAATACTGTCTCGAATAAGATTTAGTGGATTGTAGAAAGGATTTCTTTGAGTCCAGAGGAAGTCTTTTTCCAAGAATTGGAGTATATTCTTGAAGTGTGAGGTTGATTTGCTCTCGAGTGAGCGGGATTTCCTTGAGTTGAGTTGTCCGCTGAGTAGAAGCAAGTGATGGTGTCTTGATAGCTTCAAGAAGGAATAGCTGTGTGATGAGATGCAGATTCCATAGATGGTTCTGAAGATGTTCTGTTGGATCCAGATTTAGATGGTGTTTGAAGAGCATTGATGTCTACTGCAATGAAGATTCGGATGTTTAGAGATTCTCTGGATCTTAAGTAAGGGTATCTTATCTTTATTGAAGTAGGAGACTAAGGTCGATGAGTTACCTCATTTCGGACATGGTCTCATTTGTTTTTCTTAAGAAGATAAGTGGCTGGAGTTTGATTTGGAGCCGAGTTTCTTTGAGGAGATGTCTACTCGTCTCAAGGATGTTTTAGAGGAATTGGATGTTAATTTTGAGTTTCAAGAAGCTTTTGGTTAAGGAAGACCTTTGGTTTAGCTGTATCATTGAAGTGAAGTTTGGAAGCAGCAGTGTGGATCTGTTTCTTCGATGATTCAGTAATCTGTGGGATTCTACTATCGGCAGACCAGGCAGATGGTGGAGCTTATTCTTTTCTTGGAGGCTCAGTAGAGCAAGATATTTGTTGGAAGTGATCTATCAGTTTCTGATAGTAAGCCATTCTGGAGAGATTGGGTAAAATGGGAGAGCTAGTTTTGGAAGTATCTTGAGTTTTCTTGTGTTCTCTGAAAGTTTGATTTTGATCTACAGGAGTGAATTGCCAGTTCGGATAACTGGAGTTCATTATATTTCACATATCTCTGAGGAATATGTGAATGATTCTTCGAGTGATAGAATCAGCAGTTCAGAAGGAATCTGGTAGTTGAGTTGGTTTTGAGTTTAGTCTGATATCTTGTTCAGATTTGTAGAATCAGATGAGGGAGTTCTTGGTTTTAGTAGTGTAGTTAGTTAAGTTTCTGTAGAGCGAGTGTTCCAGAATAGGTATCTGGAAAACTCTAGATAATATTAAGGAGGTTCTATTCAGAATTTTGTCTGGATAGATAAATTATTTGTTTGAATTGGTTGCTATGTTTGATTGTTTGATTTGCTGATAGGAATTTAAATTCTTTAACTGGGTTATTAAATTATCTTTGCTTTTAAATTTCGGGGACGAAATTCTTTTAAGGGAGGAGGAATGTGACGACCCGGAATTTTGAGCAATATCAATTTAATAATCTTTGTTAATAATTAAATTGATTTGATCATTTTATATTATAAATTGACTATTTGAATCTATTTTAAAGGTTTATGATAATAATTTGTTAATATCTATTAATATTTTTTTTTCTAACAATATAAATAGGAAAGATTTAATTCTTTTGAAATTTATAATAATTTGATTTGGAAACATTTATTTTGGTTAAATAAGAAGTTTTTAATGTAATAAAATTTTATATTCAAATTGTAATATATATGAATGTATATATTGTAATTTGAGATTTGTTTTAAAATTTAATATGGGAATTTACAAATTTAATGTTAGAATGTTTCTATTTGAAATGTGTATATATATTTGTATATATATTTGAAATAGAAGAATTTTTTTTATTTAAATTCAACAAGAGATTTTCAAACTTTAATATGTATATAATTTGAGATTTGAAATGATAATTTGACTTAATGTCTTTGAAATGATATTTGAGATTTAAATTTTAAATAATAAAGTTAATTTCTTATTTTATAAACATATAGTTTATCTTTTGTTTTTAATAAGATAAAATTGTTTTATAAAGAGTTAAAATCAATTTCTCAAAGTTTAAAATATAATACCATTACAATTTAATTCAAATGCATAAATAAAGTTGTAATTGTTTACATGGATTCACTTTTATACATATTGAAATGCAAAGCTTATTCTTATAAAATAAATACATCTTATAATCATGTCAACATTTCATAAATATTTATATAAGCTTAAAATAAATTATTTAAGATAAAATAACATTTAAAAGATAAGTATGCATATTTTACAAGCATATGAATATTACATATACATGTATATAAGGATTTAATAAATTGTTAAAGACAAATAAAATTTAAAAGAAAAACATTAATAAAACAATATTATAACACTTATATAACACTTGTAAGTATATTAAATTATGTAAGTTACATTTGTAAGAATATAAACCTTTAAAGAGACACATGGCACTCTCTTGTGAATATAATTAAAAATTTAACTTGTAAATATAAAATATGAGTTTTATTTTCAGCTGAAATATTTTCTTTGAACTCAAAACTGTAAACAAAAAAACAAAAGAATGCAAATCAAAACAAAGTTCAGGAAAAAGAAAAAAAATGAAATCTGTAGAAATTCTGTAATCAATGCAAGCTCATTTTCAATACAATCAACTAGCAAATCTGTGAAATCAGTAAAACATGAATTGGCAAGTCTGGGGATTCAAACAGAGGCTAAAACAAGATAAAAATCAACATGCAAAAGGAAATTGAAGCCTGGAACAATCATGCAGATGAATTCATTAGCATGCAAGATAATTGAAAAGCCTGGGAAACAGTTTTCTTATCTACTCTCTGTTCTTTGCAAAGGTGAGTAAATAAATTTTAAAAACAGATTTAAACTTGAATTCTATCTTGGATTGTGAATAAATATCATGCTGTTGCTTGGATATCTGAATTGAATTAAATGCATGTTTGTATGTGAGTGTTTAATTGTATGTCTGGATATAGATTGAATGCCTGTAGTTTACTGTGTGCTTATGAAACTGTTCAATATTTATGATAAATTCAATAACTTGATTTTAAATTCGAATTAGACTTAGAATTGTAAATAAATGTTGTTTGAAATCAAATAGGCTATCATCTAAAAATAATTTTAGGTTTTAAAATTGGATAATTAGCTTTAAAACTTTGAGTTTACAGTAAAACTTTAATTTTGGGTCAAATTTGATGAATTCAATTGCTAGTTTTGATTTCATGATTGAATTGCAAATGGAGAATTATGATTTTTAATACTAGAATCATAATTTTTAATGAGTTAATTAGTGGGTATTTTGGGATTTAATGATTTGGGTATTTTTGCCAAATCACGACAAACTACGGCGAGGTTGACATCGCCGTTGAACTCGAAGGTGGAGGGGGCTTCTGAGATTATGCGAAAAATACTATTGTATTTTATTTAGGTGTGTGGTGATCGTGGTTTGAGATAATAGGGTTTTACTTCCTAATGTTACTGTCAATGTTCATCTAGACGCCACGATGACGCAATGCAATTTGAGGCGATCGCATATGATTCTGGAGTTGCAGGGGAGTGAGGTGGAGCTAAGGTAGCGGCGGCGTGGTCTCTGGTGAGGGAATTGGTCGGCGGTGGTTGATTTTTGTTGGGGGTGGATTTCGAACAGTTTGGGTGAAGGTCGAAATCTCAATCTCGATTGAGTTTGGGTGTTCTGGGTGATGCAGTTGGATGTGGAGGACGAGAGTGACTTGGGGAGGGTCGGCATGGTGATCGCCGGCGTCCATTGGTGCCATGCACGTTAACGTGCACGGTGACATGTTTTGGTGGTGGGTTCTGGAATTAGGAGTTGGAGAAGAAAGGGTAGACTCGAAGCAGGCATCGTGTTTTGTTTGATGGAACTCGAAGCAAGGGGTAGGCAGGGAAGACTCGGGTTGTTTTGCTTGTTTACTCGGGTGTGGCACGGGTTGTTGCTGGTTACTCGAGTATTCAGAGGGTCAGGCTTTAGAACTTTATGTTTAAGTTGTTAATTCAAAGAAAATTTGATTTTAGGAATTAAGTTTTTAAAACAAGGGTTAAACAAGTTCAAATTGAAATGGTTTTCAAAGTTATGTTTTAAAAACAAGTTTATATATTTTAAAATATGGAGTTTTTTTGAATAAAATAAATGGATTTAAAATAAAGTTTATATTAAACTTTAATAAGTAAATTTGGAAAGATTTTAAAGATTTAAAGTTCAATTTAAAATATGTTTAAATTTAATTGTTTTCTAAATTATTATATTTTATTTAAATTAAGTTAATGATTTAGAATTTGATAATCAATTGTAATAAAAATTATCTTTAGTAAGTTTGAATTTTGTTTTATTTAAAGATAATTAATTTTGTAAAGATAATTGAGATAATTAAATCATTTTTTTTAATTATCAAGTTTTAATTGTGAATAAATGATTTAATTAAGATAAGGTTTCTTAATTAAGAATCTTTTATATAATAAGTTAAGAATCATTTAATTAATTTTAAATGATTAAGTTAAATAGTTAATTAAGTAATTAACTTATGATTAATTAAAATAATCACTTTGGATTAATCTAATTACTTGAGAAGTAATTAAAGTAATTAAATGGTTAATTACTAAAGGTAATTAAATAAAGGATAATTACTTTATTAAAAGTAATTAAGTAAGTGTAATTAAGAGATAATCACTTTAGTTATTAATTAAAGACTTAATTAATAATTAGTTAAAGGTTTAAATTATTTGATTTATGATTAATTAATTAAAAAATTAAGAATAATTAATTAAGTGATTAATTACTTGTGAAAGTAATTAATTAAGAAAGAAATTTAATTAATGAAGTAATCATTAATTAATGAAAATAATTAGTTAATTGTTAATTAATAATTTAAGAATAATATATAATTAAGTTTAATTACTAAATGTAATTAGAGTAATTAATCAAAGGTGATTAATTAAAAGTAATTAATTAAGTATGATTAATTAAAAGTAATTAATCAAGTGTGGTTAATTAAAAGTAATTAATCAGGTATAATTAATTAAAGGTAATTAAGGAATAATTACCAGAATAATTAGAGGATAATTTATCAAGTATGATTAATTTTGAAAGGAAATTAAGAGGTAATTACTTAGTATGATTTGGAGATAATTAATCAGGATGATTAATTAATATGGTAATTAAGTAATAATTACTTAAGTAATTAAGTGATAATTAATCAGGGAAGATTAATTGAAGTGGATAATCAAATGATGTTAATTAATTAATTTGTAATTAATTAATGAATAAGAAGTTGGATTGAGGATAATCCAAGTGATTTAATTAAGGATTAATTTAATTTAAGAATTAATTAAATTAATCAAGGTTGAATCAAATTTGTTTATGAATGGTTAATGATTGGATGATTTATATATCATTGGATGAGTTAATGATATTGATTGTTGTTGGATGATATTGATAGATGTGATGATGTGATTATGCTATATGTGATTGTGACATATATGCTGCTTTGTGATATGTATAGATGCATGTTATAATAGATGCTTATCTATCTGTGTTGTGAATACATCCATTTATGTTAAGTGATACTTCTGAATATCTATTGTTTAAATCCCTTAAGTACAACTTGGACATTAAAATGGCGTTTGGTTTCGATGAGACCGGGATCGGGTTTCCATATTTGGAATCCGAAAACCACATCGATTCCAATTAAACGTTGGACGTTAATCCAAGTGGAGCAAGTGAAGACTCGAGGTGTAAGGGCTATACGTCAGTATAACTCTGTGGGTGATTCCGTAATGAGTTTGACGGAATAGTGCTTATAGATTCGAGATGGTGAATTAGAGTGCAAGGGCTATGGTCGTTGACTCTGAGGGTGATTCCAAAATGAGTGCAACGAGATAGTGCCTTCGGTTTCGTTCGAACCCGGAACGAACTTGTATGGATTGAATGCTTTCAGCACATCGTTAGGCGGACGATGAGCATTCTAAGATGATTGGTCCTATAAAGGTAATCGCAGCCTCAAGCCTCATCAACCGGGAATGGCTAAAACAGGGGAGGTGCAGCAAGGCTTCGTGGGTCGCGCCCACTGGAGAGCAAGATACATCCCTGTCTAGAGGTCCTTTTATATTTCGGCTTTGTGGGCGGTTGGAACTGCAGCCAACTGCGGGGTGGTCTTGTTCGGGACTGTTCAGTAAGGAATGGTCCCGGTCTTGTGTTGCAGGGGATGAAGGGAGTAATCCTCGGTACTGTGATCTAGGCCACGTACTGTGACGGGCGGTACCCCAGTAGCCCTGCCATTGTTGGAAACCCATTTTCCCTACGAGACCCTACGGTTTTGTTTGTATTACCCACTTTTGTGGCTAGTAGCTGGAATTTAATCATGTAACAATTTCGGCTATTTCATATTTACTTGAAAACCCTAGACACTATTATAATAACACTGGATTTCCTATCAAATGTTTTGGTTAGCGTAAGGTAAAAACTTTTCCATGTTTATGTGTGGGAAGTCTTACGTGATACCTTTTGTTTTCAAAGGTTTTTCTAAAGTTAAGCAATCTTAAACCGTTTACTCACACCAGACCCCTGTCTGACCCGAGTGTTTATTTTCTGTTTTATTAAACTCTTGGGTACTCATATTATATATGAGTAGTCAAGTGATTCAGGTTATCTCTTGACGTTCTGGAGGAGCTTTGGAGCAGGAGGCTTCAGCGTGTAGATATATGGTTAGAGTTTCCGCTGTGTGTTTTTCTGTGTGTTGTCTTGTATTGTATTAGACAGAATGTTATAACTGTCTATATTGAGATGTTTAGTTATGTACTCTGATGTATATGAACTATGTATATGTTCTATGTTATATTTAAATCGTTCCGCTGTGAGATTCTGATGTGTTGTTTTCTCTTTCTTCTCTTTCTTTTCTTCTTCTATCCCTTTCTTTCTTAATTAGTGATGCGATTTTCCGGGAGTGGAATTTCGGGTCGCTACATTAACGTAGCAATTTATCATTAATAGATAACCACATTATCACTGTACAACCCAATCGTATCATATCATAAAACATTTCATTCCCGAGATAACAATCAATTCAAGACATTTAACATCACTAAATCATCATAAGCAAAAATTGATCACTCCCAAAATTAATTTAATTATTTCAAATTAAATTACTAGCCTCAATCACTTATATTACCTCTTCTTAACATTAATTAATCTCAAATCAGTTAATTAATCATCTCCCAATTATCCATCAATTACATCACGAAGTAATTACACTTATAAATCTCATTAAGTAATTATACTTAATCAAATACCAATTGACTATCTTTAATTAATCAACAAATTAATAAATCACATTCATCTATTAAATATAACTGGGTAATTCATCCCTTAATTATCCTATAATTAATTAATTAATCTTTAATTATAGATTAATTATTCTTTAATTAATAAATCATAATTATTAATTAATCTCCTTTAATACAAAGTAATTATTCTTAATTACCTTTAAAATCAATTAATTAACCATTAAGTAACTGATTAATTATCCATTTACGATTGATTAATAACTTTAATTATTAATCCTTATCTCTCAATACAAATTAATTAATCCATAATTACTTTAATTAAATCAAGTAATTTAAATTTCTTAATCAGCTTAATTAATCTCTAGGCATTAAACCTTAATTATCCTAAGATAAAACTTAATCTTCTCAATGCCTTATTACCATTATCATTTTAAAACATTTTATCATTATGATTACCTTTGCTTAATTAAATCATTAATTAAGTTTTAGAATAAAATGATCATTTAACCCGATAATTTTAAAGTTATGAAAACTTAACTTCCTTAAAATAACTTAAAACATTATCAAGTAGAAGTTTTCTAAAAACTAATTTCAATTTGTATTTTAAAACTTGCTTTATAAAATCTTATTTAAACTAAAATTTAAAATCACTTTAAATTAAACCAATTTTGAAAACCTCTTAATCAATTGTTAAAGAAATAATTATAAAAAAGAGTAAGTTTAAATAAGACAGTTTTAAACTAGATTTTAATTTAAATTTCAAAAACAATTTGATTTTTAAACATTTTTAAACAATTTGATTTCAATCGAGTGAGCGATCGGATTGATATTGCGTACGAATGATATGTGTACATCATACAGATTGGAATGAAATTGATATTGAAAGTTTGTGGATAGGAACTGTAAAATGGTTTTTGAATTGGAAGATATATTTTGTGAAATATATGATGAAATAAAATAGAAATTGGAAATTTCTATGTTAGAAATTTACTTTATGGAAGTAAGTAAACTGGTAAGTGATTTCATAGAGTAATCAAATTTGAATGTTTGATTTGGAATAAACAAAGTTATATATCTTTGTTATTTAAGATAAATCTTCCCTTGTTGAATCTATTGCCGGAAGAAAAGGGTTTTGAAATATTTGAAGTATAAAAGGTGTTTTATACAAGTTTGAAATGATCCAAAGTTTTAAAAAAAATTATATATATTTATATATATATAAAGGATCTTATGAGGATTTTGGAAAAAGGTTTTGGGAACCTTTCAATTTGGAAAGGCTTTTGATTTTTGTGTAAAATCAATATTGAAATTTGGAAAACCTAGTTTGAAAATTATCGATATTGGGATAATCGATTTTGTGTAAAGGAGCTTTGTATGAGATCAAACTAGGTGTATGATTTGAAAGATACTATATGTGTATAGTATAAAGTGTTTTGATAATGGCTCTGGGGAAAAAGGCGCTCCCTTGAAATGAACTTCTCAGGAGTGCCATCGGGTGGTGCTGCCTTGAGTCCCAAGGGGGGTTCTAAAGTTGATCCTGTGAGGAGTCCGGACAAAACTAGTTCCTAAGGATTATGAGTAGAGTATACCATAGTGAAAGTCGTGTGTGCCGCTTAGAGCCAACAGTCTGCGTTTGACTTTATCTCGGTAGACTGCGACCTATGTAGGAGTGGAGATGTTTCATTTTGACAGAGAAAGTCGTGTGTGTCGCTGAGAGCCAACAGTTACATGGACTTTTGCTGCGATGGCAACGTAACCCAGGATGTAACTGCGACCATGGATGGGGGTGATGATTTCAGAGCATTCTCACCAAAGATATATCCTCTAATTTCAAAAAATGTTTTCTATATTTTCAATAAAATTGTTTTTCAAGTATTTTCACTGGGTGTTGAAACGAGTCTACCAAGCACTTATAGATTTTCAGTCGTACGCCTGATCAACGTATAACCGAATTTCTGTGAGAACAAGAATGGACTTGTCGAAACATCGAGTTATAAAAGTATTTTAATAAGAACTATTTTAGAAATATTATATAGATTTTGAAAGTAATTTAAAGATGATTAAAGAAAATTTATCTGATTTTAAGCATTTTAATAATTCTAGTTTTGTTCCTTTCGAGGACGAAAAGATTCAAAGGGGGAAGGAATGTGATAACCCGAATTTCTAGACATCTGTAATTGATAAAATAAATGGGTTAATCAATATAAATACTGAATTATAGATTCGACAAATGAATCTGATCAAATAAATATTTATATTTGAAATTGTGTTGTGTGTGTATATATATATTAAATAAAATTAATGTATATAAATTTAATTTATGTTTGTTTAAAATACATGTAAATATCAAATTGATTTTTCAAATTGGATTTGAAAGTGAATTTGAATTTGGATATTTAAATTTGAAATTCAAAAGATAGATAGATATATATATATGTATATCTTAGATTTTACTTTGATTTTAAAATGGATTTTATTTGATTTTATTTAGAACATAATTTTTTTATATCATTCTCTTTTTAAAGAAATTTATGTATATAAATTCAAATATGTATTTATAAATTAGAAAGTTAATTATAAAAGCTTTATAAACCATTTAGAAATCTATTTATGCATGTAAATTTACACGTGTTAAGATTTAAACCTCTTTAATAACATGTGTTAACAAATTAAATGAGGATAGAGACAAGTGTTAATTCTATTAACAAGTGTTGCATTTTTCATTTTAGTTTCTATAAAATTTATTAAATCCAAATTAAATCTATACAAACATACATCTTCTATCTTCATTTTTTCCCCTTGTTTTCTATTTCAAAAACAAGAAACTTAAGGAACAAAAGCTGTAAACAAACTTGAAAACCAAAAAATAGAAAATCCAGACAAACTTGCCAAAATGTCAAATTTTTAAGCAAAGGCAAACATAAGGATTCAAATTCAACTGAAGCAATCAAAGCATACAAGTGCAACATTAAATCAGATTTAAAAACGAACAACAACTCCCAGTTTTCAAAAGTTACAAGCTCTCTGTTCATGTTTCACAGGTGAGTAAACATTTTCTAAACTTTCTTGATTTTTCTGGTGCAAGTGATATGTTGATGGTAGTTTTGTTTAAATGGCTTGAATGGAGGTATAAATGGTTTGCCTGATATATATACATACATACATATATATATATATATATATATATATAAGTTGAATGGCTGAGAATATTAGAAGTCATGTCTCTGTTCTCTGTTTAAACCATTTTCAGTAAATAAACTGTTTTCAAAATCTAATAAAATTTTATATGATGTTAAGTATAGTTAAAGTATGGATTTTCAGTTTAATTAGGAGTATATACCTATATATCAGTGTGAATACCTGTATATGACTTCCTTCTTTTGTTTCTTGCCTTGACTATTAGCATCAGATTTGAAATTTTACCAAGATATCTATTCAGTTTCAAACTTCCCTGTCTAACATTTTAGAATGTGAATAAACTTTTTAAATTTTAAAGGCTAAGTTAAATTTTAGTCTATTGCTGGTGAAAATGTATGAGATAAGTGATGTTTGCATGTTGAAAATACAAGTGTATTGTACGGCTGTTCATGTTGATCTGTGCATGTTAGTGTCCTCTGTTTCTATGTGTTTAGGTTTGAAATTCAAACAAAATTCAATATCTTTTCATTAAGACACTATCCGAACTTAGGATTAAAATAAAATATGTTTGTTCAATCCTATATTAAAGTTTAAATTTTATTTTAAGCAAAATAAGTTAGAATATTTTTTAAATTAAGATAGTTCAGATGGAAATAGAAATGCAAGACAAAAATCAAGTGTTGAATTAAGTTGATTCTAGTAAATATTTTGGATTGACTTAGGAAATCATGAAATTTAAAATGAAAATCCTAAATTTTAACATCGAATTGAATGAGCAATTTAAGTTTGTCTAGAAATGGGTTTTGAGGCAATTCCTAATGGTCTACTGTTGCTGGGTGGACGAGACTTCGTCTGGAAGTAGAGGGATGTACGGTGGGGTTAGGAAAAATGGCTGGAGGTCGTAGAGATCGTCGTGGCGTCGTCGGCGAAGTGGTTTGGAGTCTAAACCTAATTTTAGTCGAGACTGCAAGTTGGGGCAGTGCATCTTCTATGGTGAATCGAGCTTCACCAGACCAAGGGACAGCATCCGAAATGGGCGATGATTGCGAGCCCGGAATGGCAAAGATTCTGGTGGTCAGAGGGAAGTGATCGAGGTATTTTCTGGTGATGTTGTGAGTTCCAGTTTCTACACTCCTGCTAAATTTTGATTTGAGTCTCATGCTTGAGTTTGGATGATCGAGAATGGATGTTGGGATGATGTGTAACGACCCGTAAAATTTTGATAATTTTTAATGGTTTTATTTAGCGTATTTAAATTGATTTTTGAGAAATTTTCAATACTAATACTTTGAAATAAAATTTTACATTTGGATTACGTATAGTTAAATGTGGCAAATGATAAATTTTCATCAAAAATTAAGAAAGTATATTTTAGGGTGTGATTCTGTTCAATTTAAGTCAGTAATAATTGATGTTCATAAAACAATTTATTTTGGGAAATTCAAGGCATAGCTGTTTTATTTTCCATCATTTCTTTTATTTATTTTCAAATAGTTCATTTTGCCTTTATAACGTGTCCTTCCATATTTATTCTTGCTGTCCAATCAAGCTATTAATTGCTTTGATTGTTTCTAAAACAGTGTGTAGCTGTTACTTTTTCTACCGTTAAAATTTCAATTGCTTAATAATTTTCCCAATTCACAGATAGACTTCCCCATTCCTAGCCATTAACAAACTTTGAAATCAACGTCCTTGCCTTTCATTATTCCCCGTTTTATAATAATAATTGAAATTTATAGCCATTTCAGTATATAACTTTTACACGTTTTGTACTCAATTAATTTCAGCAGTTCATTGCCTTTAATTTTTAAACTGTTCCATTTACTTCCCAGGCAACAGCTCATATTCCATTTCGCTTATAAATCAGTTTCCACTTTTACTCACTTGCTCACCTTTTCTTCCATCTATCCGTTTAATAGTAATATATAAGGAATAATATGTTTCCCTGATTCATCTCCTTTCCTTTTTCATTAACATATTAATTCTGGGAAGTGATTAATTTAAAAACCCATCTTCTTTAAACTTTCAGCTAAATTTTAGCTTGTGACCATTGCTACTAAAATCGTTACTTTTCTAATATATTCATTCCTACTTTCACTGACCATTTAATTCTTCATTTTTCCACCGTTTAATATATATATATATATATATATATATATAATGGTTATTCATTTTATTTTATTCAGTAATCGGCGTGACTCTTGCCGTTTACACCGTACCATATTTGATTGTTGATTTTCGTTCAGCATTCTTATTTAAAAAAAAACGTAGAGTAACGTTCCCTTCACATTTAATTGCCAACGTGACCCTTGTTTTTCCAAAATTTACTCCCTCTTTAACGTTGTTTCCCTGCTTACAAGATTTGTTGCCATTCCACCTTTATTTATTTCAATCAGTTGCTAAAAAATCCAGCTGTTGTAATCTTATAGCAATTGAGAAAAATCAAACATAACGTTGGCATTTTTTTTAAAACGGTCCATATTTTAATGTTTTACTTCATTTGTTTCCATTGCTTCCCTTTATATGGCCTGAGAACAGACTCTATCCTTTCTTATGCAAATTTAAACTACAGAGAGGAAATATATATATATAGACACACAAACACACACACATATACACACACACATAACAAAATTTTGTTCGAAACCATCTTTACGTTCCACCTCCTTCTCACTAATTCAGCCACGCGATCTCCTTCTCCTAGCCTCTGCCGCTCTCAGCAGCTGTAGCCCATTCGTGTATGTGCATGATAATCTTAGGTAACTTTAATTATATTTATATAAGTGTTTATAATATATATTACGAGTCATATAGGGTTATGTATTTACAATAAGTTGTATTTTTTTGGTTAGAATGTTTTAAAAAGTTATTAAGGTTAGTTTTAGTATATATAATTCTTACATAAAGATTTCACAGGAAAGGATATATAAAGACGATATATATAGGTTTGCTTACCGTTATATTATACTTTTAAAGTGCCTGTTGCTTATAGAATTTGACAAGTCAGGAGGTGAAATATAATATCAGTTTATATAGGTTAGATATAGGTTCAGTTCATATTATTTTCATAGTTGCTCAGGGTTTAAAGTCTACCGTACTACATATATTAGTTATACGTATAAAAATATGCCTTGTTTTGTCACAGCATATGTACGAGGTTGCGCCCATATTTACAACATGTTTTTGTCTATATTTTTTTTTACATGTTTTGATTTTCAATGTAACATAAAAGTTTATAATTTATTTTCAATGTAACATAAAAGTTTATAATTTACACGAAAATATATATTTAAAAAGGATCGCTTTATATTAAGGTCACATGGTATTTGGAGAAGTATGTTTAAACTATTTTGTCACTTTTGTTTTTATTTTACAGTCCCGGTCCTAGAAGCATTTGATTGTTGGCTATACATTTTGGGTCTAAGTGTTTACATTTAAAATATAATGTTTAAATCTATGTAAAGGAAGGCAAAGTTTCGATGTATAAACTGGGATAGTTTAACATATATAGGCGAGGCCTTCATTAATTCATACTTTCTATTTTCATCAGTTTTGGTTTATGCATTTAGTAATGCTTACTAAGCTATATATATATATATATATATATATATATATATATATACACACACACACACATAATTGGTTTTGCAGGGTCTATAGTTAAATAATATAATATGTCGGTTATATGGATTTTTTTTGTTTACAGTAGTGCTTCACTTTTGGTTTTAAAACATAAATAGTCATATGTTTGGCAAGTTCGCGTATTGCTGTTTTGTATGTTCACGTATAATATGTATATACTTTTTTTTATATATAGATGAGAACTTGGTTTTAAATTTTTTTTTATTTGATATAGTACGTATTGGGATTAACTATTTAATTTAAAAAAAAATATATTATTTTAAGTGTATGTTTGATTTTTAATAAATGTAAGCTTGATTTATTAATTTATTTATATGTTTGAAACACTTGTAAATTAAATTTGTGGTGTTTAAACTTAGAATATAAATTTCATATGTATATATAGTATAGGTGGTTATATAAGTTCGCTTATACCGTTTTTCTTCATCGTTCCAGTTCTGATCTGATCCGTTCCATCAATTCGTGCCAATCAGCTTTGATCATCAAATTCGTGCCGATTTTTCTTTGCTTGAATTCAAAATTCAATCAGTGTCTGTATCAATGTGCGTATCCTTGTCGTTGAATTCTAGCCTCGAAAGGTGAGCTATCACTGACAATTAACGTTCTTATA
This sequence comes from Allium cepa, assembly GCA_030765085.1. NCBI lineage: Eukaryota > Viridiplantae > Streptophyta > Magnoliopsida > Asparagales > Amaryllidaceae > Allium > Allium cepa. The sequence continues at coordinate 576,934,765 of CM060943.1, read as the reverse complement.
TTTATTAAATTTGATTTCAATTGAAACAACAATTGAAGTATGCTGCTGTAGTCATTTAAATTGTTATATTTATGCTATTATCTATAACTGTTCACTTGTGGGATATGACTCCATATTCTATTGTTTATATTATACTGTTATTGATGATATATGCATGTGGTTATATTATTATCATATTCTGTTATATATTTATTATTTGTTATAACTCTGCAAGTTCCCTGTAGTTTACAATTCACAATGGGTTGAAATGATACATACCCGAACGGACTTTAGAATAAGAGAATTTCGTTACGGGTTGAAATGATAGACCCAAGCGATTTTCAATAAATTGAATTTGGGATTACGGGTTGAAATGCTATCCACCCGTATATATTTAGTATACGGATAGAAATTATAAATATCCATATCACTTGACCATATGATAATGAATATATACAGACACCGTTGGTCCATATTTAAATATTTTGAAAATAATTTCTATAGTTTTAGAAAGAAATATATGGTTTAATAAATATAGATTCTTAAGACATTAGATAAATGATAAATTTTATATATAAATTTAGTAGTAATATTTGATTTAAAATAGACGGATTTAATACGTAGAATATGGTTAAGTATATATGTAAATCTATATTTCAACAGATTTTCTTGTAATAAATTGAATAAGTATGGTTGGGAAGGTAAATTTGGGTTTATTGGAAATGGTATTTAAATAAGGATTTTAATTAATCGTTTTGAAATTGTTGAATGGGTAATTTAAAGGTATGATTTTTTTTAACTGGATTTTGATTTAAGTGATTTAATGAATATTTCACATCTAAATAAAAAATATATTGAGTAAAATGTAATTTAACATTACTTAAAGATATTGAATCAAATGAGCGAGCATGTCAAGACTAAATAATAATGAGGTTAATCGAGATCTTTATGAAACTGTTAAATTGAACATTTAAATATTAAATCTTTGAACTATATTGGAATTTAAATGGGTTATTTTGAGATTCAGATCTGTACTTGAAAACAATATAGTTGAATTGTTATTTAGAAACTATATTGAATAAAAAATGAAAATTTAGGTTGAACTAAAATTTGAAATTATTATTTAGAAAACTAAATTGAATAAAATTTAGTTTGAAACGTTGAATACTTAAAATTTGAAATATATTAAAATATAAAGGGGTATTTTGTTATTACAAATCCGAATTTTGAGATCGATAAAATTGAAGTGGTTATTTAGGAATTGAGTTGAATTTTATATTGATAAATTGAGATTTGACTAGATTTGAATTTTTGATTGGAGTAGATTTGAATCGTAACTGTGATAGTGATCAAATTTGAAAACAAATATATTTGAAGTGAAATGATATTTTGTTTTTGAATAATAAGTAAAATTGAGATGACCATGGTGACATAGTGTATATTTCTACCCTATAAATATTTCCAGGGATCCTTAGAGGATGGTTATCCCAAACATCCTCTAAGTTAATTCTATTTTAGTTGATATTTCACTTGAGTTGGATTTATTGATATAAGAATGTTAATCCTGACTCGAGTGTTTTGTGTTTTGCTTTACACTCGGGTCAGACTGAGTGATACAACATTGAGACTCACCTTTGGAGTTTGGAGCTTCGCTTGGAGATCCGACTATCGCTTAGGTTTCAGCACTTCCAGTGGATTCGTTAAGTGAAGTCATCTGTTGCATTGGAGACTTCACTCTATCCGGGATATTCTGATGTATTTTATTTCTAACTTTGTTATATAGTAGCTTCATGAACTAATATTCATTTATTTCGCTGCGTATTATTGTACTACTCTGTATCTGTGATTCTGTGATTGATTTATTTACTCTATATGTTTTTGCCAAATTTAAATTAACAATTCGGTATTTTGAATTATTCAAGTCGTACAAGTATAGTATTATTGTCGATTTGAATGGTCCAAAATAGCGAGTCGTTACAGTTGGTATCCGAGCTTTGGCTCTAGGCAAAACTTAGCATATATGGTAAATTTATTTACCGAATCACTTTCGTTCGAATTGAATCTCTTCCTTTTTGACTCGATTTCCTTTGAATTTTGGAATGACCCTCGTTTCCGAAATTCATTCTTGTCTCTTCTATTTATATTCTTTTGATTCTGGAGTATCCATTGACTTCACTGAATGATTTGTAAAGGGGGTGAAACTCCTTTACAATTGGCATTGATTCACTAGAGATTTATGTATCCCTCGGTTTAGATGCTACTATCTCTTGTTATTCCGAATTATATCTCTGGCGATCGAATGTCAAATTGCCTCTGAATTCTACACCGATCTAATTTTGGAATCACGGTTGACCGGTAAAGGTCGCCCGCGATTTGTAGAAGTATATCCATCTTCTATTTTGTAATTTAATTATCTCATCTTCGATCGAGTCTATCTTCAAATCAGGATTCTATTGATTAGAGTTCCTCTAATTTAAATCTCTATCTTTGTTTTGAAACCCATTCTTGAATCATCCTTTGAAAATCGGGTTTTGTTTGTATTTTAAAATTGTTTTATATACGGAAATTTTTATTTGGGTAACTATGATTTTATTCTATATATAAAAGAGAAAATGTTTTCGATAAGGATTATATACCTTTAAAAAAAAGAGAATTCGAAGTTTCGAAAAGATTTGAAATTTTGAAAATATTATAAGAAAATTGATTTATGTAAAAATGATTTATAACTGAAAGGTTTTGAATTTGAAATTCGAGAAATTGGACTCCGGTATTTTTGAAAATTGGTTTAAGATTTTGAAATATATAATAATAAGATTTGAAAGTATTTTCTGAATAAGAAATGTTTCAAATGACTTCAAATGAGTTCCAAGGATTTCGAAAAAAAAATCAAAGAAGTTTTCAAGAAAATAGAAGTCCAGAACTCACTTATTCGCTGGAAAATAAATTTCGGTAATGAGTGCACGCATCATCGACATTGATTTTCGAGTTTCAGAGTGGGGAGAGGCCACTTTAATAGCTTTGCTACGCGAGTGACTTTATGAAACCAATTTTGATTTCAAATTCCAAAGTATGATTTGATATTCGAAAGATATAGGTATATATATTTGAAATAATTTAAAGTAAGCCGGTGTTCAATCCTCGAGTTTTCGATTTGATTTAGTATAACCCTATTTATAAAAAAAAAAATTGAATTACTGATTTGTTGCTGATTTCCAACTCTTGGATTTGAAATTTGATTTCACCGACTATTTTGAAGGTTCGAGCACTTCAAAATCAAGGTTTAAAATTTTAAAGCTAAGAAATTTCGAAGAGTATAAAATATTTGATAAAGAATATAAGTTTAGTTTTGTATGTTTAAAGTATGAAGAGTATGACTTAAGTAAATTTGAAATTTGTGTTAAATAAATAATTTGAAAAAGGAAAATTGGATTTTTCATATAGAAATAAATAGTTTAAAGGTTTTAAAGGGATAATTATAAATCTAGAAACCATTTTGAGTATAATTGATTTTGAAAAGAATATTTTTTTTTGAAATTAGATTGGAGTTAAAACCAGTACTTATATGGTGATTTTGGAAATGAATTTGTTTGACCTAAATATTGTTGATTTGGAAATTTGGATTATTTTCTAAACCTATTGTTTAAGAAACTTTGAAACTGAATATGTTTAATTTGGAAGAAAATTTGGTGAAATCATATATGATCTTGAAACTGAAATGTTATTGAAACGAGAAAAAATTTGAGAACCTTGATTTACTAAATACTTAATTTGGGAGTTATCGAACTTATATAAAACTGATTTGTATAAGTACGAAATTGATTTGAAACCTATTGATTTGAAAGGTACTCAATTTGGAAAGAGAAATTTTATATAATCAAAGTCTATATAAGTGTGATTTGATATACTATTGATTTAGAAAGTATTCGATTGAGAATGGAATCCTATATATGATGGACTTTATGTAAGTATGATATTTGAAAGTGATTTGAAAAGGTACTATATGATACATATTTTCGAAGTAAAGATATGGAAAGTGCCTTCTGCCTGATATCCGCTTTGTGGCCACATTGTGGATTCATTCTATCAATATTATTCTCTCTGATTTTTGGTTTTCCGGATGTGATACTCGATTGTTCCCACCGTGGCGTAACCCATGGTTTTTTTCTCTCACGACTGCATAGTGCAGCTGCCTGGCTGAGTCTGGCCTAGGGGTACGGATTGTTTCCTGGGGGATCCAGACGTAACCATTGTGTATCCTACAATCTGTGTAGGTCGCATTAGTAGCGAAACTGCCTGGCTGAGACAGCCTAGGGGTACAGATTGTTCCCTGGGGGACCCAGGCGTAACGATTATGTATCCTGCACCCTACTATTCATCATGGCATAACTCGCAGGGCTGAGAAAGCTTACAGATACAGATTGTTTCTGGGGGATCCAGGCGTAACCATTGTGTATCTGCGAACCATGGTTAGACAAAGGTTTTGGTTTGGTTTTTTTGTTTGGATTGTACTTTCCATATATGTTTTTAAAGGTTTTTCAAGTATTTTCACTGGTTGTTGAAACAGGTCTACTAAGTACTTGAAGAATTCTAGCTTTGCGCTTGATCAACGCATGGCCAGAGTCTGCAAGAACGAGAATAAACTTGTTGAAACATCGAGTTATAAAAGTATTTTTGAAAGGAAAAATTCGTTTCGATATAAAAGTATTTTATTATAAAGGTATTTCAAACAAAGAAATTTTGTATTAATATTTGAGATTAAAATTTTATGGTTTGATTTAATTATTCGATCCCGATACTATCCCTTTGAACCTACCTTATCTGCTCATCTTTTTTTATTCACCTGTATTCCGTTTTTCCGAATCTACTCTCCTTTCCTTTTTGAATATAATCTTTAAAATATTGTTTATTTTTTATATACTACATGGTTTAATAGTAAATTATTAGTGTCATTAATATTTCATAAGTTATTAATTCAATATAACATATTTAAGAAATGAGTATTAATTTATCTATAATGTTGAAAGTGTCTTAAGATAAATTAGTAAATTTATAAACTATGGATTTAATGTTGTCAAATAACTTCCTTGAAAATATAACCAAGGATGTGAATAAATGTTTCCAAATAGTTTTCAAATAGTTTTCATATATATTTATAGAGGTGTTATTTAAACATATAAATGTTATTTATAAGGGAAGCAGGAAACTTTACAAATGGGTTTTGAAAAGTTTTAAAGTATTAAAGATAATTGAACTGCAAATGAAGTTTTCAAATGAATATTTCTAGAAAAATTTATATGGTCATAAATTAATTGTTTATCCTTGTCTTTCAATCTATTTATCTTTCTGGTTGTTTCTATTCTCCTACCTTCTTCCTTTTCGGGGACGAAAAGTTTTGAGTGGGGGAGAGTGTAACGACCCGTAAATTTTTGATAATTTTTAATGGTTTTATTTAGCGTATTTAAATTGATTTTTGAGAAATTTTGAATAATAATATTTTGAAATAAAATTTTACATTTGGATTATGTATAGTTAAATGTGGCAAATGATAAATTTTCATCAAAAATTAAGAAAGTATATTTTACGGTGTGATTCTGTTTAATTTAAGTCAGTAATAATTGATGTTCATAAAATAATTTATTTTGGGAAATTCAAGGCACGGCTGTTTTATTTGCCATCATTTCTTTTATTTATTTTCAAATGGTTCATTTTGCCTTTATAACGCGTCCTTCCATATTTATTCTTGTTGTCCAATCAAGCTATTAATTGCTTTGATTGTTTTTAAAACAGTGTGTAGCTGTTACTTTTTCTACCGTTAAAATTTCAATTGCTTAATAATTTTTCCAATTCACAGATAGACTTCCCCATTCCTAGCCATTAATAAACTTTGAAATCATCGTCCTTGCCTTTCGTTATTCCCCGTTTTTTAATAATAATTGAAATTTATAGCCGTTTCAGTATATAACTTTTACACGCTTTATACTCATTTAATTTCAGCAGTTCATTACCTTTAATGTTTAAACTGTTCCATTTTCTTCCCAGCCCACAGCTCACATTCCATTTCGCTTATAAATCAGTTTCCACTTTTACTCACCTGCTCACCATTTCTTCCATCTATCCGTTTAATAGTTATATATAAGTAATAATACGCTTCTTTGATTCATCTCCTTTAATTTTTCATTGACATATTAATTCTGGGAAGTGATTAATTTAAAAACCCATCTTCTTTAAACTTTCTGCTAAATTTTAGCTTGTGGCCATTGCTACTAAAATCGTTACTTTTCTAATATATTCATTCCTACTTTCACTGTCCTTTTATTTCTTCATTTTTCCACCGTTTAATATATATATATATGTATGTATGTATATAATTGTTATTCGTTTTATTTTATTCAGTAATTAGCGTGACTCTTTCCATTTACACCGTACCATATTTGACTGTTGATTTTCGTTCAGCATTCTTATTTTAAAAAAACGTAGAGTAACGTTGCCCTTCACATTTAATTGCCAGCGTGACCTTTGTTTTTCCAAAATTTACTCCCTCTTTAACGTTGTTTCCCTGCTTACAAGATTTGTTGCCATTCCACCTTTATTTATTTTAGTCAGTTACTAAAAAATCCAGCCGTTGCAATCTTATAGCCGTTGAGAAAAATCAAACATAACGTTTGCATTTTTTTTTTAAAACGGTCCATATTTTAATGTTTTACTTCATTTGTTTCCATTCCGTCCCTTTATATGGCATGAGAACAGACTCTAACCTTTCTTCTACAAATTTAAACTACAGAGAGGAAATACACACACACACACACACACATAACAAAATTTTGTTCGAAACCATCTTTACGTTCCACCTCCTTCTCACTAATTCAGCCACACGATCTCCTTCTCCCAGCCTCTGCCGCTCTCATCAGTTGTAGCCCATTCGTGTATGTGCATGATAAACTTAGGTAACTATAATTATATTTATATAAGTGTTTATAATATATATTACAAGTCATATATGGTTATGTATTTACAGTAAGTTGTATTTTTTGGTTAGAAAGTTTTAAAAAGTTATTAAGGTTAGTTTTAGTACATATAATTCTTACATAAAGATTTCAAAGGAAAGGTTATATAAAGATGATATATATAGGTTTTCTTACCGTTATATTATACTTATAAAGTGCCTGTAGTTTATAGAATTTGACAAGTAAGGAGGTGAAATATAATATAAGTTTATATAGGTTAGATATAGGTTCAGTTCATATTATTTTCATAGTTGCTCAAGGTTTAAAGTCTACCGTACTACATATATTAGTTATACGTATAAAAATATGCCTTGTTTTGTCACAGCATATGTACGAGGTTGCGCCCATATTTACAACATGTTTTTCTCTATATATTTTTTTACATGTTTTGATTTTCAATGTAACATAAAAGTTTATAATTTATTTTCAATGTAACATAAAAGTTTATAATTTACACGTATATATATGTATATATATATTTAAAAAGGATCGCTTTATATTAAGGTCACATGGTATTTGGAGAAGTATGTTTAAACTATTTTGTCACTTTTGTTTATATTTTACAGTCTCGGTCCTAGGAGTATTTGATTGTTGGCTATACATATTGGGTCTATGCATTTACATTTAAAAGATAATGTTTAAATCTATGTAAAAGGAAAAGTTTTGATGTATAAACTGGGATAGTTTAACATATATAGGCGAGGCCATCATTAATTCATACTTTCCATTTTCATCAGTTTTGGTTTGTGCATTTGGTAATGCTAACTAAGTTATATATATATATATATATATATATATATATATATATTTATAATTGGTTTTGCAAGGTCTATAGTTATATAATATAATATGTCGATTATATGGATTTTTTTGTTTACAGTAGCGCTTCACCTTTGGTTTCAAAACATAAATAGTTATATGTTTGGCAAGTTCACGTATTGCTGTTTTGTAAGTTCACGTATAATATGCATATACCTTTTTTTATATAGATGAGAACTTGGTTTTCAATTTTTTTTATTTGATATAGTACGTTTTGGGATTAACTATTTGATTTAAACAAATATATATTATTTTAAGCGTATGTTTGATTTTTAGTAAATGTAAGCTTGATTTATTTATTTATTTATATGTTTGAAACGCTTGTAAATTAAATTTGTGGTGTTTAAACTTAGAATATAAATTTCATATGTATATATAGTATAGGTGGTTATATAAGTTCGCTTATACCGTTTTTCTTCATCGTTCCAGTTCTGATATGATCCGTTTCATCGATTAGTGCCAATCAGCTTTGATCGTTGAATTCGTGCCGATTTTGCTTTGCTTGAATTCGAAATTCAATCAGTGTCTGTATCAGTGTGCGTATCCGTGTCGTTGATTTCTAGACTCGAAAGGTGAGCTATCACTCACGATTAACGTTCTTATATTTATCAAATTTGATTTCAATTGAAACAACAATTGATGTATGCTGCTGTAGTTATTTAAATTGTTATATTTATGCTATTATCTATAACTGTTCACTTGTGGGATATGACACCATATCCTATTGTTTATATTATACTGTTATTGATGATATATGCATGTGGTTATATTATTATCATATCTTGTTATATATTTATTATTTGTTATCACTCTGCAAGTTCCCTGTAGTTTAGAATTCACTATGGATTGAAATGATACATACCCGAACGGACTTTAGAATAGGAGAATTTCGTTATGGGTTGAATTGATAGACCCAAGCGATTTTGATTAAATTGAATTTGAGATTACGGGTTGAAATGCTATCCACCCGTATATATTTAGTGTACGGATTGAAATTATAAATATCCATATCACTTGACCATATGATAAGAAATATATACAAACACCGTTGGTCCATATATAAATATTTTGAAAATAATTTATGTGGTTTTGGAAAGAAATATATGGTTTAATAAATATAGATTCTTAAGACATTAGATAAATGGTAAATTATATACATAAATTGAGTAGTAATATTTGATCTAAATTAGATGGATTTAATACGTAGAATATGGTTGAGTATATATGTAAATCTATATTTCAATAAATTTTCTTGTAATAAATTGAATAAGTAAGGTTGGGAAGGTAAATTTGGGTTTATTGTTAATGGTATTTAAATAAGGATTTTAATTAATCGATTTGAAATTATTGAATGGGAAATTTAAAGGTATGATTTTTTTAACTGGATTTTGATTTAAGTGATTTAATGAATATTTCACATCTAAATAAAAAAAATATCAAGTAACATGTAATTTAAAATTACTTAAATGATATTGAATCAAATGAGGGAGCATTTCAAGACTAAATAATAATGAGGTTAATCGAGATCTTTATGAAACTGTTAAATTGAACATTTAAATATTAAAGCTTTGAACTATATTGGAATTTAAATGGGTTATTTTGAGATTCAGATCTGTACTTGAAATCAATATAGTTGAATTGTTAAACTAAATTGAATAAAAAATGAAAATTTAGGTTGAACTAAAATTTGAAATTATTATTTAGAAAACTAAATTGAATAAAATTTAGTTTGAAACGTTGAATACTTAAAGTTTGAAATATATTAAAATATAAAGGGGTATTTTGTGATTACAAATCCGAATTTTGAGATCGATAAAATTGAAGTGGTTATTTAGGAATTGAGTTGAATTTTAAATTGATAAATTGAGATTTGACTAGATTTGAATTTTTGATTGGAGTAAATTTGAAACGTAACTGTGAAAGTGATCAAATTTGAAAACAAATATATTTGAAGTGAAATGATATTTTGTTTTTGAATAATAAATAAAATTGAGATGACCACGGTGACATAGTGTATATTTCTACCTTATAGACAGTTCCAAGGATCCTTAGAGGATGGTTGTCCCAAACATCCTCTAAGTTAATTCTATTTCAGTTGATATTTCACTTGAGTTGGATTTATTGATATAAGAATGTTAATCCTGACTCGAGTGTTTTGTGTTTTGCTTTACGCTCGGGTCAGACTGAGTGATACAGCATTGAGACTCACCTTTGGAGTTTGGAGCTTCGCTTGGAGATCCAACTATCGCTTTGCTTTCAGCACTTCCAGTTGATTCGTTAAGAGAAATCATCTGTTGCATTGGAGACTTCAGTGTATGTGGGATATTCTGATGTATTTTATTTGTGACTTTGTTATATAGTAGGTTCATGAACTACTATTCATTTGTTTCGCTGCGTATTATTGTACTACTCTGTATTTGTGATTCTGTGATTGATTTATTTACTGTATATGTTTTTTCCAAATTTAAATTAACAATTCAGTATTTTGAATAATTCAAATCATACATGTATAGTATTATTGTCGATTTGATGGTCCAAAATAGCGAGTCGTTACATGATGGTCATTGTGTTGGAGGTTACGGTGATAGTCACCGTCGTCGCTGGCAATTGTGCAGATGCACGTTGATGATCTGGTATCTGGGTGGGTTAGAGATGTGAACTCAAAGGAGAGGCCATGCTTTGATGGTTGTGGCTCGAGTATAAACTCGAGTGATTTTGAGTATAAACTCGAGTGATTTTGAGTATAAACTCGAAGGAGAGGCCGTGCTTTGGTGATTTTGAGGCTCGAGTACAAATCCAACTGTTTTTGAAATTTAAAGTTAAATTTTATATAAACTTACTATATATATAATTATTATTTCTTAAACAATCGGTTATGAAGTTTAAGGGTTGTTTAAATTAAATTTTGTTAAATAAAATTTAAAGTGATTTTAAACATTAATTTAAAATGTAAGTTTTAAATTTTTTTAAGGTAAGTTTTAAATTACAAATTGAAATTAGATTTTGAAAAAAACACTTCTACTCGATAATGATTTAAGTTGTTGAAGGAAGATAAGTTTTGTTAACTTTAAATTTATCAAGTTAAATGGTTATCTTATTTCAAATCCTAATTAAAGGATTTAATAAGTAAAGTTTATTATAATGTTAAAATGTTTTAAAAACCAAAAGGTGATTATGGATTAATCAAAGGTGATTAAGGATTAATCAAAGTTAATTAAGGATTGATTAATTTGTAATTATGGAACAATAAATTTGTAATTAAGTGACATTGATTAATAATTAAGGTTATTAATTAATAGTTAATGGATAATTAATCAGTTAATTAAAGGTTAATTAATTGATTATAAAAGTAATTAATGGTTGATTACTCGTATTAAAGGAGATTAATTGATAATTGAGGTTTATTAATTGATAATTAAAGGATAATTAATCTGTGGTTATGGATTAATTAATTGATTTATAAGATAATCAAGAAGTGATTAATTAATTAAATGTTTGAAATTAATTAACCATTGTTTGAGTGGGATTAGGTGATTAATTCTTAGGTAATTAATTTAATTTAAGGTAATTAAATTAATTATAACATGGATTTATAATTCCTGTTTATGGATGTTTGTTTGTGTAAAATGTTTGAATTGAATGATATCCATGGGACGATATCTATTGGATTGTATCTATTGAATGATATGCTGTAATATTCTGTTGTTATGATTTAGGATATATCAATGATAAATGTGTGATATTTTTCTATGTTAAATGCTGTGTGAATTCAATAAATGTATTGAATTGAATTTCATTGAATTTTTTAACTTTTAGAACAACTTGGCCTTTAAGATACGGTTGGATTTCGAAGAGACCGGGGTCGAGTATTAGAAATACTCGAAACCACTTCGATTCTTTTAAGTTGATTTGTGGAATCAATAGGCTGAATGGAAGGATTTAAATGAAATGGACCATTTAATCTAAGTTTTGATACTTAGAAATTGATATGTGTTGTAAGTGATGTCTATAACGATTTGTGAATTTGTAATTGATACAAGTTACCCGGGTTATATATATATGTTGTATGCTTTTTTAATTCATGTTAGATGGGTTTACTCACGCTGGTTTCCAGCCTGACCCGGGTGTTACTTTGACGTAATGCTCGGGTCAGTCCGAGTACTACAGATTTTCAGGTAAGGACGTTTTAGAACTCAGGAGGCGAGCTGGAGGGCAGGAACATATGGAGTGTTTCCCGCTGTGATATGTTATTGTATAACTAGGGCATGTTGTTTTAAACTGTCCAGTGATTGGTAATGGTTGTAACTCTGATGTATAAAAATATAAGTGTACTGATACAGTTCTTTTTTGTAAAACTGTTATTTATGTGATATTATATTTTGATCCGCTGCAAATGTGAGGTTTCTATTTCTGTTTCTTCGTTTTCTTCTATCTCTTCTTCTTTTCCCTAACTATCTGGAATTTTCACGATTGAAAATTCTGGGTCGTTACATTTGGTATCAACCAATCATAACCCCAAAGCAAACCAACAGCCATCTCCTTGCACTGCTGCAACATCATCACACCTCTACATTACTTCAGACCAACCGAAACTTCCAAAGCCGCCAACCCATTCCCTTATCAAACAAGCACTGAATAACTCGTTGCATTTATTACAAACTTGCAATACCATCTGCATATAACCCCCACAATCAATCAAAGCCAAACTACAATTGCTCACCAACCATCCTCCTCAACTACACTTCCTGCATAACTCATCCACCATCCATACCACTTCAACTGACTGCAAACATACCACATCCCTAAATTTCCAACCAACTATTCCTACTGACAACCATCACCCATTGTTGCCAACAACCCCAACCCCATCAATTTTCCACCACTGTCAGAAAAAACAAAACTTCACCCTACCTGCTACCAACATCAACCATCATCTACTCCTCCATCACTGCAAACAACAAAACCTAGCCTTACTGCCATCACCCCAACTATCTGCCCACTAAACGGCAGCATCCTCCACCACATCCCACAATCGTGCCTCCATTTCCAATAAAGCTGCAAACCAAAAAAAATTGCAACCGCAGTCAATCACACATGTAATTTATGAATATGATTACAAATGAAAATTGACATCTGCTAATCTTAGTTTCAGTTTCAATTATATATTTAACCTCTGTTATGTAATTTTACATCTTTACAAAATTATGAATTGTGTAGGCATTGATAGAAGCAGCCGAAGAAAGACAAAAGTCGGAAGCTACTGTTAATGGAGAAGATGGAATAAGAAGTTTAGAAGATTTTGAAAAAGATCCCGTTGCCGAAGCTTTTCGGGATGATAAAAAGTGAAGCTATTACCGAGCTATTAGCTCTACGTCTAATGTAAAGCAAGTAAGACTCTCTCAAGCTTCAAAAGCCACTACCAATTACAAAAAGAATGCAAATCAACATTGGAAAACAGAAATGCGTGAAGAGATGAAAGCAGTGAGTTTAGCTATAAATGATATGAGACAATGTATAAAGATGCTTGTAAATCAATTTGGAGGAAATGTGCCGACACTAAGAGAAGAAGCTGTTTATAATACAGAGCAAAATCTCAACAGTCCTGGAGATAGCTTAGGTGCTCCACTAAATGGAATAATGGGATTTTCTACGAGAGAGAAACAACCAGTAACGCTATTTGTCAGTAGATTTGACGGAAGTAGCAAAAGGACATATTGGGACACAAAAGATATGTCATGGTAGAAAGGTGGTTGAAGAAGAGCAAGTTGTTTGGGTGGAGAATGTTTACGATCCAGAAGCTACAATTTATGAAGCACCACAAAATGGCCATTACACACTATCCGAATTAGTTGAAGGGGGTTTTGTGATTTGGCCCGAGTATCGTTTGCGTTATTAGTAAGTTACTGAACACTATGTAGTTATATTCTAAACCGCGTTTTAAGGTTTGTTATATATACTATGCTTTTATGCTATAATTTTTGGTGTTGGTATGAAGTACCCTTTGTGGTATTTGAATGAAACATAAATGTTTGGTGTTGTTCTAATTATTGATCGTATGTTTTCTTAATGTTAATACTATATTTTCTGTATAGATTGTTTGTAGCTGTAATAAAATATTAGTGCTATATAGTTTGTTTGATACTGTTTTAGTTATCACAGTATAAGTGTTAGAAAATAACCCTTCGTAATGGGTATAACTGTGATATAATTTGCATTTGTCATGGTTATAAGTGTTAGAGTTTCCTTTTTTGTAACGGTTATAAATGTTAGAAACTATTGTTCTGTCACGGTTATAAGTGTGATACTATCTAAATTTCCCACGGTTATAAGCGTTAGTAATAACCATTTTATCATCCTTATAACTGTAACAACCCGATATTTTCAGCCATTCGTATCCATTATAAGTGCATAGTTAGACACACACGTCGGACTTGAATTGCTCAAAATATCGCATTGTAAATAAATTTGGAGCAAATGAAATACAATCACAGAATCACAGACACAGAAATATCAGAATAACTCGTAGCGGAATATAAAATACATAGTAGTTCATGAAGCTACTACGACAGAGTCTCAAACAAAATACATAATACAGTCTAAAAAGACATAATAGAAATCCCAAATACATAGAAGTTCACTAATACATGAGATAAACTAGAAAAGATGAAACAGAAAGTAGATATAAATGTAGATAAGCAGAAACTCCAGCAAAGACTACCTCCAGAAAGAGAATCCAAAGCTGTGAGTACTCAGGCTGACCCGAGCTAAAGTAAAACACAAAACACTCGAGTCAGAACAATATATACTTATATAATGTAAACCAACTCAAATGAAATGTAGCAGAAATGCACAATAACTTAAAGGATGCTTGGGATCGCCCATCCTTTAAGAATCAGTTAAACTATAAATTAAATACATCCCGTGGTTAAAATTTCAAAATGGTATTTTATATTTCAAAATCAAATATCATTTCTAAATTCAATATCATTCAAAATCCATTTCAAAATATCAAAATATCATATCTTCCAAACCACATTCATTTTTATTTAATTTAAATATCATTACAAAACACATTTCAAAATAGTTTGTATTTCGAAACAAATTACTTCATTTTAAATCATAAAATGAAGTTATTATATTTAATAATTAAATTATTAAATTTCCAAAATTTTAGTCTTTCAAAATTCATTTATTCACTTAATTTACTAAAATAGATGAAAATTCAACTTTCGCAGCATTTAGAAATTGCTACAAAAAGTTACATTCAAAACAGTTCAATTTAACAAAAGATAGCATTTAAAAATGTTGTAATAGGATTACATTAGTTTCAAATAAAACTTAGTTAAATTCAACAATTATAACATTTACAAAAATGCTACAATAGACTTTAATTAAACTTAGCCATTTGGTTCATTATTATCAACTACATCATTTACAGATGCTGTATTATCATTTACATTAGAATTAATAGCATTTCAAAAATGCAGTTAATTAACTTCAAATATTCAGCATAATTTCACAAACAATTTTATTTTCATTTAAATCATTTTTATCTTATAAAATCATATAATTTCACTTTTAAAACAATCATTCAAATACCCTTATATTCATGATTTTATAAAGTTAAATCTCCATTCAAAAATCAAAATTTAATAATAATTCACTTATTAAATTCCAATATTAAATTTTAAATTCATCAAATTAAATTTAACTTGACACTTAAGTTTAAAATTTTCAAATATAACTTAATTTCATTTTTATTTACTTAACTTAAAATTCACTTTTAAGCCAAATTCACAAATTTCCAATTTTAGTTATATTTCAAAATTTCAACTTAAATATTCATTCATTTCACATTTTAACTTTATTCAAAAATCGTCAATATATTATAAAAATCATTTTAAATTCATTTAATTCAAAAGATCATAAATTTATCATATTTTCATATTTAATTTAAATTTCATTTATCACCAAATTATAATTTCTAAAATAACTTACATTTCAGATTTTCTAACTTTACCATTTATTTATTTCAGTTATAAATTTTCAGAAAATCAATATTGCTTTACAAAAATCATTTTTAATCAAATTTAAATCAAAATATTATAATATTTACATTTCTAAAATATTTTAAATTTTTTAGAAAAACATATTTAACAACGGGTCTGTATTTCATTTTCTAGCCTAGGTAAAGTGATACGAGTAATATATCATTTCAACCTGTAATTTACAACGAAAACTCGGGTTTGATCATTTCAAACCCACAATCCCAAGTAAATGAAAATAATTGAAAATCATTCAGGCCTATCATTTCATCCAATAATGATTTTCTCCTATTCTAAAGTCCATTCGGGTATGTATCATTTCAACCCATAGTGACTCTAATCTAAAGGGAACTTGCAGTGTGATAAATTGATAAAAATAACAGAACAACATAATATAACAGTAACAGATGTTATAACAGGCGTTTAAGCATGGGTGAATATCATATAATCATAATATAGCAGGTGTAACATGATAATGCATTTTACAGATTCAAAAGGGGTCAATTTACTAGTTATATATGTATATATTGTCTGGTGAGAATAACCCACCTGTTCAGAGCTGGAGATAGCTACCAAAGCAAACAATACAGACACTATGAAGGCAGGACAATACGAAAATGACTTGAGAGTGGAGAGCCAAGGCTATATGCCTTGGTAATATATACACAAAACAATACAATAATACATAAGTTACAACACAAATTTATCGTTAAATAACATGAGAAATCTATACTCAAAACAACAACAAATGACTTGCACTTGCTATGTACCTCATGTACTTCAGTTATGCAGGTGTTTAGCTCGGCCTACGGTGCTATAGGTCTGGTTTAGGTGTGCAAGTGGTCGGCCAATATTTTTTTGCAAGTTGGTGAAGTCTAGGTGCATAAACTAGGTGTTCAAGGCTAAACAATGCAACATAACATCACATCTTTGGCACAAATAGTTTTGGCCAGAGGTTATGGGTCATGGCCAGTGGCTCCTGGAGGTGATGGGTGGTGTGGTAGAGGGTTGAGGACAGGCCAACGGTGGTGGTGGTGGAGGTGGTGGCATCTAGAGGTTGTGGAAGGAGGTGTTAACAAATCTAGGCTAGGCTTGTAGGCAGTGATGCGTTTTTGGTGGATTTTTGTGTAGATCATGGCCTTGGGTTAGGTCGGCCTGAAGTGGAGGGGTAGTAGGATGGGTGATGGTCAGAGGAAGGGGGTGGTGGAGGCCACCATGGTGATGGAGGAGATAGGCCAAGCCAAATAGAGATGAAGAAAGCAAGTGCAAAACCATGAAAACAAGATGAAAACATTAAAAAGAAAAGGATTTTTTTTACCAAATTTTTTGCCAGAGATGGTGGCCGTGATTTTTTTGGAATGAGAAGCTTTGTTATGATGTGCAAAAATGAAAAAAACTGCAGCTGAAGCAATGAGAAAGTCGGCCAAAACTATAAAGATGTAAGTTGAGAAAATGAAAAGGCGGAAGATAAAAGGACTTTGGAAGATTAAGAGTTTAAACCTTTCAAATTACCATTAATTTATTTATACAAGTTTATATTACTGAAAATAATAATAATTTCAGTCACAAGTTCGAAAATATAACAAAATATAAAATATATATAAATATTTATTAATTATTTAAGGTTAAAACAAGAAAATAGCACAAAATTGCAAACTAGTCTAGAAAAATGGAAAATAAATAGAATGAACTTTGGAAAATTTATATGGACTTGTAAAAATGTTTATAACAACGATAATAACATAAAATAAAAATGCATTCACAAAAAAATATATATAAATTTTAATTAAATATAATTTAAATGAAGAAAATAGCAGAAAATAGAAAACAGCCTTTAAAAATAGAAAATAAATGCAATAAATTTTGGAAAAGTTTTATTATCACTTCAAAAATACTAAAAGACAAAAATATAAATAAATAACATAATGAAACATTTTAAAATAAAATATGACAAAGAAAATATAATTTATTTTATTTAAAATAGACAAAATTGCTAAATAAAACAAATTGCACTCAATATTGAAATATACTTAACTTTCACAATTTATATCCGTTTTCAACAAAACGAAAAGTAGTAATCAAGTTATTAAATCTATTTTCATAATAGAAGATAAAATTTAAGAATTTAAATCTTTAAATTTAAAATTTAAAAATCAATGTTTGACCCAAATTGACCAAAATCAACATTTCAGGAAAATATTCAATTTATACCATTTGGAATTATAATTCACATAATAATCAAAGTTATATTTAAAAACGAAATGTTTGAAATGAAACAAGCTTAAAAAAATTCAAAATGAAATAAAGTAAAAATTAAAATATACATAAAAATCTAGGGTTGTTACACTCTCCCCCGCTCAAATCTTTTCGTCCTCGAAAAGGAAGGAAGCGGAGAAACAACAAGAAAGAACAATAGGTTGCGAGACATCCCCGAAAGAAGGTAGGGAAAAAAAGATAGCTAGGAGGGAAATCAGGTTGAAAGACAAGGATGAACCATTATTTAAACCATTATACATTTCAATTTAAATTTTTTTTATAGTATGATGAATAATCATTTGATTCAAATCTGATGGTTCAAAGTAAACAATATCTAAAACATTTTAAATTTTTAGAAGGGAAAATAAATGATCGAAATATTCTTTATATAATACTTTATCAAAATACTTTTATAACTCGATGTCTTAACAAGTTTACTTTCGTTCCTGTAGATTCTGGCAGTGCGTTGATCAGGCACAAAGCTAGACTTCTCCAGATACTTAGTAGACTTGTTTCAACACCCAGTGAAAGTACTTGAAAAACTCATTTAAAACAGATATGGAAACTAAAATCCAAACAAATCAACCAAACCAAAACTGTTGTCTAACCATGGATCGCAGATACACAATGGTTACGCCTGGATCCCCCAGGAAACAATCCGTATCCGTATGCTTTCTCAACCCTGCGAGTTACGCCATGATGACTAGTAGAGTGAAGGATACACAACGGTTACGCCTGGATCCCCCAGGAAACAATCTGTACCCCTAGGCCATCTCAGCCAGGCAGTTTCGCTATTAATGCGACCTATATAGAGTGCAGGATACACAATGGTTACGCCTGGATCCCCCAGGAAACAATCCGTACCCGTAGGCCAGCTCAGCCAGGCAGTTGCGCTATGCAGTCGCGATCATAAGACCATGGAGATCGCCGTGGAATTCTATGGACACTCAAGTATCATATCTGAAAAACCCAAGTCAAAGAGAGAGAATAATATCGATAGAATGAATCCACAGTGTGGCCACAAAGCGGATATCAAGCAGAAGGCACTTTCCATATCTTTACTTCGAAAATATGTTTCATATAGTACCTTTCAAAATCACTTTCAAATATCATACTTATATAAAGTCCATTATATATAAGGTTTCATTTTCAAGTCAAATACTTTCCAAAATCAATAATATATCAAATCATACTTATATTGACTTCAATTATATAAGGTTTCAATTTACAAGTTGAGTACCTTTACAAATCAATCGTTTTCAAATCACTTCATACTTATACAAATCAATTTTATATAAGTTCGATAACTCCCAAATCAAGTATTTAGTAAATCAAGGTTCTCAATTTTAATTCGTTTCAATATCAATTCAGCTTCAAAATCATATATGATTTCACCAAATCATTTCTTCCAAATTACATAAATTTAGTTTCAAAGTTTCTCAAACAATAGATTTAGAAAATAATCCAAATTTCCAAATCAACAAAATTTAGGTCGTACAAATTCATTTCCATTTCAAACATATACTCTCTTCAAAAGTCATAATACTTTCAAAGTTATAAATCTTTCGAAACCAAAATACTTAAAATCATTACACTTTGAAAAATCATAACATTTCGAAATCATACATTTGAAATCATTACACTTTGAAAAATTATAACATTTCGAAATCATACATTTGAAATCATAAAACATTCCTTTGGTTCTTTACATTTCACAAATTTATTCTACTAAACCCAAATCTAAAATTTCCAATTTTAATTCAATTCAAACCATCAGTTTCAATTCAATTTAGTTTTCCAACAAAACCATTTCAAATATTATAAAATTTCAAATAAAGATTTGATTTACAAAATAAACTATTAAATCTTAAATATGTTTCAAGGCTTAAATATACCACATTTCAAAACTAAATTTTATAATTTCATATATCTCAAATTTTTCTTCATTATTACTTACATATGTCATCATTTTGCAACATTACATTCGATCGCTCGCTTGGTCACACAAGTTCGCTTTCAAACTAGAATTGTCCATTCGACTTCCCTAATGCGGACTTCGATATGGTTTCTCAACTAGAAGCCATCAGTCTCTTTGCATAGCCATATACTATGATAGAGAATTTTAGAATCAAGCCCAAAATCCATATCAAATATTCGCCATTAGAAATCAAATGAAAAATCCTAACACGAAATGGTGTAATTCGCCTCGAACTTGTGTACTCAAACTTGGATCAAATTAATTATGTGAATAAAACAGCATACGTACAACTTATGTATCTATTCCAACTTGTTAAATATATAGTTTCATAAAGATGTTACTAAGTTAAAACATTTAAACCAAATTTTTCTCAAACATTTGAAGACTAATTTTTTATCCAAAACATTTCAAAACTAAATTTCATATTAGTATAATTCAAAATAGTCTTATTTATTTACTTAACAAAACAGTTTCAACTTATACAAATCATATTATTTCATACTTGAAACATACAAAATAAACTTATATTCTCTATCAAATACCTTATACTTTCAAAATTCCTTAGCTTTGAAAAGTTAACCTTGATTTGGAAGTGCTCGAACATTCAAAATAGTCGAAGAAATCATATTTTCAATCCAAGAGTTGGAAATCAACAACAAATCAATAAATAAAATTTCAAAAGATAGGTTATACCAAAACAAATCTGAATCTCGAGGACTGAACATCGGCTTACTTTAAATCATGTCAAATGTGTGTGTGTGTGTGTTTATATATATCTTTAGAATATCAAACCATATTCAAAAATCTAAAATCAAAATTTGTTGCACAAAATCACTCGCGTAATAAAGCTACTAGAGTGGCCTCTCCCCTACTGAGAAACTCGAAAATCAATGTCGATGATGCATGCATTCATCGCCGAAATTATTTTCCAACGACATAAGTGGGTTCTGGACTTTTATTTTCTTGAAACTTCTTTGAAATCTCTTCGAAATCATTGGAATTCATTCGAATACATTTGAAACATTTTTATTCGGAGAAATATCTTTAAGTCATATTATTATTATATATTTTCCAAAATCTTAAAACCGATTTCAAAACACCGAAGTTCGATTCCTCGAAATTCAAATTCAAAACCCTTCAGTTATAAATCATTTTTGTATAAATCAAGTTTCTTAAAATTTCAAATCCTTTCAAAGCTTCAAATTTTATTTTAAAAGATATATAATCCTTATCGAAAACATTTCACTTTTTATATACAAAATATGGTCATCCTTAATAATTTCGATGTATGCACAATTTCAAAATACAACCAAACTAAAATTTCCAAAGGATGATTCAAGAAAGGATTTCAAACAAACAAAGATTTAAATTTAGAGGACTCTAATCAAATAGAAGATGATAAGCCTATACAAATCGCGGGCAACCTTAACTGGGTCAACCATGACTTCAGGAATATAACTAATGCGGAAATCTAAGGCAAATCGACATTCGATCGCCAGAGATAGAATCCGAATTAAGCAGGAGATAGACAACATCATAAACTGAGGATAGAGAAATCTCTGGTGAATCAATGCTAATTGTAAAGGATTTTTGCCCCTTTACAAATCATTCGAAGATTTACGGAATCACCGATCTTGAGAGAGGTCATTCCAAAGTGGAGCTACGGAATGCCCCAAAATCAAAAGGATAAAATAGGAAAGACAAGAATGGATTTCAGTACAAGAGGGAGCGTTCCAAAGTTCAAGGAATCCTAATCAATAAGAATCCTAACCAAGAGATTTCTAACAAGGTGGATACATAAGGAATGAAGTTTAGATATAGTTTCAACGTAACTAATTACAGAACTAACTACTGAAATAAATGTTGAATTAAAATACTTAACGAGAATCTGGCGATAATATGTCATAAATGTAAAAGATATATAATTTAAATCCACGCACATGTCATCCTTAGCTTTGCTGCGTGGTCTTAGATATGCTCCATGACCTTCCTGGATTCCTTTTTAAGGTGTTTAATATTTTTGTTAAGAAGATCTTCTTCCTAAAAATATTTTCTATTTAGGGCCCAGCCTTAGGTAATGAACCCAATTAGGTGAAAATCTGATTGTGAGGAAATATCTAGGCCTAGGGTCCTATTCATAGTGGAGTTTGGGGATCTCAGACCGTCACATTTTAGGATTGAATCTGCTGTAACCATGTCACAGGCTTGCTGCGAATCATTGGATCCAAAAAACAAAGCTTGAAATTGCACAAAAATAAAATTATTAAATGCTAACTTTTAACCATTGCATTTTCATTCTAGTTCATTTCCATTAGTTACAAATTTAATTCCTTTTATAACACATGTTTATTATGAAATTCAGACGTTGCTAATTAATGTAAATTAATTTCCTTTCATTGTTGATTTGATTAACATTGCCTACTAATGTTAATTAATTACCTCTAATTACTGATGTGAATTAATTTCCTTTATGACGCGCATTATTTCTAGAATTTAGATGCGTACATATTTATAAACAAACATATTAACATACATTTACAGGTATAGTTATTTTGGCGATATGGAACTTCGAATGTCGATAACATTTTCATACGAAGTCCCTTCTAGGCATATTATATATGTAAATTAATTAGAAAATCACCATGAACACAATGGTATAAGTTCTGAGGCCATATTATGACAATTCCAATAACACTCATTTTCATTATTTAATAATTGTTTTGGTTATTTAATTATCTAAAAATGCGGGATGTTACATTCTCCCACCCTTTAGGAAATTTCATCCCCGAAGTTCGAAAAGGGTAAAACTATGTAATTTCTCACATCAATCACATCCATTTTGTGTATGTCCAATTGTTGAACCATCCGTGCCTTTGTGCAAAGTGTCATTCAACATAAAATATATGCAACATGAATTTCTAAGCGGTACCTCGCACACGAATGCTTTTCTTCTTTAAAAACTCCTTTTTAAAATATGATGCATACATCCTAAATATACTTGCAATTTTTATATGGATGCAAACTTTTGAAAACTCAAAACATTTTTCCCTTATTTTTCCCACACTCCTACTAAATAGGGGCGTAGTTCAACGAATTTTACATCCAAATCCTGCCACACAACTTTTAATATTCGAATTTTAGAAAAATATAATTTTTCAAACTTGATTTCTTATGTCAGAAAGAATGTAAAAAACCAAAAACCTTACGTGTACCGTTTTACTTTTGTGCACCTCTTTTCCTGTACTTGGAACTTATGCT
The DNA here is from genome assembly GCA_030765085.1 of Allium cepa. NCBI lineage: Eukaryota > Viridiplantae > Streptophyta > Magnoliopsida > Asparagales > Amaryllidaceae > Allium > Allium cepa. The sequence continues at coordinate 576,911,426 of CM060943.1, read as the reverse complement.
TTTATTTTATAAAAGACTCTATTTTCTTTGCCAAGCACGGTTTACATAATAAAAACTTTCCTTTTCAAACTTTTTCCAAGCTTAATTTATGGGAAAAATGTATTTTTTTTGCAATTCTCATTAATTTCTATTGGCGTTTCTGTTGCTTTCTTTAGATCTTACTATTTCTCTTTTAGTTACTTGTATCTGCCTTTACTTTTCTTTAGTATAGTAGCAAAACACAGTTATCTTCTAGGGCTAGGAGGCCTAAGACCACGTCCACTCTGACATAGAAATGACCTATTCTAGGAATCCAAGTGATACTCCTTTTACCGCTATTACTTTTTACTAACTTATGTTGTATTACTCACGATGACTAAAGTCTATTCATCTCTTCTTTCCATATTTAAAACAAAAAAACCAAGTCTCATTTATTGCAATGAATAAGGATTTTAATCTATGCAGTCTCTATCTAAAAAGGAAACTAAGCTTGGAGAAATTTTCTCTTTATCTCTACTTTTCATTTTTCCCCAACTAAGGTCTATTTATCCCAATCATGTGTGTCTTACTATCTTACTAATATCACTTAACTATTCTTCTATAGTCTGCACACATAAAGCAACATTCCTAGGTTCTCACTAGTGTCCTATACACTTTATGGGAACTTTTATTATTGCTACTAAAAGTAATCGCTATCTCCAACATAGCCATACACTTTTTCTGTCATACCTAGGAAATGATTCCTATCTAATCCATATTTAAAAGTTTGGTCTGGTATTTATCATTTCATTTCAAAAATTAAAGCTTCTAAATTTTTGAAACATCAAATCCAAAAAAATTTCCTTTAAAATTGTCGCTTTCAAGTTTCTATTAAATACAAAGGCACTCTCCAAACCTAGAGGGGAAAACTTACAAATTTTAAGTTCAAACCTTATTCCCCTTTTCCTTTTAAAGACCTTAACAACTTTTCGTAAAAAAAATAATTGGATTTTAGATTTAGCTGTTTACTATGTTTTTCTCTACCAAAAACTTATTTACATTTTCACCCAACCATTTTTCTTTAAAACATGCCTTGCTTGTCTTTAGAACATTTTTCTTTTCTTAACTTCTAAAAATGTCCTCACATGTTTTCAAAACATCTTCATTTCATAGATTTTCAAACTTACAAAAACTGGAGTAGACAAGAACAATTATTCTAAAAAAAATCCCTTAACTTCCATACTCTTCCAATTACCTAACCTTGGTGGAGTTTCTAATTTACTACAAATGGGGATTTTCTACAAAGGCAAGGAACCCATGCGCATAATCAATGGAAAAATATGAAATTTCCATTGCTTAGCTTTTCTACTAAGGCTTTCTATAATATCTCTCATAACTAACACTGTCTCTAATTATTACACCTCTCATTATACCTAATGGTTTTATACCTTAATGTATTGGAACTACTTTCTCTTATGAGAAACCATTAACGCTAAAACCTTCTATGACTCTTTTAAAAGTGGATTTCATGTTTGTGTGAAATTACAGGGAACTTATTTTATAATTTATTGAAATAGGCTGTACAAAATATGGTGCTTTCTATACCTTTTACATCTCTTCTACATATTCCTTATAACTTGCATAAAACATCCTCATTTGTGGTTTTGGTTTCATGGAAAATTATGCCATTGTTCATTTCATTCCAATAGATTAAAGTACATTTAATCTATATTCATTTACAATAGATATTTCCTACGTAATTTATTAATTTCCTAATATTTGACTTACATCTATTTTTAGAAGAATTCATTTTCAAAACTGTTTTAACATTTTCATAACTAGAAAACATTTCCATATACTTATTTGAGTAATAAGTGTGCTTACAAACCACTTTATTTCTATACTTAAAAATTACATTCAGAACACATTTTTATTTGGGATAAAACAGATGTTGCTAAAACAACGTTACTACAACCCAAAAATACTAGTTTATGGATTCAGTTATAAATTATATTAATAAATCACATATGCTATGTAAAAACATTTCCATTGGGAGTCGCCTATTATAACAATAGTGTCATAGTCTATGCTTCCTTTCTTTTTCATGAAAACATCTATTACGACAATACAGGTTGAAACCTACATTTTCGATGCTTAACACAATCCAGGTTTTTATATTTAAAATCCTTGTTTACCTACAAGGAAACTAGCAAGCTATATATGCTCTATAATTCTTCCAAAAGAATTAAAATTCAAATCATATAAAAACCAATTTAAATTTCATACCACTTTTTTTTTCAAAAACCCAATATTTACTTCAAACATGTCAAAAAATATATTTTTCAACTTTTCAATTCCAAAAAAGTTTCGTTTTATTGGGCTAGACATAAAGTAGATCTTCTTACTACTTATAAGAACCTGAAATTTAAGCTATAATAGTTTTGGTAAGGCTTTAAATTTTTTTGGCAAGGCAAAACTTTGGGGCCAAGGAAACTATGTTTACCCTGGCCTTTGGTTAGACCGGGATTTATAGTGCCCGGACACTTATGTCTCATTATTGTGGTCGTTGGGATTCGAACCGGTGCCACTACAACCATATGTAGCAACTCCACTATGTCTTAACCACTGGACCACTAGAACTTGACGAAACTTTGGGGCCAAGGAAACTATGTTTACCTTGGCCTTTGGTTAGACCGAGATTTATAGTGCCCGGACACTTATGTCTCATTATTGTGGCCGCTGGGTTCGAACCGGTGCCACTACAACCATATGTAGCAACTCCACTATGTCTTAACCACTGGACCACTAGAACTTGACGCTATAATAGTTAATTAATGAATTAATTAAATAGTAAAATCACTTTGTGAAATTATTAGAATTGAGCCATGAGATTTGCACCACTGTGTCCATGGTAATTTTTTGGTCAATTTTCAAATATAGATTTTCAAAATCCAAGCTAAAACGAAAAAGTTACGAAATAAACAAGAAACGAACAAAAAGAAAAAAATAAATATAGGGTTGACCCTTACCATGGCTAGGTCGAACTATAGGCCAACCCTGGCATGTGTTGGTCGACAGGTAGATCGATCCGCCTTGCATTCTTTGATGTAACATCGTCCAGTTTGATTACAACTGTTATTTTGCTATTTCTATTCGATCATGTGCATTCGTGCTTTCATCGGACGGTTCCCAACGAGCCTATGATGTGGTTGCACCAAATTTAATCTTCAAATCCAACGGCCTGAGATCCCTAAGTGACACTATAAATAAGACCCTAGGCCTAGCTGTTTTTCACATGTAGAGTTTCTCCTATTGGGTTCATTGCTTGAGGCTGGACCCTAAATAGAATATCTTTCTAAGGAGAAGATCTTTATAATTAAAATATTTTACACCCTAAAAGTGGATTCGAAAAGGCCAAGGAAAAGAGCGAAGGACAACAGTTGAGTGTTTAGTGATTATTTTAGATTTTTAAGTAATTTAAAATAATAGGGTTCTCAATAGTTGTAATTTTTCTGTAATTTTGAGATAATTTTTGTATAAGTTATCTACAGCTAACTTTTAAGGTTCTTTGCAGCCTATTTTATTCAGTTATTTTTATCCAGCTATTTTATTCAATTATTATAGTTATTTACATTTGTTTACTGTTATCTATATTATATTACATCTTTTTTAGATCAAAATTTAGCCTATAAATGTCGATTTCTTCTTATTCCTTTTTACATGAATAAATTTAAAAAAAGAATAGAATTCACTAATATGGAGTAAAATAGAATAACACTAAATTTACAAAATTAGATGTAAAATAAGAAAGATTATAATAAAAAGAAGATATACCGAAATAGGCAAAATTGGGACATTTGCAAGCATCTTTATAACTAGTTGTTATAGCTAAAAAGATAGAAAAGAAGAATAACAATTATAACGTAGGTTATAATTAAGTAGAAAGAAAAGAAGAGGCTTATTTTAAAACATTAATTAAGATAATAAGTGTTATCCCGCTTTTTGGCAAAGCCGTGATACCAAAAGATTGGTTGAAAACGGGAAACGGTTCATCTCAGAGATTGGATATACTTCACTTAGCTATGGTTATCGATGAATTTTGCCCGAGTCCGGATCAGGCCACAATTGATAGGACACGACAAGAAAGGTTGTAGGAGCCATCATTTCAAATTTCAAGTCAATCCGAGTTCGTATGCTCAAGATATGATGGATCCAGTGTGAAGAGAAATAGTCATTGTCTGGTTCGAAACCATGAAGTTCGAACCCATCCTTTTCGAACCCATCCTGTTCGAAACCATCCACGCCCTCTCCTTCGAACCCATGCTGTTCGAAACCATCCACGCCCTCTCCTTCGAACCCACCTAGTTCGAACCCATCCACGTCCTTGCCTTCGAACCCATGATGTTCGAACCCATCAGCTAGTACCCAGCCTCGACTCCATCGCCTTCGACTCCATTACCTTCGAATCCACCACAGTGACCTACCTTCGAATCCACGACTTCACTCGGCCTCACATCCTCACTTCGAACCCATCGAATAACCCAGTTCGAACCGATCAAGTTCGAACCCATAAGAATTCCTGGATTCGAATGTCACGTTCGAAACCAAGAATGCTTCCTATTTCGAATCCACCGAGTCAATTGGTTTGGATGACGTGTTCGCCGTAGTTCACGGAGTCGAAGCGGTCCATTCGGAGATAAGTTAGGATCGATTCGAATATTGCGCGCCACGTCACTGCAAGCTCACGTGCACTGATGGATTCGAAACGAAGGGTTCGAAATAATGGGTTCGAATGCCTCAGCCAACCGAAGATGTCGATTTCGAACCGAGCATATCTCCTTAACCACAAATCCAAATGCAACCAAATTTTCAGAGTAGCTTCCATATGAGGTAAAGATTGTTCCTCCCAAGTTTCAGCTCGATTGGACCATTTGTTGATGGGTTCGAAATCACTTCGAACCGATGTCAGATCGAGACGAAACTTGGTGGGGTCGGTCGCGTGGGCCCACTCACGTGCCAGAAGGAGTCTCACGAAGTTTCAGCAAGATCTGGGCCTCCAACGCCTATAAATAGCACCCTGAAGCCTTTAGAAAAGGGGATCTTTCCGCCACTGAACGCCAAGACTCTGCCGGTTTCAAGTTTAACTATCAGAATCGCTGTTGTATTCAGGTTTCAAAGCAATTGTCAGCTGTAATCCATTGTAATCGATTGAATCGAGCAAAGCAATAAAGAGAAACCCTTCAAAGTGGACGTAGGCACGAACGCCGAACCACTATAAATCCTGTGTTTGTGATTGTTGCTTGTGAATTACTGTGATTTGTTACTTAGAGCTGAATTCTATATTGATTGTTGCTGAGTTCTGTGTTGAATATTATCGAATTGAACACGTAAACGGGTGCTTTCACGACTCTGGGTGTTTGTGACCAATTTTGGCGCAAACATTTTGGTGCTTTCACTGAGAATTGATTCAGGAAGAAGTTGAATTTGAAAATTCAGGAGTTCAGATTTAGGAATTATGGCAAGACAATCAAGTAGGAGGCCAAGGCCTGAGAGAAGCGAACCACAAGGAAGCCAAGAGGCTTCCTCAGGAGCAAATCAACCATCGATATACATTACTAGGGACGAGATGGAAACTATGATGAAGAGGCAAGAGGAAATGATCCAGAGTTTATTCCAACAGATAGGACAGCTTGGAGCACAAAATAGGGAAGCCAATGGAGTCCAGAACGGAGCGGGACCGTCCGGCGTAGCACCAGAGCTAGGGGGCACACATATGGAGAATGTTGACCCAATCTTGGAAAGAGAAAGAGAAGGATCTGCGCAACCTAGGAGTAGTAGAGGAGTGAACGCTCAGTCAAGGGGGCAGATCCCGGAGTTACCTCGTGAACTCGGGGGGCAGGTTGGAAGTAGTGAACAAGGATTACATCTCGGAGACAATAACCGATTAGCAGATATAGTTAGGAGAGCTTTGAGAGGCGGTATGGTGAACAAAGATTTGGAAGATGTCAATAGAAGTCCTTTTACTTCAGCAATCAGGCAAGCTAGGAACCCGCCTGATTTCAAACTACCATCATTGGATATGTATGACGGGAGAACGGACCCCACGGTCCATCTGACAAAATATATGAGGCATATGGAAGTACTGGGGGCATCGGAGGAGGTTATGGCCCGGTGTTTTCCATTATACTTGACAGATATCGCTGCACTATGGTTTAGACAGTTGGAGAACGGATCCATCGGAACTTGGAATGGTGTAGTAGAGAGATTTATGAGGCAATTCAGGGTTCATATTACAAGACCCAAGAACGTGATGACTCTGGCAACCCTAAAGCAGAAGGCCGGAGAGACCTTGAGAAGTTATCTAGCACGATTTAATGCAGCAGCAGCTTCAGTGGATAGGGCGGATCCATCCATGGTGGTAATGGCAGCTGTGTCCGGAATAGCTGACGGCACAGAGTTCAAGAATTCATTGACTAAAGATCCACCCACAGATCTGGAGGAATTCTATCATGAAGCAGAAAAGTTTTTACGATTAGAAGATGCGAATGCCGAGAGAGAAGAAAGAGATGGGATAGAAATTTTTGCATTTAGAGACGAAAAGCCTCTTAAAAAGGATTCGGACAAGGATAGAGGTAAAAGAAAGATTGAGAATGACAGAGACAGATCGAAGCGGCAACGAAGGGAGCCGCGATTCACCACCTACACTGAGTTGAACGAGAGCCTGGAACGAATTTATCAGGATACCAAAGAACAGATTCCGTACCGTAGGCCGATGCGAAGGGACCCTACCTCTGACGAAAGGAAATCAGATAAGTTCTGTGTATTCCATGAATTAAATGGTCATAATACTAACGATTGTAGGCACCTGAAGGATGAGGTGGAAGGGCATATCAGGAACGGTATGCTTCTTCAATATGTAAGGAGACGAGCTCCTGTGGCGGAACCAGAACGACCACCGTCCACATCAGCTAGGGGCGACCCCGAACCAAGGCACCGTTTGGTTATCAACTGAATGAAATAACGATGAACAAGTCGTAAGCTTCCACTACCACAATTAAATCATTTACACATGCGCGAGATCGCGAACGATCTCCAGGCATGCTCTGAGTAATCATCGACCGTTTCGTAGTGGGAACCTACACTTTGACATCCATGCTTTACTTTCGTTTCATTTTGATTTGAACGTTTGGACTTTGTTTATTTGGGCATTGTTTCTGGAACTCATCTGTTTAATAATTATTTGATTTTGATAACTCTGGAATGACTAAGCTACGTACGCATGTATGGGGTCGCGAACGATCCCTAGGTATGCACTGAGACGGCGATGGACCGCCCATATACACGATCCAGGAACTCACCCGAACGTGACCCTGGCATCGATAACACCAAGCCCTCCCGGGCACACACACAATCCGCCTCGAACGGCACCCGACTTCGAACAGTCATAACTCACCTTACCTCAATGGCTTGATCGCGAACGGTCGTCACTTGAGGTCCGACATCCGACCACGAACGGTCACGAATTCGCCTCGAACGGCACACGATCGCGAACGATCACTTCCTGCCTTGAACGGCACAGACCGCGAACGGTCACAGATTTGCCTCGAACGGCACACGATCGCGAACGATCACTTCCTGCCTCGAACGCCATCGATCGCGAACGGTCATGGCTCACTGATTATGAAATCCGACCTCGAACGGTCACCACTCGCCTTGAACGGCACTTGGTCGCGAACGATCATCATTTGCCACGAACGGCAGTCGACCGCGAACGGTCCCATCTCATCATTCGCCGCGAACGGCATCGACCGCGAACGGTCCTATTCTATCTTATGCCACGAACGGCACGGACCGCGAACGGTCCCGGTTCACTTTAAGCAGCATACGATCCCGAACGATCGAAGCATGAATTTATACGCTCGACCGCGCACGGTCGCACTTCCCCTCGAATGACTCGATCACGAACGATCGTCGTTTGAAGTTGAGCGCTTGACCATGAACGGCCGCACTTCATCCCAAATGGCTCGATCCCGAACGATCGTCATTTGAGGACATATGAAACTATTGAGTTCTTTGCAGGTTGATGATCGGATACGAACATCCAACTCAAGGCATTACAAAACACACCTTCCTACAGCAAGGCATGTTTTGGGGGGCAAAGTGTTATCCCGCTTTTTGGCAAAGCCGTGATACCAAAAGATTGGTCGAAAACGGGAAACGGTTCATCTCAGAGATTGGATATACTTCACTTAGCTACGGTTATCGATGAATTTTGCCCGAGTCCAGATCAGGCCACAATTGATAGGACACGACAAGAAAGGTTGTAGGAGCCATCATTTCAAATTTCAAGTCAATCCGAGTTCGTATGCTCAAGATATGATGGATTCAGTGTGAAGAGAAATAGTCATTGTCTGGTTCGAAACCATGAAGTTCGAACCCATCCTTTTCGAACCCATCCTGTTCGAAACCATCCACGCCCTCTCCTTCGAACCCATGCTGTTCGAAACCATCCACGCCCTCTCCTTCGAACCCACCTAGTTCGAACCCATCCACGTCCTTGCCTTCGAACCCATGATGTTCGAACCCATCAGCTAGTACCCAGCCTCGACTCCATCGCCTTCGACTCCATTACCTTCGAATCCACCACAGTGACCTACCTTCGAATCCACGACTTCACTCGGCCTCACATCCTCACTTCGAACCCATCGAATAACCCAGTTCGAACCGATCAAGTTCGAACCCATAAGAATTCCTGGATTCGAATGTCACGTTCGAAACCAAGAATGCTTCCTATTTCGAATCCACCGAGTCATTTGGTTTGGATGACGTGTTCGCCATAGTTCACGGAGTCGAAGCGGTCCATTCGGAGATAAGTTAGGATCGATTCGAATATTGCGCGCCACGTCACTGCAAGCTCACGTGCACTGATGGATTCGAAACGAAGGGTTCGAAATAATGGGTTCGAATGCCTCAGCCAACCGAAGATGTCGATTTCGAACCGAGCATATCTCCTTAACCACAAATCCAAATGCAACCAAATTTTCAGAGTAGCTTCCATATGAGGTAAAGATTGTTCCTCCCAAGTTTCAGCTCGATTGGACCATTTGTTGATGGGTTCGAAATAACTTCGAACCGATGTCAGATCGAGACGAAACTTGGTGGGGTCGGTCGCGTCGGCCCACTCACGTGCCAGAAGGAGTCTCACGAAGTTTCAGCAAGATCTGGGCCTCCAACGCCTATAAATAGCACCCTGAAGCCTTCAGAAAAGGGGATCTTTCCGCCACTGAACGCCAAGACTCTGCCGGTTTCAAGTTTAACTATCAGAATCGCTGTTGTATTCAGGTTTCAAAGCAATTGTCAGCTGTAATCCATTGTAATCGATTGAATCGAGCAAAGCAATAAAGAGAAACCCTTCAAAGTGGACGTAGGCACGAACGCCGAACCACTATAAATCCTGTGTTTGTGATTGTTGCTTGTGAATTACTGTGATTTGTTACTTAGAGCTGAATTCTATATTGATTGTTGCTGAGTTCTGTGTTGAATATTATCGAATTGAACACGTAAACGGGTGCTTTCACGACTCTGGGTGTTTGTGACCAATTTTGGCGCAAACAATAAGCAAATATAGCAAAGGTAATAGAAAAGACTTATTTTAAGACTTAGGTTAAATTAATAAGAAAATAAAGCAGAATAACAGAAGTGGCTTATTCTAAAGAACTTACACTGAGTTAATAAGCAATGATAGAAATAGGGACCATAACCAATAGCATTCCCTTTCAGTTAGGAACTGATGGTCTCAGAAAAGATTAGGTGAGGCTGGGACATGCTTATGCTAACCAGGATAGTTAAAAGCCAATAGATAGAAGCTCAAATCAGAGGATTTAGGTAAGGGGCTCAACTAGATTTTGTTTGTTTAGACCCATATCCGGCAGCATTTCCCTTCCAGAGCAGGACTGATAGTCTCACAAAACACATAGTAAGACTGGGCAGGACCTTATCAGACTAGGACTGATGGTTTCATAACAGATTAGATGAGGCTGGACATGCTTATGCTAAAGCATGTAGATAAGAGGTCAAAAGAAGGAGCAACAGATAGTGCGAACCGGGAGTGACCGAGCGTGTGGCATTGAAGCAGGGAGATAAGTCGCTATTGAGTTTCCAAGCACTACAGGTGTCTTTTGCTATGGGATCCACATGATGGGACCATCTCATAGTGGAACAACAAAGATAGAATGCCGATCAAAGGGTAGAATTAGGACTTCTACCTAATCAAAATAGAATTAGGATTTCAATGTAAGCAATGCAACTATCTAAGACAAGTGCAAATAATCACTATCAAAGCAAATAGTTAAATAGTATTTTATTCCAATTTTATCTTTTCCTTTATTTTCTTTTATACTAGAACTGTTGTTAAGTCTATTATATTTACCTTGCCTAAAAATGCTAGTAATTACTTCCACACAACAGACTTATAGTCTAACCCGCTCCTCTATTTCTCCTTTTTCCCCATAGGCTAGCAGAATCAAGGGCAGTAGATTTTAGAATTGCTTGGAGATATTTCCGGAGTTCTTCGTGTATTTTTCTTCTTTTCAGTTTTCATTTCATTTGGATTTTGATGTACTAGTACTTTTTGATAGGGATGATAATTTTTTTGTACTCTATGATGTGACTGAGATGGTATTTTTCATAAGACTGTGTATTTGGTGTTTCATACTCGGTTTTATGACTTATTTATGAAGTTTAATTTTTAATGAGTTACTATTTTAATGTTTCCGTTGTTTTATTTATTTGTCTTATGAATCTTAGTCTCTGTAAAGTTTTAGTTATACCTATAACGCACCATATTCTTTAGTGCATCCTTTTGGGGTATATTAAGTGGTGTGGGGTGTTTCACTTGGCATCAAAGCCTAAGGTTACATGATTCCTAAAAACTTGTTTTAAAAATAAAGTATTTTTCCGTAAGTAACCTATTTTTAAAAGTAGCGTATCTTCAAACTAGAAGTATGTTCCAGAAAAAACTATTATTATAGAAATAGTTTTTCAAGTGTAAAAGAGAGTTTTTACAAAAATCCCCTCAAAAGTCCAGTTCAACCTTCTTTTGATTCTTTCGAGCCTAAATTTTCTTTTCTTTAGTATTGAGTTGTTCAATAGAGCTAAGGTACCAAATGTGCAAGGGCAAGCACCCAATACAGCACCGGCAGGTGGAGACCTCATTAATCCACCTACGACAGTCAATTTTCCCAAGCTATGCAAGGACTTCGCTAGTCTAGGAGGCAAGACGTTTTTTGGCTCATGGAATTTAGAGAAGGCACAAGCTAGGTTGAAGGATACGGAGTGAATGTTTAGACTGTTGGGATTGGGGGACCGACAATGATTTCATCCTACAGTTTGGCAGCTAAAGGGAGAGCTTAAGAGGTTCCTAAGTCAGAAAGTACAAAGAAGCCATGGTGGAAGAACAAGAAGGATAAGGACAAGAGGAAAGAAGGAGGACCGCATAAATGGATCGAGAAAATATGAAAATGTCGTAGCTATGGATTAATTGGTCATTATGCAAAGGACTGTAAGAATAAAATGATGAAGGGGAAGTGTTTCAACTGTGGGCAGCCTGGTCTCTTTTGTAGAGCTTGTCCTCGTAGGATGGGGCAGAGAGCAGGCGCACCTACAACCTAGTATAGGCTTTGGATGCAGCACCTTCTAGTAGTGGAGTGGATCGTGGTAGGAAATTCTCTGTAGAAGGTTTGATCTCTATTTTGGATTTCCTATTCGGACTCTTTCTTCTAGAGCATCGCATTCTTTCATTTCTAGTTCCTTAGTTGGTTGTTTGCACCTAGATATCTCTTTAGCAGTAGACCCATAGTTGTTTCAAACCTCATAGGAGGATCGACACATTTATCCCTGATTTTTAGGGGTTTGAAATTTTTTATACTAGATGTAGAGCATGATTGTGATGCTTATGTATTGGGATTTTCGACGTATGTCATGATTTTGGGGATGGATTGGGTATCCACTTATGGAGCGATATTGGACAGCGAGAGAAGAGTCCACAGATTAGAGACATGCAACGGTAGGATTCTCGAGGTTTCTTGCGACCCATAGGGGTTAGTCATGTTGATCTTCCTTTATTCCCTTGATTCATCACCAAGAGAGCTAGATTCTGTTCCAGTCATTAGATATTTCCCAAATATTTTTAAGGAGGTTAGGGGACTAGCCCTCCCTCCTAAGGGAGAGATCGACTTTACGATCTATATGAATGGCAATGCTAAGCCAGTGGCATTGTCCATGATACACATGAAAGGAAGGACTTAAGTAAGAAGATTGGTGAGCTATTGGAGAAAGGCTTCATCAGATGGATTCTTTGAGTGGTTGGTTATGCCATTTGGGCTAACCAATGTCCCAGCCTACTTTGTAGATTTGATAAGCCGTGTTTTTGGAAATGTCTCAAATAAGTTCGTAGTAATATTCGTGGAAGACATTTTGGTGTTTTCCAAGAGTATAGAAGAGCATGCTATTCATCTAGAGAGGTTCTTCGTACACTTGGCGATCATCAATTGAAGGCAAAATTCTTGAAGTATCACTTTTTGGCATAAGGAAGTGTGTTTCTTAGGGCATGGAGAAGGTCAACACATGTAAAGAGTTTGATAAGCTATTTTGTACATTTAGGTTCGGATTGTGGAAATCCAAAGAGTTATAGGCAAAGATTGGAGATGTACAATAGATTCAGTTGAAAAAAAGAGGAAAGCCCATGTGTAAGTAATTACGAAAATTATAATAGTTCAGATAAGTGGATTTAAGGGCAGTGCCTTGGAATAAATACAAGCATAAAAGAGGGATGGGAATAAAACACTTTAGTAAGGAAATGAGATTTCCAAGGTTTAGGAAGGGTACTCCAAGGGTGGTATGAAGAAAATCCACTTTATTTCTAGCCCAATGAAATGAAATTGTTAAATGAAAAGTTAAAAAACGCAAATTTTGTAAAAAGTGAATTTCTTTTTTTCAGAATTATAGAGCATATATAGCTCGCTAGTTTCTTTGTAAGTAAAAAAAGATTTTAAATATAAAAATCTAGAGTGTATTAAATATCGAAAACTTAAGTTACAACATTTGTTGTTGTAATAGATGTTTTCGTGAAAAATAAAGGGACCATAGACTATAACACTATTGTTATATTACGTGACTCCTAAATGAAATGTTTTTACATAGTATATGAGATTTATTAGTATTTATTGAACCCATGCACTAGTATTTTTGGGTTGTAGTAACGGTGCTTTACGCCACATCTGTTTTGGTCCAAATAGAAATGTGTTTTGAAAATAATTTCTAAGTATAGAAATAAATTGGTTTGTAAGTACACTTATTTTTCAACTAAACATAGGGAAATGTTTTCTAGTTATGAAAATATTAAAACAACTTTGAAAATGATTTCTTCTGGAAAAAAGGGTGTAAGTTAAATATTAGGAAATTAATAAATTTCATAGAAATTGTCCATCGTAATAGAATATAGATTAAACATACTTTTAATATTGGAATGAAATGAATAATGATATAATTTTCTATGAAACCAAATCACAAATAAAGATGTTTTGTGCAAGCTATAAGGAATATGTGAAAGAGATGTACAAGATATGGGAAGCATCGTATTTTGTACAACCTATTTTGAAAAATATAAAATAAGTTCCTTATAATTTCACATAAACATAAATCCCTCTTTTAAAGGATTCATAGAAGGTTTTAGCGTTAATAGTTTCTCATAAAAGAAAGTAGTTCCAATACATTAAGGTATAAAACCATTAGACGTAATAAGAAGTGTAATAATTAGAGACATTGTTAGTTAGGAGAGATTACAAAGAGCCTTAGTAGAAAAAGCTAAGCAATGGAAATTACATATATATTTTTTTCGTTGACTATGCACACTGGTCGCTTGCCTTTGTAGAAAGTCCCAATTTGTAGTAAGCTAGAAACTCGTCCAAGGTTAAGTAATTGAAAATTTAAGGGTTTTTAATAAAGTAATTGTTCTTATCTACTCCAGTTTTTGCAAAGTTGAAAATCTATGAAAAGAAGATGTTTTGAAAACATGTGAGGATATTTTAAAGATATCTTAAATAAAAATGGTTTGTGAAAAAGTAAATAAACTTTTGGAAGCGAAAAACTTAGTAATAGTTAAATTTAAAAATCTAAATTTTTATGGAAAGCTGTAAAGGTCGTTAAAAGAAAAAGAGGAATAAGTTATGAACTTAGAATTTGTAAGGTTTCCCCTTTAGTTTGGGGAATAATGTAAATCCAAAAGGCTGTAAGAATGCAAGTCTAGAAAGATAAAATGTTAAGTAACCAAGTACCTTTGAATTTAATAGAAAATTGAAAATAACACTTTTAAAGGCAACAATTTTAGGATTTGATGTTTTAAATTTTTTGAAGCTTTAGATTTGAAATGAAATAATAATCACCAAACCCAACTTTTAAGTGTGGAGTAGATAGGAATCATTTCCTAGGTATGACGGAAAAAGTGTAAGGATATATGAGAAATGGCAGTGATTACTTTTAGAAGTAATAATAGAAGATTCTGCAAAGTGTATAGGATACTAGTGAGTACTTGGGATTGTTGCTTCATAAGTGTAGACTATAGAAGAATAGTAAGGTGATACTAGTAAGATAGTAAGACACATGTGGTTAGGATGTGTATTCTTTATTTTGGAGCAACCTGGAAGGAGCATCTTCCTTTAGTGGAATTCGCATCTAATAATGGTTTTCAAGCTAGCATTGGAATGACACCTTTCAAAGCTTTTTATGGAAGACCGTGTAAGTCGCCTTCGTGTTGGTTAGAGTCTACAGAGAGATGTCTACTTGGTCCCAACATAGTTAAAGAGACTTCGAAGAAGATAGATTTGATCAGGAGAGAATACGTACCTCTTATCGACATCTCTTTGATAATAGATTTTGAATTTCCTGTTTCCATGTTTAGTTTTAAATAGGTTCTTTCCTTTGTTATCCTTTGGGAGAGAAGATCTTAGGACTTAACCTATGGATGGTAGGACTAAATGTAAACATGTTGCTAAAACATGTTATGTATGTTGGATGCTAGTGATTGCAAGTGTTTACTAGTGGATGCTAATGGACACATATATATACACTAGGCACAATTATTTCTTTGGGATTGGCCGAACAAGGTCACCAGAGCATGTGCATATGGATGTGTGCGCATTTGCATTTTATCATATTCCATGGTTGCTATAAATGGATGATTATCATATGATTATTGCATTTGGATGATGATTGTAGCACGTATATAGAACTATCAGTTATCATTAGGAAATTCGCATTTATTTGGATATGCTGCAGGGACATAATTGCATAAAAAGAGGTCGATCGAATCAGTAGACCGCCTAATATTTTGCATTAGTTAGGTATATTAACACTACACTAATTGCATATATCATAAATTACATTAGAAAACTTAAGGACAATGGATGTAATGGATGATGGTTGCGTAGTTGGTTGTAGAACTTGGATAAAAACATTTATTTCATTCTTTTACCCTTGGAGATTTCGAGAATGAAATCCATTGAGGATGGGAGAATGTTACAACCCAAAATTTAAGCTATAATTATTAATTAATGAATTAATTAAACAATTAAATAATTAAATAATAAAATAACTTTGTGAAATTATCAGAAATGAGCCACAGGAGTTGCACTATTATGTCCGTGGTAATTTACTGCTCAATTTGCATATATAGATTGTCAAAATCCAAGCTAAAACGAAGAAGTTACGAAATAAACAAGAAATGAACAAAAAGAAAATAAAAATAAAAATAAACATATAGGAAAGGTTGACCTAGGGTCGACCCTCAGCATGGCTAGGTCGACTTATAAGTCGACCCTAGCATGTGTTGGTCGACAGGTATGTCGACCGGCCTTGCATTCTTTTACGTAACTTCGTCCAGTTCGATTCGAACACGTCATTTTGCTATTTCTATTCAATCCTGTGCGTTCGTGCTTCCATCCGACAATTCCTAATGAGCCTATGGCGTGGTTGCACCATATTTATCTTCAAATCCAATAGCATAAGATCCTTAAGTGATAATATAGATAAGACCCTAGGCCTAGCTATTTTTCTCATTCAGATTTTCTCCCATTATGTTCATTACCTGAGGCTAGACCCTAAATAGAATAATTTTCTAAGGAGAAGATCTTTTTAATTAAAATATTTTACACCTTAGAAGTGGATCCAGAAAGGCCAAGGAAAAGAGCTAAGGAACACATGTGAGTGTTCAGTGATTATTTTAGATTTTAAGTAATTTAAAATAATACGATTCTCAATAGTTGTAGTTTTTCTGCAATTTTGAGACAATTTTTGTATAAGTTATTTATAGCTATTTTTTAAGGTTCTTTGTAGTCTATTTTATTTAGTTTTTTTATTCAGTTATTTATTGTTTTTTGCTGTTATTTGTATATTTTTACATATGTTTTACGTCAAAATTTAGCCTGCAAATATAGCTAAAACTTAGGCTATAATTAAGCAAAAATAACAGAAGATGCTTATTTTAAAACTTAGGCTTATTTTAAGACTTAGACTAAGTTAATAAGCAAATATAGCAGAATAACGGAAGAGGCTTATTTTAAAGAACTTACTTTAAGTTAATAAGCAAAGATATCAATTGGGCCATAACCAATAGCAATCCCTTTCAGTCAGGAACCGATGGTCTCACAACAGATTAGGTGAGCTTGGGACATGATTACGCTAACTACGGTAATTAAGGGGCAAATAGATAGAAGCTCAAACCAGGGGATTTGGGCAAGGGGCGCAACTAGATTTTGTTTGTTAGGACCCGTATCCGACAGCATTTCCTTTTCCGACTAGGACTGATGGTCTCATAAAACACTTAGATGAAATAAGGCAGGACCTTATCAGATAAGGACTGATGGTCTCACAATAGATCAGTTGAGGCTAGACACACTTATGCTGAAGCATGTAGATAAGAGGTCAAAAGAGGGAGCAATAGATTGTGGGAACCGGCGGTGACCGAGCGTGCGACATTGAAGCTGGGAGATAAGTCGCTATTGAGTTCCAAAGCACTACAGGTGTCTTTTGCTGTGGGACCCACAGGATGAGACTAGCTCACAGTGGCACAACAGAGACAAAAGGCCGATCAAAGAGTAGAATTAGGACTTCAGCCTAGTTAAAATAGGATTAGGATTTTAGCCTAATCAAAGCAGCTATCTAAGACAAGTGCAAACAATCATTATTAAAGCAAACAGTTAAACAATATTTTATTCCAGTTTTATCTTTTCCTTTTAAACTAGAACTGTTGCTAAGCTTAATATCTTTACCTTGCTTAAAAATGCTAGTAATTATTTCCACTCACCGGATTTATAGTCTGACCCACTCCTCTATTTCCATTTTTCCCCATAGGCCAGCAGAATCGAGGGCAGGAGATTTTTGACTTGCTTGGAGATATTTCTGGAGTTCTTCATGTATTCTTCTTATTTTCATTTTTCATTTCATTTGGATTCTGACGTACTAGTGCTTTTTGAGAAGGATGATTATTTTTATGTGCTCTGATGATGTGACCGAGATGGTATTTTTCATAACACATGTGTATTTGGTATTTTAAGACATACTCGATTTTATGGCTTATGTATGAAGTTTAAATTTTTTATGAGTTACTATTTAAATGTTTCCACTGTTTCATTTATTTGTCTTGTGAATCTTTATCTCTATAAATTTTTAGTTATACCTATAACGAACCATATTCTTTAGTGTACCCTTTTTGGGTATACTAAGGGGTATGGGGTGTTTCACTACCATAGGAATATCCTTCCTAAATTTTGGAAATCTCATTCCCTTACTAAAACTCTTATTCCTTCCAAAATAAAAATACTCTCCCTATTATCGCTACGGAACTTTCCCACTTCTTATGACATATGGATACTAATCTTCTCTCAAAACATAGCTTATCTTACACTATAAATTGGCAATAACTAAGGGAGCAACACCCTTGGGTCATTTCAAACCTAAATAGCAAACTATGCACAACCTAATTCTAAAAACTTTCCATATGTTAAAATCTATAATTGGGGACTATTTATATTTTAGTGCATAATTTTTTTATTTTATTTAAAAATACAAATACATTCACTCACTATCTACCTAGGAACCCTAAACCTGTGCTCTGATACCAAATGAAACAAACCGAATTCTAGTCCGTCCGTATTTTCTGCAAAAAGGCTAAAACCCAAGCCCAGTGAAGCCCGAGTTGGGTATCTTGTATTCTGCAAATAGGCAAAGACAAATATATCTGAGCTTAAGTAAATATCTTACAGCGGAACTGACTAAAATATAATAGTAAGTAAATACTCACCAAGATAATAACACTTTCTAAACAAGTGTCTTAAAGCTAGAAAGTCCCTACCATCTACCTAACCTGTGGGATGTATGATGGGGGTCAGAACTATAAGTTCTAGTGAATGGAAAAATTATACACTTCTAAGCTTAATTCTGCATATACCGTTTTATTTCCATTTTCTATCATGTTAGGTTTATTGGGTTTATATTACTCTCGCCTCTGTGCGCGAATCGTACCCATCTACTCCCTAGTAGATTAAAACCTAATAACTAATATATATGCAGTTACATGCCCAATTACCGCATCGACCCTAGGTACTACCCATAGTACCTTCTATATCCTCCTCGAAAAGGACTTCATCGTCTTACTCCTAGATCGTTCTTTAACTACATCTATAAAGGATAGCTTCGTAAGGCCTATAATACAGATGTTCCGTCGTTTACTACGAAAACGTAAAACTGCATCCGCACTAGCCTATACTAATGCTCGGACATCCACAATGTACCACCTAGTGCATAACTTGAGGAAATACGTAATCGTTCTGCCTACTCCCTACATCCTGCCAATAAGGTCAACCTTGTATAGAACTCGGTCGGGGATTTTCTATATCTGTAAAGGTCATATTCGTTAGGCCTATAATACAGATATTCTACTTGGTTTATCTCTTTTTTCATCGTGGCTATGGGCTCGCGCAGCCACCCCTCAACTAATCGAATGTCCTTTAACGAGCTAAATGGCTGTGCCCTACCGCAAATAATCTAAATATCCAATTAGCTGTGTGTAACGATCCCGATTTTAAGCTAAATTTAATTTGATAATAAAAATAAAATTTTGAATTAAATTGTGAGTAAATTTGGATTTTTTCAAACTAAATAATATATTTATTTATATGTATGTATATAGATTGATTATCAATTGAATTATGGGAATTGAAATTCAAAAATAGATATTTTGGGAAATAATTTGAATTTGAAAAACTCTATAATTTAAAACTAATAAAAATTTGATTTGGAATTTTTTTATATAAATGTATATATTTAGAAGTTATGTTTTGAATTCCAAAAGCTATTAAAAAGAAAAATTCTATATTTCGAATTATATATAGATAAATATTTGTTTATTTAAATGGAATAGTAACTTGAGTTTAATATTGAAATAAGATTTAATATTCTTTCTTTTAATAAACATGAACTAAATCTGTATATATACAAGAATATATAAACATTTAACGAAACATAATACATAGATTTATGAAAATTAACAAGTAAAGGGTTTAAACACAAATTTAATTGTTTTTAACAAGTGTAGAAGAATTATTTCATGCATAAACAAGTGGAAGCATAGTATAACTTGAAAATTACAAGTGGAAAACAAAATTTTCTTTTAAAATTTAATTATATAATAACATACATTAGTGAGAAATCAGGCTAATGTATATATTATCAAATCTTCTTTCATCCTCTCAAAATAAAAAAAACAAAAAAAACTGAAAGCTTAGAAAAGAAATCAAAATAAAAACCAGAGAAGAAATAAAATCAAAACATCAACAACTTCATCTGTTCTACCTGATCAAACTTCAAGTTCTATTCAACAATCAAGATCGGATTCAAACTCAGATGGATTCAAATTAAATGCAAGTACAAATCAGATCAAAAGCAGATTAACAAATCAAAGAATAAGATCAAAATCATTTTTCTAGTTCAAAGAAGCTTCTCTTATTTATAAAACTGTGAGCAAACTAACCCATCTAAACTTAAAGCTGTGATATATATTGATGTTTTTACTTGTTGTTGTTGAGAAAATTGTTGTATAGAATGAAAATATATCTGCATGTGTGTGTATATGTATATGTGAATTAAGATATGCATGTACATGCATATATACCTGTTCTTGTGTTCACAGGCTAGAAACAAACATAAAAATCAAAATCTCCTAAATCATTCACTTATAAGCTTAGATGTCTAAATGAAAAATGCTTGAATTAACAAGATATTTGTTTCAAAAATGGTTTCCAGTGAAAATATTGGGTAAATGTTCCTGGAAGAAGAAAATAGCAGAGATGAATTATTATAAGTCAAAAGTCGATTACCTCGGTTTCATGATTTGAATTCATGATCAGATATGTTGTGAAAAATAATGATTTTAATAATCATAACGTAATTTTTAAGTTAGAATACGACGAGATATCTCAAGTTGAACGAAATCTGGTTTGTGGGCAAATTCCGACGATGGCGTGGAATCTGGACCTCGGGATCGTGCCTGAAGAAAGGTGGAGGACGTGGGAACTCAGGAAAAATGCTCGAAGCATTTATAGTTGGTCGAGGTGGCGACACGATGGCTTTGTAGGTTTTAAGGACCAGAATATGTCGTCGTTGTTCTTCGAGCTTGTGCGATGGCGTCAGGGAACTAGAGAGGATCAAACCAGAGAGAATCGAAGGGTCGTGTCATGGTGCAGCTCTGGTCAAAATTGCATGGTGTCTGATAATCAGAATCGTTGACGTAAAGCGTTTCTTATTGATCGAAGTTTGGTTCCAATCATTTTGATGTCTCGATTTCGTTTTCCTCACGAGTTCGTCGGAGTTGGAAGTTTGTATTGGTCGGCAAGGTAAACAATGACATGTTGAGGGTTGAGAAGATGATCGAAAGTGGTCAGGGCATCAGTACACTTGCATGCGTGCAAGTTGTATCTGGGTATGGTTTGTGGATTTGGGGAAGAAGGAAGCTCAAAGTTGAACTCGAGGAGAGGAAGGTTTGTATCGAGTATTGTCCGGTAGTTCGTAGTTGCAATAGTTTTCCAAATTTAATAAAGAAAAAACAAAGTACAGTTTGAAAAGAAAAGAAGTTGCTTCAGGGTTTACTTGGGAGTTTTTGAGTTCGAACTCGGGTTCGTCTCGGGCCAGAGATCTAAAAGTAAATTTAAACAAGTTTTTTGCTACAAATTTAAAATTAAATCAAGTTTAAAACCTTTTCTTGATTAACTCTTGTAAAATAATAAATGTTTTATTTTATTTGGGAATTATTTAAACTTTTAAATAAATTATTTTAAATAAACTAAGTTAAAGTATTTTAATTCGTTGATCTAAATGAGTTCTTAAGTTTAATTTAAAATAAATTTAAATGGTATATTTAAGTAGTTTAAAAGATGATGGTTTTAATTAACTTAAGTATTTTGGGTTAAATTCATATGTTTAATTTTCAAGGATTATTTAATTAAGATTTTAAAGATAAACGGTTTATCTTAAATAATGATTTTGATTAACTTACAGGGTTTAAGCTAAATCATATGATTACGTTAATTTATTTCGAAGGTTATTTAAAACAGGATTTAAATGATCATTATGAAATTAGTCAAGATAAATGGATTATCTTAAGATTAAAGGATCATAAATTTGAAATTTAATGATAATTACTTAATTAAAGGTTAATTAAGTATTAATTAAGGATTAGTTAATTTGTTATGAGTTAAGTAATTAATGATGACTAATTAAAGGATGATTACTTAATGAAATTAAATAAGTATAATTACATAATGTAATTAATAAAAGGTTTATTACTTAATGTAATTAGGGATAATTACTTTGTGTAATTGCATTAAAGGATAATTAATTAATTAAGTTTAATTAATGTAAGTAATTAATGCTAATTAATTACTTAAAGATAATTACTTAATGAGAGTAATTAAGGTTAATTAATTAATGATTAATGTTTAATTAATCAAGTGATTAACGAATAACTACTCAATAAAATTAGTTGAGGATAATTAATTAATTAATTTATAATTGATTAAGGGTTAATTAATTTGAGGTTAATTAATGTGGTTAATTAAGGGATAATTAATTAATGTAAGTAATTAAGGATAATTACTTGAGATGGATAATTAAGGATTGATTAATTAATTCTTATTAAAATAATAATAAATGGTTTGTAATTAATTAATATTAATTGACCAGGATTTGTAAATTATTCATAAGTAATTAATCTAATTTAAATTAATTACTATCAAGTGATTAATTTAATCTTACTTATGGATGATTGGATTCTACTGGATGCTTTGAATTGTTTGATATTTCTCATGTGTGATAATTCTGTGATATGATTGTTTTGAATTGAGGTGTGAACTGTGATTTATTTATCTGTGATGATATTACTTGTTTATTTATGAATGAAGATAAGCTTTATGAGATTATACCGCTTATTGATATTGTTGTGCTTAAATTGACGATGGTTGTGATATTTTATTATTATGTGCAAAACCCCTGGACTACACATACACAAAAATATGTATTGCATGGGAAATCGGTTAAGTCATAGATATTTTGAATTTAAATATTATTTTGTTTAAAAGTTTAATTTTGAATCCAAATGGTTGGGAAGTGAAATTGAGTATAATATGGAAAGCTTTTGGAAAGGAAGTTTGAAAATAAAATTTAGTTTGAATATAATATGTCTTGTTAAAGTTTTAAAATTATTTTGGAAACTATGGGTTGAAAGGTTATAGAAGTTATACAATATATATGGATTTTAAACCATTTTGAAGTATACTGAATAAATTATTTTGGGAATTTAAATTTAATTCAAATAGAACTTGCCAAGGATACGACAGTTCGCTGATTTTCCAATGTATACTTTAAAAGGCTTTAACTTGAGCAAATTTAATCAGGTTTTCCCCGAAAAGAAAAACTTTTGTTTTTAAATGATTATAGCTTTTATATAAAGAAGAATCTCTAGTTTTGTTGAAAGGATTTAAAATTTGAAATTGAAATAGTTTTGAAGCTATGAATGAATCTTTGTTAAAGATTGGTGAACTTTTTTTTCAAATTGAAGAGGATCTTAAAGGGTGAATATTTTGTTTAAGAGATTAAAAGTGGAAATTTGTTTAAACCATTCAAAAGGAAAGGTTTTGGGCTAAAGGTTGCGACTTAACTAAGATCTCAATATATCCATATGTTTTGAAAACGAGCGCTCATTATTGGGTTTAGCCCGGAGAGGACTTTATGTCATAAAACCCATTCCGAATAGTGATACGACGAAATGGATAGCATTTGAAGACGGTGGTGAAAACCGTGCATTTTCGAGAGCGAAAGGATACCTGTCGAATGTCTCTTCACTCAGTTGCTTCGGTATAGAGATCTTCATATGTGATGGGGAGTCTGATCGAGATTTTGAATACCTGGATTTGCAAGGGCTTCTTTTGAAGTGCCTTCGGCTCCATTCAGACCCAGGATGAACTTGTATGGATGTATGTCTATCATTACACTTTGAGATATAAAGCTGGTTTCTATCAAATACATTTCTATTTGATGGCGGAGAATTTATTCTCTTAGCTTAACACCCTTCTCTGAGACGTATGAGCTCATGGGTTATGTAGTTGATATTTACTCGTGATACATTCCCAATTTGGAATGTGGCATACTAAGCATTGTTGATCATTTGTTGATCAAAGCATGGCTTTTATGAAAAGCGTAGCTTTGTGGACGAGACTTCGTCAAACCTCACATACCGAAAATAGTTGAAACAGGAAGGATGCAGCAAGGTTATGAGGGTCGCGCTCTTTAGGGTATATGACATTTGATTCTGGATAAAAAGTGATATCGCGGTTTGGAGCCCAGATATTTGACCTATGTGGTTGTGGGAATTTGTTGGTGTAGAGGTACTTCGGATAAAGGTCGGTGACAACCGAGGGATGGCATACTCATGTCGGTAGTTACCTAGTTACAGAGGTAACTCGGCCTTGTGTTAGTAGAGAGTTGGTTAAGTTCTCGGGGCGTCCCTCTAAAGGCATACCCATTCGGAAAGGAAGTTCCTTAGCCTTGACCGTTTGTTGGAAATCCAATCACCCAATACGTGCCCTGTACGGTTTTAGTTGCAGAACCTTGCCATCTAATATGGTAGCTATAGTAGCATACTATAATGGTACGTATGCTGGCTAAGATTAATATTATACTTTCGAATGGTTTTATGCACCATGCACTAATATATCAAAAGGATTTTGCGTATCAAGCATGTTTTACTATCATAAGGAGAAATCTCCTCCAATTGTTCGATCGTATTGTGTGTGTGGCGGGAGGCCTTATGGTAGTTTAATTTTCCAAAAAGCGTAACGAATTTCTTTTTATTTTCTTTTCCTTGTTTTTATTCGAATAAACTATTTTTGTTTGCTCAAACCAGTCCTATGACTGACCTGGAGCTTATTGTTCTTTTTCTAAACTCTGGATGCCCACAATTTTCCACATGGGCAGCCTGGAGTCAGGTTATCAAATAGTCAGCTAGTAGAGTCGATAGCCTTCAGTCTTTGGTTCCGCACCGAGTTTGCTACAAGTTCAGCATGATGATGGTTCGAGCTTCTTGGTTTGTTATTTGGAGCCTTGGCATTGAAGATGTTGTTCTCCGCTACTGTTGCTGTCTTATTATTCTGCTATTGTATCTATCTCTGATAGTGTTGATCATTTCATTTGTATCATTGTTGTATCAAATTTTCTGTACCAATAAATGTTATTCATTTTGTTTCCACTGTGTTGTATCATCTAATGTTGTTATAAGCTCCGGCGAACCAAACTCAACATTTGAATCTACGGCATTCGAATACGGGTGATGTATTTGGGTGTCGATTTTCGAAGGTCGAGTCAGTGTCGTTACAGTGGTATCAGAGCTAAAGGTTGAGTAAGAACTTTAGCTCAGGAGTATAACACATTAAGTGACTCATTAGAGATAGGGTTATAAATGCCCTAGAATGAGTATTACCTAAGATATCCGTCCGTATGCCTCAGTCGATTCTCTTACTATTCACTGATAGTAAGAATGAGTGCAAGAAGAGGACGAGATAGGGAACAGGGGAGTACCACTACAAATGGTCAATACCCTTCAACAACGGGAACAACTTTTCCCATCAACCTCTTTGGTTCATCATCCGATTTCAATTCTTTGGCGGTTTCCTGGCAACTACAAGAAGAAGCTTTGGTATGGTGGCGGCCCAACGTATCGTTGTAAATAAGGTTCCTATTTCATATTCTCTTCATCAGTTTCTTATCATTCTTTTCATTCTTAACTTTAATGAACTTGAAATTTTAATTGGAATGAATTAATTAACAAAATATATAACCAAATTAGATTGTATCGATAGAATGATTTCTGTCAAAATCAAATTTGGAAAATTTGATTGCAATTTCTTGTGAGATCCATGTCTGAAGAGGGACAAGCTAGTGTATACTTTAGGGTATTCCCATCTGAGTTTGGAATCCATACCTAGTGTTTGAGAATTGCTGAAAATTGAATCCATTTGTTTGTTCTTTGAGATCTTGATATATTCTACGAACGGTTAGTTATCCTTTCGGGCTAACTAATGCCCTTGCATATTTTGTAGACCTGATGACCTGAGTATCATGTAAAGTATTGAACAAGTTTGTTCTCATATTTATTGATAACATTCTAATTTGGTAAGACAAATATAGAATAGATATTCAGTTTGATCTTGTAAAACATTTCTTTATCTGTTCTTTGGTTGTCTCTCTGTGTAGCAAATTTCGGGGATGAAATTTTCTTAAGAGGGAAATCTGTAACGATCCCAATTTTAGGCTAAATTTAATTTGATAACTTAAATAAATTTTTGAATTAAACTGTGAATAAATTTGACTTTTTCCAAATTAAATAAGATATTTATTTATGTATATGTATATAAATTAATTATAAATTTAATTTTGGGAATTGAAATTCAAAAATAGATATTTTGAGAAATAATATGAATTTGAAAAACTCTATAATTTAAAACTAACAAAAATTTGATTTGAAATTTATATATATATATATATATATATATGTATGTATGTATGTATATATTTGGAAGTTATATTTTGAATTCCAAAAGATATTAAAAAAAGATAAATTCTATATTTCAAATATATATAGATAAATATTTATTTATTTAAAAGGAATAGTAACTTGAGTTTAAAACTGAAATAAGATTTAATATTCTTTCTTTTAATACACATGAACTAAATTTGTATATATACAAGAATATATAAACATTTAAGAAAACATAATACATAAATTTATGAAAATTAACAAGTAAAGTGTTTAACATAAATTTAATTGTTTTTAAAAAGTGTAGAAGAATTATTTCATGCATAAACAAGTGGAAGCATAGCATAACTTGAAAATTACTAGCACACAAAATTTTCTTTTAAAATTTAATTATATAATAACATACATTAGTGAGAAACCTGGCTACTGTATATTCTATCAAATCTACTTTCATCCTCTCAAAATAAAAATAAAAAATAAAAAATAAAAACTGAAAACCTAGAAAAGAAATCAAAATAAAAACCAGAGAAGAAATAAAATCAACACATCGACAACTTCATCCGTTCAACCCCGATCAAACTTCAAGTTCAATTCAACAACCAAGATCAGTTTCAAACTCAGATGGATTCAAATTAAATGCCAGTACAGATCAGATCAAAAGCAGATTAACAAATCAAAGATAAAGATCAAAATCATTTTTCCATTTCAAAGAAGCTTCTCTGTTTTATAAAACTGTGAGTAAACTAACCCATCTAAACTTAAAATTGTGATATATCTTGATGTTTTTACTTGTGTTGTTGAGAAAATTGTTATATAGAATGAAAATATATCTGCATGTGTGTGTGTCTATATATATATAAGTGAATTAAGATATGCATGTATAGGCATATATACATGTTCTTTTATTCACAGGCTAGAAACAAAAATCCAAATCAAAATCTCTGAAATCATTCACTTATAAGCTTAGATGTATAAATGAAAAATGCTTGAAGTAACAAGATATTTGTTTCAAAAATGATTTCCAGTGAAAATATTGGGTAAATGTTCCTGGAAGAAGAAATTAGCAGAGATGAATTATTATAAGTCAAAAACGTTCACCTCGGTTTCATGATTTGAATTCATGATCAGATATGTTGTGAAAAATAATGATTTTTGTTAATTGTTTCGTAATTTTTAAGTTAGTATACGACGAGATATCTCAAGTTGAACAGAATCTGGTTTGTGGGCTAATTCCGACGATGGCGTGGGTTCTGGACCTTAGGATCGTGGCTAAAGAAATGTGGAGGACGTGGGAACTTAGGAAACATGCTCGAAGCATTTATAGTTGGTCGAGGTGGTGGCACGGTGGCTTTGTATGTTTTAAGGACCAGAATATGTCGCCGTTGTTCATCGAGCTTGTGCGATGGCGTCGGGGAACCAGAGAGGATCGGAATAGAGGGAATCGAAAGGTCGTGCCGTGGTGCAGCTCCGGTCGAAATTTCATGGTGTCTGGTCATCGGAATCGTTGATGCAAAGCGTTTATTGTTGATTGAAGTTTGGTTCCAGTCATGTTGATGGCTCGATTTCGTTTTCCTTGCGAGTTCGTTGGAGTTGGAAGTTTGTGTTTTTAACATCCCATCTTTTTGCACTCTTTAAACCGACGATAAACCACACACGTCAGACTTAAAGCATACAGAAGGGCGGATTGTTATGGGGTAAATACGAAAAAGCAGAGAAAGAAAAATAAACAAAATAGAATCTTGTAGCGGAACGATAAAATATAATAATCAAATATATAGTTCATGAAGCTGTTTTACAAAATATTCGATTATACTTATATAATGCATAACAGAGTTACACATACCGAAGAAAAATCAACAACTATGCAGCGGAACAGTGAGAATATAGTGGAATACCATAATAACTAATAATAATAAGTCTTCGTCTTCGTCCTCCAGAATATGGTCTTCAAATCCTGAAATGCTTATTCTGACTCAAGCGAATTGAAAAGACAAAACACTCGAGTCAGAACTAAAAGATCTTATGTGAGTTAAATAACCAGAAATAAATATGAGTGTAGTAACTTAAGAGATGTTCGGGATTCACAGCTTCTAAGGATCCGTTAAACTATTTACTATGTAGTAATATTTCGCTATTACAATAATGTCTAATAGTAAAATAAGCTTACTTTTAAATAGCATTAAGGCTTTACATTTTCCATCTTAACACGTAATAGTGCCAGTAGTCTATACAGTACCTGCATATCTCCTGATCGGGAGACTGCGAGAAGATACTCCATAGGTATGACACAAATCAAACTCTTAGTAAAGCTCGCTAGGGTAGGTGACACGGCACAACTAGGCAACGCCAGGGTAGATATATCAATTACGCTTCCGGGCCGGTGGTATCGCATAGAAGCTACGACCTCCCACCTCAAGCCACACCACCAAATCAAAAATCAAAAGTGGCCACCGAATCAATCCAAAGTCAGAGTATAATATCGAAGGGATGTGTCCGATAAAGGGTGCTACCTTCTTAGCCCGTCAACCGCTCCTGTTTTTTCCACCTTATGCCAACTCACGGGAGTCGGGTCCATATATTTACCTCAAAGGAAACACCGCCACCATCCTACTTCATTCTGGAATCTCCACCGCATACATGGTTGTTAAAGTGGTTTTTGGAATTGGCAGAGAGTACGACAACTTCTGATCCCGGTCTCTTCAACAACCAAACGTTATTATAACACCGCGGTCATTTTAAAATAATTTATACTTCAAAACCTGAATATAATATCCATTAAAAAACCACATAAATACGATATCATTTCCATTTCAAAACCAAACAAATATGATATCCTTTTTAAAATCATAGTATTTGAAAGTTATAAAATTTCGAAAACAAAGACTTAAACTATAGCACTTCCAAAACGTAATACTTTGAAATTAATAACTTTGAAACATAACTTCCACCCTTAAATGGATTAAGTATTAAAATATTTTACAAAACAAACTAGTTTCTTAAATTTCACAAATCAATTCCAAAGCAACCCGAATTTTTAAATTTTAAATTTAATATATTTCAAAACTTAACTATTCAATATTTCAAAACTAAATTTTATAATTCATATATATATATACCAATTTCACTTTTACTATTATTTAGTTTTGAAATATTTTCTTACTAAATCAAATATCCTTTAAATAAAACTTCAAATTTCAATAACCGAATATTCCTCAATTTATTCACTTAAACCACCTTAAACCCGAATTAAGTAATAAAACCATATTCTTTTAAAATCTCAATTTCAATAAGTTCCAAATGGATTCTTATTAAATATAATTCTTAATTAGATAAAATCTCAAATCAATTTTCAAAACTATCTTCTCAAACTTGATTTATAAAAATCAATATAAACTCTATATTAAAATATAATTTAAGTAAATACTTATCTATATTATATTTTAATAAAATCAACTTTATTATTAAACTTATTTTTTTCTTTAAACAAATTTTATTCATAGCTTAAACCAAGAATTTTACTATTTATAAAAGAACATTTATAAAATATCCAAATCAACATCTCATAAAATCATACATTTCTTTACAAAACCATAGAAATCATTTTCAAAACATTTTTATATATAGACCACGATGTCTGTATAAAATTCGCTACCCTATGGTCAAGTGATACGGATATTTATCATTTCAATCCGTAATTCAAAATAAAAAATGCGGTTATATCATTTCAAACCGCAATCCCGAATGAAATAAAGTGCATAACAATTTGCAGTTTATAACGATATAAAATACAAAATCCATTCATCCAATATAAATCAGCAACCATTAATCACCATCATCATCAAATTCGATCAATAGCATCAATATATAACGGATAATAACAACATGTGTCAACTAGCAGTTTATATTCAAAAATAAATTAAATGAAAATTTAACTGGCAGTTTATAAGCAATAAATAAATTAAATAACAATTTAAGTCAAATAAATTCAATTTAATTGGGATGATGATTAAAATATGCCAAACATTCACAAATAAATTTCTAATCACATCAAAATTTAATTTAACAAACATAAGAAATTTTAGAAGTTGTGAGTAGGTTAAAACACTCACCTTTTGAATTTAAATTGAATTTAAATCCAATTTAAACCAAAAATTTGATGTAACAACCCGCATATTTGTCGATTTTATATTTAAATATTTTATTAAAATATTTTATCGATACTCGGAATTTTGTCCGAAAAGCTAATTTTTGCATACGGTCGAATTAGGACTCGGCACCACTCCCATTGAGTTTAAAATGCCGTTTGCGACCTTTTTGAGTATAAGCTTCGATATGTTTGGAGAAGGTTGATTTTTGCTACTTTTTCACTTAGGGTTTTGGTTTGGGCTGAGCCCACTTATGTATTCAGTCCCAACCCCTCTCCTCCTCATTTGCTTCATTTCCAATTCCTAATACTCAAGCTAAAGCATCAATGGTGGGAGAGATTGGAAATTAAAACTCAAAAACCCTAGTTTTCTCTTGCAAATCAACTCTAGCTCCAAACTAATAGTAGAACCCATTGGTAAGCTTCTTTTCTTCTTCTCCAACTCATTCTCTAATCAATTTCAGAAATTCCTAAACCTAACTTTGGGAATGTTCTTCTTTTAAAAGCTTAGAATCAAGCTTCTTGAGTTGCATTTGAAGAGTGGTTGATTTTCCTTTGCTTTCAAGCATCTTCTTCAACCGTTTGGGTTCAAAGGTGAGATTTTTAATCTCACATCTAGGTCTATGATTATCTTCGATTGTTAGGTATGAATTCCTAACACATATTCATGTGCATTTGGTTTTGGTTTGGATTGCTTTGGTGTATATTCCAATTTTTAGTGTTTCGAGTTCAAATCTTCAAAAATCATAGCTTTGTAGTTTGAACTTATTTTTGGTGATGCGTCGAAGAGCTTATAGGACCGGGTAGTCGATTGGCACAAACCCCTAGTGACCGTGCTCGCCCGATTGCATTTTGAATAAGATATCATCTTCATTTCATAGGCTGGAAAACAGCCTTGGTGCCAGTCAGTCGACTGGACCCTTGAGTCAGTCGACTGGCTGTAGCACGTAGGCATTCCGAAGGCAATAACTAGAGGCTCGGGTCCTCTGTTTCCCTGCATTCAGTCGACTGAATTTTTAGGTCAGTCGACTGACTGTAGGAAATTATTTTTCCCTGCTTCTGGTTCAGTCGACTAGACCTTTGAGTTAGTCGACTGACCTGCACAAATTTGCCTAATTATGCCTATTTGTGCATATTTTTGCTTGGTTTCCAAATTCCATCGACTCGTGTTATTTCCCACTTGTTGTTGCTACGACGTTAATGACTTCTATTTTTGGGATTTTTGGGTATACCCATTTTGATGGATTCAGATCGATTTCTTGGATTTTTATTCACGTCTTTGAATGTGAATTTTGGTGGTTGATTGTTCTACAATCATTTTCGTGTTTTGTCACTTTAAAAATATAAAGGTTTCAATACTAGTAGTAAACATCAAAACTCTTTCCTCAAACGATTTCAATTCTATTTTAATACCAAATTCGTTTATAAAACCGTTTTCCAATCTATTAGTATATACAAACCTTTACCTCACTCGTATGAGAAATCTAATTAAACGACTTAGTAAAACAAGTGGTATGAAACGCTTGCGTTTACTTCGCCGGTTAATTCTTGGACTTGTTCGATTGAATCTCTTGTGACAATTTTCTAGTGGAGATCTATAATTTATTCGTAAATATTTAAGTTAAGCTAGTGGTTATGGGACATGAAGCTAAGCTCATATATTTACTAGCTTACTGTAATTGATACTTCTTGATGATCATGACGATCATTTTTGTGATTTAGAATAGCAATGTGCGATGTCTCTTTGTCTACGAGGGAGACTAAACCCCGTTTGTGTGAGTTTCAACTCACATATGTGGGGTAGCGCCCCATGGTCTTCAGGCCGTTCGTGTGTCAAAAATTAATGGCTAGCTACCATGAGATAGCGTCTCGTTCGTGTGATACATATGTTGGTGAGTTTTCATGCTCCCGTTCGTGTGATAGGCCTCCCCTCCTATTTTGTGTGATTTTTGGATTTCGTGTGTCGAATTCTGGAATTTTCTTCTTCACCCATTTTTGTGATTTCTATTGATATGATTTATCAACTTTTGTGCATAGGTGAATTCGTGTGTCATTGACTGGATTTCTTGAGATGATTTCTAGAATTTATGCTTCACCAATTTTCATGATTTCCATTGATAAGTTTTATCAATATTTGTGCATTGGTGAATTTGTGTGTCATTGACTTTTGTGATTGACATTGATATAATCGTCAATAATTGTGGTTTGATGAACGAAATAAGAAGTATGACATTTCTTTGATTCTTGTGTAGATTTTGTGACATTGATTAATCCCTTGATGATTTTCAACTACTTATATATATCACAGCTTGGCATTGTGATTATTGTGTGTTTAGTCATATCTCTTATTCTATATCATTTCATCTGATATTTATAGTTAGACTGATCCGTTTATTATTTTCTTATTAAATAATACTCGGTTCAGACCGAGATGTTACAGGTGCTTCTGCTTGACTTCTCCCCAGGGATTCATTACGCTGACTTTTGGCAAACTGCTTAGATTAGTAGTTTATTTTTTTGTATACACTTGAGATATAGACTCATAGTTGTATTCTTTTGTACAGCACGTGTTGCTATTCTTTTGTATTATTGTGGATCTTTTTGACCACTACTCTGATATACACTTCCATGTGTTAATTTTATATTCATATCTTCTTCCGCCTTTGTGATATGAACTATCTGTGACTGATTTATGTTATGTTTATTTCTATATTTGTTTTCGAAGATATTATAGCCACTGTGTAGTAGCTTTGTGTTTGTGTCGGTATGTCGGATTTCCTCTTGATAAAGTACTACATGTTATGCTATCTGACATATCGATGCTCGCACAAAGAAATTACACGGATGGTCGCTCCTCAGCAGCCTTATTCTCCGTGCTAGTTGACAGCATTCACCGTAATGTTCTTGGCTAGCGTGGGTATAGAGGTGGGGCATCACAGCTTGGTATCAAAGCCAAACTTCGGAACAATATGGAATATTATAACAAGGATCATCGTCCTAAGTCCATCTTAGGAGTCGTGCTTTAGGATTTAATTCGAGTCTTCGTACCGTTCTATCCTATTTTCTTTTATGATTCCTTGTTTTATTTATCAAGATTTCTTGATAGTTATTTGGTGAATAACCTTCTTCTTCTTCTTTCTTTATAAAGGAAGATAAATGTCTAGACCAGGCCGTCCCAGAGCCGTACCTTCTAGTGTTCCACCCCAAGATGGAGTTTTTATGACTGCTCAACAGCTTCTTGATTTAGTGACGAATGCTCAAGCAGCTGGGGCTAACCCGGAACCTACTCACCCAAAGTCGGGATTTGCACGCTTGTGCAGCGATTACACTAATTTGGGTGGGGAGCCATTCAAAGGTTCCGAAACTATTATTGAAGTACAGGCTTGGCTAAGGTCATGTGATCGAATCTTTTCTCGCATGAATCTTATTGACCTTCACCGAGTTCAGGTGGCCTCTAATATGCTCCAAGAAAGAGCATTGGACTGGTACGAGCTTCTTATTTCTGAGATTAATGAAGCGGATCTCACCTGGGAGCAATTCCGGGAACGCTTCGAGTTGAAATTTGTGCCAGAAGCAGAGAAAGTGACATTGGCTCGACGATTTATAGACCTTGTTCAAGGTGAGTCCTCCGTGACTGATTATGTCGCCTCCTTCGAGTCGCTTTCCAAATATGGGGTTGAACACATCAACACCCCTTTAAAGAAGAACCAGAGGTTCGTCTATGGCTTAAACCGAAATCTCAAGAAACCATTACTTCTAAAGTTAGAAGTTTCTTTCGACCAACTCATTGATATCGCTCTTCGTCTTGAAGAGGCGGATAGGGAGAATGATGTTGAAGTGGTGGGTTCCAAACCAAACTTCAACAACAAGAAGAGGCCAAACAAATTCAAAGGCCCTTATCCCAATAAGAAAGGGAGGCAAGCAACTCCTGTTGAAAAGACCTTTTCCTCTACTCAAGGGAAATGCTATAATTGTGGTTCGAAAGACCATTTTGCGAACAAGTGTTCAAAGCCTCGTACTTGTCGCTATTGCAAAAGCCCGGACCATTTTATGCATGTATGTCCCAAACTTCAAAATAGGAAGGAGGGAAAGCTTAATGTTGCTCAAGCCCTTGGCAACACATCTCGTGGTCAAGGTATTTCTCATTCTATTCTGAATGGAATTATTTTATTTCGTGATCATCCTATTCGAGTTCTTTTTGATACGGGTGCGTCCCGTTCTTTTATATCAAAAGAAATTGTTGATACTTTTTCTTTGGATGTTTTGTGTTTAATGACTTCTTTGAGAATTGCGAATCCGGTTGGTGGATCCGCGACAATCAGTTTATTGTGTAAAGATGTCGAGATTATTTTGTGTCATTTTTCTTTCCGAGCCGATTTGCATGTCATGCGTTATTTAGGCTTTGGAATGATTTTGGGAATGGATTGGCTTAACCGTTATGAAGCTCATATCCTATGTCCTGAGCGGACTATTCATCTTCGACATCCTCAATCTGTTAAGCAGATTTCTATTAATCTTAAAGATTCAGATTCCAGCTTGGTTGCATCTTTATATTCTTTAAATCCTTGTGATGACGATGATGATGATGAGGGTGATATTATTTCTCTTATTCACGTCGTTCGTGAATTTTCCAACATATTCGAGCCCGTTTTAGGATTACCACCTAACCGAGCAATTGAGTTCAGAATTAATCTTATTCCTGGAGCTCAACCTATCACTCGTCTTCCTTATCGTTTGTCCAATAAAGAAAATGAGGAGATGCGCATACAATTATCCGATTTGGAAACGAAGCAATTTATTCGCTCTAGTTCCTCGCCTTGGGGAGCTTCAGCTATTTTTCTGAAGAAATCCGATAGTACACTTAGGCTTTGCGTTGACTACCGCAAGCTTAATGATCTTACTATCAAAAATAAATATCCTTTACCTCGGATTGATGATCTATTCGATCAACTTAGTGGTGCTAGAGTCTTTTCACAATTAGATTTAGCTACTGGATTTCATCAGCTTCGTATTGCAGAGGATAGTATTCCTTTGACATCGTTCCGTACTCGTTATGGATCTTATAAATGGCTTGTTATGCCATTTGGTTAACGAATGCTCCGGCTTATTTCGTTGACCTTATGAATAGAGTTTTCAAAGACTTCCTCGATCGATTTGTTCTCATCTTTATTGATGATATTCTTGTGTATTCAAAAACCGATGAGGAACATCAGAAACATCTTCGGATTGTGTTGGAAACCCTTAGGAGTAATCAGTTGAAAGCAAAATTTTCTAAATGTCATTTTTGGCAATCTCGTGTAAAGTTTCTCGGTCATATTATTTCCGAATCCGGAAATTCCGTAGATCCTTCAAAGATTGAAGCGATTCAAGATTGGAAGAGAACGGAGAATGTGACAGAGATTCGTAGTTTTCTCGGATTGGCGGGCTATTACCGTCGTTTTATTAAAGACTTTTCTAAGATTGTCGTGCCTCTCACTAGCTTGACGAAGAAAGGTGTTAAATACATTTGGTCGGACAAATGTGAAGCTTCTTTTCAGAAATTAAAAGAACTTCTTTCTGATGCTCTTATTCTTGTTATTCCCGAGGGAAATCAAGATTTCGTTGTTTATACCGATGCTAGTCGCGTTGGTTTGGGTGCCGTTCTTATGCAAAGAGAACGTGTTATTGCTTATGCTTCTAGGCAATTGAAGCCTGCTGAGACTAGATATGCCACTCATGATTTAGAGCTCGCGGCTATTGTTTTCGCCCTTCGTATTTGGCGTCATTATCTTTTAGGAGAGAAATTTGTTCTTTACACCGATCATAAGTCCTTGAAGTATTTATTCTCTCAAAAGGAACTTAATTTGCGTCAACAGCGTTGGCTCGAATTTCTTGCACCATATGATCTTGATATTCTTTATACTCCCGGTAAGGGTAATCGTGTCGCCGATGCTCTTAGCCATAAACAACAAGCTATTGTTTTTATGATGATATCCGAATGGAACGATCTCAAGATTTTATCCACTTGCGAAATTCGACACCGTGTTTCCGATTTATGTTCATATCTTGTTTTATGTAGCCTTGAGGCTCATCCTTCTCTTTTAGAACGCATTCTTGAAGCTCAAGGTCTAGATCATGAATTGGCTCTTCTTGGCCAAAATATTAAGTATAAAATTGATATTGAAGGTTTGAAAGACTTTGATATCGATTCTCGTGGAGGCATTCAAAAATTTGGTAGACTTATCGTACCAAATATTGGTGATCTTCGTAAAGATATTTTAGAAGATTCCCATCGTTCTAAATTTACCATTCATCCCGGTAGTAGCAAAATGTACGCGGATATGAAGCGACTTTATTATTGGGAGGGAATGAAACTTGACATCGCTAACTTCGTTAAGCGTTGCAAAACTTGCCAACTCGTTAAGCCAAGCATCAAAGGCCCGGTGGGTTATTGCAACCTTTAGAAATTCCAATTTGGAAGTGGGACCAAATTTCCATGGATTTTATAGATGGCCTTCCCCGTTCTCGTTCAAGTCATGATAGCTTATGGGTGATTGTTGATAGACTTACTAAATCCGCCCATTTTATTCCCGTTCGGTCTAACCGAACCGTTCCTCTTTTGGCCAAGCTCTTTGTTAAAGAGATTGTTAAATTACATGGAGTTCCTACTTCTATTGTTAGCGACCGTGATCCATTGTTTACTAGTGGATTTTGGAAGAGTCTTCAAAAAGCTTTGGGAACGAAGCTTAATTTTAGCACCGCTTATCATCCTCAGTCCGATGGACAAACCGAGCGTGTGAATCAAACTCTTGAAGATCTTCTTCGTGCATGTGTTCTTGATTTTGGTGGAAGTTGGGAAGATCATATTTCTCTTGTTGAATTTTCCTATAATAATAGCTTCCAATCTAGTATTGGTATGGCACCTTTCGAGGCACTCTATGGAAGGCCATGCCGATCTCCTTCTTGTTGGCTTGAGGTCGGTGAGAAGATGGTTTTAGGTCCAGATTTTATTCGTGATTCCACAGAAAAGATTGACCTTATTCGTCATAGGATGAAAGAAGCCCAGAGTAGACAAAAACCCTATGCCGATAATCGGAGAAGGAAGTTAGAATTTTCTGTGGGAGATCTTGTGTTCATTCGTGTGTCACCTATGAAAGGTGTGGTACGTTTCTGTCGATCGGGAAAGTTAGCGCCTCGATATATTGGGCCATTTCCTATCACTGAACGTATTGGTTCCATGGCTTATCGCCTCTTATTACCGGCTCAATTTTCAGCTATCCATGACGTGTTTCACGTTTCTCAACTTCGGAAGTGTCTTCGAGATTCTGATTCTATCCTTGAGCCCGGTGTTGTGGAAGAGATTGAAGTTTCACCGAATTTAACTTTTGAGCAGCATCCTGTTCATATCATTGCTTCGGAAGTCAAACGTCTTCGAAATAAAGATGTTCTTGTTAATGTTCAATGGTCTTCAAATCCTAAGGATTGTTCTTGGGAATCTAGAGAGTTCATCGAGCGAACACATCCGGACTTACTTTCCCGTGCTCTTTAAGGTGAACCTTTTATTTCAAATTTCTTTTGCGTTGAATATGCTTTTATGATTGTTACTATATATCTTCTTCTTAAATATTGCGAGGACGCAATTTCTTTAAGGAGGGGAGTCTGTAACAACCCGCATATTTGTCGATTTTATATTTAAATATTTTATTAAAATATTTTATCGATACTTGGAATTTTGTCTGAAAAGCTAATTTTTGCATACGGTCGAATTAGGACTCGGGACCACTCCCATTGAGTTTAAAATGCCGTTTGCGACCTTTTTGAGTATAAGCTTCGATATGTTTGGAGAAGGTTGATTGTTTCTACTTTTTCACTTAAGGTTTTGGTTTGGGATGAGCCCACTTATGTATTCAGTCCCAACCCCTCTCCTCCTCATTTACTTCATTTCCAATTCCTAATACTCAAGCTAAAGCATCAATGGTGGGAGAGATTGGAAATTAAAACTCCAAAACCCTAGTTTTCTCTTGCAAATCAACTCTAGCTCCAAACTAATAGAAGAACCCATTGGTAAGCTTCTCTTCTTCTTCTCCAACTCATTCTCTAATCAATTTCAGAAATTCCTAAACCTAACTTTGGGAATGTTCTTCTTTTAAAAGCTTAGAATCAAGCTTCTTGAGTTGCATTTGAAGAGTGGTTGATTCTTCTTTGCTTTCAAGCATCTTCTTCAACCGTTTGGGTTCAAAGGTGAGATTCTTAATCTCACATCTAGGTCTATGATTATCTTCGATTGTTAGGTATGAATTCCTAACACATATTCATGTGCATTTGGTTTTGGTTTGGATTGATTTGGTGTATATTCCAATTTTTAGTGTTTCGAGTTCAAATCTTCAAAAATCATAGCTTTGTAGTTTGAACTTGTTTTTGGTGATGCGTCGAAGAGCTTATAGGACCGGGTAGTCGATTGGCACAAACCCCTAGTGACCGTGCTCGCCCGATTGCATTTTGAAGAAGATATCATCTTCATTTCATAGGCTAGAAAACAGCCTTGGTGCCAGTCAGTCGACTGGACCCTTGAGTCAGTCGACTGGCTGTAGCATGTAGGCATTCCGAAGGCAATAACTAGAGGCTCGAGTCCTCTGTTTCCCTGCATTCAGTCGACTGAATTTTTAGGTCAGTCGACTGACTGCAGGAAATTATTTTTCCCTGCTTCTGGTTCAGTCGACTGGACCTTTGAGTCAGTCGACTGACCTGCACCAATTTGCCTAATTATGCCTATTTGTGCATATTTTTGCTTGGTTTCCAAATTCCATCGACTCGTGTTATGTCCCACTTGTTGTTGCTACGACGTTAATGACTTCTATTCTTGGGATTTTTGGGAATACCCATTTTGATGGATTCGGAACGATTTCTTGGATTTTTATTCACGTCTTTGAATGTGAATTTTGGTGGTTGATTGTTCTACAATCATTTTCGTGTTTTGTCACTTTAAAAATATAAAGGTTTCAATACTAGTAGTAAACATCAAAACTCTTTCCTCAAACGATTTCAATTCTATTTTAATACCAAATTTGTTTATAAAACCGTTTTCCAATCTATTAGTATATACAAACCTTTACCTCACTCGTATGAGAAATCTAATTAAACGGCTTAGTAAAACAAGTGGTATGAAACACTTGCATTTACTTCGCCGGTTAATTCTTGGACTTGTTCGATTGAATCTCTTGTGACAATTTTCTAGTGGAGATCTACAATTTGTTCGTAAATATTTAAGTTAAGCTAGTGGTTATGGGACATGAAGCTAAGCTCATATATTTACTAGCTTACTGTAATTGACACTTCTTGATGATCATGACAATCATTTTTTTGATTTAGACTAGCAATGTGCGATGTCTCTTTGTCTACGAGGGAGACTAAACCCCGTTTGTGTGAGTTTCAACTCACATATGTGGGGTAGCGCCCTATGGTCTTCGGGCCGTTCGTGTGTCAAAAATTAGTGGCTAGCTACCATGAGATAGCGTCTCGTTCGTGTGATACATATGTTGGTGAGTTTTCATGCTCCCGTTCGTGTGATAGGCCTCCCCTCCTATTTTGTGTGATTTCTGGATTTCGTGTGTCGAATTTTGGAATTTTCTTCTTCACCTATTTTTGTGATTTCTATTGATATGATTTATCAATTTTTGTGCATAGGTGAATTCGTGTGTCATTGACTGGATTTCTTGAGATGATTTCTAGAAATTATGCTTCACCAATTTTCGTGATTTCCATTGATAAGTTTTATCAATATTTGTGCATTGGTGAATTTGTGTGTCATTGACTTTTGTGATTGACATTGATATAATCGTCAATAATTGTGGTTTGATGAACGAAATAAGGAGTATGACATTTCTTTGATTCTTGTGTAGATTTTGTGACATTGATTAATCCCTTGATGATTTTCAACTACTTATATATATCACAGCTTGACATTGTGATTATTGTGTGTTTAGTCATATCTCTTATTCTATATCATTTCATCTGATATTTATAGTTAGACTGATCCGTTTATTATTTTCTTATTAAATAATACTCGGGCCAGACCGAGATGTTACAGGTGCTTCTGCTTGACTTCTCCCCAGGGATTCATTACTATGACTTTTGGCAAACTACTTAGATTAGTAGTTTATTTTGTTGTATACACTTGAGATATAGACTCATAGTTGTATTCTTTTGTACAGCACGTGTTGTTATTCTTTTGTATTATTGTGGATCTTTTTGACCACTACTCTGATATACACTTCCATGTGTTAATTTTATATTCATATCTTCTTCCGCCTTTGTGATATGAACTATCTGTGACTGATTTATGTTATGTTTATTTCTGTATTTGTTTCCGAAGATATTATGGCCACTGTGTGGTAGCTTTGTGTTTGTGTCGGCATGTCGGATTTCCTCTTGATAAAGTACTGCATGTTATACTATCTGACATATCGATGCTCGCACAAAGCAATTACACGGATGGTCGCTCCTCAACAGCCTTATTCTCCGTGCTAGTTGACAGCATTCACCGTAATGTTCTTGGCTAGCGTGGGTATAGAGGTGGGGCGTCGCATTTGAACAGTCTCCAAATCTGCCCAAACCAGCGTCAAAATCTCCGGAATTCCAATACGGACCTAGCAGAGAAAACCAAGCGTGAAATTGACCTCGTATGCGAAAGTTATAACGATTAGAACATTTGAAAAAAAAATTAAAATAAAATAAAATAAGCAACTAAACCCTCAACTATGCCACATCACTGCCCCAACGCAGAAACCGTAGCACGAGCAATCAGTAAATGCACGCGACCCGAACACATAACTGCAGCCCCCATGCGCTTTGCCGCGCCGCTCTAGGCCACCGTGCCTCGATCGAATAATCCCTACGAGCTCGTCGCAGCCACCCCTCGCCACGCCGAGGCTTCGACGCCCCCACGTCGACTGGTCGATGCTCAAAAATTGCCGGCCGCCAACAAAAAACTCAACCTTAATCCAAGATTTCCTGATGATCTAACCATTGAATCGACGACCTGCAGGCACCGATGAGCTCCGCCCTTGACTCTCCACAAAACCCATACCTCAATTCGTCGATGGGACGACGATTGTCGAACACCGACGAACAGCCGAAAATAAACCTTCAATTTCTAGACAATCAGTGATTCGAACTGAAAAACGAAACATAGAATTGAGATGCGCTCTTCGAGAACTTCAATATATAGTTTTCTGAATTTTTTTGAGGAGTTTGAATTTTCAATTTGATTTTTGAATTGCAATTGGATTTGGAATTGTCTGCCATTGAGAAGTAAATATAGTTGAATTGTACGTACAGACAAATGTGGAATAGAGGTAGGTTAGGGTTTATAACAGGGTATTTATTGACAACGCTGAAATAGAATGGATCGGATCGATAGAACATACGCGTTGAACGACAAAATGGCCCGAAAAACCTGTTCTGACTCCGAAACGAAATTATTTCAACCCACATATCAAAATAGATGTTTTTAAATATTTTAAACGTGATGAAACAGGTTTCAAGTCCAAATTCCATTGTATGAAGAAGTTACGCTAAAATCAGTTATTTCAAATTGATTTCAATTGATTTCAATTTAATTGATTTCAAGGCTTTTCAAGCTTGTACGATCAAATGACAAGCCCGATCGTTACGAAACTTGAAATCCTACAATAATTCACCGTTACGGATCCGATGAAACTGGTTCCGTCGAAATCCGAGTCGGTAGCCAAAATGGCGATTTTAAACATTAATTATTTAATAATTAATTAATTAAATCAAATTTCCAATTTCAATTCTAAAATTGACAATTCTTATCATTTTTATATTTCCAAATCATTCACACTAATTTGACAAATTTAGATGTCAATTTAAAGTTAACTAATTTATCAAATTTGAGTGTTAACCTCAATTTATTGAATTAAAAATTTATAAATAAAATTTCCAAAATTTCCATTTAATTAAATTAACCAATAATTAGTCCATTCATCATTGTCAAATAGATGGATTTAACATTGGATTCAAAACTATTACACAAATTTTCTCGTATTCCATCTTCATTTCAAATAACGTATTATTTAGCTATTTCAATTTCATTTAATTGCAATTTATTCAATTATTGAATTTTACATTTCAATTAATTAAAAAATCTTTATTTCCATTCTTTAAATCAACCAATTCATATTATGAATAAAATTAACATTACTTCCGACAATTACTTTAATTTACATTAACAAAACGTTAAATTTGGATTTATTATAATTGATTACCAAAGTTTATTTAACACGCTAAATAAATAAACAATCTATGTTAATTGTCACCTGTTTGCTTTCCATTGCCTTTATCAGTTTGTTACTTATCAACCCAGGATTTATTCCATAAACACTAATTTTATTCCATTCTATTTATGATACCCTTGAATTACACACTTCAATATTTCCATTTTCATCTTTATTCAATTGCACAATATTAAATTTCAAATTCTATAATAATTACACTTTATTATAAATTAGATTTCAATGGAATGATTTGTTTGTCTTTCATTACACTACTATATTCAAAAATCCAGCTTTTCTTTATATAAACTACTATTTCCATTTTATTATATTTGCTAAATATGTACATTAATTATGATCTATATTCTCAATCAATTTATTTACTTGGTTTCATACTTTTATTACATCAATTACTACCTTATAAATAAATCTATGTTTCTATTTAACTTACAT
Organism: Allium cepa; assembly: GCA_030765085.1. Classification (NCBI taxonomy): domain Eukaryota; kingdom Viridiplantae; phylum Streptophyta; class Magnoliopsida; order Asparagales; family Amaryllidaceae; genus Allium; species Allium cepa. The sequence continues at coordinate 576,868,462 of CM060943.1, read as the reverse complement.
TTATTAAAAATTTATTTCCAATTTCAATTAACAATAGGTAACACACAATAAACACTACCGTTACCCTTTAATCACATAAATAAGCTTATTTCTTAGAAATCAATGTTGCCATTTATTTTCATACTACTAATTTCATTCACTTATATTCAATTTATAACCAAACATAACATTTAGATTTTTTTCCATTAATTGGTATTCCATTCAATTCATTAATTTATTAACTTCGGTTAGTATTATTTACCTTGCATTCTATTTATCGTTTCATTAATATTATTCCCAATTTTATTTCTTCAAGTATTAATTGCACAATCATATTAAATTAACAAATTATAATGTTTCCATAATTTTTTTATTGGGATTCCATTCCAATTGTCAAAAATTAATTTTAGTTACCATCGCTACATTTCACTTTTAACATTTGCTTCATTATAAATTATAAATTTTTTATTTCTATCTAAATTTTATTACAAAAATTCTATTAATTCAATCAATTAATTTATCATAATTTACGGGTCGTTACACTCTCCCTCACTCAAAACTTTTCATCCTCGAAAAGGAAAAAGAAGTGAAAAGAAGAAATTTGAGTAGTCAATGCATCTTATTCAAAGTATAAATTCTATAACCAAATAAATTTACAAAGTTTAATAATTTAAATAAAATATCTATTTATAACTATTAAGTCTTTTTATACTCAAATTAATAAAGTTTGGAAAACATTTTTCGAAATATTTTAAGTCCAAAATTTACGCAAAATTTCTACAGAGTCTCCTTTGTACGGAGAGGTTCGGGAGAAAATATAATATCAAATATAACAATATGCAACATATATTTTCCAAAATAATATATCCCAACACGGGAAAACAATATAATAACGCTATAAACCGTAATCCAAGAACGTACCTATTTGTCGGGCAAACAACACTTAATTATGAAACCAAAAGCAGTAGCAATAGCTTACATAACCTGTATTTCACTTATATAATCCAAAACGAGTTAATAACTATATAAAATAAAATGTTTAAAGTAGTTTCACTCATTACCAAACAAATCAATACAAACAATAATCTCTTGCAACAAGGCATACAACCATCACACATAATCAACATAAATCAGTTATCTATTCATGTCAAACCAGACCAATAGTTGTTCAGGTTCAAAACTTTAAATTGTACGGAATGAAAAATAACTACTAAGTGTACCCTTCACTCAACAGTCTTAGGTGAAACTAAATAGATTATTCATACTTCCAAACAAATTGAAAGTATCATTGCTAGGGCTGGATTCCATTCGGTACCGAAAATTCATGTCTAAAACCATTACCATACCGATTTATACGATAATAGAAAAATCATAACATTACCAACCACACTAATCGAAAAACGATACTTTGGTTTGTGGTTGGTAATGGTTGGTAAAGGTCGGTAATAAACTTTTACCGTTTACCAGTATGATATATATATATATATATATATATTTACAATATTTCATGTTAAATAAGTAAATATTAACAGTTGTTAATTTTTATTACATGATTATTTATCAATTTTATTTTTTATAATCAAACATCCAAGTAAATATTGTGCAAGAAGCTAAACATTGTATGAGATCATATTATTTCTAAAAAATACATGATAAGATTTCATTCAATATGATATCATAATAGTATTTTGTTAGATTTTCTATTAAATCATTACATATTAAATGTGAGTTATATAGTATATAGTGTGTGTGTGCATACAACATACATACATACATATATAGACACACACACACACATATGTATATATAAGGAGGATATTTGGACATAGAATTAGTCACAGTTGGTGACACAAGGGAGTGGACCATTGAATTTTTTTGTCCTTATATGGGAGGTGTAAATCGAGGTGCCATCGAATGGCAGAGATTATTGTGTCATCAATTGTGTCTATATTTTGTGTATAAATAGACTTTCCATATATCTTATATAGTGGATATTATCATTACCACATTTAGTAGTTAATTACCATTACCGTACTGCATATTTTCATGCGGTTCGGCAAACCGTACCAGTCAAATTGGGTGCCGTTTTTTCGGTACCATTTTAGTTGGTAGCGGTTGGTAATGGTTGATAAGTGGTAATATGGTAAAGATGTCCAACCCTAATCCTTGCCCAAACAACCATAAACCAAACAAACAACAATTCCAAACAATAAATCAAATTTACTTATTATCAATTTCATTTCATAGATTTGTTGTTGATTTCCTTTTCGTTCATATAATGATTTTTCTCTTTATTTTACATTTACTTCTTACAAACTTTAATTTCATTCACTCATTTAGTGTTTGTTTCATTTATTACTTACAATTATTCATTTTCATTTATTCAGGTCATGCCAGTTTCTTTTTATTGCATTATAATTATTCATCCATTTATTATTGCATAACCTCATTTATTTACATTCATTTATTACTAAATTCCATTTATAATACTTACTTTTCTATTTTAATTAGTAGTCTTTCAATTATACTTGAGTTCATAACAATTACATACCAAATCTTGTTTATTTAGGAATTTTTTTGAATACTTTCATTATTTCAAATTTTTACTTGCACAATATTATATTACAATTTCTTATTAAACATTGTAACTTTTATTGTTGGGTAAGTTATATATATATATATATATATATATATATATATATATGCTTTTAAGAATGTAATTGAAAATCGTACAACTTTATCCCATTTCTTTTAATTAATTTAATGTTCAATAATTATATCCTTTGTTTTATAAATTACAATTTCAAATTTCCTTTAATACCATTTATAACTTAGCATTCAATCTCTTAATTTATTTATAGGTTCCAATTATTAATTAGTTACGTGCCATTTTCTATAATAATAGAAACTGTTAATTAACGGTAACTTAAGAAGTTAATACCGGGTTAAATTTCAAATCATTTTAAAATAATATATAAATGTATACTTACAACTTATATATCCAATTATATTTAAAACAATTAAAAATTTATATTTGTTTATCCAAATAAACCTGCAGTAAAACTACTACAATGGCCTTCCCACTTCGAAACTCCAAAATGAATGTCGATGATGCGTGCACTCATCACCGAAATTATTTTCCAACGACAGAGAGGGGAGTACAGAATTTATTTCTTCCAAAATTTCTTTAAAACAATTCTTTTCAAATTATATTGAAATATTTATATCAAAAAATACTTCTAAATAATATTATTATTATGTTATTCCAAAATCAATCGAAAGAAAGTTCAAAACCGCGGAACTTAAGTTCTACATTCCCAATTTTCATTTATTTTATTTCCAACCTATTTCAACTATTATTTATAAATTTCACTGCCTAGAAACCAATATATTACAACCGAATATATATCATTTATAAAAATTTATTACTTTATATATAGAAAATATAATAGCAAAATTATTTCATTCACCTATATTTAAAACAAATATTGTGTCGGTCTATCCTATTAAGTGTTTAGAAATCCCTATTGATGTCATAGCATCCTATTCACCAACCAAAATTTATAAATACAAAGCAGAACAAATTAACACAATATAAAAATCTTTTATAACACTAACAAATAAGCTCTCTCATATATATACACTCAGTGACTCATCATAGTGTATTACTACCCTATTTGATAAGAGTCAGACCCTACAAAGCTAAGGTTTATCGCTAAACCAAAACTCTGATACCAGATGTAACATCCCGCCTTTTTGCACGCTTTAAACCGATGATAAACCACACACGTTAGACTTAAAGCATATAGAAGGGCGGATTGTTATGGGGTAAATAAGAAAAAGCAGAGAAAGAAAAATAAACAAAATAGAATCTTACAGCGGAACGATAAAATATAATAATCAAATATACAGATCATGAAGCTGTTTTACAAAATATTCTATTATACTTATATAATACATAGCAGAGTTATACATACCGGAGAAAAATCAATAACAATGCAGCGGAACAATGAGAATATAGTGGAATACCATAATAACTAATAATAATAAATTTTCGTCTTCGTCCTCCAGAATACGGTCTTCAAATCCTAAAACGCTCAGGCTGACTCGAGCGAATTAAAAAGACAAAACATTCGAGTTAGAACTAAAAGATCTTATGTGAGTTAAATCAGCAGAAATAAATATGAGTGTAGTAACTTAAGAGATGCTCGGGATTCACATCTCCTAAGGATCTGTTAAACTATTTGCTATGTAGTAATATTTCTGTAACAACCCGTAAATTTCGATAATTAAAATTTGGTTAAATTTATAAGATTTTGTGGTTAAATGCAGAAGAAATGAAAATCTTATAATTTGTATTACAGCGAATGTTAGAAATTAAATGTTGCAATGGTAAATAAAAATAATTCTTGACAATTGGAATGAAATCCCAATAAAGAAGTAGTGGAAAACATTTTAATTTGTTAATTTAATATGATTGTGAAATTAATACCGAAGAAATAAAATTGGAAATGGTATTAATGAAATAATAACTAAAATGAATTTCAACTGTATAAATGTATGTTAATTGTTAATAACTTGGATGTAATTACAATAAGTGAAACAATGTAAAGGTTATAACTTGGGTACAAAATTTATATACGGAAGTGGATGTAAATATGAATTAATTAGTGAGATAATAGATAGTTAATGGTAATTGAATAAAATCAACTTTATGTAGGAATTGTAACATCTGTTTGTGAATAGTGAATTCATATGTGTAATTAAAAGGTATGATAACGATGGTTATAAGTTACCAGTTTAATTGGTCTATTAAATTTAAATGGGGAATCAAGTAGAACTGAATGAACTTTAATATTACGTTTGCAAGTTTAAGACGATAACGGAGAATGTGAATGTAACAAAATGAATAAGAAATGCTAATTTTATTAATAATGTAATAGTTGATGTAATAAAAGAATGGAACGTAGATGAAATGATTAATGTGATTTAAAATCTTAACTTTTGTGTGCATTAATTTATAATGTGACATAAAAGGTAATATAAATAAAATAATTTAAATGTATGACTTGTTTATAAGTGGAATATGAGAAAGAAAAAGTAATTATTGAATTAATGTGGGAAATAGTGTAATAGGGTGTAATAAGTTGGGAAGAATGAACATACAAGTAATTAAAGGTTACTTTAATGATGATTAATATAATAACGGAAAGGTGAATGTTAATTGATTAGAAACATAAGTTTATTTATAAGGCAGTAATTGATGAATAAAAAAGTTTGAAACCAAGTAGATAAATTTATTGAGAACATTTAATAGTAATTAATGTATATATTTGGCAATTGACGATTTATGAATTTCTTAAGATTGTAACATTATAATCTAATATTATGTAATGTTAACTAAGGTAACTTAACTAAGGTAACTACAAATAAATTGAACGAAATGCAAATCAATGGAATTAATGTAGACGTATACTTGCTACAAATTGAATATATAAAAACAAAATGTAAGCATTGGATTAAACTAAGGAAATTAAATTATAATAAATTGCCATTTAATAAAACCAATGTTCTGGGAGTAATTATAATAGTTGTTTGAAATATGTATAAACTTTGATTTGGAAATCAATTGGATTTAAAATGAAATTTTGTATTACATTGATGAGTTTAGATGTTATTTTATTTTGTAAAGTAATAAATGATGTAATAAAAGAATGCATCAAGATGTAACCAGTGCTAATTAAGATTAATACTTAATGGATTGAATGAAATGACAATTAATGAAGATTTGTTATACTTGACTATAAATGGCATAAGCGAATAAATGGAATATTAGATGAAATTAGTACTATGAAAATAAATGGTAACATTTATTTGTAAGTAGTAAAAGCTTATTAATGTGACTAGAATTTAGCGTAACGAGGTAGCACCTTTGATCGAACACATCCCTTCGATATTATACTTTGACTTTTGGATTGATTCGGTGGCCACTTTTGATTTTTTATTTGGGTGTGTGGCTCGAGGTGGGTGGTAGCTGCGCGCTACGCGTTACCACCAGCCCAGATAGCAATTGGTATATCTACCCTGGCATTGCATAGTTTTGCCGTGTCACCTACCCTATCGCGTCTTATACGTGTTTGGTTTTCTCCTGTAGCCCGTGTGGTATCCTCCGGTGGCTTCCCAATCATGAGGGACCATGATATTGGATGGACTACTTGGACTATTACGTATTAAGGGCTATATGGGTAACCCCTTAATGCTATTAAAAACTAAGTTTATTTTACAATAGACATTATTATAATAGCGAAATATTACTACATAGTAAATAGTTTAACGGATCCTTAGGTGGTGTGAATCCCGAGCACCTCTTAAGTTATTGCACTCATATTTATTCCTGTTGATTTAACTTACATAAGATATTTTAGTTCCGACTCGAGTGTTTTGTCGTTTCCATTCGCTCGGGTCAGTCCAAGCGTTTTAGTATTTGAAGATTTTATTCTGGAGGACGAAGACGAAGATTTGTAGTACTATTATCTACTATATTATTCCACTACACCATTAAATTCGGCTACATAAATTATTGTTCTCTAGTATGTGTACTCTGATATGTATTGTATAAATATAATCAAACATTTTTGTAAAACAGCTTCATGAACTGTTATTTGATTATTATATTTTACCGTTCCGCTGCAAGATTCTATTTTGTTTTTTTTCTTTCTCTACTTTTTCCTATTTACCCCATAACAATCCGCCCTTTCGTATGGTTTAAGTCTGACGTGTGTGGTTTATCATCGATTTAAATCGTGCGAAAAGGCGGGACGTTACATTTGGTATCAGACCTTTGGTTTAGCGATAAACCTTAGCTTTGTGGGGTCTGACTCTTTACTAATAGGGTAGTAATAACCTATGGGAGTCGTTGAGTGTATATATATGAGAGAGCGTATTTGTTAGTGTTATAAAAAGGTTTTAATATTGTGTTAATCTATTCCATTTTGTATTTATAAATTCTGGTTGGTGCATGGGACGCTATGACATCAATAGGGATTTCTAAACACTTAATAGGATAGAGCGACACAATATTTGTTTTGAATATAGGTGAATGAAATAATTTTGCCTATTATATTTTCTATATATAAAATAAATTTTCTAAAGGTTATATTTGGTTGGATTATATTAGTTGTTAGGTAATGAAAATTTTAAATAATAAGTTGAAATACGATTTAAAATAAAATAGATGAAATCGAAAATTTAGAACTTAAGTTCCGAGGTTTTGAAACTTTCTTTTGAATGATGTTGAAATATAATTATAATATTTTAGAAGTATTTTCTGATATAAATATTTTAATATAATTTGAAATAATTGTTTTAAAGGAAATTTTGAAAGAAATAAGTTTTGTACTCCCCTCTCTGTCGTTGGAAAATAATTTCGGTGATGAGTGCACGCATCAACGACATCCATTTTCGAGTTTCGAAGTGGGAAGGCCATTGTAGTAGTTTTACTATGGATTTATTTTGATAACCAAATCTACATTTCTAATTGTTTTAAGTATAACTGGATATATAAGTTTTAAGTATAAACCTTTATCTATTATCTTTAAAAGGATTTGAAATTTAACCCGGTATTTAAATTCCTAAGTTTCCGTTAATTAGTAGTTTCAATTATTGTAGTGAAATTTAATGTAACTAATTAATAATTGGAACCTCTAATTAAAATAAGAAATTTAATGTTAAGTTATAAATGAGATTAAATGAAAGTTGAAATTATAATCTTATAAAACGAAAGATATAATTATTGAACATTTAATTAATTAAAAGAAATAAGATAAACTTGTATGATTTTAATTGCATCCTTAAAAACATATGTATAACTTACCGAGTATTAAAAGTAGAAATGTTTAATAAGAAATTGTAAAGGAAAATTGTACAAGTAAAAGTAGGTAATGAAAGTGTTCAATAAATTGCTTTTATTTATAAGAATTGATGTTATAGAGTTATAAACTTAAGTTGTAATTGAAATGTTACTATAATTAAATATAATAGAAATGTAAGCACTAAATAAATAAATGGAACTGAGAAATGCATAAATGTAATGCAATAAAAAGAAACTTACATGACCTGAATAAATGAAAAGAAATGAATATTGTAAGTAATAAATGTTAAGAAATGAAGTAATCACTGAATAAATGAAGAAAAAAATGAATGAACAACAAATGTTGTGAAAGAGAATTTATAAGAATAAACTTGTATAATGTTAGAATCTGCTGTTGGTTGGAATTGTTGTTTGTTTGGTTTATGGTTGTTTGGGTAAGGATACTTTTAAAATTGTTTGGATGTATGAATAATCTATTTAGCTTCATCAGAGACCGTTGAGTAAATGGTGCGCTTAGTAGTTTATTTTTCATTATGTACAATTTGAAGTTTTGAACCCGAACAACTATTTGTTTTGTTCGATATGAATGAATGATTGATTTGTATTGATTCTATGTGATGGTTGTATGACTTGTTGCACTTGAATGCTATTTATTTATTTATTTGTTTATGGTTGAAACAACTTAAATATTTCATTTTATATAATTGTTAACTTTTTGGATTATATAAGTGGAACACAGGTTATGGAAGCAATTGCTACTGCTTTTGGTTTCATAATTAATCGTTGTTTGCCCGACAAATAGGTTCCTTCTCGGATCACGGTTTATAGTGCTATTATATTATTTTTCCTGGATTGGGATATATATTATTTTGGAAATACATGTTATATATTGTTATATTTGATATTATATTTCTCCCGAGCCTCTCCGTACAAAGGAGACTCTGTCGAAATTTCGTAAATTTTGGACTTAGAAAATATGTTGAAAAAGTTTTCCCAACTTTATTAATTTAAGTAAAAAGGATTTAATTGTTATAAATTGGCATATTTTATTTAAGTTAGTTTATTTTGAAAAATTTATTTGTTTATAAATTTAATGTTTTAAGTAAGGTATATTGATTTCCTAATTCTTCTTTTCCATTCTTTTCCTTTTCGGGGATGAAAAGTTTTGAGTGGGGGAGAGTTTAACGGCCCGTAAATTTCGATAATTAAAATTTGGTTAAATTTATAAGATTTTGTAATTAAATATAGAAGAAATGAAAATCTTATAATTTACATTGGAGCTAATGTTAGAAATTAAATGTTGCAATGGTAAATAAAAATAAATTTTGTCAATTGGAATGAAATCCCAATAAAGAAATAGTGGACAACATTTTAATTTGTTAATTTAATATGATTATGAAATTAATAATGAAGAAATAAAATTGGAAATAGTATTAATGAAATAATAACTAAAATGAATTCCAACTATATAAATGTAAGTTAATTGTTAATAACTTGGATGTAATTAAAATAAGTGAAACAATGTAAAGGTTATAACTTGGTTAAAAAATTTACATACGGAAGTGGATGTAAATATGAATTAATTAGTGAGATAATAGATAGTTAATGGTAATTGAATAAAATCAACTTTATGTAGGAATTGTAACATCTGTTTGTGAATAGTGAATTCATATGTGTAATTAAAAGGTATGATAATGATGGTTATAAGTTACCTGTTTAATTGGTCTATTAAATTTAAATGGGGAATCAAGTAGACTTGAATGTACTTTAATATTACGTTTGCAAGTTTAAGACAATAACAGAGACTGTGAATGAAACAAAATGAATAAGAATGCTAATTTTATTCATAAAGTAATAGTTGATGTAATAAAAGAATGGAACCTAGATGAAATGATTAATGTGATTTAAAATCTTAATTTTTGTGTGCATTAATTTGTAATGGGATATAAAAGGTAAATTAAATAAAATAGTTTAAATGTATGACTTAGTTATAAGTGGAATATGAGAAAGCAAATGTAATTGTTGAATTAATGTGGGAAATAGTGTAATAGGGTGTAATAAGTTGGGAAGAACGAACATACAAGTAATTAAAGGTTACTTTAATGATGATTAATATAATAACGGAAAGGTGATTGTAAATTGATTAGATACGGAAGTTTATTTATAAGGCGGTAATTGATGAATAAAAAAGTTCGAAACCAAATAGATAAATTTATTGAGAACATTTAATAGTAATTAATGTATATATTTGGCAATTGACGATTTATCAATTTGTTAAGATTGTAAGATTATAATATAATATTACGTAGTGTTAACCAAGGTAACTTAACTAAGGTAACTACTAATAAATTGAACGAAATGAAAATCAATGGAATTAATGTAGACGTATACTTAGCTACAAATTGAATATATGAAAACAAAATGTAAGCATTGGATTAAATTAAGGAAATTAAATTATAATAAATGGTCATTTAATAAAACCAATGTTCTAGGAGTAATTATAATAGTTTTTTGAAATATGTATAAACTTTGATTTGGAAATCAATTGGATTTAAAATGAAATTTGGTATTACATTGATGAGTTTAGATGTTATTTTATTTTGTAAAGTAATAAATGATGTAATAAAAGAATGCATCAAGATATAACCAGTCCTAATTAAGATTAATACATAGTGGATTGAATGAAATGACAATTAATGAAGATATGTTATACTTGACTATAAATGGCATAAGCGAATAAATGGAATATTAGATGAAATTAGTACTATGAAAATAAATGGTAACATTTATTTGTAAGTAATAAAAGCTTATTAATGTGACTAGAATTTAGCGCAACGATTATTGTATGTTACCTATTCTTGTTACTTGTTAATTTATATTGGAAATCAGTTACCATAAGTCTAATGTAATATTACGTTAATATTAATTAAGATAATATTTAGAAAAAATGTTAATGTTATTCATAATTGGGAAATTTGCTGAATTATAAAAGTCGGAATAAATATTTATCAATTTATTAGAATTTGAACTGTATTAATAATTGGATTTATTGCAATTAAGTGAAATTTAATTATTGCGTTAATTGAGATTTAGATGAAATTCAAGAATATTAATGTAATAGTCTAAATCCAATGTTAATTTTTTTTCCATTTGATAGCAATGAAGTGAATAACATAATGAAAAGTCAATTATATGGAATTTTCAATGAATTAGTTTTGAAATGGTGGAATATTTAAAGCTTTGAAATATATGAATTGAAATGGTTTATTTGGAGGTTTAAATCGGTATTTGGGATTTATTTATGAAATTAAAGAAGCTATTTTATTATATAAAGTAATTTAATATTTAAACCATTTAAGTATTAGAAGTTATATTTCAAAGCTATGGGTTTTAAGGTATATAGATTTGAAAGTGTTATGATTTGGAAAAAGATATATTTGAAACAAAAACGATATCATATTGATTTGGGTTTTAAAATAGAAATTATATCGTATTTATATGGTTTGAAATGGATATTTTATTCTGGTTTTTAAAGTATAAACTATTTAAAAGGATTGCAGTGTTATAATAACGTTTGGTGGTTGAAGAGACCGGGATCGGAAGTTGTCATACTCTCTGTCTACTCCGAAAACCACTTTAACAACCGTGTACGCGGTGGATATTGCAGAACGAAGTAGGATGGTGGCGACGTTTCCTTTGAGGTAAATACGTAGACCTGACTCCCGTGAGTTGGCATAAGGTGGCTAAAACAGAAGCGATTCTCGATCCATTGATGTAGCAACTTTGATCGGACACATCCCTTCGATATTATACTTTGACTTTTGGATTGATTCAATGGCCATTTTTGATTTTTTATTAAGGGGTGTGGCTCAAGGTGGGAGTTAGCTGCGCGCTACGCGTTACCACCAGCCCGGATAGCAATTGGTATATCTACCCTGGCATTGCCTATTTGTGCCTTGTCACCTACCCTATAGCGCCTTGTACGAGTTTGATTTTCTCCCGTAGCCCGTGTGGTATCCTCTGGTGGATTCCCGATCAGGAGGGACCATGATATTGGATGGACTACTGGGACTATTACGTGTTAAGGGCTATATGCGTAACCCCTTATTGCCATTAAAAAGTAAGTTTATTTTGTAATAGACATTATTATAATAGAGAAATATTACTACATGGTAAATAGTTTAACGGATCCTTAGGAAGTGTGAATCCCGAGCATCTCTTAAGTTATTGCACCCATATTTATTCCTGTTGATTTAACTTACGTATGATTTTTTAGTTTCGACTCGAGTGTATTGTCCTTTCAATTCGCTCGGGTTAGTCCGAGCATTTCAGGATTTGAAGATCTTATTCTGGAGGACGAAGACGAAAATTTGTAGTACTATTATCTACTATATTATTCCACTACACCATTAAATTCCGCTGCATAAATTATTATTCTCTGGTATGTGTACTCTTATATGTATTGTATAAATATAATCAAACATTTTTTGTAAAACAGCTTCATGAACTATTATTTGATTATTATATTTTATCGTTCCGCTGCAAGATTCTATTTTGTTTTTTTCTTTCTCTACTTTTTCTTATTTATCCCATAACAATCCGCCCTTTTGTATGGTTTAAGTCTGACGTATGTGGTTTATCGTCGATTTAAATCGTGCGAAAAGGCGGGACGTTACAATTTCGCTACTATATTAATGTCTAATATTAAAATAAACTTACTTTTAAATAGCGTTAAGGCTTTACATTTTCCACCATAACACGTAACAGTGCCAGTTGTCTATACAGTACCTGCATATCTCCTGATCGGGAGACTACGAGAAGATCCTCCATAATACGACACAAATCAAACTCGTAGTAAAGCTTGCTAGGGTAGGTAACACGGCACAACTAGGCAATGTCAGGGTAGATATACCAATTGCGCTACCGCCCACCTCGAGCCACACCCCCGAATCAAAAATCAAAAGTGGCCACCGAATCAATCCAAAGTCAGAGTATAATATCGAAGGGATGTGTCTGCTAAAAGGTGCTACCTTCTTAACCCGTCAATCGCTCCTGTTCTAGCCACCTTATGCCAACTCACGGGAGTCGGGTCCACGTATTTACCTCAAAGGAAACGCCACCACCATCCTACTTCATTCAGGAATCTCCATCGCGTACACGGTTGTTAAAGTGGTTTTCAGAGTTGGAAGAGAGTGTGACAACGTCCGATCCCGGTCTCCTCAACAACCAAACATTATTATAACACCGTGGTTATTTCAAAATAATTTATACTTCAAAACCAAAATATAATATCCACTACGAAACCATGTAAATACGATATCATTTCCATTTAAAAACCAAACCAATATGATATCATTTTAAAAATCATAGTATCTCGAAGTTATAAAATTTCGAAACCAAATACTTAAACTATAACATTTCCAAACGTAATACTTTGAAATTAATAACTTTGAAACATAACTTCCACCCTTACATGATTAAGTATTAAAATATTTTATAAAACAAACTGGCTTCTTAAATATACAAATCAATTCCAAAACAACCCGAATTTTTAAATTTTAAATTTAATATATTTCAAAACTTAACTATTCAATATTTCAAAACTAAATTTTATAATTCATATATATATACACACACCAATTTCACTTTTACTATTATTTAGTTTTGAAATATTTGCTTACCAAATCCAATATCCTTTAAATAAAACTTCAAATTTCAATAACTAAATATTCCTCAATTTATTCACTTAAACCACCTTAAACCCGAATTAAGTAATAAAACCACATTCTTTTAAAATCTCAATTTCAATAAGTTCCAAATGGATTCTTATTAAATATAATTCTTAATTAGATAAAATCTCAAATCAATTTTCAAAACTATCTTCTCAACCTTGATTTATAAAAATCAATATAAACTCTATATTAAAATATAATTTAAGTAAATACTTATCCATATTATATTTTAATAAAATCAACTTTATTATTAAACTTATTTTTTTCTTTAAACAAATTTTATTCATAGCTTAAACCAAGAATTTAACTATTTATAAAAGAACATTTATAAAATATCCAAATCAATATCTCATCAAATCATATATTTCTTTACAAAACCATAGAAATCATTTTCAAAATATTTTTATATATAGGCCACGGTGTCTGTATAAAATTCTCTACCCTATGGTCAAGTGATACGGATATTTATCATTTCAATCCGTAATTCAAAATAAAAAATGCGGTTATATCATTTCAAACCGCAATCCCGAATGAAATAAAGTGCATAACAATTTGCAGTTTATAACGATATAAAATAGAACATCCATTCATCGAATATAAATCAGCGACCATTAATCACAATCATCATCCAATTCAATCAATAGCATAAATATATAACAGATAATAACAACAGGTATCAACTAGCAGTTTATATTCAAAAATAAATTAAATGAAAATTTAACTGGCGTTTTATATGCAATAAATAAATTAAATAACAATTTAGTTCAAATAAATTCAATTTAACTGGGATGATGATTAAAATATGCCAAATAGTCACAAAAAAATTTCTTATCACATCAAAATTTAATTTAACAAACATAAGAAATTTTAGAAGATGTGAGTGGGTTAAAACACTCAACTTTTGAATTTAAATTGAATTTAAATCCAATTTAAACACAAAATTTGAACAGTCTCTAAATCTTCCCAAACTAGCGTCAAAATCTCCAGAATTCCAATACAAACCTAGCGGAGAAAACCGTGCATGAAATCGACCTCGTATGCGAAAGTTATAATGATTTGAACATTTGAAAACAAAATTTTAAATTAAAACAAAATAAACAACTAACCCCTCAACTATGCCACGTCGCTCCCCGAACACAGAAACCCTAGCATAAGCAATCATAAAACGCACGCGACCCGAACATGTAACTGCAGCCCCCACGCGCTTTGCCGCGCCGCTCTAGGCCGTCGCGCCTCGATCGAATACTCCCTGCGAGCTCGTCGCAGCCACCCCTCGCCACGCCGAGGCTCCTACGCCCCCTATGTTGACTGGTCGATGCTCAAAAATTGCCGGCAGCCACCCAAAAACTCAACCCTAATCCAAGATTTCTCGACGATTTAATCATTGAATCGACGACCTACAGGCACCGATGAGCTCCGCCCTTGACTCTCCACAAAACCCATACCTCAATTCGTCGATTAGACAACGATCGTCGAACAACGACGAATGACCGAAAATAAGCCTTCAATTTCTGGACAATCGGTGATTGGAACTAAAAAACGAATCATAGAATTGAGATTCGCTCTTCGAAAGCTTCGATATATAATTTTTCTGAATCTTTTGGAGGAGTTTGAAATTTCAATTTGATTTTTGAATTGCAATTGGATTTGGAATTATCTGCCATTGAGAAGTAGATATAGTTGAATTGTACGTACAGACAAATGAGAAATAGAGGTAGGCTAGGGTTTATAATAGGGTATTTATAGACAAAGCTGAAATAGAATGGATCAGATCGATAGGATATACGCGTTGAACGACAAAATGGCCCGAAAAGCCCGTTCTGACTCTGGAACGAAATTGGGTCGATCCATATATCAAAATAGATGTTTTTTAAATATTTTAAACGCGATGGAACAGGTTTTAAGTCCATATTCCATCGTATGAAGAAGTTATGCTAAAATCAAGTTATTTCAAATTGATTTCAATTGTTTTCAATTTTATTGATTTCAAGGCGTTTCAAGCTCGTACATCGAACGACAAGCCCGATTGTTACGAAACTTGAAATCCTACAATAATTCACCGTTACGGATCTGATGAAATTGGTTTCGTCGAAATTCGAGTCAACGGCCAAAATGGCTATTTTTACATTAATTAAATAAATTAATAATAAAATAGTTAAATCAAATTTCCAATTTCAATTCTAAAATTGACAATTCTTATCATTTTTATATTTCCAAATCATTCACACTAATTTGACAAATTTAGACGTCAATTTAAAGTTAACTAATTTATCAAATTTCAATGTTAACCTCAATTTATTGAATTTAGAATTTATAAATAAAATTCCCAAAATTTCTATTTAATTAAATTAATCAATAATTATTCCATTCATTATTGTCAAATAGATGGATTTAACCTTGGATTCAAAACTATTACATAAATTTTCTCATATTCCATCTTCATTTCAAATAACGTATTATTTAGTTATTTCAATTTCATTTAATTGCAATTTATCCAATTACTGAATTTTACATTTCAATTAAATAAAGAAATCTTGATTTCCATCCTTTAAATCAACCAATTCATATTATGAATGAAATTAACATTACTGCCGACAATTACTCATTAACAAAACGTTAAATTTGGAATTGTTGTAATTGCTTACCAAAGTCTATTTAACACATTAAATAAATAAACAACCTATATTAATTGTCACCTATTTGCTTTCCATTGCCTTTATCAGTTTGTTACTTATCAACCCAGGTTATTATTCCATATAACACTAATTTTATTACAGTCTATTTATGATACCCTTGCGTTACATACTTCAGTATTTACATTTTCATCTTTATTCAATTGCATAATATTAAATTTCAAATGCTATAATAATTACACTTTATTATAATTAGATTTCAATGGAATGATTTGTTTGTCTTTCATTACACTACTATATTCAAAAATCCAGCTTTCTTTTGTATTAACTACTATTTCCATTTTATTATATTTGCCAAATATGTACAATAATTACGATCTATATTCTCAATCAATTTATTTACTTGATTTCATACTTTTATTACATCAATTACTACATTATAAATAAATATATGTTTCTATTTAACTTACATTTATTAAAAATTTATTTCCAATTTCAATTAACAGTAGGTAACATACAATAAACATTACGGTTCCCCTTTAATCACATAAATAAGCTTTTATTACTTACAAACCAATGTTGCCATTTATTTTCATACTACTAATTTCATTCACTTATGTTCAATTTATAACCAAATATAACATTTAGATTTTTTTCATTAATTGGTATTCCATTCAATTCATAAATTTATTAACTTTGATTAGTATTGTTTACCTTGCATTGTATTTATCATTTCATTAATATTATTCCTTAATTTTATTTCTTTCAGTATTAATTACACAATCATATTAAATTAACAAATTATAATGTTTCCACTATTACTTTATTGGGATTTCATTCGAATTGTCAAAAATTAATTTTAATTACCATTGCTACATTTTATTTTTAACACTTGCTTCATTATAAATTATAAATTTTTTATTTCTATCTAAATTTTATTACAAAAATCCTGTTAATTCAACCAATTTATTTATCGAAATTTAGGGTTCGTTACAGTGTTCGTCGGCTAGGTTGACGACGACATGTTGATGGTCGAGACGATGATCGAAAGTGGTCAGGGCATCGATGCACGTGCATGCGTGCAAGTTGTATCTGGGAATGGTTTGTGGATTTGGGGAAGAAGGAAGCTCGAAGTGGAACTCGGGGAGAGGAAGGTTTGTATCGAGTATTGCACCGTGTAGTTCGCAGCTGCAACAATTTTCAAAATTTAGTAAAGAAAAAAAAAACAAAGTAAAGTTTGAAAAGAAAAGAAAAGAAGTTGCTCCATGGTTGACTTGATAGTTTTTAAGTCTGGGCTCGGGTTCGTCTCGGGCCAGAGATCTAAAAGTAAACTTAAACAAGTTTTCGTTTACAAATTTAAAATTAAATCAAGTTTAAAACCTTTTCTTGATTAATTCTTGTAAAATAATAAATGTTTTATTTTTATTTGGAAATTAGTTAAACTTTTAAATAAATTATTTTAAATAAATTAAGTTAAAGTATTTTAATTCTTTATTTTAAATGAATTCTTAAGTTTATTTTAAAATAAATTTAAATGGTATATTTAAGAAGTTTAAAAGATGATGGTTTTAATTAACTTAAGTATTTTGAGTTAAATTCATATGTTTAATTCTCAAGGATTATTTAATAAGATTTCAAAGATAAACGGTTTATCTTAAATAATGATTTTGATTAACTTAAAGGGTTTAAGCTAAATCATATGATTACGTTAATTTATTTCGAAGATTATTTAAAATAGGATTTTAATGATGATTATGAAATTCGTTAAAATAAATGGATTATCTTAAGATTAAAGGATCATAAATTTGAAATATAGTGATAATTACTTAATTAAAGGTTAATTAAGTATTAATTAAGGATTAATTAATTTGGTATGAGTTAAGTAATTAATGATGAGTAACTATAGGAAGATTACTTAATGAAATTAATTAAGTGTAATTACTTAATGTAATTAATAGAAGATTTATTACGTAATGTAATTAAGGGATAATTACTTTGTGTAATTGCATTAAAGGATAATTAATTGATTAAGTTTAATTAATGTAAGTAACTAACGGTAATTAATTACTTAAAGATAATTACTTAATGAGAGTAATTATTGTTAACTAATTAATGATTAAGGTTTAATTAATCAAGTGACTAAAGAATATTTACTCAATAAAATTAATTGAGGATAATTAATTAATTAAAGTTAATTAATTTATAATTGATTAAGGGTTAATTAATTTGAGGTTAATTAATGTGGTTAATTAAGGGATAATTAATTAATGTAAGTAATTAAGGATAATTACTTAAGATCGATAATTAAGGATTGATTAATTAGTTCTTATTAAAATAATAATAAATGGTTTGTAATTAATTAATTTTAATCAACGAGGATTAGTAATTTATTCATAAGTAATTAATCTGATTTAAATTAATTATAATCAGGTGATTAA
Organism: Allium cepa; assembly: GCA_030765085.1. Classification (NCBI taxonomy): domain Eukaryota; kingdom Viridiplantae; phylum Streptophyta; class Magnoliopsida; order Asparagales; family Amaryllidaceae; genus Allium; species Allium cepa. The sequence continues at coordinate 576,849,810 of CM060943.1, read as the reverse complement.
TTTAATCTTACTTACGGATGAGTGCATTCTATTGAATGCTTTGAATTGTTTGATATCTCTGATGTGTGATAATTCTATGACATGGTTGTTTTGAATTGAGCTGTGAACTATGATTTATTTATCTGTAATGATATTAGCTGTTTATCTGTGAATGAAGATAAGCATTATGGGATTATACTGCTTATCGATATTGTTGTGCTTGAATTGATGATGGTTGTGATATTTTATTATTATGTGCAAAACCCTTGGACTACACCACACACACACAAATATGGATTGCATAGGAAATCGGTTAAGTCATAGATAATTTGAATTTTTATATTATTTTGTTTAAAAGTTTAATTTTGAATCCAAATGGTTTGGGAGTGAAAGAGAGTTTAATATGGAAAGCTTTTGGAAAGGAAGTTTGAAATTAAAATTTAGTTTGAATATAATATGTCTTGTTTAGGTTTTTTAATTATTTTGGAAAATACGGGTTGAAAGGGTTACACAAGTTATACAATATATATATATATATATATATATATATATATATATATGGATTTTAAACCATTTTGAAGTATACTGAATTAATTATTTTGGGAATTTAAATTTAATTCAAATAGAACTTGCTAAGGATACGGAAGTTTGCTGATTTTCCAATGTATACTTTGAAAGGCTTTAACTTGAGCAAATTTAATCGAGTTTTCCCAAAACGAAAAACCTTTGTTTTCAAATGATAATAGCTTTTATATAAAGGAAGAATCTCCAGTTTTGTTGAAAGGATTTCAAATTTGAAATTGAAATAGTTTTGAAGCTATTAATGAATCTTTGTTAAAGATTGGTGAACTTTGTTTTCAAATTGAAGAGGATCTTTATGGGCGAATCTTTTGTTTAAAAGTGGAAATTTTTTTAGACCATTCAAAAGGAAAGGTTTTGGGCTAAAGGTTGTGGATTAACTAAGATCCCAATATATCCATACGTTTTTAAAACATGCGCTCATTTTTCGGTTTAGCCGGGAGAGGAATTTATGTCATAAAACCCATTCTGAATAGTGATACGATGAAATGGATAGAATTTAAAGACGGTGGTGAAGACCGGGTATTTTCGAGAATGAAAGGAATACATGTCGAATATCTCTTCACTGAGTTGCTCTGGTATAGAAATCTCCATATGTGATGGGGACTCCGATCGGGATTGTCGATACCCGGATTTGCAAGGGCTTCTTTTAATGTGCCTTCGGTTCCATTCAGACCCATGATGGACTTGTATGGATGTATGTCTGACATTACACTTTGAGATATAAAGCTGGTTTCTATCAAATATATTTTCGTTTCGTGGCGGAGAATTCATTCTCTTAGCTTAACACCCTTCTCTGAGACGTACGAGCTCAGAGGTTATGTAGTTGATATTTACTAGTGATACATTCCTAATTTGGTAATGTGGCATACTAAGTGTTGCTGATCATTTGTTGATCAAAGCATGGTTTTTTTGAAAAGAGTAACTTTGAGGACGAGACTTCGTCGAACCTCACACCCCAGGAATGGTCGAAACAAGAAGAATGTAGCAAGGTTATGAGGGTCGCGCCCTTTAGGATATGTGCATTTCCTTCTGGATAAAAAGTGATATCATTGTATGGAGCCCAAATATTTAACTTTTGTGGTTGTTGGAATTTGTTGGTGTAGAGGTATCTTAGATAAAGGTCGATGACGACTGAGGGATGACATACTCGTGTCAGTAGTTACCTAGTTACAGAGGCAACTCAGCCTTGTGTTGGTAGAGAGCTGGTTAAGTTGTGATGCCCCACCTCTATACCCACGCTAGCCAAGGACACTACAGAGCAATGCCGTCAACTAACACAGAGAATAAGGCTGGTTAGGAGCGACCATCTATAGCCTTGCTCTAACTATCTATTGAATACATTGACAATAGTCATACCAAGCAGGTCGACATATCCAATGAATACTTAAAACAAAACCATAGGTGGTTGGAGGATCTATCAGAACAGAATATAACAACTCAAATGTAATATACATCACAGAAAAGTAGATCATCATATACACATATACAGATACATAACAGAGTTTACAAAATAATACATGTCAAGTGGTATAGCAAACCACAATATACAGACGAACCAAATTAATACATATATCAGAGCTACAATAAAAGGACTACACAAAAAGCTTTAACAAAAAGGAACAAGCTGAATAGTCCATGCGGAAGCAAAATAGGCTAAGTCCAAAAGCACCTAACCTGAAACATCTCGGTCTGACCCGAGTATAAAATACACGAGTCAGTCTATCTAAACAAATCAGTTAGATAAACTGAACAACAATAAACCTGCAAGGTTACAAGGTATAACAAATATCTCTAAAAGAGATAACACAATCATCTAGCAAAAGATGAACATAACAAAACAAGCCTCATATCATCGGCAACTCATAGAAACAAAGGATAGGAATATCCCAAAACAAGCCATCAAGGCAAATAACAAATACCAATAAAGGTAACACAAGTTCCACAAGGTAATCGCTACATATCATGTGGCTCAAAAAGACCAACACCAAAGGGCGATACCTAGGGAATATACATATGAATAAAACATCAAAAAATTGCTCGAGCTCGGTACTGTATAAACAAGGATCCATGAGACCGAAGACTCCAAACCCAATATCACCCATGCGGCTCATAACGACCAACATCAGAAGCGATACTAAAAGGCAACCCAATATCACCCATGCGGCTCATAACAACCAACATCGGAAGCAATACTAAAGGGCAACAAACCCGAAGACACATACCCGAAGGCAACAAACCGTAGTGGTGAAGGTCGAAGACCCAGTACTGGACACCACTAACTGGCGCAATGTGTCATAACTCTCAAAAAGGAATCCGAAAAGTGGTAACGTGAGTCCCATAACCACTCGTTCGCACTAAATGGCTTACTATCCATTTGTTAATTTCACACTCAAAGCAGTACAAAGTTCACCTCATCTCATCGGTAAACCAGAAACAAAGGTCAAAACAATCAACCGAATAGGTCAGGGACTAATCCGAAAGATCAACGCATGGATTCATGGTCCGTGTTTTACCTAACTATTTAATCTCCCTTCCACTCCGCTCGAAGTGCGACATTGTGTATGTGCATTTTAATAGAATTTACAAATTGGAGAAACGAGCTTTTAATGTAATTTAAAAGATTATTTTCTAAAAACCCATGGATGAAGTCAAAAATAAGTTATCAAAGCCAAAGATGCAATGACAACCACTAAGAACCAACATGAATCGATAAAATTTGGAAAACCAAACAAAATGAGCAAAAATAGGCAAAACAGCAAAATAGGAGCAGGTCGGTCGACCGGCTACAGGGCTCGGTCGGCTGGCCAGAGCAGAAAATAAAATAAGATCGGGATAGCAGGTCGGTCGACCGGCTACAGGGCTCGGTCGGCCTAACTGCAAATTTCTGCAGTTCCTGCCCTTTTTCAATGAAATGCAAATTCTTCCAAAACGCGACCGGTCAAGCAATGGACCTAAGGAGCCTTAGCCAATAGATACCCCAGCTCCATTAGCTCTCCGATTCGCCACCAAAAAAATGTTCAAACATCAAAGTTAGGATCTTTAAAGAATTGAACCCAAACACTAAAAATTTGGATATTCTCCAATTCAATCCAAACCAAAAGCAAGAGCATATGAACAAGGTGTTAGGAATTCATACCCAACATCAAAGATGGATATAAGCATAGATGAGAGATCAAAATCTCACATTTTAACTAAAAACAAAGAAGAAGGAGTTCAATTTGCAAGGAGAAGACCAACAAATCTCCACTTCAACTCTACTAGCTTCAATCTAAGAATAAAACAAGTATTTTCCTAAGTTAGGTTTAGGAAATTTCTGAGATTGAAGAGAGAAAGAGATAGAGAAGATGAAGAGGAGCTTACCAATGGCTTCTCTATGAATTTTGGAGCAAGAATCAAGTTGCAAGTTGAAACTAGGGCTTGCAATTTCTATTTCCCTTTCCCTTCCACCATTTTCAGTTTTCTTAAGGTTAAGAAATGAAATGAGGGTGAATGGATGAAGAGAGGGCTGAGTTTGGGGTTTAGTTAGCTAGTGGGCTTAACCCAAACCCAAAACCCAACTAGAAAAAGTTGCAAAATTCAACTTACTCCAAACATATCGAAGCTTATACTCAAAAAGATTGCAAACGCCATTTTGGAACCAATGGAAATGGTTTCGAGTTCCAATTTGGCCATTTGCAAAAAGTAACATTTCGGACCTAAATCCGACTAACGACGCTATATTTAAATGAAACATTTAAATATAAAATCGTTAAATATGCAGGTTGTTACAGATCTCCCCTCCTTACAAAATTGCGTCCCCGCAACTCCTAGAGATGATATTTGTAACAACTACATACATACAACATTCAAAAGAAAAGGAAAGAAAATAAGCTTGAGATAAAAAGATAAAATCACCGTTGCCAAGAGAAGATAGAAAACCCGGATAAGATCGCTCAATAAACTCTTTCGTTTCCCAAGTACAGTCATTGGGACTAGCGGACCATTGAACTTTAACGAGCAGCCCGTCCTTGTTCCAAAGGTGTCGCACCTCCATGTCAAGTACGCGAATAGGTTGCTGTACAATAGATAAGTCCGGTGAGACCTCAAGCTCTTGCAAATCAGGAGAAGTAATAACAGAATCCGACTCCCGAAGACACTTCCGAAGTTGCAAGACGTAAAACACGTCATGAATGCCAGATAGATGAGTTGGAAGTGAAACTTTATAAGCCACGGGGCCAATACGTTCAGTAATAGAAAATGGTCCTATATAGCGAGGAGCCAATTTCCCAGTCATACTGAAACGCATAACCCCTTTCAAAGGAGAAACACGCATAAAAACAAGATCACCAATCGAAAATTCGAGAGGCTTCCTACGGTTGTCCGCGTAGGATTTCTAGTGACTCTGTGCCTCTTTCATTCTCAACCGGATAAGATCAATCTTCTCGGAGGAATCACGAACAAAATCTGGACCAAGAATAAGCTTCTCTCTAGATTCCAACCAACAAGAGGGTGATCGACATGGCCTTCCGTATAAAGCTTCGAAAGGACCCATACCAATACTAGACTGAAAACATTATTGTAGGAGAACTCTACAAGAGGTAGATGATCCTCCCAACTACCACCGAAATCAAAAATACAAATACGGAGAAGATCTTCCAAGATACGGTTCACCCGTTCAGTCTGTACGTCAGACTGCGGATGATAAGTTGTACTAAAATTAAGCTTTGTTCCCAAAGCTTGCTGAAGACTCTGCCAAAAATGACTCGTGAATAAAGGATCACGATCACTCACAATAGAACTAGGAACACCGTGAAGTCTCACGATTTCCTTGAAATACAACTTAGCCAAAAACGAAGCAGTCCTATTAGACTTAATAGGGACAAAATGAGCAGACTTAATGAGGCGATCAACAATAACCCAGATACTAGAATGGCCCGATCTCGAACGAGGCAGGCTGTCTATGAAATCTATAGAAATCTGATCCCATTTCCACAATGGAATCTCAAGAGGTTGAAGAAGACCCGAAGGACGCTGATGTTCAGCCTTAAAACGCTGACAAGTTATGCAATTACTCACATAACCCGCCACATCGCGCTTCATGCCTTCCCAATAATAAAGACGATGCATATCGGCATACATCTTACTACTACCAGGATGAATGGTATACTTAGAACAGTGACAGTCATCAAGAATGTCATGCCTAAGTGCAAAATCAGAAGGCACAAAAAGACGGTTCTTCTTGCGAAGACACCCATGAGAATCAATGCTGAAATCCCGCAATGCCGCATCACAGGATCCAGACTCGCAAAGCTGAATAAGATGCAACAAATCAGGATCACGCCGTTGGGCACCGGCAATACGATCCAATAAAATGGGTCGAGCTCCCAAACTAAATAATAGGATAGGAGAAACAGAAGATGAACCTCGATCACGAATTTCACAAAAAGATAGAGTCTCAAGAATATCCTATTCGGCAAGCATCATAGAAATAACAGCCGAATGTTTGCGACTAAGCGCATCTACAACATGATTACCCTTACCAGGGGTAAACTGGATATCAAAGTCATAGGAAGCAAGAAACTCGAGCCAACGCTGTTGTCTCATATTGAGTTCCTTCCGAGTGAACAAGTACTTCAAAGATTTATGATCGGTATAAAGAATAAAGCGCTCGCCCAATAAATAGTGTCGCCCAATCATCAAGGCAAAGACAATGGCGGCTAACTCAAGATCATGAGTGGCATAGCGAACTTCATTCAGACGCAGTTGCCTAGAAGCATAAGCAACTACCCGATCCTTCTGCATAAGAACAGTACCGAGACCACCACCACAAGCATTGGTGTAGACAACAAGATCATGATTCCCCTCGGGAACCACCAAAATAGGAGCATTAGTGAGAAGTTCCTTCAATGTCAGAAAGGAAGCTTCACACTTGTCGGACCAAATAAAACGAATGCCTTTCCGAGTAAGGCAAGTGAGAGGAAGCACAACACGGGAAAAATCCTTAATGAACCGACGATAATAACCCGCCAATCCAAGGAAACTACGAATCTCATGCACATTCTCAGGCCTCTTCCAATTCTGGATGGCTTCGATCTTTGAGAGATCGACAGAAATGCCATCGGAAGATACAACATGGCCTAAGAACTTAACCCTATTCTCCCAAAAATGGCACTTGGAGAATTTGGCTTTAAGCTGATGATGACGAAGAGTACTCAAGACAATTCTTAAGTGATTAGCATGCTTAGCTTCAGACTTAGAATAAATAAGAATATCATCAATGAAGACAAGAATGAACTTATCGAGATATTCCCGGAATACTCGATTCATGAGATCAACAAAGAAAGCAGGAGCGTTTGTCAACTCGAACGGCATAACGAGCCACTCAAAAGAACCATAACGAGTGCGGAAAGCGGTAAGAGGAATGCTATCCTCCACGACTCGTAACTGATGAAAACCTGTGGCAAGGTCTAGCTGAGAAAAGACCTTAGCACCACTCAATAGATCGAACATATCATCGATCCTGGGCAATGGATACCTATTCCTGATGGTTAACTCGTTAAGCTTGCGATAATCAATGCAAAGCCTAAGAGTTCAATCGGACTTCTTCACGAAGACGACCATGGATCCCCACGGAGAAAAACTGGACCGAATCAACTGCTTGGACTCAAGCTCTAAAAGCTGCTTCTTGAGTTCCTCATTTTCCCTTGTAGACATCCTCGTGGGAGGACGACTAACTGGCTGCGCGCTTGGAATGAGATCAATGCAGAACTCAATTGCCCGCTTAGGCGGCAAACCCGAAACATGTTCAAAAACATCAGAAAAGTCACAAGCAATAGGAATACGAGATATATCATCATCATCCCGCGAATCAAGAGAATATAAAGCCATATCGGAATTATCCACATTCCGAAGAACAAGAGATAACTGGGTAGGCGAATCCGGATGTCGAAGATACAAAATTCTCTCGAAACAAATAATCCTGGCATCATATCTCACTAGCCAGTCCATTCCCAAAATCATACCAAATTCCAGACAAGATATAACTTGCAGATTCGCACGAAAAGAAAAGCCACATAAAACAATCTCAACACCATCACAAAGCAAGCTAAGGGTTGCGGATCCCTCAATAGGATTCATAATCCTCAAAGAAGTAACCAAACAAGAAACATCCAAAGATAAATTATCGACGAGCTTTTTCGATACGAAAGAATATGAAGCACCCGTATCAAAAAGAACTCGTATACTAAGATCATGAAATAAAATAGAACCTTCCAAAATAGATGGAGATATACCTTTGGGCTGAGAAGGACCTTCAGAAGCCTTAGCAGCATAAAGCCTGCTAGACTTGGCACCAGCCGAAACAGTAGGGCAAGCTGATACATGATGACCTTCGTTCTTGCAATAGCGACAGAAGAGAGGCTTAGGACAAGCTCGAATAATATGATCAGGAGAACCACAATTAAAACACTTTCGAATGAAAGGTGTTCCAACAGACTGAGGCTGAGAACTAGAACCACCAGTCTTCTTCTTCTTTGAAGGAAAAGGCTTCTTCTGAAATGGAATCGGTCTCTTGTTGGGGTTCTTGGAAACCTCAACATCCACTTTACTATCACACTCCTTCTTGACGGTCTCGAGATGAAGCGCCGAATCAACCAACTCCTCAAAAGAAAGCTTAAGCTGGAGCAACAAGGACTTCTTAAGATATTTCTTAAGACAAGAAACAAACTTCAAATTCTTCTTATAAGGAGTGCTAATGAATTCAAGACCATACTTAGATAAAGCCTCGAATGATGCAACATACTCAGAAACAGAAGATTTCCCTTGCTTCAACACAAGGAAGCGACGAGTCAATAAAACTTTTTCAGATTCAGGAACGAACTTGAGTTCAAATTGCTCCCGAAACTGAGTCCAAAAAAGAGTAGACTCATCAATCTCGGCTACAAGAAGCTCATACCAATCAAGAGCATGCTCTTGTAATAAGCTAGAAGTTACAAGAACTCTATCATGGTCAGAAAGATCCATGCGAGAGAAGATACGCTCGCACGTGCGAAACCAAGCTTGGAATTCAAGAACAGACTCGGAGCCCTTGAACGGCTTTCCTCCAAGATGAGCAAAATCACTGCACTGGCGTGCAAAGGCAGACTTGCGAGGTGGAGATACTCGAGGAGGAACTAAGGCTGAGTGCTCCTAAACAATTCCAAAAACTGATCGACAAACATATAAACGCCATCCGGATGTGAACCACTAGATCGCCCAGCATCCGAACGTCGTCCCCTGCCCCTTCCAGCCATATGCTGAAGGTATGATAAGAACAAGATTAATCACAAGGTAGATACTTCAATACGGAATACTACGGAATAAAATGCATTCCTAGACGTATTTCCCAAATTCTATCTAACCTTTGATAGTAGAAGGAATAGAAAGGCACGATGATTCAAAGATTTGTATCACTTATACAGTTTGATGTACCGTAATATGTGCATCTATTCTGTGTTTATCATATTTTGTCCTGCACTCATCTCTGATACCACGCTGTGACGCCCCACCTCTATACCCACGCTAGCCAAGGACACTACAGAGTAATGCCGTCAACTAACATGGAGAATAAGGCTGGTTAGGAGCTACCATCTATAGCCTTGCTCTAACTATCTATTGAATACATCGACAATAGTCATACCAAGCAGGTCAACATATCCAATGAATACTTAAAACAAAACCATAGGTAGTTGGAGGAACTATCAGAACAGAATATAACAACTCAAATGTAATATACATCACAGAACAGTAGATCATCATATACACATATACAGATACATGACAGAGTTTACAAAATAATACATATCAAGTGGTATAGCAAACCACAATATACAGACGAACCAAATTAATACATATATCAGAGCTACAATAAAAGGACTACACAAAAAGATTTAACAAAAAGGAACAATCTGAATAGTCCATGCGGAAGCAAAATAGGCTAAGTTCAAAAGCACCTAACCTGAAACATCTCGGTCTGACCCGAGTATAAAATACACGCGTTAGTCTAGCTAAACAAATCAGTTAGATAAACTGAACAACAATAAACCTGCAAGGTTACAAGGTATAACAAATATCTCTAAAAGAGATAACACAATCATCTACCAAAAGATAAACATAACAAAACAAGCCTCATATCATCGGCAACTCATAGAAACAAAGGATAGGAATATCCCAAAACAAGCCATAAAGGCAAATAACAAATACCAATAAAGGTAACACGAGTTCCACAAGGTAATCGCTACATATCATGCGGCTCGAAAAGACCAACACCGAAGGGCGATACCTAGGGAATATACATACGAATGAAACATCAGAAAATTGCTCGAGCTTAGTACTGTATAAACAAGGATCCATGAGCCCGAAGACTCCAAACCCAATATCACCAATACGGCTCATAACGACCAACATCGGAAGCGATACTAAAGGGCAACAAACCCGAAGGCACAAACCCGAAGGCACATACCCGAAGGCAACAAACCGTAGTGGTGAAGGTCGAAGACCCAGTACTGGACACCACTAATTGGCGGAATGTGTTATAACTCTCAGAAAGGAATCCGAAAAGTGGTAACGTGAGTCCCATAACCACTCGTTCGCACTAAACGGTTTACTATCCGTTAGTTAATTTCACACTCAAAGTAGTACAAAGTTCACCTCATCTCATCGGTAAACCAGACACAAAGGTCAAAACAATCAACCGAATAGGTCAGGGACTAATCGGAAAGATAAACGCATGGATTCATGGTCCGTGTTTTACCTAACTATTTAATCTCCCTTCCACTCCGCTCGAAGTGCGAAATTGTGTATGTGCATTTTAATAGAATTTATAAATTGAAGAAACGAGCTTTTAATGTAATTTAAAAGATTATTTTATAAAAACCCATGGATGAAGTCAAAAATAAGTTATCAAAGCCAAAAATGCAATGACAACCACTAAGAACCAACATGAATCGATAAAATTTGGAAAACCAAACAAAATGAGCAAAAATAGGCAAAACAACAAAATAGGAGCAGGTCGGTCGACCGGCTACAGGGGTCGGTCGGCTGGCCAGATGCAGAAAATAAAAAAAGCTCGGGATAGCAGGTCGGCCGACCGGCTACAGTGCTCGGTCGGTCGAACTGCAAATTTCTGCAGTTCCTGCCCTTTTTCAATGAAATGCAAGTTCTTCTAAAACGCGACCGGTCGAGCAATGGACCTAAGGAGCCTTAGCCAATAGATACCCGAGCTCCATTAGCTCTCCGATTCGCCACCAAAAACATGTTCAAACATCAAAGTTAGGATCTTTAAAGAATTGAACCCAAACACTAAAAATTTGAATATTCTCCAATTCAATCCAAACCAAAAGCAAGAGCATATGAACAAGGTGTTAAGGATTCATACCCAACATCAAAGATGGATATAAGCATAGATAAGAGATCAAAATCTCACCTTTTAACTCAAAACAAAGAAGAAGGAGTTCAATTTGCAAGGAGAAGACCAACAAATCTCCACTTCAACTTTACTAGCTTCAATCTAAGAATAAAACAAGTATTTTCCTAAGTTAGGTTTAGGAAATTTCTGAGATTGAAGAGAGAAAGAGATAGAGAAGATGAAGAGGATCTTACCAATGGCTTCTCTATGATTTTTGGAGCAAGAATCAAGTTGCAAGTTGAAACTAGGGCTTGCAATTTCTATTTCCCTTTCCCTTCCACCATTTTCAGTTTTCTTAAGCTTAAGAAACGAAATGAGGGTGAATGGATGAAGAGAGGGCTGAGTCAGGGGTTTAGTTAGCTAGTGGGCTTAACCCAAACCCAAAACCCAACTAGAAAAAGTTGCAAAATTCTACTTACTCCTAACATATCGAAGCTTATACTCAAAAAGATCGCAAACGCCATTTTGGAACCAATGGAAATGGTTTCGAGTTCCAATTCGGCCATTTGCAAAAAGTAACATTTCAGACCTAAATCCGACTAACGACACTATATTTAAATGAAACATTTAAATATAAAATCGTTAAATATGCGGGTTGTTACATAAGTTCTCGGCGCGTCCCTCCAAAGGCGTACCCATTCAGAAAGGAAGTTCCTTAGCCTTGACCATTTGTTGGAAATCCAATAACCCAATACGCGCCCTGTATGGTTTTAATTGTAGAACCTGCCATCTAATATGGTAGCTATAGTAGGCATACTATAATGGTACGTACGCTGGCTAAGATTAATATTATACTTTCGAAAGGTTTTCTGCAATATGCACTAATAATAGTATCAAAAGGATTTTGCTTATCAAGCATGTTTGACTATCATAAGGAGAAATCTCCTGCAATTGTGCGATCGCATGGTGTGTTTGGCGAAAGGCCTTATGGTAGTTTCATTTTCCCAAAAGCCTAACGAATTTCTTTTTATTTCCTTATGTTTGTTTTTGTTCAAATAAACTTTTTTTTGCTCACACCAGTCCCATAACTGAACTGGAGTTTATTGTTCCCTTTCTAAACTCTAGGTTCCCACAATTTTCTGCAAGGGCAACTAGAGTCAGGTTATCAAATAGTTAGCTAGTAGATTCGATAGCCTTCAATCTTTGGTTCTGCATCGAGTTTGCTACAAGTTCAGCATGATGATGGTTCGAGCTTCTTGGTTTGGTGTTTTGGAGCCTTGGCATTGAAGATGTTGTTCTCCGCTACTGTTGCTGTCTTATTATTTCTGTTATTGTATCTATCTCTGATAGTGTTGATCATTTCATTTGTATCATTGTTGTATCAAATGTTGTGTATCAATAAAAGTTATTCATTTTTTTTCCGCTGTGTTGTATCATCTAATGTTGTTATAAGCTCCGGGGAACCAGACTCAACATTTGAATCTACGGCATTCGAATACGGGTGATGTATTTGGGTGTCAATTTTCGAAGGTCGAGTCAGGGTCGTTACACTAAGCCCCTCATCCAATGTCCCGATAGTAAAAGAATCATTAGCCCGCTCGTTTAACTCTCGTCTTTTCCAAGCTCACTCTCGGTTGATGATGGCTTGATATCCACATGGACTATCCTTTTGGGTCCTGCCCAATAAAACCTACTCGCAAGTCAGATTATTATGTCATAAGAATATCCTACTCCATTCATCAACCTTTCGACTGCCTACAAAGGCCCGCTTCGTTAGGTCTGCAATGCAAAAGCAGTCAAGGCATCCTTTTTGGTGGAACACTTACAGACCTGCCTCCGGGGGTGCAGCTTCGTTAGCTCTACCCCAGAGGGCCATCCTAGAGTACCCTCGCATCCTGTTGAAGTCCCGTACTTCCTTTTATCCCAAATTAACTAAGATGGCGTGGTATTTCTGTGCTAAAAATCTAGGATGAACTGCTTCATTAGGCTTTTCATCCTTTAGGCTGCTCCGAACGCAACTTACCATTTTATAGACCCTACGTCGAATCTTTTATTATGCATTTAGTTTACTTTTCTAATTCTGTTGGCTATATATTTACCCTAATCAGCATAAGCGTGTCCCAACCTCACCAAACTATTATGAGACCATCGGTTCCTGATTGAAAGGGAATGCTATTAGTATGGGCCTTTCTTCTATGTTTGCTTATTAACTTAGTCCAAGATCTAATTTGATAAAGTAAGCCTCTTCTATTTCTTTCATTTTTAATTATAACTTATGTGTTACAATTATACCTGCAATTGTTACTTTTATATTCTTTTCTTTCTTTTATAACTTACGTATTATAAGTGTAATTACAAGTGCCTCCCTTCTGTTCTAGTCCTTAGCTCTGCTCCATGGTCTTAGCTCTACTCCATAGCCTTCCTGGATCCCCTTCTAAGGTGTCAAATATTTTTGTTAAGAAGATCATCTTCCTAGAAATATTTCCTATTTAGGGTTCAGCCTCAGGCAATGAACCCAATTGAGAGAAAATCTAATTATGAGAAAATAGTTGGGCCTAGGGTCCTATTTATATTAGAGTTTAGGAATCTCAGACTATCCGATTTTAGGATTGAATCTAGTGCAACCACATCACAGGCTTGATGCGAATCGTTGGATCCAGAAAACAACGCTTGAGATTGCGCGAAAATCGAATTATTAATCGTTAACTTTTAACCATTGCCCATTTATTCTAATTAATTTCCATCAATTGCAAATTTAATTCCCATTATAACACATGTTTATTTTGAAATTCAAACGTTGCTAATTAATGTAAATTAATTTCCTTTAATTGCTGATTTGATTAACATTGCCGACTAATGTTAATAAGTTACCTCTAATTGCTTATGTTAGTGCCTTTATTTTGAAATTCAAACGCGTATTATTTTTGGAATTTATATGCGCATATATTTATAAACAAATATATTCATGTACATTTACACGTATAATTATTTTTTGATATAGAACTTCGAACTTCAAAACCTTTTCATACGAAGTCCGTTGGAGGCATATTATATATGTAAATCAGTTAGAAAATGGCCACGAACATAATGGTATAAATTTCGAGGCCATATTCTGATAATTCCACAAACGCTCATTTTCACTGTTTAATAATTATTTTAGTTATTTAATTATCTAAAATTGCGGGGTGTTACACAGGCCATCCCTAGAAGGCATTGTTTGTAGAAGTTTTATCTACAAGTACGAAAGTTCGGATGAGGGTGACTCTTCAGTCGCCTTCCCCAAGTATTATTGAAGCTTGTTTTCCTGGATCAGCTCTTCAATCATGTTCTTTAAGTGATGAAAATCGTTTGTGTTGTTACCGTGCATCTCGTGGAAGTAACTTCCCCGAGTGCTTTTGTTGTTCAGTTTCTTCCTTCTTAAGGTGTTTATAACTGTCTAGTATGTGATGTGTAAGCTATGTAACTCTGATGGTATGATACTATATAATATTTTGTGCGATTAATATAATTTATTCGTTTCGCTGTTGAGATTCTGATGTTGTTTCTTCCTTTCTTCTCTATCTTTCTCTTTTCTATCCCTTTCTTTCTTAATGATGATGCGTATTTCTATGGAGAGAAAGGCGGGTCATCTCATTTGGTATCAGAGCGTTAGATTGAGTGAATACCTAGGTTTTGGAGTGTTTTTCTTTCTTGAGAGAGCGTATTTGTAATTTTAATATATATATTTATATACACTTATTTCTACCTATTTGTTGGGTTACGTGTTCGGGTTTTCCAATATAAGTTCTAGAGGTAGGAAGGGTAGTGGTGTGTGTAGCACGACTACCAGTGGAAGGAGTCCGAGAGTTGAGGTTGAAAGTCTATCTGTCGAGATTGTAGACCTAATACCGTCTCGAGTAAGCTTTGCTATGGTGAAGGATTTCATTAATCTCTGAAGGAAACCTTTAAGGTTTGGAGTTTATCTTTGAAGTGCAAGTTTGGTTGAGTAGAGTTTGGGTCTGTCGGTTGAGCAGAAGCGAGTGATGGTATCTTGGCAACCTCAGAATGTAGTAGCTGAGTGATGAGACGCATTGACTATGGATGTCTCCCAAGACGTTTATTTGGAACCAGCTTAAGGAAGTTTGTCTTCTTCGGTGATGAGGCTAGGATCAATAGGGTGCTTGTGTTTGGCTTTGAGGCCAAGTTTCTCGAGGAGTTTCTGGTTAAGGAAGTCTTTGGCATCAGTGGCAGCAGTGCAGCTCGAAGTGTTCTATGTGCCGTCAAGAAGGTTATCTGGCTAGCAGTTTTCTAGAGGTGGAGTTTAGAAGCAACTGAGTAGATCCATTTCTTTGATGGATTGGCTAGATTAGCAGAATCTATTCTGATTGGTAAAGAGAAAACAATTTTCTTTGATATTGGTCTGGGTTGATCGCAAAGGTGACTTGTGATAGTTGAGTGTTCTCTTAGGTTATCTTTTTCTTGGGATCGAGGCATCTCTTGGAGTTTCGGAGTTATCAAATATTTTTCGGATATCTTCGTAGAAGTCTGTGCTCGTGTTCATCATCAGCATTCTCATCTATTGCAGATCGGAGTTGTGCAGCAGAAGCTAGGTAGCAGCTGTTTTAGAGTGGAAGCAACTGAAAATTGTAGTATTTTGGATTAGAGGGTTCTACAGGATTTGGAGGCGAGATTGGTGAGTGCTCCTGTTTATTTTGTCCAGATGGGAGAGGTTTGTGAAGTCTACTAATGGTTGTGGAGTTGAGTTTGTGTTCTTGATTTTGGTTAATCTTGATAGGATCATTCTGTCGGGTTGTTTTTGGTCCAATTTGTTTCCAGAAGCATCAGCGAAGGTTGAGCCGATCAGTAAAGGATGAAGGCAGCCCAGGACGTTGAAGAGTTTTGAGGATAAGAGACGAAGGGATTTGGATTTGTAATCGGAGATTTGATTTTGGATAAGTTTTCTCCGATTAAAAGGAGCTATAAGATTTGGTAAGACTGGGAAGCTAGCTTCAAGGTATTTGGGATCTTTCTAAGATCTTGTAGGGATTAGAGCTTGGTCTACAGGGTTGAATTGCCAGTTTGGAAAACTGGAATTCAATGTATTTCACGTATCTTTGAGGGAGTACGTGTAAGATCTATCTCTGGTTTTGGAATCTGCAGTTCAGGAGGATGTGATAGTTGAACAGGAATGGCTGTAGTAAGATATCCTGTTAAGTTATGTAGATCTAGATGAGTAGGAGCTCTGTAGCTCAGTAGTTTTTATTGTTTGGATTCAGTAGAGCAAGTGTTCCAGTATTTATACCTGGGAAACTCAAGATAGTATTAGGAGATCTATCCAGATTTGTCTTAGGATCATTAGATTTGTTTGAATGAGTGAATTGGTTGCTATGGTTGTTAGCCTATGGTTGATAATATATGCTTATGGTTTAAATTAAAATCTTTGATGGGTTATTAAATTATCTTTGCTTTTAAATTTCGAGGACGAAATTCTTTTAAGGGAGAAGGAATGTGATGTCCCGGAATTTCGAACAATATCAATTTAATAATCTATATTTAAAATTAAATTGATTTGATAATTTTCTTTTATAATAAATATTTAATTGGTAAATTTTATCTTTTAAAAGCTAATAAAATGTTTTCTATTTATAATGTATATATTTTTATATATTGTAAATAGAAATTTTTGGTTTGGATTATTAAATAATTACAATCTTGCTTTCAAATTCTAAAATATATTTGGCAATTTGGAAATTCTGATTAATTTAACATAAAACTTTTTCAAGTTATTTGATGCTTAATTTTATAGTTTAAAATACTTCAGGTAAATGCAAATTATTTAAAATATTTTTTAGTTTAAGTTTAAATATAAATTAAATTATCATAAAGGTTTGTTTTATTTTCATTTGAAATATTTCTTGATAAATATTATTTGAAATAAATAATAAAATAATCTCTTTTGTAAATTATTTTTAAAATTGATACTTTAAATAATAATAGTGTATTGTTTATATATATATATATATATATATATATATATATATATTTTAATAAAAATAAAATTGAATTTTCAAAATTGAATATGTTGTTAAAAATTGACTTTAATTTGGATTTTAAAATTTTAATTTGAATTTTAATTTGAATTTAAAATTGAAATTTAAAAGATAGACATTTTAAAAATATTTGGATAAGCTTTTATTTATATACAATTTGTTTTATTACATTTTCTTTAAAAAGAAATTCATATATACATTTACATAAGAACAAATAAATTAAGTAAAGCTATGTATTTAACATTTAAAATAAATAAAATAATACTTATGACATGTGTTAATACATTAAGTAACCTGATAACATGTGTTAAGTAAATATTAATTCAAGATGACAAATGTAAAGACTTTTAACATGTGTCACTTGCTAATTTTAGTTTTTCTTTTACTTTAAATAAAATCATTTTCAGCCTATATGAATACATATGCTTTCTCACCTTCCATTCCTTTTATATTCTTTTTCAAAACTTAAGAAATCTTCAGCCTGTACAAAACTCAATCCCTCCACCAACTAGTGATCAAACACCTCTCTAACCAAATTCAATATCCTATAAACAAATTTCTCAAAAACCAAAATCCATGAGTAACACCCCTCAAACCAAAAATGTAAATCAAAAACCTGAATACCATTTTTAAAATTCAACAAATATGTAATCCACTTCCTCAAACCAGAAATACAGATCAAAATCTTCAGCCTGTAACAAAATTTCTCAAAACAAACCTATAAATCATTTTTCAAAATGAAAACCCAAAAGCTTGTAATTCATTTCCATTTTCAAAAGCAAACCTAGAATCAATTTTGCAAATCAAAGAGCCTGCAACCATTTCTTAAACCTGGGATCCATTCAAAAGCAAACCCAGGAAGAAGAAATCAAAGCAAGCTCAAAATCAAGTCTTAAGTCATCTTCAACAAGTTTCAGTAGCATGCAACCGCAGTTTTTAAATCAAAGAAGCAATTCAAGTTAGCATATTCCAGTTTCAAGCTTTTTTTCAAAGTGCACTGTTCTTCAGCAATTGTTTTCAGGTGAGTAACATTTTTCCAAAAAGCTTAAGTATAATGAATCTGGTTGCTTGATTATCTACGAACATAAGTATGTTTGTATATATATTTATAAGTACATTGCTGTGTATATATGTATGGGAGGTGTGCATGCTGGTTGTATCAGTACTCTTCCTATTTTTAGTTTCAGAGTTAGATTTTTGATCAAAAGTCATTATCTCTTGATCTGATTCTTGTTAAGGTTTAAGTCTTGAACAAAAGTTGTTTGATTAATCATAAATTAATGTTTAAAATTTAATTAAGTTAAACTAAAACATGGATGTCTCTAGAAACTAGAAACGATAGTGCATGTTTAAGACAAGTGAAAATTTAAGATTCTTAATTTATCAAGATAGGTTTATAAAACGAAACCTTATACAATAACTTGATTTTTAAAAGAAAAATCACAAATTTTAGAATTGAATTGGAAGAGCAGTTATGGTTTGACCAGAAATATGTTTTGAAGGGTTTCTGGTGATCTCGATGGTCGGAGAGGTCAGGGTTCTTTTTGAAGGTCGAAGGATGGTCGGAGACTTGGGGAAAAATGTCAGGACAGCGTTCAAAGCATTGTAGCTGTGATGGTTGTTCGATTTAGTTTTTAAACCTAGTTTTGGAAAGGTAGGAGTTTGTGATCATCTTGGCGTCTCTAGTGGATCGAGTTCCACCAGGCTTTGGGAAATGGAAGCTGGAAGAACGACGAAGGCGTAGCCGGAATTTCAGATGCTCCGGTGGTGGGAGGACGAACACGATGGTGTTCCAGGTTTTGTGTTTTTTCAAGGTTTCGGTTTGAATGCTAAATCTCGATTTTGGGTTGATGTTGATGATCTGATGATCGAGGGTTGGTGCGAGAGTGTTAGCTGATGTAAGGGAGACTTTAGTGATGGCCGAAGTTAAATCAGAGCCACCGTGCAATTGCACGGTGCATTTTGTTTTTCTGATAACGTCTGGTTTGATCAGAGAAATAATACTCGAGAGTTTCTCGAGTTATTTATGTGTGATTCTCGAAGTCATATGGGTTTTTGCTCGGAGTTTTGAGAGATGGCTCGGGGCATTGGGTTGTTACAGGTTTTAAAAACCTGTATGGTTTTCAAACTTTTAAAATGAAATTTGAAAGCAAGTTTAAACTGAGTTTTAAATCAAATTTTAAGTATGGATTCAAATTAACTTTTGCATCCTCGTTTTAAATAGATAAAGTTTAAGAAAATTTAAATATTTTAACAACTTTAAATTTTAAAGTATATTTTAAAATGATTTTAATTTAAAATGAATTTGGTTTAAACTCTTTTAAATTTCTTTTATAAGATAAGTATTTCTTTAACATGTGATTTAAAACAAGAATGGAGTCGTTCGAGGATGGTGACACGTTCTTTCTACAAATCATCCCTTAAATCTAAACAGTCAAGAAAGTTAACTAGTGTCCTTAAAGATGATAATGGTGAGTTTATCTCTGACCCTCCCCTTATTTCTAATATGTTTCTTGACTATTTCAGCAAGTTGCTTGGTAACAGTACTGAATTCACTCCTTCGCTTGAACTTCTTGATTCGATTAACATTCCCAAAATTACTCATGAAGATAACGACTTGCTCTTTTCTGCTATTTCTGACTCTGAGATCAAAATTGGCCTTTTCTCTCTTAATGCAAATTCTACTGGAGGCCCTGATGGCTTCAATTCCTGTTTTTTTATATCATGCTGGGAAATTGTTGGTCCTGTCTTCATGAAGGCTATTCATAATTTCTTTAACAAATGCAAAATGATTGGTTCTATCAATGCTACTAACATAACCCTCATATCTAAATTGAATAATGCTTGTCTTATCTCTGAATTTAGTCCTATCTCATGCTGTAACACCATTTACAAGTGTATTTCCAAGATCATAGCTAATAGACTCAAGATGGTTATGCCAACGTCATTTCTTCTAATCAAGCTGCTTTTCTTAGTGGCAGAAGTATCCTCGATAATGTTCTGTTGTCTCACGAATTGCTGAAGGGGTACAACACCACTCATGTATCTCTTAGAGCCATGTTCAAGCTTGACATCTCTAAAGCTTTCGACTCATTGCAATGTGACTCTATTGTTAGAATAATGGGTCTGATGAATTTCCCCAAACATTTTGTGGCATGGATTGAAGCTTGTATCTCGACTACTAGGTTCTCCATTATGGTTAATAACTGTAGTATGGGATATTTTCAAAGTAGACAAGGTATTAGGCAAGGTGACCCTACGTCTGCCTATTTATTCATTCTAGTGATGGAAGTTTTAACTCAAATTCTTATCTAAGTAGTTTATGATGGTAGTTTCTCTATGCACCCTAAATATAAAAATCCCCTCATTACTTCTTTCATGTTTGCCGACGACGTGGTAATTTTCTTCAAGCCTAGCATGATGACAGTTGGTTCTATTATGGATGGTCTCGATAAATTTTGCAAAATTACTGGCCTATCCATTAACTTATCTAAGTCTGATATGATGAAAGCAAGTGAGGGTAATAACATGATCATCCAAATTTATAACTTTACTTTCAATACGCAAAGAGCTGACACTTCCATGTACTTAGGAATTCCCTTGGCTACATCGAGAATTTTGTATTCCCAATGTATGCATTTGTACGAGAGGATCACTGCAAGACTTGCTGTGTGGACTAATAGGCTGCTTAGTCAGGCAGGTAGGTTTACGCTCATTAAATCAATTATCTTCTCCATGACAGTGTACTGGTCAAGATCTTTCATCCTATGTCACGACCCAAAATCCAATGTTCGAAAATTGACACTAAATACCTCACTTGTATTCAACTGCCGAAAATTCAAACATCGAACTCCAGTCGGATGGAGCTTATAACAACATTAGATAAATATTAAAAAACGGAAACAAAATGAATATCATACATTACATCATAGATACATCATCATAATATCCATTACAACATCAGAGTATCATAATACATGTATCACAACTCCCAATAGAACATCATAATAGAACCACAAGTGATCATATGCCAAAGTGTCTTCAAGGAAATAAAGTGATAGCGAACTTCCAAAAACTAAACACCTTGAGATCCAAAAGCTCCCAAAATATCTCCAAGGTAAAAGCCTCCAAAAACCGATAGCCTCCAAACCAAAAGACTTCAAAATACTGCTAACACCAAAACACAGAAAACCTGCTACTAGGCTGCCCGTGTGGAAATGATGGGTACCCAGAGTTTAGAAAAAAACAATAACCTCTGGGTCAGTCGTGGGACTGGTATGAGTAAACAAAAATAGTTGCTTTTAAATAAAACAGATTTATACAAGAAAACCGGGTATGCTTTTAGAAAATGAAACTACCATAAGACCTCCCGCCACACAGACAATGCAATCGCAGAATTGGAGGAGATTACTTCTTATGATAGTCAAATATGCTTGATACGAGAAAAATTCTTTGATATTATTACTAGTGCATAGTGTGATAACATTTCGAAAATATAATATTAATCTTATCCAGCATACCACATTTCATCATATGCCTACGATAGCTACCATGTTTTGTGGCAAGTTACTGTCACGCGGCATGGCAGGTCATACAACTAAAACCGTACAAGGCTCGTATTGTTTCTTTGGATTTTCCAACAAATGGTCAGGCTAAGGAACTTCCTACTGCCACATGGGTACGCCTCTGGAGGGACGTCCTGAGAACCTACCCGGCCTTCTGCAAATATAAGGCCGGGTTACCTTTGTAACTAGGTAACTACTACTCGAGTATGCCACCCCTCGGTCGTTTGCGACCTTTATCCGAGGGCCCTCTACACAAAGCAACAACCACACATTAAATGAGACTGCAGCAACCACATAGGTAAAGTATCTGGGCTCCATACCATAATATCACCTTTTTCCAGAAGGAAATAACATACCCTAAAGGGCGCGACCCTCATAACCTTTTCGCATCTTTCCTGTTTCGACCATTTCCGGGGTGTGAGGTCCGATGAGGTCTCGTCCACAAAGCTACGCTTTGTACAAAAACCATGCTTTGATCACAAATGATCAAAAAATGATCATCAACACACAGCAACACTTAGCATGCCACACTACCAAATTTGGAGTATATCGCTAATAAGCTTCAACTACATAACCTCTGAGTTCGTATGTCTCAGAGAAGGACGTTAAGCTAAAAGAATAAATTCTCCTCCACCAACAGATATGTATTTTAAATAAATGTGCTTTATATCCCAAAGTGTAGTGTCAGACATACAACCGTACAAGTCTCTTCCGGGTTCGAACAGAACCAAAGGCACTTCGTCCAATAAAGGAAGAAGCCCTTGCAAATCCGGGTATCCACAATTTCGATCGGACTCCCCATCACATGTGTACATCTCTATACCAGAGCAACTCAGTGCAGAGACAATCGATTGGTTATCCTATCGTTTTCGAAGACACCCGGTCTTCACCACCGTCTTCAAATGCTATTTATTTCATCGTATCATTATTCGGAACGAGTTATATGACACAAAGGTCCTTTCCCGGCTAAACCGAATAGTGAGCGCTTAATTTTAAAACACGTGG
Organism: Allium cepa; assembly: GCA_030765085.1. Taxonomy (NCBI): domain Eukaryota; kingdom Viridiplantae; phylum Streptophyta; class Magnoliopsida; order Asparagales; family Amaryllidaceae; genus Allium; species Allium cepa. Next base: position 576,827,287 of record CM060943.1, on the reverse strand, counting down.
ACATATCAATCACAAAGATTCACATTTAGGTGTTCGATGTGGGTTTCGGATAACTAACTGGAAACCGACTCCCTGTCGCATCGAAGTTTAAATGCCGTTTTATGGGCAAAAGGGCTTTCACATATATATAGAAACAAATCACAAATCAGAATTCAGCACAAAGCATTTCGTATCACACAGTATCACAATCACAACAGAAATATCAATCCAGTACACAACATTTGATAATAGTTAATCATCTTTAATTAAAGTGAGTGTGATTTAAGTGAATTAACCATATAACTATTTTTTCTTAATGATTAATTATTCTTAATGATAAATTAATTAAATCTTAATCAACTTTATTAATTAATTATTCCTTATTTAATCGTCTTAATTAACTACTAATTATAAATTAATTAACTTTAATTATCTAATTAACAATTCTTAATTACAAATTAATTAGACACTTAATTATTAATTAACCAATCTTTAATTACAAATTGATTAATATCTAATTACTTAATTCATTACAATTATAAATTAATTAACCATTCTTAATTGCCCTTTTTAAACAATTAATTAATAATAATTATTTATGGTAATTAAAATTTAAAAATCTTCCTTAAACTTTGAAAACAAATTATTACTAACTTGAAAGCTTTAATGGTAATTAAATTCCAACACTTGTCTTACATTAACTACTTACTTAAAATATTAATTGGATTTTAAAACTTTGTTAAGTATTTACTTAATTTATTAAAACTTGAAATAAATTCTCAACTTAATTTGTCAAACATTAATTAAGTCATTACTACTTAAAATTGTTTTTAAAAAACATTTGCTTAACTTACTTTTCATTTTGCTGCAGGTTTGGGAATCAAACTAGAGCAAGATTCCGGTTTACTCGAGTAAACACTCGAGTTTCTCTTTGCTTTAAGTTTGGGAATCAAACCCGAGCAAGATTCTGGTTTACTCGAGTAAACACTCGAGTTTCTCTTTACTTTTCCCCGAGACCTCTCTCTTCCTCAAATTCGTTTCTTCTTCTTCTTCCCTTTTTTTAAGTTATAAACTGTTGAATAAATTCCAGACGAACGCGAGTAACCCGAGCCAAACCATCTCCTACTCGAGCACTCCTTCGAGTTCCTCCCAAGCGCAAAACTTCCTGACACAAAATCAATGTCGTGCACATGCACGACATCGATTTTGTGTCAGGAAATTTTGGGCTTGGGAGGAACTCGAAGGAGTGTGGCAAACTTCATCATCTCCGGCAAGTCGCGAAACCCCCTACACTTGAAAAAAAAACTCGATTCGAAGCCAAAAACTTGTAATCGAAATTTACCCATTCGTTGAAACTGTAACTCGAACACACCAAAACGAAAACGCCTCGTCCCACTCACGCCGTTCATCAGAAAATACACAACTCCGGCCTCATGTTGCCGATACCCTACTCTACCATCTCCTTGAAGCTTACGCAACTCGATCAACCGTGGTGATGAAATCACCAAATTTCGAAACCACTGTAAAACTCAAGCTTAAACCCTAAAATTGTCTCGTCCTATCGATTCTTGCAATAGAATTTTTTTGAACAATTTCCTGAAATCATTGATCAACAAAATACCTTCAAACAAAAATTCAACATCAAAGATTTGCTTGATCACCAGAAATTGATTAAAAAGCATATTTGGTTCAACTAGGAACTGCACCTTGCACACTCAACTAAAAATCATCATATTTGTTTTAGAAATCCTATCTTCGTATGTAGATTCAAGCTATTTAATTGAATCGATGGTTTAAAATATTCGAATTTTTCATACATTCATCCTTTTACTGTAAAATTTAATTTACGGAGAAAATATTTCAATATCAAGCTTAAAACAAATTCTAAGCCTTGATTTAAGTTTGAACAAAGTTGTTTGTTTGAAATCCTAAGTTATAATGTTTGTATGAAGATTTATTAGATTTTTTTTTGATTTGCTTTGCTCTGAAACTAGAAATACAGGAGAACAAACCATATCAAAATTTCTCAGGGCAACGGAATTACACAGAACTTCTTATTTAAAATATACAGCAAAACATAAGTTATTCATGAATCAAACACACAAATTTAAATTTTAAAACAGTATGTTTACTCCCTTGAAAACAAGCTTGAACAGAGAACACTTCTGTTTTGAAAAAGTGCAGTTTTGATCTTTCTTTTTTTTCTTCAGCAGATTGTATTTGAGTTTGTAAATATAGTGTTCCTTATATTTTTCTCTTTTGTCTTATTTGCTAAGTTGATGAACGAAATGAAACAAAGAGGATTGTGAGATATATATATATATATATATATATATATATACACATACATACAAGTATGCAGGCTTTGTATTTTACTGTTACAGCAATTTGGTCAGAGATTTTTTTTATCTTCTTTGACCAGAGATTTTTTTTCAGTTGGAGGTTGAAATGACTTTTCTTTTTGCTATTTCGAAATGACTTCTTTTGTGCTGAGATGATATCATTTAATGCTTATGTTTCCCTCTATGTTTACATACTTATGCTATTTCAATTTTTGTATTTACATTTTTATTTCTTATCTTCTTGCATACATAATTCACATACAATCTATATGTATTTCTTATGTACATAGTTCTAAAATTATCTCATGTGTTTTGCTTTATGTTCTTCTTATTTCTGGAATTGTCTGATGTATCCATATTACTATATAATTTGAACATATATATTCACATATATATAAGATTTAAATTCAATGAGTTTTAAAACAATTATTATTTCAATCAAAAGAAAATGAAGTTTTATATAAATTAACACATATTTTATTTGTTTTGAAACTTTTCAAATTAAATTCCAAAAGTTCAAATAAGTTACCAAATTTAAATTAATAAATTTTGGAATGTTACAGATATCCCCCCTTAAGAAAATTTCATCCTCGAAATTTCAAAGTGGAAGAAAAGCAACAAAGAATATACAAAATTCAGAAAAGAATAAGGAAATAACTTACCAGCTTAAGCCGAGATATCCACTCTGCAATTGGGATATGATATCCGCATATTACCTTCAGTTTCCCAAGTGCAGTCCTTTGGATCGCCACTCCACTGAACTTTAACTAATTTCACAACTTTGTTTCTCAATTTCTTTTCATCACGATCTACAATCTTTATTGGTTCTCTTTTAACCGTTAAATTGGGAGTGATGTCGAGATCCTATGAAGCAGCTTCTTCAATAATACTATTTGGATCGTGCACATACTTCCGAAGATTAGAAATGTGGAATACACCGTGCACGCCAGATAACCAACTAGGCAACTACACTCGATAGGCTATAGAACCGATCCTCTCCAAAATAGGAAAAGGACCAATATATCGTGGTGCCAGCTTACCGGTCTTCCCGAACCTTAACACTCCTCGCATTGGAGATACTTTGAGAAAGACAGAGTCTCCAATCTAGAATTCCAAATCCCTTCTTCTGCGATCATAATAACTCTTTTGACGACTTTGAGCCGTTCTCAATTTCTTCTGTATAAAATCAACTTTCTCTGTGGATTCTTTAATCATATACGGTCCAAGGATAAGTCTATCACTTACCTCAATCCAGCACGCGGGTGATCGACACAGACGACCATATAAAGCTTCAAAAGGAGCCATCTCTATACTGGCTTGATAGCTATTGTTATATGAGAATTCGACCAGATGTAAGTGGTCCTCCCAAGAACCACCAAAATCAAGTATACAAGCACGCAATAGGCCTTCCAAGATTCGGTTAATCCTCTCCGTCTGCCCATCAGACTGTGGGTGATAAGCAGTGCTGAAATTCTGTTTTGTTCCCAATGCGTCTTGAAATGCCTCCCAAAATCTACTAGTGAAGATCGGATCACGATCACTCACTATAGTGCTAGGAATATCGTGGAGACGAACAATTTCTTTCATATATAACTCAGTTAAACTTGCTGCCGTGCAGGTAGATTTCACTGGCAAAAAGTGGGCCGTCTTAGTCAAACGGTCCATAATGACCTTGATTTCTTCATTGCCTTTCCGAGTACAAGGCAAACTATCGATGAAATCCATCGATACTTGGTCCCATTTCCACTTGGGTACCTCTAAAGGCTGAAGTAAACCCTCCATTTTCTTTTGATCGCTTTTGATTTGTTGGCAAGTTGCACAGCGACTCACATATATAGATATGTCCCTTTTCATTGCCTTCCACCAGAAAGTTCTTTTGATATCACGATACATTTTATTGACTCCTGGATGGATGCAAAGCTTAGATTTGTGACATTCATCTAAAACTTCACGTTTCAGATCAGGGAAGTCTGGAACACATATTCTGTCTTTTATCCTTATAACTTCATTATCATCAATTTCAAATCTGGAATCCTCACCATGATGTATTCTTTTACAAATTCCTTGAAGGAACTGGTCTTCTTTTTTCTTGCTGGCGATCTTTTCAACGAGAGTACGAGCGACAACTAGATATGCAAGAACAACGTGTCTCCTACTTAAAGCATCGACAACTACATTGGCTTTTCCGGGCGTATATTGAATATCTTGGTCATAAGATGCCAGAAATTCCAACCAACTTTGTTGTCGTAGATTTAGATCTTTTTCGGCGAAGAGATATTTCAAAGATTTGTGGTCGGTGAATAATTCGAATTTTTCACCTAGAAGATAATGTCGCCATATTTTCAAAGCGAAGATAACAGCCAAAATCTCCAAATCATAGGTTGGGTAGTTTCTTTCATGAGGACGTAATTGTCTACTCGTGTAGGCAATTACCTTCCCATTCTGCATTAATGCTACACCTAAACCATCACCACAAGCATTAGTATAAATAGATAAACCCTGGTTCCCGTTGATAACAGCGAGAACAGGAGCGGTGGTTAATCTCTTCTTCAACTCCTGAAAAGCTTCGTCACATTTCGAAGTCCAATTGAATTTTGCATTCTTCATCTTTAGCTTAGTCAACGGACTAGCTATCTTAGAAAAGTCCTGAACAAACTTCCGATAATAACCTGCTAAACCCAAAAAGCTTCAAACTTCTTTTGGGGTAGTGAGTTTCCTCCAATCAAGAATAGCGAAAATTTTGCTAGGTTCAACCGAAATTCCTTCTTCATTAACAATATGGCCGAGAAATTTAACTTCTTTGACCCAAAATGGAATTTGGAAAATTTGCAAATAGAATATTCCTCCTTAATATCTCCCAAACGATTGTAAGATGCTTGGCATGCTTCTCTTTGGTCTTGGAATAGACCAAAATATCGTCAATAAACACAAGCACAAATTTATTCAATACTTCCCGAAACACACGAGTCATAAGATCTACGAAGTATGCTGGAGCATTAGTTAGCTCGAAAGGCATGACTAACCATTTGTAGAACATACTAGGACCCCTGAAAGCGTTCAAATGAACATAATCTTCGGTGATTCGTAGTTGATGGAACCCCTGGGCTAGATCCATCTTTGAAAAGAAACGAGCGCCATGCAATTGATCAAACAGATCTTCAATTCTTGGTAGAGGAAATTTATTCTTGAGAGTCAGCTTATTGAGATCGCAGTAATCCACACACAATCTCAAAGATCCGTCCGATTTAGCAACAAACACGACGACTGCACCCCATTCAGAAACACTAGGATGAACTAACCCTTTATTTAGCAAATCATCAGTTTGCTTGACTAATTCAACCCTTTCCCTGGGTGCCATCCTACGACATGCGTGAACGACAGGACGGGCATTAGGTACAAGGTCGATTATGAATTCTATTTCTCGGATTGGAGGTAGAGATTTCACTTCTTCAAACACATCTGGAAAATCTCTAGCAATGGGTATGGACTCCAGACTAGGTTCGGGATAACCTAAATATACATCAACCCTTCTCTTTTAGGACTAGGGTCCTCACAAGAAATCTCAATGAAATCTCCAAATTTGGTTTTGATTGAAATCAACCGTTTATTACAATCCAATTTGGCTTCATATTTTGCTAGCCAATCCATTCCGATTAAGACTTCAAACTCACTAAAATCAAGGACAAAGAGACCGAGGGAATTGGTAGCAAGAATATGAGATAGGAACATCTCTATATCGAAGACAAAGGTTCGCGGGACCTCCAACTAGATTCTTTACACATGTAGCCTCATCAACAAAATCAGGTTCAAGATTTAATTCATCAATAGCTTGCTGAGAGATAAAACTGTATGTAGCGCCCGTGTCAAACAGAACTCTGACAATGCTATCATAAATAGTGAGATTACCTTCTAGAACTCCTTTCCCCTTTTCTGCTTTGGAAGATGCGGGTATGTCTTTGACTGTGTACACCTTGGCCGTCCGAGCTTGCTTCATGACTGAGCAGTCTTTAACTTCGTGTCCCAATTTTTGACAATAATAATATTTCCTGGGTTTTGCTTGAATGGATTGATTGATTTGTTTCTTAGGCTTCGTACATCTGCTCGAATAATGGCCTTTTTCTAAACAATTAAAACAAGTGACATTCTCTGCTGTGCTTCCCTGATTGCTCTTCTTTTTCTCCTTACCATGCCATGGTTTCTTGCCTCCAAATTTCAACTTCTTCCAATTTTGATTGCTCTAATTTCCTTTCTCCACCGGGGCTTCTTGCATGTCAAGTGTAGCATATCTATATCCCATATCAACCAAATCTGAAAAGGATTCTTTGACGTGGCCAGTCATCCTTTCGTGGAACTCCTTATTCATCCCACAAATGAACCTTTCATTCTTCCTTAAAGGTGTGTTCACCAATTCTGGACCAAAATGAGACAATTCATTGAATTTGTTAAGATACTCCTCAAATGACAATCTCCCCTGCTTCAAGTCCATGAATTCTTGGTAAATTCGAGAAATTCCGGCCGATGGCATACAACGCTTCTCAAATACTTCTTTAAATCTCTCCCAAGTAAACTCGTCTACTAGCTTATCTACAGTAACTGCCTCCCACCATGATAAGGCTTCTTCTTGAAGTTGCCAAGAAGCTATGAGTCGCATTTGATCGTCTTGCAACTTTAGCCCTCTAAAGATTCTTTCACATGATCTGATCCATGCTTGGCCCCAACAATCGACTCCTTGTCGGGGAACGGCTTACCACCAAGCCTTGAGAAACTCTTATATAAATCAGCCAAATTCGGCTGATCCTGAATAGATAAAACTGCTTCTGCTGTTGGGGGAACTTAGCTAGGTGCTGTGGCATTTCCTCGCCCCTAGATCTTCCTCTTCGTCCGCTCATCCTTACTATTTGTAATTAGTAAGAAAGTTGGTTTAGATATTCGGATGAGATATCTTAAGGAATATCAGTAGTTAAAGGAAATAGACTAAGAAAATTTGGGGTTTCGGTCTCGGTTATACTCATTCTAGGGTATACTTCACCCTATCTCTAATGAGCCATCTAATGTGCTATACTCCATAGCTAAAGTTCTTACTCAACCTTCAGCTCTGATACCACATGTCACGACCCGAAATCCAATGTTCGAAAATTGACGCTAGATACCTCACTTGTATTCGACTGCCGAAAATTCAAACATCGAACTCCAGTCGGATGGAGCTTATAACAACATTAGATGAATATAAAATAGTAGAAACAAAATGAATATCATGCATTACATCACATATACATCATCATAATATCCATTACAACATCAGAGTATCATAATACATGTATTATAACTCCAAATAGAGCATCATAATAGAACCACAAGTGATCATATGCTAAAGAGTCTTCAAGGAAATAAAGTGATAGCCAACTTCCAAAAACTAAGCATCTTGAGATCCAAAAGCTCCTAAAATATCTCCAAGGTAAAAGCCTCCAAAAACCGATAGCCTCCAAACCAAAAGACTTCAAAATACTACAAAAACCAAAACACGGAAAACCTGCTACTAGGCTGCCCGTGTGGAAATGATGGGCACCCAGAGTTTTCAAAAAAAAAACAATAAACTTTGGGTCAGTCATGGGACTGGTATGAGTAAACAAAAACAATTGCTTTTAAATAAAACAGATTTATACAAGAAAAATCGGTATGCTTTTAGAAAATGTAACTACCAAAAGACCTCCCGCCACACACGCAATGCAATCGTAGAATTGGAGGAGATTTCTTCTTCTGATAGTAAAATATGCTTGATACGAGAAAATTATTTGATATTATTACTACTTCATAGTGTGATAACATTTTGAAAATCTAATATTAATCTTAGCCAGCATACCACATTTCATCGTATGCCTACTATAACTACCATGTATTGTGGCAAGTTGTCGTCACGCTGCATGTCAGGTTATACAACTAAAACTGTACAAGGCTCGTATTGTTTCTTTGGATTTTCCAACAAATGGTCAGGCTAAGGAACTTCCTATGGCCACAAGGGTATGCCTTTGGAGGGACGTCCCGAGAACCTACTCGGCTCTCTGCCAAAACAATGTCGGGATATCTCTGTAACTAGGTAACTACTACTCGAGTATGCCATCCCCCGGTCGTTTGCGACCTTTATCCGAGGGACCTCTACCACAAAGAAACAACCACACAATAAATGAGATTGCATGCCACAAAGCTACTGATAATTTTGGGTGAGGTCCGATGAGGTCTCGTCCACAAAGCTACGCTTTGTACGAAAGCCATGCTTTGATCACAAATGATCAACAAAGGATTACTTCATAGGTTATCAACAATATACTCACAATTTGGTAGTGTGGCATGCTAAGTGCTGCGGTGAAGTAATCCTTTGAAAAGAAAGAGTATCTCATAAGACCACACCCATACATAAACACAGACGATTTTTTACCTTATGATAACAAAAACACTTTTATATCAAAACATTTGATATTATTTCTAATGACATCTCTTTGAAAACATTTGCAAATAAACTTATTAGTCTTATCCGAAATGGTTACCCATATAGCTTTTCGAGGCTATTCATTATGCCAATACAAACAAAACCGCAGGTTCTTATTGGAGAATGGATTTCCATACAAATGACTAGGTGAAGGGACTACCTTCCCATGGATACACCTCTAAATGGATGTCTCGAGGCACATAACATCTGCCCTCTACCAACACAAGACCGGCCTACAGCTATAACTTGATAGTACCAAATATGTCATCTCCCAGTCGTTACTGACCTTTAAACCGGGCGCCTGAGCATACAAACCACATTAATTTACATCCCAAACATCACAGCGGGAAGAAATATATCTAGAAGGGATGATCATACCCTAAATGGGAATAACCCACTTAGCCTTGCTGCATCTAACCCTGTTTCGGTCATTTCCGATCGATGAGGCTTGAGGCAACGATTACCTTTTCACATAGCACATCTTCTTTCACTTTGAATGCCACATTACCATTTCCATTAATTACTAATTTCCTTTCACAAAAATACATCCTTAAGCTCGTAGGTCTTAAGGAGGGTGTTAAGCTAAGAGAAGTTGCCTTCTCCTCCACCATTGATGTACGTTTGTAAAAACCAATGTATGTAATCTTTAGAAATGCAATCTCAGAAAAACGTCCATACAATTTGTCCAGGAACAAGACAAACTGAAGGCACTCTTCTACTACCACTAGTAGAGAATAGTCCTTGGGATCTGAAAAATCTTCACAACGAGAAGACCACTGCTATAAATAACACTATAATGTGAGCTACCTAGAGCATGTTCAAGAAGCAGTCCTGACACTATGAAGATCCATGGCCTTCAATAATCAACATCATCAAAAAGTCTTCACATTCGAACTTATACATTGGTTCGAAGTGGTTTTCAGATAGGAATCACCCAAATCCGACCCTGGTTCCTTCGAAGCCAATTATCGATTTAAAAGATGTTAAGTTCGTATGTTGATATCAATCATCAATTAATTACTTCATCTTTTATAAAATATCTTTCTTAGATATATTCTTTTCATTTTATTCCATTTTATTTTCAAGAGTATACGAAATCATTAAGATTCATTTATCAAATCATTTGGTTTATTTAAACCTTTCTTAAATCTTGGAATAATTCCAAATCATTTTCTCTTTTACTTAGCAAAACCTTTCCAAATCATTCATTAAATCTTAATCAACGATTTCTTTATTAACTTCAAATCAGTTTCTTGAAATCGAAGATTTTCATAACAGAGTAATACCGCCACTTTAAATATGGCAAATTTCACCTCCAGGGACTAATAGTAAGTAGTCCTACATCATGAGTATCTTTGTCTTCAACGATCTTTGTTTTTAATATTTTCTATTTCAAAAAGTAGTTTGAAGGGTTTTTCGGATGATTTCGAAATCTCTTTATTTTTTTTAGAGTAATTCTAAGCAATTCATTCTTTTTCTTTGGATAATATTTCAATTTCCCTCACTTAACTATCGATCCAAATTCCTTAACTTTTGAGCGGGTCAAAAACAATGTTATTTAAGACATAGTTTACAATTAACCCTAAAATCAATCTAAACAAAACATTTTTTGAGTAAATTGGATCATAGAAATCATTCTAATTTTACTCAACATCAATTTCCATATTCAAAAAGTGCTATGGGCAGAATAATAGTGAGATCACCATTTAAGATCCACGAATAGGATGATTTCCCTCTTTGGATTTTAATACCAAGTATAAGAAGATTATCTCTATGCAGTCCAAGTTGTAATTTATTAATTTTGGAGATTGCTTAAATTTAGATAATACTAATCATCTTATATTTCAAAAACTTAATACAATCTTTTTATTTTAGAGCATCCGGACTTTCCTTTCGATATGTTCCACCCCTCGCCTAAGAAAAGAAAACAGAGGCCAGGTAAGTTCAGTGCATTGGTTGCTCCATCCCTAACCTTAGTTAAACACATCTCTTTATCTACCCAGATCTCACGAGCGGGACAAATGTACTAGTCGTTTTCGCATACTCAGCTTGTTATTACACTCAATATTCTTCATTTTTTTAAGTGTTATAAACAATTCCTCTTAACCATTTATTCAAACTCTTATTAAAACTTACAAATCATCTTTGAATAATTTAAATATTATCTTAAAATCATCACAAAATATATAGGAAAGAATTGCTAGTTTAAAACTATGTTTCAAAAGTTATTAAAAACTGTTGCAAAAAGCGTTGCGAAAAGTGTTGCAAATAGTGTTTTAAAAGCTATATTCTTCAAAGCAACTTTTACATCATGTAGATAACCATCTTTTCAACTTAAACCACTTATAAAACATTTTAAAATATTTTTAGAAATTATTTCATATTTTTAAAATATTTAAAATATCAACTTTAAACTTTGGTCACTTTACTACAAAAAACGCGATTTTTCAGGAAAATTGTTTTGGACATATTTAAAATGTACAAGATGAAGTCTTTATTTTCTTTCTTAATTTCATTAAACATATTTAAATGTTTTTAAAACATTTATAACTCATTTTAAAAAAATTTCCAAAAGGTTTAAGCATTCCATATATGCAATTTCATCTTCAAAGGGAAAGTGATTTTCTTTGTGCTTATCGATGTGTATTAACGTGACTTGGTAAAAAAATTTAACAATCGTATAAAAAAATCAATACTTGATGATAAAAGCATATATAAGCATCCATATCAATCACAACACAACATCAAACATGTATATATATAAGTAGAGATGTTAAATAGAGTTTCTCACCATAAACCAAAGCGATTAACTTCCTACCATTATTCAAAATAATCCACGCTTCACTAACTACTTCATATTCCCTTAAACACTAGAAAACAATACCCTCTCCCTTTCAATAGCTTGGCTGAGGCTTGAGATGGAGATGGACCGAAAGTATAGAGAAGAAGTGGTAGAGCTTTGACCTTGAATTCTCAGAATTGGACCCGAAAAATAGGTCATCTTCTCTCTTGTTTTTGGCACTCTTACTACCGAAATATAAAAAAACAAATTAAATGAAAATTTGTTTGAAATTATATTCTTTTTAATTAAAAAAAAGAATCATTTGATTTTGATTGGTTTTGAGGAAGATATGATGGAATGAAGAAGAGGCATTGTCAGATTGAAAAAAATGAAGCCCGAAAATGCACTTCAAAGGATTGAGTTTCAATTATAGCAAACCTAAAAACTAGAAAAAGTGATAAACATAAAAGTTGCAGCCACTAGAATTTCATATGGTTTAAAAAATAATTTCTTAGTTTGGATCTGTTATGATCAAGTTATGATCAAAACAAAACGGCATATTCTCTGGCTTAAAAACCGGGCCAGAGAATGCACTGGAAAGAAGTGTATTTTTGACATTGTTAACTTTAGAATGAGATAAAGTGGTCAGCGCGAAGGTTGTAGCCACTGGGAAAATACATGATTTTTAAAAAATAATTTTATATTACGGTTCCGTTTTAATGAAGTTATGGTGAGGGAAGAAGATGTAAAATATGGAGAAAAAATGAGTTTGATTTGCAGAGGATGAACATTGATTTCTTTTGAATATTTTGTAAATATTTCGACATTATTTCTTTCTTATTATTTTCTATGGCTTGGAAGCCATTAAAGAGAAGAGGAAGAAGATGAATAAGCTTGAAAAAAGAAGAAGAAGAAATGTGAATGAAAGTGAGAAGGAAGTGGGTATTAATAGAAAAAGAAAGAACTGATAAATTTACCAAAATGACTTCTTACCAAATTACCAAACTAACCTTACTTCTACCTAAAGAAATCTCCACTTTTTTAGTACTTAACATTATCTTTCACATCCTTACTTTATCTTAGTCACTTAAAGATTAAGTAAAGAATATCATAATTATGTCGGCTGTGATTTAATGTTATTTGATGTGATTTGATGTTTACTTTTTTTTTACTTTTGTTAATTCTTACTTACTTTTACTAATGACTTCTAGAAGTTTTCTAATTATATTTAGTAAAAGTAACATGTTTAGTTATTAAAATGTGTAATATATATGTTAAAACATGTTAACAAAGGTGCGACAAAGTTGCAGCAACTTATTTTGAACAAAACGTTGGTTTTCGACAAAACGTTTACAGTCACATTTTGAGGTTTTTGTTAAACTATTTATTCATGTAAACCAAACTTAAAAATTGATTTTCAATGATATTTAAATAATTAAAACATGTATATTTGGCTCAAAATAATATCAAAATTTTCTTATAAAAATACGACATTGATTTATCGATATGCGACGAAATTTGTCAGCTTTTTTAAATCAATTTTTGTATATTTATCGAACCATTATAAATTAAATTACTATTATTATCAAATGAGTTTGATATCGATTATATATATATATATTTAAAAGGAATTATTTATCCTTTATACAAATTTCATTAATATTTATCTTTTTTTATTGGAATCCGACTTTTGTCAATTTTGCAATGGAAATCCAAAATCTTTATTCAGTATCAAAAATAAGTTTACCATTCTTATTTATCATATAAAACATGATTGTTTAAGTTTGAAAATTCTACATTTGAATATTTAAATAAATTTAATATTCCATTTCAAGGTGGTAAATTTATGGGTCGTTACATAAATTATTGAATGATTAATATTGAATTGTTTGAATATTAACATTAACTTGTACATTAGCCGATGGATTGACTGCTACCTTAGCTAGTAGAGTGATAGCTTTGTCAAATTTATCGCTTATACATCTTTATTTGTAAAATCTAATTATATAATTTATGCGGTACTCTTTATTAGCCATTATTTACACTAATTCTCTACCTCAACACTATATCATAGTTGGACTTATTGAATTTGGTTTTCGTTAAAATTCCAATATCATCCATATTTGACTCGCTTAGTCCATAAAAAATCCTTGGTTTAATTATAACATTTATTATTAGTTGTTCTACTATGGTCAAGGATTTGGACCTTGAGTTGACTATAGTTGAAGTGACACTAACCTCATACAACTATTTTATTGAATAGTGTTTCACATCCAGTGCTTCAACTTAGACCTAACTATAGTCCTTCAATGGTCGCCATGCCATGATTTAATTGTACTCAAAGTGGGGTATCCACATTCAAGCACAACAGTGTTCTCAAATCTAGAGAACTATGTAAAATAGTCACTCCAAGACTTTCTTTTTGACCTAATTGTTATTAACCAATAGAAAATTCTCGGGTGAGTCATTCCATAGTTATGTAATACCTATTGGTACATATCTCCTTAGTCCTCTAGTTGCCATAAGTTATACACTGCCCAACATTTGAAGAGAATTACGTACTCCTATCTCGACCTATGTATTGATATCCTTTCTCAAAACATCTTAACTGGGAACACTTAGAAAAATATTTTATTTTATATTGTGATAATTTTCTCATGATTACAACTTCTTGTAATTGTTATCACATAACATATCATTTAATAATTTTTTAAATTTATTATACTTTAAATTAATTTACTGCAGTAATTATATCACCATATAACAAGTATATAATGGAAATTGAATACCTTTATTACGAATTAGATTGGTTAAAAAGTTGGATATATGCAAAAAAATGTATATTTTCCACTGGGGTGTCTGACTAACTCTCTCCATAAGTATATGGATGATTATTTCACTATACTATCTTAGTCGATTAGGAACAATTATATAGATAGGCCATATGGAAATTTCTTCTAATAGCACTATGTGTCAAGGTTGATTATATTTTAGTAGAAGCCCTTATAGAAAGATGGTGACCCACTACACACACTTTGCATTATGCTTATTTTGAGCTTGCATTGTCAACAGTATACTTTTTCCTACTTGTTGGTATAGAGTTTGAACTATCAGACCACTTGCAAACACCGTCCGATTCGCAGGATTCACCTAAATATATTAAGAACTTATATATCAGGTTTGCCAAATAAGGATGTTAGTGTCATCGCCCTTATGATTATATAATTGTAATGTGACAATAGACAGCATGGAGAGAACCTAGATATGAAGCTTTTGTCATTGTTGCATTCCTATTACTACTTTTTTGGTTAAGCGTACATTTTGAACAAGAAAATCTCATAAGTCTTGGATATTTAGCAAGGTTGGCTGACTTGTATAGCCTACATACTATCCTTTGAGGCACTACAATAATTGGTACATTGTACAATGCAGTCAACAATTATGTCATCAGCCAGTTAAGCAAGTATGGGCTATTTGGAATCTTTTTTCATTTTAGCCCTATGGGTACACTACAAACATGCATCCACAACTTCATCTAAAGGTAACTAATGTGAGCTATATATGGAGTCCTACATAGTGTCATTGAGGGTAATCTACACATGCCCATATGTAGTGGGTAAATGTCCATAGTTAGTTAATGGAAGCTCATAAACAATTGTACATGAGGAGGTTGGAAACATCATTAGTCATCCTTGGATTTAGTACATCTAATTTCTAAACCAGCATAGTCAATGCATAGGGTGTGTCTACACATGGCTACATCTCTTCCTCTTTGGTATTTCCGAGATACATGTTGGATGTAGCTTTAAGATAGCATGGATTCTTCCAGACCCTCTAGTCGTCGATGGGATCTTTATCGATCATCCCTGTAAAGAATCTGCATAAAATAATTCATTTGTTTGACCTAGGGCCATTTTTGTAATTTAGATTATATTGAACATTTAACTCATATAAATGAACCTTCTTCAAAATAAAATTATATTTCTGGTTTCTATTCTATTGTGTGCCGATATATAACCATACGCACACAAAAACACACACACACACACATATGGATGTTAATGAGATCTGTAGGACTAAGTATTTAATTAACCACAACTACGAACATGTTCATAATTACGAGTGTTGGGTAGTGTAAATAAATACTTGTTCTTAAATGTTCCTAGTCAAGGTGTCTCGAGAAAGGAAAATCAACACACCCATGAGACAAATGGTATGGAATTCTATACATACAATGAGTTGTGATTTACTCATCATCTTTGGGGATGCCAAGAGGTTATGTCGGGGATCAACTCTAGAATGACTCAACAAGAATCTACCATAGGCTAATTATATCTAAGTTGAACTATAAGATCATCATATTGATGATTTCTAATCACATGATATTTGTTCACCTTAAGGCTATATGTTAAGATACTCGAAGTGAAATACTACTCGAGAGAAGAAAAAAATTGTTTGATATAGAAGGTTAGAGTTGCTGCAATTGGACTATGAATTGAAGTAATAAATATTTATCCAAAGTTACTGATTTTATTCAAATTTTAACAAAGATCTAACTCTATGATTCTAAATAATACAGAATTAATAAAGGGACAAAACATGCATAACATATCATTACCTATGTTTACTAATCTAAAACAATTATGAAGTAGAACTTCATACAAATGATCGACGAGTGTCTGATTATGTAACCTTAACCATGTTACGACAAAGCCCGCACAGGGTTTGATATTTAAATTATGTAAACATTAACCAAGGACCAAAGTCATGCTTTGAGTCATACAAAAAAGGCTTTTAATGTTTGATAAAATTAATGTAATTGTGAAATTCATAAAATGTTAGAATTATTGTGGAGATGAGTTAATAAAATGATATATAAAATATTTTAATTCTTTTAATGCCAAAATTAGTTATTTAAGGCTTTATAAATATTTTATATATTTATTTATTTTAATAGGTTTCTAACAAATAAAAAGGAAATGTTTTCATATCTTATACATGAACATACACACACACACACATATATATATATAATGGTTGAAATTTAGTAAATAAAATTGTTTTTATTTTTAAATATGGGTCCAGCCCATATAGGGTGAAAATCTTGTGTCAAAATGTGTTTATTCATCTGGAGAAAAATAAGGAATATATGGATATTTCTTAATATATTTTTTCACACTAAGTACGACCTAAGTGGTCTCATTATTTCAAGAAAGAGAAAAATCTTCATCTTCTTCATTAAAACTATCTCAATCTTGGCATTGCAAACTATAATTAGAGTTGAGAAGGTAATCTGTGAAGGCTAGTATACAATTCAAATATGTACAACATTAGGTTCGATCAAATAGTAAATTCTTCGCCATTATTTTAAATATGTCACCATAATCCTATGACATTATATATGACTATAATTAATTAATAATAATTTTTCATAAGATTAAAAATGAGCTATAAAGTGTGTGTGTATATTATAGTTTAATTGTATAAACTATATATATATCATGTTTTAGTATATTTACAATTATATATACATATGTCTATATTTTCTCATTCGCATATAATATAAACTTATATTACATTTAATACAAATAATTTTATTATTTATACATATATGTGTATAGAATATGTACATATAAACATACAAGTATTAATTTATGCGTGAAAAAAATGGTATATAAGTTTATTTTTGGGGCCAAGTTGCACACACACGTACATACATATATGTATGTGTGAATTAATTAAAATATTTTTTTAAATATAGCAATTTATGTATATTCTATTTTATTTAAATAAAATAATATTTACCAAATTTTGAAAATTATATTCTATGTGTATTAGTTTAAGTAAATATTTTGATCATTTATGATATTAGTTTTCGTTAAGAATTCAGACTAATATATAGATCCTAATAATAGGAATTGAATTTTTGACTAAACAAGATACTAGTTATCATGTTAATTCAAAATAGATAGATCTTATTTTATACGAACATACGTTTAAATGACAATTACCCATTGTAATTCTTACATGTTATTATATATATATATATATATATATATTAGTAATCAATGGAACCAACTGATTGAAAAAGAGTAGTTATGTTATAATGACAGTAAATGCATATACGTCAACTTGTTATCATATAAAAGATAAACTTCATGGTGCATGAACTGTTGTGTGTAAGCAGAAAAAATTTGGTGGTATATGAAAGTTGATATATTTTTCTTGCTCAAAATCAGAATATTTTAATCAATACAATATTATACATTGTGATATATACATAACTGTTAATGGAGGAATAGTGTGTGAATTAACAAATTGGTAAAGCATTGCTCTTTTGACGCAAAGTAATGGATACAGAGAATAATATTTTGAAGACAACAACAGTGATATGTACGTATTCAACATATATGTCACGTACATAAAAATAGTTCAAAGATAAGCATAATGAAACAAAAATTGAATATTCAAACTTTGTGTGAGATATAAATAAATGCATTGAGTACATGGTCAATAAACTAAAAAACATTGCATTTAATTAAAAAGGAAACATGATTAAAAATGGAATATTAAATATTTTTCAAAAGAAGCAGCATGGAACATAGATATGGAGGCAGATGGCAGCACTTGCTGTGTTATCGAAAGAATAACATTTTCTTGACCACTTGCAAAATGTGTAGCTGTCCAGTACAACCCTTGATGCCAGTGACCTGCTTTAACTGTAAGCTACAGTTGAAGGAGAGAACGTGTAGTCAATATGAATGATAGAGCAGTGTGCATAATGTTTTACTAAAGATGAATCTAAAATTTCATACCAATAGGTATTTTAATAGCCATTTAGTCACTGTGGTATTTCTCATATTCTCCATATAGTCCAACACACTGTATGTTACATCATATTGTGCAATATGAGCTGTAATAGTTTTAAATATTACTATCTTTTACAAAAGTAGTTTTTTAACAAACTTTGTCTCCAGTAGTAGAATTGTGAGCGGATGAGGTGGATATCTTCATTTTTGTTGGTTGTTGTGGGTAGATCTGTACGTCGTTGAAATTCCAACATACGGTATTCATGTCAATGAATCAGGTTGGGATATAAATATGAAATGTCAACATCATAGACACCTGATAATTTAAAATGATGACGTTAGCCCCATACTTTTTCAGGAGAGCAACAGTTTCGTCCACAATTTCATCTCCATCCACCCAAAGCTTCTCTAATCTTTACATGAATTAAAGTGGACAGCATTATGTATTAAATCTTATACGATTTAATGTAGTATGTATACTGAAAGTTTAGTACTGGGCATTGTAACGACCCGTTAATTTTAATAATCTTTAGTGGTTTTATTTACGTATTTAATTGAAATTTGGTGAAATTTTTAAATAATAATATTTTGAAATAAAAGTTAATATTTGGATTACGTCTAATTAAACATAGAAGATGTTATATTTTCATCAGATTTTATGGAAGTTTATTTTATTGTATAATTCTAGTTCATTCAAATCAGTTAATAATTGATGATAATAAATTAATTTCAAAACCTGAATATTTGTCTATAGAAAATTTCTAAATCCTCTTTTGGGTGAGTCGTCATCTTTTGTTCTTCCAAATTTTGACTTCTATTGCTCCGTTTATCTTAATTCTGGAAAAATAGAAGCATTTTCGGTACAGATTATCGACTTTCGATCGGATAATCGTACCATGGATATCTGTATACCGTTTTGATTGTCTCGTTGTGCTGATCTCTGCGGTATATTCAATTCTGTGATTTGAGGCCCGGTATGCGACGAAAGCAATAAAACCGTGCGTCGTACCGATACCTAAATTGTGAAATTTAACAGCCTAACCCATTTCAAATCTTTGCCCTGCAACTCAAGCAAATTATAAAGTGCATTAAATAGTTTTTCAGCTGAAATCAAGGGAATTGAACCGTTACCATTATTTTGTTTATACATTTCAAGTTCTCTGTTGCTTTTGGAAAGAAATATATGTTGCCTTCATTGTATATTATTCCACCTGCTTAATTTCCGCGTGCGTTTCTATTTCACTCTTTATTATCTTACTTGAAGCATTTATTATGACAGCTCAATGACCTTTTTTGAATCCAACTTTAAGCTATATATTTTATATCAAATGCATTATATCTTCCTCCTCCTCTGCAATTCCTTTCTTCCCACAAAAATTTCGCCCCTCTCCATTTAACAACTTTCGAAAAGAAAATGCATACGAGCTGCTGCTTTGCAAACCCACCGACTTAGGCATAGCACTCGAAGCCACGCGTCTACTCAATCCCACCCTTTCATTTCGGTTGCCGCCTTCGCTACCCCGCCTCCCCATTCTCTGACGCAACCACTGGTCAGCAAATCGCATGTCATCCCCTCACCCACGCGCAACCTCTGACTGCCCCTCGTGCTCGCCTCCACCTCTTCTTCCCCGCGAACACCGCACCCCGGCTCGGCCTCAACAGCCATTTCCACAGTCGATTCCCTAAGCCCGAGCCTCCGTTATCACCCCCTCTCTACCGATCCTTTAGCCCACCTCCACCATCCTTTTCCCATCGGCAAAAACCCCACACCACTACCTTGCCTTCGTCCTCTGCCTGGCCTTGCAACATCGAACACCAACCACATCTTCTTCTCCTTATTGAGACCCTGTCAGTTGTATATACATTAAGGTATATATGCATATGGGTGTTAAAAGTATCATATAGTATATATTATATTATAAGCTTTTCTGTAGGATTGGTTTATATATTACGATATACCTATAAGCTATATGTTTCTTCAATGATTTGCTGAGTTGTGAAGGTATTATATTTTCTTTGTTTAAAAGTGTATAGGTTATATGTTTGACAGCTAACTAATATACAAGTATTAGTTATGTAATTTAAATAGTATGCTTAGTAGTAGATGGCAAATGTCAGCTGCCGGTTATATTTGTAAGTATATGTTTATAAGTACTAGTAGTATGTAAATTAAATAGTTATATTTTATATTTAGTCTGTTTTTATATATATTTGTATAAAGTTAGTCTATTGTTATATATAGTTAATAAAGTTAATCTGTGTGATACTTTGAAAATGTAGGTGTTGTATGTATATTTTTATGACAATATACACATTTTCAAAGGATAGTTCATGTACCTTTAGGTGTATATAACTTCTCAAAAGATGTGTATGTACTATGTATATTAAGTTCCATGCTGGTTTATATGTTAATGTATATAGATAAAGGTACGTTTTAACGCATGTATATAGTTTTATATATATAGTAGTTACAGGTCATATGGTGTGTGTGTGTAAATTTTGAATGTTATTTTTAAATTATAGGTTGTATATGATTTTTATATATAGTTATTTATAGCTATATATAAGTTCACCTATATCAATTATCTTCATCGATCTCGTTTTGATTAATTTCGCCCATTCCTATTTATCAGCTCTGCTCATCGATTCGTGTCAATCTAGCTTTACTATGAATTTCGCACTTGGATTTCGTACCTCCACTTCATTGTCTATCGTTCTAACCTCGAAAGGTGAGAAATCACCCATGATTAACATTCTTTTATTTAGTAAATTTGATTTCAATTGAAATGACAATTGAAATATGATGCTGCGGTTCTTTAAATTATATTCTATTATCTGTAACTGCTCACCTGTGGGATATGACACCATATATTGTTGTTTATATTATATTTTTATTGATGATATATGGCTTTTGTTATATTTTATATTATCGGTTATCACTCTGCAAGTTCCCCGTTAGTATAGAATTCACAATGGGTTGAAATGATACATACCCGAACGGACTTTAGAATAGGAGAAAATCGTTATGGGTAGAGATGATATACCCAAGCGATTTTCATTGAATTTGAATTTGGGATTGCGGGTCGAAATGATATCCACCCGTATATATTTAAATTATGAATTGAAATGATAAATATCCATATCACTTGACTATAGAATAGAAACTTATACACCGACGCCGTTGGTCTATATACAGATATTTTGAAAATGAATTCTATGGTTTGAAATAAATATATGGTTTTAATAAATATTGATTTAAATATTATATATAAAGGTTTTATATATAGATTTAATAATAACATATAATTTAAAATCACTAAACAATCAATCGTTTTTTTCCAGGCATGCAGCCGATTCTTGTCCAATCACCCTTTCTCCTTCCTTACCTCCCCCCATACCTTCCCATATTCCTGTCCTGTTGACTGATACCCATCCCCTGCTACCGCCTACTCCTGATCCTCCCCCACCGGTGCCCCATGATCATCATGTTCTTCCTCTTTCTCCATCATTGCCCTCAGTAGCTTTCGGTCCCCCTCAGTTGAACTCCCTCTTCAAAACTAAGCCACGAAATGCTGGCTCCTAGATTCCTATCCACATTCCTGTGACTTTTGAGGGTGATGTTCTTGTTCCTCCTACCGAAGTCATACAAGCTGGAAATGCAGTGTGGGGTGAGCATTTAGTGGGGTTCTTTCTTGACAAACCATTTTCATACACCACTGTCATTATGCATTTAAAGAGAGTATGGAAACTCAAAGGATCCTTCACCGTAAAGTCAGACGGCAACCTGTTCCTTTTCAATCTATCAGCTGCGGAAATAGAAGGAAAATTATTGAAGCAGACCCTTTGATAATCAGGAACAAGTTGTTCATTGTGAAGCCATGGGATCCGATGATTGGAAATAGTTGTAGCTCTATTAAGGCAGCACCCATTTGGTTAAAATTTTCTAACATTCCCATGTTTGCTTAGTCTCACACTGGAATAACCGGCTTTCTTCCAGGATTGGAAAATTGCTATGCCTTGATGAATCAATGGAAAAAATGCAACAAATTGGTTATGCAAAATGCATGGTTGAAATATCTCCTGAGCATAGCCTTCTGGACGAATTTCCTGTTCGTATGCTCGATGGCGGTATCCAATATGTTAAAGTTAGTTATCTCTGGAAGCCTTCAATATGCTCTTATTATAAGGAGTTTGGTCACAATAATGATATTTGTTCGAGGGAGAAGCTTGATGTTAATGAGTCAGACGCAAAAATTGGCAATGACCTTACCAATACAATTAAACTTCCGGCAAATAAGGGCAAACAAAAGGTTGTAGCAATCCAGAGAAGTGGATGGCAAAAAGTTAAGATTTCGAAAGGGAAAGAAAATAATGGGAAGCAGCATACTTCTGGTACAAAACGAAATGTAAATATTTGTGTTAGCAATAATTTGACTCACTCTTCTCTGGGACATCAGCCAAAGCCTAATTGGGTAGCAACTGAGACTAGAAATAAGTTTTTCATTCTGTCTGTGTAGAATGTTGAGGATAACGTAATCGGTGATGTTATCCTTAGTCAGACAACTGCTGAGGAAGGAGAAATTGTTCCGACTAGTCATGGTAATAAATAAATTGACAGTGTTACCCTCCCTTCCATTTTCGATGATTCAGTTGGAAGGTAGAAAAAGCCTAGCAAGAGTGAAATATTCGATGTAGTTGAGGAGAATAATGCAAACGATGTTAGTTGCGAGGTTGAGTATGAAAACAATAAGCCATCTGAAGAGCAATTAAAAGGCATACCAGAAATGTTAAATGAAGGCAACAGTTTGGGTTGTGAAAAGGTTGCAAGTGAAATTGAACTTGAATGTGGGAATGCTCTTCCCTTTCCTATCTTGAATTCGATCAATCCCAATGGGCGTAACAATGAAGCAATAAATTTGCAGTCTTCCTCTCCATTCATTGTGCATGTGCACAGTCCCTCTGTGCATGATACAACTTCTAATACCACTATTTCACCTTCAATCCCTCCCAATCCTCTTCCCTCCAACAACACTTCTTCTCCTTCCTCATCCAACCACCCCACCAGCAGTCTCCAATCTGGCCCACCCCTTGATCCCTCTCAGCCCACATGTAACAACCCTGTATTTTGTGATTTTTTTGTACATTTTAATTATTTTAATTAAATTTTTGATTTAAAAACTTATTTTATTTATTTTGAATGATAAAATTTAGTTTTGATATGAACTATCATTCCAAAGCATGACATAAAAAGAATATTTTCCAAAAAGTGAGTTTATGGTCAAAATAGTCGAACTTTGACTTTTATTTTAAAAGTTTGAAAGTTTGAAAATTTAAATTTTTTCTTTTATTTTTAAAGTACATAAAATTTAAGGAACACTGCTTTTTGTTTCGTTGGAAACGGATTTAAATTGTGAATGTTATGTATATTTCAATATTGAGTGCAATTCGTTTATTCTGCAATTTTGTTATTTTAAATAGTATAAATTTTATTTTTCTTTGTCATACTTTTTTGTAATATGTATTGATATGTTATTTTATGTATGTTTTTATCTTTTAATATTTTTGAAGTGAGGTAGGAATTTTTCAAGAGCTAGTTGTATTTTTCTTGTAATTTCCATGCCCTGTTTTCAATTTTTTAAACATTTTCTTTAGTTCTTTTCTATTTTTATCCAATTTAATTATTTATTTTATTTTAGAAATGATAAATAAATTATTTTATTTCAAAAATTTTATTTAGAATATTTTTAAAATGAAGTAGATTTTTTTCAAAGCCATTGATGTTTTAATTGTAATTTTTGAACCCTATTTTCAATTTTTAAGCAATTTCATTGATTCTTTTTATATTTTCTTTAAATTTAATTATATATTTTTATTTTATTTCAATTTTTTTAGGTTTTAGATGTACTTTTTGAAGTTTATTTTTTTTTACTTGATTTAAAAGAAAAGGAAGTATGGAAGGTTTTAAAAGCTAAGAAACGTAAAGTCGTTTCACCGTTTCTTTTTCAATCAATGCATCAATTTATTGTAGCCGTTCCTTTTCTTTTGCTTATTCACGTGAAAGTTTCTCATTCCATCAATAATACACATCCATTTCAGATCTGAGAAAAGAAAAATAAGCAATGACCTCTCTTCCTCCTCTCATTTTTCTACTTCTTCTTCTTTGTTTTGCTTGATTTTTGCCTTCCTTCTCTTGCTTTGTTTGGCCTAACACCTCCACCATCTCCTCCACCGACCACCACCACTTCCTTCCCCATATCATACATGACCAAAACCCTTCCTCCACTGACCAGCAAGTTCCATGACCATCCCATGATGCAAAATCCACAAAAACTATGTTAAAACTCCTTAAAAAGCATGTCTAGCCAACTAGTCTTCATCACCATCACCTTAGATTACCTTGGCCACCTCCGATTGCTCCACCACCACCTTGACACACCCCTAACCATCACCTTCATCCTCTGTCCAGAACTGAAACATGCCATAGCCGAGCCATAGATCCATGTAGCCTAGCCCAAAATGAACCAAAAACCCACTATTTGCATAAGCCTCTTCATATTCATGCATAGTAACTCCTCCACCACTTCAATACCTTGTAGCCATGCCTTATAGGATCCAAACCTGAACCAAAGTATGTCCAAAACTGAGATAAAACATTCCCTAAGACATGCTAGCAAGTGTAGAAGGCAAGGCAAAAGGCTGTGTATTTGTATCTCTTTTTATTTCAAAGTTATTCCTATTCAATGTTGTATTGAATTGTAATTTTATTTTGTTTTGTTTTGGGTTGTAACACAAGTTCTAAGCATGGATCTCTTCCCACTTGAGCCTATTGTTGTGTCATCGTGCCTACTGGATCCGTTGTGTCATTCTAATTGATATCTCCAGCAAAAAAAAGTGAGTATTTCTCACCAGACATTATGTACTTATATAAGTAGTAAATTGACACCCTGTGAATCTGTAGAACTATACTAACACGTTATAATTGCTTATATTATTATCATATGATGTCCACACAAGTTATTACATCTGTTATATCATATGTTACTGTTATTTCATGCTATTCTGTATATTTTATCAGTTTATCACACTGCAAGTTCCCTGTAAATTAGAAATCACTATGGGTTGAAATGATACATACCCGAACGGACTTTAGAATAAGGGAAAATTGTTATGGGCTGAAATAATAGGCCTGAATAATTTTTAATTTATTTCATTTACTTGGCACTGTGGGTTTGAAATGATAAAACCCGGATTTTCTTTGTAAATTACGGGTTGAAATGATATATTACCCGTATCACTTTTCCTAGTGTAGAAAATTATATACAAACCCATAGTTAATATATGTGTTCTAAAAATTTTAAAATTATTTTAGAAATGTAAATATTAAAACATTTTGATTTAAATCTAATTAAAAAGGATTTTTGTAAAATATTATTGATTTTCTGAATAATTGTAAGTAAAATGAATTAATGAAAAGTTAGAAAATTTTGAACGTAAGTTATTTTGGAAAATTTGATTTAATTATAGTTGGAAATTAAATTGAATATGAAATTATGATAAATTAATGATAATTTGAATTTAAATAAATTCAAAGTGATTTTAAATCATATTAATGATTTTTAATAAAGTTGAAATGTGAAATGAATGAACACTTTAAGTTGAAATTTTGAAATATAACTAAATTGGAAATTTATGAAATTGACTTAAAAGTGAACTTTTAGTTAAGTAAATAAAAATAAAACTAACTTATATTTGAGAATTTAAACTTAAATCTTAAGTTGAAATTTAATGCAATGAATTTAAAATTGAACATTGCAATTTAATAAGTGAATTATTATTAAATCTGATTTTTGAATGGAAATTTAACTTTATAAAATCATGAACTTGAGGAAAATTAAATGATGTTTATAAATGTGAAAATGTATGATTTTATGATTTAAAAATGTTTTAAATAAAAAAATATAATTGGTTGAGAAATTATATTTAATATTTGAAGTTAATTGACTACATTTTTGAAATGCTATTAATTACAATGTAAATGATATTACAGCATTTGTAAATGTTGTAGTTGATGATAATGAACTAAAAAGCTAAATTGAATTAAAAGCTATTATAGAAATTTTTGTAAGTGCTATAATTTTTGAATTTAACTAAGTTTATTAGAAATTGAAGTAAACCCTATTACAACATTTTAAAATGTTGTCTTTTGTTAAATTGAACCGTTTTGAATGTATCTTTCCGTAGCGTTTTCTAAATGCCACAAAAAGTGAATTTTCACTGTTTTGATAAACTTAAGTGAATAAATGAACTTTAGAAGTTGAAAATTTTGAAAATTTAATAATTTAATTAATGAACATAATAACTTCATTTTAATGATTAAAAATGATTTTTTTTTGAATATAAACTGTTCTGAAATGTGAATTGAAATGGTATTTTAAATTGAATAAAATGAATAATGATTTGAAATGAATGTGGTTTTGAAAAGAGATAATATTTTGTTATATTAAATGATTGAAATGTTGTTTTGAAAAGATATGATATTTTGATATATTAAAATGATTTAAAAATGGAGTTTTGAAAGATATGACATTTTGATATTAAAATAATTTGAAAGGAAGTGCTGAAAGATATGATATTTTGGAAATGAAGCTTTGTAAGGTTATGATATTTTGATATATTAAAATGATTTGAAAGGAAGTTTTGAAAGGATATGATAATTTAATATATTGAAATGGTTAGAAATGACTTGATATTTATTTTGATACATATTTGAATTGAAAGATAAGGTATGATGATATATTGAAATGGTTTGGAAATGATTTAATCTTTATTTTGATAAAGATTTGGGTTGAAATGATATTTTATTTTGAAGTATATAATATTGTTTTAAAGTTATAACTACGGGTTATAAGAACGATTGGTTGTTAAAGAAACCGGGATCGAATATTGTCTTATAGCCGGCTAATACCGAAAACCACTTTAACAACTGTGTACGCGGTGGAGATTCCACAATAAAGTAGGATGGTGGCGACGTTCTCGAGGTATATTACGTGGACCCAACTCCTGTGAGTTGGCATAAATGACTAAAACAGGAGCTATACCGGGCTACACAAAGGGTCGCACCCTTTCATCGAGCATGCTCCATCGGAAACCATTCTATTACTTTTGTGATTCGATATGTGGCGCCACTTTGATTCGGGGGTATTGTTCGAGGTGGGCGGAAGCTGCTGGCTTGCCGTCACCACCGATCCGGGAGTGCAAACGGTGTATCCACCCTGGCATTGCCTCGCGTGCCGTGTCATCTCCTTATATTGAGCCCACTACGATTTTGGTTTTAAAGATCCGACCGCGTTAAGGTTCACCATCCCCTTAACGCTATTTTCTATATGATTATACTTTACTGATTAAACACTACTATATATAGCGCAATATACTACATAGTAAATAGTTTAATGGATCCTTAGAGGATGGGCCGTCCCAAGAATCTTCTAAATTACTTGTACTTTTGCTACAGTTCACTTGAGTTGGTTTACATTGTATAAGTATGTATGTCCTGACTCGAGTGTTGTATTTTTATTTACGCTCGGGTCAGCTTGAGTTATTCACAGATTTGGATTTCCACTTTCTGGAGATTGGAATCGCTGGAGATCATCTACTTGTCAAGTTTCATCTTTTCAGTTCGGTTGTTCTATTCAGCTTGTACTTGGTTATTATATTTAAACTTCTGTTGTGCTTTATTTCTTCTATTGTATCTTATGTAACTCTGATATATTTATATAGTAGCTTCATGAACTACTATCTCTTTTACTTCCGCTGCATTATTATTACTCTGTGTCTGTGATCTGTGATTTTTATTTACTGCATATTCTGAGATTTGCCAAATTTTTATTTACAACGCGGTATTTTGAGCAATTCAATTCCGGCAAGAGTGTCTTCCTATACACTTATAATGGATGCGAATGGTTGAAAATATCGGGTCGTTACAGTTGGTATCAGAGCCAGGTTGCTCTAGGCAAAACTCAGCATATAGAGTGAATGTATTTATAGAATCTCTTTCATTCGAGTTTGAATCTCTTCCTTTTTGACTCGATTCCTTTGAATTTTGGAACATTCCCTACGGTTCCAAAATCCATTCGTATCCCTCAGTATTCATCTTCTTTTGACTTTGGAGTATTCCATAACTCCGCTTCGAATGATCTTTCTAGTGAGTCGGCAGTCACGCCAATTTCAAATTGAATTGAAAAGGGGGGGAAAACTCCTTCACAATTAGCATCGATTCACCAAAGATTTGTATTTATCCTTGGTTTAGATGCTAATATCTTTGGTTATCCCAAACTCTAACTCTTGAGATCGAATGTGAAAAATCCACATTGATCTTATTCTTTAAGTCACGGTTGACCCGGTAAAAGTTCCCCGTGATTTATTTAAGCTTATCCACCTCTCTACTCTGTTATTTAATCATCTTGTCTTTTGTTTCCAATCTATTCTTCCAAACATTTTGAATTGTACTTGTAAATCTATGTTTTGTTTATATATTGTGTTGTTTGAGTTGTTGATGTTGAGTTGGGTTTCTGATCAATTCATCTGATCAACACTATCGATAGGATTTCTAAAACACTCTGACAGAATAAACTGACACAATATTATTTTAAAATTTGGTTAATGAAATAAATTTTGATATATAAGTAAATTTATGGAACTTAATAAACTGATTTAAATTGATTGTTTGAAATGATACTTAATTTATCATTTATTGTTTTATAAATGAATTTATAGATAATTGTTTATAAATTGATTTGGGAACTGAAATGAATTTAGGACAAGAAATTTGAGAATTTAATTTCCGATGGTTTCAAACCTTGTGTTTAAAGTTTTAAAAGGTTATATTATTTAAATTATTTTTGAATAGAAATTTGTTTCCAAAGAATTTTAAGTTTAAAATTAGTGCTCTTCTCTTTGTCGCTGGAAAATAACTTCGGTGATGATCGCGACATCATCGATGTTCATTTTCGAGTTTTGAAGTTAAGAGACTGTTCTGTAGTCTTGCTACAGCTTTGTTTTGGGGAATTTAATTGATTTGAATTTCTAAAATATGACTTGATTTATAATATATATATATAGATATATGATTGAAATTTGATTTGACATATTATGTGTATATTATTACTTATCTCTAAATGGTTTGAATGTAATCGTTCTTAAATTTTATTTTAAAGAATAATTTCAATTATATAAAAAAAATCAATCAGAATTTTAGATGAATATCAAGCATGAAATGATTTAATTGGAAAGTTTGTTTGTATAATACAATTGCATTCAAATATAACTTACCTAAATTTCAGAAGTTAATAATGTAATTGGATAATATACAATATAAAAAGATTTCATAAATAAAATTTGAGTAGTTATAATAAATGTTATACACTTAAATTTTAAAACGATTAACAGAGGTAAATATAATAAAGGGTAATTGAATAACTTACAATAAAATAATGTTAAAAGAACTAAGAATAAAAGAAAGCAGCTACAATAAGTATAAGTATGTTTAACATAAATGATAAATATATTGAGCGAAATAATTTTAATTTTAATTAGGAATAAAGAAGAATAAAATTTATGAAGTACATTGTGAGTGTAATAAATGATTATTTTTCAAACCCATGATTTTAAAAATTATTAATTTAAGATGATTGGATAATAAAATAATGAAATTTGAGATAGTTAACGATTTATTTAACTGATAAAAAAATTAAGTTGAAATTTCCATGCTTTCAAATTTATTTCCTTATTTTGTTTTTCAAATTATCTTTTGTTGTCCTTATTATTCTTATCTTCCTATAGACTGGTATAGGCATCTTTCTATAATCTTTCTGTTTAGAAATCTTTTTATAATCTTTGATAAATCTGCACCTTGTTAAACTTACCTATCACAATAGTTATCATGTATAATTTCCTTCTCCTTGTCATCTTGTCCTAATCTTGTTTCACTCTATCTTTTTCTGTGCTTTCCCGTACCTCATTCCTTTTCGGGGATGAAAAGTTTTGAGTGGGGGAGAGTGTAACAACCTTGTATTTTGTGATTTTTTTGTATATTATAATTATTTTAATTAAAATTTTGATTTAAAACTTATTTTATTTATTTTGAATGATAAAATTTAGTTTTGATATGAACTATCATTCCAAAGCATGACATAAAAAGAATATTTTCCAAAAAGTGAGTTTTTGGTCAAAATAGTCAAACTTTGACTTTTATTTTAAAATTTTAAAAGTTTGAAAATTTAAATTTTTTCTTTTATTTTTAAAGTACATAAAATTTTAGGAACACTCCTTTTTGTTTCGTTGGAAACGGATTTAAATTGTGAAAGTTATGTATATTTCAATATTGAGTGCAATTCGTTTATTCTGCAATTTTGTTAATTTAAATAGTATAAATTTTATTTTTCTTTGTCATATTTTTTTGTAATATGTATTGATATGTTATTTTATGTATGTTTTTGTCTTTTAATATTTTTGAAGTGAGGCAGGAATTTTTCTAGAGCCAGTTGTATTTTTCTTGTAATTTCCATGCCCTGTTTTCAATTTTTTAAACATTTTCTTTAGTTCTTTTCTATTTTTCTCCAATTTAATTTTTTATTTTATTTTAGAAATGGTAAATAAATTATTTTACGTAAAATTTTTGCTTTAGAATATTTTTAAAATGAAGTAGATATTTTTTCAAAGCCATTGATGTTTTAATTGTAATTTTTGAACCCTGTTTTCAATTTTTAAGCAATTTCCTTAATTCTTTTTATATTTTCTTTAAATTTAATTATATATTTTTCTTTTATTTCACTTTGTTTAGGTTTTAGATGTACTTTCTAAAGTTTATTTTGTTTTACCTAATTTAAAAGAAAAGGAAGTATGGAAGGTTTTAAAACTTAAGAAACGTAAAGTCGTTTCACCGTTTCTTTTACCGTTTCTTTTTCAATCAATGCATCAATTTATTGTAGCCATTCCTTTTCTTTTGCTTATTCACGTGAAAGTATCTCATTCCAT
This sequence comes from Allium cepa, assembly GCA_030765085.1. Taxonomy (NCBI): domain Eukaryota; kingdom Viridiplantae; phylum Streptophyta; class Magnoliopsida; order Asparagales; family Amaryllidaceae; genus Allium; species Allium cepa. Next base: position 576,795,859 of record CM060943.1, on the reverse strand, counting down.
CAATAATACACATCCATTTCAGATCTGAGCAAAGAAAAATAAGCAATGGCCTCTCTTCCTCCTCTCATTTTTCTACTTCTTCTTCTTCTTTGTTTTGCTTGATTTTTGCCTTGCTTCTCTTGCTTTGTTTGGCCTAACACCTCCACCATCTCCTCCACTGACCACCACCACTTCCTTCCCCACATCACACACGACCAAAACCCTTCCTCCACTGACCAGCAAGTTCCATGACCATCCCATGATGCAAAATCCACAAATACTATGTTAAAACTCCTTGAAAATCATGTCTAGCCAACTAGTCTTCATCACCATCACCTTAGATGACCTTGGCCATCTACTATTGCTCCACCACCACCTTGACACACCCCTAACCATCACCTTCATCCTCTGTCCAGATCTGAAACATGCCATAGCCGAGCCATAGATCCATGTAGCCTAGCCCAAAATGAACCAAAAACCCACTATTTTCATAAGCCTCTTCATATTCATGCATAGTAACTCCTCCACCACTTCAATACCTTGTAGCCATGCCTTATAGGACCCAATCCTGAACCAAAGTATGTCCAAACCTGAGCCAAAACATTCTCTAAGACATTCTAGCAAGTGTAGTAGGCAAGGCAAAAGACTGTGTATTCGTATCTCTTTTTATTTCAAAGTTATTCCTATTCAATGTTGTATTGAATTGTAATTTTATTTTGTTTTGTTTTGGCTTGTAACACAAGTTCTAAGCTTGGATCTCTTCCCACTTGAGCCTATTTTTGTGTCATCATGCCTTCTGGATCCGTTGTGTCATTCTAATTGATATCTCCAGCAAAAAAAAAAGTGAGTATTTCTCACCAGACATTATGTACTTATATAAGTAGTAAATTGACCCCCTGTGAATCTGTAGAACTATATTAACATGTTATAACTGCTTATATTATTATCATCATATGATGTCCACACATGTTATTACACCTGTTATATCATATGTTACTGTTATTTCATTCTATTCTGTATATTTTATCAGTTTATCACACTGCAAGTTCCCTGTAAATTAGAAATCACTATGGGTTGAAATGATACATACCCGAACGGACTTTAGAATAAGGGAAAATTGTTATGGGCTGAAATGATAGGCCTGAATGATTTTCAATTTATTTCATTTACTTGGGACTGCGGGTTTGAGATGATAAAACCCGGATTTTCTTTGAAAATTACGGGTTGAAATGATATATTACCCGTATCACTTTTCCTAGTGTAGAAAATTATATACAGACCCGTAGTTAATATATGTTTTCTAAAAATTTTAAAATTATTTTAGAAATGTAAATATTAAAACATTTTGATTTTAATATAATTAAAAAGGATTTTTGTAAAATATTATTGATTTTCTGAATAATTGTAAGCAAAATGAATTAATGAAAAGTTAGAAAATTTTGAACGTAAGTTATTTTGGAAAATTTGATTTAATTATAATTGAAAATTAAATTGAATATGAAATTATGATAAATTTATGATAATTTGAATTTAAATGAATTCAAAGTGATTTTATATCATATTAATGATTTTTAATAAAGTTGAAATGTGAAATGAATGAATACTTTAAGTTGAAATTTTGAAATATAACTAAATTGGAAATTTACGAAATTGACTTAAAAGTGAACTTTTAGTTAAGTAAATAAAAATAAAACTAAGTTATATTTGAGAATTTGAACATAAATGTTAAGTTGAAATTTAATGCAATGAATTTAAAATTGAACATTGCAATTTAATAAGTGAATTATTATTAAATCTGATTTTTGAATGGAAATTTAACTTTATAAAATCATGAACTTGAGGAAAATTAAATGATGTTTATAAATGTGAAAATGTATGATTTTATGAGCAAAAATGTTTTAAATAAAAAAATATAATTGGTTGAGAAATTATATTGAATATTTGAAGTTAATTGGCTGCATTTTTGAAATGCTATTAATTACAATGTAAATGATATTACAACATTTGTAAATGCTGTAGTTGATTATAATGAACTAAAAAGCTAAATTGAATTAAAAGCTATTGTAGCAATTTTTGTAAGTGCTATAATTTTTAATTTAGCTAAGTTTATTTGAAATTTAAGTGAACCCTATTACAACATTTTAAAATGTTGTCTTTTGTTAAATTGAACTGTTTTGAATGTATCTTTCCGTAGCGTTTTCTAAATGCCACGAAAAGTGAATTTTCACTGTTTTGATAAACTTAAGTGAATAAATGAACGTTGGAAGTTGAAAATTTTGGAAATTTAATAATTTAATTATTGAACATAATAACTTCATTTTAATGATTAAAAATGATTGGTTTTTTGAATATAAACTGTTTTGAAATGTGAATTGAAATGGTATTTTAAATTGAATAAAATGGATAATGATTTGAAATGAATGTGGTTTTGAAAAGAGATGATATTTTGATATATTAAATGATTGAAATGTTGTTTTGAAAAGATATGATATTTTGATATATTAAAATGATTGAAAATGGAGTTTTGAAAGATATGACATTTTGATATTAAAATAATTTGAAAGGAAGTGCTGAAAGATATGATATTTTGGAAATGAAGCTTTGAAAGGTTATGATATATTGATATATTAAAATGATTTGAAGGGAAGTTTTGAAAGGATATGATAATTTAATATATTGAAATGGTTAGAAATGACTTGATATTTATTTTGATACATATTTGAATTGAAAGATAAGGTATGATGATATATTGAAATGGTTTGGAAATGATTTAATCTTTATTTTGATAAAGATTTGGGTTGAAATGATATTTTATTTTGAAGTATATAATATTATTTTAAAGTTATAACTACGGGTTATAATAACGATTGGTTGTTAAAGAGACCGAGATCGGATATTGTCTTATAGCCGGCCAATACCGAAAACCACTTTAACAATTGTGTACGCGGTGGAGATTCCAGAATGAAGTAGGATGGTGGCGACGTTCTCGAGGTATATTACGTGGACCCAACTCCCGTGAGTTGGCATAAATGACTAAAACATGAGCTATACCGGGCTACACAAAGGGTCACACCCTTTCATCGAGCATGCTCCATCGGAAACCGTTCTATTACTTTTGTGATTCGATATGTGGCGCCACTTTGATTCGGGGGTATTGTTCGAGATGGGCGGAAGCTGCTGGCTTGCCGTCGCCACCGATCCGGGAGTGCAAACGGTGTATCCACCCTGGCATTGCCTCGCGTGCCGTGTCATCTCCTTATATCGAGCCCACTACGATTTTGGTTTTAAAGATCCGACCGCGTTAAGGTTCACCATCCCCTTAACGTTATTTTCTATATGATTATACTTTACTGATTAGACACTACTATATATAGCGCAATATACTACATAGTAAATAGTTTAACGGATCCTTAGAGGATGGGTGGTCCCAAGAATCTTCTAAGTTACTTATACCTTTGCTACAGTTCACTTGAGTTGGTTTACATTGTATAAGTATGTATGTCCTGACTCGAGTGTTGTATTTTTATTTACGCTCGGGTCAGCCTGAGTTATTCACAGATTTGGATTTCCACTTTCTGGAGATTGGAATTGCTGGAGATCATCTACTTGTCAAGTTTCATCTTTTCAGTTCAGTTCTTTTATTCAGCTTGTACTTGGTTATCATATTTAAACTTCGGTTGTACTTTATTTCTTCTATTGTATCTTATGTAACTCTGATATATTTATATAGTAGCTTCATGAACTACTATCTCTTTTACTTCTGCTGCATTATTATTACTCTGTGTCTGTGATCTGTGATTTTTATTTACTGCATATTCTGAGATTTGCCAAATTTTTATTTACAACGCGGTATTTTGAGCAATTCAATTCCGACATGAGTGTCTACCTATACACTTATAATGGATGCGAATGGTTTAAAATATCGGGTCGTTACAGTTACCATCTCCTTATGTTTTCGTTGGAAAGATTCCTGGTTGGAAAAATAAATCATCTTCCCCATCAGTTTCTATCCTCCCTTCTGGTTCCCCGAACACTGAGAATACTAATCCCTCATCCATGTTTATTGGTCCCATCTTAATTGACGAAAGACTATCTAAAGGCTCTCCTTCGACAAGGAGAAAGGAAGGAACGATTCATATTTCTATATAACCCTCATGATTACACATCAATTAGCTGCCTGGAACATAAGAGGAGCTCATTTCATGGAAAAATTGGATCAAATCAAAATTCTTATTCAATCTCACATTCTTGACTTAAGAGAAGTTCTTGAAACCAAGCTTGATCTCTCTCATACCCTAGCTGCTTGCAATTACATTAACAGTAACTGGGCTTTGCATCATAATCTCCTTGAAGCACCTTATGGGAGAATTATGGTGATATTCAACCCTCTAATATACTCTCTGTCTCCTATCCTTGTCTCCCCACAATTTATCCACTTCCATGCTTCTTTCATCCCTGACGCCACTTCTTTCTACCTCACCATAGTCTATGCTTCAAACACCCCATCTATCATACAGTCTTTGCTTCAACAAATTCCTGCTTTCCGACAAGAATCCCACCCTTGGCTTATTCTTGGTGATTTTAATAACTGCTTAAATGTTGACGACAAAATTGGTGGTTTGCCTCTTGCTCCAAAAGACATTCGGCCTCTTAATATTGCCATCCAGGACGCAAATCTGATGACAATCAATAAATCAGGATCCAAGTTTTCTTGGAGTAATCGAAGTAGCACTAGGCGTAGAAATCTGTCCACCATTGATCACTCCTTTTGTAACTTAAAATCTTTATTAACATGGCCCTCCCTTTCTGCTCACTTTCATCTTCCAATTCTGTCTGACCACTCCCCCATCATTCTCTCTATTGGTCCATCTGCCATGCTTGAGAAAAGAAGCTTTAAATTCTATAATATTTGGTCTAATAAACCAGAGTATAATGATATAATACGAAAAGCCTGGTCCAGCTCTTTTTACGGTAATCCCACTTTTAAATTTTGCAGGAAACTGAAGCAGGTAAAACATGCTCTCAGAGGTTGGTCCAAGTGCAACTTTGGGAAGGGAACTCTGAAATCAGAGACCATCAGGAAGAAACTGGAAGAAGTTCAAGTAAAAATGCATAACCGTCCTAATGATGATGACATTGCGGCTCATGAGAGTACTCTCTTTCTTGCTCTGGCTGATGCCTTAAAGATGGAAAGCTCTATGAGGAGACAACAACTAAATACAAAATGGATCACAGAGGGAGATAGTAACACTGCTTATTTCCATGCTGCAATTAAAGCTAAGCAAGCTCAAGACCAAGTAGACCGTATTCAGGACGTAAATGGAGTTCTGCTCACCTCTCCTCCTGATATAGACAATGCTCTGGTTAACTATTTTTCTGGCCTTCTTGGAAACTATGTGAACTTTGAACCTAACCTTCAGCTTATTGAACACATTGACCTCCCCTCCATAAATGTTACCCAAGCTGACTAACTTATCTCTGTTGTCACTGATGATGAAATTAAATTCACTCTCTTCGGTATGAATAAAAAATCTAGCGGTGGTCCTGATGGATTTGATGTGCAATTCTTCACACACAATTGGGATGTCATTAAATCTGACTTCTGCCTTGCTATCCACAATTTCTTTTCTAAATTCAAGTTGCTGAATGAAGTCAATGCAACAAATCTGGTCCTCGTTCCCAAATCCCGCCCTCCTTCAGATGTTTCCTTGTTTATACCCATTTCTTGTTGCAACGTGTTGTATAAGTGCATTTCCAAGATTATAGCTACAAGACTTAAAACAGTTCTGCCTAACCTTATTTCATCTAATTAGGCTGCCTTCCTCCCTAAAAGAAACTCCCTAGATAATGTGATGTTAGCACATGAGCTTCTCAAGGGGTATGGCCGCGCTCACTCTTCTTCGAGTGCTATGTTGAAACTTGATCTCTTTAAGGCCTATGACAGTGTTCAATGGACTACTATCGTTAGAATCACGGCTTTGATGGGTTTCCCGAAGCCTTTTGTCGCCTGGATTTTCATTTGCATATCCTCTCCAACTTTTTCTCTTAAACACAATGGAAAAGTTACTGGGTATTCTAAGAGCAAACAAGGCATTCGCCAAGGTGATCCGCTATCTTCCAACATATTCCTCTTAATTATGAAGTGTCCGACTTGTATGCTTAATGCCAAATTTCGCTCCAAAGAGATTAAGCTCCATCCAAACTGCAAACAACCTATGATCACTTCCCTCCTCTTCGCTGATGACATTATGATCTTCACTTCCCCTGATTGTGAATCCATAGCCAATATAAAAATTAACCTTGACACTTTTTACTCTTGCTCGAGTCTTAAGCTTAGCCTCTCCAAATCCTCTATTTTGTTTACTGGAATTCCTCCCTCATTATCCTTTGAATTGACTGCTTCTTTTGGTTTTCAATCCATGCAAGGTGATATGGTTTAGCTGGGTATCCCTCTCTACTCTTCTAGAGTCACATTTGTCAACTGCCTTCCGCTTTACAATAAAATTATTAAAGTGCTTGATAACTGGGTAAACTGTTTTCTCTCGCAGGGCGGTAGACTCGCCTTAATTAAATCAATGCGCTTCTCCATTATGGTCTACTGGGCTAGAACCTAACTCCTTCCAAAAAAACTACTTCGTCTTATCAAACATGCTATGTTGCGGTTCTTTTGGACTGGCAGCATTCACAACAGGAAGCCCATTCCTTGTTCCTCTGATACCATTAAACAACCTCTGTCTTGTGGGGGCTTGGGAATACTTAACATCGAGAGATGGAATACGGCTGCTGTCAGTCAACATGTTAACTCGTTACTTTCTAATAAAAACAGCCTTTGGGTTGAATGGACCATCATCCACAACATAAAACATAAAAGCTTTTGGACAATGGAACCCCCGTTTAGCTGCAGTTGGATTTGGCAAAAGATTCTGTCATCACGTACCACTTTCCTGCCTTATCTCAGACATTTACTCTCTCGACAAAGCAATAAGCTATTATGGAATGATCCTTGGATAAGAAATGGTCTTATCCTGTCTGCTATCTTATCCCACCAACAAATATATCAATCTGCAATAAACTCTGATGCAAAAGCTATTAACTTCATTGTGGACAATAAGCTAACCCTCGCTTATACAAGTAATCAAAATTTGAAAGACTTCTGGGCTAGCGTTAGTGACTTTAACAACTCCTTTCCAGATGTTGATGAGCTTCTCTGGGATGGTAAGCCACACTTAATAAAGCATGTTTATCACATAATATTTACAACTCAACGTAAGCCAAAGTTTCCATGGCACAAGATTGTTTGGAATAAACAGTCCACTCCCACCGATAATCTCATGCTGTGGAGAGTACTAAATAATGCTATCGTGACTAAAGACAGGATGTCTGCGCTTGTGAGTGTTTCTGATCTCATGTGTGTGTTCTACAAAAGTGAAATTGAGAGTCGAAAGCACCTCTTCTTCGACTGCAGGTATCTGCATCTTATTTGGGAGAGGTTGATGGATATTCTCGGAAGAACTTGTGTGCCTATTCAGTCATCATTCGAGTAGGACCTGATTTTTAAGTCCACAAGAAGGAGGGATGATGCCGGCGATTTACTTTGCTTTTGTCTTAAGAAATATATCCAAATTATCTGGAGGGAAAGAAATCAGAGAAGTTTTAACAATGTGGAACGATCCCATTTGCAGCTGTGGATTGTGTTGAAACAAAACATTATGCATGATCTACAGGTTTGCAAGTCCTCTCTAATCCCCATGCTTCGGGATTGGTAGGTCTTCTTGTTGGCTTCGGGGTCCACTTCAAGCTGTCTCTCCTTTTTCTTCGAGTCGTCGCCCTAGTCTTCCATGTTTCTTGCCATGGGTTATGCTTGATATTTCTTGCCTAGTGCTTGCAGTCAGCTCCGTGCTATTTTCGTTTTATCTCGTGTATTTGTTCTTATTTTTTTGTTTTCTTATGACCCGCTCTTTGTTTCTCTACTGTTTTCTCCTACTCAAAGCCTGTTTTGAGTAGTTTTCCTTTTCTTCGAAATAAAATCTAGTAAGGGACCAGCCAACCTCGCTAGCTTTGCTAAAAAAATATAATTTAATTAAGATTGATTTAAGTAAAATGAAATATGTTTAAGGATTTATTAAATTTGTATTGTAGAAATAGATTTGTGGAATAATTTTATAAGCTAAGGTTGGAAGATATATTTGAGACTTATTTGAAATTGGATTTAATTAAGGATTTTATTTAATTAAATCGATTTAAACCTATTGAATTTGAAACTTTAAAATATGATTTTATAACTTGATTTTAATTTAAGTAATTTAATGGATATGTCATATCTAAAGAAATCGAAGGTAATATTTAAAAGAATGTAATTTAAGGTTATTTAAATGATAATAGATTTATTAAGTGAATATTTCAAAACTAAATATTAATGAAGTTAAAATAATATGTATATATGAAATTATCAATTTAGTTTTGGAAGTGTTATAATTTGGAAATATATATATATTTGGAATGGAAATGATCTTTGTTTTGAAGTATAAATTATTTTTGAAATGACCATGGTGTTATAGTGTTTCTACATTGTTGATAGTTCCACGGATCCTTGGAGGATGGTTATCCCAAACATCCTCTAAGTTAATTATATTTCAGTTGATATTTCACTTGAGTTGGATTTAATGATATAAGAATGTTAATCCTGACTCGAGCGATTTGTGTTTTGCATTAAGCTTGTGTCAAACTGAGTGATACAGCATTTGAGACTCACCCTTGGAGTTTGGAGCTTCGCTTTGAGATCCAACTATTGATTCAGCTTTCAGCTTTTTCAGTTGATTTGTTCAGAGTGGTCATCTGTTTGTACTAAAGACTTCACTGTATTTGGGATATTCTGTTGTATTTTATTTCTAACTCTGATGTTTTTACTATAGCTTCATGAACTAATATTTGTATATTCCGCTGCATTATATTACTCTGTACACTGTGTCTGTGATTCTGTGATTGATTTATTTACTGTATATGCTGAGTTTCGCCAAATTTTAATTAACAATCTGATATTTTGAGCAATTCAAGTCCGGCATGTACGGATGCGAATGGTTGAAAATATCCTGGTCGCTACAGTTGGTCATTTGCTATTTTCTGTTGTCAAATATGTTAAATTTAATATATTTTGGACAGTATATCTTTTTCCTTGTTAGCATTAAAATTGCTTTTGGATAATTCTTTCTATTTACGGACACAGTCCAAATCACTGTTCTATATTTGGAAATAGAAGATTTATGGACAACGGCATAGGCACAAATATGTACTGTTAGTGATATGGATGTCATATTGATTAGGCATGTAAAAGGCAAGTATAAAATCATTCCAAACAAATATTAACACCTCCAAGCCCGGAAAGAGTAAATTTGGCTAAGTATAAAATTTTAAGTAGGATGAATAATGCAGTAAAGAGAGTAAAGAAGGAAGGTATGACATAAACATGCTCTGTTCATATTGATGTCATATTGATTGAGCATGTATGTAATAGGCTTTGTTATATTGTTTATGTCATATTGTTTATGGCACATGTATATTAGTAATAATGAGACACAAAGGAAAGTAGTTCAAAATTAGCTCAATCAGTAATAGTAGGTATGGACGACAAACAGAAGAGAAACAGTGAACAAAGGACAATTCATTTACTAGCAGTAGCTGCGGACAACAAACAAGAAACAACTTTAACAAATGCAACTAAGAAATAGAAAAATAACAGAAAGAAAGTTGTCTAAACCAAGAGAACTAAACCAAAGAGGAGTTGACTAACAACAAACAACAAACACCCATTAGATCAGCCAACAAATCATAAGTGTCCATTTTTCTCCGCCCACTTAATCTGTAAGTTGACAAACAGCAAAGGAGTTAGTTGGGAATAAATATGATAACAACCATCAACACTACCATTATGTTACCACGCCGCTAAATTATCATCTGATTACTCAAGGTTGCTGTAGGATGAAGGTTGTTGCTGAATTTCCAACTTTGTATCATCAGCTCCCATTTCTTTTGCACCGTCAGGTTCCTTTTCTTTTGCATCATAACCTAACTTTGCTATTGTGGAAGGATCATGTGCTCCAAGTCCAACTATATCCTTTGAATCAATATGCTATTTGGATGCTAACTTAGCATCATCATTTGGATCCATCTTAATGGTCACAATTCTTTTTGGTAAGTTAGCTGATACCTCCACTGCCTCAACTTTCACTGCAATCGTTTTTTCAATATTTTTGCTTCTCTCTTTTGAGCCATTGCTTTCGGTCATTGTGGAATAAAAACAGTTAGGGAAGTAAGTAAAAATCTTGTAGAAATTTGAAGGAGCATGAAAGTACCAGCTCCATAATGAAACCTCTGCTTGAACTGGGAGAAAGAAAGAAAAAGAAGAAAAAAACGAAAAAAAACAGAGTTAGTAATCATTTAACAGCTGCATATACATATTTACTCAAACAGTTCATGTGCATATTGAAGAAAACGAGTAGAAGAGTAGGTAAGAAAGAGATGATACCGAGAACAAAAATTACAGCGTTGAATGAATAAGATGTAACGACCCACTATTTTGTACCATTCGAATTCGACAATAATAGAACATGTCGAGCTGGAATTGTTCAAAATACTGCGTTGTAGAATAAATTTGGCAAAACTCAGAATATACAATAAATAAATCACAGAATCACATACACAGATATCAGAATCTCGCAGCGGAAATTAAAATTTTAGTGGTTCATGAAGCCACTTATACAACTTTACAAACAGAACTTACATTGTCTATAATACTCAATACAATGCAAGACATAAATAGAGATAGAGTCTTCAAAGGTCTTGAATTCCAGAAAAGATAAAGGCTGAAACAACTTCCAGCAGCACGAATAATCTACTGAGTGTCCTAGCTACGGAGAAGAAACTGAAGCTGCAACTCAGGCTGACCCGAGCGTACAATAAAACAAAACACTCGAGTCAGGACATACATACTTATATAATGTAAGCTAAATCAAGTGTACTGTAATATATAGCAAGTAACTTAAAGGATGCTTGGGATCGCCCATCCTCTAAGGATCCGTTAAACTATTTACTATGTAGTATATTGCGCTATTATAATAGTGTCTATTTATAAAGTAAACATACTTATTTCTTAGCATTAAGGGGTTACCCATATAGCCCTTAACACGTAATAGTCCCAGTAGTCCATCCAATATCATAGCTCCTCCTACTCGGGAAGCAACTAGAGGATACCACACGGGCTACGGGAGAAAACCAAACTCGTACAAGGCTCGATATGGTAGGTGACATGGCACAACTAGGCAATGCCAGGGTAGATATACCAATTGCTATCCGGACCGGTGGTAACGCGAAGCCGCAGCAACCGCCCACCTCGAACAACACTCCCAAATCAAAGGGTGCACCCAAACAATCACATAAGCAATAGAATGGTATATGAAGAAGTGCGTTCGATCAGAGGAGCTACCTCATTAATCCGAGAATCGCTCCTGTTTTAGCCACCTTATGCCAACTCACGGGAGTCGGGTCCACGTATATACCTTTCAAGAAACCGTCACCACCATCCTACTTCATTCTGGAATCTCCACCGCGTACATGGTTAGTCAAAGTGGTTTTCGGTATCGACAGAGAGTATGTCCATATCCGATCCCGGTCTCTTTGCCAACCAAACGTTATTATAACCCGTGGCCATTTAAAAACAGTTTATACTTTAAACCAGAATAATCATTTCCGTTTCAAAACTATAGATACGATATCATTTTAAAGCCCAAAACAATATGATATCGTTATATTCAAAATATAATTCTTTCCAAAACTATATTGCTTAAAATTTATAATATCTGGAAACCAACCATTTGAATTATATCTTCAAAACATATTATTCTTGGAAATTTACTTTAAAACCATAACTCCCAAAACACAAATGGTTCGGATATTTAACGGTATATAGAATAAATGGGTTAATTTTATGGTTACTTTGTAAAGAAGAGAATTTACATAGCTTTACAAATAATTCCTCTATTTAAAGTTTTAAACCATAAATTAAATATCATTTTATGTTCCTAAAACATTACAATTCCCATATATATATTAATTTGGGGTATTTACTATTCAAAACTAAGTTTGGGTTTTATTCTTTCCCAAATCAATGTTTTTATTATTTAGTCTTGAATATTCCCATAATTTCCATAAATAAAACTCCAAATTTTTAGCCATTAAATTTTCAAAATTTACTTAATACCAGAATATTCATCTTTAATTTATTAAGGAAAATTCAGTTATAAATATTATGTCTGAAGTTTTTCCAAAACTTAAGGTAAAATAAAATTTATCCAATTCCATAAATTTTAGAGCAATCAAATTCTAGATTCCATAGCACTTAGGAAATGCTACCTAAAGTTATGGATAAAACTAGTCCAATTTCAAAAGACGGCATTTAAATGCTGTAATAGATTGTTTACTTAGTAAATATTTCCAAATATAACTTATTTATTTATTTATTAACTGAAATCTTATTCTTTCAAAATCCCGATTTACCAAATAAGTTATATTCCAAATTTTATTCAACCATTTATTTATTTTTATTTATAACTTATTAAAAATCAATATAAATTCCTTTAAAGATATAAATCGAATATTTAACTTCCAAAATAAAATTTTTAATATTTCAGAAAATATTATAAGGACCACGGGCCTGTATATAGTTTTCTAGCCTAGGTCAAGTGATACGGATTTATATCATTTCAACCCGTAATTTACAAAACCCCGGGTTCTATCATTTCAAACCCGCAATCCCAAGTTACCAGTTAAGCAGTTAACAGAATAAATGAACAATAATCATTTAGGCCTATCATTTCAGCCCATAACAATATATATATAACAGGGAACTTGCAGTGTGATTTAAGCAGTAAATAAACGATAACATAATATAACTGCAGATATAATACAACAGATGAATAACTGATGAGGTGTCAATTTAATTGGGGTCCATCATTCTATATTACACTACGGACGATAATAGTGAAATACAATCTTACACATACACTTGCAATAATTTACTAAAATATAAATACGTATGTCTGGTGAGAAATACTCACCTGAGAATTGCAGAAAATTTGAATTTCAAAAATGACGATTCTCCGGTAGAGACCGACAGAGGGTAACGATAAAATTTCTCGGATGTCGCCTAGATTCAAATCTAAAACAAAAATAAAATATAGGATACGCGACTTTAGAAATTACGGTCAAAGGAAAGATAAAATAGAACGAGAATCAGTTTGGCTTGCTCGACCACTCCACCGTGTAATATGACCAAAGTGTACCCAAAATGTGAACCGGGCTAACTCTAAAATTTACGACCAAATTTCCTAGAGGTCGACTAAACAATACGGTGAAGCTTTTTCTACTACGTGTCGTGATACACATGTACACGTGCACATTCCTATTATACTTACTTACGCATATGCATTCACACCAACACATGAGACACCACATCCTAACAATCCAACAGACTCATCCTTCCCCCAAAAAAAAAAAAAAAAAAAAAAAAATGTACAGATACATGTCAACAAGCCTCCTGCCTACTCTACTCCAAAATCTTTCAGACTTGATCAATGCAATATGCAGTCTCTTGTATACTAAACCTTCCTTTAGATCCACACCCTTGCATACAGTTTCATCTTAAGTTTAACTAAGTTTTAATCATTACTTTTCAGTTTAATTATTCATTAAATTATAAACTTCCCAGGCTACACTGTACATGCAGACCCAACAACTACTAACCCGAGGTCCTATCATCCTTGCTTCGAGTCAGAACCGGTCTAGCTTCGAGTCAGAGCTGATCCCGCTTCGAGTCAATCCGGACTTGCTTTGAGTCAAACTGGAAATGGTTGAACTATCTCAAATTACAGGAACTCTGTCCCCTCACTGCTCCTACCACTGACCTTCATCAGCCTCCACTACCTACCTACCATGGTCAGGTGTCAGTCCCCCATCAACCCTGGATTTTAGTGTGCTTCTGATGTGTGCAGACCTTGTGCACGTACACACCTTCTCCTGTTACAAATGTTCAACCCTGAACATTATACACCCCAGTTTTGGCCATCTCCTCTTCTTAACCTTTGGCACATATGCAAACTTAATCTGAAACTCACCCCAAAGTATTTGTACCTACCCACCATTTGTATTTACTTTCTACTGCAATCTCTATTCAGTCTACCAATCTGTTTTACTGCAAACTGGAAGACCCCTAACCTAAGTTAAATCAGTATAATAGTATGCAGACTTACTCAACATACATGCAAGCTAAATTCCCTAACTCCTGTTCTACCAATTTCCATTTCAGATCTACCCAGGTTATACCATAGCCTTAAAATAAACTAAAATTTAACATAATCCAGGCTTTGAACTAAACAGCTACCTACCTCTCTTCCCATCATTCCAGTCCTAGGTACATATGTGGACTGCTAAAAAGACTTCCTCTTAGGCCTGAAAGAAATCTAAAGCTCATACCTTAGTCCCTATCTGCTCTGTAAATGGATACATCATCTACTGTCACTTACTTCATCTCCTATACAAACTTATCTTTTGAAGCCAACTTCTTCTCAATAAATCAGGTCAGAGAAAAATGCACATAGTGATACAAATGAACATATGTACTTGTGATACCAACATGGGTAGCCTACTGCTAAGGTTTCAAACATGCAGATTAAACTGAACTCACACCCAAGTATTAACACCCACCTAACATTTTTAACTTAGTTTTCACTTGTATTCAGTTAAATCTTAAGTTTAAGCTTAGTTTTGAAACATTTTACAGTTTATTTTTCTCAGATTTAAAACTTCCCAGTTCTAACTGCAACAGGCAAAGAAAACCCAACTACCCGAGAAGTTTATGCAAGATCTTCGGGAAACTATGCAATATCTTCGAGTCCATTAGTCCCTTACTTCAAGTTACCCATGTAACCCTCCATGCACTCACCTATTGCTCTCTGTTCATATGATTCTGAAACAACCCACCCAACTTCACTGATACCTTAACCATCAACCACTTCTCTTCTTTAGCATCACCCCCCCCAGTCATCTCAACTACCAGTCCAGTCATCATCCAAGGTTGATATGCACTGATGTACATGTGCACAGTTGCACCTGCACACTGGACTATGAACAAGATACTGCTACCCACTCCTCTTATTCCACTTCTGGCATCTACTACCCAAATCTTCTATTCATCATCAACCACTTCATCCAGCCAAGTCAATCTCATCTTCAAATCAGATGCACTTACACCAGTCTTGGTTGAACAAAATCAAGTTTTAGTGATGATATGGTCTTGATATCATAAGAGTGGAAACTTATACTCAGATTGCATTTCCTATTCCTCCTATGAACTCACATCTTCCCTAGCCTAAATACTTAAGGCAATTACAATCCTATCCCCCTTTAGATGCTGCAACCTATAACTCAGATTTTTGGAAAAAATATGAAGATAAGTTTATGACATATGTCCCAGTATATATATACATATGCCAACTATGTTTATGCCACAAATGCAACTGAAAACTCACATCCTATTCCCATATTTTCCGACTTAGTTCATGCAACTCAAACCCAGATCTTTGCTAAAATATGTAGACAAGTGATGTGTCATGGCCTAAGCAACACTGGGTGGCCGAGCAAGGCAGATGGGAAAAGAAATTAAAGAAGAACAGATAATATACCTGATGGATAGAGAGGAAGCAAGGCAGAATACAAGAGATGCAGAGCAAAAATGATGTACAGGAGCAAAGATTTATAGGCATAGTTTCGAATATAACTGCTGTCGAAATCAAGGGGAGGTAAATATGCAGTTACTTCTCAATTAACTTGCGTGATTTAAGGTTGATGACTGATGAAGCAAAAGTGAAAACAAAGTTTATACACACGTTACTTCTGATTTAAAAGCTTGCGAGGTTTCAGTACTTGATTCAAGTATTAAATCTTGTGTATAACTGATGGTAACGGGGCAGAGGAAATGGTTGATATGCACACTGGAGTGAATGCTTCAGCTTCACATGTCAATATGTACGTTACTACCTAAAACTAAAGCTTGCGTGATTCAAGTCTAGATTACCCATTTGTACGTTACTTATGCATGCAAAAATATTCCCAGATTTTCTTGATAGCTTGCGTGATTATGGTGGTGCTGTAGAAAGCAGAGCATGAAGGAATATTGAATATGCACGTTTTAAATATCAAGCATGCACGTTTGAATGTTACCATAAGTTATATACATTTTGATCTGGCAGAGAAAAGAAATGGCAAGCTTTGATTGAAATAAATGAAATGGCAAGAATAGGCAAAGACTTTGTGATGGGAAAGCATATACAAAATTTAAGATAATCTGACAGTTATACAAAAGTCGTTTCTTAAAATTTACCGACTGATATTTTACTCCCAAAATATTTGAAAATATGATTTTTACACTACGTTAAACAGACGCAGTCTAAAACATCAAAAAAATTTATAAAAATTACGTTTTAAAATCACACGTTATATTACGTTAATTATACCCTAAAATTGACGCGTCTTTTAAACGCGAATTTTTACCAGTTCAAACATAGCTTAAATTTTCACAGTTATTATTAAATTTTATTGACATATGAAATTTTATAAAATATATCTCCAAATTAAATAATTAAACTATATTGTTAAACACAATTTATATAAAATATATTTCGAAATTAAAATAATTAAAAGAAATAAATAGCCAAAAACTAGGGTTGTTACACTCTCCCCCACTTAAGAACTTTTCGTCCTCGAAAAGGAGCGAAAGAAAAGAAACAAAGGAAGATAAGCTAGATAAACAAGAACTTTAAACGAATAGTTCCGGATTTGAAGCACGAAGAAGATCCTCTAGAATCGGTTTTACCCTTTCAGGTTTGACCGTCAGTCTATGGGTGCTCAGGTCCCGATGAGTAACAAAGATTTCAAAGATCATAGAAAGATTTCTAAATAGACTGGTATAAGCAATAGTCTCCCCAATCCGTAGCAGATAGGGAAACCAAGGACTTTTAAAGATAGTTGAAAAACAAAATAAGATAATAAATTTTGAAATCATAATACTTTGAAAGTCATTAAATTTATAGATATTATCATTTATAAATCATACTACCAAATCATAACACTTTTAAAATAATCTTCATTTATACCCTTTGAATTCAATGCCAAATAATATTCATTTCAGGAAACAACTTTTATTAAAATCTCTTGGTTAGATTTAAGGTTCCTTATTAAATCAATTTTGATTATTAAGTTATTTAAATAAATTCCTTAAATTCCTTTTTCCTTATTTACCTCAATTAATCTTTTATAACTAAAATTTAAGTGTATAACATTTATTATAACCACTCAAAGTTTATTTATAAAATCCTTTTGTATTGTATATTATCCAGTTACATTGTTAACTTCTGAAAATCAAGGTAAGTTATATGAAATTGAGTATTATACAACTAAAACTTCCAAATTCAATTATCTCCAGTTTGAATTTCTTATTTATTTCCTTTTTGTTTTATTGAAATTTTCCTTAATATAAATTTCAAGAATTAAATTTCTGATTTCCTTCAACCCATTTAGAGATAACTAAATATATATACATAATATGTCAAATCAAATTTAAATTATATATCTATATATTAAGTCATACTTTAGAAATTCAAATCAATTAAAATCTCAAGGAAACACTGTAGCCAGACTACAAGATGGTCTTTTCACTTCGAAACTCGAAAATGAATGTCGATGATGCTGCAGTCATCACCGAAATTATTTCCCAGCGACAAAGAGAAAAGCACTAATTTTAAAATTCTTTGGAAACAAATTTCTATACAAAATACTTAATACATCCTTTTAAAATTTAAACACAAGGTTTGAAATTATCAGAAATTGAATTCTCAAGTTCTTGTTTAAATTCATTTTTGTTTCCAAATTAATTTATAACCATTGTTTTATATACAATTATTTATTTTAGCCAAACACATGGTTTACAAAAATAAATCAAACTATTATCTCTTGACAAATAGTTAAATTAATTATAAAATTCTGAAAATTATACCCATATATATAACATTAGATTTTATTTCAAATATAGAAATAAAATTTCAAAACAAGGATAGGGACTCAAATTTTGATGAACTCAAATCAAATAGAATTCAAGATAAGTTGAAATCAGAAGATCCGATGATTAACAAAATAAGGAACTGGCAAGTTTATATCAATCGCGGACAACTTGACCTAGTCATCCGTGGCTTAAAGAATCAGATCGATATGGTTGGGTAAATCCTTATTTGATCTGGAGAGATAGGGTTCAGAATAATCAAAGATACTAGCATATAAACCGAGGCTAAATATAAACCGCCGGTGAATCAATGCTGATTGTAAAGGAGTTTCACCCCTTTATTAGAACAATGGCGAGACCACCAATTCACTATAAAGATCACCCGAAGTGGAGTTACGGGATACTCCAAAATCTAAAGTAGACGAAAAGTGAGGGACACGAAAGAACCTTGGAACCATAGGGAATGTTCCAAAATTCGAAAAGGAAAAGATTCAAGCTCGGATGAATGTGATTCTATAAATCAAATTTACCATACATTCTAAGTTTTGCCTAGAGCCAAAGCTCTGATACCAGCTGTAACGGGCCGCGCCAGTGGGGTAACACCCACCGTAGCATACAACGGTACCTCTGTTCTGCCTTTACGGCTAGCCTCTCGACTACACCACCAACCTCCACGAGGACATGTAGGAGTAAGAGTCAACCGTTCGCTACCCAAACCAGGAAGCGAGAACCCCCTATCATGTTGCACCGAGTGCAGTGGCAGACACAGATATCAGAATCTCGCAGCGGAAATTAAAATTTTAGTGGTTCATGAAGCCACTTATACAACTTTACAAACAGAACTTACATTGTCTATAATACTCAATACAATGCAAGACATAAATAGAGATAGAGTCTTCAAAGGTCTTGAATTCCAGAAAAGATAAAGGCTGAAACAACTTCCAGCAGCACGAATAATCTACTGAGTGTCCTAGCTACGGAGAAGAAACTGAAGCTGCAACTCAGGCTGACCCGAGCGTACAATAAAACAAAACACTCGAGTCAGGACATACATACTTATATAATGTAAGCTAAATCAAGTGTACTGTAATATATAGCAAGTAACTTAAAGGATGCTTGGGATCGCCCATCCTCTAAGGATCCGTTAAACTATTTACTATGTAGTATATTGCGCTATTATAATAGTGTCTATTTATAAAGTAAACATACTTATTTCTTAGCATTAAGGGGTTACCCATATAGCCCTTAACACGTAATAGTCCCAGTAGTCCATCCAATATCATAGCTCCTCCTACTCGGGAAGCAACTAGAGGATACCACACGGGCTACGGGAGAAAACCAAACTCGTACAAGGCTCGATATGGTAGGTGACATGGCACAACTAGGCAATGCCAGGGTAGATATACCAATTGCTATCCGGACCGGTGGTAACGCGAAGCCGCAGCAACCGCCCACCTCGAACAACACTCCCAAATCAAAGGGTGCACCCAAACAATCACATAAGCAATAGAATGGTATATGAAGAAGTGCGTTCGATCAGAGGAGCTACCTCATTAATCCGAGAATCGCTCCTGTTTTAGCCACCTTATGCCAACTCACGGGAGTCGGGTCCACGTATATACCTTTCAAGAAACCGTCACCACCATCCTACTTCATTCTGGAATCTCCACCGCGTACATGGTTAGTCAAAGTGGTTTTCGGTATCGACAGAGAGTATGTCCATATCCGATCCCGGTCTCTTTGCCAACCAAACGTTATTATAACCCGTGGCCATTTAAAAACAGTTTATACTTTAAACCAGAATAATCATTTCCGTTTCAAAACTATAGATACGATATCATTTTAAAGCCCAAAACAATATGATATCGTTATATTCAAAATATAATTCTTTCCAAAACTATATTGCTTAAAATTTATAATATCTGGAAACCAACCATTTGAATTATATCTTCAAAACATATTATTCTTGGAAATTTACTTTAAAACCATAACTCCCAAAACACAAATGGTTCGGATATTTAACGGTATATAGAATAAATGGGTTAATTTTATGGTTACTTTGTAAAGAAGAGAATTTACATAGCTTTACAAATAATTCCTCTATTTAAAGTTTTAAACCATAAATTAAATATCATTTTATGTTCCTAAAACATTACAATTCCCATATATATATTAATTTGGGGTATTTACTATTCAAAACTAAGTTTGGGTTTTATTCTTTCCCAAATCAATGTTTTTATTATTTAGTCTTGAATATTCCCATAATTTCCATAAATAAAACTCCAAATTTTTAGCCATTAAATTTTCAAAATTTACTTAATACCAGAATATTCATCTTTAATTTATTAAGGAAAATTCAGTTATAAATATTATGTCTGAAGTTTTTCCAAAACTTAAGGTAAAATAAAATTTATCCAATTCCATAAATTTTAGAGCAATCAAATTCTAGATTCCATAGCACTTAGGAAATGCTACCTAAAGTTATGGATAAAACTAGTCCAATTTCAAAAGACGGCATTTAAATGCTGTAATAGATTGTTTACTTAGTAAATATTTCCAAATATAACTTATTTATTTATTTATTAACTGAAATCTTATTCTTTCAAAATCCCGATTTACCAAATAAGTTATATTCCAAATTTTATTCAACCATTTATTTATTTTTATTTATAACTTATTAAAAATCAATATAAATTCCTTTAAAGATATAAATCGAATATTTAACTTCCAAAATAAAATTTTTAATATTTCAGAAAATATTATAAGGACCACGGGCCTGTATATAGTTTTCTAGCCTAGGTCAAGTGATACGGATTTATATCATTTCAACCCGTAATTTACAAAACCCCGGGTTCTATCATTTCAAACCCGCAATCCCAAGTTACCAGTTAAGCAGTTAACAGAATAAATGAACAATAATCATTTAGGCCTATCATTTCAGCCCATAACAATATATATATAACAGGGAACTTGCAGTGTGATTTAAGCAGTAAATAAACGATAACATAATATAACTGCAGATATAATACAACAGATGAATAACTGATGAGGTGTCAATTTAATTGGGGTCCATCATTCTATATTACACTACGGACGATAATAGTGAAATACAATCTTACACATACACTTGCAATAATTTACTAAAATATAAATACGTATGTCTGGTGAGAAATACTCACCTGAGAATTGCAGAAAATTTGAATTTCAAAAATGACGATTCTCCGGTAGAGACCGACAGAGGGTAACGATAAAATTTCTCGGATGTCGCCTAGATTCAAATCTAAAACAAAAATAAAATATAGGATACGCGACTTTAGAAATTACGGTCAAAGGAAAGATAAAATAGAACGAGAATCAGTTTGGCTTGCTCGACCACTCCACCGTGTAATATGACCAAAGTGTACCCAAAATGTGAACCGGGCTAACTCTAAAATTTACGACCAAATTTCCTAGAGGTCGACTAAACAATACGGTGAAGCTTTTTCTACTACGTGTCGTGATACACATGTACACGTGCACATTCCTATTATACTTACTTACGCATATGCATTCACACCAACACATGAGACACCACATCCTAACAATCCAACAGACTCATCCTTCCCCCCAAAAAAAAAAAAAAAAAAAAAAAATGTACAGATACATGTCAACAAGCCTCCTGCCTACTCTACTCCAAAATCTTTCAGACTTGATCAATGCAATATGCAGTCTCTTGTATACTAAACCTTCCTTTAGATCCACACCCTTGCATACAGTTTCATCTTAAGTTTAACTAAGTTTTAATCATTACTTTTCAGTTTAATTATTCATTAAATTATAAACTTCCCAGGCTACACTGTACATGCAGACCCAACAACTACTAACCCGAGGTCCTATCATCCTTGCTTCGAGTCAGAACCGGTCTAGCTTCGAGTCAGAGCTGATCCCGCTTCGAGTCAATCCGGACTTGCTTTGAGTCAAACTGGAAATGGTTGAACTATCTCAAATTACAGGAACTCTGTCCCCTCACTGCTCCTACCACTGACCTTCATCAGCCTCCACTACCTACCTACCATGGTCAGGTGTCAGTCCCCCATCAACCCTGGATTTTAGTGTGCTTCTGATGTGTGCAGACCTTGTGCACGTACACACCTTCTCCTGTTACAAATGTTCAACCCTGAACATTATACACCCCAGTTTTGGCCATCTCCTCTTCTTAACCTTTGGCACATATGCAAACTTAATCTGAAACTCACCCCAAAGTATTTGTACCTACCCACCATTTGTATTTACTTTCTACTGCAATCTCTATTCAGTCTACCAATCTGTTTTACTGCAAACTGGAAGACCCCTAACCTAAGTTAAATCAGTATAATAGTATGCAGACTTACTCAACATACATGCAAGCTAAATTCCCTAACTCCTGTTCTACCAATTTCCATTTCAGATCTACCCAGGTTATACCATAGCCTTAAAATAAACTAAAATTTAACATAATCCAGGCTTTGAACTAAACAGCTACCTACCTCTCTTCCCATCATTCCAGTCCTAGGTACATATGTGGACTGCTAAAAAGACTTCCTCTTAGGCCTGAAAGAAATCTAAAGCTCATACCTTAGTCCCTATCTGCTCTGTAAATGGATACATCATCTACTGTCACTTACTTCATCTCCTATACAAACTTATCTTTTGAAGCCAACTTCTTCTCAATAAATCAGGTCAGAGAAAAATGCACATAGTGATACAAATGAACATATGTACTTGTGATACCAACATGGGTAGCCTACTGCTAAGGTTTCAAACATGCAGATTAAACTGAACTCACACCCAAGTATTAACACCCACCTAACATTTTTAACTTAGTTTTCACTTGTATTCAGTTAAATCTTAAGTTTAAGCTTAGTTTTGAAACATTTTACAGTTTATTTTTCTCAGATTTAAAACTTCCCAGTTCTAACTGCAACAGGCAAAGAAAACCCAACTACCCGAGAAGTTTATGCAAGATCTTCGGGAAACTATGCAATATCTTCGAGTCCATTAGTCCCTTACTTCAAGTTACCCATGTAACCCTCCATGCACTCACCTATTGCTCTCTGTTCATATGATTCTGAAACAACCCACCCAACTTCACTGATACCTTAACCATCAACCACTTCTCTTCTTTAGCATCACCCCCCCCAGTCATCTCAACTACCAGTCCAGTCATCATCCAAGGTTGATATGCACTGATGTACATGTGCACAGTTGCACCTGCACACTGGACTATGAACAAGATACTGCTACCCACTCCTCTTATTCCACTTCTGGCATCTACTACCCAAATCTTCTATTCATCATCAACCACTTCATCCAGCCAAGTCAATCTCATCTTCAAATCAGATGCACTTACACCAGTCTTGGTTGAACAAAATCAAGTTTTAGTGATGATATGGTCTTGATATCATAAGAGTGGAAACTTATACTCAGATTGCATTTCCTATTCCTCCTATGAACTCACATCTTCCCTAGCCTAAATACTTAAGGCAATTACAATCCTATCCCCC
Organism: Allium cepa; assembly: GCA_030765085.1. Taxonomy (NCBI): domain Eukaryota; kingdom Viridiplantae; phylum Streptophyta; class Magnoliopsida; order Asparagales; family Amaryllidaceae; genus Allium; species Allium cepa. Next base: position 576,772,255 of record CM060943.1, on the reverse strand, counting down.
TTTAGATGCTGCAACCTATAACTCAGATTTTTGGAAAAAATATGAAGATAAGTTTATGACATATGTCCCAGTATATATATACATATGCCAACTATGTTTATGCCACAAATGCAACTGAAAACTCACATCCTATTCCCATATTTTCCGACTTAGTTCATGCAACTCAAACCCAGATCTTTGCTAAAATATGTAGACAAGTGATGTGTCATGGCCTAAGCAACACTGGGTGGCCGAGCAAGGCAGATGGGAAAAGAAATTAAAGAAGAACAGATAATATACCTGATGGATAGAGAGGAAGCAAGGCAGAATACAAGAGATGCAGAGCAAAAATGATGTACAGGAGCAAAGATTTATAGGCATAGTTTCGAATATAACTGCTGTCGAAATCAAGGGGAGGTAAATATGCAGTTACTTCTCAATTAACTTGCGTGATTTAAGGTTGATGACTGATGAAGCAAAAGTGAAAACAAAGTTTATACACACGTTACTTCTGATTTAAAAGCTTGCGAGGTTTCAGTACTTGATTCAAGTATTAAATCTTGTGTATAACTGATGGTAACGGGGCAGAGGAAATGGTTGATATGCACACTGGAGTGAATGCTTCAGCTTCACATGTCAATATGTACGTTACTACCTAAAACTAAAGCTTGCGTGATTCAAGTCTAGATTACCCATTTGTACGTTACTTATGCATGCAAAAATATTCCCAGATTTTCTTGATAGCTTGCGTGATTATGGTGGTGCTGTAGAAAGCAGAGCATGAAGGAATATTGAATATGCACGTTTTAAATATCAAGCATGCACGTTTGAATGTTACCATAAGTTATATACATTTTGATCTGGCAGAGAAAAGAAATGGCAAGCTTTGATTGAAATAAATGAAATGGCAAGAATAGGCAAAGACTTTGTGATGGGAAAGCATATACAAAATTTAAGATAATCTGACAGTTATACAAAAGTCGTTTCTTAAAATTTACCGACTGATATTTTACTCCCAAAATATTTGAAAATATGATTTTTACACTACGTTAAACAGACGCAGTCTAAAACATCAAAAAAATTTATAAAAATTACGTTTTAAAATCACACGTTATATTACGTTAATTATACCCTAAAATTGACGCGTCTTTTAAACGCGAATTTTTACCAGTTCAAACATAGCTTAAATTTTCACAGTTATTATTAAATTTTATTGACATATGAAATTTTATAAAATATATCTCCAAATTAAATAATTAAACTATATTGTTAAACACAATTTATATAAAATATATTTCGAAATTAAAATAATTAAAAGAAATAAATAGCCAAAAACTAGGGTTGTTACATAAGAGGTGAGCTGAAACGATCTGCTGCATAATAAATAGAGAATGGATGGAAGAGAGTGGGCATGTGAAGAATTGCATGGGAAGTGGAGTGGAGTGACGTGAGGTAAACATGGAAACATGGGCTGGAGCAGTAACATTAACCTGGTAAACGGCGTTATATAGACAGCGACGTGGATTATTGTAGTACGTCTGATATATAATCAAGCTTAAATCTGATGCGTTCTTTATCTTTTGCTTGTCTTCCATAAACCTATTCCGTTATGTCTTCTCTATTTTGTTATATAGATATACTTATACTTTATATTAATATAAATATTAATTTAGTTAAAATTGGCCGAAAAAATATATTTAGATTGAATTAGTGCCATATAAACTTAGTTATTTGCTGCATATATAAGTTTATCACCTACCATTATAGTGACATATGCTACCAATTACACATTGACATTTATTGACCATTTGACACAATGTCAATTTCCCATTGTATCCCTAGGTTAGTTTATTCTTAAATATTATTATGATATTTTTATTTTGAATATGAACATCTCAAGGGATAGTATATAAAAATAAAATAAAATAAAATCAATAAAATGATTTTAAATCAAATAAACTATAAAATATTATTTTAAGCATTAAAAAACAAAGAAATATTTTAAATAAATTAAAATATTAAACAAACTCTTTTATTAATATATTATAAACTTTATTTAGTATAAATAAAATTTTAATCACATAAACGCAAATAAGATCATATGCAATTTGTTAAAAGGATTTTTATTTTTGAAATTAATCCTTTTAGCCCTACTGACAGTGCATTTGATCCAACTACAGTATCAAAGCGAGCAATTTTTTTGCCTGAATAATTAACCAAAATGTAGTATATTATCTTGGAAAAGGCCAAACTATGTTGGTGTCTAAGAAAAATGTGCTTAAACAAAGAAGAAGGTTACTCTCATTGAGAAACACTCTATGAATGTTAAACCTCCTAATCTAGTACCCTTTGCTTACTCGTTGGAATGGTCTATTTGTAGGATGTACCATTGTGGAAGACTCATACGTGTTACGGGTCTTAAGTTGATTCAAAAAAGCATATTTAAATATCATAACATAAATTTAAAATTGTTCTAAATTTAACTAACTAATTGCATAATTAAAGATTTACAAAATGCAAACTAAAAAATGTTTTGAATTAAAATTTATAAGGATATGAATATAATTTAAAGGTATTTAAACTTGTATTCATAATGGTTATACAAAGGTAAATTTGAAATTGTTTAAATTTATATACTTAAATAAATATAAATGATACATTTGTATTAAATTAAATTGCTTAATTAATAATGGATGCATATGAATATATATATATATATATATATGTGCATGTGTGTAAGGAAAACAAGATGTTAAATGAATAAAACCCATGAGACTGAAGTGATAATAAGTTGAATGTATATAAAAATATATGATATGATAAGTTATACTCATCTCCCTTAATAGTTAATTTTACTCCACAAAATTATAAACTATGAAAATAATTCTCTCCATCACTTATAATATAAATAGAGTTCTTTACATACCTATGGTGTTTAAGCACTCTCAAACCATAGAATATCTAAGGTGTCATTTATATTATACCTAGATAAGTAAGAACGTTTTTGTAACTTTGTTGAGCACCCTAAATATTAGCATAACTTCGCTTAGGTTATTAGAAAATAATGGGTTTAAAGTACTTAATTTACTTCTTGATTTCTTAATCACCCTCAAGGTTATGAAGATGATTAGAAGCATAGTCTAAAGTAATGTAACGACGTAGAATTTTGAACAATTTAATTTGAAAATATTTAATTAATTTTAAATATTTGAATGATGGTTTGACTTGAATTTCAAATTATCAGAATGAATTTAGCGATTAAATTATAGAATTTAATCTATTGAAGTTGAATAAAAATTTGAATCTTCAATTTTAGGCCAACTAAAATTATTTAAAAGGCTTGTAAAATTCATATTGATAATACTGAAGATAATAGAAGCTTCAGAATTGAATTTGAAAGTGATTGTTCAGTTTTGAAATTTTATCGGTTGGATCGATATTTAAAAATAGCCGTCCGAGGCACAGTCTCGGAATTCGACGAAACCCGTTCCATTGGGTCCGTAATATTGAATTATTCTCGGATTTCAAATTTCGTATTTTTCGGAGTTGTTATGCGAGCACACGGTGAGTAAACGCGTTGAAATTAAATCGAATTCAACTTGAATTTAAAATTTAAATTTGCATTTCAGTCAAACATCAGCACGTTGCCTCCTTCAACCATGCTTAAAATCACGCCCTAGAATCATGCTACGAGATCGTGCAAAGCATCCCTCTTTCAAATTTTAAATAACCCCGTCCTCTCCCTCATTTCTCAGATTCAAAATCAAATAAATCAATGGCCGCTTCTCTGTTCCTTTTCAAAATTTAATTCAAGCTTTCCCTTATTCAAAATTATAAGGCAAGGGCAGATCGAGTTCGCATTTTTAATTCTTTTGCTCGCGAACTCAAATTCAAATCTCAGTGAGAAAAGGAAAAAAAAAATTAATGGCCGAAGGCCAAAAGAATCGCGATCGAGAAAGGGAGAGGGAAATCAAGTGTGGGTCGCTCGCGATCGAGCGGCGGCGACTGGGATGGAGTTTCGAACACATGATGGCTTCACGTGTTATCTCGAAGTCGAGGAAGGAGCAGCGACGACCTGGTGGAGGCGAGGCCGCGGCGCAGTATGGATGGGAGAAATCTCGAATCGGTGGTGATTGCAGGAGGCTCGAGATAGGAGGTGGATCGAGCGGCGCGTTCGAGTGGGGATGGTCGCGTTACTGGTGAGATTGGGTTCGCCGATGATGGCCTCGGTTGTGTACAGTGGTGACGGCTAGGGTTGGGATGGCGACTGCTAGGGCTCGTTCGATTCGAACATGACAGTAAGGTATTATTTTTATTTATTTTAATTTATAAAATTATGTGAGTAAAACGTATAGAAAAAATATACACAGTAAAAAAAAATGCAGTGCTGTTATTATTATGAAAATAAATAAATTATTAGTTAATTTAAATTTGTAAAAGGAAAATTTGTTAGGTAAAATAATTTATTAAAGGAAATTTGATTTTTAAACTATTCAAATTAAGTCATTAGTTTGAAAATTAAAATAATGGATTTGGTAGAAATTAAAATTAAAGATATGGTTTTACACTATTAAAATGAAATCACCGATGAATTAAAATTATCAAATGGAAATTCAATTTATTAAGTGAAAGATTTATTTAAAGAGAATTTAGTTTAAATTTAAATTTTTAGTTAAACAAATTTATTACAAGAAATTGATATAAGGATATTAATTTTAAGTAAAATGATTAGTTAAGTTGTTATAAAATAAATAGTTTACGATAATAAATTTGTTTTATCTATTATAGTTACTAAAAAGAAAATTTTTAGTTAAAAATTGAATTTATAATTGATTAAGTTATTAAAGGAGAGTTTGGTTAAATTTAATTTTTAGTTAAAATAAATTTATTTAAGAAGAAATTGGTTTAAATAAAACTATTGATTAATTAAACAATCAAGAACGAAAATTAGTTTAAATAAATTTATTAAAGAAGAAATTAGTTTAAAACGAAACTATGAGTTAATTTAACTATTAAAACAAAATCGCCGATGAATCGAAATTATCTAATGAAAATTTATTATTCGATCTGTTCGAATATTAATAAATTGTGTAAATATTTATACAAGGTATAAATCAAGAGAAATCGAGTCAAGATGGGAAATGGATTGCAAAATAAAAGCTAAGGTGAGAACTTCTCACTCAAAAGGATTTATTTAAATTTTAAATAGTTAGATTTAAAATTGTTAGTTGTGTTAATTGAATGCTTGAATGATGATTGTTATATATATATATATATATATATATATATATATATATATATATATATATATATATATATATTGGATGTGAATAGACCCTATACGCCGTTAGTAAGCGGAGGTTATTTATTACACACACATACCGCGATATTCCACCCTGAAGTGGAATTTGTACTATATTAGTATATAGCAATATATATATATATTGGCATATGTATATATTGCAGTTGATTGATTTCCCGCATTGTATAGCGGATGAGACCCTATTGCGCCGTTAGTAAGCGGATAATATTTTATAAAATCCCATATACCGCGATATTCCACCTCGAAGTGGAATGGGTATTGTGCTAATGTCTGTGGATGCAGAGAAACAGGTTGGAGGGATCCAACTGGATTCCTCACAAATATTTATTTGATTTAGATATTGTGATATTTGATTGTTTATCATGGATGATATATGATGTTTGAAAGTCGTAATTGACTATTTGATGTGTTGCATCATCGGATCCAATTTTGAAGTTTAAAAAAATACGATTTTGATTTTTAAGGGATTTCTAAAGTGATTTTTGAAAGTATACGTTTATAAAATATTTTATTGAATTGATTCATCTTAAATAAATAAACGTTATAATTTTAGTATTATAAAAATTATGATTTTTGAATTTATTATAAAAAGTTTAAAAATAGGATTTATGAAGTTTGATTATTTTATAAATCAAAATGATGAATTATAAAGGAGTTTAAAGACGTTTTAAAATAGTAATATAAATTGATTTACATTAAAAGATTTATAAATTGATATTTATAAATTAAAAATATTGAAATTATAAAACGGGCTTTTATAAGTGTTAGAATGAATTGTGAATGAATTTCATAAGTGAATGAAATCTATAGGATTATAACGGTGAAGTTATAAATGGAATTTTATAAATAAAATTTATAAAGTTATCTAAGGAATAGATGTGGATAAATAAATGAATCTTATAAGTTATAAGATTCATAATTATGAAGTCTAAAAGAACAATTTGGTAAACAAATAAATTATAAGCATTTAACTTATAATATGGACTTTCGGTATATAATTGAGTTATAAATCGAATAGGTTAATAATGGAGATTTATAAAGGAAGTAGTTATAAAATAAATAGAATATGGAATTTATAAACATTGTTTTATAAATCAGCAAACTACTTATTTTGATAAGTAAATTATTGTAACTTGTTAATGGAGTTATATTCATGTTTTAGGCAATGGATAATCCTTTAAAATAAAATGAATAAAAATGATAAAATTTGTTAACAAATATATTCACGTTTTTGAATAGTGAATAAGATGTTAAAGAAATGTTTGAATGTGATGTTTTAAATAGAATTAAAACGATCAAACGATGTTTTCAAAATGAGTTAAGATTCGAAACCATAGATTTCAACATTCATTGTTGAAATAGACGTTTTCGAGAAATAGAAGGAAATGGTAGATTATAACACTGTTGTTATAATAGATGATTTCCGAAAGGAAATGTTTTGTGTAGTATTGGGATTTATATATCTATTTTAATTTCGAATCCCTATACTAGTGATTTTGGGTTGTCGTAACGATGTTTTACGCAACATTCGTTTTGGCCCAAATAAATATGTTTAAGAGAATGATTTCCTTAAAGAATGAAATATATGCTTAATTTTGATTAAAGTATATTGAATATTTTCCAAGTGTTGAAAATAAAAAGATTTGTGAATCACTTATGAATAAATAAGTATGGAAATGTTTTTCCAATGTGAAATGAAAAGTTTAGAGAATTTATCTTTTTGAAGATAAATTGAAAATGAATAATTGAAAACGAATGGAAATCGTGTATTCATAAATATTTTGGAATGTAAATTCAATATAGAATTTATAAATGAAATTGGGAAATTGGGTTTAAAAAATATTATTGATTTATTTTTGAAGAATGGGAAATATATATCTTGTAAAGATATTTTTGGAAAATAAATAATTTGGAAAATTATTTGGAATCTGGTGATGATTGGCATATCTATTGATAGTTCAATAACCGACTATCAATATTTACCTTTAAATAGGTATTTGTTGTGATTTGCTTGAAATTGAATGCCACACTTATTTTTTTTTTAAAAATAAGCGCTCACTATTCGAGTTAACCGGGAAAGGACCTTGGGGTCGTATAACTCATTCCGAATATGTGATACGTCGTTATGAATTGCATTTGAAGACCGGTGTTGAAGACCGGATATTTTCGAAAACGAAAGGGTTTCTTGTTGATTGTCTCTGCACTGGCTGATCCCCGGTATAGAGATCTCCATATGTGATGGGAAATTCGGGCGTGATTAGAGATTATCAGGATTGCAAGGACTTCTTTGTAAGTGCCTTCGGTTCTGTTCGATCCCGGAACAGACTAGTATGGATAGTGTGTCTGACATTACAAATTGAGATATAAAGCCGATTTCTTTCAAATATATTTCTGTTGGTGGCGGAGAATTTATTCTCTTAGCTTAACACTCTTCTCTGAGACGTACGAGCTCAGAGGTTATATAGTTGAAGGTTATCAGCGATATACTCCCAATTTTGGTAATGTGACATGCTGAGTGTTGCTGTGAAATGATCATTGTGTTGATCATTTATGATAGGATCATTTATTTGATCGTCTATCTTGGTGATCATTTCTATGATCATTTGTTGACCCAAAGCATGGCTTTTGTATAAAGTATGTTTTTGTGGACGTGACTTCGTCGAGCCTCACAAACCGGTAATGGTCGAAACAGGAATTGTGCGGCAAGGTTTCCAGGGATCGCTTCCCTAGGGTATGGCCATTCCTTCTGGAAAAGGGTAGTATCATGGTATGGAGCCCAGATACTTACTCATGTTGAAACACTTATTGTTATGGTGTGATGTTGGTTAGAGAGCTCTCGTTTAAAGGTCCCAAAGGACCGGGGGTGGCATATTTGAGGGTTTGTAATATCCCTTGGGAAAAGGAGTTCCCGGCCTTGTTTAGCAGAGGACGGTTGGGTTCTCGGGGCGTCCTTCCAGAGGCGTTTCCATGTGGCAATGGGAAGTTCCTTGGCCTGACCATTTGTTGGAAAATCCATTCTTCAAATACGAGCCTTGTACGGTATTAGTTGTATTACCTGCCATCTACTTATGGTGGCGCCCCACTGTTTGGATGGTAGCTATAGTAGGCATAGTTCGAAATGTCTATGCTGGCTAAGATTTATATCTTTATTTTCGAAATGAATTTTTCCTACACTATGCACTAGTAATAATATCAAATGTTCTTTCTAATGCGTATCAAGCATCTTTGACTATCATAAGGAGAAATCTCCTCCGATTCTGCGTTTGCATTGTGTGTGTGTGCGGGAGGCCTTATGGTAGTCTCATTTTTAAAAGCATTGCGAATTGACTTTAAAAATATCCCTCTATTTTGTTTACAAAGATAAATAAACTGTTTTGAGTTCTCACACCAGTCACATGAATGACTCGGAGTTTATTGTTTTCCTTCCTAAACTCTGGGTGCCCACCAATTTTCACACGGGCAGTCAAGAGTTAGGTTTATCAGGATGTTCTGGAATTCAGGAGTTGCTGGAGGCAAGATGGATGGCATCGGCGTATTACTAGTATATAGTACTTTCTTTTCCGCTGTTTGTATGATGTTGTACACTAATGATATGATGTAATGTAATGTAATAACTGATATAGTTCTTTGTTTAAAGATTATTCATTTATTATTATATGTTGTTCCGCTGCGAATTGTGAGATTCTGGTGTTGTTCTGTTCTTTCTTTCCGTTCTATTTTCTATCTTCTTTTCCTCTTCTTCTACCTCTTTCTTCTTTCTTTCTTCTTTCTTAAAACCCATAACATTTCGGTTTTTCGGCAACGAAAAACCGCCAATCGTTACATTTGGTATCAAAGCATATGGTTAAGCGACAACCATGGCTCTGTTGGTGTTGGGTGTTACTCATTAGAGATAGAGTCAGCAGTATTCTAGAATGAGTTTGAGTGTAATATTAGATATGAGTGCGTATTTGTTAGTGAATATAAAATTGTTTTGAATCGGGTGAATAAGATAATTTTGCCCAAAACTATTTTTGATAGAGAAAAGAAATGATTTTCTATGAATTATTATAGTATATGATTGCATGATTGTTAGGAAGTAATAATATTAAATTATTATCATTATTTATGAAATTAAATAGGAAATAAAATGGATTGAAATTCAAATAAACTAACTTGATAAATTATTAATTCATGGACTAATGAATTGGAATTTGAATTAGTTAAACTAAAGTTTAGTTGTGAGCTAAATTTGAAGATAAATTTGAAATTGTGTATAAATTCAAGTATGTAAAAGAAATAAATTGAAATTTCCTTTCTTAGTAATTAAGTAAATTCGAGATGAATTGAATATGGAAATTGAAAATTGAAATGAATTAGTGGATGAAACTAATTTAAAGTAGTAATATGAATTAGTAAATGAAAGTTAATCGTTAGAACTCAATATTTAATTGAGAATTGAATTCGAATGAAATTTAAATTATGAATTGAATTCAAATAGAATTGAAATTGGAATTGAATTGAAATGTAAAATTGAATGAAAATGAATATGTAACTTCAATAGTGAAGTAAAAATGTATAAGAAGCATATATTGAAAATTTTGTAATAGAATTGGCAAAATGGTTTGTATGTTGGAATTGGATATTATGACTAGCAGGATATACATGTATTATAAAAGAATTGGGATTTTGATTTCAAAGATAAAATTGAATTGCTCGACAAAAAGGTACGTATTTCAATTTCAGTATGAAATTTGATGATTTTCTTCTCCAGCCACTTGGCTTTCTCTTTTCTTTTTGATTCTGAGGGGCCGTGGTGCCATTTTGTAGTCGTACCAAGCTAGCCGCGCAAAGGAGACGCTAGCGAAATTTTTCGAAAATTTAGGGTGTTAGAAAAATTTTGAGAAATTTTGAAAGTTTAAAATTTAAATTTGAATTTAAATTTGAATTGTTTGGAAAACAATGTTGATCGGAACCTATAATTGAAGTTGGAAAGCTAGTTGAAATGATAATGAATCTCTAGTAAAAAGGTTTAGGTTAGTAAGTTGATAAAACTATTTAGATTGTGAAAAATGATAGACGGGATAAGGGCATTCTTCTTAACTTGTAATTTTGGGACGAAATTCTTTTAAGGAGGGAAGATTGTAACGACCCAGAATTTTGAACAATTTAATTTGAAAATTTTTAATTAATTTTAAATATTTGAATAATGGTTTGACTTGAATTTCAAATTATCAGAATGAATTTAGCGATTAAATTATAGAATTTAATCTATTGAAGTTGAATAAAAATTTGAATCTTCAATTTTAGGCCAACTAAAATTATTTCAAAGGCTTGTAAAATTCATATTGATAATACTGAAGATAATAGAAGCTTCAGAATTGAATTTGAAAGTGATTGTTCAGTTTTGAAATTTTATCGGTTGGATCGATATTTAAAAATAGCCGTCCGAGGCACAGTCTCGGAATTCGACGAAACCAGTTCCATTGGGTCCGTAATATTGAATTATTCTCGGATTTCAAATTTCGTATTTTTCGGAGTTGTTATGCGAGCACACGGTGAGTAAACGCGTTGAAATTAAATCGAATTCAACTTGAATTTAAAATTTAAATTTGCATTTCAGTCAAACATCAGCACGTTGCCTCCTTCAACCATGCTTAAAATCACGCATTAGAATCATGCTACGAGATCATGCAAAGCATCCCTCTTTCAAATTTTAAATAACCCCGTCCTCTCCCTCATTTCTCAGATTCAAAATCAAATAAATCAATGGCCACTTCTCTGTCCCTTTTCAAAATTTAATTCGAGCTTTCCCCTATTCAAAATTATAAGGCAAGGGCAGATCGAGTTCGCATTTTTAATTCTTTTGCTCGCGAACTCAAATTCAAATCTCAGTGACAAAAGGAAAAAAAAAATTAATGGCCGAAGGCCAAAAGAATCGCGATCGAGAAAGGGAGGGGGAAATCAAGTGTGGGTCGCTCGTGATCGAGCGGCGGCGACTGGGATGGAGTTTCGAACACGTGATGGCTTCGCGTGTTATCTCGAAGTCGAGGAAGGAGCAGCGACGACCTGGTGGAGGCGAGGCCGCGGCGCATTATGGATGGGAGAAATCTCGAATCGGTGGCGATTGTAGGAGGCTCGAGATAGGAAGTGGATCGAGCGGCGCGTTCGAGTGGGGATGGTCGCGTTACAGGTGAGATTGGGTTCGCCGATGATGGCCTCGGTTGTGTACAGTGGTGACGGCTAGGGTTGGGATGGCGACTGCTAGGGATTCGATTCGAACATGACAGTAAGGTATTATTTTTATTTATTTTAATTTACAAAATTATGTGAGTAAAACGTATAGAAAAAATATACACAGTAAAAAAAAATGCAGTGTTGTTATTATTATGAAAATAAATAAATTATTAGTTAATTTAAATTTGTAAAAGGAAAATTTGTTAGGTAAAATAATTTATTAAAGGAAATTTGATTTTTAAACTATTCAAATTAAGTCATTAGTTTGAAAATTAAAATAATGGATTTGGTAGAAATTAAAACTAAAGATTTTGGTTTTACACTATTAAAATGAAATCACCGATGAATTAAAATTATCAAATGGAAATTCAATTTATTAAGTGAAAGATTTATTTAAAGTGTAACGTACGCGATTTTTCGTTGCCGAAAAACCGAATAGTTATGGGTTTTAGAAAAGAAAAAGATAGAAGAAGAGAAGAAGATAGAAAAAGATAGGGGAAAGAAAACGAAAATAGAAAACAGAGAACAAATAGAAAATAGAATAGAACAGATAGAAAAGACAACATAGAACAGAACAGAAAACAACAGAACAATAACAGAATCTCACAATTCGCAGCGGAACAACATATAATAATAAATGAATAATCTTTAAAACAAAGAACTATATCAGTTATTACATTTTATACTTTACATCATATCATCAGAGTGTACAACATCAAACAAACAGCGGAAAAAGAAATACTATATAAACTAGTAATACGCCATGCCATCCATCTTGCCTCAAGCAACTCCAGAATATCCAGATATCCTGATAAACCTAACTCTTGACTGCCCGTGTCAAAATTGGTGGGCACCCAGAGTTTAGGAAGGAAAACAATAAACTCCAAGTCAGTCATGTGACTGGTATGAGAACTCAAAACAGTTTATTTATTTTTAAAATCAAAATAGAGGAATATTTTTATTTCAATTCGCAATGCTTTTAAAAATGAGACTACCATAAGGCCTCCCGCACACACACACAATGCAAACGCAGAATCGGAGGAGATTTCTCCTTAAGATAGTCAAAGATGCTTGATATGCATTTAAAAGAACATTTGATATTATTACTAGTGCATAGTGTAGGAAAAATTTATTTCGAAAGTAGAATATAAATCTTAGCCAACATACGACCATTATCGTATGCCTACTATAGCTACCATCCAAACAGTGGGGCGCCACCATAAGTGAATGATAGGTTCTACAACTAATACCGTACAAGATCGTATTGTTTCTTTGGATTTCCAACGAATGATCAGGCCAAGGAACTTCCCATTGCCACATGAGAATGCCTCTGGATGGACATCCCCGAGAACCAAACCGGATCTCTACCAACACAAGGCCGGGTTACCCCTAACTGGGTAACAACTGACCGAATATGCCATCCCCCGGTCCTTTGGGACCTTTCACCGAGCGCTCGTAATCAATTCACACAATCATAACAAAGTGTTTTCAACATGAGTAAGTATCTGGGCTCCATACCATGATACCACCCTTTTCCAGAAGGAAATGCACATATCCTAAAGGGCGCTACCCCTCATAACCTTGCTGCTTCTTTCCTGTTTTGACCGTTCACGGGGTGTGAGGCTCGACGAAGTCACGTCCACAAAAACATACTTTATACAAAAGCCATGCTTTGGGTCAACAAATGATCATAGAAATGATCACCAGGATAGACGATCAAATAAACGATCCTATCACAAATAATCAACACAATGATCATTTACAGCAACACTCAGCATGTCACATTACCAAATTGGGAATATATCGCTGATAACATTCAACTACATAACCTCTGAGCACGTACGTCTCAGAGAAGGTTGTTAGGCTAAAAGAATAAATTCTCCGCCACCAACAGAAATATATTTGAAAGAAATCTGCTTTATATCTCAATTTGTAATGTCAGACATACCATCCATACAAGTCTGTTCCGGGCTCGAACAAAACCGAAGGCACTTCTTGCGAAGCCCTTGCAATCCGGGTATTCACAATCCCGATCGAATTTCCCATCACTTAGGAGATCTCTATACCAGGAGCTACCCAGTGCAGAGACAATCGATAGGTCATCCTATCTCTTTAACAAATACTCGGTCTTCAACACCGATCTTCAATGCAATTCACAACGACGTATCACATATTCGGAATGGGTTATACGACCCCATGGTCCTTTCCCGGTTAACCCGAATAGTGAGCGCTTATTCAAAAATAAGTGTGGCATTTAAATTCAAAAAAGTCACATCAAATACCCATTCAAAGGGAAATATTGATAGTCGGTTATTGAACTATCAATTGATATGCACACATCACCAGATTCCAAATAATTTTCCAAATTATTTACTTTCCAAAATATCTTTACAAGATATATAATTTTCACACTTTAAAAATAAATCAACATTTATTTTTAAACCCAATTTCCAATTTCATTTATAAATTCCATATTGAATTTATATTTCAAAATATCTATGAATATATGATTTCAATTATTCATTTTCAATTTATCTTCAAAAAGATAAATTCTCTAATATTCACTTTATATTGGAAAACATTTCCATACTTATTTATTTATAAGTAATTCACAGATTTTATTTAGTTTCGACACTTAGAAAATATTCAATACACTTAAATCGAGATTAAGTATATATTTCATTCTTTAAGGAAATCATTCTCTTAAACATATTTATTTGGGCCAAAACGAATGTTGCGTAAAACATTGTTAGGACAACCCAAAATCACTAGTATAGGGATTCGAAATTAAAATAGATATATAAATCCCAATACTATACAAAACATTTCCTTTCGGAAATCATTTACTATAACAACAGTGTTATAGTCCACCATTTCCTTCTATTTCTCGAAAACGTCTATTTCAACAATCAATGTTGAAATCTATGGTTTCGAATCTCAACCCAATTAAAACATCGTTAACTTGTTTTAATTCCATTTAAAACATCATATTCAAAACAATTTCTTTAACATCTTATTCACTATTCAAAAACGTGAATATTCTTTGTTAACAAATTTCATCCTTTTATTCATTTTATTTCAAAGGATTATTCACAGTTCAAAAACGTGAATATAACTCCATTAATAGGTTTCGACAATTTACTTATCAAAATAAGTCGTTTGCGAATTTATAAAACAACGTTTATAAATTCCATTTCTATTTATTTTATAACAACTTCCTTTTATAAATTTTCTTTATTAATCTATTCGATTTATAACTCAATTATAAACCAAAAGTTCACATTATAAGTTAAATGCTTATAATTTATTTGTTTGCAAAAATCGTTCCTTTGAACTTCATAATTATAAATCTTATAACTTATAAGATTCATTTATTTACCCAAATATATTCTTTAATAACTTCACAAAATTTATAAATCTTACTATTTATAAATTTCATTTATAACTTCACCATTTATAATTTTATAAATTCCATTCACTTATGCAATCCATTTTCACTTCGTTCAAACACTTATAAAAACTCGTTTTATAATTCAAATGTTTTAATTTATAAATATCAATTTATAAATCCTTTATAAAATCAATTTATACTATTATTTTAAAACATCTTTAATCTCCTTTATAATTTCACCATTCTCTTGATTTATAAAATAATTAAATTTTATAAATCTTATATTTGAGCTTTTCACAATGAATTCTAAAATCCCGATTAAACTATTTTATAAAATCATTAGCATCACATTTTCAAAAATCAACCTTTAACTATATTTCTCAAAAATATAATTTTTATAACTTTAAAATTGTAACGTTTATTTATTTAAAATGGATCAGTTCCAAAAATATTTTATAAACGTATACTTTCAAAAATCACTTTAAAATCATTTTAAAATCCCAAAATTTGGTCCGATGATGCTACACACTAAATAGTCAATCACGACAACAACGATATCATATATCGATATGATAATCCATCAAATATCAAAATATCTGAAATCAAATAAATACTGTTGAGGAATCCAGTTGGATCCCTCCAACCTGTTTTCCTGCATCCAAAAACATTAGCACAATACCAATTTCGCTCCAGTACGAAATTATCGCGGTATATGGGATTTAATAATATTATCCGCTTAATAGACGGCGTAATAGGGTCTCATCCGCTAAACAAAAAATGCGGGAAATCAATAACTCCAATATATACATATGCCAATATATATATATTGCTATTATATATAATACCAATTTCACTATTTATGAAATATTCGCGGTATATGTTTTTAATAAATAACATCCGCTTACTAACGGCGTATAATGTCTATTTTAACAATCAATAGATATCAATCAACATTCAAACATGCATTCAAATATTTTAAATCTAACTATTTAAAATAAAATCGAAACTGATTCTATTGAGTGAGAAGTTCTCACCTTGATTTCAATTTCGTTTTAGCGATTTATTTCGAATAAAATTAAACGGACGTTTAATTTTACCCAAAATTCTCACTAACTCCAAACGACTCCAATCCAATTTCATCGCGTAGTGCTCGTCCATATGATTCCAACGCAACTGGTTTCGCGCGTTTTCGACCTCGTATGAAAAAGTTACGAATTTTAGAACTTACACGAATTTACAATTAAAATTTACAACATATTTAATTTTTTTCTAAACCTACATCTAATCCTAGCCGTAGATCCATCCCACTACCATCATCAGGCCGCACATTTTCCTTCCATCTTCCCTCTTCACTCACGAAATCTACAGGTCACCAAATATACGCTCGAACCCATCACGCACGCAACAAAACGAACGGCCGCACCACCAAATTCTTGACGAAACTCCATCACACCACCCTCATTCGAACCGCCATCACGAACACCACCAACGCCCCAAGTATGGAAGAGCTCGGTCACCCCCATTGTCGTGGAAACGAGCTCGAACCGAAACCCTAGTTCGACAGATCGAGGCCAATCCAAAGCCCTAGAACGAAAACCCACCGTTGGATGTATCGAGCTCGGAGAGCTCTACACTTTTGCAGTTGACACTTTCTCGATTCGATGGATGGATTTGGAGAAAATGGAGGGAGAAGTTGGGATGATTTTGGCCGTTTATCAGGGAGGTGGCGGCTGCGATATTGAATTAGGGTTAGGTTTTGATTTTTTATTAAATTTGTGAATTTAAGGCCTATTTATAGAGAATTTTCGAACACTATTCATCCGGAAATTCCGAACTCCGATTTACGCGCCGTAACCAGCGTTTCTAGGGTTTACCCCGCGTTCCGGACACAATGGAACAGGTTTCGGAAGCTAATTCGGACATCTGTGCGATTTATGGCTATAAACGTCCAATTTGAATTAAACCGATTTAAGCGATTTTCTAGGCGTTTTAATTTGTACTGGACAAACGGCAAATCCAATTGACTTGAAATTTGAAACCTTACAATAATATCACATTATGGATCCGATGAAACTGGTTTCGTCGAAATCCGAGACTTTTTGAAAAATGGCTATTTTAACTCGCCAAATTAAAATTAAAAATAATTCGATGCGTTTCGAGCTGCCACGATCAAACGATAACTCCAATTGACACGAAAATTGAAATCCGGTAATAACTAACTATTACGGATCCAATGGAACTGGTTTCGTTCAATTCTGAGACTGTTCAAAAATTGACTATTTTCACTAGTTGATTAAATATTAAAATATTCAATTTTCACAAATTAACTTCTAATTCGATTTTAAAAGTTCTAAAATATCGTTCTAACTTCAATATGAAAAAATAAAATTTTACAAATCATTTTCAATCATATTTAACTCAATTTTCAATTATTTCCATAATTTAACGTATTAAATTATCGATTTAATAATCTAATTAAATACAATAATTCAAAATAAAAATTTATTTGACTTATAAATTCACTTATTAATATTCAAAATTAATTAAATATTCAAATTTTAATTACTAAAAATCCTGGGTCGTTACAATCTTTCCCCCTTAAAAGAATTTCGTCCTCGAAATTAACTAGTAAGAAAAGTTATAGAATTTATTAATTTTCCAAAATTCATAGTTAAACTTCTTACAATACTTTACTAAGTTTTCAAATCATACTTAGTTATCTTTTCAAAAACAACTACTATTGTTTAACTTTCAATTCCAAAATCAAAGTTAAAGTTTTCAAAATTTTCCAATTTTCTCAAAAAAATTTTCTAACGCCTTAAATTTTCGGAAAAATTCGCCATAGTCTCCTCTGCGCGGCTCGATCCGAAAAAAAATGACAGTATATATATCACAAATATACATCTCATCAAGTAATGAGGCATCCCGAAGGGAAAAAAGTATAAAAGTACGGTATGTAATCCGAGATATGTACCTTATATTTTATTAGCAAGCATATACGGCTAATATAGCGCGAAAGCGAGCTCCAAATGTGAAGCAAACGCGATCCGCACCTACTAAACACTCAACAAACAACATGAGAATCATGCATATATGAAAATAGTATCAATATACAACATATAGCAACATAATAACTATATATGCCAACATAGCAAATGAAACAAAACAACAAATGCAAACATCAACCAACTAGCATCCATAACCAATAAATATTCATTCATATCCTCATTAATATTCAATGAAATGGTTTTCAATTTAAATCACATTCGATTCATATACAGTGGATGTTTACTAACATTCATTTTCAATTAGTTTATATTCACTAATTAATATTCAAGTTGGTTCACTTCCAATCAAATTCAATTCTATTTAAGATTCATTTAACTTCCAATTGAATTTCAATTACTCTAACTTTCAATTTCATTAATTTAATTTCATTAATACTTAATGAATTATATACAATCAACTAATCAATCAAATAACAACCAATGTTTATTAATTACAACCAAATTCCTTTTGCTTATAATTGGTTTAATTAAATTGATTTTCATTCAATTATTTAACTTCCAATAACATTATATTTTAATGAATTTACACTTATATCCATTATTTCATATCAACTTAAATTTACATTTAATTGATTATCATTCAATCTATTCATTCAATTCAATTACAAAAGTTGAATTTCATTTACAACTCATATTCATAAATATATTCATATAGTTTCACTTCTCATATACATAAGTTTATTTCATAATTGTAAATCACTTTAATTATAATTCGATTCTTATAATTCTTTTGCTTATACAATTATTCTTTTATTTAGATTATTCAAACAACTAAACAATCAACTTATCTAAACTTTAATAATTCTGAAAAATTATTCTTTTATATATATAAATATAATCAAGATAAAATTATTTCATTTACCCATTTTTAAAACAATACTGTGTCGAATTGTTCTATTCAAGTGTTTAGAAACCCCTTCGGCATAGTTGTCGAGACCATGCTGACGAAGGTTCATATGCCACTCAACAAACCAATCATCACAATATAAAACAATTTTATATATTCACTAACAAATGCGCTCTCATAGCTATTATTACACTCAAACTCATTCTAGAGTACTACTGACTCTATCTCTAATGAGTAATACCCAACAGAACCATGGTTGTCGCTTAACCATATGCTCTGATACCACATGTAACGTACGCGATTTTTCGTTGCCGAAAAACCGAATAGTTATGGGTTTTAGAAAAGAAAAAGATAGAAGAAGAGAAGAATATAGAAAAAGATAGGGGAAAGAAAACGAAAATAGAAAACAGAGAACAAATAGAAAATAGAATAGAACAGATAGAAAAGAGAACATAGAATAGAACAGAAAACAACAGAACAATAACAGAATCTCACAATTCGCCGCGGAACAACATATAATAATAAATGAATAATCTTTAAAACAAAGAACTATATCAGTTATTACATTTTATACTTTACATCATATCATCAGAGTGTACAACATCAAACAAACAGCGGAAAAAGAAATACTATATAAACTAGTAATACGCCATGCCATCCATCTTGCCTCAAGCAACTCCAGAATATCCAGATATCCTGATAAACCTAACTCTTGACTGCCCGTGTCAAAATTGGTGGGCACCCAGAGTTTAGGAAGGAAAACAATAAACTCCAAGTCAGTCATGTGACTGGTATGAGAACTCAAAACAGTTTATTTATTTTTAAAATCAAAATAGAGGAATATTTTTATTTCAATTCGCAATGCTTTTAAAAATGAGACTACCATAAGGCCTCCCGCACACACACACAATGCAAACGCAGAATCGGAGGAGATTTCTCCTTAAGATAGTCAAAGATGCTTGATATGCATTTAAAAGAACATTTGATATTATTACTAGTGCATAGTGTAGGAAAAATTTATTTCGAAAGTAGAATATAAATCTTAGCCAACATACGACCATTATCGTATGCCTACTATAGCTACCATCCAAACAGTGGGGCGCCACCATAAGTGAATGATAGGTTCTACAACTAATACCGTACAAGATCGTATTGTTTCTTTGGATTTCCAACGAATGATCAGGCCAAGGAACTTCCCATTGCCACATGAGAATGCCTTTGGATGGACATCCCCGAGAACCAAACCGGATCTCTACCAACACAAGGCGGGGTTACCCCTAACTGCGTAACAACTGACCGAATATGCCATCCCCCGGTCCTTTGGGACCTTTCACCGAGCGCTCGTAATCAATTCACACAATCATAACAAAGTGTTTTCAACATGAGTAAGTATCTGGGCTCCATACCATGATATCACCCTTTTCCAGAAGGAAATGGACATATCCTAAAGGGCGCTACCCCTCATAACCTTGCTGCTTCTTTCCTGTTTTGACCATTCACGGGGTGTGAGGCTCGACGAAGTCACGTCCACAAAAACATACTTTATACAAAAGCCATGCTTTGGGTCAACAAATGATCATCGAAATGATCACCAGGATAGACGATCAAATAAACGATCCTATCACAAATAATCAACACAATGATCATTTACAGCAACACTCAGCATGTCACATTACCAAATTGGGAATATATCGCTGATAACATTCAACTACATAACCTCTGAGCACGTACGTCTCAGAGAAGGGTGTTAAGCTAAAAGAATAAATTCTCCGCCACCAACAGAAATATATTTGAAAGAAATCTGCTTTATATCTCAATTTGTAATGTCAGACATACCATCCATACAAGTCTATTCCGGGCTCGAACAAAACCGAAGGCACTTCTTACGAAGCCCTTGCAATCCGGGTATTCACAATCCCGATCGAATTTCCCATCACTTAGGAGATCTCTATACCAGGAGCTACCCAGTGCAGAGACAATCGATAGGTCATCCTATCGCTTTCACAAATACTCGGTCTTCAACACCGATCTTCAATGCAATTCACAACGACGTATCACATATTCGGAATGGGTTATACGACCCCATGGTCCTTTCCCGGTTAACCCGAATAGTGAGCGCTTATTCAAAAATAAGTGTGGCATTTAAATTCAAACAAGTCACATCAAATACCCATTCAAAGGGAAATATTGATAGTCGGTTATTGAACTATCAATTGATATGCACACATCACCAGATTCCAAATAATTTTCCAAATTATTTACTTTCCAAAATATCTTTACAAGATATATAATTTTCACACTTTAAAAATAAATCAACATTTATTTTTAAACCCAATTTCCAATTTCATTTATAAATTCCATATTGAATTTATATTTCAAAATATCTATGAATATATGATTTCAATTATTCATTTTCAATTTATCTTCAAAAAGATAAATTCTCTAATATTCACTTTATATTGGAAACCATTTCCATACTTATTTATTTATAAGTAATTCACAGATTTTATTTAGTTTCGACACTTAGAAAATATTCAATACACTTAAATCGAGATTAAGTATATATTTCATTTTTAAGGAAATCATTCTCTTAAACATATTTATTTGGGCCAAAACGAATGTTGCGTAAAACATCGTTACGACAACCCAAAATCACTAGTATAGGGATTCGAAATTAAAATAGATATATAAATCCCAATACTATACAAAACGTTTCCTTTCGGAAATCATTTACTATAACAACAGTGTTATAGTCCACCATTTCCTTCTATTTCTCGAAAACGTCTATTTCAACAATCAATGTTGAAATCTATGGTTTCGAATCTCAACCCAATTAAAACATCGTTAACTTGTTTTAATTCCATTTAAAACATCATATTCAAAACAATTTCTTTAACATCTTATTCACTATTCAAAAACGTGAATATTCTTTGTTAACAAATTTCATCCTTTTATTCATTTTATTTCAAAGGATTATTCACAGTTCAAAAACGTGAATATAACTCCATTAATAGGTTTCAACAATTTACTTATCAAAATAAGTCGTTTGCGAATTTATAAAACAACGTTTATAAATTCCATTTCTATTTATTTTATAACAACTTCCTTTTATAAATTTTCTTTATTAATCTATTCAATTTATAACTCAATTATAAACCAAAAGTTCACATTATAAGTTAAATGCTTATAATTTATTTGTTTGCAAAAATCGTTCCTTTGAACTTCATAATTATAAATCTTATAACTTATAAGATTCATTTATTTACCCAAATATATTCTTTAATAACTTCACAAAATTTATAAATCTTACTATTTATAAATTTCATTTATAACTTCACCATTTAAAATTTTATAAATTCCATTCACTTATGCAATCCATTTTCACTTCGTTCAAACACTTATAAAAACTCGTTTTATAATTCAAATGTTTTAATTTATAAATATCAATTTATAAATCCTTTATAAAATCAATTTATACTATTATTTTAAAACATCTTTAATCTCCTTTATAATTTCACCATTCTCTTGATTTATAAAACAATTAAATTTTATAAATCTTATATTTAAGGTTTTCACAATGAATTCTAAAATCCCGATTAAACTATTTTATAAAATCATTAGCATCACATTTTCAAAAATCAACCTTTAACTATATTTCTCAAAAATATAATTTTTATAACTTTAAAATTATAACGTTTATTTATTTAAAATGGATCAGTTCCAAAAATATTTTATAAACGTATACTTTCAAAAATCACTTTAAAATCATTTTAAAATCCCAAAATTTGGTCCGATGATGCACACACCAAATAGTCAATCACGACAACAACGATATCATATATCGATATGATAATCCATCAAATATCAAAATATCTGAAATCAAATAAATACTGTTGAGGAATCCAGTTGGATCCCTCCAACCTGTTTTCCTGCATCCAAAAACATTAGCACAATACCAATTTCGCTCCAGTACGAAATTATCGCGGTATATGGGATTTAATAATATTATCTGCTTAATAGACGGCGTAATAGGGTCTCATCCGCTAAACAAAAAATGCGGGAAATCAATAACTCCAATATATACATATGCCAATATATATATATTGCTATTATATATAATACCAATTTCACTATTTATGAAATATTCGCGGTATATGTTTTTAATAAATAACATCCGCTTACTAACGGCGTATAATGTCTATTTTAACAATCAATAGATATCAATCAACATTCAAACATGCATTCAAATATTTTAAATCTAACTATTTAAAATAAAATCGAAACTGATTCGATTGAGTGAGAAGTTCTCACCTTGATTTCAATTTCGTTTTAGCGATTTATTTCGAATAAAATTAAACGGACGTTTAATTTTACCCAAAATTCTCACTAACTCCAAACGACTCCAATCCAATTTCATCACGTAGTGCTCGTCCATACGATTCCAACGCAACTGGTTTCGCGCGTTTTCGACCTCGTATGAAAAAGTTACGAATTTTAGAACTTACACGAATTTAAAATTAAAATTTACAACATATTTAATTTTTTTCTAAACCTACATCTAATCCTAGCCGTAGATCCATCCCACTACCATCATCAGGCCGCACGTTTTCCTTCCATCTTCCCTCTTCACTCACGAAATCTACAGGTCACCAAATATACGCTCAAACCCATCACGCACGCAACAAAACGAACGGCCGCACCACCAAATTCTTGACGAAACTCCATCACACCACCCTCATTCGAACCGCCATCACGAACACCACCAACGCCCCAAGTATGGAAGAGCTCGGTCACCCCTATTGTCGTGGAAACGAGCTCGAACCGAAACCCTAGTTCGACAGATCGAGGCCAATCCAAAGCCCTAGAACGAAAACCCACCGTTGGATGTATCGAGCTCGGAGAGCTCTACACTTTTGCAGTTGACACTTTCTCGATTCGATGTATGGATTTGGAGAAAATGGAGGGAGAAGTTGGGATGATTTCGGCCGTTTATCAGGGAGGTGGCGGCTGCGTTATTGAGTTAGGGTTAGGTTTTGATTTTTTATTAAATTTGTGAATTTAAGGCCTATTTATAGAGAATTTTCGAACACTATTCATCCGGAAATTCCGAACTCCGATTTACGCGCCGTAACCAGCGTTTCTAGGGTTTACCCCGTGTTCCGGACACAATGGAACAGGTTTCGGAAGCTAATTCGGACATCTGTGCGAGTTATGGCTATAAACGTCCAATTTGAATTAAACCGATTTAAGCGATTTTCTAGGCGTTTTAATTTGTACCGGACAAACGGTAAATCCAATTGACTTGAAATTTGAAACCTTACAATAATATCAGATTACGGATCCGATGAAACTGGTTTCGTTGAAATCCGAGACTTTTTGAAAAATGGCTATTTTAACTCGCCAAATTAAAATTAAAAATAATTCGATGCGTTTCAAGCTGCCACGATCAAACGATAACTCCGATTGACACGAAAATTGAAATCCGGTAATAACTGACTATTACGGATCCAATGGAACTGGTTTCGTTCAATTCTGAGACTATTCAAAAATTGACTATTTTCACTAGTCGATTAAATATTAAAATATTCAATTTTCACAAATTAACTTCTAATTCGATTTTAAAAGTTCTAAAATATCGTTCTAACTTCAATATGAAAAAATAAAATTTTACAAATCATTTTCAATCATATTTAACTCAATTTTCAATTATTTCCATAATTTAACGTATTAAATTATCGATTTAATAATCCAATTAAATCCAATGATTCAAAATAAAAATTTATTTGACTTATAAATTCACTTATTAATATTCAAAATTAATTAAATATTCAAATTTTAATTACTAAAAATCCTGAGTCGTTACATAAAGAGAATTTAGTTTGAATTTAAATTTTTGGTTAAACAAATTTATTAAAAGAAATTGATGTAAGGATATTTATTTTAAGTAAAATGATTAGTTAAGTTGTTATAAAATAAATAGTTTACGATAATAAATTTGTTTTATCTATTATAGTTACTAAAAAGAAAAATTTTAGTTAAAAATTGAATTTATAATTGATTAAGTTATTAAAGGAGAGTTTGGTTAATTAAATTTAATTTTTAGTTAAAATAAATTTATTTAAGAAGAAATTGGTTTAAATAAAACTACTGTTTAGTTAAACAATCAAGAACGAAAATTAGTTTAAATAAATTTATTAAAGAAGAAATTAGTTTAAAACGAAACTATGAGTTAATTTAACTATTAAAACAAAATCGCCGATGAATCGAAATTATCTAATGAAAATTTATTATTCGATCTGTTTGAATATTAATAAATTGTGTAAATATTTATAAAAGGTATAAATCAAGAGAAATCGAGTCAAGATGGGAAATGGATTGCAAAATAAAAGCTAAGGTGAGAACTTCTCACTCAAAAGGATTTAAATTTTAAATAGTTAGATTTAAAATTGTTAGTTGTGTTGATTGAATGCTTGAATGATGATTGTTATATATATATATATATATATATATATATATATATATATATATATATATTGGATGTGAATAGACCCTATACGGCGTTAGTAAGCGGAGGTTATTTATTACACACATATACCGCGATATTCCACCCTGAAGTGGAATTGGTATTATACTAGTATATAGCAATATATATATATTGACATATGTATATATTGCAGTTGATTGATTTCCCGCATTGTATAGCGGATGAGACCCTATTGCGCCGTTAGTAAGCGGATAATATTTTATAAAATCCCATATACCGTGATATTCCACCTCGAAGTGGAATGGGTATTGTGCTAATGTCTGTGGATGCAGGGAAACAGGTTGGAGGGATCCAACTGGATTCCTCACAAATATTTATTTGATTTAGATATTGTGATATTTGATTGTTTATCATGGATGATATATGATGTTTGAAAGTCTTAATTGACTATTTGATGTGTTGCATCATCGGATCCAATTTTGGAGTTTAAAAAAAAATACGATTTTGATTTTTAAGGGATTTCTAAAGTGATTTTTGAAAGTATACGTTTATAAAATATTTTATTGAATTGATTCATCTTAAATAAATAAACGTTATAATTTTAGTATTATAAAAATTATGATTTTTGAATTTATTATAAAAAGTTTAAAAATAGGATTTATGAAGTTTGATTATTTTATAAATCAAAATGATGAATTATAAAGGAGTTTAAAGACGTTTTAAAATAGTAATATAAATTGATTTATATTAAAAGATTTATAAATTGATATTTATAAATTAAAAATATTGAAATTATAAAACGGGCTTTTATAAGTGTTAGAATGAATTGTGAATGAATTTCATAAGTGAATGAAATCTATAGGATTATAACGGTGAAGTTATAAATGGAATTTTATAAATAAAATTTATAAAGTTATCTAAGGAATAGATGTGGATAAATAAATGAATCTTATAAGTTATAAGATTTATAATTATGAAGTCTAAAAGAACAATTTGGTAAACAAATAAATTATAAGCATTTAACTTATAATATGGACTTTCGGTACATAATTGAGTTATAAATCGAATAGGTTAATAAAGGAGATTTATAAAGGAAGTAGTTATAAAATAAATAGAATATGGAATTTATAAACATTGTTTTATAAATCAGCAAACTACTTATTTTGATAAGTAAATTGTTGTAACTTGTTAATAGAGTTATATTCATGTTTTAGGCAATGGATAATCCTTTAAAATAAAATGAATAGAAATGATAAAATTTGTTAACAAATATATTCACGTTTTTGAATAGTGAATAAGATGTTAAAGAAATGTTTGAATGTGATGTTTTAAATAGAATTAAAACGATCAAACGATGTTTTCAAAATGAGTTAAGATTCGAAACCATAGATTTCAACATTTATTGTTGAAATAGACGTTTTTGAGAAATAGAAGGAAATGGTAGATTATAACACTGTTGTTATAATAGATGATTTCCGAAAGGAAATGTTTTGTATAGTATTGGGATTTATATATCTATTTTAATTTCGAATCCCTATACTAGTGATTTTGGGTTGTCGTAACGATGTTTTACGCAACATTCGTTTTGGCCCAAATAAATATGTTTAAGAGAATGATTTCCTTAAAGAATGAAATATATGCTTAATTTTGATTAAAGTATATTGAATATTTTTAAGTGTTGAAAATAAAAAGATTTGTGAATCACTTATGAATAAATAAGTATGGAAATGTTTTTCCAATGTGAAATGAAAAGTTTAGAGAATTTATCTTTTTGAAGATAAATTGAAAATGAATAATTGAAAACGAATGGAAATCGTATATTCATAAATATTTTGGAATGTAAATTCAATATAGAATTTATAAATGAAATTGGGAAATTGGGTTTAAAAAATAAATATTGATTTATTTTTGAAGAATGGAAAATATATATCTTGTAAAGATATTTTTGGAAAATAAATAATTTGGAAAATTATTTGGAATCTGGTGATGATTGGCATATCTATTGATAGTTCAATAACCGACTATCAATATTTACCTTTAAATAGGTATTTGTTGTGATTTGCTTGAAATTGAATGCCACACTTATTTTTTTTTTAAAATAAGCGCTCACTATTCGGGTTAACCAGGAAAGGACCTTGGGGTCGTATAACCAATTCCGAATATGTGATACGTCGTTATGAATTGCATTCGAAGACCGGTGTTGAAGACCGGATATTTTCGAAAACGAAAGGGTTTCTTGTTGATTGTCTCTGCACTGGCTGATCCCCGGTATAGAGATCTCCATATGTGATGGGAAATTCGGGCGTGATTATAGATTATCCGGATTGCAAGGACTTCTTTGTAAGTGCCTTCGGTTCTGTTCGATCCCGGAACAAACTAGTATGGATAGTGTGTCTGACATTACAAATTGAGATATAAAGCCGATTTCTTTCAAATATATTTCTGTTGGTGGCGGAGAATTTATTCTCTTAGCTTAACACCCTTCTCTGAGACGTACGAGCTCAGAGGTTATATAGTTGAAGGTTATCAGCGATATACTCCCAATTTTGGTAATGTGACATGCAGAGTGTTGCTGTGAAATGATCATTGCGTTGATCATTTATGATAGGATCATTTATTTGATCGTCTATCTTGGTGATCATTTCTATGATCATTTGTTGACCCAAAGCATGGCTTTTGTATAAAGTATGTTTTTGTGGACGTGACTTCGTCGAGCCTCACAAACCGGTAATGGTTGAAACAGGAATTGTGCGGCAAGGTTTCCAGGGATCGTTTCCCTAGGGTATGGCCATTCCTTCTGGAAAAGGGTAGTATCATGGTATGGAGCCCAGATACTTACTCATGTTGAAACACTTATTATTATGGTGTGATGTTGGTTAGAGAGCTCTCGTTTAAAGGTCCCAAAGGACCGGGGGTGGCATATCTGAGGGTTTGTAATATCCCTTGGGAAAAGGGGTTCCCGGCCTTGTTTAGCAGAGAACGGTTTGGTTCTCGGGGCGTCCTTCTAGAGGCGTTTCCATGTGGCAATGGGAAGTTCCTTGGCCTGACCATTTGTTGGAAAATCCATTCTTCAAATACGAGCCTTGTACGGTATTAGTTGTATTACCTGCCATCTACTTATGGTGGCGCCCCACTGTTTGGATGGTCGCTATAGTAGGCATAGTTCGAAATGTCTATGCTGGCTAAGATTTATATCTTTATTTTCGAAATGAATTTTTCCTACACTATGCACTAGTAATAATATCAAATGTTCTTTCTAATGCGTATCAAGCATCTTTGACTATCATAAGGAGAAATCTCCTCCGATTCTGCGTTTGCATTGTGTGTGTGTGCGGGAGGCCTTATGGTAGTCTCATTTTTAGAAGCATTGCAAATTGACTTTAAAAATATCCCTCTATTTTGTTTACAAAGATAAATAAACTGTTTTGAGTTCTCAAACCAGTCACATGACTGACTCGGAGTTTATTGTTTTCCTTCCTAAACTCTGGGTGCACACCAATTTTCAAACGGGCAGTCAAGAGTTAGGTTTATTAGGATGTTTTGGAATTCAGGAGTTGCTGGAGGCAAGATGGATGGCATTGGCGTATTACTAGTATATAGTACTTTCTTTTCCGCTGTTTGTATGATGTTGTACACTCTGATGATATGATGTAATGTAATGTAATAACTGATATAGTTCTTTGTTTAAAGATTATTCATTTATTATATGTTGTTCCGCTGCGAATTGTGAGATTCTGATGTTGTTCTATTATTTCTTTCCGTTCTATTTTCTATCTTCTTTTCCTCTTCTTCTACCTCTTTCTTCTTTCTTAAAACCCATAACATTTCGGTTTTTCGGCAACGAAAAACCGCCAATCGTTACAAGTAAGTTAGGAGTTATATATAAAATATGACTATTAAAGTGGACTACAATTTGTTGAGCACTGTAACAACCTATATTTTGTGATTATTTTAATTGTATATTTTAATTATTGAACTCCTGATTTAAAAATTTTATGTTTTTATTAAAATGAATAAATTTTGTTACTTTAAATATATATTTTGATTTGTATGTAAATTAGAATTCCAAACATGAATATATTGAATATTTTCCAAAATGTGAATTTTGGTCAATCTGGTCAAACTTTGACTTTTGAATTTAAAATTTAAATATTTTAATTTTTGAATTTTATCGTTTATTATGAAAATAAATTAAATTTCAAGAATATTGCTTTTCATTTCGTTGAAAACCGATCTATATTGTGAAAGTTATGCTTTTTACAATATTGTATGTACATTGCTTTATTTAACAAAATTGTTTGTTTTAAATTATATAAATAATATTTTTGTTTATCATATCTTGTGTATATGTGTGTTATATGTAATGTTATGTATTTATTTTATTTTTCAAATATTTTTAAAGTGTGATTTTAATTTTTTAAAGCTTATTGTATTTTATCTACAATTTTTCACTCTAGTTTCTATTTTTGTGCTATTTTCATAATTATTTTATATTTTTCTAAAATATATTTATTTATTTTCTTTTTCCACTTTATTTTGTTCAGTTTTTATAATTTATTTACTGAAATATATATAGTTTATTTTAATTTAAAAGAAAAAGGAAATTCAAAGAGACAAAGACCCTTCATTTTCGGGTGACTCTTTATTTCCTTGTCTCTTCATTTTCTTGTGCCTTTTCGTTTTCTTCCTGTTGCCATACACATCTCTCGCCCTAGCCATGTATTTCTCTTTGAAATTCACGTGAGAAACTTTTCTCCATCACAAAAATCACTGTCAAGAATTTTTTTTTGCAAGAAATGGCTTCATCTCCTTTCCCTTTTTATTATTTTTCTAAGTTTTTGCCTTCCTCTTCCACCTTGTTTGTTCGGCCCTACCACCCATCATCACCACCATCCTCTGAACCATCACCAGCCACAACAACCAACACCTCCTCCTCTGACCACCACCTCAAGCAATGACCTTCAAGTGTACCAAACACCATAATACTTTGCACCAAACCCCTTGAAACCTTGCCTAGACGAGCATAACTCCACTATCGCCTTCATAGTTGCCTTGGCAACCCCCTAGCTCCACCACCACCTACTGACCTGACCTCTGAACATCACTCCAGCAATGACCAGACCTGAAGCATGTAGGGACGAGCCCCACTTGATCTAAGGTCGAGCCTTGTTGAGCCCAAAACTCCACTCCTCTTTGTCTTGTCCCTTTATCTTTCCCATGTTGCAACTCCTACCCATCACCATCTCTTTCATCTCCATGTTAACATGCATTTTTGATGCCATAATTGATCCAAACCAGTTCTTATATCATCATCTATGGCTGAACAAATGGGCCTCTTGGTTGATCTCTTGAATTATTAAAGCAAGGTCAAATCATTCTTGTCTTTGTTGCTTTGTATTTCCATTTATTTCAATGTTGTTTTGTGTTAAATAATTCATATGTTATATTGTTTGTGTTAATTGGATTGTTACAAGATGTTCATCTTGGCTCTCTTCAATCATTTGAATCACTAGCCATGATGTACCATGCTTGTCATGCCTTTGGAATCGGTCTTGTGTGTCGTAGTGGTCTCTAGCTTTGAAAAGGTGAGTCTTTTCACTCCGACATTTCTACTTATGAAATGGTGAATCGATGACAAGTGTTTAGTAATATAAAATGTTTATGCAAGTTAATGATGATTATATGATATGATATGTTATTACCATGTTAAAATTGTTAATTATCACCTGACATCTGATATATGACATTATATTGTGATATTGACATTATTATATTATTTCTGTATATGTTCACACTGCAAGTTCACTGTTAGAATAGAATCACTATGGGTTGAAATGATACATACCCGAACGAACTTTAGAATAGGGAAAAATTGTTATGGGCTGAAATGATAGGCCTGAGCGATTTTTATTGTATTTTATTTGACTTGGGATTGCAGGTTTGAAATGATAGAGCCCGGATTTTCTTTTTAAATTGCGGATTGAAATGATATATATCTGTATCACTTGACCAAGGTTAGAAAATTATCAACAGACCCCGTGGTATATTTTTAAATGATTTTTATTAAAATATGTATTTTTAAAAGTATGAATTTGATTTAAAAATATATATTTTATGGTTTTAAGAAAGTTAAATACTAAGTTTTGAATTTGTGAATTTAAGTATGTAAATTTGAAGTAAATGTGATTTTGACTTTAAATTTTATTTTAAAATGTAAGTAAATAATGGAAATTAAATTTAATGTTTTGAAATGATATTTGAAGAAAATTGTTAAGTTTTGTTGAAATTTATAAGTTAAGAAAAAGTGAAATTTTGAGTTAACGAATGAAAGTGAGTTTTAATTGGATATTTGATTATAAAATTTTGTTGTGATAAACCATATGTTAAGTTGGTTTAAATGTGAAATTTTTAAGTCTAGAAATATGATTTGAAAATTTAAAATAGAATTTTTTTTGAAGTTTAATGATTCTAAAATTATAATTAAATATGGAATTTTATTAATAGCATTTCTAAAATGCTGTAGTTTATGACACCATTTTAAAATGCTTTTGTTTTGAAGTTAACTATGTTTGAAGTAACTAAATATCTATTACGGCATTTTATTAATGCCGTTGTTCCTAAACTAAACTGTTTTGGAAACTATAAGCTACGATAGCACTTTATAAATGCTGTCGTTGCTATATATTGTGTAACGACCCGTAAATTTTCGATAATTAAAATAGCTAATTTAATAAGATTTTGTGATTTAGTGTCAGAAAAAAAAATTGTAAGTCGTTTGGAATAATAATAACTGGAATGAATTACAACAATAATTATCCAAGTAATGAAAAATAGAAGCTACTTAGTGAATGCCTTTGCAATCAATAGTTGAATAGGATAATAATTGTTGAATTCATTGGGTATAATAGAGTAATTGATTGATAAGAAAAATCTATTTAAAATCAAACATTGAATATTGAACAGGTAAATTGTTTAAATTAAATACTTAAAACTTATTGAATAATTGAATAACTGTAAAATGAAAATAGTGTTCTAAATTGTGAATTGGTTTTAAAAGTTGAATCTTATAAGTTCAATTTCAATATTTCAAAAGATAATGAATTATTGGATAAGCGAAATTGTTTAAATTGAATATTTGGAATTTATTGAATAATTTAATAATGGGAATTGAATAACCGTATAATGGAAATAGTTGTTCTATAATTTTAATTCGTTTCAAAAGTTAAATTTTTAAGTTTGTTTTGAATATCTCAAAAGACAGTGATTCAAGAATAATAAAAATTGTTTAAATTTAATATTACAAATGTTTGAATAATTAAATTCCGAATTTGGTATGATTAATTTGATATTGAAATTTAATATATGGAAATAGAGTGAACAATTGAAATTTGATTTAATATGATTCAAATTGGTTTCCAAAGTGAATGTAAGTTATATCGGGATTATAATAGAGTTAATAAGATTTTAAAATTGGAATTTATTGGATAATTGAATAACGGGTTTAATATGATTAAAGATGATTTGTGAAATTTTATTTTATCATATGAAAGTTAGAATGATGTTGTAGAACTTTTAAAATCGAATTAAAAGTAAAATTGTGAAAATTGAATATTTTAATATTTAATTATCGACTGAAAAATAGCCAATTTTCGAACAGTCTCAGAATTGGACGAAACTAGTTCCATTAGATCCGTAATAGTTTGTTATTACCGGATTTCAATTTTTGTAGCAATCGGAGTTTTCGTTTGACCGTGGCAGCTCGAAACGCATCGAAATTGTTTTAATATTAATTTAACAAGTTAAAATAGTCATTTTTCAAACAGTTTCAGATTTCGATGAAACTAGTTTCATCGGATCCGTAATGTCATATTATTATAAGGTTTCAAATTTTGAGTCAATCGGATTTACCGTTTGTCCGGGGCGAGCCCAAACGCACAGAAATTTGATTAACCGATTTAATTTCAAATCAATCGTTTATTGCCGTAACTCACACATACAACCGAATTAGCTTTCGAAACCTATTCCATTGTGTCCGGAACGCTGGGTAAACCCTAAAAACGCCAGCCGGCATGCTTCGTTTGGAGTTCGGAAAATTTCGATGAATAGTGTTTTGGCGATATTCTATAAAAGGACCCCCCCCACCCACTTTCTTTGTTTTGCAAAAACCCTAGGGTTTCAGCCCTTAGCCGCCACTTTCATTTCAATGGCCAGAAAATTTCAAAACTTCCTCCTCATTTTCCTCTCAATCCATCAACAATTAGCAAAAACTCTCAACTACAAAGTTGTAGAGGGCATCAAGATCTAGCTATCCAACGGTCGAGATCGAAAAAGGAGCCACGGATCGGCGGTAAATCACGTTCATAGCCGCTGCGTTTTTCACGTTTTTCGAGGAGAGATGGGGGGCCGAGCTCCACCCCATGGCCGGCGTAGGTGGCTCTGGAGATGCTCTTCGATATGGCGTATCCCGATCGTCCTGGAAGTCGATGTATGGGTTGCGTGTATTAGGGTTTGGGGCGGCAATTGGG
This sequence comes from Allium cepa, assembly GCA_030765085.1. Lineage (NCBI taxonomy): Eukaryota > Viridiplantae > Streptophyta > Magnoliopsida > Asparagales > Amaryllidaceae > Allium > Allium cepa. The sequence goes on along the minus strand of CM060943.1, from coordinate 576,738,422 downwards.
TTCGAGCGCGTACGCGTTTTCACGCGTAAGGAAGAAGGGGGAGGGGGGTGCGTCCCAGATCTGCTATGCAGGCAATCAACGGTGATGATGGGTTGGGTTTTAAAAATTTAATTAAGTTGTAATTAATTTATATAAAAATTCGTGTTAACTTTAAACCATCATAACTTTGTCATACGAGGTCGGAATTCGACGAAACTTTTTGCGTTGGAATCGTATCGACAAGCTTTTCGCATTGCAACTAGATTGGAATCATTTGGAGCTAGAGAAAATTTTGAGTTAAATCGAACGTCGTTCGATTTGATTTAAAATCGAAAAATCAAGGTGAGTGTTTTATAACGCTCACAACGTACTAAATATCTTTATGCTAGTTAAATTTGACATTATGAAGTGTTATGATTTTATTTGTCGTTGTTTGATAAAATTTAATTGTCATATAGCTTGTCATTTGAATTAACATTTGAAAAATTAAACTGACAGTTAAACTGAAATTAAAATTGATTTGCGAATAAATTACCTGACATTGATAACTATGAAACTGCCATGAATTGTATTGTTTATTGGATGATGTATTTTGATGGATGTTATTGGTTGATATTTAAATGTTTGGATGTTTATTTGCTTATATATACTGTTATGCATACATATGACACTGTGATTGGTTTAAGTAATATATACTCATCCTTAACATTTAACTGAAATAAATAATTACTTGGCCATAGGATAGAAAATTATATACGGGCACCGAATTGGCTAAATTAATAATTTTTAAAAATCGTCGATTTGAAATTTATTTAAATGTTTTAATTTAAACGTTATAAATAGAAATCAATTTATAAAAAAAATCGAATTTATCGAAAATTTGAGTTTGGAATGTTGAAATAAAATTTGGTTAAAAGAAATTGTTAAATAATTAAAGTGGAGACTTTGGAATTTAAAAATCGGGATATGATTGAATTTCGTAAATTGATTTGTTTAAAGATTTAACCTTAATTCGAGCTTTGATTATTACTAAGTAAAAGCGATATAAAAGGATATTTTGAAATTGAGCTTGAAATTGAATCATATTGTAATTGGGTTTTAAATTTGAATATTGGATGAAAATTTTGTTAAGTATTATAAATTGATATTTTGAAAAATCAAGCTCCAAATCGATATAAATTGAAATCGAATAAATTAAAGGTAAATGTAAAATTTAATTAATTTGAAGCCAAAGTTGACATTGATTTGAATTGAAATCGAAATTGAATCGGTGGAATGGAAATTGGAATTGATTTGAATTGGGAAGTTATAATTGAATGGATTGATTTTGAAGCTGTTTTATTTTGTTTTCCAAATTACTCGGTTATATAAACCATTTTGAATACTTAAACTATTTTAATCTATTTTAAATCTACTTAACCTTTAAATTATTTTAAACTAAATTTATCTATTTCAAATCCATTTTAAGATTTTAAAGTATTTTAACTATTTTAATTATTTAAAACTACTTTTAAACTACTTAAAATTATTTTCTAAAATTCCAAATTGGTTAATAAGGTGAAATGTTTATGTGTAAATCTTGAATTTGAATACGAATTGGATTAAATGAAGTTGCAACCTAAATTAAAATTCGAAATGATTTTGAAATCGAAATGAGATATTGATGCGAAAATTGATTTTGAAATGAAATCTTACATTTGAATAGATACGATGATATTTGAAATGGATTTCATCTTTGAAGCGAATATGATATTTTGATATCAATTATGAATCGATTTGAAATGTAAAAGAGCCAATGGTGTAATAATACGTAGTTATTAAAGAGACCGGGATCGGATATGGACATACTCTCTGTCGATACCGAAAACCACTTTAATAACTATTATACGCGGAGTGTTGATCCAGAATGAAGTGGATGTTTTGGTGAACGCATTGATTGAAGAAAGAGAACGATATTGGATGACCCCTGACATGACTAAAACAGGAGCCGCGCCGGGCCATTGAGGTTCGCCACCTCTAGCGGACACACTTCTTCGATACCATATCTATTACATTTGTGATTCGATTTGGGTGCACCCCTTGATTTGGGAGTGTTGTTTCGCGGTGTTGGGGTAGCTGCTGGCTATGCTCAACATCAGTCCGGATCACGCAACTACTAGTATCCTAGTTGGTATCGCCTCATGTACCTTGTCATACTGATTGTCCTATTCGCGACCACTACGTTTTGATTTGTACCTTGAGTATATGGATTGCCCTCTGGTGACTTCCGGTTTTGGGGAAACTACGGTCTTGTATATGCATTTGGGAATATAAAATGTGTTAAGGGGGATTATGGTAACGCCTTAACGCTATTTTGATACTTTATATTACTGATAGGCATTATCTACTTAGCGTATATTACTACATAGTAGATAGTTTCACGGATCCTTGAGAGATGGAAAATCCCGTAATATCTCTTGAGTTATTGCACGCACGTTGACACTGGATATGAGATGTCAAACCCCGTAAACATCTCTGACGCCGTTACACTCATATTTATTTACGATTGATTTAACTTTCATAAGGGTATTCTAGTCCTGACTTGAGTGTCTTGTCTTTTCATTACGCTCGGGTCAGTCCTGAGTTTTTCAGATTTTTGAAGATCTATTCTGGAGGACGAAGACGAAGATTTGGTATACTATTACTATTATTACCCTTGCATCATGCTATCTGCTGCATTATTTAATTGTTCTGTTGTATATGTATAACTCTGATAAATGTTGTATAAATAATTGTCAAAGTATAGTAAACAGCTTCATGAACTGTTTATTTGACTATTATATTTTATCGTTCCGCTGCGAGATTCTGTGTTGTTTCGTTTCCTTTATTTCTTTTCTTTTCTTATTTACCCCAATAACCATTTGCCCTTTTGAATGGTTTGGAATCGACATGTGTATTGGATCGTCGGTTTAAACTGTCCAAAAAGGCGGGTCGTTACATATTGTCAATGCTTTGAAATGTTATAGATTTTAGCACTATTTGTGTTATACTTTAAAGTGTTAAATGATTTAACCATTGGAATTGATTATTTGTGAAATATAAGGAGTTTTGAATATAATTTAATATTTAAATTTAAATAAGGTTTACTTGGTTATGTGTTAAATTGAATGAAATCAAATGAGATAAATGAATTTTTAAATGGAATTTTTAATTGAATTTTTATAATGATATTTGAAATAATAAATGAATGACATATTTGATTTTTAAATAATATTTAAATTTGAATATTTGAAATTGAATTCAAATAATGATTTGATAATGAGGTTTTGAAGGATGTGATATTTTAATGATTTTGAAATGGTTTTTGATGATATAATCTTTATTTTGATAAAGAATGTGAATTTGGAATGATATTTGATTTTGATAAATGAATATTTGAAGTTTATATTTGTATGAAAAGATATTTTCTTTAATTGTAATTTAAGTTTATTTAAACAATATTGGATTGATGAAATGAGTATTTCAAAACTAAATAATAATGAAATTAGATTTGAGATATGAATTTATGAAATTATAAAGTTTAGTTTTGAAATGTGGGATATTAAAGTTTGGAAATATATTAAAATTGGATGGTTTATTTTATTGATCAAATCTATATTTGAAATTTATAAGATTTGAAAAGTTTTTTTGGAAAAATGAATTGAATTGGAACTGATTGTTTGAACTGAACTAAACTGGAAATTTGAAAATTGAGTTTAATTGAATAAATTTGAAAATTTCAAATGTATGATTTCGAAATGTTATGATTTTCAAAGTGTAATGATTTCAAGTATTTTGGTTTCGAAAGAGTTATAACTTTGAAGTATTATGATCTTTGAAAGGTGAATATATGTTTGAAATGGAAATGATATCGTATTGACTTGGACGTAGTTTTGGAATAAAAATGGTTTTGGTTTCGAAGTATAAACTATCATGAAAGGAATATAGTTTTGAAATGAAATGATTTGATTTTTTAAGTATAAACCATTTTGAAATGACCACGGTGTTATAATAACGTTTGGTTGTTAAAGAGACCGGGATCAGAAGTTGTCATACTCTCTGCCAACTCCGAAAACCACTTTAACAACTGTGTACGCGGTGGAGTTTCCAGAATGAAGTAGGATGGTGGTGTTGTTCTTGAGGTATATTACGTGGACCCAACTTTCGTGGTTTGGCATAAGGTGGCTAAAACAGGAGCGATCTCGAGCCAAAATGGGTAGCTCCTCTGGTCGGACACATTCCTTCGATACAATACTCTTACTTATGGTTGATTAGATGGCCATCCTCCGATTCTGACTGGGTGTGTGTTTCGAGGTGGGCGTACTGGTGCTGCGTTACCACCAGCTCGTGTGCATAATTGGTATATCTACCCTGGCATTGCCTTGTGTGTCGTGTCACCTACCATATCAAGCCTTACTACGAGTTTGGTTTTCTCCCGTAGCCCATGGAGTATTTAGAGCAGTCTCCCGATCTGGAGATATGCTGATACTGGATGGACTACTGGGACTATTATGTGTGAAGGGCTATATGGGTAACCCGGAACGCTATTTAAAAGTATGTTTATTTTACTATAGACATTATTATAATAGCGCAATATTACTATATAGTAAATAGTTTAACGGATCCTTAAAGGATGGGCGATCCCAAGCATCCTTTAAGTTATTGATGCATTTTGTTACTGTTCACTTTAGTTGATTTACAGCTCATAAGTATTTATGCCCTGACTCGGGTGTTTTGTGTTTTTCTTTATGCTCGAGTCAGATTGAGCAATTCATCAGTCAAGACTCACCTTTGGAGTTGGAGCTTTGCTTGAAGATCCAGCCATATATTCTGCTTTCAGTATTCGGTGATTTCAGTGATCTATTCTGATTTGTACCTGATGTATCTTGTTACTCTTCTATTGTATTTTGTTTAACTCTTATGTATCTTATCATTATATAGTAGCTTCATGAACTACTATCTCTTTTAATTCCGCTGCATTATTATTTACTCTATGTCTGTGATCAGTGATTATGTATTTACTGTATATTCTGAGATTTTCCAAATTTTATTTACAACGCGGTATTTTGAGCAATTAGAGTTCGACATGTGCGGATGCAAATGGTTGAAAGTATCGGGTCGTTACAAGCACCATCAAGATTATAGCAACATGATAAAAGGATCCTAACAGTCGCTAAAAGAATTTATGAAATTCAGGTATCTTTATTAGGGTTTTTAAGTGATGTAGAGCTCGATGGGAGCTTTATTAAATAAATATAATAAACCAATCTAACTAGTATATGGAAAATTGTAATATTATAAAAGCTATAAAAGTAAATTTGCATAGTTAATATAATTAATAAATTGTTTATCGATTAAAATATACTAAATGAATTGAAGTAAATATGGACAAAGAAATTTAAAATATACTTACCAATTAATCTTTTGCCATGTTGTCATCTCAAGACCCATGCAAGAGCCAAAATTATATATCCATTAAATACATTCGTGCCTTGATCACTTAAGTGGAAATTTTCCAAGACTAGATATTGTCTTTATTGTATTTTGAACTCTAAAGAAATACAAGAGTATGAGTATTTAACCATATTCAAACATATAAAAATGTTGTATGGTAAACGGTGGCGTTTGAAATATATGAAATCTCGACGAAAATGTTTCAATGGGAATGAGAAAATATACATAATGCGGGATCATGTGTTCAATATGATTGAATATAATAAGGATCTTGTTGTCTTAGAAAAAACACTAGACCAAGGAACATAGATGGACCTGGGATTTCGATCACTAAAATGTTAGTGTTGATTTGTTTACTTAAGTGCAACTTATTCCATGTACTCAAAATGTTAAGGATGACCGAATGCACTTTTGTAAATAACTCGGTGCAACCTTGTAGTAATGGGTTTCACTTTTAAATGGTTCAACATTTCAAAAGAGAAAGAAAATGTTTGAGAATGCTAAAATATTGGCTCGGTTGGGATGAAAAGAGTGAATGATCACTTCTGCTTTATGAAAATATATTGGAAACGCAATAGTTCAAAATATTTGTAGATGTTTAATATAGAAGAAGGAATCTGATTTCTTGTCCAAATGTAATTTTCCTATAGAAAATTCGCTCTCTATAAGACCCTTTTCTTGATTTCAAGATATTTGATATAAATTAGTTACAGTGAAAGATATGAATATCTCAGTGTAAATGGTTGAATGGGTTTTCATAATTCATATAATGTCATTACAATAGCAAAAATAGTGATAGCATTCCATATGATATTTATTAGCGTAAAGGTCAAGTTTTGAAAATTTGTTATCAAGTATGCCAAGAATTATTATGAAATAATATTATATTCGGCTATGACCAAATGTGGATATAGTTTTGTATTTATTTGAATATTACAAATATTCGTTATAGATTTTTGGATTTCAATGATGGTATATATTTTCATGACATTAATGATGTGTTAGCGATAGAAAATATTGAAACATCCAAAATATTTCACAATTAATTTTTGAATTATAGAATATCTTGTATATTACAAAAATAATTCTTTAATCACATAATGAATCATACAGAATTTGTGAATTGTATCTCATATAATTAAAGGAAAAAAATGCCCATATGATAGGAGCAAAAAAAGTGCTACGAATTCTTTCGATTGATACATACAAATCTATAAATTCCAAAGTCTAATGATATCAAAAGTGGACCAACTTATTTCATTAAATTCACCGATAAATCAACTAAGTTATGAATATATGTACTTGATATACAACAAGATACATATACGATAAGTTCATAGACTATAAAATGGAAGTAGAAAACAAAACGTGCAAATGGAATAAAACAATTCAATTTGATCAAATAGGGAAATTTATTGAATAAAAGTTTCAATGGGACCTAAAAATGAATAAAATTCACTCTCAATATCATTCCTTCCAAATTTACGTAATTATGTATCGATAAGGAGTATGTTTGCGCAAAAAATGGGCAAACACACAATGTCGTACGATTTAGTCGATTTTATGATGTTTTTAGTGATTTGGGTGATTTATGCAAATATATAAAAAGCAGGGACTAAACTGTAAAAGACACACAGATTTATAGTGGTTCGGCCCGAACGTGCCTACGTCCACTTTATATGTTATTCTCTTCTTTTTTTCTTCAGATTACAAGTACAAAGCTTTGATTACAAGTGTCTAAAGTTGTTTGAGAGTTCCTTCCAGGCTTGAGCTCTCAAACTTGTCTGCCATTGTTGTACCCCTGCCCCTCTATTTATAGAGTGAGGCTGGGGGCATGGGTCTTGGATGTTTATAGCTGCTGGTGGGCTTGGGCTGAAGCAATCTGATCTGGTAGCGTTCTGGTTCGGCGAGGCTTCATTCGGCATGGAGCTTGGAGAAGTTGGAGCTTGGTCCGGTTGTGGATGGTTCGGTGATGGACGAAGTGACTTGGTTCGGTGGTATGTGGTTCGGTGGAGCATGGAAGTGGAGCTTGGTTCGGCTATGCATGGTTCGGCATGGAGGTGGAGAGGTCCAGTTCGGCTGTGATATGGGGGAAAGGTTGGATTTGGATCGGTACTACCGAATGGATTGGAAAAGCCGAATGAACTCTTGTACTGGGAACGCCGGATGAACTTATGTGCTCTGAGTGCCGAGTGAGGCCTTGCTTCTTATTGCCGAATGGGCCATGCCGAATGGAACTTTTATATTTGATCCTTGAGCGAAACCCCTGACTTATTTACGCTTGCTGGCTTCTTCCTGTTCCGGTCGTGGTGGAAACACACACAACATTGATATTCCAGTTTTGTCCAAAAAATGGGATAACACTTTGCCCCCCAAAATATGCCTTGCGGTAGGAAGGCGTGTTTTGTAATGCCATGAGCTGGATGTTCGCATCCTGTTGACAACCTGTAAAGAGCTTGATATTTTATATGGCCCCAAATGACGACCGTTCGGTATCGAGCTATTTGGGATGAAGCGCGGCCGTTCATGGTCAAGCGCCTAACTTCAAATGACGATCGTTCGTGATCAAGTCATTTGAGGTGAAGTGCGACCGTGCGCGGTCAAGCGCATAAATCCGTGCGTCGATCGTTCGGGATTGAGTCATCTGTAGTGAAATGTGACCGTTCAAGGTCAAGCGCTTTACTTCAAATGACGACCGTTCGGGATCGAGTCATTCGAGGTAAAGTGCGACAGTGCGCGGTCGAGTGGGGACCGTTCAAGGTCAAGCGCTTAACTTCAAATGACGATCGTTCGTGATCGAGTCAATCGAGGTAAAGTGCGACAGTGCGCGGTCAAGTGGTGGTCCTCAAATGACGACCGTACGTGATCAAGCCATTTGAGGTAAGGTGTAACAGTCAGTGATCAGGTGGCGGACCTCAAATGACGACCGTTCGCGATCGAGCCATTTGAGGTAAGGCGAGTTGTGCCGTTCGAGGCGAGTTGTGCCGTTCGAGGCGAGTTGTGCCGTTCGAGGCGAGTTTGTGACCGTTCGCGGTCGGGTGCCGTTCGAGGTGAGTTGTGACTGTTCGAAGTCGAGTGTCGTTCGAGGCGAATTGTGACTGTTCGAAGTCGGGTGTCGTTCGAGGCGAATGAGTGTGCCCGGGAGGGACTTAATATTATCAGTGTTGGAGTCATTGTTTGGGGGAATTTTTCGAATCAAAGACTTCGGCAGTTCGTTGCCATGCAATAGGTGCTCTGGACCGTTCGCGATCCAACGGGCATACAAGTAAATAATTTTTTCATAGAATTGTAAATGTTAAAGCAATAGTACCTTACAGCAGAAATGTCCAAACAGGAAGAATTCAAATGTTCAAATCGAAACAAAAGCAAAGCAAGGATGTCAAAGTGTAAGTTCCCACTCCGAAGCAGTCAATGATCATTCAGAGCATGCCTGGAGATCGTTCGCGATCTCGTACATGTGTAAACGGTATAATTGCGTTAGTGGAAGCTTACGACCTGTTCATCGTTATTTTAATCAAGCAATCAAGGGATAATCAAATGGTGCCCCGATCTAGGGTCACCTCTAGCCGAAGTAGACGGTGGTCGCTCTGGCTCCACTGCTGGAGTTCGCCTCCTCACATACTGAAGGAGCATACCGTTCCTGATATGCCCTTCCACCTCATCCTTCAAATGCCTACAATCATTAGTGTTATGACCATTCAATTCATGAAATACACAAAACTTATCTGATTTTCTTTCGTCAGAGGTTGGATCCCTTCGTATTGGTCTACGGTACGGAACCTGCCCCTTGGTATCCTGATAAATCCGTTCCAAACTCTCATTCAGCTCTGAATAGGTGGTGAATCGTGGCTCTCTTCGTAGCCACTTTGTCCTGTCATCATTATCCTCAGCCTTTCTTTTTCCTTTGCTAGTCTCCGCACCCTTTCCAGGTGGGTTTCCGCTCTTGATTGCGTAAACGTCATCTTCTTCCTCTCTTTCTACACTAGCATCTTCCAAACGCAGAAATTTTTCAGCCTCATGATAGAACTCTCCCATATTCATAGGCGGGTCCTTGGTTAATGAATTCTTGAATTCTGTATTACCAGCTATTCCAGATACAGCTGCCATCATGACCATAGATGGATCTGGTCGATCCACTGATGCTGCCGCCGCATTAAATCGCGTTAGAAAGCTCCTCAAAGTCTCTCTAGTTTTCTGTTTCAAGGTTGCCATAGTCATCACATTCTTTGGTCTCGCAATATGAACCCTGAATTGCCTCATGAATCTCTCAGTTAAATCTGCCCATGTTCCTATGGAGCCGCTCTCCAGTTGCCTAAACCATAACGCTACAATGTCCGTCAAATACAGTGGAAAGCACCGGGCCATAACCTCCTCTGATGCCCCCAGCACTTCCATATGTCTCATATACTTCGTTAGGTGGACCGTGGGGTCCGTTTTCCCGTTGTACATGTCCAATGATGGTAGCTTGAATTCTGGTGGGTTCCTAGCCATCCTAATCGCAGAAGAAAAAGGACTCCTGTTTACATCTTCCAAGTCTCTGTTTACTAAACCGCCTCTCATAGCTCTTCTAACCATCTCTGCTAATCTGTCATTGTCTCCAAGCTGTAGTTCTCGTTCACTGTCTTCGACCTGCCCCCCAAGTCCGCGGGAGTTTTCATGTGTATGCCTCCCTGGATGAACGTTCATTCCTCTATTGCTACCAGGTGGTTCGGATGCCCCCATCTCACTTCCCGGGGTCGGATCAACATGCTCTGCGTGAGTGCCCCCTAGCTCTGGTGCTGCGCCAGATGGTCCTGCCCCGTTCTGAACCCCAGTTGCTCCTTGGATTTGTGCTCCAATTTGCCCAATTTGTTGAAGTAAGTTCTGGATCATCTCTTCTTGTCTTCTCCTCATGGCCTCCTTCTCATCCCTAGTGATGAAGATCGACGCTTGATTCCCTCCTGAGGAAGCCTCTTGACTTCCTTGGTGTTCACTTCTCTCCGTCCTTTGCCTTCTACTTGTTTGTCTCGTCATAACTCTTAGATATGAACTCTTAGATTTTCAAATTCAACTTCTATCCGATGTAGCGGGAGCTGGTCCCTCTCAGTGAAAGCACCAAAATGTTTGCGCAAAAAATGGGCAAACACCCAATGTCGTACGATTTAGTCGATTTTATGATGTTTTTAGTGATTTGGGTGATTTATGCAAATATATAAAAAGCAGGGACTAAACTGTAAAAGACACGGATTTATAGTGGTTCGGCCCGAACGTGCCTACGTCCACTTTATACGTTATTCTCTTTTCTTTTCTTCAGATTACAAGTACAAAGCTTTGATTACAAGTGTCTAAAGTTGTTTGAGAGTTCCTTCCAAGCTTGAGCTCTCAAACTTGTCTGCCATTGTTGTACCCCTGCCCCTCTATTTATAGAGTGAGGCTGGGGGCAGGGGTCTTGGATGTTTATAGCTGCTGGTGGGCTTGGGCTGAAGCAATCTGATCTGGTAGCGTTCTGGTTCGGCGAGGCTTCATTCGGCATGGAGCTTGGAGAAGTTGGAGCTTGGTCCGGTTGTGGATGGTTCGGTGATGGACGAAGTGACTTGGTTCGGTGGTATGTGGTTCGGTGGAGCATGGAAGTGGAGCTTGGTTCGGCTATGCATGGTTCGGCATGGAGGTGGAGAGGTCCGGTTCGGCTGTGATATGGGGGGAAGGTTGGATCTGGATCGGTACTACCGAATGGATTGGGAAAGCCGAATGAACTCTTGTACTGGGAACGCCGGATGAACTTATGTGCTCTGAGTGCCGAGTGAGGCCTTGCTTCTTATTGCCGAATGGGCTATGCCGAATGGAACTTTTATATTTGATCCTTGAGCGAAACCCCTGACTTATGTACGCTTGCTGGCTTCTTCCTGTTCCGGTCGTGGTGGAAACTCACACAACATTGATATTCCAGTTTTGTCCAAAAAATGCGATAACAGAGTAATTAAACTTTAGTTGGATAAAGTATGATTTATAATGCATTAAGTTGAGTTACTTGTTCTATAAGTATGTGTACTTAAGAGTAAGAGCATAGTTTAAATTTGATTCCAACTAAATAATTTAAGATATATGGTTGTCCAATTTATGTTATGAACTTAACAATCATAAGCTCAAAACTAAATCTATACCATGTATGTCTATAGGTGATTCATAAATGTAATTGAAGATCTCTATTTCATCCAAGAGAAAATTAAATTGTTTCTTCAAGACATACTACTTATTGCTAAAGGGATTTCCTTTAAGAGAAATTAGTGGTAATGCAAAAATTAAGATATGGCCCAAGATTCTAACATACTAATAGATTACATAGACGAAGTGTTGGGTGTGTTTCGACTGGCTCCTTCCCTACCACCGAATCCATCCCTACCACCGAGTCAACATCCCACCGAACCAACTCACTCCCAAGCCACCACCGGTCCAATTCCCCTCACTACCGAACCACCTACTATCGAGCCAACCCACACTCCACCAATTGCCGAACCAAGTTCCATCGAACCAAGTTCCACCGGACCAAGGCATACCGGACCAACACTTCCAGGCCAGATTGCATCAGCCCAGGCCCACCAGCAGCTATATACATCCATGACCCCTGCCCCCAACCTCACTCTATAAATAGAGGGGCAAGGGTGCAACAATGACAGACAAGTTTGAGAGCTCAAGCAGGGATAGAACTTTCAAACAACTTTCAGATACTTGTAATCAAAGATTTGTACTTGTAATCTGAACAGAAAGGGAGAATAACATATAAAGTGGACGTAGGCACATTCTGGCCGAACCACTATAAATATGTGTGTCTTTTACTGTTTAGTCCATCTATTTTATATATTTGCATAAATCACCCGAATTATTAAGAACAACCTATAATTAACTAAATCATACGACTTGGAGGTGTTTGCCCATTTTTTGCGCAAACATTTTTGGTGCTTTCACTGAGAACTCAAGCTAGAAGCTTCAGCTTCTCCCACTCAACCTTCTTCACAATAGCATCGCTCATTGCTTGGAAAGCATGCCTCCCAGGCAGAGGAAAGATGCTGGCAGAGGAAAGAACATCGCAACTAGCAGTATCCCAGATCCAGTGATCAGAGATCAAGAGAATCGTCCTGTCCCAACATCAAGTAGAAATCAGGCAAATCCGACAGCCCCTGCTACGGAACAACCAATTACTAGGGCAGATCTGGACAGGGTCGTGGCTGAAGTAACTAATCGCTTCGCATCTCAACAAGAAGCCTTGGTGGACCAACTCATGTCACGCTTAAGAGATGCTGAAGAATCCAACCGCAACACCGAATCATGGGGCGAGTCCCAGTCTGGAGGGTCTGGGAGGCGACAAAGATCTTTCTTCTTTGAAGAGGCTAACAACAGAAACAGCAATGGTAGGAGCCGAGCCCAGACTCAGCCCGAATTCCGACCTGAGGAAACGTTTGGAACCGAACCCAACGGGGGAGGTACCAGGCAAGGGTCGGATATGGCTGAGCCTGTCATGCTACCTAACCATGGGAACACCAATGAACGGGGCCGAGCTGGAGTCCAGCCCGAAGTTGGACCCGAGGGAATGCTTAGAACAGAGCACAGCGGGAGAAGGTCGAGGCAAGGGCCGACTGTGGCTGACCCCAGCATGCTCCAGGAAGACCAGAGATAGCCACCGGAAAATGTTAGGAGTAATAAACGGTACCATCCCTACAGGTCATCTGGATGGAGTCAATCCCGCAGACAAGAACCAAACTCATTTCTATCTGCTCCGAATTCTGATGAAAGGATGGAGCGATTGTTCAGAGAGTGCGTCCGACGGGATCAAAGAGTTCGAGGGATAGGCGCTAGGGTAACCAGCCCCTTCACCCGCAATATCGAAATCGCCATCACCCCCCGAGAATGGAAAATGCCAACAATGGAACCTTACAAGGGAACCTCTGACCCCGTCGTACACTTACAGAGATACACACAGCATATGCTCATGAGCGGGGCGACAGACGGAGTATTGTGTAAATGCTTTCCACTCTTCTTGGCCGATCTAGCTACCTCCTGGTTCTGCCATCTACCCCAAGGGTCCATCAGCTCATGGGAAATGTTGAAAGAAAAGTTCATCAGCCAATTCCGCATTCATGTGGAACAACCCAAGGATGCTTATTCCTTATCCAATATCAAACAAAAGCCCGGAGAAACAGTGCAACAATATCTAACCCGATTCAATGCCGCAGCGGCCGTAGTCCAGGATGCCGATGAGAAACTTATCCTAATGGCCCTCTGCAGTGGTGTGCATCCGGATACTAAATTTTCTAGGAGACTAATGAAAGAAAAGCTAGCTACCTTACCCGATTTCTTCCATGAAGCCGGAAAATATATGAGGCTTGAAGACGCTGCCATTGAAAGGCAGACAGGGCAACTAACTAAGGCAGCTCATGGCAACGCACCCGCAGTAGCAAAGGACGTTCGAAGAAATGACTCCAGAGACAGTGCCGGGGTAAGAAGGGAGAAAAGCGTTTATATAGGCCAGGACCGAGATTTGACTCTTACACTCCTTTGAATGAAACAATCGAAAACATCTTCTTGACCACCCAAGACGAAGTTAGATACAAGCCCCGCCCCCCCCCCCCCCCCCCCCCCACACACAAGAAAGAATCAGATAACGCAGTTAAGTCTGGAAAGATCTGCCGCTTCCACGAATCTCATGGGCATGACACAAATGAATGTCATCACCTCCGGGACTTAATTGAAGAACACATTAGAAGGAAGAGGCTGGAGCGCTATGTAAAAGGTCAGAACAGGACTTCAACTCCTGCCAATGAGAACACAGGGCTACCCCTCCAGAAGTAGGCAGAGGAAATCGCAACACTAGCGGCTCTAGTCAAGAGAGGATAGTGGTCCATACCATATCAGGAGGACCACACATCGCCGACGGAAGCTGGGCAGAGAAGGAAAGATACGGTAAGTCACTTAGAAACGATGAAGGCTACGTTAATTCTGTTATGGAAGAACGCCACCCGAAACGAAAAGAGAATGATGACATCACATTCAGTAGGCGTGATCTAGAGGGAAGGCAGTACCCTCACATGGATCCTATGGTCATCTCTGCCTGTTTCGGTCCAGCCAAAGTTTTCCGAATTCTAGTAGACACTGGCAGCTCAGTAAATATCCTTTTTAAGCATGCTTTCGAAAAAATGAAGCTGTCAATGAAAGATGTGTCTCCCTGCAACAAACCACTACACGGTTTCACGGGGGATGCGAAGATGCCCCTCGGGCAACTAGACCTCATTGTCGAAATAGGAAGTCATCCCCGCTCCGTTGTGCAGAAACAAACATTTGTGTTGATAGAAAACCACTCGGCCTACAACGCCTTTTTAGGAAGACCAACCTTGTCTGACTTTCAATGGCCCCATGGTGCCTGAAGATGAAATTTCCAACAGACAATCGAATAGGGGAGGTAGAAGGAGATCAAGACGCTGCTCGAGACTGCTATGTAACTAAACTTCGCAATAACCGCAGAAAGGATAAAGGGAAGAATGCAGAGACTGCTCTCTGCATAAAAAACCTGGAAGCATAACAACTAAAGAAAGCCCCTCCTCTTCGGTATACCAGTGATCCTTTCAATGAATTAGACCCCAGGAACGGGGAGGAGGAGGCTACCGCCGAGCCTGTAGAGGCTATGGAATTTGTATCTGTAGACAAACACGACTCGAGTAGACTATTGAAAATCGGATCTCAGCTAAAGGCAGAATTGAAGAGTTAACTCATTGATTTTCTCCGCCACAACTTGGATGTATTTGCGTGGACGCACGCTGACATGACTAGAATCTCCCCAGATGTAGCATGCCACGTACTGAACATTGATCCTACCAAGGTGCCGGTAAAACAGAGAAAGAGAAGCATGGGGGCAGAACGATCAGCGGCCCTCGATGAAGAAGTAAAGAACCTGCTTGCCAATAACTTCATACGGGAAGCCATCAACCCAGAATGGATTGCTAACTCGGTACTAGTAAAGAAGGCTAATGGGAAGTGGAGAACATGCATTGACTTCTCCAACTTAAATGACGCTTGCCCAAAGGATTGCTTCCCACTTCCTCAGATTGATCATCTTATGGACAGCACAGCCGGGCATGAACTCTTATCTTTTATGGACGCATACTTAGGATATAACCAAATTCCTATGCACGCCCCCGATCAAGACCACTGTAGTTTCATCACTGACCGGGGATTGTACTGCTATAGAGTAATGCCTTTTGGACTTAAAATCGCCGGGGCTACTTATCAGCGCCTCGTCAACAAGATGTTTGCGGAACTAATAGGACGAACCATGGAAGTTTATGTGGATGACATGCTAGTAAAGTCAAGAAAAGCCAACGATCACGTAAGCCACCTGGACGAGATGTTTCAAGTACTTCGTCGATGTGGAGTGAAGCTGAATCCTCTAAAGTGCTCCTTCGGAGTATCATCGGGAAAGTTCTTAGGATTCATCGTCCATGCCAGAGGAATTGAAGCGAACCCTGAACAAGTCCGGGCTCTGAAACAAATCAAGATACCTTCCACTCGAAGAGAAATGCAAAGCCTAAATGGGAAAGTGGCCGCCCTGAGCAGATTAATCTGTAAAGCAACTAACAAGTGTGTCCCCTTCTTCGAAGCTATAAAGAAAGACAAGGGAAAGTTCGAATGGACTGACAAATGCGTAACAGCCTTTCACAACCTAATCGAACACCTCCAGAGACCACCAGTACTCTCAACTCCAAGTGAAGACGAAGAGCTATACCTATACCTTGCTGTGTCATCTCATGCTCTAAGCGCCGCTTTGGTAAGAGAAGACAACCGCGCGCAGCGGCCAGTATACTTTGTAAGCAAGAGGTTCACGGGGGCAGAAGCCAGATATCCTAAACTTGAGAAGTTATCATATTGTTTACTGATCACATCACCGAAATTGCGACACTGTTTCCAATCTCATTCCATCAGAGTTCTAACCGATCAACCACTGAGGCAGGTACTCCATCGTCCCGACACCTCCGTGCGACTGCTTAAATGGTGCATTGAGCTAAGTCAATATGATATCACCTACCACCCTCACGCCGTTATCAAGGGACAAGCCATGGCCGACTTCATTGCCGAATTCACTACCAACGAAGGAAAGGAGCCATCTGAAATAGCAGAAGACATCAAGTGGAATCTCTTTGTAGATGGAGCATCAAACAAACAAGGCTCGGGGGCAGGTATTGTAATAATCACTCCCAGGGGAAGGAAGCTACACTATTCTCTAAGGTTGGAATTCACTGCCACCAACAACGATGCAGAATACGAAGCAGTGATAGCCGGATTAGAACTTGTCCTAGAGATTGGAGTCGGTTCTTTATTTCTCCATAGTGATTCTTAACTTATTGTAAATCAAATACTGGGAGAATTCCAGACTCGAGGAGAACGACTCACAGCATATCTAAAGAAGACCAAGCTGCTGCTCAATCAATTGGATCACTATATAATCAAACACATTCCTCGAGGAGAGAATCAAAAGGCCGACGAACTAGCAAAGCAAGCTAGCATGAAGGATGGCACCACTTCCGGAACAATAACCATCTCAAAGCAACTAGCCCCGAGTTTCGAGCAAGTGAGTCTGATAGCTGCAATCGAAGAGGAAATTTGGATGACTCCCATCCGGAAGTACTTACAAAATGGCATACTGCCCGACGGGCGTAACGAAGTTTAGAAAATCTTGAGGAAAGCTGCCCGCTACACAATACAAGAAGGCATCCTCTATCGGCGCGGCTTCTCTAACCCCTTATTAAGGTATGTCGCTGGAAGGGAAGCCAAGGAAGTCTTATCCAACATCCATCAAGGAAGTTGCGGAGATCACACTGGAGGGCAGACTCTAGCAAAGAAAATACTCCGATATGGGTATTACTGGCCCACTTTAAACAAAGACGCCATAGACTTCATCAAAATATGTGACAGATGTTAGAAATTTGCTAAGATTCCTCGACTACCAACAAATGAGGTTACTCAAATGACCAGCCCTTGGCCCTATGCAGTATGGGGAATTGACTTGATTGGCGAACTGCCAATGGGCCGAGGCGGAGCCAAATATGCTATAGTGGCAGTCGACTATTTCACCAAATGGGTGGAAGCGGAACCTTTAAATAAAATATCTTCGGAAAAAGTTATTAATTTCTTGATCAAAAATGTTCCATGCAGGTACGGGGTTCCACTCAAAATCATATCGGACAATGGACTTCAGTTTGACAGCGAGGAGTTCGCCGACTGGTGCCGAGAGCACGGAATTCACAAAAGCTTCTCATATGTGGCTTATCCCCAGGCAAATGGGCAAATGGAAGCTGTCAACAAAATTCTTAAAACTCTAATCAAGAAGAAGCTTGAAAAGTCAAAAGGCGCTTGGGTGGATGAACTTCCTACGGCACTTTGGGCCTACCGCACGTCTTTCAGAACATCAACAGGGCATACTCCTTTCTCTTTGGCATACGGATCGGAGGCCATGCTCCTAGTTGAGACTGTAGTGCCATCCCACCGTAGGATCCACTACAACCCAGAAGGGAACGAAGAACTCCTCCACATGACTTTGGATCTAATCGAAGAAAGAAGGAATGATGCAGCACTTAAAGCGGCAGCTCACAAGCAAAAAGTGGCAGCACGATACAACTCCAAAGTCAAGCACCGTAGCTTACAAGAAGGAGATCTTGTCCTCAAGCGGATCTTCCCGCGCCCCGGAATGCTAGATCCAATCTGGGACGGACCCTATGTAATTCATAAAGATCTCCACAACGGAGCTTATATTTTGTCAACAGTGGACGGAGAGGTGTTCCAGAGGGCATGGAACATCCAACACCTTCGTCGATACTTTTCTTAACTTGTACTGCCCATATGAAGTTAATTAACAAAGAGAATCAGTGGACGTAGGCATTTTCGTGCCGAACCACTTTAAAAATCTTGTCTCTTTTTAACTTGTTCCTTTATATCTTGGCTGCTTGTTAAGCTTTATCCTTTTCTGTTGAACAAAATCCTATGTAACGGCATTTCCATTCTGGACACTTCACGGCACAACCTCACCTGGACAAGAACTAACAGGTACTATACGAATCTATGGCCTCGCCATGAGACACTTTGGCTCCAGCATCCCTCTGTTGCGGGTTAACTCATTGCTCGCGACGGCCCTCAAAGCCAACTGTAATGAGCCGATTATAAGCCACCGAGAAGGCCGACTATAGCCGAGGCAGCTCATTACGGTGTTCGGCTCGCTGGCAACCGTGAACCGATTATAAGCCCCAACATAAGGTGTGGCCAGCCAGGGGCAGTTCACAGTTGACGATCGGCACCCGCGCTAGCCGGCCACGGTAAATCGAATAATACCCACGATTACGGGCCATAATGGCCCGGGTAGTTACTGTGCGTGATCTCGGCTCCGATGTGTCTTAAGTGCAGCTGTGGTAAAAAAGAAAACTCCTCGCGGAGGCGTACGATGGGTGACAAACATCTCCAAGACCCACAGCTAGGGAAAGTGACTACAATACCCGTTTGCCACGACCTTAAGCACATCGAAGGCCTTCCGTGATTGGAAGTTTTACTATTTCTCATATTTCCATTTTATTTATAAAAACTTCCCTCCTATCCTCTATAACGATCACTAAAGTACAGGACACAAAATAGGAGACACTCGCTAATGGGAATAAGAACTCATAGCTGGATGGAAGGTCATTCAGCTGCATTCCATATTCGATTACACAAGGCATTCAAAGCTACCGTCTACAGCAAAAACTTGAAGGGCGGTACTTTCTTCTCTTGTACATAAATACGTAACTATAATTTCTACGCACATCACACTAACATCGCAAGACACGAAATTATATTCTAAGAAAAAACTTAGCGTCAAACACAATTGAATCACTAACACATGCACAGCTATATTTTATGCAACACGTCAAATAACCACAGCATTCAAACACGACAAAATCAGCTTATGTTATAAAGTTACATGCCAAAAATCAAGTGGTTCGCTACATAATTACAGCCTGAAAATTACATTAATGTTTTAAGACTAACATAGGCAGCAATGTCAAGTAAACCGAAAAATGTCCAGATCAAGCTAAGGAGCCGACTGCATCGGGGCTTCGCCTCTACCCTGCTGGCCCTTTGGGGTCTACTTAGCCGCCGGATCAGAGCTCCCAACATGCTGACCAGAGGTAGTTAGCGCTTCAGAGGTCCCGCCTATCCAATTCAGGAGAATAATTCATTGAATAAACAATAAGCAACCAAGCTATGAAAAGGATAAAAGGGAAAACTTACCAGCATCCGTTCCTTGATCGTCATCTCCCAACTGCACACCTACCTCCTCAGCAGCGAGCAGCCGCATGCCCTCCTTCACCGCCACTTTCTCCACCTTAGTGAACTGGGCCGTAACCACATCCATCCTGAAGGCCATACCACCCTCCTTATCCGCATCAGCCTTGGCCTCCTCCAAAGCCCGGAGATAAATCCTGGCCATGATCCGGGGATAATCATGCATCCAGGATAAGTTGCCCTGCTTCCAAGTACGGAAATACATATCCTGGAGCATCTCATCCATCATCCCCTCGTTTTCCTCAAACTCCCTCATTCGGACATCGGAAGCCAACAGCTTTGCAACGGTAGCATCCCTCTCCGATCGGTATCGCGAGCGGTCAGCCTGAAGGGATTTCCTCATCGCCTCCATCTCCTCCTTCAGCTTGGCTTGGGCAAGCTCCGCGGCTTCAAGCTTCCCAGATAACTCCTCTACCCGTTCGAGATCCGCTTTCTGAACCTCGCCCACCATTGCAATGGCCATATCGATCCGTTCCTTGCAGATGGCCTCTATTTTCCGCAGCTCGGCTCTGCTAGCCTCTTCCATTGTTTTCTTTAGCCGTCTCGAGGCAGCCTCTTGCTCAGAGATCTGGATGGCCTGATCGGCGAGTTGCTTGGCCTGGTCGGCAACCACTAACCGCAATCTTATGTTGGCGCTCCCAATTTCCTCCCCGGCCTTGACCAATCGGGCATGATGCCCCATCAACTTCCTAGTCTCCTCAGCAACCCGGTCGATATTTGCCTTCGCTTCATCCTCCATAGTTACAATCCGAGTAGTAAGCAAATCAAGGTCCAGGGACTTGGCCTCATCAAGCACCCTTACCATAGGATTGCAAGGGAGAAGGTGCTCACCGGTAACCTCGTCAAAGGAGATATCATGAGAACCCGGATCCAGATCAGGATGACCCGCAAAGGGATTACGAGCCAAGCCGGGATGATGAATCTGAGTAACGGTAGGATTCTCAGAGGGATGCAGAGAGGGTATGAACTCAGTATCCTCCCCCGTGATATCATGGATAGGCTGGGTTGGGGGCTGGGGACCAGGTGAAGGTTCGAATAAGGAGCGCCTCCTCTTTTTTTTTGAATATCCTCTTCAATAACTCAACGAAGAGGGCGGTAGCCGACTACGTTCCCGGGACGGTTGGTCGGAGGCTTTGGTTTAGCAGAAGCTTTGAGGAGTTTGAATTGTTCGAGGCGGTGCCGAATGTCTGATGCCTTGACCGCCTTACCCATTCCTGGAATAAAAACCAAGTGTTACAAGCATGCATGAGACTATAATAGAAGAAACATGTGAAGTTAAAAGAGGAGTCAAAAATTCACCTTGAATCGCCAGGGTTGCCCTAGCCGAAATGCTCTCGGAAGATGGACCAACACCAGTGCCGGCCTTATCAGTTTTCTTTGGCTCCTCCACCAAGGCCGATCCTTCCTCCAACCCCTCAAAAGCCTGGCGGAAAGCATCATCCGTCCACTCTTGAATCTCCCCTGCTTGCCCAGAAGACAAAGCCCCAACACCGTCACCGCTCTGTCCTTCGCCACCATCACCGTCTCCATCACCTCCGCTCTCCTCCTCGCCTCTTTCCTCCTCTACATTTTCCTCCTTCGGGACATCTGGACATGTGCTAGGGGAGGGTCCATCGAATTTCTTGAGCTTCTTCCCCCCGATGACTGGAGGTATCGAGAAGGGTTTCCTCTTGCTGCTCTTTGTCATGGCCCCTCCTTTGGCTTTGGCAGCCCTTTCCTCAGCTGTGTCTCTCTGCTTGACCACAGACTGATGTGGTAGAATCAAGTTGTGCTGTAGATGAGTAGCATTCCTGATCAGGTATGAAGCTGACCTCTCCCTTCTCGAAATGGCTTCTATCTCCGTGGCCATCTGAACCAGGTGATCGTTCTCCACGACCGCAAAGCCACCTGTCGCTAGCAAGAAATAAAAACACATAAGAAGAAGCATTTCAGTCAGAACGGAAATTATAAATAAGCTTCAACTTATAGCCGGAGGTGAAGCGATTGATAGAAACGGAGTCGTCCTTGACAAAAAACCATTCTTTCTTGAACATGGTGAACTTTGAATATAAGTCCAGGACCGGCTTGAAGGACACGGCCGATTCCAAGCTAATGTACGGAGACCCTTTCTTGTAGCCCCTCAAGTTGTACAAATATCGGATCTCCCGGTTGGAAGGAGGGCGCCCGTATTTTCGCTGGAAAATGATAAATAGGCTCACCAAGATAGCGTAAGAGTTGGGCTGAAGCTGGAAAGGGGACACCTTTAGGTAGGTGATGAAGCTGACTATCCAAGCATTGATCGGGGAAATAGCCCCATACATACAATGGTACCTGCTATAAGCAAAATATCCTTCAAGGGATCATACGGCATGACTCCGTTCCCTGGCCGCACCATGAGTGCTCTATCAATCCCGAAAGAACGAGATATAACATCAAGCTGCTCCTCTTTTAGGGAGCTAGGAAAGCAGTCATGAGGAGAGTTCAAGAGCTCCTAAGGGCCATATCCATCCACTAGTGATCTCGGGGTGGGTCCTTGTCGTCCCGGTCCTGGCTGGGCTGGGGGCACAACGAGGGACTCTCTTCTGTCCATAGATTTCCTCTTATCTGATCGAGTTTCCACTTTATATGACATTTATCTGCAACATAAGAAAGTATATCGTTAAAACATATAAACTATGTAGTCTGGAATTTCGCTCGTAATCCGAAACATAAAAAAGTCAAGGTTTGAGTTCATTCGATACTTAAGGTCCCCGAGTATCATTCGGTAACCCAAGATTCGAGTTCATTCGGTAATTCAAGATTTGAGTTCATTCGGTAATCCGAGCATATAAGTTCATTCGGCACTTATACTCCACGAAGTTCATTCGGTGAGTCGAGTCCCCGAAACCATTCGATAGTCCAGAGCAAAACCACATTCGGAAGAAAAGGATCTCACCTGGTTCGGCAAAAATAAGATTCTTGTTCGGCTAACACGTTTGATTCGGCAGAGATGAGAGTTTGATTCGGCAAAGACAAGGGTTTGGTTCGGCTGATAAGGAGAAACGAAAGTGTTAGGCCCCTATTTATAAGCAAATATCAATGACCGGACCAGTTGATTCGGCATTAGAGACCGGATGATAGCGTCCAGGATGAATGACTTAAAACAAAGCACGCCATATACATGCATATGCCCTACTTTGGGGGGCAAATGTTGGGTGTGTTTCGACCGGCTCCTTCCCTACCACCGAATCCATCCCTACCACCGAGTCAACATCCCACCGAACCAACTCACTCCCAAGCCACTACCGGTCTAATTCCCCTCACTACCGAACCACCTACTACCGAACCACCTACAACCGAACCAACCCACACTCCACCCATTGCCGAACCAAGTTCCACCGAACCAAGTTCCACCGGACCAAGGCATACCGGACCAACACTTCCAGGCCAGATTGCATCAGCCCAGGCTCACAAGCAGCTATATACATCCAAGCCCCCTGCCCCCAACCTCACTCTATAAATAGAGGGGCAGGAGTACGACAATGGCAGAAAAGTTTGAGAGCTCAAGCACGGATAGAACTTTCAAACAACTTTCAGATACTTGTAATCAAAGTTTTGTACTTGTAATCTGAACAGAAAGGGAGAATAACATATAAAGTGGACGTAGGCACATTATGGCCGAACCACTATAAATCTGTGTGTCTTTTACAGTTTAGTCCATTTATTTTATATATTTGCATAAATCACCCAAAACATTAAGAACAACCTATAATCAACTAAATCATACGACTTGGAGGTGTTTGCCCATTTTTTGCGCAAACACGAAGTAAATTTAATCAAGCCTAAAACAAACAAATTATATTAGAACGTCTACCGAGAATTCTTTGACTTTGAAGAGACACTACAGGTTTCTTATAAATACCGAGAAAATGAATTGTTAGTAATAACATTTTCCTCGTTTGTTAACAAGTCATAAAGAGTATAGACTCTACCACATGGCACAATGTTTTAGATTCATAACAAAATCCAAGTACATCAACAAAATATGATTTTGGTAATTGTTCCTAAAAGTACATGATCCATTGGCTGCAAGTGAGTCTTCAAGACGAAGGTTTATGCAATTGGAAATGTATAAAGTAGTGTTGAAAGGGACTTGATTAATTTCAAATGTTGAAACTAGTGGAGTAATTTCATTGGTTAACATGTTTAAGGCCCTTCATAATCTATTCTCAAATTATCGCATGTTATAACTTTAAGTTTTGGTACAATAATGCTAGAATATAACTTCTAAATGATGCTGCAAGAGACCATTTGCTCATAATAAACGATTTGTCTAAAAGTCGGTGGGCGTGATAAATAAGTTTGTGGGCTTTGATATAATCCAAGAGATAATTCAATAGTTCAGTAAGCCATAGAGTTGAGCAAGTATTTTAACATAGAAATCAATTAGTTTGATTTCATCAAAATGTCGACAAAGCGTGTCTTTGTAAGAAAGAAAAACAGAGTTAATAAATCATTTCTAATATTATAAATAAACAACATACTGCCTAGTGATAATGATGTAATCTTCGTAAAATCAATTTTTAGTTGGCTATTTAATTCCCAATAAAGGATTTGAACATCTTGCATACTTGGTATATGAAGATGTCAGGATTGCCCCAATCTATATAGACAAACACCACATTAAATTGTTTAATATTGAACATATGATGTAGATTCCTCATGCCTCCATAATAAAATTCATTAAATATGCTATGTTACATGGTATATTAAATTTTCTTAAACACTTGGGGTATTAAGAGAACATAAAACTAAGGTAAAATCACTAAATGCTAGTTAAGAGTGTTGTAACGACCCGAAATTTTTGATAATTTAATTGTTAATTTTATTAAATGTTTGTTATCTAATATCAGAAAAAACAGAAATTTGTGACTCATTGATGAAATAATACCTTACAAGAGATGTGATAATGCTAATCTAAGTTAAATATTAACTATTTGAATGAAGTTACAATTAAGGAAATTAATGTAAATTTTATACTAGGCTATAAATCGAATATAAGACAACAAATGTAAATAGTGAATTTATAAATGAATTAATATATATTGAATGGTAATTGAATAAAATCAATGTTTAGTAAGAAATTATAACATTGGTTTGGGAATAATAAACTTATAAAAATGTGATTGAGAGTTAATGATAACAATTATTAAAAGTTAATCATTTATTTAGTCCATTAAATCAAAATTTGTAATCAATTGTAATGAATCTCAATTCAAGGTAATGTTAGTGTAAATTAAGGAAATAATTGGAAATAATGTCAATTCCATATATAATATGACATTTGGTTGATAAAAAATGAAAAATCAAGATTTATTAATTTATTGGAATTTAAATTTAATAATTGGATTAATTGCAAATAAATAGAATTTAATATTTAAATATTACGTTAATGGAAATTAAATTGGAATTTTAGAATATTATGTAATAAATCATGAACCAATGTTTATTGCATCCATTTGACAACAATGAATTGAATAATAGAATGAAAGTAAATTAAATGGAATTATTGGGAATTAAATTTATAATTTCTGAAGTTAATCGAAGTAAGGCTAAAACCGAAATTGATAAATTAAGGGAATTAAGAAATATAAAATGATGAAATTTGTTAATTATAGAGTTGAAATTGAAAACTTGATTTAATTAATTAATTATTAATTAATTTAAAAATAGCCATTTTGGTCATTGACTAGGATTTAGACGAAACCAGCTTCATCAGATCCGTAACGGTGAACTATTGTAGGATTTCAAGTTTCATAGCGATCGGGCTTGTCGTTTGATCGTACGGACTCGAAACGCCTAGAAATCGATTTAATTGAAATCAATTTGAAATAACTTGATTTTAGCATAAATTCTTCATACGATGGAATTTGGACTTGAAACCTATTCCATTGATTTTTAAATATTCAAAAATATCTATTTTGATACATGGGTTGACCCAATTTCGTCCCGGAGTGAGAACGGTCTTTTTCGGGCCATTTTATCGTTCAACGCGTATATCCAATCGATCCGGTCCATTCTAATTTCAGCTTGCCTATATATACCCTGCTATATAACCTAGCCTATTTCTTATGTCATTATTATGTACATACAATTCTAATTGCTTCTCTCCCTCAACGGTTGAAACCCTAAAACTCCTCAGTCCAATTTCAAAATTCAAACCCAAAAATTCAAACTTCTTAAATACTATCAAATTTTGTATCATTCTGAAGCTCTCGAAGAGCGTAATCTTCTGGTGTGATTCGTTTTTCAAATCGGTACACCGTTTGCCCAAAATTTGCCAATCCATTCTCGGCTACCCACTGAGTCAAAACCGATTCTGCCAGATCGACAAATTGGTGGTATCGTAGCGTAGAGATCGATGGGAGGAATGCATCAGTATGGGTTTTGCATCGAGTTGATGGTCGGATTGAGGTGGATAATTCGATTAGGACTTTGCAAATTTGTGGCAGCCGTCCCTTTTCTGGTGATCGATTGGCATGGGAGGGGGATCGGAGGGTGTACGCTGGGTCGCGCGTTGTACTGTGGGGGTTCAGGTCGGCCACGCGTGGCTACGGTTGGCGATGGACGGCGTTTTGGAGTGGTGGCTGTAGCGCGTGCCTGCTAGGGTTTTGAACACATTGCTCTGTGTGACATGAGCTTCTGAAGCAAATGTGGCTAGGTGGAGTAAGCGTTTGTTTTGTTTTTATTATTATTTTTTTAATTCAAATGTTATAACAAGCATAACTTTCGCGTATGAGGTCCGTTTTGGGTGCGGCTTCTTGCATTTGTATCGTATTGAAATTCCGAACATTTTGTTGCATGTTTCGACGAATTCTGAGACTATTCAAATTTTGGGTTTAAATTGGATTTAAATTCAATTTAAATTCAAAAGGTGAGTGTTTTAACCCACACATAACCTCTAAAATTTCTTATGTGTGTTAAATTAATTTTTGATGTGACTAGAAACTTATTTATGACTGTTTGGCGTATTTTTAATCATCATCTCAATTAAATTGAATTTATTGGATTAAATTGTTATTTAATCTATTATTGCATATAAACTGCCAGTTAAATTGTTATTTAATATATTATTGCATATAAACTGCCAGTTAAATTGCTATTTAATTTATTATTGAATATAAACTACCAGTAAATACCTGTTGGTTATTATTTGTTTATATTGATGTTATTGATTTAATTGGATGATGATTGTGATAAATGGTTGACGATTGATATTGGATGAATGGATGTGTATTTTATATTGTTATAAACTACAAGTTTATAATTTTTATTTCATTCGGGATTACAGTTTGAAATGATATATAACCGTATTTTTATTTTAAATTACGGATTGAAATGATAAATATCCGTATCACTTGACTATAGGATGGAAAATTATATACAAACACCGTGGTCTATATATATATATATAATATTTTGAAAATGATTTCTGTTGTTTTGGATAGAAATACACGGTTTAATCAATATTGATTTTTTCGATATTATATAAATATTAATTTATATATAGTTAAATTCTTTAATTTAAGCTATGTATAAATTTGCTTAATAAAAATAAGTTTAATAATGGAGTTTTTTTTAGAATAAAATACGGCTAAGTTTTTAAATCATACTTTAATGTAGAGGTTATACTGATTTAAATAAATTAAGATTGGAAGGTAAATTGGAAATTTATTTGAAATTGAGCTTATTTAAGAATTAAACTCAATAAGTTGATGTAAGATTTATTAAATTTGAAAATTTTAAAAGGTATAATTATTATAACTTGATTTGGGGGTCAAGGTGAATTAAATGATTATTTCAAGTATAAATGAATTGAAGGAAATATTTAGTTATTTGTAATTTGAGTTTTATTTAAATGATAAGGGATTTATTATGTAAAATATTTCAAAACTAAATAATAGAAAATTTAATTGTTGAATCGAAATTATCAAATTAGTTTTGAAATTGTGGAATATTTAAAGCCTTGAAATATATCGAAATTTGAAATGTTTTATCGAAATTGAAATGCTTCGAAGTTATGAATTTCAAAGTACTATGTTTTAAAGGTGTTAAAATTTCAAATGTTTGGTTTCGAAGTGTATAATTCGGAAGTGTAATGATTTTGGAAAAGGGTTATATTTGAAATAAAATGATATTATATTGATTTGAAATAAAAATGATATCATATTGATTTGTTTTAAAATGGAAATGGTATCGTATTTATATGGTTTTGAAATGGATATTATATTCTGGTTTGAAGTATAAACTATTTTGAAAGGACCGTGGTGTTATAATAACGTTTGGTTGTTAAAGAGACCAGGATCGAAAGTTGTCATACTCTCTGCCAACTCCGAAAACCACTTTAACAACCGTGTACGCGGAAGAGATTCCATAATGAAGTAGGATGGTGGCGACGTTTCTTGGAGGTATGAACGTGGACCCAACTCCCGTGAGTTGGCATAAGGTGGCTAAAATAGGAGCGATTGACGGGCTAATGAGGTAGCACCTTTGATCGGACACATCCCTTTGATGTTATACTTTGACTTTTGGATGGATTCGGTGGCCACTTTTGATTTTGATTTGGAAGTATGGCTCGAGATGGGCGATAGCTGCGGCTATGCGTTACCACCAGCTCGGAAGCGTAATTGGTATATCTACCTTAGCATTGCCTAGTTGTGCCATGTCACCTACCATAGTGGGCCTTGTGCGAGTTTGGTTTTCTCCCGTAGCCCGTGGAGTATTTAGGGTAGTCTCCCGATCTGGAGATGCACTGATACTGGATGGACTACTGGGACTATTACATGCTAAGGGCTATATGGGTAACCCCTTAACGCTATTTAAAAAGTAAGTTTATTTTACCAATAGACATTATTATAATAGCGTATATTACTATATAGTAAATAGTTTAACGGATCCTTAGGAGATTGAATCCCAAGCATCTCTTAAGTTACTACACTTACGTTAGATACTGGATAAGAGATGTCAAATCCCGTAAACATCTCTGACGCCGTTCCACTCATATTTTTTCTGTTGATTTAACTTACATAAGAACTTTTAGTTCTGACTCGAGTGTTTTGTCTTTTCAATTCTCTCGTGTCAGCCTAAGCATTTCGGGATTCGGAAGACCGTATTCTGGAGGACGAAGACGAAGATTTATTATTATTTATTATAGTATTCCACTACATTCATAATGTTCCGCTGCATTATTTATTGTTCTCTGGTATGTGTAACTCTGATATGTATTGTATAAGTATAATCGAATATTATGTAAAATAGCTTTATGAACTATATATTTGATTATTATATTTTATCATTCCGTTGCAAGATTCTGTTTTGTTCCTTTTCTTTCTCTGCTTTTTCTTATTTACCCCATAACTATCTGCCCTTCCGTATGGTTTAAGTCTGACGTGTGTGGTTTATCGTCGATTTAAACCGTACAAAAAGGCGGGATGTTACATATGGTATCAGAGCTTTGGTTTAACGATAAACCTTAGCTTTATTGGGTCCGACTCTTTGTTAATAGGGTAGTAATACCCTATGATGAGTCGCTGAGAGTATATATATGAGAGAGCGTATTTGTTAGTTTTATAAAAGGTTTTGATATTGGGTTAATTTGTTCCGTTTTGTATTTATACATTCTAGTTGGTGCATAGGACGCTATGACATCAATATGGATTTCTAAATACTTAATAGGACAGACCGATACAATATTTATTTTGAATATAGGTGAATGAAATAATTTTACCTATTATATTTTCTATCTATAAAATAAATTTTTTTGTAAAGATTATATTTAGTTGTATTATATTGATTGTTAGTTAGTGAAATTTATAAATATTGATTGGAAACTAGAGTTGAAGATAAAAAAATAAAATGAAAATTGGGAATTTTAGAACTTAAGATCCGGGATTTTTAAATTTCTTTCAAAGGACTTTTGGAATATAATAATATTGTTTATAAGTATTTTCTGATATAAATATTCCAATATAATTTGAAAGAATTGTTTTAAAGGAACTTTGAAATGGAATAAGTTCTGTACTCCCCTTTTTGTCGTTGGAAAATAATTTCGGTGATAAGTGCACGCATCATCGACATTCATTTTCGAGTTTCGAAGTGGGAAGGCCAATGTAGTAGTTTTACTGTAGATTTATTTTGATAAACAAATATAAATTTTAAATTTTCTTAAATACAATTAGATATATATAAGTTGGAAGGATATACATTTATCTATTATTTTAAAATGATTTGAAATTTAACCCGGTATTTAGTTCTTAAGTTTTTGTTAATTAATAGTTTTAATTAGGGTAGTGAAATGGAAATTAACTAATAATAGGAACCATTAATTAAAATAAGAGATCAAATGCCAGGTTATAAATGAAATTACAAGAAATTTGGAATTCATAACCTATAAAACAAAGGGTATGATAATTGAGCATTAAATTAATTTAAAGGAAATGAGAAAACTTGTGTAGCTTTCAGTTACATCCTTAAAAGCATATATGTAACTTACCAAATATTAAAAGTTCAAACGTTTAATAAGAAAATGTAATGGATATTATACAAGTAATAAACTTGAGGTAATGAAGTGTTTAATGAAATTCTTTTATAAATAAGAATTTGATCTTGTAATCGTTGTGAACTTAAGTTATAATTGAAATGTTACTGTAATAAAGGTAAAGGGAAGTATGTATTGTAAGTATAAGATTATAAACTTAAAAAAATGGTTTAATATGCAAAGAAATGAATTAAACATGAATACTATAAACAAATGAATGTAAATAAATGAAGTTATGGAATAATGAATGGATGAATAATTATAATGCAATATAAAGAAACCGACATGACTTGAATAGATGAAAATGAATAATTGCAAGTAATAAATGAAAGTAAATGAAATAAACGTTGAATGAGTGTATGGAGATAAAGTTTATAAGAAATAAATGTAAATTAAAGGATGAGTCATTATATGAATTAAAAGGAAATCAAACAACAAATATTATAAAATGAAATTATTAAGAATGAACTTGATCTATTGTTTGAAATTGTTGTTTGTTTGGTTTATGAGTTGTTTGGGTACAAAATACTATTAATTGCTTAGATGTATGAATAATATATTGAGTTTTACCTAAGACTGTTGAGTAAATGGAATACTTCATAGTTATTTTTCATCCTATGTGACTTAAAGTTTCTTAACCCGAACCAACAAATTGTTTTATTTTGCTTGAATGGTTGATTTGTATTTGATAGGCATGCCGTGGGTGCGAATGATTATTGTTTATATTGATTGTTTATTAGTAGTTGAAACAACTTTAAATATTTCATTTTATATAATTTTTAACTCTTTTAGAATATATAAGTGAAATGTAGGTTATGCAAGCAATTGCTACTGCTTTTGGTTTCATATATAAACGTTGTTTCCCGACAAATAGGTACGTTCCTGGATTGCTATTTATAGCGTTATTATATTGTTTTTCCCGTGTTGGGAAATATATTATTTTGGAAAATATATGTTGTATATTTTTACATTTGATATTATATTTTCTTCCGAGCCTCTACGTACGAAGGAGACTCTGTCGAAATTTTCCATAAATTTTGGACTTTGAAAATTTTGAAATTGTTTTCCAAACTTTATTAGTTTGAGTATAAAAAGACTTATTGGTTATAAGTTGATATACTTTATTTAAAATATTAAATTTTGTAACTTTATTTGTTTATAAAATTAATACTTTGAATAAGATATATCGACTACTCAAATCCTTTCTTTTCCCTTCTTTTCCTTTTCGGGGATGAAAAGTTTTAAGTGGGGTAGAGTGTAACGACTAGAAATTTTTGATAATTTAATTGTTAATTTTATTAAATGTTTGTTATTTAATATTTGAAAAAACGGAAATTTGTGACTCATTGATGAAATAATAACTTAAAAGAGATGTGATAATGCTAATCTAAGTTAAATATTAACTATTTGAATGAAGTTACAATTAATGGAATTAATGTAAATCATATACTAGGCTACAAACCGAATATAAGAGAACAAATGTAAATAGTGAATTAATTAATGAGTTAATATATTTTGAATGGTAATTGAATAAAATCAATGTTTAGTAAGAAATCATAACATTGGTCTGGGAATAATAAACTTATAAAAATGTGATTGAGAGTTAATGATAAAAATTACTATAAGTTAATCATTTATTTAGTCCGTTAAATCAAAATTTGTAATCAATTGCATTGAATCTCAATTCAAGGTGATGTAAGTGTAAATTAAGGAAATAATTGGAAATAATGTCAATTCCATATATAATATAACATTTGGTTGATAAAAAGAATGGAAAATCAAGATTTATTGATTTATTGGAATTTGAATTTAATAATTGGATTAATTGCAAATAAATGGAATTTAATATTTAAATATTACGATAAGGGAAATTAAGTTGGAATTTGAGAATATTATGTAATAAATCATGAACCAATGTTAATTGCATCCACTTGACAACAATGAATTGAATAACAGAGTGAAAGTAAATTAAATGGAATTATTGGGAATTAAATTTATAATTTCTAAAGATAATGGAATTAAGGCTAACACTGAAATTGATAAATTAATCAACTCTAGATTGACATTTAAATTTGGTTAAATTAGTGTAAATGATTAAAAAATATAAAATGACGAAATTTGTTAATTATAGAATTGAAATTGACAACTTGATTTAATTAACCAATTATTAATTTATTTAATTAATAATTAAATAGCCATTTTGGTCACTGGCTCGGATCTATACGAAACTAGTTTCATCAGATCCGTAAAGGTGAATTACTATAGGATTTCAAGTTTCGTAGCGATCGAGCTTGTTATTTGATCGTACGGACTCGAAACGTCTAGAAATCGATTTAATTGAAATCAATTCGAAATAACTTGATTTTAGCATAACTTCTACATACGATGGAATTTGAACTTGAAACCTGTTCCATAGATTTTTAAATATTTAAAAACACCTATTTTGATATATGGGTTGACCAAATTTCGTCCCGGAGTCAGAACGTGCTTTTTCGGGCCATTTTATCGTTCAATGCGTATATCCAATCGATCAGGTCCATTCTAATTTCAGCTTGCCTATA
The DNA here is from genome assembly GCA_030765085.1 of Allium cepa. Taxonomy (NCBI): domain Eukaryota; kingdom Viridiplantae; phylum Streptophyta; class Magnoliopsida; order Asparagales; family Amaryllidaceae; genus Allium; species Allium cepa. The sequence continues at coordinate 576,705,521 of CM060943.1, read as the reverse complement.
TATACCCCGTTATAAACCATAGCCTATTTCTTATGTCATTATCCTATACGTACAATTCCAATTGCTTCTCTTCCTCAATGGCTGAAACCATAAAACTCCTCAGTCCAATTTCAAAATTCAAAGCCAAAAATTCAAACTTCTTAAATACTATCAAATTTTATATCAATCTGAAGCGCTTGAAGAGCGTAATCTTCTGGTATGATTCGTTTTTCAAATCGATACATCGCTTACCAAGAATTCGCCAATCAATTCTCGGCCATCCATTGCGTCGAAATCAATTCTGCCTGGTCGATAAATTGGTGGTACCATAGGTAGAGATCGACGAGAGGAATGCATCCGTATGGGTTGTGCATCGAATTGATGGTCTGATCGAGGTGGATATTTCGATTAGGGTTTTGAAAATTTGCAGCGGCCGTCCCTTTCTGGTGATCGATCGGCATGGGAGAGGGATCAGATGGTCTAGGTTGGGTCGCGCGTCGTACTGTGGGGGTTCAGGTCGGCCACGCGTGGCTACGGTTGGCGATGGACGGCGTTTTGGAGTGGCGGCTGTAGCGTGTGCCTACCAGGGTTTTGAACGCATTGATCTGTGCGTGAGCATGAGCTTCTGAAGCTGACGTGGCCAGGTGGAATAAGCGTTTGTTTTGTTTTTATTATTTTATTTTGAATTCAAATGTTATAACAAGCATGACTTTCACATACGATGTCCGTTTTGGGTGCGGCTTCTTGCGTTTGGATCATATTGAAATTCCTGACATTTTGGTGCTTGTTTGGACGAATTCTGAGACTGTTTAAAATTTTCATTTGAATTGGATTTAAATTCAATTTAGTTCAAAAGGTGAGTGTTTTAACCCACGCACAACCTCTAAAATTTCTTATGTGTGTTAAATTAATTTTTGATGTGATTAGAAATTTATTTATGACTATTTGGCATATTTTTAATCATCATCTAATTTAAATTGAATTTATTGGATTAAATTTTATTTAATCTATTATTGTATATAAACTTCCAGTTAAATTGTTATTTAATCTATTATCGCATATAAACTGCCAGTTAAATTGCTATTTAATCTATTATTGCATATAAACTGCCAGTTAAATTGCTATTTAATTTATTATTGAATATAAACTGCCAGTAAATACCTGTTGTTTATTATCTGTTTATATTGATGTTATTGATTTAATTGGATGATGATTGTGATAAATGGTTGATGATTGATATTGGATGAATGGATATGTATTTTATATTGTTATAAACTGCAAGTTGTTAATTTTTATTTCATTCGGGATTGTGGTTTGAAACGATATATAACCGTATTTTTATTTTAAATTACGGATTGAAATGATAAATATCCGTATCACTTGACCATAGGGTAGAAATTATATATAGACACGGTGGTCTATATATATAATATTTTGAAAATGATTTCTATGGTTTTGGATAGAAATATACGGTTTAATAAATATTGATTTTTTTGACATTATATAAATATTATTTTATATATAGTTAAATTCTTGAATTTAAGCTGTATAAATTTGTTTAATAAAAATAATTTTAATAATGGAGTTTGTTTTTTTAGAATAAATAAGGGTTAATTATTTAAATCATACTTAAATACAGAAGTTATAATGATTTAAATAAATTAAGGTTAGAAGGTAAACTGGAAATTTATTTAAAATTGAGCTTATTTAAGAATTAAACTCAATAAGTTGATATAAAATTTATTAAATTTGAAATTTAAAAGGTATAATTATTATAACTTGATTTTGGGACAAGGTGAATTAAATGATTATTTCAAGTATAAATGACTTGAAGGAAATATTTAGTTATTTGTAATTTGAGCTTTAGTTAAATGATAAGGGATTTATTATGTAAAATATTTCAACACTTAATACTAGAAAATTTAATTGTTGAATCGAAATTATCAAATTCAGTTTTGAAATTGTGGAATATTTAAAGCCTTGAAATATATCAAAATTTGAAATGTTTTATCGAAACTGAAATATTTCGAAGTTATGAATTTCTAATTATTATGTTTTAAAGGTGTTAAAATTTCAAATGTTTGGTTTAGAAGTGTATTGTAACAACCCGCATATTTATCGATTGTATATTTAAATATTTTATTTAAATATTTCATCGTTCGTCGGATTTTAGTCCAAAAACCAACTTTTAGCAAACAGTCGAATTGGCACTCGGTACCCCTTCCATTGAGTTCAAAATGTCGTTTGCAACTTTTTTGTGTATAAATATTGATATGTTTGGAGCTAGCTAAAAATTTGACCTTTTTCACTTTGGGTTTGGGTTTGGGTTCAGCCCACTAGCCAACTTAATACCCCAAACTTAAACACTTCTCTTCATTCATTCCCTCTTCCTTATCTTTTCAGTTCTAAAGAGAATAATGGGGGAAAAGAAAAAGAATTAAAATCCTAAGCCCTAGTTTCCATTTGCAAATCAAGTTCTAGCTCCAAATTCAAGAGAAGCATTGGTAAGTATCATCTCCTTCTTCTCCAACTCATTCTCTCTTTGATTTCAGAAAATTCCTAAACCTAGTTTGGGAAATGTTTCTCTTTTAAGCTTAGATTCAAGCTTCTTGTGTTGAGATTGAAGTGTGGTTGATCTTCCCTTGTCTTCAAGCTTCTCATTCATTGTTTTTGGGTTCAAAGGTGAGATTTTTATCTCACATCTATGGCTATAATTATCTTTGGTTGTTAGGTATGAATTCCTAACACTTATTCATGTGCATTTGCTTTTGGTTTGGGTTGAATTGGTGAATATTCCAATTTTTAGTGTTTTGGGTCCAAATCTTTAAAACCCTAACTTTGATGTTTTGGTCATGTTTTGGTGATGCGTCGAGGAACATATAGGGCCGGGTTGCCTATTGGCATAAACCATTAGAGCCAATGTTCGTCCGGTTGCATTTTGGAAGAGTTTGCTCTTCATTTGGATAGGCTGAAAAACAGCCCATGCATGGTTTAGTCGACTGAATTCTCTGTTCAGTCGACTGAACCTGGAAACAGAATGTTTCCAGGCATGATTCAGTCGGCTGAATTCTCTGTTTAGTCGACTGAACCTGGAAACAGAATGTTTCCAGGCAGAATTCAGTTAACTGAAAATCTCTGTTTAGTCGACTGAATTTGCTGTTTAGTCAACTGAAATCTCTGTTTAGTCAACCGAATTTGCTGTTTCAGCCCACTTTGCCTTTTGGGATTGAATTTTCAATTTGAATCGATTCGTGATGATCCTATTTGTTGTTATCATTTATTACGACTTTGATGACTCCTTTTTTTTAGGGATTTTTGAATATCCATTTCGATGGATTCTTTATCATTTCTTTGGATTTGACTCACATTTTCGTATGTGGATTTTAATGATTGATTGTTTCTACAATCATTTTTATGGTTTGTCACTTTAAAAATATAAAGTTTTTCAATGCTAGTAGTAAATATCAAAACTCTTTCATCAAAATGATTTCAACATTATTTTATTACAAAGCTCCTTTCTTAAACCGTTTTCCAATCTACTAGTATATACAAACCTTTACCTCACTCGTATGAGAAATCTAACTAAAAGACTTAGTAAAACAAGTGGTACAAAACGCTTGTGTTTACTTCGTCGGTTAATTCTTAGACTTGTTCGATTGAATCTCTTGTGACAATTTTCTAGTGGAGATCTACAATTTGTTCGTAAATATTTAAGCTAAGCTAGTGGTTATGGGACATGAAGCTAAGCTCATATATTTACTAGCTTACTATAATTGACACTTCTTGATGATCGATGATGATCATTTTATGGTTTAGACTAGCAATGTGCGATGTCTCTTTGTCTATGTGGAGGACTGTACTTCATTTTATTGAGCTTCGTCTCATTTCTCGCATGGGTCGTACCTATTTAGGTGCGTCGATGTTTATTTACATATGGGTCGTATCTATTTAGGTGTGACGATGTTTGTTTACTTCGTGGAGCAATCGGCTCAATAAGTCGGGGCATGGGGCGTATCTTTCTAGGTGCGTCGGTGTTCATCTATGTATGGGACGTATCTTTCTAGGTGCGTCGATGTTCGACTTTGCATGGGGTGTATCTTTCTAGGTGCATCGATGTTAGACATTACATGGGGCGTATCTTTCTAGATACGTCGATGATTTATGCATGGGGCATATCTTTCTAGGTACGTCGATGCTTATTTAAGCATGGGGTGTATCTTTCTAGGTGCATCGATGCTAGACATTACATGAGGCGTATCTATTTAGGTGCGTCGATGTTTGTCTTTGCATGGGTTGTGCCTTTTTAGGTGCATCGATGTTTGACTGTGCATGGGGCGTCTCTATTTAGGTGTGTCGATGTTCGGTCTATGGAATAGCGTTCCGTTTGGGATGGGCATCCTTTTCTTGTGATTTCTGGATTTCTAATTGATGATTTCTAGAATTTATGTTTCACCAACCTTTACAATTGGCATTGATATGTATGTCATTTATTGTGGCTTGGTGAATTAAATAAAGAATATGACATTTCTTTTTGTGCTATGAGATTCATGAGATATTTGTATGATTTTCCTTTGTTGATTTCCTAATGTATACTTTTCGAGGTAAGACAGTTTTGGTTATCATACGTTTTAATCATATCTCTTCTTATATCTCATTTTATCTGATAATTATACCTAGACTGATCCGTTTATTATTTTCTTCTTAAATAATACTCGGGTCAGGCTGAAATATTGCAGGTGCTTCCTCATGACCTCCTATCTGGAACCATCTTCTGACTTTTGCTTAACTACTTTAATGTAGTAGTTTTTATTGTATACATTTGAGATATAGACTCCTTGATGTATACATATTCTTTTGTCTAGCACTTGTAGCTATTCTTTTGTGATATTGTGGATCTTATTTGACCACTACTCTGATTTACACTTTCATGTGTTATATTCATATCTGTTTCCGCCTTAGTGATATGAATTATCTATGACTGATTTATGTTATGTTTATTTCTATATTTGTTTCCGAAGATTATATATAGCCACTGTGTAGTAGCTTTGAGTTTGTGTCGGTATGTCGGATTTCCTCTTGAGATGAAATGCATGTTATATTTTATCTGGCATATCGGTGCTCGCACAAAGCAATCACACGGATGGTCGCTCCTCAACTGCCTTATTCTCCGCGCTAGTTGACGGCATTACCCCATAGTGTCCTTGGCTAACGTGGGTATAGAGGTGGGGCATCACATGTATAATTTGGAAGTGTTATGATTTTGGAAAAGAGTTATATTTGAAATTAAATGATATTATATTGATTTGAAATAAAAATGATATCATATTGATTTGGTTTAAAATGGAAATGATATCGTATTTATATAGTTTTGAAATGGATATTATATTCTGGTTTGAAGTATAAACTATTTTGAAAGGACCATGGTGTTATAATAACGTTTGGTTGTTAAAGAGACCGAGATCAGAAGTTGTCATACTCTCTACCAACTCCGAAAACCACTTTAACAACCGTGTACGTGGATGAGATTCCAGAATGAAGTAGGATGGTGGCGATGTTTCTTTGAGGTATGAACGTGTATCCGAGTCCCATGAGTTGGCATAAGGTGGCTAAAACAGGAGCGATTGGCGGGCTAATGACGTAGCACCTTTGATCGGACACATCCCTTCGATATTGTACTTTGACTTTTGGATTGATTCGGTGACCACTTTTGATTTTGATTTGGGGGTGTGGCTCGAGGTGGACGGTAGCTGCGGCTATGCGTTACCACCGGTGTAACGACCTAGAATTTCTGTCAATTGAAATTCGTAATATTTAATTGATTTTAAATATTAACAAGTAAAATTTGTAAGTCGAATAAATTTATTTTTGAATATCTGGATTTAATTGGATAATTAAATCGATAATTTAGTATTGGAAATTACAGAAATAATTGAAAATTGGGTTTAAAGTGATTAAAAATGATTTGTAAAATTGTATTAAATCATATTGGAGTTATAAAGAGATTATAGAGCTTTTAAAATTGAATTAAAAGTTAATTTGTAGAAATTGAATATTTTAATATTTAATTGACGAGTTAAAATAGCCATTTTTCAAACAGTGTCTGATTTTGACGAAACCAGTTTCATCGGATCCGTAATATTAAATTATTGTATGGTTTCAAATTTCGTGTCAATCGGACTTATGGTTTGTCAGGGGCAAGCTAAAACACGTAGAAATCGATTCGAGTGAATTTTGAATTTAAAAAGTTCAATTCGAAATCGTATCTTCCAAATTTGATCGAATTCGCTCTGGATAAATATTCCATTGCGTTCAGAATGGGGGTAAAACATTATAAACGCCTGGCGGCATGCTTCATTTGGAGTTCGGAAAAATTTCGGGTGAATAGTGCACGGAAATTTTCTATAAAGGGGCCTCTATTATTTCATTTTGTTCAAAACCAAATTCTCTTCAGCCCTAGCCGCCACCATCCATCAATGGCCGAAAATTCAATTTCTTTCTCCCTTATTTTCTTCAAATCCATAGAACAATTCAACAAACTTTCAACTGCAACTTCATAGAGCACGTCGTGAACTACAATTTCAACGGCTATGATCGTGAACAACGTTGTAAATCAACGGCAAAGCTTAGTTGAATGCGTGCGTTCAAGCATGAATTCCGAGGCCAATATTGGGCTGAGCACGAAGTGCTCTTGGCTGTGGGTAGCTCGCGTGATGGGCATTCAAGTGGAAGTGTTCGATCGTCTTCAAACAACATGATGGAAGCTCGATAATTTGATTCATAATGGCGGCTATGGGTTTGATGCACGCACGTATGAACGTGGGAGGAAGAAAGAAGGAGCGGCTCTGATTCTAGGGTATAGAAACCAACGGCCCAGATTTGATGAAGGTTTAAAAATGAAAAGAAAATGTAAATTAATTTATATATAAATTTGTATAAACTTTAAAATGCTGCAACTTCTTCATACGAGGTCGAAAACGCACGAAACGAATTGCATTGGGTTCGTATGGACGAGCACTACGCGATGGAGCTGGATTGGAATTGATTTTTTGATTGAATGATAAATTGCTATCTGTTGTATTGAAATAGACCCAATGCGTCGTATATTAAACGGATGTTATTTATTAAAAACATATACTGCGATATTCCATCTTGATTGGAATTGGTATTATATATGTACTTGGAGTTGATTTTCCCGTATTATATAGCGGATGAGACCCTATTGCGCTGCATAATAGTGGATAATATTTTCTAAATCCCATATACCGCGATATTCCGTATTGAAATGGAATTGGTATTGTGCTAACATCTGTGGATGCAGGGAAACAGGTTGGAGGGATCTAACAGGATCCTCAACTGTATTGATTTATTTACAGATATTGTGATATATTCTGTTATTATATGATATATGATGTTTTAGATGCCGTGATTGTTATATTTAGTGTTGTTGCAACATTGGACATATTTTGGAAAATTAAAAGTGTTAAAGTGATGATTTTCAAATTTAAAAGGATTTTAAAGTGATTTTTTTGAAAGTATACGCTTTATTAAATTTTGTAATTAATTCATTTTAAATAAATAAACGTTATAATTTTAATGTTATAAAATTTATGATTTTTGAGAAATATAGTTAACATGTGATTTTTGAAATATGGAGTTAATGAATTTTATAAAATAGTTTAAATTGAGATTTTTTCTAAATTATTATAAACGGTTTATGTAAAAGGTTTATAAAATTGAAATTTATAAATTTGAAATATTGGGATTATAAAACGAGTTTTTATAAGTGTTAAAATGAAGCATAAATGGATTTCATAAGTGAATGAAATTTATAGATTTATAAATTGTGGAGTTATAAAATGAATAAATTTTTGTAAAATAAAAGATTTATAAGTAATTTACTTATAAATTGGATTTTGGGCATTTTAATGAGATATAAATAGAATGTGATAATTAAGGGATTTTATAAGTTGAAGTTTTTATAAAATTTATATAGATGTGAATTTATAAATCCGAAATCGACTTATTTTGATAAGTTAATTTTTATAGCTTATTAAAGGAAGCAGATCCACAATTTTGGAAAGTGGATAATCCTTAAATTGAATATGTAGAAGTGTAGAATTTGGTAAACGATTTATATTCATGATTTTGGATAGTGAATAATATATTAAAGAAATGTTTAGGAAGTGATCTTTTAAATGGAATTAAAACGATTTGAAGTTGTTTTAAAATGTATGAAGTGTCGAAACCATAGATTTCAACATTCATTGTTGAAATAGATGTTTTCGAGGAATAAAAGGAAATGGTGGACTATAACATTGTTGTTACAGTAAATGCTTTTCGAAAGGAAATGTTTTATATAGTATTGGGATTTGTATATCTATCTAAATTTCGAATCCCTATACTCAGGATTTTGGGTTGTCGTAACGATGTTTTACGCAACATTCGTTTTGGCTCAAATGAATGTGTTTAAGAGAATGTTTTCCTTAAAGAATAAAATATAAACTTAATCGTGTTTTAAGTATATTGAATATTTTCTAAGTATTGAAAATAAATAGATTTGTGAATTACTTATTGTTAAATAAGTATTTGGAAATGTTTTCCAATGAAGAAATTGAAATGGTTTAGAGAATATATCTTTTTAAAGATAAATTGAAGTGAACATCTGGCAAGTTATTTAATTTATGAAAGATTAATAAAAAGGGCCTAGTGATTGTTATGGTGCTGGATATTTGTTTGCTGGCCTTGATAGTTAAATAACCGACTATCAATATTTACCTTTAAATGGGTATTTGTGTGATTTGCTTGAATTTGAATGCTACATTTATTTTTAAAATAAGCGCTCGTTATTCGGTTTAGCCGGGAGAGGACCTTTGTGTCATAAATCCCATTCCGAATAAGTGTTTTGTCGTAATGGATAGCATTTGATGACCGGTGTTGAAGACCGGATATTTATAAAAACGGAAGGATTACCGTCGAATGTTTCTGCATCAGCTGATCTCCGATATAGAAATTTTATCACCCTTTGTGATGGGAAGTCCGGTCGTGATTAGTGAATATCCAGATTGCAAGGGCTTCTTTGGAAGTGCCTTCGGTTCTGTTCGAACCCAGAATGGACTTGTATGGATGTGTGTGTGACATTACATTTTTGAGATGTAAAGCTGGTTTCTATAAAATATATTTCTGTTGGTGGCGGAGAATTTATTCTCTTAGCTTAACACCCTTCTCTGAGACATACGAGCTCAGAGGTTATTAGTTGATGGTTACTAGTGATATATTCCCAAATTGGTAATGTGGCATACGAAGTGCTGTTGAGCATTTGTTGATCAAAGCGTGGCTTTTGTATAAAGCGTAGCTTTGTGGACGAGACTTCGTCGGACCTCACACCCCGTAAATGGTCAAAACAGGAAAGATGCAGCAAGTTTATTAGGAGATCGCGCCCCTTTAGTGCATGTCATTCCTTCTGGATAGAGGTGGTATTATGGTATGGAGCCCTGATACTTAACCTATGTTGTTGCTGCAAATTTATTATTTTGTGGTTGTTGGTGAATCCCAGGATTTAGGTCGGTTACGACCGGGGGATGGCATATTCATGTTAGTAGTTACCCAGCTAGGGGTAACCCGGCCTTGTGTTGGCAGAGATCCGGTTAGTTTCTTGGGGCGTCTTTCCAGAGGCGTTTCCATGTTGAAATGAGAAGTTCCTTGGCCTGACAATTTGTTGGAAATCCAAACTCCATTACGAAATCCTGTACGGTTTTAGTTGTAGAACCTGCCAGTTACTTATGGTGGTCACCACTGTTTAGATGGTAGCTATAGTAGGCATAGTTCGGAATATCTATGTTGGCTAAGATTTATATCATTACTTTCGAAATGTTTTCCTACACTTTGCACTTATAGTAATAATATCAAACAAATCTTTCTACGTATCAAGCATATTTGATTATTATAAGGAGAAATCTCCTTCGATTCTGCGTTTGCATTGTGTGTGTGCGCGGGAGGCCTTATGGTAGTCTCATTTTCTAAAAAGCATTGTGAATCTAATTTAAAAATATTTCTTTGATTATTTTTAAAGATAAACTGTTTAAGTTCTCACACCAGTCCCATGACTGACCTGGAGTTTATTGTTTCCTTCCTAAACTCTGCGTGCCCACTAATTTTAACATGGGCAGTCAAGAGTCAGGTTATCAGGTCATTCTGGAATTCAGGAGCTAGTGTAGAGATTTGGAGGCAAGCTGGATGGCTTGGCGTATCAACTAGTATATAGTATTTCTTTTCCGCTGTTTGTTGTTGTAAACTCTGATAATGTAATGTAATGTGATGTAATAAGTGATATAGTTCTTTGTTTTAAAGATATTCATTTATCTATTATATGTTGTTTCGCTGCGATTGTGAGATTCTGTTATTGTTTCTGTTGCATTTCTTTCTTTCTTCTTCTATCTTCTACCTCTTCTTCAACCCTAACGGTATGGTTTTCCGGCCTTCGTTTTCTCGACAGTTGATACAGTGGACGTATTGATGTCGACCTTCGTGAGTCGAAAATCCCTCTCGTCACATTTGTTATCAGAGCATATGGTTAAGTGACAACCTTGGCTCTGTTGGGAATTACTCATTAGAGATAGAGTCAGCAGTACTCTAGAATGAGTGTGAGTGTAATAATAGATATGAGCGCATATTTGTTAGTGAAAATAAAATTTGTTTTATATTTTGTTGATTGGTTTGTTGAGTGGTATATGGATTCTGGTCAATACGAGTAATTAACGTTGTTGATAGGAATCTCTAAACACTTGTACATAACAATTTGACACGATATCGTTTTAAAATAGGGTAAATAAAATAATTTTACCTCGATTATATTTTATATATAAAGGAATAATTTTTCAGAATCATTAAAGTGTATATAAATTGATTGTTTGAATGTTGAAAATGTAAGAATATATATAAGTTAATTAAAGGATGTTTGAATAATCTAAATAAAAACAATTGTAAAAGAATAAATTGTATAAGTGAAGAATTATAAGTATGGGATTATAATTAATATGATTTACAATTGTGAAATGATCTTATATAAGTAAAGAGAAAATAGTGAAATTATATAAATAAAAGATTTGTAAATGTGATTTGTAATTTGAAGTAAAATTCCAGAGGAATATTTGGAAATGTTTTGAAAGGGTTTGCAATTTGGAAAAGTTTAAATTCCTTTTTGAGTTTAAAAATGATTTTCAACGGTTTTGGAAAATTGTTTTTAAGGAAAGAAAGCACTAAACTCTATTCGGTCGCTGGAAAATAATTCCAATAATGATCGCGACATCATCGGTGTTCATTTTTGGGTTTCCAAAAGAGGGATTACTGCCAAGTTGTTTTAAATGGAAGTTGTTTGGAAAATTTGGGTTTGGGTTTTGAAATTCAAAGGATAATTGAATTGGTTTCAAGAATAATTTTTTTCAAAGATTGAAAAGACTCTGGAATGTTATATAAAATGATTGGAATACAATTATATTTTTGGAAAACAAATTGTAAATGAATAAATAAAATTTGCAAGTACAAGAAAATGAAATTGAAATCCATTTCGAATTTGTAAGTAAATAGAACTGGAATTGGAATCTGAATTGGAAATTGGATTTATAAGTGGAAATTTAAGTTAAGTTAAACAAATGGTGTTTGAAATGGAATATAACTTAAGTAATGTTGAATGAAGTTGATTTTGTATCAATGTATAATAATAAAGTGAAGTGATGAATGTGAACTTGAGTTATATAAATGAAATTCAACCTTAATTGTTAAATGAATTAGCAATTGAATTAATGAATGAATTGAATGTAAATGAATTGATATGAAATAATGGATGTAAGTGTTAATTCATTAAAGCTAATTAAAAGTGATAAACCAAATCGAATGCAAATTTAATAATTTGGTTATGTTGGTTATAATTTGATTGTTATATAATTGTTAATTGATTGTATATGATTCATTAGAAGTTAGTGAAATTGAATTGATAGAATTGAAAGCTATGAAATTTGATTTGAATGTGGACGTGAACCAACTTGAATATGAATTAGTGAATGCAAACTAATTGTATATGGATAAATGAATGTTAGTAAAAACATCCAATGTTAATGAATCAATGTGATAAATTGGAAAACCAATTCATTGAATATTAATGAAAAATGAGTGTATTGATTTGGTTATGGATGTTAGTTGGATGATAGTTGTTTAATTGTTGGATTTGTTGCTTTTGTTGCATTTGCTATATTGGCATATATAGTTGTTGGTATATGTTGTATATTGATATTATTTTCTATATACATGTTCTCATTTGTTTGTCGTGTGTTTAGTAGGTGCGGATGGCGCATTGCTTCGCATTTGGAGCTCGCTTTCACGCTATATTAGCCGTATATGCTCGCTTATAATATATAAGGTACATATCTCGGGTTACATATCGTACTTTTACACTTTTTTCCCTGCGGGATGCCTCATTACTTGATGAGATGTATATTTGTGATATATATATATATATATTGCCATTTGTTTTTTTCGGACCGAGCCGTGCAACGGAGACTATGGTGAAATCTTCTGAAAATTTAAGGCGTTAGAATATTTTTGAGAAAAATTGGAAAATTTTGAAAACTATAACTTTGATTTTGAAGTGGAAAGTTAAACGATATAGTTGGTTTTGAAAAGATAACTAAGTATGATTTGAAAACTTAGTAAAGTTATTGTAAGAAGTTCAACTATGGATTTTGGGAAAGTTAAACACTTAAGTGAATTTGAAATCTAATGTGAATGGATGTTTGAAAAGTTAACGGATTCTGTAACTTTTTCTTACTTGGTAATTTCGAGGACGAAATTCTTTTAAGGGGGAAGTTTGTAATGACCTAGAATTTCTTTTAATTGAAACTCGTAATATTTAATTGATTTTAAATATTAACAAATAAAATTTATAAGTCGAATAAATTTATTTTTGAATATATGGATTTAATTGGATAATTAAATCGATAATTTAATATTGGAAATTACAGAAATAATTGGAAATTGGGTAAAGTGATTAAAAATGATTTGTAAAGTTGTATTAAATCATATTGGAGTTAGAAAGAGGTTATAGAACATTTAAAATTGAATTAAAAGTTAATTTGTAGAAATTGAATATTTTAATATTTAATTGACGAGTTAAAATAGCCATTTTTCAAACAGTCTCGGATTTCGACAAAACCTATTTCATCGGATCCGTAATGCTAAATTATTGTATGGTTTCAAATTTCATGTCAATCGGACTTAAGGTTTGTCCAGGGCAAGCTAAAACGCGTAGAAATCGATTCGAATGAATTTTGAATTTAAATAATTCGATTCGAAATCGTATCTTCCAAATTTGATCGAATTGGCTCCCGATATATATTCCATTGCGTTCAGAATGGGGGTAAAACATTATAAACGCCAGGCGGCATGCTTCGTTTGGAGTTCGGAAAAATTTCGGGTGAATAGTGAATGGAAATTTTCTATAAAAGGCCCTCTATTATTTCATTTTGCTCAAAACCCTAATTCTCTACAGCCCTAGCCGCCACCATCCATCAATGGCCGAAAATTCAATCTCTTTCTTCCTCATTTTCTTCAAATTCGTAGAACGATTCAACAAACTTTCAACTGCAGCTTCATTGAGCACGTCGCGAACTACAATTTCAACGGCTATGATCGTGAACAACGTTGTAGGTCAACGGCAAAGCTCAGTTGAACGCGTGCGTTCAAGCACGAATTCCGAGGCCAATATAGGCCGAGCTCGAAGTACTCTTGGATGTGGGTAGCTCGCTGGTGGGCATTCAAGTGGAAGTGTTCGATCGTCTTCAAACAGCATGATGGAAGCTCGAAAATTTGATTCATAATGGCGGCTATGGGTTTGATGCACGCACGTATGAACATGGGAGGAAGAAAGAAGGAGCGGCTCTAATTCTAGGGTATAGAAACCAACGGCCCAGATTTGCAGAAGGTTTAAGAATGAAAAGAAAATGTAAATTAATTTATATTTTAATTTGTATAAACTTTAAAATGCTATAACTTCTTCATACAAGGTCGAAAATGTACGAAACGAATTGCGTTGGGTTCGTATGGACGAGCACTACGCGATAGAGCAGGAATGGAGTTGATTGGAGCTAGTGAAAATTTTGGGTAAAATTAAACGCGCGTTTAATTTTATTCTAAATAAACGTTGAAACCATTATTGCGAACAAGGTGAGAACTTCTCATTCAATCGAAATAGTTTCGATTTAAATTTTAAATAGTTAGATTTAAAATTGCTAGATTGTGTGATTGAATGATAAATTGCTATCTGTTGTATTGAAATAGACCCTATGCGCCATATATTAAGCGGAAGCTTTTTATTAAAAACATATACCGCAATATTCCATCTTGATTGGAATTGGTATTATACATGTACTTGGAGTTGATTTTCCCGCATTATATAGCGGATGAGACCCTTTTGCGTCGCATGATAGCGGATAATATTTTATAAATCCCATATATCGCGATATTCCGTATTGGAACGGAATTGGTATTGTGCAAACATCTGTGGATGCAGGGAAACAGGTTGGAGGGATCCAACTGGATTCCTCACCTGCATTGATTTATTTACAGATATTGTGATATATTCTGTTATCATATGATATATGATGTTTTGGATGCCGTGATTGTTATGTTTAGTGCTGTTGCAACATTGGACCTATTTTGGAAAAATAAAAGTGTTAAAGTGATGATTTTCAAATTTAAAAGGATTTTAAAGTGATTTTTTTGAAAGTATACGTTTTATTAAATTTTGGAATTATTTCATTTTAAATAAATAAACGTTATAATTTTAATGTTATAAAATTTATGATTTTTGAGAAATATAGTTAAAATGTGATTTTTGAAATATGGAGTTAATGAATTTTATAAAATAGTTTAAATTGAGATTTTTTGAAATTATTATAAACGGTTCATGTAAAAGGATTATAAAATTGATATTTATAAATTTAAAATATTGGGATTATAAAACGAGTTTTTATATGTGTTAAAATGAAGCATAAATGGATGTCATAATTGAAAGAAATTTATAGATTTATAAATTGTGAAGTAATAAAGTGAATAGATTTTTGTAAAATAAAAGATTTATAAGTAATTTACTTATAAATTGGATTTTGGGCATTTTAATGAGATATAAATAGAATGTGATAATTAAGGGATTTTATAAGTTGAGGTTTTTATAAAATTTATATAGATGTGAATTTATAAACGTTGTTTTATAAATCCGAAATCAACTTATTTTGATAAGTTAATTTTTATAGCTTATTAAAGGAAGCAGATCCACAATTTTGGAAAGTGGATAATCCTTAAATTGAATATGTAGAAGTGTAGAATTTGGTAAACGATTTATATTCATGATTTTGGATAGTGAATAATATATTAAAGAAATGTTTAGGAAGTGATCTTTTAAATGGAATTAAAACGATTTGAAGTTGTTTTAAAATGTATGAAGTGTCGAAACCATAGATTTCAACATTCATTGTTGAAATAGATGTTTTCGAGGAATAAAAGGAAATGGTGGACTATAACATTGTTGTTACAGTAAATGCTTTTCGAAAGGAAATGTTTTATATAGTATTGGGATTTGTATATCTATCTAAATTTCGAATCCCTATACTCAGGATTTTGGGTTGTCGTAATGATGTTTTACGCAACATTCGTTTTGGCTCAAATGAATGTGTTTAAGAGAATGTTTTCCTTAAAGAATAAAATATAAACTTAATCGTGTTTTAAGTATATTGAATATTTTCTAAGTATTGAAAATAAATAGATTTGTGAATTACTTATTGTTAAATAAGTATTTGGAAATGTTTTCCAATGAAGAAATTGAAATGGTTTAGAGAATATATCTTTTTAAAGATAAATTGAAGTGAACATCTGGCAAATTATTTAATTTATGAAAGATTAATAAAAAGGGCCTAGTGATTGTTATGGTGCTGGATATTTGTTTGCTGGCCTTGATAGTTAAATAACCGACTATCAATATTTACCTTTAAATGGGTATTTGTGTGATTTGCTTGAATTTGAATGCTACATTTATTTTTAAAATAAGCGCTCGTTATTCGGTTTAGCCGGGAGAGGACCTTTGTGTCATAAATCCCATTCCGAATAAGTGTTTTGTCGTAATGGATAGCATTTGATGACCGGTGTTGAAGACCGGATATTTATAAAAACGGAAGGATTACCGTCGAATGTTTCTGCATCAGCTGATCTCCGATATAGAAATTTTATCACCCTTTGTGATGGGAAGTCCGGTCGTAATTAGTGAATATCCAGATTGCAAGGGCTTCTTTGGAAGTGCCTTAGGTTCTGTTCGAACCCAGAATGGACTTGTATGGATGTATGTGTGACATTACATTTTTGAGATGTAAAGCTGGTTTCTATAAAATATATTTCTGTTGGTGGCGGAGAATTTATTCTCTTAGCTTAACACCCTTCTCTGAGACATACGAGCTCAGAGGTTATTAGTTGATGGTTACTAGTGATATATTCCCAAATTGGTAATGTGGCATACGAAGTGCTGTTGAGCATTTGTTGATCAAAGCGTGGCTTTTGTATAAAGCGTAGCTTTGTGGACGAGACTTCGTCGGACCTCACACCCCGTAAATGGTCAAAACAGGAAAGATGCAGCAAGTTTATTAGGAGATCGCGCCCCTTTAGTGCATGTCATTCCTTCTGGATAGAGGTGGTATTATGGTATGGAGCCCTGATACTTAACCTATGTTGTTGCTGCAAATTTATTATTTTGTGGTTGTTGGTGAATCCCAGGATTTAGGTCGGTTACGACCGGGGGATGGCATATTCATGTTAGTAGTTACCCAGCTAGGGGTAACCCGGCCTTGTGTTGGCAGAGATCCGGTTAGTTTCTTGGGGCGTCTTTCCAGAGGCGTTTCCATGTTGAAATGAGAAGTTCCTTGGCCTGACAATTTGTTGAAAATCCAAACTCCATTACGAAATCCTGTACGGTTTTAGTTGTAGAACCTGCCAGTTACTTATGGTGGTCACCACTGTTTAGATGGTAGCTATAGTAGGCATAGTTCGGAATATCTATGTTGGCTAAGATTTATATCATTACTTTCGAAATGTTTTCCTTCACTTTGCACTTATAGTAATAATATCAAACAAATCTTTCTACGTATCAAGCATATTTGATTATTATAAGGAGAAATCTCCTTCGATTCTGCGTTTGCATTGTGTGTGTGCGCGGGAGGCCTTATGGTAGTCTCATTTTCTAAAAAGCATTGTGAATCTAATTTAAAAATATTTCTTTGATTATTTTTAAAGATAAACTGTTTAAGTTCTCACACCAGTCCCATGACTGACCTGGAGTTTATTGTTTCCTTCCTAAACTCTGCGTGCCCACTAATTTTAACACGGGCAGTCAAGAGTCAGGTTATCAGGTCATTCTGGAATTCAGGAGCTAGTGTAGAGATTTGGAGGCAAGCTGGATGGCTTGGCGTATCAACTAGTATATAGTATTTCTTTTCCGCTGTTTGTTGTTGTAAACTCTGATAATGTAATGTAATGTGATGTAATAAGTGATATAGTTCTTTGTTTTAAAGATATTCATTTATCTATTATATGTTGTTTCGCTGCGATTGTGAGATTCTGTTATTGTTTCTGTTGCATTTCTTTCTTTCTTCTTCTATCTTCTACCTCTTCTTCAACCCTAACGGTATGGTTTTCCGGCCTTCGTTTTCTCGACAGTTGATACAGTGGACGTATTGATGTTGACCTTCGTGAGTCGAAAATCCCTCTCGTCACATTTGTTATCAGAGCATATGGTTAAGTGACAACCTTGGCTCTGTTGGGAATTACTCATTAGAGATACTAGAATGAGTGTGAGTGTAATAATAGATATGAGCGCATATTTGTTATTGAAAATAAAATTTGTTTTATATTTTGTTGATTGGTTTGTTGAGTGGTATATGGATTCTGGTCAATACGAGTAATTAACGTTGTTGATAGGAATCTCTAAACACTTGTACATAACAATTTGACACGATATCGTTTTAAAATAGGGTAAATAAAATAATTTTACCTCGATTATATTTTATATATAAAGGAATAATTTTTCAGAATCATTAAAGTGTATATAAATTGATTGTTTGAATGTTGAAAATGTAAGAATATATATAAGTTAATTAAAGGATGTTTGAATAATCTAAATAAAAACAATTGTAAAAGAATAAATTGTATAAGTGAAGAATTATAAGTATGGGATTATAATTAATATGATTTACAATTGTGAAATGATCTTATATAAGTAAAGAGAAAATAGTGAAATTATATAAATAAAAGATTTGTAAATGTGATTTGTAATTTGAAGTAAAATTCCAGAGGAATATTTGGAAATGTTTTGAAAGGGTTTGCAATTTGGAAAAGTTTAAATTCCTTTTTGAGTTTAAAAATGATTTTCAACGGTTTTGGAAAATTGTTTTTAAGGAAAGAAAGCACTAAACTCTATTCGGTCGCTGGAAAATAATTCCAATAATGATCGCGACATCATCGGTGTTCATTTTTGGGTTTCCAAAAGAGGGACTACTGCCAAGTTGTTTTAAATGGAAGTTGTTTGGAAAATTTGGGTTTGGGTTTTGAAATTCAAAGGATAATTGAATTGGTTTCAAGAATAATTTTTTTCAAAGATTGAAAAGACTCTGGAATGTTATATAAAATGATTGGAATACAATTATATTTTTGGAAAACAAATTGTAAATGAATAAATAAAATTTGCAAGTACAAGAAAATGAAATTGAAATCCATTTCGAATTTGTAAGTAAATAGAACTGGAATTGGAATCTGAATTGGAAATTGGATTTATAAGTGGAAATTTAAGTTAAGTTAAACAAATGGTGTTTGAAATGGAATATAACTTAAGTAATGTTGAATGAAGTTGATTTTGTATCAATGTATAATAATAAAGTGAAGTGATGAATGTGAACTTGAGTTATATAAATGAAATTCAACCTTAATTGTTAAATGAATTAGCAATTGAATTAATGAATGAATTGAATGTAAATGAATTGATATGAAATAATGGATGTAAGTGTTAATTCATTAAAGCTAATTAAAAGTGATAAACCAAATCGAATGAAAATTTAATAATTTGGTTATGTTGGTTATAATTTGATTGTTATATAATTGTTAATTGATTGTATATGATTCATTAGAAGTTAGTGAAATTGAATTGATAGAATTGAAAGCTATGAAATTTGATTTGAATGTGGACGTGAACCAACTTGAATATGAATTAGTGAATGCAAACTAATTGTATATGGATAAATGAATGTTAGTAAAAACATCCAATGTTAATGAATCAATGTGATAAATTGGAAAACCAATTCATTGAATATTAATGAAAAATGAGTGTATTGATTTGGTTATGGATGTTAGTTGGATGATAGTTGTTTAATTGTTGGATTTGTTGCTTTTGTTGCATTTGCTATATTGGCATATATAGTTGTTGGTATATGTTGTATATTGATATTATTTTCTATATACATGTTCTCATTTGTTTGTCGTGTGTTTAGTAGGTGCGGATGGCGCATTGCTTCGCATTTGGAGCTCGCTTTCACGCTATATTAGCCGTATATGCTCGCTTATAATATATAAGGTACATATCTCGGATTACATATCGTACTTTTACACTTTTTTCCCTGCGGGATGCCTCATTACTTGATGAGATGTATATTTGTGATATATATATATATTGCCATTTGTTTTTTTCGGACCGAGCCGCGCAACGGAGACTATGGTGAAATCTTCTGAAAATTTAAGGCGTTAGAATATTTTTGAGAAAAATTGGAAAATTTTGAAAACTATAACTTTGATTTTGAAGTGGAAAGTTAAACGATATAGTTGGTTTTGAAAAGATAACTAAGTATGATTTGAAAACTTAGTAAAGTTATTGTAAGAAGTTCAACTATGGATTTTGGGAAAGTTAAACACTTAAGTGAATTTGAAATCTAATATGAATGGATGTTTGAAAAGTTAACGGATTCTGTAACTTTTTCTTACTTGGTAATTTCGAGGACGAAATTCTTTTAAGGGGGAAGTTTGTAATGACCTAGAATTTCTTTCAATTGAAACTCGTAATATTTAATTGATTTTAAATATTAACAAGTAAAATTTATAAGTCGAATAAATTTATTTTTGAATATATGGATTTAATTGGATAATTAAATCGATAATTTAATATTGGAAATTACAGAAATAGTTGGAAATTGGGTAAAGTGATTAAAAATGATTTGTAAAGTTGTATTAAATCATATTGGAGTTAGAAAGAGGTTATAGAACATGTGACGACCGCCCATGACTCCCGCACCAAAACAAGAGAATAGTGCGCTGAAAGGTGTGCCAGGCAGCCATGGATGATAGTCAGGGTAAAATAAAATCGAAGAATCTCTATCGTAACTCACAGCGCATGGATAAAATACAATAGAGAAATATATAGTGAAGTCTCATAACAGGAAACCATCATATAAGCATCACAGAAGTTTTATACAATCATCTCAACAAATCCATACATCAAGACCTCACTACAAGCACTCATCAAATACAGCAGCGGATACCCAGTACATATAAGAAAATAATATGCATAGCCTCCTGCTCGTCTTCGTCATCTTCAACGTAGAAACTCCAAGCACAGCACCTGTCACCTGCTTACCTAGTCTGCCCATCCCAACATGGATGAACAGCCCAAGGTAATAAGAGGAGACATAAAACCTTGAGTCAGACAAAGTCTTAGTGAGCAGTAAATTAACTATCAAACATACCAAAAGAGCATAAGGAAATAAAAGGAATAGGAACCAAACCATCCCACTCCACCTCTTTCTACAGTGATAGCCCCCAGATACACACTAAGGAGAAGCAAGCATAACATAGCAGATAAGTAAGATAAAGCAATAATCACTCGAGTCAAGGACGATGTTTTCCAAATACAAACCCCCAAGGCCTAAACCAAGATCAGATAAGCACCCAGAAAACACCGCTCTTGAAGCCGAATGATGATACAACCAAACATCCAAACATCCATGACTCTGGCTATCACTGTTATCATTGCCTTGATTTCACCGTTAGTTGAATGACCGCCTGTCAAGGGCTAATGGTAACCCCGGTTTAGCTATAACTCCGCACGTCATCGTGACCCGTGCCTAAGCCGAACGCATCAGCCCAGAGTACTAGCACGTCATCATGACCCGTGCCTGGAACGTCATCGTGACCCGTTCCAACGTACCCTTGCTTTGAGTATGCTAGAACCTTCAACAACGATGAGATCTTAGCCTCCTAGTCATCCTCCTCGACGACTACTTCCATACTAGCTCAAGCGCCTCTCAAGCTAACCATTATCCACCCCAACCCGGACCGCATCACCGAGTTATAACTTTGCACGTCATCATGACCCGTGCTTGGAACGTCTTCGTGACCCGTCCCATCACAACATATGTCTTGCCTCATCACATCATAGCAAAGTCTCTCAACTTGGAACGTCATCATGACCCGTCCCATCTCAACATATGTCTTGCCTCATCACATCATAGCAAAGTCTCATCTCAACATCATGGCTTGCCTTCTCGCATCATGGCAAAGTCCCATCTCGCTCTCATACTTCGCCTCTTCGCATCATGGCAAAGTCCCTCATCATCGAATCCGTCCATATGAGCTTCCACATTCACTTCATATGCCATCGGCAGCTTTCAACATTCAAGAGCCTTTCCACTTAGCTTTTGAATCACCTTCAACATCTTGTTCCAAATCAACTACAAGCTAACTTGGAGCAATCAAATCTAACATACATTCAAACATTCAAGCATTCAAACAAGATATATTAAGCAATATTAACTATAATGGAAATTTCGTAATTAAGTGAGCAAAAGTCCAACATATGTGAAATCATGGTTTTTAACATAGATCTATCAAATCTAAAACATGGGTTTTGTCTCTAATACTTGATAAATAACTTTCATAAGTAAACATCTTCAAATATGATGGATCTACATGCAGACTTAAGGAAAATGCGAGAAAACGCTAACTTTAACACATAAACATATCACCAATCCAATATACTCCTTTGGGTCCGCGTGAGAGATAACTACCACTCACCAAATCACCAAAACAACCTAAAATCAATCAACTTCAGATCTGGACAGCAAAGACTTGGACTTGATCCGGAGAAATCTCACTTGAAACGGTGAAATCTAGCCTCTTCGGATGAAAATCTTCAACTTTGGCTCTTGATCTTTGATCTTGATCTTCGATCTTGGATGGATGTTAGAATTAGATTGGAATGGAGAAAAGAAGATGAAGAAATGTTGTAGTCGAGTCTTCAAAATGGCAGCACTTCGTCGCTTCAAAAACCGGTGCCAAAAAGTGAGCCAAAGTCGTCTATTTATAGGCTGAATCCCCCCTTAGGTCGTAACTCGTAGCTCGGTATTAGGTCGTGGCCGACCTAAGAATCTCCGACCTATCTTAGGTCGTTGCCGACCTATATACCCAACGACCTATCTGCCTAACCAATCCCAAAGCCATACGACCTAAAACAAGCCCGCCTCCACGACCTAACTGCACTGCCACTACCCAGCGACCTAACTCACACGCGACCCACGACCTAAGTCCCCAACGTCTCAACACCCTACCGACTCATCAGTGCCGACCTAACCCCTATCCAAACTAACCCTTAAGTCGCTAACGACTCAACTGTCTCACCGACTCAACCCAAGGCCGACCCAACGACTCAACTAAGACGCGGGTTAACTAGGTTGTTAACGACCTATCCTACAGCCGACCTAACAACGCACGCTGCTATGCCGACTCAACACAACACAGCCCCCCAACGACTCATCATCTAAACGACTCATCTACGGGGCCGACTCACGACTCAACTACCCTAACGACCTAACGACTCATCAAGTCATACGACCCAACAACATACACATACCAACTTAGGTCGTCCACTCCTATAGGTCGCATACCACTAGGTCGGTCATTCCTAAGCCTTAACTCGTATAACTCTTAGGTCGTCAAACGACCTAACCTAGGTCGTATAAACGACTTAACTGGTTAACTCGTAAGCGAGTTAACCCCCTGACCTTACTAACTCATTAGGTCGCTTACATCTTTTAGGTCGGTCATCTTAACTCGGCAGACCACTGAGTCGCTCTTAACACTATAGGTCGGTCCATCCTTATCTCGGCCAATTCCATGAGTCGCCTAACTCTGCTATGCCTATGAGTCGGTCACGACTCAAGCCTTAACTCGGCTATGCCCATGAGTCGGTCACGACTCATTACTTCACCCGGGTCAACTTCTAAACAACTCGAGCTAGGGACATCACAAACAACACTAACAACCTGCAAATTCTACGATCTATCGACACGTAAAATACGGGTCGTTACATTCTCTCCCCCTTAGGAATTTCGCCCCCGAAATTCCAAGCAAACAACAGAAATCAAAGATATTCCGCATGCCTACCATCCATAGCAATCAACAAACCATGCATCCAATTCTAGCCTAGCATGCAGAATTCTAAGACTCAGAACAAGCTACAATTCATGAGATGTCACGACACTTTAGGGCCATACCTCGAAGAGTCCTGGATGAGCTGCCTTCATCCTCTCTTCCTCCTCCCACGTACAGTCGTTAACATCGTCACTCCATTGTACCTTGAGCAACGTAATCGTCTTCCTCCTAAGCTGTTTCGTATCGGTTTCAACAATACGAAGCGGCTTACGAGGTCTCGAAACAACTGGATAAACCTCCAAGTCTTCACAGCTATCAGCAGCAACCACAGTAGTTGGGTCGTGCACATACTTCCGTAGATAAGATACATGAAAAACATTGTGCACACCCGCCATCTTTTCCGGTAACTCCAATCTATAAGCGAGCTTTCCAATTCGCTCGATAATCGGGAATGGTCCAACGAATCTCGGAGTTAACTTTCCTTTGTTCCCGAATCTTATAACATTCTTCAATGGAGAAATCTTCACAAAAACCATATCGCCCACGTCGAATTCCAAATCCTTTCGACGATTATCTGCATAACTTTTCTGACGATCTTGGGCTGCTTTCATTCGTTGCCGAATGATCTCTATACAATCCGAAGTCTGTCGAATCATCTCTGGCCCAAGTATCAGTTTTTCTCCAGCTTCCAACCAACATGTCGGAGAGTTACACGGTCTTCCATATAACGCTTCATATGGTGCCATACCAATACTCGACTGATAACTGTTATTATATGCAAATTCCACCAAATGAAGGTGATCCTCCCATGATCCCCCGAAGTCCAAAACACAAGCTCTAAGAAGATCTTCCAAAACCCGGTTGACTCTCTCAGTCTGACCATCTGTTTGAGGGTGATAAGCTGTACTCAAACACAACTCAGTTCCCAAAACCTCCTGGAAGCTCTTCCAAAATCCACTAGTGAACAACGGATCTCGATCGCTCACTATACTCTTCGGAACACCATGGAATCGAACAATCCACTTCACATACAATTCAGCCAACTTCGATGCAGTCCTAGTCGATCGAACAGGAATGAACCTTGCACTTTTAGTCAAACGATCTACGATGACCCAAATCCCTTCATTCCCTGTCCTGGTTCTAGGTAGACCATCAATAAAATCCATCGACACTTGCTCCCACTTCCACGTAGGAACTTCTAATGGCTGAAGTAATCCACTGGGCTTCTTCTGCTCAGCTTTCACCAACTGACAATTCATACACTTGGAAATAAAATTTCCAACATCTTTCTTCATACCTTCCCAGTAGTAAGCTCTCTTCATATCCCGATACATCTTATTTCCACCTGGATGAATTGTCAACTTCGAGTGATGACTTTCCCTCAGAACTTCATCTCTCAATCCATCTATATCGGGAACAACCAATCGTCCTTGCTTTCGAAGCCAACCCTCTCGATCGACCTCGAATCCTTTATCCTTCTCTGGATCCAATCCAGATCCCAAATCACGGACAATCTTGACAAGCTTATCATCTCGCCTTTGGCTCTCACCAATTCTTTCCACAAGAGTAGGCCTTATTGATAAGTTTGCCAACATCTCAGGTTCCAACTCGCATCTAGGCCTGAAATCAAATCCAGCCAAATACTCGAGACTCTTCCACTCCGAAAACATGGCTCCCAAACCTGCATGTCTTCGACTTAACGCATCAGCCACTGCGTTTCCTTTTCCCGGAGTATAGGCTATACCAAAATCATAAGATGCTAGAAACTCTAACCACCGTTGCTGTCGAAGATTCAAATCCTTTTGGGAAAACAGATACTTCAACGACTTATGATCTGTAAACAACTCGAATCTAACTCCCAATAGGTAGTGTTTCCACATCTTCAAAGCAAACACAATCGCCGCTAACTCCAAATCATGAGTTGGATAGTTCCTTTCATGCGGCTTCAGTTGTCGACTAGCATACGCAACAACTTTATCCTTCTGCATTAGCACCGCTCCCAGTCCAGTGCCACATGCATCGGTGTAAACCACCATCTCATCATTCCCACTCGGAATAGTCAATACAGGAGCACTCGTCAATCGCTCTTTCAGGATTACGAAAGCTTGCTCACACTTGTCATCCCATCTGAACACTTGGTTCTTCTTCGTCAATCCTGTCAACGGTGCAGTTATCTTGGAAAAGTCTTTAATAAACCGACGATAATACCCGGCTAATCCAAGAAAACTTCTCACATCAGATGCATTCTTAGGTCTAACCCAATCCTGGATTGCTGCCACCTTAGCGGGATCAACCGCTATTCCACTTCCAGAGATAACATGGCCTAAGAACCTCACTTCACTCTTCCAGAAGTGACACTTCGAAAACTTAGCCTTCAGCTGATGTTTCCGCAGTATATCCAAAACAATCCTCAAGTGCGTCTTGTGCTCTTCCTTGGTTCTGGAATAAACCAAAATATCATCCACGAACACAAGCACGAACTTATTCAACTGATCTCTGAATACTCTATTCATAAGATCCACAAAATATGCTGGTGCGTTAGTCAATCCAAACGGCATTACCAGCCACTCATAAAACCCGGATGGTGTCCTGAAAGCAGTCTTCGGCACACTATCCTTCGCCACTCTCAACTGGTGAAATCCCGTTGCCAAATCCATCTGAGAAAACACCTTAGCCTCGTGAAGCTGATCAAACAAGTCATCTATTCTCGGCAATGGATACTTGTTCTTCTTAGTCACCTTATTCAGCTCACGATAATCCACACACAACCTCAACGATCCATCCGCTTTGGTTGCGAACACAACTGGCGTACCCCATTCGGACACACTTCTCCGAATGAATCCTTTCTGCAAAAGGTCATCAACTTGCACCTTCAGCTCTTGCTGCTCCCTCGGTGCCATCCGCCTAAGAGGCATCACAACAGGTCTGGCTCCCTCAACTAGATCGATACGAAACTCGATCTCCCTATGCGGCGGCAACCCTTTGACTTCGTCAAAGACATCCTCAAACTCATTCACAATAGGCACCGATGACAGTCCATCCCGTGGAACAACTAGCGAATACATGAAGCTCATGAAGACGCCTTCCTCATGCTTACATCGTATCACAACCTTTCGCCCTTCCACATTCCCGACTGTCACCTCCAGCCTCTCACAATCAATCCTAGCCGCATACTTCCTAAGCCAGTCCATACCCAAAATAATTCCGAACCCCGCAAAGTTCAGAACAAAGCAATCACAAACAAACGAGCAATCATGACTCGACACAACTAGACCACGGCATATCATACACAAACATGACGAACCCCCCACTGGATTAGTCACAACCAATGGCCTATCAACAATATCCGGTTTCATACCTAACCGGCTTACCAAATCATCACAAACAAAAGAATGCGACGCTCCAGTATCAAACAACACTCTAACTGGAACACCACAAATAGAAAGAGTACCTTGAACCACCACACTCTTCCCCTTCTCCTCAGCAGTCGGAGCTTTTGAAGACGATGGAACAGCCCCCAAAGCATAGGCTTGCACAACCTGCCTATCTTTCCTCGGTTCTGGACAGTCCTTCTTAATGTGTCCCAGCTTATCACAGTTGTAACACTTCAACTGCACCTTCGGATTCTTGCAATCCCGAGAAAGATGACCCTTCTGACGGCAGTTATAACAAGTCACCTCGCCCTTTGGCTTCTTCTGACCATCCTTTCCCTTCTGTTGCTGCTGCTTCCTCTTCTTATTCCCACTCTGCTGTGGTTTAGATCCTTCCCTGGTTACAGCAACAACAGAACTTTCCCTAGGAAACAAACTCTCATGCCTCAGAGCTTTCTCCACCAGCTTCTCAAATGGATCGTCCAGATGATCCACTAACTGCCTTCCTAGATAAGCATCCAGACCAGTCACAAACTTTTCATTCTTCTGGTAGGGAGAATCAATATATGATCTGGCATACTTAGACAAAGCTTCGAACTCAGAAATATACTCCAGAACAGGCCTTCCGCCTTGTTTGAGCTCCACAAATCTCTTGAACAAAACAGACCTCTGAGCAGTA
The DNA here is from genome assembly GCA_030765085.1 of Allium cepa. Lineage (NCBI taxonomy): Eukaryota > Viridiplantae > Streptophyta > Magnoliopsida > Asparagales > Amaryllidaceae > Allium > Allium cepa. The sequence goes on along the minus strand of CM060943.1, from coordinate 576,677,993 downwards.
GAGATGAACTTGGCTTCAAATCTAACTTGGAACTGCTCCCAAGTAATATCCTCTTCTGGTGTATCTATGGTGATAGAATTCCACCAATCAGCAGCTCTCCCCTGAAGCTGTCTCGATGCAAGCTTTCTCTTAGTTGCATCCTCAATCCCTAAGTCACCAAAGATCCTTTTGCAAGCATCAATCCATCTCTGCACCTCAATAGTCGACTCCGTCCCCAAGAAAGCTTTTCCTCCAAGAGAAGTATAATCCTTGCAAAGCTTAGCAAAATCCACCGGTCTTGGAGCTTGAACTTGAACTCCCACATCCACTGATGATCCTGAAGCTGGTATCCTTCTCATGATCGAAGTCATCATCGCTTCGAACATAGTTCCATAATCAACAGCTCCTTCATCAGCACGGCTTTCCCTTGCAGCTGGTCTCCCTCTTCGACTCATCCTTAATATCTATAATAAGAATGATTAGAACACCTTAAGAAACAACTGCATAAGGAGTTCAAATCCTTCTAGGCTACTATATTATATATAGTAATCATCCATCAAAATACAATTACGTCTCTCATACGTAGTTACGTCAGCGAGCGTTGGCTGAAATCGATTAACCAAAGCTCTGATACCAAATGTGACGACCGCCCATGACTCCCGCACCAAAACAAGAGAATAGTGCGCTGAAAGGTGTGCCAGGCAGCCATGGATGATAGTCAGGGTAAAATAAAATCGAAGAATCTCTATCGTAACTCACAGCGCATGGATAAAATACAATAGAGAAATATATAGTGAAGTCTCATAACAGGAAACCATCATATAAGCATCACAGAAGTTTTATACAATCATCTCAACAAATCCATACATCAAGACCTCACTACAAGCACTCATCAAATACAGCAGCGGATACCCAGTACATATAAGAAAATAATATGCATAGCCTCCTGCTCGTCTTCGTCATCTTCAACGTAGAAACTCCAAGCACAGCACCTGTCACCTGCTTACCTAGTCTGCCCATCCCAACATGGATGAACAGCCCAAGGTAATAAGAGGAGACATAAAACCTTGAGTCAGACAAAGTCTTAGTGAGCAGTAAATTAACTATCAAACATACCAAAAGAGCATAAGGAAATAAAAGGAATAGGAACCAAACCATCCCACTCCACCTCTTTCTACAGTGATAGCCCCCAGATACACACTAAGGAGAAGCAAGCATAACATAGCAGATAAGTAAGATAAAGCAATAATCACTCGAGTCAAGGACGATGTTTTCCAAATACAAACCCCCAAGGCCTAAACCAAGATCAGATAAGCACCCAGAAAACACCGCTCTTGAAGCCGAATGATGATACAACCAAACATCCAAACATCCATGACTCTGGCTATCACTGTTATCATTGCCTTGATTTCACCGTTAGTTGAATGACCGCCTGTCAAGGGCTAATGGTAACCCCGGTTTAGCTATAACTCCGCACGTCATCGTGACCCGTGCCTAAGCCGAACGCATCAGCCCAGAGTACTAGCACGTCATCATGACCCGTGCCTGGAACGTCATCGTGACCCGTTCCAACGTACCCTTGCTTTGAGTATGCTAGAACCTTCAACAACGATGAGATCTTAGCCTCCTAGTCATCCTCCTCGACGACTACTTCCATACTAGCTCAAGCGCCTCTCAAGCTAACCATTATCCACCCCAACCCGGACCGCATCACCGAGTTATAACTTTGCACGTCATCATGACCCGTGCTTGGAACGTCTTCGTGACCCGTCCCATCACAACATATGTCTTGCCTCATCACATCATAGCAAAGTCTCTCAACTTGGAACGTCATCATGACCCGTCCCATCTCAACATATGTCTTGCCTCATCACATCATAGCAAAGTCTCATCTCAACATCATGGCTTGCCTTCTCGCATCATGGCAAAGTCCCATCTCGCTCTCATACTTCGCCTCTTCGCATCATGGCAAAGTCCCTCATCATCGAATCCGTCCATATGAGCTTCCACATTCACTTCATATGCCATCGGCAGCTTTCAACATTCAAGAGCCTTTCCACTTAGCTTTTGAATCACCTTCAACATCTTGTTCCAAATCAACTACAAGCTAACTTGGAGCAATCAAATCTAACATACATTCAAACATTCAAGCATTCAAACAAGATATATTAAGCAATATTAACTATAATGGAAATTTCGTAATTAAGTGAGCAAAAGTCCAACATATGTGAAATCATGGTTTTTAACATAGATCTATCAAATCTAAAACATGGGTTTTGTCTCTAATACTTGATAAATAACTTTCATAAGTAAACATCTTCAAATATGATGGATCTACATGCAGACTTAAGGAAAATGCGAGAAAACGCTAACTTTAACACATAAACATATCACCAATCCAATATACTCCTTTGGGTCCGCGTGAGAGATAACTACCACTCACCAAATCACCAAAACAACCTAAAATCAATCAACTTCAGATCTGGACAGCAAAGACTTGGACTTGATCCGGAGAAATCTCACTTGAAACGGTGAAATCTAGCCTCTTCGGATGAAAATCTTCAACTTTGGCTCTTGATCTTTGATCTTGATCTTCGATCTTGGATGGATGTTAGAATTAGATTGGAATGGAGAAAAGAAGATGAAGAAATGTTGTAGTCGAGTCTTCAAAATGGCAGCACTTCGTCGCTTCAAAAACCGGTGCCAAAAAGTGAGCCAAAGTCGTCTATTTATAGGCTGAATCCCCCCTTAGGTCGTAACTCGTAGCTCGGTATTAGGTCGTGGCCGACCTAAGAATCTCCGACCTATCTTAGGTCGTTGCCGACCTATATACCCAACGACCTATCTGCCTAACCAATCCCAAAGCCATACGACCTAAAACAAGCCCGCCTCCACGACCTAACTGCACTGCCACTACCCAGCGACCTAACTCACACGCGACCCACGACCTAAGTCCCCAACGTCTCAACACCCTACCGACTCATCAGTGCCGACCTAACCCCTATCCAAACTAACCCTTAAGTCGCTAACGACTCAACTGTCTCACCGACTCAACCCAAGGCCGACCCAACGACTCAACTAAGACGCGGGTTAACTAGGTTGTTAACGACCTATCCTACAGCCGACCTAACAACGCACGCTGCTATGCCGACTCAACACAACACAGCCCCCCAACGACTCATCATCTAAACGACTCATCTACGGGGCCGACTCACGACTCAACTACCCTAACGACCTAACGACTCATCAAGTCATACGACCCAACAACATACACATACCAACTTAGGTCGTCCACTCCTATAGGTCGCATACCACTAGGTCGGTCATTCCTAAGCCTTAACTCGTATAACTCTTAGGTCGTCAAACGACCTAACCTAGGTCGTATAAACGACTTAACTGGTTAACTCGTAAGCGAGTTAACCCCCTGACCTTACTAACTCATTAGGTCGCTTACATCTTTTAGGTCGGTCATCTTAACTCGGCAGACCACTGAGTCGCTCTTAACACTATAGGTCGGTCCATCCTTATCTCGGCCAATTCCATGAGTCGCCTAACTCTGCTATGCCTATGAGTCGGTCACGACTCAAGCCTTAACTCGGCTATGCCCATGAGTCGGTCACGACTCATTACTTCACCCGGGTCAACTTCTAAACAACTCGAGCTAGGGACATCACAAACAACACTAACAACCTGCAAATTCTACGATCTATCGACACGTAAAATACGGGTCGTTACAGAACATCTAAAATTGAATTAAAAGTTAATTTGTAGAAATTGAATATTTTAATATTTAATTGACGAGTTAAAATAGCCATTTTTCAAACAGTCTCGGATTTCGACAAAACCTGTTTCATCGGATCCGTAATGCTAAATTATTGTATGGTTTCAAATTTCATGTCAATCGGACTTAAGGTTTGTCCAGGGCAAGCTAAAACGCGTAGAAATCGATTCGAGTGAATTTTGAATTTAAATAATTCGATTCGAAATCGTATCTTCCAAATTTGATCGAATTGGCTCCCGATATATATTCCATTGCGTTCGGAATGGGGGTAAAACATTATAAACGCCAGGCGGCATGCTTCGTTTGGAGTTCGGAAAAATTTCGGGTGAATAGTGAATGGAAATTTTCTATAAAAGGCCCTCTATTATTTCATTTTGCTCAAAACCCTAATTCTCTTCAGCCCTAGCCGCCACCATCCATCAATGGCCGAAAATTCAATCTCTTTCTCTCTCATTTTCTTCAAATTCGTAGAACGATTCAACAAACTTTCAACTGCAACTTCATTGAGCACGTCGCGAACTACAATTTCAACGGCTATGATCGTGAACAACGTTGTAGGTCAACGGCAAAGCTCAGTTGAACGCGTGCGTTCAAGCACGAATTCCGAGGCCAATATAGGCCGAGCTCGAAGTACTCTTGGATGTGGGTAGCTCGCTGGTGGGCATTCAAGTGGAAGTGTTCGATCGTCTTCAAACAGCATGATGGAAGCTCGAAAATTTGATTCATAATGGCGGCTATGGGTTTGATGCACGCACGTATGAACATGGGAGGAAGAAAGAAGGAGCGGCTCTAATTCTAGGGTATAGAAACCAACGGCCCAGATTTGCAGAAGGTTTAAGAATGAAAAGAAAATGTAAATTAATTTATATTTTAATTTGTATAAACTTTAAAATGCTATAACTTCTTCATACAAGGTCGAAAATGTACGAAACGAATTGCGTTGGGTTCGTATGGACGAGCACTACGCGATAGAGCAGGAATGGAGTTGATTGGAGCTAGTGAAAATTTTGGGTAAAATTAAACGCGCGTTTAATTTTATTCTAAATAAACGTTGAAACCATTATTGCGAACAAGGTGAGAACTTCTCATTCAATCGAAATAGTTTCGATTTAAATTTTAAATAGTTAGATTTAAAATTGCTAGATTGTGTGATTGAATGATAAATTGCTATCTTTTGTATTGAAATAGACCCTATGCGCCATATATTAAGCGGAAGCTTTTTATTAAAAGCATATACCGCAATATTCCATCTTGATTGGAATTGGTATTATACATGTACTTGGAGTTGATTTTCCCGCATTATATAGCGGATGAGACCCTTTTGCGTCGCATGATAGCGGATAATATTTTATAAATCCCATATATCGCGATATTCCGTATTGGAACGGAATTGGTATTGTGCAAACATCTGTGGATGCAGGGAAACAGGTTGGAGGGATCCAACTGGATTCCTCACCTGAATTGATTTATTTACAGATATTGTGATATATTCTGTTATCATATGATATATGATGTTTTGGATGCCGTGATTGTTATGTTTAGTGCTGTTGCAACATTGGACCTATTTTGGAAAAATAAAAGTGTTAAAGTGATGATTTTCAAATTTAAAAGGATTTTAAAGTGATTTTTTTGAAAGTATACGTTTTATTAAATTTTGGAATTATTTCATTTTAAATAAATAAACGTTATAATTTTAATGTTATAAAATTTATGATTTTTGAGAAATATAGTTAAAATGTGATTTTTGAAATATGGAGTTAATGAATTTTATAAAATAGTTTAAATTGAGATTTTTTGAAATTATTATAAACGGTTCATGTAAAAGGATTATAAAATTGATATTTATAAATTTAAAATATTGGGATTATAAAACGAGTTTTTATATGTGTTAAAATGAAGCATAAATGGATGTCATAATTGAAAGAAATTTATAGATTTATAAATTGTGAAGTAATAAAGTGAATAGATTTTTGTAAAATAAAAGATTTATAAGTAATTTACTTATAAATTGGATTTTGGGCATTTTAATGAGATATAAATAGAATGTGATAATTAAGGGATTTTATAAGTTGAGGTTTTTATAAAATTTATATAGATGTGAATTTATAAACGTTGTTTTATAAATCCGAAATCGACTTATTTTGATAAGTTAATTTTTATAGCTTATTAAAGGAAGCATATCCACGATTTTGGACAGTGAATAATCCTTAAATTGAATATGTAGAAGTGTAGAATTTGGTAAACGATTTATATCCCGATTTTGGATAGTGAATAATATATTAAAGAAATGCTTAGGAAGTGATCTTTTAAATGGAATTAAAACGATTTGAAGTTGTTTTAAATTGTATTAAGTGTCGAAACCATAGATTTCAACATTCATTGTTGAAATAGACGTTTTCGAGGAATAAAAGGAAATGGTGGACTATAACACTGTTGTTATAGTAAATGATTTTCGAAAGGAAATGTTTTATATAGTATTGGGATTTATATATCTAACTAAATTTTGAATCCCTATACTCGTGATTTTGGGTTGTCGTAACGATGTTTTATGCAACATTCGTTTTGGCTCAAATGAATGTGTTTAAGAGAATGTTTTCCTTAAAGAATAAAATATATACTTAATCGTGTTTTAAGTATATTGAATATTTTCTAAGTATTGAAAATAAATAGATTTGTGAATTACTTATTGTTAAATAAGTATTTGGAAATGTTATCCAATGAAGAAATTGAAATGGTTTAGAGAATATATCTTTTTAGAGATAAATTGAAGTGAACATCTGGCAAGTTATTTAATTTATGGAAGATTAATAAAAAGGGCCTAGTGATTGTTATGGTGCTGGATATTTGTTTGCTGGCATTGATAGTTAAATAACCGACTATCAATATTTACCTTTAAATGGATATTTGTGTGATTTGCCTGAATTTGAATGCTACACTTATTTTTAAAATAAGCGCTCGTTATTTGGTTTAGCCGGGAGAGGACCTTTGTGTCATAAATCCCATTCCGAATAAGTGATATGTCATAAAGGATAGCATTTGAAGACCGGTATTGAAGACCGGATATTTATGAAAACGGAAGGATTACCGTCGAATGTTTCTGCATCGGCTGATCTCCGATATAGAAATTTTATCACCCTTTGTGATGGGAAGTCTGGTCATGATTGGTGAATATCCGGATTGCAAGGGCTTCTATGGAAGTGCCTTCGGTTCTGTTCGAACCCAGAGTGGACTTGTATGGATATGTGTCTAACATTACAATTTGAGATGTAAAGTTGGTTTCTATCAAATATATTTCTGTTGGTGGCGGAGAATTTATTCTCTTAGCTTAACACCCTTCTCTGAGACGTACGAGCTTAGAGGTTATTAGTTGTTGGTTACTAGTGATATATTCCCAAATTGGTAATGTGGCATACGAAGTGCTGTTGAGCATTTGTTGATCAAAGCGTGGCTTTTGTATAAAGCGTAGCTTTGTGGACGAGACTTCGTCGGACCTCACACCCCATAAATGGTCAAAACAGGAAAGATGCAGCAAGGTTATTAGGGGATCGCGCCCCATTAGTCTATGTCATTCTTTCTGGATAGAGGTGGTATTATGGTATGGAGCCCTGATACTTAACCTATGTTGTTGCTGCAAACTTATTATTTTGTGGTTGTTGGTGAATCCCGAGATTTAGGTAGGTTACGACCGGGGGATGGTATATTTGTGTCAGTAGTTACCCAACTAGGGGTAACCCGGCTTTGTGTTGGCAGAGATCAGGTTAGGTTCTCGGGGTGTCTTTCCAGAGGCATTTCCATGTGGCAATGGGAAGTTCCTTGGCCTGACCATTTGTTGGAAATCCAAACTCCAATGCGAAACCCTGTACGGTTTTAGTTGTAGAACCAGCCATTTACTTATGGTGGACATCACTGTTTAGATGGTAGCTATGGTAGGCATAGTTCGGAATGTCTATGTTGGATAAGATTTATATCATTACTTTCGAAATGTTTTCCTACACTTTGCACTTATAGTAAGAATATCAAATAAATCTTTCTATGTATCAAGCATATTTGACTATCATAAGGAGAAATCTCCTTCGATTCTGCATTTGCATTTTGTGTGTGTGCGGGAGGCCTTATGGTAGTCTCATTTTCTAAAAAGCATTGCGAATCTAATTTAAAAATATTTCTTTGATTATTTTTAAAGATAAACTGTTTAATTTCTCACACCAGTCCCATGACTGACTTGGAGTTTATTGTTTCCTTCCTAAACTCTGCATGCCACTAATTTCAACACGGGCAATCAAGAGTCAGGTTATCAGGTCATTCTAGAATTCAGGAACCACTGTAGAGATTTGGAGGCAAGCTGGATGGCTTGGCGCATTAACTAGTATATAGTATTTTTTTTCCGCTGTTTGTTATTGTAAACTCTGATAATGTAATGTAATGTGATGTAATGTAATGTAATAACTGATATAGTTCTTTGTTTTAAAGATATTCATTTATCTATTATATGTTGTTCCGCTGCTATTGTGAGATTCTGTTATTGTTTCTGTTGCTTTTATTTCTTTCTTCTTCTATCTTCTACCTCTTCTTCAACCCTAACAGTATGGTTTTCCGACTTTCGATTGCTCGGCAGTTGATACAGTGGACGTATTGATGTCGACCTTCGTGACTCGAAAATCAATCTCGTCACAACCGGCCCGGAAGCGTAATTGGTATATCTACCTGGGAATTTCCTAGCTGTGTCGTGTCACCTACCATAGCGTGCCATGTACGAGTTTGGTTTTCTCCCGTAGCCCATGGAGTATTTAGGGTAGTCTCTCGAACTGGAGATGCGTTGATACTGGATGGACTACTGGGACTATTACGTGTTAAGGGTATATGGGTAACCCCTTAACGCTATTTAAAAGTAAGTTTATTTTACCAATATACATTATTATAATAGCGTATATTACTATGTAGTAAATAGTTTAACGGATCGTTAGGAGATGTGAATCCCGACCATCTCTTAAGTTACTGCACTCACGTTAGACACTGGATAGGAGATGTCAAATCTCGTAAACATCTCTGACGTTGTTCCACTCATATTTATTTCTGTTGATTTAACTTACATAAGATCTTTTAGTTCTGACTCGAGTGTTTTGTCTTTTCAATTCGCTCGGGTCGGCCTGAGAATTCCAGGATTTGGAAGACCATATTCCGGAGGAAGAAGACGAAGATTTATTATTATTTATTATAGTATTCCACTACATTCATACTATTCCACTGCATTATTTATTGCTCTCTGGTATGTGTAACTCTGATATGTATTGTATAAGTATAATTGAATATTTTGTAAAATAGCTTCATGAACTGTATATTTGGTTATTATATTTTATAGTTCCGATGTAAGATTCTGTTTTGTTCTTTTTCTTTCTCTGCTTTTTCTTATTTACCCCCTAATAATCCTCCCTTCTGTATGGTTTAAGTCTGACTTGTGTGGTTTATCGTCGATTTAAAGCATACAAAAAAGTGAGATGTTACAAGTTTTCTTAAGTACTTTTACTACAAGTTGTTTATGAAAATAACAAACTCCTTATGAAGTAGTATTTGGTCTAGAACTTCATGGCTAACATCGAATATTGTATGTCAATCTTGAATTCATGTTCAAAGTTAATTAAGGAGCGTTAAATCAAAAATGTTCCAAATAAGAAGTTGTGGCAGACTCAACTATAGAGGCTAAGTACATTGCCTTGAGTACTGTTGCAATGAAAGTAATATGTTATTGGATTTTCTCACAAAGGGATAAATAGTCTTGCCAGCTGGACTCTTAGCACTCTCGGCTCGCCTTATATTGCTTCAACATTACCTTATCCTACCCATTCTCCTCATGAATGTAAGTGTGGCCTATAAAAGACCATAATATCCAAGTGACTAATAGCTCTGTAACATCGGCCTGACCAGTCGGCATTCTTAGTAAGCAAACGGCCCGCTCCTTGGCCTTGCCCATGTCTTGAAGGGACTCCCTCTCCCTTATCTAGGTCCCTTAATCTTCACCACCCCGTAAGTATATGAGTACTGGCCTGCACTGTCTTTGTTATTTTGTATTAGCTCGTTAGGCCTTTATCAAAAGTTGCTAGCCGTTCTTGCAAAAAGATGCGATGATTTTGCACATACCACTGAAAAGATTAGCATATATGACGTTATTTATTTGATAAAAGCGACACTATGCAGCAACCACTCCTTGTCCTTTACTATCCACATGAAAAAAACATTACTGTTTTAAAACTCCCCTTCCCCATGCAGTCCCTACTAATAATAGCATGCTGAAGTATGGTCCCCAACTGGCTATCATTTGGAATCCACCTAATCCGTAACCTGGTTGGCATGCATCTAAACCATTCAACGCCATCAAAAGTTATAAGGATGCTTAGTAATTGGCATAACAATCTAAGCCTTCCAAACCAGGTTCCAAATTCCCTAAATACAATTTTGAATACGCTCGTACAAGGATCAATTTTTTTTCTATTGCATTAATTAATACCTCTTGTAATCAAGCAATTGTAATAAAAAAGAAGCAATAAAAATTACTATCATGGTGGACGTAGATCATTATTGATCAAACCATTCTAAACCTTGTGGTACTTAGCTTAGTACTTAATATCTTACATGTCCCTTATTACTAATTTATTAACCACAATATTAGTAAGAAACCATTGCTAAAATCAACTTCTATTTGCAACTCCAAGGTAAACTAAATTTCTAGTGAACACAGTATATGCATGCAAATCTGTAAGAGAGCTAAGGGTGTTCTTAGCATTAACAATCCAATATGTATTGTGATCACAATAATGCAATATAAATTGCAACGAGAACTGATAACTTGATAAATGGTCGAGATATGCTCTCCATAAAAGAGTTTATCAGTAATGGGAAATCATAATCGAAAAGTAGATATAAAATAATAATATCGCGGATCCATTCACTTAGGCCCTTTCTTAGTCTAATTTATGTAGACATATTGAAGGTATGACATAAGTGCGATGACCACCCTACACCATAGGCACCCAATATACATAAAATAGTATGCTGCTATCATGTTGGTCCATGTAAAGCGGTCATCAAGGTTTAAAAATGAAAAAAAAAATCATCATAGAACCTATAGTATATCTCACATCTCATGGGATAAAATATAATATCACAGATATAAAATAGGAGAGATAGTAATAACTAAGTGATCCAAATATCAGAGTACATATACATAGAGTTATACAGTTTATAAAACAAAAGTAAACCCATATGAATGTCTCATACAAATACTAATAAGCAGCACTTTCAAGGCTCCACAACGTTGCACAACGGAATAAGCATTGAAATCCATATATAATACGAGATAGCTTCATCCTTCTCGTCTGCTACATAGCAATGCGTCGCACCTTAACCTGCTCGTCCTCTAAAGAGTACCCGAGATAATAAGAAGTAAAGCATAGAACCTCGAGTTGGACAATAGTCTAGTGTAAGCAATAAATGAATCTCAAAATATTGTACAAGTTGATATAGTAAGGAGCAAGGTATATAAATCATACCTGACATGTCCCTACAACCAAAGCGTTAGCGCATAATAACATATATACTACTCTACATATCGCAAAGGTATAATGCAACCTAGGGTTATAAACGATATCTAGGTATCCCTATCTCCACTACCTATCTCCGATGACAACCCAAGATTGACAAGTGACTAGTGAAGCAACCATAACAGACATAGCATTCATCAAACAATACTAACTGCCACTTATTGTACTTTGGATATATGGTAACTCATATGAACATTCTTCTCCCAAGGACTAAAGGAAATCCCAGTTTTTAATGATACTCTCTTTAGCCTAAAGCTGGTAATAGACCCATTCTTTCGCTCTAGGGTACACGGATCCATTTTTTCGATCCTGGGTAGCCACTCTTCACTATCTATGAGCGTCCTCACCATTGCTTTGAGTATAAGAGAAAACACTCCAAGTATCAATGATCCCTTAATGCGCGTATCCGAGCCCTTCCTTTACTCCATTTAACTTCCATTATCTTGGAAGAATCATTCTCCATTCCTCCACTTAACGGCTCCTTTCTACATCAAGATGTTATGCTTGAAGAACCATTCTACATTCCTCGCTCTACGACTCCTTTCTTCATCAAGTCATTATCTTCGAAACCTAACTCCATTCATCAACGAGTTATTATCTAAAGGCTCTAACTTTCATCATGTTATTGTACTACTATCAGCCATCACACGAATAAGCCAATACCTCCAGCATGACCTCTAGAACTCTAGAATCATGCTCCAAAAATTCAGTCCCTATTGGACCAAGGATGAGAATTCGGTACCGAATTTATGAACTCAAGACCGACTTCTGTACTTGGCCAACTAGTGGCCAATTCTTCTCCATCCCACTTCTTGCCTCTAGTACTTCATGCCTTGGTGCTTGAACACTGACTTCTCTACTCTAATTCAAGTTGTCATGTCTTCCAAACACCTTACTTCGCATCCTAGAAACAAGTTGGTACTGCGCTCTATACTTAGCCAATCTCTGATCCAACTTCATAGATGACATCTACTAGTTAGCACCTTCTATCTCCCAAAGTCGCTGCTGACTTGGAGCAAGCAATAAAACTTGGAACCAACTTGAGAAGTCGACACCGACCTCTGTACTTTGCGAATTAGAGCTTGAGGTCTAAACTACGACCTTCACCTATGCTCCATCTTTTGCCTTCCAAGTCTTGTCCCATTCCTACCAGTTTTTCCTTTGATTTGCCTAATTTCGTAACTATCTACCTAACATCCAAAACACTAGAAAACAACATCAAATCAAAACATACAATCATTAGATAACATGCGTGTACATCCATTCATGCTACCAATAGATGAAAATAAGATGATCAAACTAGTTTTGCCCTAAATCCAAGATTTACACTAAAATATGCATATGGATGATAGAAATTACATTAGCAAATGAATAGGTGTTGATAGTATACAAAATCCATCTCAAAAATAATTTAAAAATCTCGTATTTCTTGTCAGAGAGATACACGAACAAGTGGCTGAAGTTATAAAACATTTTAGATCTAAAAACATGTTTAAAACAACATTTTTACTAAATAAACAATTATAGACGAGTAAGAGGTCAAGAATCACTCGTCAAATACCTAAAATAATAGTTTCTCTCCTCAAATATGAAGTAGATAGCGAGAAAAGAGAACCCAAATGAATAGAAATGATAATCTCTAGCTTCTATGTGTCAATCTCCACTTTAATCAATGATTTGGCTAAGATGAGTAAGTAAAAGCTATGATTTTTGGTGAAGTTAGGGTTAATGGAGGTTTAGATCTATTTTGGAGAAGAAAGAAATGATTTAGGTCAGTTCTTTCAGCCACCTATTAGCACAAAATTCGAAGTGGGTTAATGGGCTTAAGTACGGGTTTAATTGATTACCCACTAAACTTGCCAGTAACAGCCAAAACTTGAAACTACCATAACTTTCAAATGGCTCTTCCAATTTTTTATTTCGACCACCCTACGAAATGGGAAATAATAATTTTGAAGCAATTTAAATAGTTTGAGACCCTAATTCATCTCCCATCAAAATTTATAGTCCAAACAAGATTCTTAGGATCAAAATTGTCACATAGAAATTCCTGAAAAATCATAGATGTGAAAATGGTCCATATGATTCGCTTATCAAAATCTTAGAGTCATACGACCTCATATGAATAAAATAAAAATATTTTATGTTCCTTCAACAAATAAAAAAGGGGTTGTTACGCTCTCCCTCTTTTGGAATTTCACCTCAGAAATCCCAAAAAAACCAAGAAAATCAATCGTAGTTGCCCCGCTTTGCTAGCAATCATGTACATCACCAAATATGTTAAATATGCAACCATGCAATCAATAATATAGGTAAACTTATCGTAGCATGTAGGATACTAAACTGTACTATATGATGTCAAAAGTGAAAGTAAAATGCGATAACAAATAGTCCTTACCATGTTAAGGGCTCCAATGTATGGCCCTCATACTCTCCTCGGTTTCCCATGTGAAATTGCCTTCACTTTTGCCCCCACTGCACTCCACTAACTCTACTATCTTTCTTCTAACATGTTTCGTATTGCATCCAACAAAACGAACCGGCCTATGAGGTCTCAAAGCTTCAATCTCGATATCATCAAACTGATCTGATATGATTGTTACGCTTGACTCATGCACAAATTTCCAAAAATGGGAGATGTGGAGCTCCCCCATTCTTTGAGGTAAGTCAACTCTACACACAAGGTCCAAACCTTTCTATCTAAAAAGGACCAACAAATTTCAGTGCAAACTCTCCTCTATTACAGAATTGAATAACGTTCTTTCGAGGAGAAACCCTCATGAATACCATATCTTTGATGGATAATTCTAAATCTCTACGCCTTTTATCAGCATAACTCTTTTTCCTATGCTGTGTAGCTTTCATTCGTTGTCGAATGATCTCTATCTATTCTGAGGTCTCTCTAACCATATCCAACCAAGTATCAGTTTCTCGCTCGCTTCCCACCAACATGAAAGGCATTACATGATCGGCCATACAATGCTTCATATGGTGCAATACCAATACTAAACCGATAACTACTATTGTATGCAAACTCTACTAAATACAAGTGATCGTCCCACGAGCCTCCAAAATTAAGAATGTAACCTCACAAGAGATCTTCTAAGATATGATTCACTTTCTCTGTTTGGCCATCAGTTTGATGGTGATAAGCTGTACTAAGATGTAGCTAGGTACCTAATCCCTCTTGTAAGCTCCTTTAAAACCCACTAGTAAATAACGTGTCTCGATCGCTCACAATGCACTTTGACGCACCGTGAAATCGTACAACGCATTATACATATAACTCGGCCAGTTTGGCTACAATTCTACTTGACTTGAAGGGTATAAATCTAGAGCTCTTAGTCACCCGATCCACGATGATCCATATGCTGTCGTACCTTGCTCGAGTCCTTGGCAGTCCATCTATGAAATCCATCGATATCTTCTCCCACTTTCACTCAGGAAATTCAGGTCGTTGCAAAAAGACCACTCGGCCTCTTTTGTTTTGCATTTAAGAAATAGCAGTTCATACACTTCGATATGAATATCCCGACGTCCTTCTTCATCCCTTCCCAATGATAGGTTTGTCTCATATCATAGTACATCTTATTACCATCAGGATGTATGGTCAACTTGGAATTGTGGCACTCTCCGAGTACATCATCTCTCAATCTGCCAACATCAAGAACAACCCATCTCCCATTCTTACGAAGCCAACCGTCTCGGTCGAGTCCATACTATCTCATGTCCTTAGACTCTACCCTCACTTCAATCTTGGAAATGATCTCGGCTAATCTGGCATCATGACTCTTACTAATACCAACTTGCTCTATAAGAGTAGGCTTGATGGTCAGGCTTGCCAACATCTTTGGCTCAAACTCGCAATGTGGTCTGAAGTCATAACCAAAAATATACTCCAACTGTTTCCACTCTAAGAACATCGCTCCCAAACTGGCATGACTTCTACTAGTGCATCGATGACTGCAATTCCCTTACTAGTGTATAGAAATGCCAAAGTCGTAGAAGGCTAAGAATTCCAACTATCGCTACTGTCGAAGGTTGAGATCCTTCTAAGAGAAAAGGTACTATAAAGATTTGTGGTCGTAAATAACTTAAATCCCTTCCCTAATAAGTAACGTCTCCAAATCCTTAAAGCAAATACTATCACTGCCAACTCTAAATCATGATTTGGATACTTCCTTCCCTGTGGCTTCAGGTGTTGACTACCGTAGGCGATAACTTTTCCTTTCTGCATCAATACCACACCCAATCTATTACCACAGGAGTTTGTGTATACTATCAGCTCCTCATTCCCACTCGAAATGGCCAACATAGGTGCGCTCGTGAACCTCTCCTTTAGACTCAATAATTCGTATCTCCACCTTGTGTCTCAAATAAAAGTTTGATACTCTCTCATCAAATAGGTCAATGATGCTGCTATCTTGGGTCTATTCAAATTTTACACTAACTACAGGATATACAGTTATGTCCAAGTCTGAAACAACGTGACCCAAGCATCTCACTTCCCTTCTTTAGAAGTGATACTAATAAAATATCACTAATCATGTCCTGTGTTCCTCTTTCGTCCATGGATAGATAAAAGTATCATCAATAAGCACTAGCACGAACCTACTCAATTGATGTCTCAAAACACAGACCATCAGATCTATAAAATATGCCGACACATTAGTTAGCCCGAACGGTATAACAACTGGTCAAAATCAAGGTAGCGTACGAAACACTATAATCGGAACAGTCTCCCAAAATACACTCAGTTTGTAAAATCTCACCGCTATGTCCAACTAAAAGAACATCTCATGATATAGAGCTGATTGAATAAGCCATTAAAAACCAAAAGTAGAAACATGTTCGTCCTCTCACTCAGCTCACAATAGCCAATTAGCATCTCCCAAGATCCATCTGCCCCTATGGAAAACACTATATATGCACTGCACTCAATTATGCTCCAATGGATAAATACTAGAACCGATAGGTCATCTACTTACACCTTTAGTCTCATTTGCTCCTCGGACAACATATGGTTTAAAGGCATAGCCACTAATTAGGTTTTTCTAACCAGATCGATAGATAAATCAATCTCTATATGGTGAAAATCTGGTCACCGCATCGAATGTGTTCAGACAATCTCTAGTTATGGGCATAGATGACAATCCACCCTACGGAGTTTCAAGTGAATATGGAAAGTTAACCAAGACCATATCCTTCGGCAGGTAGCCAATCAGTATCGTCCGCTCCCACACGGCCACGGTCGTCACCAACAGCCTCTCACAATCCACCACTATTCCATACCTTTTCGGTCAGTCGATCTCTAGATGATAACATCAAACCCAATTTAACCCAATACAACCAATAACAAACAAACATGCATGTCTCGATAAAGCTAGGTCTAGATAAAACATGTATAGGCCAAGCGTAAACAACCATGTTTTAAAATTCACCATATTGAGGCCTGAAACTAAGCTACAGATGTTGGAGTCATCCATAATAGTAATTTCGGATGATAAAATATGGCATGTTACACATTTACCATCTGATTGAGCCCCCAACAAGGTTCATCGTATTCAAAAGGTCGGTCAACAATTCTAAATCTCAATCCCAATCTAGCTACAAATCAATAGATAAGAAGCAATATGAAACCTCTACGTCGAACGAAACACATATGGAAATGCCATAAATAGAATGCATACTCTGAGTGGTGATGCCCTTTCCCTTCTCTTAATCGATAGAGAAATCGACAAAGTCAGAATGAATTTCAATACTTATGCTTCCATAGTTTGTTCCTACTCAACTAATTTGTGTGACGACCCATCATTCATTTCATAGAATGATTTATCATCATTAAGAAAGAAATAGGTAGAAAAAGAATTGATAGAAAGAAATAGTAACAATCATTATAATCTCACAGTGGAAACGGAATAAAATATAATATATTACATGACTAATATATAGTCAATATACATCAGACTTACAAAGTTACACAACATCATCACATTAGACAGTCGTGAAGACCTGTCTATCCATTACATTTCAAAATACGACAGACAAAAGACTTCAACACAGCAGAAACAGATATAAAGATACGCTAGGACTCCTGCTCTAAGCTTTCCCAAAATTCGTCAAGCCAAACCTGATCACTTATCTACTCATAAAAATTTGAGTACCCAAGAGTTTAAGAAAACGGAATAAACTCTAGGTCAGACATGGGTCTGGTGTGAGTAAACGGTTAAGTTGTTTAACTTGAAAAAACTTTGAAATAAAAGGTATCTCGTAAGACTGTCCACAAATAAACACGGACAAGTTTTTCCCTTACGATAACCAAAACATTTGATTGGAAATCCAGTTATATTATAATAGTGTCTAGGGTTTTTAAATAAATATTCACATAGCTGAAATTGTTACATTATTAAATTCCAGCATACTAGCCACAAAGTGGGTTCTACAATCAAAACCTAAAGGGTGCGTTGGGAGAATGAATTCCATGTAATGGCAGGGCTACTGGGGTACCGCCCATTACAGTACGTGCCTTAGATCACTGTACCGATGATCCACCCTGATCCTCTGCATCACAAAATCGAAGCCATTTACCGGATAGTCTGAATAAGACAACCCCGCGGTTGTGGCCTACAACCGCCCACACAGCCGAAATAAAAGGGATCTCTAGAGAAGGGAAAATCTTATCCTACTTTTGTGCTACCCACTTAGCCTTGTGTGCACCTCCCATGTTTTAGCCATTCCCGGTTGATGAGGCTTGAGGCTACGATTACCTTTTAAGAGCACATATCTTGGAATGCTCATCATCCTCCATTGACGATGGTCTGACAGCATTCATCCATATAAGTTCGTTCCGGGTTCGAATGAAACTGAAGGCACTATCTTGCTACACCGATTTTGGAATCACTCTCAGAGTTACGACAATAGCCCTTGCACTTTGAATATTCACCTCGATCTTCACTTGAGATTTTATGACCTATTGTTTAACTTGGATCGATGTGGTTTTCGGATAATCAAATCTGATCTGCGATCCCGGTATCATCGAAATTCAAATGTTGTTTTAAAGGTCAAGTTGTTTAAGGTATAAACAATTTAATTCAATCCAGAACATTGAATTCACATAGCATTCATTACAGATAAATAACACGTATTTATCACATCTATATCCAAAGTATATCACATTCAGAATATCACTGGTTATCATACTATAAATATCAATAAATCCAGACATTCTACACAATCAATCATCCACAAACAATACTTATTAATCCACACTTTAATTAATTTAATCAACTCAAATTAAATTAATTACTTTAGAATTAATCACCAAACCTGCTTAATCAATCATTAATTAATTACAACCATTAAAATTAATTAATCATTCTTTAATTACCTTAAAAACTAATTAATCTTTAATTACTGATTCGTTATCCTTTAATTATTAATTAATAAACCTTAATTATTAATTAAGAAAACTTAATTACTAATTAATTAATTCGTAATTACCAATTAATCACTCCGTAATTACCAATTGATTAATCTCTAATTACTTAATTAATTAATTCTTAATTACAAATTAATTAATCTTTAATTAATGAATTAATTTAGCTCTAATCATTAATTAATAATCTCAAATTATCTAATTAATAACCTTTAATTACAAATTAATTAATCTCTAATTAATTAACTTATAACCCTTAATTATTAATTTATTAATTCTTAATCGTTAATTACTTAAACTAATTAACTGCTCTTTAATTACTTTATTAATTTAATTAATCTTAAATCATCAAAACCTTAATTAACTTTTAAGATAAAACATTTATCTTATTAATTACTTAATTATCATTATCATATAAATTTAAAACATCTAATCTTTTACTATTTAATTAAACTATTAAATTTAAGTTAAAAATAACTTAAGAATTTACCAAATTAATTTAAGTAACATAAATCATACAACTCCTTAAACCCATATTTTAAAATATTATTATATAAAGAGATTAAATTTAAAATTTGTTTAAGCTTAATTTACTTAAAGTTTTAAACTTGCTTTTATTTATATTTTTTAGAATTGTTATAACATCACTCAATCCAGGTTCAACCCGGTAAACACTCGAGTCCAGACCCGAGTATTTCTCTTTTTTTTAAAAAAACTTAGATTTTGTTTTAACTTAAAATCAAGAAACAAAACACACACCGAAAGTCTCGAAGCCCAACTTGAGCCACAACGCTTTTTTCTCGAGTACTCCTTCGAGTAATACCACTACCTAAACCCACTGACATTCCAGCCTCACTGTGCATGCGCATACTGGAATCCACCTCTCCGACCATCGACGATCACTCCTCACATGATGGCGACCATCTCCACACAACGACCGACCACCTGAATCATCGAATCTAACTTGAAAACGAAATCGAGATATCAGGCACAACTGGAGCAAAACTGATCGACCAAATCCTCCTCGCCACGACAACTCCGACCACCAGAGATCATGAATCTCTGACCACAACTTCGTCGAAGACCCACATTTCCATCCCTCAACTTTTGATGAACCCCGAAGCTTCAGAGACGTCGCGAAATCAGATTTCCACCCTCGACCAAAACTATGCCCCAAACCCTACTCCGAGGAATTGTTGCTGCCACGATGGTTTAAAAAACCACCTGTCATTTTTCCCTCGCTCGACTCCACCCTGGCCTCCTCCAATGGAGACCTCGACCTTCCTGAGTTCATCGATCACCAAAAAAGCCTAAAAACCCAATATCTGATCAACTACAAATATCTCTCTCGATCCCAAACTAAAAATCTGGATTTCACTTTTAAAATTCATGATTCTTGATGGTGATTAAGTTAATATAAGTAAATCAAGGAATTATGATGCTTGAAATTTACATGTTTATTTCTCACTGTCTTTTCTTTATTTCCAAAAATATACAAACTTATTTTACTTAAATATATTTTAAAAACTTAGATTATGTTTAAACTAAGATAGCTTTTTTGAATTATAAAACCTATCAGAGATTAGATGAGAAGATTTTAAATTTTGTTCTAGATTTTTATCCTGTAAGTATAAAACAGATATATATATATATATATATGTATGTATGTATGTATGTATGTATGTATGTATGTATGTATGTATGTATGTATGTATGTAAACAGACAAGCACACTTATATCATTTGCATTTATACATTCAATCACATATACACAATCATGCAGAGCATTTCTCATATCATAACGTTTAAAGGTCATCACATGCATCAAGTTTTTAATAGATTTTTAGTTGTTTACTCACCAGGAAAGGATGTTGAATAGAGAAGGTTTAAATTTGGAAATCACTTTTAATCTGAAGCTTAGTTGTAATGATCTTTCTTTTTAATCTGAAATGAATTTACTCTGATTGCTTGATGATTTTTGAAATTGGAAATCTTGATATTTGCGAACGTGATTATGTCGCTTGATTAAATTTTCTTGTTTGAGATTGATTACAGGCTACAGTTTTTTGATTACTTGTTTTGGAAATGAGAATATAGGAAAGAAAACGAAATAGAGGAGTGGAGAGATATATTTATAGCTAAATTTTATGATTTTTAAAAATAAAAGAAATTAAATAAATTGTGACACTTATTTAGTTGGCTTCCATTTGTCATTAGCATGTGTTTAACAATTTACACTTTTTATTGACATGATTTCATTAATTTACACTTGTAATTATGCATGTGTTTATTAATTTTAAATGATCTACAAAACTTTTATATTTAATTTTCTATTATATAAATACGTTATCTTAATTTTTATTTATATAATATTTTAAAGAAAATAATATAAAACAAATTATATACTAATAAAATAATATATAGATTTTTGAAACCAAATTTATTTTAAGATTATTATCTTTTGAATTTCCAATTCAAATTCAAATTCAATTTAAAATCCACTTACATATACATACACACGCACACATTTAAACAAACACAAATTTAATTTGTTTGAAAATAATAATTCTTCTATTTAAAATCTACTTATATATATATATATATATATATATATATATATATATAAACGATCCATTATTATTTGTTTTAAAAGAATATTTTTGCCAATTTTAAATAATTTATAAAAGAGATTATCATATTTTGATTGCTTGAAATTTCCAGGTTATCAAATTCCTCCCCCCTTAAAAGAATTTCGTCTCGAAATTTAAAAGCAAAAGTTAATCCAAAAGCTTTTATTTCAAATAATCCAAGCGTACATATCAGTCATACACTAACAACCAACAAACAATTTATTCAAACAAACATTACTGGCTATCCGGACACAATTCCGGATAGGCTTTCCTAAAACTATCCAGAGTTTTCCAAGTTCAATCTCTAGGATCCTCACTCCACTACACCTTTACCAACTTCACCACCTTGTTTTTGAGCTGCCTCTCATCTTGATCAACTATCTGGACTGGTCGCTTGACTACAGATAAGTTCGATTCGATCTTTAAATCTTCTTACACTGCCGGCTCCACAACAAGAGATGGGTCGTGTACGTATTTTCTCAAATGAGATGCGTGAAAAACATTATGAATTCCAGTCATCCGAACTGGAAATTCAATCCTGTAGGCCACAACACCAATTCTATCAAGCACTCGGAATGGTCTATATACCTTGGGGCAAGTTTTCCCGTCCTTCCAAATTTGATCGCTCCTTTTATCGGGGAAACCTTGGCAAAAACCAAATCTCCAACTTCGAATTTCAATTTCCTTCATCTCTTGTCTACATAATTCTTCTGGCAATCCTGAGCTGCTTTCATTCTCTTCTTGATAAGCTCCACCTTTGCAGATGCTTCTTGGATCAAATCCAGACCAAGAACAAGACGATCTCCCGACTCTACCCAACAGGATGGTGATCTGCAAGGTCTTCCATACAACGCTTCATAGGGTGCCATCTTAATACTCGCCTAATAACTATTATTGTACGAGAATTCCACTAAATGCAGATGGTCCTCCTAAGACCCACCAAAATCTAGAACACAAGCTCTCAACATATCCTCTAGAATTTGATTCAGCCTTTCCGTTTGTCCATCGGTATGGGGATGATAGGCTGTACTCAAACTCAATCTCATACCCAAAGCTGTCTGCAAAGCCTCCTAAAATTTTCGGGTGAAGATAGGATCACAGTCACTAATTATGCTGATAGGAACACCATGCAGTCTGATGATCTCCTTGAAGAAAATCTCTGCTAAAGATGTTATAGTCCTGGTCGCCTTAACGGGAATAAAATGGGCGCTCTTGGTCAGCCGATCTATGATTACCCATATTCCTTCATTTCCCTTTCTGGTCCTTGGCAAACCATCGACGAAATCCATAGAAATCATTTCCCACTTCCACTTAGGGACTTCCAGAGGCTGCAACAATCCAGTGGTCTTCTGTTGATCACCTTTCACCTGTTGGCAGATCGGACGTCTATTGACGAAAGTAGCAACATCCTTCTTCATGTTTGGCTACCAAAAAATTCTCTTCATATCCTTGTACATCTTTGAAATCCCTGGGTGGATACTCAGCCTAGAGAGATGACTCTCGGATAAAACTTCTTGCTTCAAATCCTTGAAATTCGAAACACAAATCCTTCCGTTCATCCCCAAAGTTCTTTGGTCATCAATCTCAAAACTGGAATACTGACCATTCTTTACTCTCCTGATGATTCCTCTTAATCTTCTATCCGATCTTTTCTTACTCTCAATCATTTCTAGAAGAGACAGAACAACTTCCAATATAGACAGAACTGCATTCCTACTGAGAGCATCCGCCACAACATTCGCTTTCCCTGGAGTATAGAGGATATTCAGATCATAAGATGCTAAAAATTCTACCCACCTCTGCTGCCTCAAATTCAGATCCTTCTGTAAGAATAGGTACTTCGAAGGTTTGTGATCCTGAGAAGATCAAACTTCTCTCCCAGCAGATAGTGCCTCCAGATCTTCAAAGCAAAGACGATGGCCAACAATTCCAGATCGTGCGGAGCGTAATTCTGTTCACGTGGCTTTAACTGCCTGCTCGCATGCGCAATCACTTTCCCATTCTGCATCAGCACAACACCCAGCCCAACTCCACAAGCATCCGTGTAGACTTCGAACTTACTCTTTCCATCAGGAATAGCTAAAACAGTTGCACTGGTCAGCCTGGCCTTCAAATTCAAGAATGCTTCTTCACACTTGGGGGTCCATTTAAACTTTTCTCCTTTCCGAGTCAACTTGGTCAAGTGTGAAGAAATCTTAGAATAGTCCCTGATAAAATTCCTATAGTACACTGCCAAACCCAGAAAACTATGGACTTCCGTCGGAGTCTGCGGTTGCTTCCACTCCTGAATAGTTGCTATCTTAGCTAGATTTATATAAATACCCTCACCAGAAATGATATGCCCCAGAAATCTCACTTCTGACTTCAGAAAATGACACTTTGAAAACTTAGCCTTCAGAGCATGCCTCCTCAAAGTCTTCAATACTATCTCCAAATGTCGCTTATGCTCCTCTTCAGACTTGGAGCAAACAAGAAAGTCATAGATGAACATGAGCACGAACTTATTCAACATATCCCGCGATTCATCAAATCCACAAAATAGGCTGGAGCATTGGTTAGCCCAAAAGGCATAACCAACCACTCATAAAACAAATGAGTCCCCTTAACAGAATCAAGGGTATATTGTCCTTAGCTAACCTTAACTGGTGGAAACCGAAGCTAAATCTAACTGGGAGAAAACAAAAGCTCCATGGAGTTGATCAAAAAGATCATCTATACAGGGCAAGGTATACTTATTCCTAATAACAACCTTAGTCAACTCCCGATAATCCACACAAATCTTAATGACCCGTCTGACTTGGTCACAAAGACGACAATAGAACCCTAACTGGAAAAACTGAGCCGGATCAAACCTTTCTCCAAGAAATCTTAGGTCTGCTTCACCAGTTCTTCTCTCTCTCTCGATGCCATCCTACTACTAGGTTGAACAACAGGTACTCCTCCCGGAACCAAATTGATTTGAAACCCTATCTCCTGATGCGGGGGCAAACCCTTAACTTCCTCAAAGACATTCGAAAAATCTCTGACCACTTCGATGGTTTCAACGCCTTTTGGAGATGCCTCGATTCCATGCAAAAGATTGCTCAAATGAACTCCAGAATTATCGCAAGCCACTTTTGCGATTCTTCCCAACTCAGTTTACAAAGTCAGAGTTCTCTCTTCACACATCAAAACAGCCTTATGCTTATCCAACCAATCCATTCCCAGAATAAGGTTAAACCCTTTGAAATCCAATACAAATGGGTCGCAAGAAAAACTATGAGACAGATAAGAAATCTTTAGATCTCTACATATCTTATGTAGCTTGGTCACCCCGCCTATAGGATTACATACAAAAATAGGGCGGTCTACCAAACTAGGGGAAAGTTGAAACTTCTCGACTGAATCTAATGAAATAAAATTAAGAGATGCACTAGAATCAAACATAACCGTAATAAAATTGCCATCTAATAGCAAAGTACCTTCTAAAATGCCTTTTCCTTTTAGAAGAAGAAGTTGATGGACCACCTTCAAGAGAAAACACCTTGTTCTGTTGGGCCTTCTAAAGAAGGGGACAAGTCTTCACCATGTGCCCCGGCTAATGAAAGTTGAAACACAAGGACATCTGAACCAATGCTGAACTAGGTCCACTCTGACGTTGCTGCTGCTGAGATCTACCCCTGGGACAATGCTAAGCCAAATGTCCCTCTTGCTGACACACATAACACTTACGAGGTCCATTGTTGCCTCCCTGTTTAACTTTTCTTTGCTTCTTCCAATTTGGGTTGAATTTCCTTTTATTTTGATTGGAATAAGTTCCACTTGGTGTTGCTACAGATGCCAACGGTTTCTTATTCATAAGCTCCTCATACCTTAATGCCATGTCAATCAACTCCACGAAAGATCCCTTAAGATGAGCCGACATCTTCTTATTGAACTCAAGCCTCATTCCTAACACAAAATCTCATTCATCTTGAGGGGCGTGTCGATCAAACCAGGTCTGCAGCGAGATAATTCATTGAATTTGTTCTCATATTCTGAAACTGACATACTCCCTTGCTTCAGATCCAGAAAATCTCTATACAGACGAGTCCTCCCAGTTGTAGGCATGAACTGTTCCTCAAACAGTTCCTTAAACTTACTCTACGAAATATCATCCTTCGAAATATTCGCTGTAACTGCATCCCACGAAGCTGCATCTCCTTCTTGAAGTTTCCACGATGCTATCACTCTCTTTTGCTCATCAGACAGATCCAAACTCTTAAAAACGCGCTCACATGAGCGTAACCAGGCCTGAACTTCTATGATGGACTCCGATCCTTTAAAAGGTCTTCCTTCCAGATTGGTGAAATCCTTGCACAAAGCAGCAAAACTTACTCGAGGCGGTGTAGGATTCAAAGCCTCGCTAGCAGTCAGACCTCTTCCACTATTGGTCATTGTGCTGCCCACAACTCTACCACTTTCTCTAGAACTCATGTTGGCAACCTAGATAGGCAACCCAACAATTTAGATAGGTATATAGATATATGAAAATTTACAAATACGTGCTCTCAAGATAGATACTACTCTAAAGCCTAGGTATTATCATAACCTAGCGCTCCGATACCAACTGTGACGACCCGCCTTTCATTACACAGAAAGACGTATCATCATTATGAAAGAAATAGGTAGAAAAAAATAGCTAGAAAGAGACAACAACAATCATCAGAATCTCACAGCGGAAACGGAACAAAATATAATATATTACATAACTAATACAAAGTCAATATACATCAGAGTTACATAGTTACACAACATCATCACTTTAGATAGTTGTGAAGACCTTTCTATCCGTTACATTCGAAAATATGACAGATAAAAGACTTCAACACAGCAGAAACAGATATATAAATATGCCAGTAATTCTGCTCCAAGCTTTCCCAAAATTCGTCAAGCCAAACCTGATCACTTAGCCACTCATAAAAATTTGAGTCCCCAAGAGTTTAAGAAAACATAATAAACTCCGGGACAGACATGGGTCTGGTGTGAGTAAACGGTTAAGTTGTTTAACTTGAAAAAAACTTTGAAAGAAAAGGTATCTCGTAAGACTCTCCACAAATAAACACGGAAGAGTTTTTCCCTTACGATGTCCAAAACATTTGATAGGAAATCCAGTTATATTATAATAGTGTCTAGATTTTTCAAATAAATATTCACATAGATGAAATTGTTGCATTATTAAATTCTAGCATACCAGCCACAAGTGAGTTTTACAATCAAAACCTAAAGGGCGCGTAGGGAGAATGGATTCCATGCAATGGCAGGGCTACTGGGGTATCGCCCGTTAGAGAACGTGGCCTACATCACCATACCGAGGATCCACCCAGATCCCCTACATCACAAAGCCGACGCTACCCCTTATTAGATAGTTCGAATAAGACAACCCTGCGGTTGTGGCCTATAACCGCCCAAACAGCCGAAATAAAAGGGACCTCTAGACAGGGGAAAATCTTATCCTACTTGGGTGCTACCCTCTTATCCTTGTGTGCACCTTCCCTGTTATAGACGTTCTTGGTTGATGAGGCTTGAGGCTACGATTACTTTTTAAGAACACATATCTTGGAATGCATATCATCCTCCATTGATGATGGTCTGATAGCATTCATCCATACAAGTTCGTTCCGGGTTCGAACGAAACCGAAGGCACTATCTCGCTACACTAATTTTGGAATCACCCTCAGAGTTAACGACAATAGCCCTTATATTTTGAATATTCATCTCGATCTTCACTTGAGATTTCACGACCTATCATTTAACTTGGATCGATGTGGTTTTCGGATAATCAAATCTTATATCCGATCCCGGTCTCATCGAAATCCAAACGCGTTTTAAAGGTTAAGTTGTTTAAGGTTTAAACAATTTAATTTAATCCAAAACATTGAATTCACATAGCATTCATTACAGATAAATAACACATATTTATCACATCTATACCCAAAGTATATCACATTCAGAATATCACATATTATCATACTATAAATATCAATCAATCCATACATTCTACACAATCAGTCATCCATAATAAAGACTTATTAATCCATACTATAATTAATTTAATTAACTCCAATTAAATTAATTACTTAAGAATTAATCACCTAACCTTCTTAATCAATCATTAATTAATTACAACCATTTGAATTAATAAATTATTCTTTAGTTACCTTATAAATTAATTAATTAATCTTTAATTACTGATTATTATCCTTTAATTCTTAATTAATTAACATTTATTATTAATTAATAAAACTTAATTACTAATTAATCAATCCTTAATTACCAATTAATAAATCCGTAATTTCCAATTGATTAATCTCTAATTACTTAATTAATTAATGCTTAATTATAAATTAATTAATCTTTAAATACTGAATTAATTAATATCGAATCATTAATTAACAATCTCTAATTATCTAATTAATAACCCTTAATTATAAATTAATTAATCTCTAATTAATTAACTTTGTTACCCAGTTATTTGACCATGCAACAAAGGGCTCGGCATAAATACCTCGGTCGGCATAGGCTACGCTCGACGCACCTTCCCTCGCTCGGCACAGTGCCTCGCTGGACATAGGAAGGTCACTCGACATCAATGCCTCGTTAGGCGTAGAGGGGGTCATTTGGCATCTTGCCTCGTTCGGCATAGAAAGGTCGCTCGGGATAGAAAGCTCGCTCGGCATAGAAAGCTCGCTCGGCATGAAGCCCCGCTCGGCATAGAAAGGTCTTTCGACATCAATGCCTTGTTCGGTATGGATGAGTCGTTTGGCACAGGCCTCGCTCGACGCACCTCCACTCATTCGGCACAGCACCTCGTTCGGTATACGAGTGCAATTCAACATGCATCCCTCGCTCGGCATACAATTTCCGTAAGCCTAGATGTATGGCTCGAAATATGAGTGCCGTTCGGCACGAAGACCTCGCTCGGCATTCTCTTTTTCGACCAACCTCGCTAGGCAATTGTCGTTCGACATCTATGGCTCGTTGCGCAGAAGTTACTTACTGCGGGCCGATGTACCTTGTTCCTAAGCCCATGAGGGAAGTCCAACCCATCTTCGTCTATAAAATAGAAGGGCATGGGCACAGTTAAAGGGACCTTTTTTCAAGAACACTGGGGAGACTATGCAGCATCCATGACTCATTCTACTTCACTTAGCACTTGTATTCAAGCCATTATTGTACAGATTGTATATGTATTCAATCATTTATGAAAGCAATAAAGATCAAAATTTAAAGTGGACGTTGGCAGTTACGCTGAACCACTATAAATCCGGTGTTCTTGTTTTTGCAGTTAATTTAGCATACAGTCCTCTGTTTTAATTTATTTTCTTCCTTAATCTCTCTATATAATCTTTCTCAAGGGTGTTAGTGACCAGTTCTGGTGCTAACATTTTGGTGCTTTCATTGAGAGTCGAATTCTCATGCCACTAAGATCTGCTTTATAGCTACTGGATTGAATAAATCCCCCGAAGGAGATCCAAGTCATTCATAGGATGTATGTTGATTATACTCAGAGTTTCTATCAACAATTCTACTATGGGAAGACCACATACCAGATCAGCCTCTCATAATGCAGACGTCAACAAGACTGCTAGCGTACAACAAATAGGACCTAACAATCAGCAAGTTAATCCTGGCATAGAGATTGCCAGAGCCCATAGCCAGATGAAAGTTGTTACTACGACGGAGTTCAACGACCTGATGAGAGAACTCATGGAAAGCAGGAGACAACTTGCTGAGAAGATTCAAGCTAACGCTAACCTCATGACTTAGCTTACTCAACAACAACATCAGAATGCTAGAGATAGCCCCGTTCCTTATTTTTCATCTGATAGTTCGACCTCGTTCGACGAACCTCCCAGGCATAGACGTCGCAAAACTGAAACCACACAAGTAGGTGCTGCTGATCGATCAACAAGCGATCACTTACATCTTGGAGACCATACCCGAGCTAGAGCAGGAAACTTAGGAGCAAGAGCACGTATGGAAACTGGACGCCCGACTCACCAAGACCCTAATGAAGCTATTCCCTAAGATACACATTTAGCAGATCGCCAATAGAGGAGACATAAACCCGAGTGGTCCCGCAGAACAGAGTCCAACCTTTCATCCTCCATACAAACCCCGGACTTATCGACTTTGGTCAGACAGTTGATGAGTGAAAATCAAGGCTTGACCAATGAAGATGGGGGGATATCCAGGAGTCATCTCCATTCACGGTTACTATTCTACAGGCCAAGTACCCTAGGAAGTTTAGCATGCCAACTATCCCGGCCTACGAAGGTAAGACTGATCCCAGACAGCATGTGATGAGGTATGAATGGATGACGGATTCGGCTAGAGAAAATGAAGCGACCAAGTGTAGATGCTTCCCAATAACTTTGTCCGGAATTGCGACTATGTGGTTCACTCGACTTCCTCCACGGTCTATATCTAGGTTTGACGAATACGCGACGAAATTGTTGAACGGTTCTGGATACATGGCATTTATCCCAAAGACGTGATGTCCCTATCTGGTGTAATTCAGGCTCCAGGGGAGTCGCCGAAGGAGTATATACAGAGATTTCATGTTGCGGCTACTGAAGTTAGCAATCCTAATGACCATGCAATTCTGATGGCTGTAATGCGAGGAGTGGATTCAGACTCAGAGTTTGTAGATTGGTTGGTAGGAAAACCTCCAACTACGCTAGAGCATTTTTATTCAAAGGCTCATCGGTTCATGAAGAGAGGAGGCCAGGTAGACAAGGCGAGATAAGGCACCAAGGCCTGTTCAGGAGATTGTGAAAAGCAATATCACTATAAAACAATCCGGTGACAATTCAGGGAAAGTTCAGGTCAATGTCCAGAACAAGCCCTGGAAACCTAAAGTGTCCGTAGGAGGAAATCCCAGAAAGAAAAGGGAAGCAGGAAAATGGAAGCCAAGGATTCCATCCTACAGCGAATACACCCCACTGAATGCATCTTTGGAAAATTTTTACCTATCAACCGGCAATCCAATACAGAAAGCCATGCCCGAGGAGTCGATAGAGGTGCAAAAGAGAACTGGGAAGTATTACCACTTCCATGAGACTTACGGACACAATACAGAGTAGTGCAGACACCTTCACGATGTCATTGAAAAGCTGATTAGACAGAAAAAGTTGCAGGAGTTTGTCAAGAACCCGCAGGAAAGTAGGCAAGGAACATCAAACCACGAACGCAGCCGGCCCTATGCCATCCAGAGGAACCTGCTCGAATTGTGGGTAGACTAGTCATAAACACGATAGCCGATGTACCTCACCCTACAGATAAGAATTGGCAGGAAATGGAGGGGTATGCTAACTTCCTAAGGCATGCAGATTTTGAGTGTTGTTCAAATACTGAGGATGGGTCCCCAGCTAAGAAACAACGGACAATGACGGACGATATAGTTTTTAGGAGCAGGAATGCTGACTATGTGGAGGCTCCAACCGTCGACTCGATGGCCATCTCCACGACAATTGGACCAGTATATGTGAAGAGAACTTTGATTGATTGCGAAAATTCTATCAATATCATCTTCAAGAATGCGTATGACCAAATGAAGATGGAGACGAAGGATTTAAAGCCATCTAAAGCTCGTATTCATGGATTTAATGGTGCATCAACTGATATAGTGGGTTATGTTGAATTTCCAGTTGAAATTGCGCAAGGTGAATGCAGGAGGGTGCGAATCCTACCTTTCATAGTTTTGGATGTTGATTCTCCAAACAATGTATTTCTGGGTTGACCGGCCTTGGCAGAGTTTAGGGCAGCTTTGGCCCCGTGGTGTTTAACTTTAAAATTTCCGACAGATAAAGGAGTTGGTATTGTGCATGGCGATCAGGCAACTGGTCGCGCATGTTATGTGGCTGAGCTGAGAGAGGCCCTGCAGAGAGAGAAAGGAAAGGTTGCGGACAACTCCATCCGCAGCCGGATCACTGAAAATTGACAAGTAATGCCCGAGCCCTGGCACGGGCAGCACGATCGGATCTATAGATACATACATCCAAGAGACGATAAAGGGGTACCTGGGGAAGCAAATGCTGCACCGACTAAGCTGACGATTGATATTTCAGTCAGTCGAGATGACCCATCACGATTGCTTAAGATTGGATCATAACTCGACCCTTCAGTGGCCGAGGATCTCACTGATTTCCTCCGAGCGAATCTAGATGTTTTCGCTTGGACACATTCTGATATGTGTGGGATTTCCCCCGCTATTGCGAGTCATATGTTGAACATAGACCTGAAGTACGTTCCTGTAAAGCAGAAAAGGAGAGGCATGGACCTGGAGAGGTCCACTGCTCTTAGAGAGGAGGCGGACAAACTCAAAGCCAATGGGTTTGTCCATGACGCCCTCTACCCTGAATGGGTGTCTAACCCGGTGCTAGCGAGGAAAGCAAATGGGAAATGGATAACTTGCGTAGATTACTCTAATTTGAACAAAGCAAGCCCGAAGGATAGTTTCCCTTTACCCTGAATCGACCAGCTAGTCGACTCAACAACCGGACACGAGTTAGTGTCATTTATGGATGCGTACTCGGGATATAATACGATCTCGATGCACATTCTAGACCAAGAACACACCAGTTTTGTCACAGACATCGGGCTATTTTGCTATGTAGTGATGCCTTTCATATTGAAAAACGCGGGAGCAACTTATCAATGTCTGGTGAATCGAATGTTTAAAGACCAGATTGGTAGAACAATGGAAGTCTATGTGGATGACATGCTTGTGAAGTCACGGCAGTCGAACGACCACATTCGAGACTTAGCGAAAATATTTGATATACTCAAATATTATGGAATGAAAATCAATCCTTTGAAATGTTTTTTTGGCACTACTTCAGGAAAGTTTTTAGGTTTCATTGTTAATGCATGGGAAATTGAAGCTAAATTGGAAAATATTCAAGCTATTTGGGACATACAAGTGCCCAAAACAATAAAGCAAATAAAAAGCCTGGACGGAAATGTAGCCGCACTGAGTCGATTCATATCAAGAGCCATGGATAAGTGTATTCCCTTCCTTGACGTAATAAAGAAAGGAAAGAGAAATTTGGAATGGACGTCCGATTGTGATGATGCATTCTGAGCTTTGGTAAGATATTTAAAAAGACCCCTGGTGTTGTCGAAGCCTATAGACCATGAAGGATTGTATGTGTACTTGGCTGTATCCCACCATGCTCTCAGTATGGATTTGGTTCACGAGGTGGACCGAGTTCAAAAGCCAGTGTGCTATGTTAGTAAATGTTTAACAGGGGCAGAAAGAAATTATCCTAAGATTGAGAAACTGGCCTACTGCTTAGTGATTGCTTCGCGCAAGCTTCGTCCGTACTTTCAGGCACACTCAATCAGTGTTTATACGGATCAGCCCTTGCGATAGGTACTCCAACGATCGAAAACTTCCGGAAGGATGTTAAAATGGAATATCGAGTTGAGTCAGTTTGATATTACCTACCTAAAATGAAGGGCCATACAAGGGCAAGTGCTAGCAGACTTCATCGCTGAATTCTCTGTGTCAAACGAATCTAACAATCACGATGTCATACCTCCTGTTCTTGGAAGCTGTACACCGATGTGTCATCTAACGACCATTGCTCTGGAGCCGATATAATTCTTGTAACTCTTGAAAACCAATCAATTTGTTATGCTTTGAAGCTCGAATTACCAGCAACAAATAATGAGGCCGAGTATGAAGCATTGATTGCTGGCTTGAAACTTATCAGAGAATTGGGGTTAAAATTGGTTGAAATCTTTTGCGACTCACAATTGGTGGTACACCAGGTGCGGAGGGACTATCAAGCGAAGGGACAGAGACTTCCCCCATACATTGCACGGGTTCAAGAGCTACTAGCAAATCTTGAATACTATCATATTTCGCATGTCCCGCGTAAACAAAACAGAGAAGCCAATTCATTGGCAAAATTTGCAAGAACTGGCGATGCACAGCAAATGGATATGGTCCCCATCGAAACCTTACATGCTCTGAGTATAAATATGACGGAGATAGATTTCGTCTTAGAAATAAAAATCGAGAAGGAATCATGGATGACCCATTCAAGCAGTACTTGCTACATGGGATCTTGCCCGAAAGAAAGAGCGAAAGACGACAAGTCATTCAAAAGGCTTCGTGATGTGTAATGTTGGACGAAATAATGTATCGAAGGGGATTCTCATCCCTCTTACTTTGGTGCATTGCCCAAGATGAGATAAAACGAATCTTAAAGGAAGTCCATGAAAGAGAATGTGGTAACCATACTGGGGAGCAGACGTTAGCAACGAAAACCCTCTGCTATGGATACTATTGGCTAACTGTAAATTGGGATGTTGCAGACTACATAAGGAGATGTGACAAATGCCAAAAGTATGCAAAATCCTAAGTGCTCCACCGACTGAACTCACGCAAATGGTTAGTCCCTTGGAGTTTGCAATGTTGGGGATTGATATAATCGGTTCTTTACCCATATCCAAAGGTGGTGCGAAATACGCAATAGTTGCGGTCGATTACTTTACCAAGTGGGCAGAAGTAGAGCCCTTAGCCACGATCACCACCAAGAAGGTCATTAATTTCGTTGTACGAAACATTATATGCCATTTTGGCCTCCCACGGACTATCATTACAGACAATGGAACTCAATTCGAAAGTAGGGAGTTCAAAGCATTTTGTCAAAAATATGGCATTGAGAAAAGGTTTGCAGCAGTTGCTCATCCCAAAGCCAATGGACAAGTAGAAGCAGTGAACAAAATAATCAAGTCCATATTGAAAAAGCGTTTGGAAAAGGCTAGAGGCAAGTGGGCGGATGAACTTCCAACAGCACTTTGTGCTTACAGAACCACCCGTAAGTCCACGACTGGTCACACTCCATTTGCATTGGCATATGACATGGAAGCTGTTATGCCGTAGAACTTGAAGTTCCATCACATCGGGTAACTCATTACGACCCTAAGACAAACCGGGATCTTTTACTGGAATCACTGAACTTCGTTGATGAAAAGCATGAAGAAACTGATTTAAGGGCAGCTGCATATAGGGCACCGAGTCGCCCGATATTATAATGAAAAAGTCCGGCCGAGAATCTTTGACGTAGAAGACCTCGTTTTGAAATGAGTCTTCCTGGTCTTGTCGCGTATGAATCCCACATAGGAAGGTCCATACATCATTGAACGGAGGCTTGGAGAAGGAACTTTCAAGCTAACGACTGTTGATGGTGCGACACTCCCCTGAGCATGGAATAGGAAGCATCTGCGACATTATTACACTTAGTCTATTCCTTTTGTATCTTTGTTGCAATTATT
This sequence comes from Allium cepa, assembly GCA_030765085.1. Classification (NCBI taxonomy): domain Eukaryota; kingdom Viridiplantae; phylum Streptophyta; class Magnoliopsida; order Asparagales; family Amaryllidaceae; genus Allium; species Allium cepa. Next base: position 576,643,263 of record CM060943.1, on the reverse strand, counting down.
TCCGATATGTTTTTATTTCATTGATTCTTAGTTTTTGGTATGTAATAAGACAATTTAGCTTGTTTTCAGTAATAAAGGCTTGAAGCCATCTTTCCAATGAATTATTGATGTTTCCGTGTATGGTAATTCTATGGCACAAAACTAGAGATACATTATTCTGTCTGACGTACGAACGCGCACGAACATTCAAAATCTCCAAGTCCCCAGAGTGCGGACTGGAGTACTCTGAGTCCACAGAGTGCGTACTAGAGTATAAACGACTTGAAATCTCCGTTCCCCAAAGTGCGGACTGGAGTACTCTAAGTCCCTAAAGTGTAGACTAGGTTATAAATGACTTGAAATCTCCAAGTCCCCAGAGTGCGGACTGGAGTACTCTAAGTCCCCAGAGTGTAGACTAGAGTATAAATGATTTGAAATCTCCAAGTCCCTAGAGTGCGGACTAGAGTACTCTGAGTCCCCATAGTGTGGACTGGAGTATAAATGATTTGAAATCTCCAAGTCTACCGAGTGCAGACTGGAGTACTCTGAGTCCCCAGAGTGCAGACTAGAGTATAAATGACTTGTAATCTCCAAGTCCTCAGAGTGCGGACTGGAGTACTCTTGAGTCCCCAGAGTGTGGACTAGAGTATAAACGACTTGAAATCTCCAAGTCCCCAGAGTGCGGACTAGAGTATAAACGACTTGAAATCTCCAAGTCCCCAGAGTGCGGACTGGAATACTTTAAGTTCCTAGAGTGCGTACTGGAGTACTTTAAGTTCCTAGAGTGCGGACTGGAGTACTTTCGACTTAAAATCTCCAAGTCCCCAGAGTGCGGACTAGAGTATAAACGACTTAAAATCTTCAAGTCCCTGGAGTGCGGACCAAAAATATTCTAAGTATTATAGCATGAAACTGAGTACTTACGATTTCCAAGAAGAATCTTTGAGCCATATGGAAGTGAACCAGAATTTATGAAACTCACAAGATTTTGGGTCTCGACCACAGTATACAGTAATCTGAACAATAAAAGTCATTTGAGAGACAAAGGAACTAAATTTCATTTATTAATCCAAAATGAGGTTCTACTACAACTCCTCCAAAACTCGAAGTCAAAATTATATCTACATTGACTATTGAAATAAATAGAATTAATTACATAATCTAGGATAACTCTCGTTGAACGAGTGTAACGGCTACTTCTTTGGTTTCTTCGGTTTCTTTTCGTCCCTCATTTTCACAAACGACTCCTCACCCATGCATTTTCGTTTGGATGCCTTGCTTGATAGGGAAGTAACTTTCGAGGGAGGACGAGGGACTTCTAGTAGCCTAGACCCACCAGGGAGAATGACCTTCAAAGGCCTGTTCAAAGGATCATCTAGATCCACAACACGGGGATTGACTTTGATTTCAGCTTTCTTTTTCATCTCCTCCGCGAGTTGCTCCTTCATGCTCATTTTTGAAGTGTCTTCAGAGGCTCCTGTAATCTCGATTTCATAACTTTCTTCGACGGGAGACGAAGTTTCGGACTTGTCCTCGTCAAGCACCTCAATCACTTGAGCTTCAAGGCCGAGAGTCTCTCCTGCTTAAATTGTCTCGCTCGCCTTCTCCTCCATAGCATCATCACTCCTTGGAGTTGGCTCGGGGTCAGATTGACCTATGCAAAATCACAAGAGACAGACGTTAGAAATATAATGAACTCTCGTCGAAAACGACGGCTCTTTGAACTTTAAGAATAAGAGTTATTTACCAGTTTCTTGTTGACCCTCAACCGTCCGAGGAATCTCACCCTCTAGGATGGGAGATAGAACATGAATGTCGAGGCCAGGGTCTTCCGGGTCATAACCAACATGTTGCTCGAATGGATCAAGTGCTGGCCGACCAACCGGTTGGATAGGGGGAGGAAGTGGAGACCCGGTTCCAAACGGACCAGCAATGCAATCTTTTCCTTTTGACGAAGGAGAACCTTTGCAGTAGAGAGTTTTCACTGCAGACAGGTCTAAAGGCTCATTCCCCCTAAGAAATTCCTTTACCAAAGCCTCTCGTCAACCTCCTCGGTGCCCAGCTCGACCTATCTGATCTTTATCAAAGTTTTTCATGCCTCGACTAGAGATTTGAGGTATCCCACGCCAAGAAAAGTTAAGACCCGATGCGTGAGAACACAGGCGTTGTATTCTGCTATAAGTGGGTCAAACAAGCTCTTGATCTCCTTTCTGTCAGCCCCCGTAGCTGCCTCAAGGAGAGACTCAAACTCCGTGGATCCAATTCTTTTGCCCTCCCCATGAGCTTCATCCTTCAGCATCTCCATTTTATAGAGTTCGTCCTCAAGCTTTGTTTTCAAGAGTCGCATAGCAATAATCTAATCTTATTATTGTTGCGACTCTTTCTGAGCAGCAGTTTCTTCCCTCTCTCTCTTTGAGGAGTAGCTCTTCCAAATCTTTGACTCGCTGGGTGAATGCATCCCTCTCCTTTTGAACAGATGCCTTCTCTAAAGTTAAATCCCCGTAGCATTGGACCGCTTCGTCATTTTCTTTCTTATATGTCGTCTCCAGACGATTGACGGCCTCCGTAGTGTCTTTAGCACTTTTTTGGGCAGGTTCGAGCTGAGACTTGTATGAAGAGAGCTCTTCATCTTGAGCTTTGACAATGTCTTTATTGTGAATAGCTTCGAGCTTCAGGCGATCGACTTCGTGTTGACGCTCAACAGAGACTTACGAGACTTTTTCAGCTTAATGGACAAACGTGTCATGTTGAACATAAACGTCGTTGGTACAAGCAATAGCGCTTTGTTTTACGTGTCCCGGAATGTGATGAATCGCCGGGAGAAATTTCAAGCCATCGAAGCATATTTTTGGGAACGTGGACTTGAGCTCTGCAAGTCTTTCTACTAACGACATATCAGGTATGGGAGTGGGAGAAGTATGTTTGGAAACTACATATGTTTTGTGGGGTTCCTAGGTTTGCCTGGTGCTAGATGAACCATAATGTTGATCTCGGTGGGCCTCAGGCTGGGACCCCTTCTACGCAGACTTCTTCCTACCTTGCTCTGATTGAGAAGGAGGATCGTGGGAGTATGAGCACTGGCTGTATGTTTTTCTTCGATAAGTTGATTCTAGAGGGCGGTAGTCTCAGTTTCCATAGTCGTCTCTGTCTCGGCGTTTACCGAGGCCCGAATCCTGGCCAGAATGATGAAAAATAGATGACCCAAGAAGGCGGTCGAGTCCGTGAGTACGTCCCATGTCGCGTGTGTATAATCTATATATAATGGGAATACCCTCAAATGAAGCTTTTGAAATACCAATAAAAGCCTTCTACTTTTTGTACGATGATAAGGACGTTTATGTAATTTCTGTGATGCACGTTCTTCTCCACCACACACAAGAGACAGTTATCCTACCGTGCCAAAATTTTCCACTCATTTGCTATTTGCTTCCTCCTTCGATCTATAATAAATACCATCCGTACTCATCCTCTCTCCCATATTACGAAACAGTATCTCGCTTTTATCCATTGCGGTTCGCCTACTTCCTTCCCAAAGCAAGGATCTAGGTTATTGTCAGTCTTCTGAATTGTTGATTTGGTACCTTTATGTTAACTCCACATCAAAAATTAGGGTTTCTTACTCAAATTATGCACCTTCATGTTTAATTCGTGTTTCAGATGGATATGGGCGGTCAGGATCATTTTTGTCTCAGGCTAGCTGCTTGCTTTTTCCATGGAATTGCAGAACCGGATTTCAACTATCCATCCCTGTCGCTGCACCTATGTTAAATATTCAGGTACTGATTATAATCTTTCTCCTAAATTCACTTTCAAATTTTTCTTCATCTTTGTTAGTTTTAAACCTTTAGGGCTTGCTTAAATAACTTTTTTTGGCGATCTCAAATTTTGAATGCCAGATCTGATTAGATGTTGTATATTTCGGTCCATAATGGCTTGCAATTCTTAGGTTATTTTTTAATGGTTAGGTAGATGCTGAAGTTCTTAGATAGTAGCAACTCCAGTTCGTGGAGGATTGACAACTAAAACTGTGAGGCAGAGGGGGTATAGCATTCAGGTGTGTATGTTGCAAAGTTAGTCAATTTGATTTTACAGATTAATTGTTGTCGATAAGCTATGTAAGCTGATGTGAGTTGGCTTTTAACTGATTTTATCTCATATTTTTATGTTTAGGCCTTTGACTTTTCTTATACATAATTTGGATGTCCTTTTTTGTTGCTTACATCTAGATGTTTGTATATCTCATTCAGATGATTTTTGTGCGTGCAGATATCAGTGCATGGAAAAGGCTTATTTTACCAATTTCAACTGACAAATAACTTTGTTTAGTACAAATCTAAAGTCTTGAATGAGCGCCTTTACTATCTTTATTATGCAGGTTTTAATGGAGTTTGAGAACCTTAAAAAGTGAGCAAAATAAGTGCAACTTCGTTGGGCAAGAAGATTGTTTATGCCTCATATATGTCTTCAAGTTCAAAGAGTGGATGCGTTTCATCTAGCAAATAATAAAGGTATGTTCTTCACCTTAACATGATTGTGGAATGAATGATGTAGTTAGGAATAGCATACCTGAAGACTGTGTCTGTATAAGTTCTAACTTGCTTAGTCAAAACTACATAAAGGAAATGATATATTGCTAAAATTGGTTTCCATGCTTTTTTTACATTATGTTTTCAAAATGAGTATTAGCTTTGTGTTTGCATTTTCATACGTGATTAATTAATATCTACAATTTCTATATGATTTAGGGATTCATCAAAATGATACATATACCACTGCAAAGTTGCTGGTTAGATTCCCTATCCAAGCCATATTTTCAGTAATCAGGTTATCATTACTGAAAAATCTTTTGACTCAATTCATTTATCAAGTTGTAAACTTCATTTTTACATATTTTTGAGACTATACAATCACTTGAATCAATGTATGTCCAGGCGAAGGCATCAACCTTTTTGAAGAGTGGATTGAAACAATTTGAGCACCTTATCAAGCAAAGGTTTACGCGAATTACAGAATATTGACAGTGACACGAATCAAAGGCAACGCGTTTCCTTTTATGATTAGATCCAGGTCGGACTGTAACTTCAAGGTGCAATTAATTTTAGATTCAAGCATGAGCAAATCCAAACACCGTTTTTGTGAAGAAGATTCATATATTTCGAGGAAGTTTTTGGCACAATTTAAAGGGTGTTATGAACTTCTTCCGTGTACAAATAGGTAATGTACATATGTAATCTCATAATTTTTTTCCATATTAGCTATGTTCTTTAATTATTATAAATTCACTATAAACAATTGTAAACTTGCAAATTTCATCTATATATAATGACAATACCCTATTTTGAAGCTTTTGAAATTACCAAATTGCCTACTCCTGTTTTCAGTGATAAAAAGGTTAATTCGTGGCCATTTTAGTCATTCACTTTGACCATGTCCTAATTACGCACATTCGTTCGTTCTAGCTTCTGTCCTCCTTACTTCCATCTCTCCCCTTATGGATACACTCCTTGAAAATTTACAGTACCACTTTTGTCTAGAACTCACACATCAAAAAAATATTTTTCTTCAAAATCAATGCTTCTAACGATTGCCAGCTTCCGATATTGCTTCATCCTTTACTTCATCGAAAGTATTCAGACTCATTCACCAATAAAAGGGTATTCGAAGGGCGGTAAATATTCAATCTTTATCGTCATCTTAATTTTGATGTAAATTTTTTTATTTGGAAATTTGTATGTAATCACGAACTGTTTGAGTTTTTGCTATATAAGAGCTTGAATCGAAATAAAATGAAGTAAAAAGGCAAATTGATTTTAGTTACTGAGTTAAAATTATCAGCCGATTTTATAGAAGATTGAATATTAGTTCATGAATCTGATTTCTATGAACTCAAAATCCATCTGAAAAATGAATTGCGTCTCTTAATAAAATATAAGATGCCTGCCTTGCTGCAGGAATTTGCATATTTGGATGTATTTGAGTTTTCTAATGCATATAGTTCTTCCTTGAATTGATTAACATAATCCAAATTTTCCTTTTTATAGAAAAAATAATCGTATACACAATGGTGCAAAGACGTTAATTCTTGCTACATATGATCGGTGGCAAAGCCACCTCAACAGAGTCTGGTATGGAATTTTCTAATATAGTTATAAGAAGAGGTTTTTCCTTAACAAAGGAATGCTTGAGCTTATATGTATGTATGTCGTTATCTTTTAGTAATGCTGGTGTTTTTATTGAAAAACAAAATGGCAGGTTGGGCTAGCTTGCAAACGAAGAATTGATATTGCATAATAATTAGTGATTTCGTATTAGATTGAACTACTAGAATTTATGGATAACTGTAACTGCTACTTAGCCAGCTGATAAAATTTTAGGATGCGCTAGAATTATGTATGTTCTGTTGTTGCCCAAGTTTTGGTTTGGGTATGACTCAAATTATTTTATGTATCGGTTGTAAGGGATTATGATATATTTAAACAGGGAATCTTCCACAGCTAGGCCAAGACTGTATTTGCCTCTGTTTATGACTGATAAAAATAAAACACTATTGAAAACTAGAATATTGGATTTTGGTTTTGTATCCTTTCATGTATACCCTTTTTGGACTTAATTTTTTAAGTTGGAACTTAAAAAATTAAGTACTGATACTGTTATAATTTGTTCCTAACATTTAATTTGTTAGCTATTCAAGCTCTTCTCCCCTGCAAATCATGAAAAGTGATATTTTCGATCTTCGATTCTTCTATTTATAACAAAAAATTATATATTCTCTTTTTCAATGGTTTATAATGTGAACATACTCTTTATTTTGTGCGTATTTACGGCCGCTGTTAGCTTTTCATGTTGCAGGATGAATTTGCATTGTTTTTGTTATATGAATGTGCATGTTTTGGTTTAAAATATTGTTTTGAAATTGATTTCACAAATGTAGATTCATGTGCACCATTTAAACTTTTTTATTCTTATATAAATGTGTTTTTTATGGAAATTATGAGCATAAGTAATAGACTATCAAACCTTTTATCTAAGAAAATGGTAAATATAACTTACTAATTATGCTTAACGCACAAGTATGAAATGGTAATTATGCTACATTGTGCATTGCAGTTATGTACATAATTATCCACCGATGAAAATGTGTTTTCTATTTCCATATTGCTTGACATTTTCCATCGATGACACTCATTGCCATATTTGTTTTACATTACCATTGTTGACACTTATTTCAATGAGAAGCATAACTTAACAGTATATTTTTTCACTCCGGTAACTATACGAGAACCAAATTTATTAATACAACAAGTACATCAAATTTTGTTCGCATCTGTACATGCTATTTTGCATTGAAAAGTCGACTCACATTTTTCTTTACACACGTCCAACGGACGTGCCATACATACTGGTGTGAATAATGAAAAGTTACCAAAGAATAAAGTGATGGCTAAATTTAAAGTGCAAAGTGAAGTGCACGTGGCCGTGTGTGTCCTAGTGTTTCGCCCCAACGGACCAGTTTCTTTATCTCTACTTATAGGAGTTTTTTCTCCCTGAACATTGGCTTGAGCGCCTGCATCGCCTCTATCGGGCGAATGAAGTTTTAGGGCTTCCGAATCATTGAAGCCATAGTTAAGCAAATCGTCGGGAATAGTAAGGTCCGATAGGCCTTTCAATGAACTCTCTAAGCGTTGAGGAGAAGGCTCTCTCTCTCCACCGGAATGATTGTGACCTTAGAGGTTCCACCCGCTGTCTTCTTCCTCAATTTGTAAGACAATTCTTTCCTTCCCTTTGCAGGGGGAGGCGTTACTGCGATATCGTGCACCTCGACAACCAACTATAGACCGGGGCTAACATTCTCCACCGGTACTTCGGGCATTTTAGCTTCTCTAATCTTCTGCTACTCAGTTGTGTCAGGGGCATCATGTGATGAAGGCCCGCTGGCCTGTTGCCTTTGTCCAAGGCAGACCTGGTAATGGTGATGCTGGAAGGAAGACTTATTCGACGACCTTCCGCCAACAGCCTGAATCTAGAGAGCGATTCATTGGAAATAAGATCTAATATGCCGGTCTTCTACGGGGATAGCTCGGATAGCTTAAACAGCTTCGGATACCCGGAGCCTTCAGGACGTGGACTGATGCCTATGAAAGTAGAAAAAGAATTAGAAAATGTGCAATTTCTGTTGAATGCAAGTACTGATCCAGAAAAGAGACTTACTCCCTTCCGCCCAACTCCTTGCGAAGCCAAGGGGGATAGTGCACGCAGAACCAGTCCTACTTATACTGGGCGAATTTGCTCCACGTCCCATTCAGAATCTTACACTTGTTTTGTGGCTCAATAAATACAAATGATGGGATGTCCGATCATCTCTTGAAATGATAAATATAGCGGATATCACTAGGAGTCTGGAGCCTGGGAAGGATGCTCATAAAGAGAATGCACGTGCAATATACGAACGGGTGACTGTTTGGATGTAAATGTGATGGAGCGATTTCTATATACTGCAATAGGTCATGGAGGAAGGAGTTAAATGGTGGCAGGCTACCAAGCCAGCACATAAATTTATTACAGGTCGTATATCCGACTGGGGGCAAGTGAGGATGATCTTGTCCCGATGGAACCAACACATCATCAAACGGAATCCCGTGTATTGAGCATATGCGACGAAGAGCGCTTTCATTAATTCTCGAAGCTTGAGAATCGACCGAGTTATCTAGAAAGATCGCTGCATCCAAGGCATCGGGAGCCAAGTCAACCGACGCGATCATGGGGCTCGGAATATCTTGTACAGAATAGTCGATGGATTTGAAGTTCCAACTACTTCTTGTTGAGAAGTTAGCTCAGGTCTATTTGAGACTGTGGTAGAGCGGGATTTTCTAGACATCTCTAATTAATGTTGGATCTGATGATACACCTGTTTAAACTATACTTGAAAAATATTCGACATTAGACATAATAACAAAATACTCCCTTCGTGTGGTGTGTGAACTAGTGAAACCGTTCAAGTATAAGTGCCAAAGAATTACAAGTCATAAAGTTGATGAAATAAAGTCAAGCTTTGGACTTTCATCTTCAAAGACCATCGTCGCTGACTATCTCCGAGAGCTTGTCGTATGATGATTTCTATTCTGAACTCAGCATCGACATTGTATGTCGAAGGTTATTATCTGTTTTAGTCAAGATAAGTTCAGGTTTATTGTTGTCCAGACAGGGGAGTTATCAGTCTGGATTGTTCGATATGCTTGATTGTTTAAGTCCTTGTCCCTGTTTAATGTCATATGTTCGGGCATAGGAAGTAAGTTAAGTCAACATGCTTCATGTTCAGGTTGAGATGGTTCTGACTGTTGTGGCCTACTAACAGACTTAATGCCGAGCGATAATGCAAAGACTCAAATATTTATTACCTACTTCACTCTCCTACATTCCCTCTCCGCCGTTCGGCAAGCGGAAAGTCATGCCGAGCCACAGCCATGCTGAGCCGCATCGCTCGGCGCGTTGAAACCAACTCCAGCTTCCTTCCTACACTCCCTCTCTATCGTTCGACAAAGATGAGTCGTTCGGCAAGTCACGCCGAGCCGCATCGCTCAGCACTTTACCCCCAACTCCTACTTCTCTCCTACACTCCCTATTACCTCATTCGGCATAAAGGAGTCATGCCGAGCCATGGTCATACCGAGCCACATCGATCGGCACGCTAATCCCAACTTCAGCCTCACTCCAACACTCCCTCTCTATCGTTCGGCATGCGGCAGTCATGCCGAGCTACAGCCATACGTCTTCCTCAACCTCATTTCTTCGAACAAAACTAAATACCTTCCTAGATGGCCAGTCAACCACCACTTCAACTCGCACGTCGCCTTCGACCAACAGTCCCTACCCTCACGGATTCCTACTTGGCCGACACCCTCTTCCTTCTTCCTCTCTATCTAATCCTAAGGCACGTCTAAACCTTAGAGCCATCTTCCATATCTACACGACTTCCATTATTGAAGAGTTAAAAGAAGAACGTGAATTTGAATCTTGTACAAAACCCCTAATTGAAGAAAGTCGAAAAATTGAGAGGTCTATACCTAGAAGAATGGGTCGAAGTCTAGTGAAGTGTTCGATTTGGAATTAGAATCAACTCAGGCTTGTTGTTAAGGGCAGTCGAGAGGCAACGTATCGGATTCGGAAAGGAAAGGGATGTTGAGGTATTAGTAGGAGTTTGAAGGGAGACGAGTTCGGAAGCCTTGTAGAGTGGAGGTAAAAGTAAAAGGGGGAAAGAGGAGAAGTGTTGTGTTATATAGGAAAGAAGGAAGGCGAATAGACAGTAACTGGTAGAACCGGTCAAGGCACCTCGGTCGTTCGGCATCAATGCCTCGTTCGGCATTCAGGGGCACGTTCGGCATTCAGGGGCTCGTTCGACATACAATGCCTTGTTCGGCATTCAGGGGCTCGTTCGACAACCAATGCCTCGTTCGACAATCAATGCCTCGTTTGGAATTTGGAGATCATAGGAAATCGCTACCGAGAGAACAGAACAAGGTTTCAAAGAAAAGCGTAGAGTGTTCACAGTTCAGAGCACATCATGTTGGTCCACACGATACACTTTGAGGGGCAAGCGTTACCCAGTTGTTTGACCATGTAACAAGAGGCTCGGCATAGATACCTCGGTCGGCACAGGTTTCACTCGACGCACCTCCCCTCCCTCGGCACAATGCCTCGCTCGGCATGAAGCCTCGCTCGGCATAGAAAGGTCGCTCGATATCAACGCCGCGTTAGGAATAGAGGAGTCGTTTGGCATCTAGCCTCATTCGGCATAGAAGGGTCGCTCGGCATGAAGCCTCGCTCAGAATAGAAAGGTCCCTTGGCATGAAGCCTCGCTCGACATAGAAAGGACACTCAACATCAATGCCTCGTTCGGCATAGAGGTGTCAATCGACATCTTGCCTTGTTCGGCATAGAAAGGTCGCTCGGCCTGAGGCCTCGCTCGGCATAGAAAGATCGCTCGGTATCAATGCCTCATTCGGTATAGATGAGTCGTTCGGCACAGACCTCGCTCGGTGCACCCACTTGTTCGGCATTGCACCTCGTTCGGTATATGAGTGCAGTCAATGTGCATCCCTCGCTCGGCTTACGAATACCATTCGGCCTGCATGTATGGCTTGGCATACAAGTGTCGTTCAGCATGGAGAACTCGCTCGACATTCTCTGGTTCAACCAACCTCGCTCAGCAATTGCCGTTCGGCATCTATGGCTCGGCATGCAGAAGCTACTTACTGCGGGCCGGGGTACCTTGTTCCTAAGCCCATGAGGGAATTCCAACCCATCTTCGTCTATAAATAGAAGGGCAGAGGCATAGTGAAAGGGACCTTTTTTCAGGAACACTAGGAAGACTCTGCTGCATTCAAGACTCATTCTACTTCACTTTGCACTTGTATTCAATCTATTATTGTACGGATTGTATCTGTATTTAATCAATTATGAAAGCAATAAAGATCAAAACTTAAAGTGGACGTAGGCAGTTACGCTGAACCACTATAAATCCATTGTTCTTGTTTTTGCAGTTTATTTAGCATACAGTGCTCTATTTTAATTTATTTTCTTCATTAATCTCTCTACATAGTCTTTCTCGAGGGTGTTAGTGACCAATTCTGGTGCTAACAAACTTTAATTTATTAATTCTTAGTTATTAATTAATTAAATTAATTAATTACTCTTTAATTACTTTATTAATTTAATTAATCTTAAATCATCAAAACCTTAATTAACTTTTAAGATAAACCAATTATCTTATTAATTACTTAATTATCATTATCGTATAAATTTAAAACATCTTATCTTTTACTATTTAATTAAACTATTTAACTTAAGTTAAAAATAACATAAGAATTTACCAAATTAATTTAAGTAACATAAATCATACAACTCCTTAAACCCATATTTAAAAACATTATTGTATAAAGAGATTAAATTTAAAATTTGTTTAAGCTTAACTTACTTAAAGTTTTAAACTTTCTTTTATTTATATTTTTAAAAATTGTTATAACATCACTCACTTCTGGTTCAACCCGGTAAACACTCGAGTCACAACGCTTCTTCCCCGAGTACTCCTTCGAGTCATACCACTACCCAAACCCACAGACATTCCAGCCTCGCCGTGCACGTGCACACCGAAATCCACCTCTCCGACCATCGACGATCGCTCCTCACATGACGACGACCATGTCCACACAACGACTGACCACCCGAATCATCGAATCTAACTCGAAAACGAAATTGAGCTATCAGGCACAACTAGAACAAAACTGATCGACGCAAATCCTCCTCACCACGATAACTCCGACAACTAGAGATCATGAATCTCTGACCATAACTTGTCGAAGACCCATGTTTCCATCCCCTAACCTCTGATGAACCACGAAGCTCCAAAGACGTCGTGGAAATCAGATTTCCACCCTCGACCTAAACTATGCTCCAAACCCTACTCTGATGAACTGTTGCTGCCACGGTGGTTTAAAAACCCACCTAACATTTTTCCCTAGCTCGACTCCACCCTGGCCTCCTCTAGTGGCGATCTCGACCTTCCCAAGTTCACCAATCATAAGAAAAGCCTAAAAACCCAATATTTGATCAACTACAAACATCTCTCTCGATCCCAAACTAAAAATCTGGATTTCACTTTTAAAATTCATGATTCTTGATGGTGATTAAGATAATATAAGTAAATCAAAGAATTATGATGCTTGAAATTTACATGTTTATAGGTTTCTCACTATCTTTTCTTGATTTCTAGAAATATACAAACTAGTTTTACTTAAATATATTTTTAAAACTTATATTATGTTTAAACTAAGATAACTTTTTTGAATTCTAAAACCTATCAGAGATTAGATGAGGAAATTTTAAATTTTTTCTCGTTTTTTATCATGCAAGTACAAAACATATATATATATATATACATACATACATACATATATATATATATATATATATATATATATGCAGACAAGCACACCTGTATCATTTGCATTTATACATTCAATCACATATACACAATTGTGCAAAGCATTTCTCATATCATAACATTTAAAAGTCATCACATGCATCAAGTTTTTAATATATTTTTAGTTGTTAACTCAGTAGGAAAGGATGTTGAACAGAGAGGGTTCAAATCTGGAAATCACTTTTAATCTGAAGCTTAGTTGTAATGATCTTTCTATTTAAACTGAAATGAATTTGCCTTGATTGTTTAATGATCTTTGAAACTGGAAATCTTGATCTTTGAAAACTTGATTGTGTTGCTTGATTAAATTTTCTAGTTTGAGATTGGTTACAGGCTACAGGTTTTTGATTTCTTGTTTTGGAAAAGAGGATATAGGTAAGAAAATGAAATAGAGGAGTGGAGAGATATATTTATAGCTTAATTTTATGATTTTTAAATGTAAAAGAAATTAAAATAAATCGTGACACTTGTTTAATTTGCTTCCATTTGTCATTAGCATGTGTTTAACAATTTACACTTGTTATTACCATGAATTCATTAATTTACACTTGTAACTGTCACGATCCAAATTCCAGCCTTTGAAAATCGACATCCGTACCCCACTTGTACTTGAATGCCGCAGAGTCAATCGTTGAAATTCGAATTGTGCCGGAGCTTATAACACACTTAAGTAAACAACACAGCGGAAGAAAAAGAAATGAATATCATTGATATACAACATTTGATACAACAATGATACAATATGAATAAATATCAGAGATACAAGATAACAATGCTACAACGGAATAAGAAATGAACTAGCAGCGGAACCAAAAACTCCAAACAGCAACTGCAACTCAAATCCAATGCTCCAAAGCCAAACTCCAAACCACAAGCTCGAACCACCATCTCGTTTCACCCAGATAAGCAATTCTCGGCCATGAATCCAAAGACTCCAACATCCAAGATTCCCAGAGAATGTCAGAGAGAAAGCTAAAAGCTACTGAACCGATATATACTATCTGAAAAACCCAACTCTAGACTGCCCGTGTGGAAAATAGTGGGCACCCAGAGTTTAGGAAGGAACAATAAACTCCGGGTCAGTCATGGGACTGGTGTGAGCAAAAGAAAACATTTGGTCCTTTAGAAACAAACAAAGAAGTTAAATTTGAAATTCGCAATGCTTTTTAGAAAATGAAACTACCGTAAGGCCTCCCGCCACACACACAATGCAAACGCAGACTTGGAGGAGATTTCTCCTTATGATAGTCAAAAATGCTTGATACGCGAAAACCATTTGATATTATTATTAGTGCATAGTAGAAAACATTTCAAAAGTATAATATTAATCTTAGCCAGCATACGTACCATTATAGTATGCCTACTATAGCTACCATGTTAGATGGAAGTTTCTACAACTAAAACCGAACAAGGCGCGTATTGAAGAATGGATTTCCAACAATGGTCAGGCTAAGGAACTTCCTGGGCCACATGGGTACGCCTCTGGAGGGACGCCCCGAGAACCTAACCGGATCTCTGCCAACACAAGGCCGGGTTACCTCTATAACTAGGTAACTACTTACACGAGTATGCCATCCCCCGGTCGTAACCAACCTTTATCCGGGGCCCCAACATCAATCACAAAGGAATATATATATTTGCGATATCCACATAAGTTAAGTATCTGGCCTCCATACCATGATACCACTCCTATCCAGAAGGAAATGCACATACCCTAAAGGGCGCTACCCCTAATAACCTTGCTGCATCTTTCCTGTTTCGACCATTACCGGGTTGTGAGGTACGACGAAGTCTCGTCCATAAAGCTACGCTTTTTACAAAAGCCATGCTTTGATCATCTAATGATATAAAATGATCATCAATACACAGCAGCACTTAGCGTGCCACACTACCTAATTGGGAGTATATCGCTGATAACTTCAACTACATAACCTCTGAGCTCTTACGTCTCAGAGAAGAGTGTTAAGCTAGGAGAATAAATTCTCCGCCACCAACAGATATGTATTTGAAAGAAATCAGCTTTATATCTCAAAGTGTAGTGTCAGACACACGACCATACAAGTCTGTTCCGGGTTCGAACAGAGCCGAAGGCACTTCCGAAGAAGCCCTTGCAAATCCGGATAATCCTTAATCACGTCCAGATTTCCCATCACAAAGGGTGATCAAATCTCTATACCGGGGACCAGTCGGTGCAGAGACATTCGAGGGGTTATCCTTTCGTTTTCGAAAAATATCCGGTCTTCACCACCGGTCTTCAAATGCTATCCATGTACGTCGTATCATTATTCAGAATGGGTTATATGACACAAAGGTCCTCTCTTGGCTAAACCGAATAATGAGCACAATATTTAAAATCATATGGATAATGGGATTTTAGTTAAGTCACAACTTTAAACCCAAAAATTTTCTTTCAAATGGTTAAACAAATTATCATTTATATATCTTTTTAACCAGAAAGATTCATTTCAAAAACCTTCAATGGTTTTCACAATTTCCATACTTAAATCTTTTAAACAAAAGATTCCCTTTTAAATCCCTTTTCAATTTTTAAACAAGGTTTACCAATCTTTGACAAAGATTCATTTGTAAATTTCAGAACAATTCCATTTCAAATTTGATTGACTCATCCGTCTGTAAATTAAAGACTCATTTCATAGCTTTCAAAACAGTTCCCGTTTCAATCTTTTGTATATATAAAAGACACATCATTTAAAATCTTCTTCAATTTCAAATTAGGGTTTTACTATCTTTCAGAAAATTCAATCATAGCTTTCAAAGCCATTCCATTTTAACTTTGAAATCATAATTTTGGAAATTCTTTCCTTATATAAAAACTATTGTTATTTGAAAACCACTTGTTCTCTTTCGGAAAACTCGATTTTATTTGCATGAGTTAAGGCCTTTCAAAACAACTCCATTTCAAATTCAAATTCTCAAAGTAATACTTTTAAAATGGTTTTAAATCCATATAAACTTATTTATAACTTCGTATAACATTTTTACGTCCTAAATACTAGATATAGAATTCAATATTAGATATTGAATTTCAATTTAAATCAAATTACTCAGATTTCCAATCTTTATTAAGTTATTCAAAATAACTTTCATTTTTTATCCTCACTTTAAACCCAATTCATTTTCAAAACCATTTAAATAAAACCATTTGAATTAAAAATTCAAATTCAAAACTATATTTTTTTTAGAAATCTGTGACTTACCCGATTTCCACGTGCAGTCCATATTTGTGTGTGTATAGGTATGGTCTAGGGTTTACACACAATAGTGCAACGACAATCATCACATCACAGATTAAAACGCAGAAAAATCAATAAGCGATATAAGCTATAACGCTTATCTTCAATCACAGATTCATAGATAAAGTAAATTTATAATAACAAGGATTCATTAATATGATTCGATGTGGGTTTCGGTTAACCAACTGGAATCCGACTCCCTGTCGCACCGAAATTCAAATGTCGTTTACGGGTCCAGGGTTTTTATATTCATATAACAATATATTCAACACAACTAGCAACTCAGCACAAAACATTGCAAAGCATCACAACACATATCAAATATATCAATCCATCACATAACATCCAATAGAAATCAAACATCTATAACTAAGATGAATAATTTGAGTGGGTTTTTTTTTTAAAAAATAAAATTTATCAACCACATAATTACTTTCACTAGTAATTAATTTTCATTAACTACAATTTATTAAGTCTTAATTACCTTTATTAATTATTCATTTCTAAATTAATTATCTAAATTAATTAACCCTTAATTGTAAATAATTAAATCTTAGTTACTTATTCCTTAATTAATTACTTTAATTAATAAACCCCTAATTATTAATTAATTAAATCTTAATTAATTATCCTTAATTGATTAATTGATAGAATTATTATCCCTTAATTAATTACAATAATTAATTACTCCTTAATTAATAATGGTTTCTTAATCACTTTCAATTAATTAACCTTAATTAATCATTCTTGATTTAATTACCTTAATTAATTAACCACAATTCTTAATTATTCTTTAAAGTAATTAACTCTTAATATTGAAAAATCAATCTTTAAGCTTTAATTATCTTACCTTAATTACTTTGACTAAGTAATTATTATTTCTTATTAATGATCAAATTATTATCAAAAGTATTTAAAAGAAAAACAATCTACTTATTTTACTTTTAAAAACTTTTATATTTCAAAATATAAAAACATGTTCAAAACTTAACTTTGAAACAAAATAGTTTTATAAGTAAAAACTTGTATAACCTTTGTTTTAAAACTTAAATACAAAATCATATTTTCTTTGTTTCAAAAACTTTTTTTTTAAACATTGCAGAATTTTTTTTTTAAACCTTTAAAAAACTTTCTGTACCCAAGCTATACTTTCTCAACAAATGAACCCGAGCAAAACCCTATAAAAACCCACGTTTTCCCCGAGATTTCCCCATCTTCACCTTGCTTCGAGTAAAAATCGAATTTCCCCGAACACATACCCGAGCACAAACCTACCAAAACCCAACTCTTCTTCTTCCCCAATTCCTGATACACCAAACCACGCGTGCACGGTGCACCTCTAACCAACCATCACCGATCAAGTCACCATCCATCACCAAGTCAACGCTGGGCCCCCAAGCTTCCCAAGCACCCAGAAATCCAAATTTTCCTTTAAGTCGAAATCGAGCATTACGTGCTAAGCTGGAACCAATCCACCCATCGGAAAAACCCTCGTCCAAACGATCTTGCACACCAGAGTCCACGAAATCTTGATCGCAGCTTCGACGAACTTCAATTCACCCTTTCCCATTTGTGCGATCGGCCGAAACGCATCAAGATTGGCGCAGTTCTTTCCCAAACCCAAGCGAGTAAACTAGTTTTAAAAACCCTAAAACATCAATTTCCCATTACCACAATCAACGGAAAAATATCCAAGTATTTTTCCCATGGTCACTGACCTCTATCCATGCTTCACTTCGAATTTCAAGATTAATCTTAACCCCAATCACCAAGAATTGACAAAATTAACAATTTCGTTAAACTCTAAAATTTGCGACAATACTTAACTTAAAAATTAAAATCTTGACAATAAAATTCATTACGTTCTGGCACTAACCAGGGTATGTAAGTAAAACTTGAAACTAAGATACTTGAATTTTCTGATCTATGATGGTTCCATTGTAAATAAACCATTTCACAGTGTTTACTTGATATTTTTTCTGAAAAATATTTTTTTCCTTCTTAAAATTAGCATTTCTTGGTTATACATATCTTTTTGTTTAGAAATTAAGTCTTGAAATCATCTAGATGGGATGATTTTTGAATTCTATAACAGGTTTCACAATCTTGTAACCAAGAATAAGGTCAGATGAATATGCACAAGCAAATTAACATCCATGCAAAACATACTGACATAGTTATTAACTAAACAAATATATCTCAAGCATCAACTCAACTATCAAAAACATATAAATGAGTTCGAATATGTTTGCTCACTTGTTTCCTGAAGAAAACTAGAGCCTGGAAATTTCAATTTTTGGTCAGGACTTGATTTTCCCTTTTAATTTGCATCCTGACTTTGATACTTGAATTATGATGAGCTGCAGCTTTGATTTGAGTTTTGAACTGAATCTACTGCATGCTTAAACTCAGGTTGAACTTGAAAACAAGCCTTGACTTTGAATTTGGCTTTGAAGATTAATTGTTTGTATTCCTTACAGGTTTGATCTGAAACTTGAATTACAACTTGTTTGCTTTATTTCCTTTCTTTTATGAACTAAAATTTGCGTGCAAGCTTCCAGATTGTACTTGATGTTTGGTTCCGTTTGAATTGATTAGCTTGCTTCCAGGTTTTAGAAACTGAAAGTAAACTTTCTTGAATCCATGCTTTTGTTTTCTGATATTTGTTTTAATTGAATTTGTTTACTTCAGATTTTTGAAGACTTTTGTTTTTTTTTTCCTTCTTCTGAGAAAACAGAAAATAACCTGGCCCATTGTCTTATATATGTTTTATAAAATGTTGATATTTTAAATTTTTAAAAGAAAATTTTGTTTTGCCACTTGTATAAGATCCTTACACTTGTTATTATTTAAGTTAATATTCTTACAAATGTCATTTGTTACTTAAATTATGTTTAAGTCCTTAAGAAAAAAAATGTAATCTAAACCTCTACTTTAATTAAATTTATGAAACATGCTTTTTATAAATTTGTTATAAACCCTTGTTTTATTTTAATTTACAACTTTGTTTACATATTTAAATTTATGTTTAAATCCCTTTATTAATAGTTTACAAATGTTGAAACAATTATTTAATACCTTCTTGTGTTTATTTTTATACTTATACAAATTAAAATTTAAACCTTATTTTAAATTAATTCATGCATTTGCATTTAAACTTTATTTTATTTACAAATCATGTTTTAACTTAAATTATGAATTTATATCATAATTATGTGATGTGTAAATATTCTTTTATATTTTACATTCATGAATATACAACTTTTTTTTTTCAAAATCATGTTTTCTTGTTTTATTTTCAAAAGATAGTTTCAATTGCTTATACATATATATTTTAAAATTTGTATCATATTTCAACTATTGTACATTTAAATAAGTATTTATTCATATACATAAGTAAATAAATATGTGTGTGTATATATATATATATATTGTGTTAGCTTTTAGAAATTTACCATATTAAATTCAAATATACTTTCAAAATACATATCACATATGTATGAATATATATTGGAAAACAAATCTTTATAAGTTGAAAATATAATGTAAATTAAATGGAAAACAAATATTGTTATTCAAAATAAAATGTTTATTAATTGAAAATAAATTTAAACTAAATTTGTAAATATAAACAAATAACAGAACATATTTTTTATTGATCTTAAAAATTTTATAATTCTATTTATAATCAAAAATATTTATTTATCCCAGAAATTTCTAATTAATTCACATATAGATTCATAGTTGAATTTCCAAAAATTAAATTAATAATCAAATTATCCTGGGTAAAATTCAGGGATGTTACAGACTTCCCCCCTTAAGAAAATTTCGCCCTCGAAATTTGAAAGTAGGGAGATAATCAAGAATGGATTCACAAAGATAGTTAGACAGTTTCCATATCAAATTGGGTATCTATTCTGCATTTGGCTTACCAAATCAAAATATTAATAATTGATACAAGAACGAATCAGGATACTCGGGTCACCAGATCTACGAGTATACAGGGATATGGATTAGTTCAAAAGATAACTAACCACTCGTAGAATCTACCAAAACCCAACGGAATAAACAGATATATGGATGCAATCCAAAACCTTTATTTTTAAACAACCAAAATATACTTATCAACCATAACAACCAAAGCAAACAATTCATACAAATAATTCTGACCCATCTGGAGTTTGTGTCCCATGTAAAATCAAAGCTTCTTCCTGGATCTACCAGGAACTATCAAAGAATTGAAAAGACGAATCAAAGGGGATTGATAGAGAAAGTTGTTTCCGCTATTGCAGGGTATCGACCATTTGTAGTCGTACTCCCCTGTCCCCTATCTCGTCCTCTTCTTGCACTCATACTCACTATCAGTGAATAGTAAGAGAATTTACTGAGGCATTCGAACGGATATCTTAGGGATATACTCATTCTAGGGTATACTTCACCCTATCTCTAATGAGCTACTTAATGTGTTATACTCCTGAGCTAAAGTTTCAACCTTCAGCTCCGATACCAATTTGTCACGATCCAAATTCCAGCGTTTGAAAATCGACATCCGTACCCCACTTGTACTTGAATGCCGCAGAGTCAATCGTTGAAATTTGAATTGTGCCGGAGCTTATAGCACACTTAAGTAAACAACACAACGGAAGAAAAAGAAATGAAAATCATTGATATACAACATTTGATACAACAATGATAAAATATGAATAAATATCAGAGATACAAGATAACAATGCTACATCGGAATAACAAATGAACTAGCAGTGGAACCAAAAACTCCAAACAGCAACTGCAACTCAAATCCAATGCTCCAAAGCCAAACTCCAAACCACAAGCTCGAACCACCATCTCATTTCACCCAGATAAGCAATTCTCGGCCATGAATCCAAAGACTCCAACATCCAAGATTCCCACAGAATGTCAGAGAGAAAGCTAAAAGCTATTGAACCGATATATACTATCTGAAAAACCCAACTCTAGACTGCCCATGTGGAAAATAGTGGGCACCCAGAGTTTAGGAAGGAACAATAAACTCCGGGTCATTCATGGGACTGGTGTGAGCAAACGAAAACATTTGGTCTTTTAAAAACAAACAAAGAAGTTAAATTTGAAATCCGCAATGCATTTTAGAAAATGAAACTACCATAAGGCCTCCCGCCACACACACAATGCAAACGCAGTCTTGGAGGAGATTTCTCCTTGTGACCGTCAAAAATGCTTGATAAGCGAAAACCATCTGATATTATTATTAGTGCATAGTGGAAAACATTTCAAAAGTATAATATTAATCTTAGCCTGCATACGTACCATTATAGTATGCCTACTATAGCTACCATGTTAGATGGCAGGTTCTACAACTAAAACCGTACAAGGCGTGTATTGAAGAATGGATTTCCAACAATGGTCAGGCGAAGGAACTTCCTGGGCCACATGGGTACGCCTCTGGAGGGATGCCCCGAGAACCTAACCGGATCTCTGCCAACACAAGGCCGGGTTACCTCTATAACTAGGTAACTACTGACACGAGTATGCCATCCCCCGGTCGTAACCAACCGTTATCCGGGGCCCCAACATCAATCACAAAGGAATATATATTTGCGATATCCACATAAGTTAAGTATCTGGGCTCCATACCATGATACCACTTCTATCCAGAAGGAAATGCACATACCCAAAAGGGCGCTACCCCCAATAACCTTGCTGCATCTTTCCTGTTTCGACCATTACCGGGTTGTGAGGTACAACGAAGTCTCTTCCAAAAAGCTACGCTTTTTACAAAAGCCATGCTTTGATCATCTAATGATAAAAAATGATCATCAATGCACATCAGCACTTAGCGTGCCACACTACCAAATTGGGAGTATATCACTGATAACTTCAACTACATAACCTCTGAGCTCGTACGTCTCAGCGAAGGGTGTTAAGCTAAGAGAATAAATTCTCCGCCACCAACAGATATGTATTTGAAAGAAATCGGCTTTATATCTCAAAGTGTAGTGTCAGACACACGACCATACAAGTCTGTTCCGGGTTCGAACAGTGCCGAAGGCACTTCCGAAGAAGCCCTTGCAAATCCGGATAATCCCTAATCACGTCCAGATTTCCCATCACAAAGGGTGATCAAATCTCTATACCGGGGGACAGTCGGTGCAGAGACATTCGATGGGTTATCCTTTCATTTTCAAAAAATATCCGGTCTTCGCTACCGGTCTTCAAATGCTATCCATATACGTCGTATCATTATTCAGAATGGGTTATATGACACAAAGGTCCTCTCCCGGCTAAACCGAATAATGAGCACGATATTTAAAATCATATGGATAATGGGATTTTTGTTAAGTCGCAACTTTAAACCCAAAAATATTCTTTCAAATGGTTAAACAAATTATCATTTATAAATCTTTTTAACCAAAAAGATTCATTTCAAAAACCTTCAATGGTTTTAACAATTTCCATACTTAAATCTTTTAAACAAAAGATTCCCTTTTAAATCCCTTTTCAATTTTTAAACAAGGTTTACCAATCCTTGACAAAGATTCATTTGCAAATTTCAAAACAATTCTATTTCAAATTTGATTGACTCATCCGTCTTTAAATTAAAGACTCATTTCATAGCTTTCAAAACAGTTCTCGTTTCAATCTTTTGTATATATAAAAGACACATCATTTAAAATCTTCTTCAATTTCAAATTAGGGTTTTACTATCTTTCACAAAATTCAATCATAGCTTTCAAAGCCATTCCATTTTGACTTTGAAATCATAATTTTGGAAATTCTTTCCTTATATAAAAACTATTGTTATTTGAAAACCACTTGTTCTCTTTCGAAAAACTCGATTTTATTTGCACGAGTTAAGGCCTTTCAAAACAACTCCATTTCAAATTCAAATTCTCAAAGTAATACTTTTAAAATGGTTTTAAATCCATATAAACTTATTTATAACTTCGTATAACATTTTTACGTCCTAAATACTAGATATAGAATTCAATATCAGATATTGAATTTCAATTTAAATCAAATTACTCAGATTTCCTGTGACGACCCGATATTTTTAACAGTTTAAATTGGAATAATAAATTGATTTTAAATATTTAAACGTTAATTGTAAACTTGACCCCCGAATATTAATATTTACTTGATAACTAAATTTTTGAGTTATATAATTTGAAATAGAGTAAAATATTGAATATAGAATTTTAAGCCTGTTAATAACAATTTGAAGGCTTATAAAATTTATAATGATAGGACTGAAGATAATAGAATGGTTGGAATCTAATTTAAAGGTGATTTGTCAGTTTTAATAATATATCGTGTAAATCGATAGTTTACAATATACTATCTACACCATCTCTGTTTTATTTATATTTATGTATGCTTTTAAATAATACAAAAGGTATAAGTATGTATACATTTATAAGTATAGGAAAAGTGGCATGACATGGTGAAGACAAGTAGCATAATATGGACCATACACCTATCTTAAGATGAAATAGAATTATGACACATAACCCTGTTAGGTGTCCATGTGTAGAAACATCTTAAGACACCTAAGTAGACATGTGTCAACATTCTAAAGCCTGTGCAAAGAGAAGTAGACAAGTGTCCAAAACTAAAATTACCAAACTAGCCTTGAAAATTACTATGTAAAAGGGTGGAAATGTTCACTTATTTTTCTTTCATTCACAAAACAAAAACAAAAGTAAGATAAAGTGAAAAAGCTTGGAGAAAGCCAAGGAAAAAGAGTCAAGGCAAATATACAAGTTTAAGGTGAGAAAACCTATTTAAATTTCTAGTATTCATGTTATTCTTGAAGAGATGATAGTTGTAAGTAAAAGTGGCTCGGTTCTATCAAAAACGCAGCTTAGTAATTTGACCATAACTTTTTCAATTCTTAATGAAATTTAGATTTCTTGGATGTTCTGAAAAGGTTTTTTCATGTGTTAAAACTTTTATGTTTTGTGTTTTCTGTAATTTGGATGTTAGCTATGTCAAAATTGAATCTTTCTACTGTAATCCCGAAAGCAAAACCAATATTAGCTCTGTGCTTAAGGCTGAAACTAAATTGGCCATAACTTCTTCATTTCTCAACCGATTTCGATAAATTTAGATGTTTCAGAAAGCTTAGACTTTATTCTAAAACTTTTAAGTTTTGAGTTTTTCAAAATTTCGATGTTATCTTGGCCAAAATTATAATTGTTTGTCACTGTCCCGAGACAAAATGACAGAAGTTATGAAATTCAAATCTCAGAATTGTTTTATCCATAACTTTTACAATTCTTATCGGAATTCGGTAATTTTTAATGTTCCAGAAAGATTAGAAACTAAGATACAACTTTTTATTTATTCAGTTTGCCTGATTTCGATGTTTTCTATGCTATAATTGCAATTGTTGGTCGTTGTGCTGCAAATGTATAAGTTCAGGCTAAGCTTAATATTTTTAGTAAAATGGTCATAACTTTTGAACCGTTGATCCAAATGAGATGATCTTGGTCATTCTGGAAAGGTAACAGAAAGGCCTATAACTTTTGTTTGTATCATTTTCTAAAATTCATTGACTAATATGTTGAAAAACCTCTTGCAAACTCTCTGTCCTGTTGTTGTAGAGTACTCAGTGTCTTGTGCAAACCTGAGCTAGTATTTTGTGTATAACTTTTGCGTTTCTTATCCAAATCCTATAATTTTTAAAGTTTTGGAAACTGCAGGAAGAATGTGATAACTTTCTTTTATATCACTTTTTAAATTTGGCCATCTATATATACGAAATTGAGGTGCAAGCTCGGGTTACATTTCTGCCTGAAATGAACATGTTTGTTTCTAAGAAAAGGGCCTTACTTGTTAGATTTTTGTCATCGATTTGATAAACAATTTGATGGGTTTCTTTTCATGGTGGTTGAGTATACTAAGTAAATTACTTTAAAGAAGTATTTTTCACACAGAAGGATTAATCGATGATGCGGTATAAGACCATAGATAATTTAGTGAGTTTGTTAATGGAAACTAAGAAGTTAATTAAGATGAGTAGTTAATGATTGTGAACAATTAATATAATATAAGCAATTAAAGGTTAATTAAATTCTAGAGTAATTAATAATTTGAAATAATAAATGATTTATTAAGGTAGTTAATCAATGTAGTTAATAGAATTTACTAATAAAAGAAGTCGAAGAAAATTACTTAATATCTTAAACCAAAGGGGTAATTATTGGTAATTACTTAATTGAGGATTAATTACTTGTTTAATCAGTGTAACAAAATTTATGGAGGGTTAGTAAATTTATGAGCATGATTAATTCAAGGATTATTAATCAATGTAAGTGATTATAAGTTAATGAATCTGAGAACTTAGTCCAAGTGGATAAGTTAAGATGAATAACGATGGGTTGACTAATTAAATTGATTTGGAGTTAATAAATGTAAATGAAGGAATCTAAGTGATTGAGGTTTGAAAATTCAATTAGAATCAATTGAATTGATTTGTGTGATTAAGCTTTGCTTATGATTGGTTGAATGGTATTGGATGCTTTGAATGTGTTGATATCTCTGATATGAAATGTTGTGTATTTCATTTGGATAACTTAGGTTGATAATATGAGTTTCGAAGAGACCGGGGTCGGGTATTGGGAAATACCCGAAACCACTTCGAATTTTATAAATTGATTTGTGAAATCAATAGGCTAGAATGAAGTGATTTAAGTGAATTGGATTATTTTATCTAAGTTTGGTACTTAGAAATTGATGCGTGGAATAAGTGATGTCTAAAATAAATTATGGCTTTGTGAATTGATACGAGTACCCGGGTTTTAATTCAGTTGTATGCTTTGGTATTACATGTTAGATGGGTTTACTCACGCTGGTTTCCAGCCTGACCCGGGTGTTACTTTGGTGTAATGCTCGGGTCAGACCGAGTATTACAGATTTTCAGGTAGGTACGTTCTAGAGCTCAGGAGACGAGCTGGATGGCAAGTACGTATAGAGTGTTTCCACTGCAGTATATGATTATATATCTGAGACATGATTTGTATATGATCAGTGACTGTATATATGTGTACCTCTGATGTATTAAAGTGTAATCAACAGATAAAATATTCTTTTGTAAACTGTTATTATTTATTATATTTTATCCGCTGCGAATGTGAGATTTTGGTGTTCTGTTCTTCTTCTTCTTCTATCTCTTTCTTCTTTTCCATAACTATTTGAAATTTTCGGGTTCGAAAATTTCGGGTCGTTACATTTGGTATCAGAGCTGAAGGTTAAGCGAGAACCTTGGCTCTGATGGGATTACTCATTAATGATAGGGTAAGTGGTACCCTAGAATGAGTTGAGTGAATATATATATATGAGAGAGCGTACTTGTTATTTTCTTATATAAAGATTTTAAATGATTTTATATAAGAATATGTATTGATATATATAAAAAGCAATATTTCTTTCAAATAAATATAAAGGGAATTGGTTGTTAAAATTATTGAAATTAAATTGAGAAGTAATAGAACACAACCAAACTAAAATTGAAATTTAATAAAGATAAGTTTGAAATAAATTCAAACTGAAATTAAATCTTGAAATTGGGAAAGGTTTCAGGATAAGGATAATCAATTAATTTATGTAATTTATTAAACTTTATTTAATGAGATTAATTAATGGATAATAATTGTAATTGATAAATAAGAAGGAGTTACTTGATGAAGTAGCTAGAGGTAAGTAATTTAAGGGACAATTTCTTAATGAAGGTAATTAAGAAATAAGTTAATTACCGAATGTGATTAATTAATGATGTAATTAATTTAAAGAAATAACAAATAATATTATTTAATGCATTTGAATAAATGGTCCTATTTCAAACAAGAGTTGTTTGAAAATTTAAAAAGAAATTTGTTTTGAATTTAAACCAAAGGTGGTTTAAAATTTTAAAGTATAACTTGGTATGTAAAAGAAATTAATATGTATACATGTGGATATACGTAATATCAAAGGTGGTTGGAAATAACTCTAAATGGTGAGTTTTGAGTTTGAAATAAGATGTGATACCCAAGGTGATAGTTTTTTTTTGAACTTAATAAGTGGGAAGATTATTTATGAGAAGTTTAAAAATTGAAATGGAAGTTCAAATTGGGTAAGGTTGACTGGATTAAGTGAATTGAGTTTAAATGGAGAAAAAGTTAAATAAGTTGGAATGATCAACCTGATTTGGAAATTCGAAGATGAAATTAAGATTTAACTTGGGAAGTTAAATGGTTAATCTGAACGGGGTGTTTGTGTGATCTCAAATGGGTTTGAGATCTGGAATTTGGAATTTGATGGATGTTTTAGAATGGAATTTTGAAATTTGGACTCAGAATTGAATTGTTTAAAAACTTTAAAGGAAAATTGATTTAAAGGAATTAAATCAACATTTTAAGTATTAACTCAAATTTATATATAATTCGAGATGGTTTAAATTTGGAATTTGAATTGGTTCAAATTGAATTTGATTTGAAGTAATTGAAAGTGTGATTGAAGATGCATGAGTATAAGATTCAAATGGAAAATTTGAATTGGATTGATTTGAATAATTAGGAATTGTAGTCAAAGTTTAATAGTTTTAAATTCAAATGGAATTTGAATGGAATTTGGGAGGAAATCAAGAATAATTCAGCTTGTTGTGGAAATGGAGTTTGAAATTTGGATTAATTCAAACTGGAGTTGAAATGAATTGAAATTGGAACTATTTCAATTGAAATTTATTTGAATTAGTAGGATCAAGGTTGAATAAAGTTAAATTTGGAAAGAAACTGAGGAATTCAACTTGAATTGGGTTAAATAGATTTCAATGGAAATTGAAGTTATTTAAATTGGAATGGGGTCAATTTAAATGGAAGAGGACATTTAAATTGAATTGATTGGGAAAGAAGATTGGGGAGTGAACAGTTTTGACTTTGGACTATTTTTAATATAAACTGTTTTAATACAAACCTATTTTTCCAAGCTATTCATTATATATACAACCTTTCTTTTAAAAGCCAAACTATCTTATACTTGTTTTACAATTATTTTTGAAACTGTTTAACAATTTTCTAACTATTTTATAAACTAATTACTATTTTCAACTATTAATTACTATTTTATAGCTATTTTGGAATTATTTAAAATTTCTATGACATTTAACTATTTTCCAATTATTTTACAATTACTGAACTATTTTACAGCTATTTTACAAACTAGTAATTATTTTCCAACTACTTATCTATTTTCAAAAATAAAAATAAAAATTTCAAGCTATTTTCTAAATAAACTGGTCAGAGTTCAAACTGTTATTGGTTAAATACTCAATCGAGATAAGAATAGAGGTGATAATCCAAAGGGATTAAAGCAATTGTGAGTAAGTGAATGAAAATCAAAGTGAATGTGAATAAAAATGGAATTGATTTGGCTAATAACCAATAAAAAAAATACGTAGGGTGTACGTATGTTATTCTATTCGCATAGTGATTTGATCCAGATTCAAGCACAGAATTTCGAGATAGTTATATCGATCCGAGTGAGATTTTTCACTCGATTTTCGACGGCGAAACTGGATATGGATTGTTGATTAGTTCTGGATATTCTTTATCATAGTTAGACTATGCAAGGAGAATGACGGTTTCTGATCAAGAAACCAGATCTGTGTCCGCACTAGGAAGTCGGGTGGACGATACTAGTTCGGAAATGAAATTGTGTGATCGAGTGAGCGATCAGATTGGTATAACGTACGGATGATATGTGTACATTGTATGGATTTGAATGAAAATTATATTGAAAGGAGTAATCAAATTTGAATATTTGATTTTGAGTAAACAAAGTTAAATATCTTTGATTAATAAAATGAAACTCCCCTTGATGAATCTTTTGCCAGAAGAAAAGGGTTTTTGGAAATGTTTTGAAGTATAAAAGGAATTTTATACAAGTTTGAAATGATCCAAAGTTTTAAAAGATTTTATATATCTGAATATATATATATATATATATATATATATATAAAGGATCATATGAGGATTTTGGGAAAAGGTTTTGGGAACCTTTGGATTTGGATTTGGAAAGGCTTTTGATTTTTGGGTAAAATCAATATAAGAATTTGGAAAGCCTAGTTTGAGAATTATCGATTTTGGAATAATCGATTTGGTGTAAAGGAGCTTTGTATAAGATCATACTAGGTGTATGATTTAAAGATACGATATGTGTATAGTATAAAATGTTTTGATAATGGCTCTGGGGAAAAAGGCGCTCCCTTGAAATGAACTTCTCAGGAGTACCACCGGGTGGTGCTGCTTTGAGCCCCAAGGGGGGGGGGGTTCTAAAGTTGATCCTGTGAGGAGTCCGGACGAAACTAGTTCCTGGGGATTATGAGTAGAGTATACCATAGCGAAAGTCGTGTGTGTCGCTGAGAGCCAAGGTCTACGTTTGATTTTATATCGGTAGACTGCGACCTATGGTATAACATAGCGAAAGTCGTGTGTGCCGCTGAGAGCCAATAGTCTGCGTTTGATTTTATATCGGCAGACTGCGACCTATGTAGGAGTGGAGAGGTTTCATTTCGACAGCAAAAATCAGAGGCCGCTGAGAGCCTGCAGTTACATGGACTTTGGCTGCGACGGCAACGTAACCCTGGGTGTAACTGCGATCTGTTGTGTGGGTTCCATGGCGTAATCGAGAGGCCGCGGAGAGCCTGCAGTTACATGGACTTTTGCTGCGATGGCAACGTAACCCTGGAATGTAACTGTGACCATGGATGGGGGTGATGATTTCCAGAGCATTCTCACCAAAGATATATCCTATATTTTCAAAAATGTTTTCTATATTTTCAATAAAATTATTTTCTAAAGTATTTTCACTGGGTGTTAAAAATGGGTCTGCTAAGTACTTATAGATTTTCAGTTCTACGCCTGATCAACGTATGACTGAATTTCTGTGAGAATAAGGATGGACTGTTTGAGACATCGAGTTATAAGAAATACGTTTTATAAAATATTATCCGAATTTAAAGGCATTTCTAAATTTTAATAATTAAAAGGGAAATCCAAACAGGAATTATAAAATAAGAACTCGAGAAAATTTAATGAAGTAAGTTTCTTTGTAATAAAAGTTGGAAGTAAGGTAATAAATAATTATTTGATAAAGTATGTTAATAAAATTTTACTCGATTAAACAAATGGATTGTAAATTAATAATGGAGTTTGGAAATGAATTCGAATTTGTCAATAGAATTCAACTTGGATTTGATAATGAATTAAATAAGAAGAGATGTTGTAGAAATAAAATAGAGTTGGATTGGAAAAGCGACGGTTTGAATTACAAATAAAATTCAAACGTGATATGAATAATATTTAACGAAAGTTGCAAGTAAATTGAGAATGGCTTTTTATAAATAAAATAAATTCTTAAATGAATTAAGAAAGTGCAATATAAAATGAGTTAATGGAATTAAATAATAAATGGACGAAGTCTGATTGAATTAAAAAAAAAATTCATTAGCGACAAAAAGATCTCAAATTTGAAACTTAAAGTGAATTAGTAGATGAAACTAATATGAACCAGTTATAAATGAAGGATAAAATTTAATATTCAAAATTGAAATAAATTGAATTCGTATGAAAAAGGAGAAAACTAGTTGGCATAGAAGAAGATGTGAAAACCTATATAAGGAAAGGTAAAAAGGGATTTGAAAGGTTACGATTGGATATTGTTGTTAAATAGAATACGCAGCTATGAAAGGAAAAAGAAATTGGATTTGATTCCAAAAGATAAATGTGAATGGCCCGACAAAAAGGTATGTATTTAAAATTCTGTATGGAATTGGATTGGGTTTTGATGTGGCCACTTAGCATTTTTTTTCTTTTAGAATTTGGGAGCCCGTAGAGGCCTTTTGTAGTAGTACCGAGCTAGCCGCGCAAAGGAGACGCTGGCAAACCTTTTCGGAAATTTAGAGAGTTAGAAAAAAAATTGAGAAAATTTCGATAACTCAAAATTGGTTTTAAATTGAAATTTAAAGGATTGAGCAAAAGGGTATTGCGCGAAAACTATAGAAGCTTTTAGGAAGTTGATTAAGGTTAAGTGTCTTTAATAAAAGATAATTGGTAGAATGTTGAATTGTGGGTTTTGGGAAAAGTAAACGGGTTTCGAACCATTCATCCTAACTATAAATTTCGAGGACGAAATTCTTTTAAGGGGGGAGGAATGTGACGACCCGATATTTTTAACAGTTTAAATAGGAATAATAAATTGATTTTAAATATTTAAACGTTAATTGTAAACTTGACTCCCGAATATTAATATTTACTTGATAATTAAATTATTGAGTTATATAATTTGAAATTGGGTAAAATATTGAATATAGAATTTTAAGCCTGTTAATAACAATTTGAAGGTTTATAAAATTTATAATGATAGGACTGAAGATAATAGAATGGTTGGAATCTAATTTAAAGGTGATTTGTCAGTTTTAATAATATATCGTGTAAATCGGTAGTTTACAATATACTATCTACACCATCTATGTTTTATTTATATTTATGTATGCTTTTAAATAATACAAAAGGTATAAGTATGTATACATTTATAAGTATAGGATAAGTGGCATGACATGGTGAAGACAAGTGACATAATATGGACCATACACCTATCTTAACATGAAATAGAATTATGACACATAACTCCATTAGGTGTCCATGTGTAGAAACATCTTAAGACACCTAAGTAGGCATGTGTCAACATTCTAAAACTTGTGCAAAGAGAAGTAGACAAGTGTCCAAAACTAAAATTACCAAACTAGCCTTGAAAAATACTATGTAAAGGGTGGAAATGTTCACTTATTTTTCTTTCTTTCACAAAACAAAAACAGAAGTAAGATAAAGTGAAAAAGCTTGGAGAAAGCCAAGGAAAAAGAGTCAAGGCAAATATACAAGTTTAAGGTGAGAAAACCTATTTAAATTTCTAGTATTCATGTTATTCTTGAAGAGATGATAGTTGTAAGTAAAAGTGGCCCGGTTCTATCAAAAACGCAGCTTAGTAATTTGACCATAACTTTCTCAATTCTTCATGAAATTTCGATTTCTTGGATGTTCTGAAAAGGATTTTTCATGTGTTAAAACTTTGATGTTTTGTATTTTTTGTAATTTGGATGTTAGCTATGTAAAAATTGAATCTTTCTACTGTAATCCCGAAAGCAAAACCAATATTAGCTCTGTGCTTAAGGCTGAAACTAAATTGGCCATAACTTCTTCATTTCTCAACCGATTTCGATAAATTTAGATGTTTCAGAAAGCTTAGACTTTGTTCTAAAACTTTTAAGTTTTGAGTTTTTCAAAATTTCGATGTTGTCTTGGCCAAAATTATAATTGTTTATCGCTGTCCCGAGACAAAATGACAGAAGTTATGAAATTCAAATCTCAGAATTGTTTTACCCATAACTTTTACAATTCTTATCGGAATTCGGTAATTTTTAATGATCCAGAAAGATTAGAAACTAAGGTACAACTTTTGCTTTATTCATTTTTCCTGATTTCGATGTTTTCTATGTTATAATTGCAATTGTTGGTCGCTGTCCTACAAATGTATAAGTTCAGGCTAAGCTTAATATTTTTAGTAAAATGGTCATAACTTTTGAACCGTTGATCCAAATGAGATGATCTTGGTCATTCTGGAAAGCTAACGGAAATGCCTATAACTTTTGCTTGTATCATTTTCTAAAATTCATTGACTAATATGTTGAAAAACCTCTTGCAAACTCGTTGTCCTATTGTTGTAGAGTACTCAGTGTCTTGTGCAAACCTGAGCTAGTATTTTGTGTATAACTTTTGCGTTTCTTATCCAAATCCTATAATTTTTAAAGTTTTGGAAACTGCAGGAAGAATGTGATAACTTTCTTTTGTATCACTTTTTAAATTCGGCCATCTATATATATGAAATTGAGGTGCAAGCTCGGGTTACATTTCTGCCCGAAATGAACATGTTTGTTTCTAAGAAAAGTGCCTTACTTGTTAGATTTTTATCATCGATTTGATAAACAATTTGATGGGTTTCTTTCCATGGTGGTTGAGTATACTAAGTAAATTACTTTAAAGAAGTATTTTCACACAGAAGGATTAATCGAGGATGCGGTATAAGACCATAGATAATTTAGTGAGTTTGTTAATGGAAACTAAGAAGTTAATTAAGATGAGTAGTTAATGATTGTGAACAATTAATATAATATATGCAATTAAAGGTTAATTAAATTCTAGAGTAATTAATAATTTGAAATAATCAATGATTGATTAAGGTAGTTAATCAATGTAGTTACTAGAATTTACTAATAAAAGAAGTCGAAGAAAATTACTTAATATCACAAATCAAAGGGGGTAATTATTGGTAATTACTTAATTGAGGATTAATTACTTGTTTAATCAGTGTAACAAAATTTATGGAGGGTTAGTAAATTTATGAGCATGATTAATTCAAGGATTATTAATCAATGTAAGTAATTATAAGTTAATGAATCTGAGAACTTAGTCCAAGTAGATAAGTTAAGATGAATAATGATGGGTTGACTAATTAAATTGATTTGGAGTTAATAAATGTAAATGAAGGAATCTAAGTGATTGAGGTTTGAAAATTCAATTAGAATCAATTGAATTGATTTGTGTGATTAAGCTTTGCTTATGATTAGTTGAATGGTATTGGATGCTTTGAATGAGTTGATATCTCTGGTATGAAATGTTGTGTATTTCATTTGGATAACTTAGGTTGATGATATGAGTTTCGAAGAGACCGGGGTCGGGTATTGGGAAATACCCGAAACCACTTCGAATTTTATAAATTGATTTGTGAAATCAATAGGCTAGAATGAAGTGATTTAAGTGAATTGGATTATTTTGTCTAAGTTTGGTACTTAGAAATTGATGTGTGGAATAAAATTATGGCTTTGTGAATTGATATGAGTACCTGGGTTTTAATTCAGTTGTATGCTTTGGTATTACATGTTAGATGGGTTTACTTACACTGGTTTCCAGCCTGACCCGGGTGTTACTTTGGTGTAATGCTCGGGTCAGACCGAGTATTACAGATTTTCAGGTAGGTACGTTCTGGAGCTCAGGAGACGAGCTGGATGGCAAGTACGTATAGAGTATTTCCGCTGCAGTATATGATTATATATCTGAGACATGATTTGTATATGATCAGTGACTGTATATATGTGTACCTCTGATGTATTAAAGTGTAATCAACAGATAAAATATTATTTTGTAAACTGTTATTATTTTGTTATATTTTATCCGCTGCGAATGTGAGATTTTGGTGTTCTGTTCTTCTTCTTCTTCTATCTCTTTCTTCTTTTCCATAACTATTTGAAATTTTCGGGTTCGAAAATTTCGGGTCGTTACATTTCCAATCTTTATTAAGTTATTCAAAATAACTTTCATTTTTTTTCTTCACTTTAAACCCAATTCATTTTCAAAATCATTTGAACTAAAAATTCAAATTCAAAACTATATTTTTTTTTAGAAATCTGTGACTTAACCGATTTCCACGTGCAGTCCATATTTGTGTGTGTATAAGTGTGGTCTAGGGTTTACACACAATAGTGCAACAACAATCATCACATCACAGATTAAAACGCAGAAAAATCAATAAGAGATATAAGCTATAACGCTTATCTTCAATCACAGATTCATAGATAAAGTAAATTTATCAATAACAAGGATTCACTAATATGATTCGATGTGGGTTTCGGGTAACCAACTGGAATCCGACTCCCTGTCGCACCGAAATTCAAATGTCGTTTACGGGTCCAGGGTTTTTATATTCATATAACAATATATTCAACACAACTGCAACTCAGCACAAAACATTGCAAAGCATCACAACACATATCAAATATATCAATCCATCACATAACATCCAATAGAAATCAGACATCTATAACCAAGATGAATAATTTGAGTGGGTTTTTTCTTTAAAAACATTTTTATCAACCACATAATTACTTTCATTAGTAATTAATTTTCATTAACTACAATTGATTAAGTCTTAATTACCTTTATTAATTAATCATTTCTAAATTAATTATCTAAATTAATTAACCCTTAATTGTAATTAATTAAATCTTAATTACTTATTCCTTAATTAATTACTTTAATTAATAAACCCCTAATTATTAATTAATTAAATCTTAATTAATTATCCTTAATTGATTAATTAATAGATTTATTATCCCTTAATTAATTACAATAATTAATTACTCCTTAATTAATAATGATTTCTTAATCACTTTCAATTAATTAACCTTAATTAATCATTCTTGATTTAATTACCTTAATTAATTAACCACATTTCTTAATTATTCTTTAAAGTAATTAACTCTTAATATTGAAAAATCAATCTTTAAGATTTAATTACCTTCCCTTAATTACTTTGACTAAGTAGTTATTATTTCTTATTAATGGTCAAATTATTATCAAAAGTATTTAAAAGAAAAACAATCTACTTATTTTACTTTTAAAAACTTTTATATTTCAAAATATAAAAACTTGTTCAAAACTAAACTTTGAAACAAAATAGTTTTATAAGTAAAAACTTGTATAACCTTTGTCTTAAAACTTAAATTAAATACAAAATAATATTTTCTTTGTTTCAAAAACATTTTTTTTAAAACATTGCAGATAATTTTTTATTTATTTTAAACCTTTAGAAAACTTTCTGTACCCAAGCTATACTTCCTCAACAAATGAACCCGAGCAAAACCCAATAAAAACCCACGTTAGCCCCGAGTTTTCCCCGTCTTCACCTTGCTTCGAGTAAAAATCGAATTTCCCCGAACACAAACCTGCCAAAACCCAACTCTTCATCCTCCCCAATTCCTGATACACCAAACCACGCGTGCACGGTGCACCTCCAACCAGCCATCACCAATCAAGTCACCATCTATCACCAAGTAAACGCTGGGCCCCCAAGCTTCCCAGCACCCAGAAATCCAAATTTTCCTTTAAGTCGAAATCGAGCATTACGTGCTAAGCTGGAACCAATCCACCCATCGGAAAAACCACTCGTCCAAATGATCTTTCACACCAGAGTCCACGAAATCTTGATCGGAGCTTCGACGAACTTCTATTCACCCTTTCCCATTTGTGCGATCGGCCGAAACGCCTCAAGATTGGTGCAGTTCTTTCCCAAACCCAAGCGAGTAAACTAGTTTTAAAAACCCTAAAACGTCAATTTCCCATTACCACAATCAACGGAAAAATATCCGAGTATTTTTCCCATGGTCACTGACCTCTAGCCATGCTCCACTTCGAATTTCAAGATTAATCTTAACCCCAATCACCAAGAATTGACAAAATTGACAATTTCGTTAAACTCTAAAATTTGCGACAATACTTAACTTAAAAATTAAAATCTTGACATTAAAATTCATTACTATCTGGCACGAATCAGGGTATGTAAGTAAAACTTGAAACTAAGATACTTGAATTTTCTGATATATGATGGTTCCACTGTAAATAAACTATTTCACAGTGTTTACTTGATATTTTTTTCCTTCTTAAAATTAGCATTTCTTGGTTATACATATCTTTTTGTTTAGAAATTAAGTCTTGAAATCATCTGGATGGGATGATTTTTGAATTCTATAACAGGTTTCACAACCCTGTAACCAAGAACAAGGACAGATGAATATGCACAAGCAAATGAACATCATGCAAAACATACTGGCATGGTTATTAACTAAACAAATATATCCCAAGCATCAACTCAACTATCAAAAACATATAAATGAGTTCGAATATGTTTGCTCACTTGTTTCCTGAAGAAAACCAGAGCCTGGAAATTTCAATTTTTGGTCAGGACTTGATTTTCCTTTTTAATTTGCATCCTGACTTTGATACTTTAATTATGATGAGCTGCAGCTTTGATTTGAGTTTTGAACTGAATCTACTGCATGCTTAAACTCAGGTTGAATTGAAAACAAGCCTTGACTTTGAATTTGGCTTTGAATATTAATTTTTTGTATTCCTTATAGGTTTGATCTGAAACTTGAATTGCAATTTGTTTGCTTTATTTCCTTTCTTTTATGAACTGAAATTTGCATGCAAGCTTCCAGATTGTACTTGATGTTTGATTCCTGTTGAATTGATTAGCTTGCTTCCAGGTTTTTGAAACTGAAAGTAAACTTTCTTGAATCCATGCTTTTGTTTTCAGATATTTGTTTTAATTGAATTTGTTTACTTCAGATTTTTGAAGACTTTTGTTTTTTTTTTGTTTTTTTTCTTCTTCTGCGAAAACAAAAAATAACCTGGCCAATTGTCTGATATATGTTTTATAAAATGTTCATATTTTAAATTTTTAAAAGAAAAAATTGTTTTGCCACTTGTATAAGATCCTTACACTTGTTATTATTTAAGTTAATATTCTTACAAATGTCATTTGTTAGTTAAATTATGTTTAAGTCCTTAAGAAAAAAAAATGTAATTTAAACCTCTACTTCAATTAAATTTATGAAACATGCTTTTTATAAATTTGTTATAAACCCTTGTTTTATTTTAATTTACAACTTTTTTTACATATTTAAATTTATGTTTAAGTCCCTTTATTAATAGTTTACAAATGTTGAAACAATTGTTTAATACCTTCTTATGTTTATTTTTATACTTATACAAATTAAAATTTAAACCTTATTTTAAATTAATTCATGCATTTGCATTTAAACTTTATTTAATTTACAAATCATGTTTTAACTTAAATTATGAATTTATATCATAATTATGTGATGTGTAAATATTCTTTTACATTTTACATTCATGAATATACAACTTTTTATTTTTTTTTCAAAATCATGTTTTCTTATTTTATTTTCAAAAGATAGTTTCAATTGCTTATACATATATATTTTAAACTTTGTATTATATTTCAACTATTTTACATTTAAATAAGTATTTATTCATATACATAAATAAATAAATAAATATGTATATATATATATATATATATATATTGGGTTAGCATTTAGAAATTTACCATATTAAATTCAAATATACTTTCAAAATACATATCACATATGTATGAATATATATTGGAAAACAAATCTTTATAAGTTGAAAATATAATGTAAATTAAATGAAAAACAAATATTGTTATTGAAAATAAAATGTTTATTAACTGAAAATAAATTTAAACTAAATTTGTAAATATAAACAAATAACAGAACATATTTTTTGTTGATCTTAAAAGTTTTATAATTCTATTTATAATCAAAAATATTTATTTATCCCAGAAATTTCTAATTAATTCACAAATAGATTCACAATTAAATTTCCAAAAATTAAATTAATAGTCAAATTATCCTGGATAAAATTCAGGGATGTTACAGTAATAACGCATGTGTTAGTTAATTTTAAATGGTTGACAAAACCTTTATATTTAATTTTCTATTTAGTAAATACATTATCTCAATTTATATTTATAAAATATTTTAAAGAAAATAATATAAAACAAATTACATACTAATAAAATCATATATATAGATATATTTGAAACTAAATTTATTTTAAGATAATTATCTTTTGAATTTCCAATTCAATTTAAAATCCACTCACATATATATACATACATATATATATATGTATGTATGTATGTATGTGTGTGTGTGTGTATACGCACACATTTAAACAAACAAAAATTTAATTTCTTTGAAAGTAATAATTTTTCTATTTAAAATCTACTTACATGTATGTGTGTGTATATATGTATATGTAAACAATCCATTATTATTTGTTTTAAAAGAATAATTTTGCAAATTTTGAATAATTTATAAAAGAGATTATCATATTTTAATTGCTTGAAATTTCCAGGATATCACAATTCAGGACAATCCTTCTACACTAGGTAGAGGCTCCCACATCGTAAAGCCTCTTTGGTCAACTTGTCGAAGCTATCATTGCTTCCTAAGATGATCACTCAACCCAATGATAAATTCTCCATCCTTTTCGCATGGAGTATCAATAGAGGAGAGGCCGTACATCGATATCTTATCGAATTCGGCCACATACTCCTACACAGACATATCGTCTTACTTAAAGTCAATGAACTCCCAAAACAACATAGACTTTTCAAAAGTCGAGATAAACTTCCTTCAAGATGAACTACGAATTATTCCTATGTAAAATGGTCCTCGGGAATCAAAGCTATAAAGGAATTCCATAAGTTCATTGTTCGTTCTTGGAGTCATGTAGAGGTCAACTGCCACCTCACGGTGTTTGTAACTCCAAGTCATCAACAAATATCATCCCATCTTTCACCTTAATAGTCAACTCCATTCCGAGGAATGGTTTGCTTCGTAGAGTGACGAAGTCTTTGTACAACTCAGCAAAGTCAACTCTAGGTGTTTGCACTTGAGCACCATAATTATTTAAAGCATCATAGACATTCCGGAATAATGATTCACACTATTTTAGCAAACATATTCTGTAAATAGGGGTTGGTGGTCCCCGATCCTTCCCACTCCTCAACTCTAGAGATGGAGTCAATAGCCACTTTCCTCATATGCTAGATCATTCTTAATCTACGATGAGAATGATTAGTCTCTCATAGAAAATGCGGTATCAATATTTCTCATGTGTGATACTATATATACTATTATATGGTTTTGAAAATCAACGTATATGACAAATATGTACTGTTCCGTATATAAGTATACTCTCGATTCAGTTTAGGGTGAGAACTAACCTATCTCAAACGAATCACGGTATCAACTAAGGTTAATTATGTAAAATAAGATCTGATATCAAATGGGGTGACCACCCTACACCAACGACATTCAATAAGATAGTGCGCTGTTGTCATGTCGATCGATGTAAAGCGACCATCAAGGTTTAAAAGTAAAATAAAACATCACATAACCTATAGTATTTCTCACAGCGCATGAATAAAATATGATATCATAGATAAAAAACAGGAGAGACGGTGATAGCTAAGTGATCCAAATATCAGAGTACAGATACGTAGAATTGTACATCATGAAAAAGAGTTTATACAACAAAATTAATCTGATATGACTGTCTCATAATAATATTTATAAGTAGCATGTGAAGTCTCCACAGTTTTGCACAGTGGAATAAGCGTAACAATCCATATATAATACGAGATAGCTCCATCCTGCTCATCCTCTTCCCAGCTACTGTATTGCACCTAGGCATACAATTTAGTCTACTTATTTTGGAGCACTCAAAATAATAAGAAGCAAAGCATTAAACCTTGAGCCGGACAACAATTTGGTGCGAGCGGTAAATGAATCACAAAATACTATACAAGTTGATATAGTAAGGAGCAAGGTATACAAATCATACCTGACCTGTTCCTGCAACCAAAGAGTTAGCAAATAATAACATAATATGCTACACTGCATATCATAAAAGTATAACACAACCAAGTTTGATAAAAGGTGTCTAGGTATGCCTATCTCCACTACCTATCTCCAATTAAAACCCTAGAGTCACATGTGTCTAGTGAAGCAACCACAACAGACATTGCATCCATCAAACAATATTAATTGTCACTCAGTGTACTCCGGATATATGATAACTCGTATGACCATTTTTTTGCCAGGGACTAATGGAAATCCTTATTTTTATTCATACTCTATTTTGGCCTAAAGTTGGTACTATACCCATTCTTTTGTTCTATGGTACATGGATCCATTCTTCAGATTTGGGGTAACCATTCTTTATTTTTCATGAGCGTCCTCATGATACCCCTACTTTGAGTATAAGAGAAAACACTCTGTTTATCAACGATCCCTTAGTATGCGCAATGTAGCCCTTCCTTTCTTCCATTTAACTTCCATTATCTTAGAGGAACCATTCTGCATTCCTCCACCTAACGACTCATTTCTTCATCTAGAAGTTATTATTAATGAAGCATTTGAATTTGCCACTTTATGACTCCTTTATTCATCAAGCTATTATCTTCAAAACCTAACTTCGTTCATCGTAAGTTACTATCTATAACATCCCTATTTGGAGGCCCGAAGCTAAGCGCTACAGATGCTGTAGTCATCTACAATATTAACTTTAGGTGACCAAATACAGTAATATTAATGGTATCCATAACATCAGAAGCATATGAATATGAAACAAAATCACCGATTTTACAAAACAACATTTCTGATTACATTTCATAAAACATGTTTCATATCCAGATTACATAATCCCAATCGTTTTCCAGGTTCAGATGAAATACAATTATTACGTAAATATGCCAAGAGTGACATAAAGATGCCCCTTGGTTGGCCAGAGTACTATATAGTCATATCTGAATTAATACAACATTGTAGAATAAAACAAAATAAAACCACTCCTAAATAGCTATCTGTCAGTCACCAACTCATCTTCGGAAGCTTTATTCACCAACCTACTAAAAAACTTGTAAATCTCAATGCTCAACCGACTCAATCATTTTGAGCACCCGAGAGTCTAAGGGGAAAAGCATAAACTTCAAGTCAGACATAAAGCCTGATGTGAATACATCTCGGTTATTTGATATTAAGTGTGACCACGCCGCTTAGCGGAATAGGTTCCCCCTCACTAATATCCTTTTCAAACATATCTTTTGCAAATCATAATCTTGCGACCAAAACTAGTTAAAACTGTAAAGATTTTTATGTAACTATAGATATTAGGTAACAAATGAACTATCTGTCTGAACGTTATAGTTTTGTTTCGATAACTACTGACCTTTGACTGACTCGGGTCTACCAGACAATATATAACAAGTTATATAACACCTGTTAGACACTCCTCTTCTAGATGTTCTATTTCAGACTTACCTTCTCCTAGGTTCACTTGATCTTAATGGTTTTGCGGGCTCATCAGTAACCTAATTCTGTACAAATATATATTCCATTCCGTGTGTAAACATAATTTTAGTCTTACCAATGACAACGTCCTACACATTGGAATTTTTTGACAAGATTAACTGGGCTAATAGCTAAGTATAGGGCACGACCCTATACCAGTCCCTGTATTCTAATATCTGAGCCATTTCACTCAGGGTAATATTCCCTTAAATTTTCCTCAAAAACCTTTTCTTCCGAATATTGATTTAAAACCTTTAAATCAAACATAAACAAGGAAAATGTATACTCTATGCTTTACTCGAAATAGCCTTGCCATGTTATACATACTTTACTTAAATCTTTATGGATGAAATCGTTAAACCTTTGAAAGCACCCCTTTCGAATCCATTGAAAGTACCCCCTCAAAACAAAGTAAACCCTTCTTTATAACCTAGGTTGAAAGGCCAAAACATTCCTTTCAAAACCATTCAATCTTCCTTTCAAAAAAAAATTAAATAACCTTTCCTATGAAAGCAATAAAAACTTAGAAATCCTTCTTTAAAATGATTAACATTGCCTTACGAAACCATTCGGGAACGTCCCCTTTGAAACCTTCATTTAAAACCTTTCGAACGCATCAAAACCTTTGTGAATAACAAACTTTTGAATGCATGTGGGTTCAACTTAAAACATGTGGAAACACCTTTCGAAACCTTTTAAAACCAAACCATTCGAAACCTTTGGATCTTACCTTTAACAGAGCAAAAGGGTCATTAAAACATTTAAGTTGAAAGCATTCCGAAAGCAATTCCTAGGTAAAGAAGTGGTGGCGTCAAAACCACCCTTCCGAAAGCATTGGAGAAGTGGCTTGGGTTTTAAAACAAAGCATACCTTTAGCAACCATTTTCTTTGAAAGATAGAAAATCAGCAGTTAAGGGTTTCGACCCCTTCGAAGCATTCGCTTAAAACAAAAGGCGTAACCCATTCGAAACCTTTCCTTTAAAACATTTGACTCGGCTGAAAGCCAACCAAGTTGAATGAACGGCAAGCACATCTTTCATTTAAAACAAAACAATGCTTCGACCTACTACGGAATCCCTAGTTTTGACCTCATACCTTCCGCCTAGTCCAATACGCCACGCATCAAATATTAATACAAGGCGCATTGTTTTCGGTAGTTATGGAGGCGGAGGAACTTAGTTAAAAGCCACCTAAGTCAGAAGCAAGGTACTAAAAGTGGCGAAACATATAAAAACATGTTTAAACTAATTTTTATCTTTTTAAATTAATCTTTTCAACTAACCTGCCGTATTTGTCAAAATTTAATTGGTTGCTAATTTTCTTTTGTAAAAGTGCGGCCAACATTTCAGAAATAGAAAAATTTCATTTATTTGCAAAATACATCTTCTTCTTTTATAGATATATAAACCATTTAAGTCCTATACCTTAAATAATTTTATATATTCATCAAAACACTTAGGAAAATTCTACAAAAAAATTTAAATCACTTTTAGTATGTTCTCTAATATATAATAATTTCAGACCCAAAACATAAATAATATAGCCGTAAATTATTTTACACCCAAATAAACATTTTCTTCACTAGAAAATTAATATAAAATCCATGTTAATTCAAAAAAATTTGAAAATTGAAACCTGTCTCTAAAATATCATTTCTGATCTAAACCCAAATTCGCAAGGCATTTGGATGTAATTTAATAGGTTTTTACATCAAAACATAACATAAAATCTACATGAACAAGCATAAATCATCAGCAAGCACATATAAACATTTAGTCATCCAAAAACATGGCATAATCATGAAAAATACTTCGGATTCATCAACACAAGAAAAGTGAGATGTTGTCAATATTCACCTTTTCTTTGAGATTAAAATTTTTGAGACTTGAATGGGTTAAGTGGATTAATCTTCTTCCTTTAGCTCTTTCTTCCTCTTGTTCTTGCTAATGGTGGCCGACCTCTAACTTTAATTTTTTTGGCAAATGAATGTATGCATGAGAACATGTAAGTGTTTGGGGTATTAGGATACTCTTATCCAACTATGCCTCTTACTATTTGCCTTAACATTTTAATTCTTTAGTTTGTTTGTATATGGCACGACTACCCTTACTAATTACAAATCTCAATCCCCTAATCGTCACATTATTTTATTTT
The DNA here is from genome assembly GCA_030765085.1 of Allium cepa. Classification (NCBI taxonomy): domain Eukaryota; kingdom Viridiplantae; phylum Streptophyta; class Magnoliopsida; order Asparagales; family Amaryllidaceae; genus Allium; species Allium cepa. The sequence goes on along the minus strand of CM060943.1, from coordinate 576,599,069 downwards.
ATTTAGCTAATTAAATGTCATAAATAATGTTACTAAAAGTATAAGGTGTTACACTATCCGAAGACTCTACCTTACATCATGTAATTGTACCACTCTCAATCATCACATGAACAAGCCAGCACCTCCAGCAAGACCTCTAGAACTCCAGAACCATGCTCTATAAATTTGATCCCCATTGGACAAACGATGAGAACTTGGTATCGACTTCATGAACTCGGTACCGACTTCTGTACTTGGCCAACTAGCGGCCAAGTATTCTCCTGTCCCACTTCTTGCCACCAATACTTCATGCCTTGGCGTCTAAACCCCAACTTCTTTGCTCTAATTCAAGACATCATGTCTTCCAAACACCCTACTTCGCATCCTAGAAACAAGTCAATGTTGTCTTTTATATTTAGCAAATCTTTGATCCAACTTCATAGACGACCTCTACTATTTAGCACCTTCCATCTCCCTAATTCACTGCCGACTTGGAGCAAGCTACAGAACTCGATACCAACTTGAAAATATGGCATCGACTTCTGTACTTCGCAAATTGAATCTTGCAGTTTGAATTAAAAGCTCCACCTATGCTCTACGTTCTACTCTCCAAGTCTCTTCCTATTTCAACCAGTTTTGCCTTTGATTTTCCCAATTTCTCAAACTATCTACCTCACTTCCAAAACACTAGCAAACAACATCAAATCGCAACATACAATCATAAGATAACATGCATATACATCCATTCATACAATCAATATATAAAGATAATATAATCAAACTAGTTTTGTTAGTAGTTTACATGATTAATTTCTAAAACCATTTAAAAAACTCATATTTCTGGTCATGGATACATGAACAAGTATTAAAGTTAGAAAAACATTTTAGATCCAAAAACATACTTAAAACAATCATTTAAACTGTATAAACAAGAATTGATGAGTGAGAGGTTAAGAACCACTCACCAAATACCTAAAATAAAATTTTATCTCCTCAAATCTGAAGTAGACAGCAAGAAAGGAGAACCCAAATCAATAAAAAAGACAACCTTTAGCTTATATATGTTAATCTCCTTTCTGTTGAATTATTTGGCTAGGATTAGTAAGGAAATGGTGTTATTTTTGAAGAAATTATGCTAATGGAGGTTTAGATCTATTATGGGGAAGAAGGAAATGTCTTAGGTTGGTTCCTATAGCCTCCTATTAGCACAAAGTTCGAACTGGGTTAATGGGCCTACGCATGGGCTTAGTTAATTACCCACTAAAACTGGAATACAGCAGCCAAAACTTGAAACTGCCATAACTTTCAAACAAGGTACCCATTTTTCTTTTATGACCACTCTATGGAATGAGAAACCATCATTCTAAATCAATGGAAGTAGTTTGAGACCCTATTTTGGCTTCTATCAAAAGTTATATTCCAAACAAGATTTTTAGGGTCAAAATTGTCATATAGAAATTCGGGAAAAATCATAGATGTATAAAATGTCCCTGAGAGTCACTTTTAAAAATCATAGTCATACGACCTCATACAAATAAAATAAACATATTTTACGATCCTTCAATACATAAGATACAGGTTGTTACAATAAGGCAACATGACCAATCGTAAATGCAAGAGGGAGACTAATGGAGTTAACTATATGCCATATTTGCAATTATGTAGTTTATTAGCTAAATTAATTCTTACAAAAGAATCTTTTTCAAAATGATGTATCCACTTGGTTTATTTTTCTTTTATACGCGTTATCATATAGAGATATAAATAATGAATCAAATTAAATATATATAAGTACAAAACTGTAGGAGAAATATTTTATCAATTAAATTTACAAGGTATTTGAAACCATGAGTATTTAATCAGTACATACATACATATATATAAACACTCCTTAAATGTTCCTAGTCATGATGTATCGACAAAATGATAACGATACATCTATTGAAACTAATGTTATAACGCTCTCTGTATGGCAGAATATGACTTATTTGTGACCCTTAGAGGTATCAATGGGTTATGTACTTGTGTTTATCTGGAGTAGTTACAGAACAGTTCAACATGAGTCATCTATAGGTGAATGTAATTATGTCAAATTAGAAGATCTTAGGGTAACGACGTACGATAGTCTTTAGATATAAGGGCATTGTTGATCATAATTGACTAGGCTATACTTTGATTATGGTTAAATACTTCGCACAACAACCTTCTTGAAACTATAGTTGGGTATACATTGAGCTACTTAAAGTGAAACACTACCTAAAAGAGTTCATCCCCTTCGTTACAGATGGTCAGCATCACCATAATTGGTAGTTAACTTAAGGTCAAAATCATTAGCGAAAGTAAATTGGTTAAACTATAAATGTTCTTGGATTGAACCAAGGATTTAAAGTGATCTACAAAACTAAATATGGATATTAATATGTTTTTTGACCATGGACCAAACTATAGATTTATAAGTGATACATTGATGATGAAAAGAAATCCTATACAAAATATCACTACTAGGTGAGCTTATTATAGAATAGAAATTGGATTTTTCCTAACTGAAAGCGTTAAATATGCGCCTTATACTACGGTTTAGCAAATCCATGCATGGTTCTATAATGACCCGCCCTTTCAACCTCAGAAGTTGACACTAATACATCCACGGTATTCATGTCTCGAGCATCAAAGTGCCAAAAGACAGATTGTTAGGGAAAAAGAAAGATAAGATAAATAGAATCTCACATCATGATGAGTAACATATCATATACAATAGATCTTTATAAAAAACGAAAACAGATTTACGTCAAATCATAGTACACTTAATCACTGATCATCATCCTGGACAGTTATAACAATCCGTCCTTACAAATGCTGACAAGTAAAATAACACATGCAGCAGAAATAGAGAATATGCGAAAGATACGTCTTGAAAATCAAGCCCGTCTCCTGAAGCTCCAATTATGCAAACTGAATCTAAAAATATGCTCGGTCTGACCCGAACATTATAAGAAAAATAGTGCCCAGATCAGTTTGGTAAACCAATGTAAGAAACTCACCTCAATTGACTTTTAATGCTATAAAATTCTTTTGAAAATAAAGGTATCTCATAAGACCTCGCCGCACATAAACATGGACACATTTTTACATTACGATAACCAAAATATTTCATAGAAATCTTCTAATATTATTATAATGTCTAGGAATTAAAATCAATATTGAATATAGTCGAAATTGTTACATTAATAAATTCCAGCATCGTGGGTATATAATAATTCTGCACGGCGTTTATTGGGAATTGATTCCAACAATGGCAAAGCAAAGCACTGTCCTCCGTACAGTACATCTCTAGATAAAATTTTCCAAGGGTCATTTGCCCCTTTACTAATTCAGGACCGGCCTACACATTACTAGATAGTATCAAAAATGCCATCATCCATGTTTCTTTCCAACCTTAATAAAGAGCTCCCATGCATAACAAAATCTATAATATAATGATCTAGAAAGGTGATGACACACCCTAATGGTGTGACCCATGTAGCCCTGCTGCATCTACCAAGTTTTAGCCATTTTCGGGGTTAAGGCTTGAGGCAATGCTTTTACCCTTTCTCCTAGCAAATCCCACTTGGAATACTACACCGCTCTTTAGGCAGTAATGCAACGCCAGCATCCATCAATACAAGTTCACTCTGGGTCTGAACGAAACCGAAGGCACTACTTCCATTACATCCATTTTGAAATCACCCTCAGGATGAGTAGTAAGTAGGCCTTACACTACAAAGAACTCCATCTTCGATCTTCTTTAGTATATCTGTAATTTAAATGCTTATGTCGGTTTGAAGTGGTTTTTAGATAATATATCTGATCCCTATCTCTCCAAATCGACAATGATAGTTTGAAAACTGGCCAAGATTGGATAGTTAGTTATTTAATTATCAAATAAAAACAACAATCAAATCAGGGATTTATTTCCATACCAATATTGTTTAGCACATAAGCTACCTCTACCTCTTTAATTAATCCTTTCATTAATTAAATCACTTTGTAAATACTTGTACAAAAATACTTTTAAAAAAATATATTTACAAACCCTTTATACTCATGTCAATACTTGGAAAAATATCCATATACTTATCTCAACGGTATAAGTATATCCACAAAACCATTATGAAAGCTTTTTTTACTTCAAAATCATATCAAAAGGATTATAATGGATATTGTTTTAAGAGAAACAATGATAAGGATAAATCCAAACACCGTTCCTTCCGTGTTAAGCAAGGAACGAACATCCACACCACCAAAATTAAGAAGGTCAATTTGGGGAAAATCTAGTTTCAATTACTTTTATAAATTACTCCAATAAATCATTTTTAATAAATCTCTTTCATTTATGAACATCTTCTTCACTAAAATTCTAAATCCATATATAAAACTATTAATAAATCTCCATGTTTATTTATAAAATTCTTTTATAAATATCTAAACCATTTATAAAAATCTTCCACAAATATGCAAAATCATTTATAAAACATTTTTTTGTAGCTATCTAAAAATCCTTTATAAACTTCTTTATGAGAATATGTTATAAAGCCTTTTAAAAATTCTTATAAATCCAGACCCCATTTTCATTTATGAACTCTTTAATAAATCTTTTATTAAATGAGGTTTCGTAGTCAGATAAATTAATCTACTCTAAACATCCGAAACAAATAATGAATTAACTTTCCAACATCATTAATAAAATAATTAATTAACTCCAAAACATTATTAATATAACAATTAATAACCTCAAAACATTATAAATAAATAGTAATTATTTACTTCAAAACATTATAAATATAATAGTTATGTGACGCCCCACCTCTATACCCAAGCCAGCCAAGAACACTACGGTCTAGTGCTGTCAACTAGCGCGGAGAATAAGGCTGTTGAGGAGCGGCCATCAATAGTTAGGCTGTAACGACCCGCTATTTTGGACCATTCAAATCGACAATAAACCGTACATGTCCGACTTGAATAATTCAAAATACCGAATTGTTAATACAAATTTGGCAAAACCTAAATATACAGTAAATAAATCAATCACAGATCACAGACACAGAGTAATATAATGCAGCGGAATAGATAAAGGATAGTAGTTCATGAAGCTACTATATACATCAGAGTTTAAAAATAAAATACATCAGAATATCTCGAATATAGTGAAGTCTTCAGTACGAGCCGATGACTTCTCTGAACCAGTCAACTAGAAAAACTGAAAGCTGAATAGATAGTTGGATCTCCAAATGAAGCTCCAATCTCCAAAGGTGAGTCTCTAATGCTGTATTACTCAGTCTGACCCGAGCGTAAAGCAAAACACAAAAACACTCGAGTCAGGATTAACATTCTTATATCAATCAATCCAACTCAAATGAAATATCAACTGAAATACAATATAACTTAAAGGATGTTTGGGAGGTCCATCCTCTAAGGGTCCATAGAATTATCTACAGGGTAGAAATATACACTATTACACCGTGGTCATTCACTTAATTTATACTTCAACCCAAATATAAATTTCACTTCAAATAATTATATTTCCCAAAGTAGTATTCATATATATTAAATGCTGTATACGGTAAAGCACTTTCAATTTCCTTAGCTTAACAAATCGTTTCACATCAACCCGACCTTCCCATCCAAACTAAATTCAATCTCATTTTATCAATTTAAAGTTTCCTAAAATAACCACTTCAATTTTATAAATCTCAAGTTTGGATTTTGATGCCCCAATTTCCCTTTTTTTTTTGTGTTTCCACACTTTAAGTATTCAACATTTCAACTAAATTTTTCCCAATCTAGTTTTCTAAATAAAAATTTCCAATTTAGTTCATCCTCAATTTATATCTAATTCAATTCGTTATCTAAATAACAAATCCAACTATCTTGGTTCCAAATACATATCCAAATCTCTAAACCATTTAAATTTCAATATAGTTCATAGCTTAAATATAACAATTTAAATCTAACAGTTTCATATAGATTCTCGATTTTTTTTTTACATCATTATTATTTAGTCTTGAACACTCCTTTATTTGATTCAATATCATTTTAGTGACCTTAAATTACATTTTACTCAATATTTCTTAAATTTGATCAACCGTGAAATATCTCATTCGATAAATCTCAAATTGATTTAAATAAATAGATCCTTATCTAAATACCATTTTAAAATGACCCAAATTTATCTCCCAATCTTTATTTGTTCAATATTATTGCACAATTTATCCGAAATAAATTTTCATAAATATTTATCATAATTTATGTATTTAATCAAATCTTGATTAAGCTAAATATAATTAACTCTATATTCATCATTACCCTTTATATATGTATTTAAGAATTTACATTTAATAAGACTATATATTTCTTATCATATGGTCAAGTTTTACGGATATTATCATCTCAAATCTGTACACTAAATGTATACGGGTGGATAGCATTTCAACCCGTAATCCCAATTACAATAAATGGAAACCGCTTGGGTCTATCATTTCAACCCATTTCAATTCAAACAAGCATAACAAAAGGAACTTGCAGTGTGATGACAGGGATGGTATCAAAGTAAATAAACAAGCAATAACGACAATCAATAACAATTCAATAACTAAATCAAATAACCCTGAAATAATCATATTAATTCGCATTGTTAGTGGTGTAATTATTTCTAGAATCTACACTATCATTTCATGTAGATTAAAGATTATTACATTACAGTTTCACTTGTCGTTTCTTTCCAAATTTCAGTTTAAAACTACAACAATTGATCCAAACTACGTTCAAAGATTTAAAATAAGATTTATCAATTTCTACGACGAATAATGGGTCAAATTTTACTATCAAAATTTATATAAGGCGGGGTCAGGTTTTAATAAATCAAGGTCCGTCATATATAATCCATTTAAATTGTAAACTATACTACCCCGAATTTAACTAGCAACTAGTTACCACTTAACAATAGTAATTACATCCAATTTAAATGACAATCAATCAATCAATCAATCAATTATCAACCAATCTGTATTATTATCACATAAATAATTAACCGATAATGGTGTCAGGTGTCATAGGTGAACAGATACAGATAATAGCAGTCATAACAGTAAAAACAACTAACCGCAGCATATTTCAATTGACGTTTCAATTGAAATCAAATTTAATAAATAAAGAACGTAAATCGTGAGTGATTACTCACCTTTCGAGGCTAGAGAAAGTTTGAAACAAAACCAGCTACGAATTAGATCACGATCTAGGAAATCGAACAATTCAAACAATGGTCTCAAAGTGGAGTAAGCTGAAAGCGAATTCGATGAACAAAGAAGCTGATAAATAAGAATCGATGAGAATCGAATCAGAATCAATTCGATAAACAGCAATGATATAGACATTATCATTATTTTTATAAAATCAACATTTTAAATTAAGACAAATAAAATTAGTTTACATATATATATATAATTCAAAATATAAAACCATTGTTTAATTTATAACACATATAACCAAGTCTTCATATACAATTTTGAAAATCAACAAATGTTCATTTGTTTATATAACTAGATTGTTCAATTCCTATATTATATAAAATTTAACATATCTCTATTTATATATTATAAACTACAACTCCTTATAAACTGCCAACTTCCCATATATATACAGACCATACACTACGTACGCGAGTTAAACGATTATATGCAGACCAATGTCCTGATATACCGAGATGCATATAAATACAAAATATTATATTCAAACATTGTAAAATATATACTCCAAAACGGTTTCGATTTTCAAAACTAATATATATAATGTAACCTTATATAACTAAGCATGTATATACATAAGGTAACTGAGAAAATAGAACATATATGTATACTATATCTGTGCGGTAACAAATTGTACCCATATATAATGCCGACCCACCTAAATTAATATGCTTATTAATTTATAAACAGACCTATACTTAGAGAAACTCTCGATTTGAATTTAATATAGTGCACGTGTAACTCAGGTATTAGAATTGACACATTTATACGAACTCAAACTATCTAGACTGACCCGTTAAATAACTTATAATAATGTAAAACTGATAACTAACTGTATATAACATATTTATAAACCAAAATCGAAATATAAATACAAGTCAAGTATATACATATTACCATCATTATATAACCTATATGTGAATGTAACAGAATGTATATATTTACACATTACCTATAAATAACTAATACAAGATTGACTCGCAACATATTATACATAAAGCCATTATGTACATGCATACCCATTTTATATAATATAAATATAAAATCAACTGGTTATAAACTGATATACTTCTTTGAATATACTTACTATGAACATATATGCAGACTGTTAACTATAGTTTTAACGAAACATAATATATATTTAAACTTACCAAACTTTATATATAAAATGAAATGAGCATAGTAGGTATAACATGAACTGTAAAATAGGCATTTTCCACTAAAATCTACCAAACTGAAACATATTGTACTTATAAATATATACTTATATTTTATATATAAACAAATATAAATATATACACTTACCTATATATATGAGAAGTTAGAACAGAGAGAAAGAGACAAAGCAGAGCACGGCCAAAGGCCAGCGGAGGTGGGGAGGTATGTCATGGCGAGGGAACAGGCTTGGGGCGGAGGGAGGCAGGGCAGCAAGGCTTGAAAAAATGGAGGGTGGTGGTGCTTGCTGCGTATGGCGGGTGGTCGAGTTGAGGTGCTCCGGCACTGGGATGGCGAAGGCTGATATGTGAAGAGAGAGGGGGAGAGAGAAGTGTGGGCGGTGGCGTTCCAAGCGGCGGTGGCGTTCCAGGGAGCGGTGGAGATTAGAGGCGATGGGGCAGGGGAGGCCGAAGTAAAGAAATGAGGGGAGGAGAAATAAAAGTGCTTCAGGAAAGAGAAATGTGAGGAACAGAGGGAAAAAGAGAAAGTCACGAAAATATAAAGGAGGAGATTTTTCAATAAGTACAGCTTACAGGAACGTTGCATGGAATTAAATAGAAAAATAAGTAGCCAGAAATGGAAAGGCAAACGTGAATCCAGGGAGTCACGTATGTAGAGTATTTATTGGGTTTTAGCTGATGGAAAGATTGAATGGACAGGAGAAAAAGTAATAAATGAAAACAACGTTCACTTTATGATTTAGTAAAAAGTTAACGCAAATATTATTGTGGTCCTGCTGCGCGTTTGAATTTTTGAAACCGAAGGGAGAAATAAAGAAAGAGAGGAAACGTAAAGGAAAAAGAAAAGAAATAAATAGCTAAGCAAAGCAAAGTTAACGGTCCATATTTAAAGGTACCGTTACAATGAATATTTTCATTGGTTCCGACGCGTACCGGACCTCAAAATACAGAAATAAATATACTATTGAGATCAGCACGACGAGACGATCACAACGGTATACAGATATCAGTGGTATGATCATCCGATCAAAAGTCGATGATTGGTACCAAAAATGCTGCTAATTTGTCAGAAATAAGGTAAACGGAGCAGTGGAAGTACGAATTTGGAAAAAACGAAGGATGACATCTCACTCAGAATAGGATTTAGAAATTTTCCATAGAAAAATATTCAGGCTTGAAAATAAATTTATTATCAGCAATTATTGGCTAGCTTGAATTAAATAAAATTTCACAATGAAATAAACTTTCATAAAATAAATTGAAAATTTACCATCTGCTATATTTAATTGGACGTAATCCAAATATTAACTTTTTATTTGCAAATTAAATTTTTTTAAAATTTCACCAAAATCCAAATTAAATACGTAAATAAAACAATAAAATTTATTAAAATCTTACAGGTCGTTACACTCTCCCCCACTCAAAACTTTTCGTCCCCGAAAAGGAAGAAGGTAGGAGAAGCATAAAGTAAATTGAAAGTCAAGTGTATATAATTTATTTAAAACCATATAAATTTTACTTGAAATATTCATCTGAACTTCATTTGCAGTATAATTTTTTTCTTCAATACTTAATACTTTCAAACTCCTTTTGAAACAATTATTTACATTATTATTTATTTTTACAAAGACTGTTGAAAATATTAAATCCAAATTTATGAGATTTTTAATTTAACTCAAGATACCTTTCAAATATTATCAATAAATTAATAATCATTCTCTTAAAGAGTTTCATTTAATTAATAACTTCAAAAATATTTACAATATTTAAAAATCTTCTATTAAACCAAGTAGTATATAAATAACCAGTATTTTAAAGGTTACATTCAAAAGGAAAGAAAAGGTAGATTCAGGAAACAGAATATAGGTGATAAATAAGCTGAGCAGATACGGTAGATTCAAAAGATAGCATCGGGCACGAATAATTAAACTAGAACCATAAGAATTTAAATTTTAAATGTTAATTCAAAATTTCTTTGTGGTTCAAAATACTTTTATAATAAAATACCTTTATAATACTATTATAATGAAATACTATTTATCGGAATAGATTATCCTTTCGAAAATACTTTTATAACTCGATGCTTCAACAGGTTTATCCTCGTTCTTGCAGACTCTGGCAATGCGTTGATCAGGCGCAAAGCTAGAATTCTTCAAGTACTTGGTAGACCCGTTTCAACACCTAGTGAAAATACTTGAAAAACCATTTAAAACAGATATGGAAAGTACGATCCAAACAAAACAATCAAACCAAAACCTTTGTCCGATCATGGTTCGCAGATACACAATGGTTACGCCTGGTTCCCCCAGGAAACAATCCATATCCGTAAGCTTTCTCAGCCCTGCGAGTTACGCCATGATGACTAGTAGAGTGCAGGATACACAATGGTTACGCCTGGTTCCCCCAGGAAACAATCCGTACCCCCAGGCAAGACTCAGCCAGGCACTTGCGCTACTATTCGCGACCTACACAGATTGCAGGATACACAATGGTTACGCCTGGTTCCCCCAGGAAACAATCCGTACCCCTAGGCAAGACTCAGCCAGGCAATTGCGCTGTGCATTCACGAGAAAAAAAAAGAGAGACCGTGGGTTACGCCACGGTGGGAATACTCGAGTATTACATCCGGAAAACCAAAATCAGAGAGAATAATATCGATAGAATGAATCCACGCTGTGGCCACAAAGCGGATATCAAGCAGAAGGCACTTTCCATATCTTTACTTGGAAAATATATATCATATAGTACCTTTTCAAATACTTCCAAATATCATACTTATATAAAGTCCATTATATATAGGATTCCTTTCTAAAACGAATACTTTCCGAATCAATAGTAGATCAAATCATACTTATATAGACTTTGATTATATACAATTCACTTTCCAAATTGAGTACCTTTCAAATCAATAGATTTCAAATCACTTCCATACTTATACAAATCCATTTTATATAAGTCCGACCACTACCCAAATCAAGTGCTTAATTATACAAGGTTCTCAATTTCAAATCATTCAATATCAAATTTAGTTCCAAAGTCATATATGAATTCACCAAATTTCTTCCAAATTAGATATCCTAATTTCAAAGTTCCCCAAAATAGTAGGTTTAGAAAATTATCCCAGTTTCCAGATTAAAATAATTCAAGTCAAACAAATTCATTTCCAAAATCATCATATAAGTACTGGTTTTAAATTTTCAATTAAATTTCAAAACCCAATATTTTCTCACAATCCATTATCCTCAAAATGGTTTCCAACTTTATACTTATCCCTTTTAAACCTTTAAACTATCCATTTCTATGTGAAATATCCAATTTACCTTTTTGAAAACCATTATTCAACTATTTTTTTCCAAACATTTCAAAACTAAATTTATATTCTTAATCAGACATTTTATACTCTTCGAAATTTCTTAGTTTTGAAAATTTAATCTCGATTTGGAAGTGTTCGAACATTTAAAATAGTTAGGGAAATCAAATTTTCAATTCAAGAGTTGAAAATCAACAATAAATCAATAAATCAATTATTAAATCTGGAACTCGAGGACTAAACACCGGTCTCACTTTAAATTGTTTCAAATATATACATATATCTTTCTAAAATATCAAATTATACTTCAAAATTTGAAATCAAAAACGGTTTACAAAATCACTCACATAGCGAAGCTATTAAATTGGCCTCTCCCCCACTCTGAGGCTCGAAAATCAATGTCGATGATGCGTGCACTCATCACCGAAATTATTCTCCAGCGTCATAAGTGAGTTCTGGACTTCTATTTTCTTGAAAACTTCTTTGAAAACTCCTTCAAAATTATTGGAATTCATTTGAACTCACTTGAAACATTTCTTATTTGGAAAAAATACTTTTAAATCGTATTATTTATATATATTTTCCAAAATCTTAAAACCAATTCCAAAACACCGGAATTAAATCCTCGAATTTCAAATTTAACAATTCAGTTATAAATCATTTTTTTATGTAGATCAGATTCTTATATTTTTCAAAATTTCAATTCTTTCAAAACCCTCTTATATAGAATGACATATCTTATTTGCTTTATACATATAGGTATATCATCCTTATTGAAACAATTTCTTTTTATATATAGGATATAATTTTGATATATAAAGCAATTTCAAAATACAAACATACCCGATTTTCAAAGGATAAATTAAGAATGGATTTCAAACAAAGATGGAGGTTTAAATTAGAGGAACTCTAATCAATAGAATCCTGAGACGAAGACAGACTCAACAAAGTTGAGAAAATCAAAATACAAAATAGAAGATGGATATACTTCTATAAATCGCGGGCGACCTTAACCGGGTTAACCGTGACTTCAGGGATATGCTCGATGCGGGATTCTAAAACAAATCGATATTCGTTTGCCAAATATAGAATTCGGCATATCAAGATGTATCAGCATCGTAAACCGAGGGTACAGAAATCTTCGGTGAATCAATGCCAATTGTACGGAGTTCATCCGTTTTACAAAACATTTAGTGGAGCCATTGGATACTCCAGAATCAAAAGAACATAAATAGAGGGAGACAAGAATGAATTTCGGAATCGAGGGGCATTCCAAAATTCGAAGGAAATCGAGTCGAAAGGAAGAGATTCAACTCGAGCGAAAGTGATTCTGTAAATAAATTTACCATATATGTTAAATTTTTCCTAGAGCCTCGCTCTGATACCAACTGTAACGACCCGCTATTTTGGACCATTCAAATCGACAATAAACCGTACATGTCCGACTTGAATAATTCAAAATACCGAATTGTTAATACAAATTTGGCAAAACTTAAATATACAGTAAATAAATCAATCACAGATCACAGACACAGAGTAATATAATGCAGCGGAATAGATAAAGGATAGTAGTTCATGAAGCTACTATATACATCAGAGTTTAAAAATAAAATACATCAGAATATCTCGAATATAGTGAAGTCTTCAGTACGAGCCGATGACTTCTCTGAACCAGTCAACTAGAAAAACTGAAAGCTGAATAGATAGTTGGATCTCCAAATGAAGCTCCAATCTCCAAAGGTGAGTCTCTAATGCTGTATTACTCAGTCTGACCCGAGCGTAAAGCAAAACACAAAAACACTCGAGTCAGGATTAACATTCTTATATCAATCAATCCAACTCAAATGAAATATCAACTGAAATACAATATAACTTAAAGGATGTTTGGGAGGTCCATCCTCTAAGGGTCCATAGAATTATCTACAGGGTAGAAATATACACTATTACACCGTGGTCATTCACTTAATTTATACTTCAACCCAAATATAAATTTCACTTCAAATAATTATATTTCCCAAAGTAGTATTCATATATATTAAATGCTGTATACGGTAAAGCACTTTCAATTTCCTTAGCTTAACAAATCGTTTCACATCAACCCGACCTTCCCATCCAAACTAAATTCAATCTCATTTTATCAATTTAAAGTTTCCTAAAATAACCACTTCAATTTTATAAATCTCAAGTTTGGATTTTGATGCCCCAATTTCCCTTTTTTTTTTGTGTTTCCACACTTTAAGTATTCAACATTTCAACTAAATTTTTCCCAATCTAGTTTTCTAAATAAAAATTTCCAATTTAGTTCATCCTCAATTTATATCTAATTCAATTCGTTATCTAAATAACAAATCCAACTATCTTGGTTCCAAATACATATCCAAATCTCTAAACCATTTAAATTTCAATATAGTTCATAGCTTAAATATAACAATTTAAATCTAACAGTTTCATATAGATTCTCGATTTTTTTTTTACATCATTATTATTTAGTCTTGAACACTCCTTTATTTGATTCAATATCATTTTAGTGACCTTAAATTACATTTTACTCAATATTTCTTAAATTTGATCAACCGTGAAATATCTCATTCGATAAATCTCAAATTGATTTAAATAAATAGATCCTTATCTAAATACCATTTTAAAATGACCCAAATTTATCTCCCAATCTTTATTTGTTCAATATTATTGCACAATTTATCCGAAATAAATTTTCATAAATATTTATCATAATTTATGTATTTAATCAAATCTTGATTAAGCTAAATATAATTAACTCTATATTCATCATTACCCTTTATATATGTATTTAAGAATTTACATTTAATAAGACTATATATTTCTTATCATATGGTCAAGTTTTACGGATATTATCATCTCAAATCTGTACACTAAATGTATACGGGTGGATAGCATTTCAACCCGTAATCCCAATTACAATAAATGGAAACCGCTTGGGTCTATCATTTCAACCCATTTCAATTCAAACAAGCATAACAAAAGGAACTTGCAGTGTGATGACAGGGATGGTATCAAAGTAAATAAACAAGCAATAACGACAATCAATAACAATTCAATAACTAAATCAAATAACCCCGAAATAATCATATTAATTCGCATTGTTAGTGGTGTAATTATTTCTAGAATCTACACTATCATTTCATGTAGATTAAAGATTATTACATTACAGTTTCACTTGTCGTTTCTTTCCAAATTTCAGTTTAAAACTACAACAATTGATCCAAACTACGTTCAAAGATTTAAAATAAGATTTATCAATTTCTACGACGAATAATGGGTCAAATTTTACTATCAAAATTTATATAAGGCGGGGTCAGGTTTTAATAAATCAAGGTCCGTCATATATAATCCATTTAAATTGTAAACTATACTACCCCGAATTTAACTAGCAACTAGTTACCACTTAACAATAGTAATTACATCCAATTTAAATGACAATCAATCAATCAATCAATCAATTATCAACCAATCTGTATTATTATCACATAAATAATTAACCGATAATGGTGTCAGGTGTCATAGGTGAACAGATACAGATAATAGCAGTCATAACAGTAAAAACAACTAACCGCAGCATATTTCAATTGACGTTTCAATTGAAATCAAATTTAATAAATAAAGAACGTAAATCGTGAGTGATTACTCACCTTTCGAGGCTAGAGAAAGTTTGAAACAAAACCAGCTACGAATTAGATCACGATCTAGGAAATCGAACAATTCAAACAATGGTCTCAAAGTGGAGTAAGCTGAAAGCGGATTCGATGAACAAAGAAGCTGATAAATAAGAATCGATGAGAATCGAATCAGAATCAATTCGATAAACAGCAATGATATAGACATTATCATTATTTTTATAAAATCAACATTTTAAATTAAGACAAATAAAATTAGTTTACATATATATATATAATTCAAAATATAAAACCATTGTTTAATTTATAACACATATAACCAAGTCTTCATATACAATTTTGAAAATCAACAAATGTTCATTTGTTTATATAACTAGATTGTTCAATTCCTATATTATATAAAATTTAACATATCTCTATTTATATATTATAAACTACAACTCCTTATAAACTGCCAACTTCCCATATATATACAGACCATACACTACGTACGCGAGTTAAACGATTATATGCAGACCAATGTCCTGATATACCGAGATGCATATAAATACAAAATATTATATTCAAACATTGTAAAATATATACTCCAAAACGGTTTCGATTTTCAAAACTAATATATATAATGTAACCTTATATAACTAAGCATGTATATACATAAGGTAACTGAGAAAATAGAACATATATGTATACTATATCTGTGCGGTAACAAATTGTACCCATATATAATGCCGACCCACCTAAATTAATATGCTTATTAATTTATAAACAGACCTATACTTAGAGAAACTCTCGATTTGAATTTAATATAGTGCACGTGTAACTCAGGTATTAGAATTGACACATTTATACGAACTCAAACTATCTAGACTGACCCGTTAAATAACTTATAATAATGTAAAACTGATAACTAACTGTATATAACATATTTATAAACCAAAATTGAAATATAAATACAAGTCAAGTATATACATATTACCATCATTATATAACCTATATGTGAATGTAACAGAATGTATATATTTACACATTACCTATAAATAACTAATACAAGATTGACTCGCAACATATTATACATAAAGCCATTATGTACATGCATACCCATTTTATATAATATAAATATAAAATCAACTGGTTATAAACTGATATACTTCTTTGAATATACTTACTATGAACATATATGCAGACTGTTAACTATAGTTTTAACGAAACATAATATATATTTAAACTTACCAAACTTTATATATAAAATGAAATGAGCATAGTAGGTATAACATGAACTGTAAAATAGGCATTTTCCACTAAAATCTACCAAACTGAAACATATTGTACTTATAAATATATACTTATATTTTATATATAAACAAATATAAATATATACACTTACCTATATATATGAGAAGTTAGAACAGAGAGAAAGAGACAAAGCAGAGCACGGCCAAAGGCCAGCGGAGGTGGGGAGGTATGTCATGGCGAGGGAACAGGCTTGGGGCGGAGGGAGGCAGGGCAGCAAGGCTTGAAAAAATGGAGGGTGGTGGTGCTTGCTGCGTATGGCGGGTGGTCGAGTTGAGGTGCTCCGGCACTGGGATGGCGAAGGCTGATATGTGAAGAGAGAGGGGGAGAGAGAAGTGTGGGCGGTGGCGTTCCAAGCGGCGGTGGCGTTCCAGGGAGCGGTGGAGATTAGAGGCGATGGGGCAGGGGAGGCCGAAGTAAAGAAATGAGGGGAGGAGAAATAAAAGTGCTTCAGGAAAGAGAAATGTGAGGAACAGAGGGAAAAAGAGAAAGTCACGAAAATATAAAGGAGGAGATTTTTCAATAAGTACAGCTTACAGGAACGTTGCATGGAATTAAATAGAAAAATAAGTAGCCAGAAATGGAAAGGCAAACGTGAATCCAGGGAGTCACGTATGTAGAGTATTTATTGGGTTTTAGCTGATGGAAAGATTGAATGGACAGGAGAAAAAGTAATAAATGAAAACAACGTTCACTTTATGATTTAGTAAAAAGTTAACGCAAATATTATTGTGGTCCTGCTGCGCGTTTGAATTTTTGAAACCGAAGGGAGAAATAAAGAAAGAGAGGAAACGTAAAGGAAAAAGAAAAGAAATAAATAGCTAAGCAAAGCAAAGTTAACGGTCCATATTTAAAGGTACCGTTACAACGAATATTTTCATTGGTTCCGACGCGTACCGGACCTCAAAATACAGAAATAAATATACTATTGAGATCAGCACGACGAGACGATCACAACGGTATACAGATATCAGTGGTATGATCATCCGATCAAAAGTCGATGATTGGTACCAAAAATGCTGCTAATTTGTCAGAATTAAGGTAAACGGAGCAGTGGAAGTACGAATTTGGAAAAACGAAGGATGACATCTCACTCAGAATAGGATTTAGAAATTTTCCATAGAAAAATATTCAGGCTTGAAAATAAATTTATTATCAGCAATTATTGGCTAGCTTGAATTAAATAAAATTTCACAATGAAATAAACTTTCATAAAATAAATTGAAAATTTACCATCTGCTATATTTAATTGGACGTAATCCAAATATTAACTTTTTATTTGCAAATTAAATTTTTTTAAAATTTCACCAAAATCCAAATTAAATACGTAAATAAAACAATAAAATTTATTAAAATCTTACAGGTCGTTACATAGGCCTTACACTAGTATTGGTTATCTCGATAGGAGTGGTATGTATATATATAAATATTCTTAAATTTTTCATCTCTGATTTATTTTCTCCCATCGACATACTCCAATACCAGTATAAAACGAACTACGATGGTTCGTAATAGTTTAGAACAGTAAATATAAAATATTACATAGACAATATAATGGGGAACACAAATAAAACAGAAAGTCTCATATATATACAATAACTGATGTCAGTTACAATACATTTGATACAATACATATTACACGGTACATATGATACAACCACAACAGTCGACTCAGGAAGTTACATATACAAGTACATTAACGAATATAATATACATTAATACATATCTTCCTATAAAATTATACAAACTACTACAAATGACGAAGACTACCCCAAAAGATATGAAAGAACTTCATAGCTCTAGCAGCAACCCAAAGCAGAATATCTACAACCTGAAATACTCGGTCTGACCCGAGTATTAGATTCAAAAGAAAATAATACTCGGGTCAGTCTAATTCAAACTCAGTTATTAGTGCACAGAAGCAATAATAATTAAATAATGAATAAGCGACAGTAATTAAACCAAATCAGAATGCAATTCAGAATATTGAATTGAAATGAACAAACAGTTCAAACCATTGAAATATCAATTAAAATATTAATTCAAGTAGGGCTGCAGTACACGCACGCGTGCACTGCCTCGCCACTACGGAATATGGAATACGCAAAAAGATCCATAAGTCAAAACAAATAGAATATCATACACGCCATACCGTGTGGCTGCAGTTCACGCTTGTGTGCACTGCCTCGCCACTATAGTAATGTCGTGCCCAAAAACTCAATTCCGTGTGGCTGCAGTTCACGCTTGTGTGCACTGCCTTGCCACTACAGTGATGATGTACACAACCGAGCACAAGGTCAAACCCAAAATAAAAAGACGGGTTCAACACAGGTGAAATATATTTAAAATCACGACACGAGCACAAGGTCACACCCAAAATAAAAAGACGGGTTTAACACAGGTGAAATATATTTAAAATCACGACACGAGCACAAGGTCAAACCCGAGTTACCGGATTCAACTCAAGTATATTTCGAAAATCAAGCAAAATGCAGAGGTCAAGTCACTGTTGTTAGGACTCAATACACGTGCAATGGAACAGTTTCAACAAAAATGCAAACTATGGCAAAAGTGATACAGTGACAATGTAGATGCAACAAGTGTGTAGCGCAATGCACAAGCGAGGCTAAGGCATAGTGCACCAAAGGAATGCTTCAAAGCTGACTACATGAACCAGTGTAGCAGTCCATATCAAGGCACGAATCAGATAAGTAAGAAAACTGCGATACGAGAGACGTGTGCAAGTATGGTCTCAGCAAATTATGTAGCACACAGATGTCATGAACTAGAGGGACAATGCATACTACAAATCTGGGTAAATTGGTTGTACATTCACATGTATAAAAATTAACATGCAGGGAAACCAAAAGAACATAAAGAAACAGAGGAGGCACAAGGATGTGCAGGCCAAAAGATGCATTCTCAACAGAGCATCAATAATGAACTGCACATATCAAGTTTAGCGACAACATGAAATTATCATGAAAGAGCACAGATGCATCAAACCCAAGTCTACAATTTCAAGAAGGCACCAAACAACAACAAAAAAAGAAAAACCAACATCAATGCCCAAGCTCAAAACTGTATATATATATATATATATATATATATATATATACAATTATGAAGATCAATATCAATTGACGACTCGAGTCAACATATAATGATCAAAATACTTCACAGATCAGAATGCTCAAAGGGAAAATATCAAATGTATCATGAACAAATGTCCATGAAAATCAAAACTACTCGGGGACGAATGCAAAAATAGTCAAGTATAGCCTATAACAGCAGCTACCACCGAAATGTCCGAGAAGGTAACCAAATGTACAAGAATATACAACTACATCTAAGTGCAGACATGCGGTTGAACTAGACAGGGCTTCCAGTAGTTGATAAAGCACATGAATACTTGCAACAAAATGGTGCAACATGAACCAACAGTGTGTAAGAAGTTCGAACTCATGTCAGTGCACAAATCAAAGACCAGAGATCAGAAGAAAATCAACATGAATGCATACAAAGTCCAGAACACAAAGACAAGTCGAAAATGCTACAGAGATGAACACAGAGATGGCCAAAGCGATATCAATGCAACGATGGTGGTAGGTACGAACAATGCTTAACAGTATTAGGTCGAGCAAATGTCGAAATTTACATAAAAATCAATTGCCAGAAATTCGAAACAAGTGAACCCGAAAATCATCATCACAACAGACCAATTTTTATACCGTGGGAATCAATTAATCAAGCAACCAAAATCACGAATTTAAACGAGCCAGAAATCATTAAAACGACTTGAATTAGATGTGAGCGGAGGACCACTCACCTTGGCCTGAAGCGAAGGCGAACGCGACCCTCGTTCCGGAATCAAAGGGGACGCAGTGGAAGTTGGGGGAAGCCGTTCGAATTTGAGGAAGAACGAGAGAGGCCGCCATTTATTTTTCTTCGTTCGATTATATTATCGGGTTTCGAATGAAAAGGGGGAAGAGGGGGACCAGTTTGAATAAAAAAAAAAAAGGAATCGTGGGCCGAGAATTTATTTTAAGGCCCATCAAACTTTTCCAACAATTTATAAAAGAATTTAAAATTCAAAATTTAAAAAAACTTCAAATGGAAATTTGCAAGAATATTAATCGTCAAAATGTCAATTATTAATTGATGCAAATACCGGGTTGTTACAGACTCCCCTCGTTAAAGAAATTGCGTCCTCACAATCGTAAGGAATAAATGGACAAATGGTAACAACCATAAAGAACATCATCACAAGATGAAGAAATTAGAAATAGAAAGTTCACCATATAGAGCATGAAAGAGAAAGCCTGAACGTGTTTTCTCGATGAATTCTCTGGATTCCTAAGAGAAATCCATAGAATTTGAGAACCATTGAGAATCTCCACAAGAGAAACATCTTTATTTCGAAGGTGCTACACCCCCGAAGCAATGATGTGAATATAAGGTTGCTCAAGAATAGAAATCGGAAATCCCTAAGGCATTTCCGTAATTGGAAGACGTGGAAAACATCATGAATAGCAGAAAATTGAGTCGGTACACCGCGTAGTACAATATAAACGCCAAAGAAATCTTTTAATTTCATAAAAGAAATTCATAAATTATCAACAAAATCTAATTATCAATAGATAATTCAAAAATCTCAAATCACAAATATTCGATTATCAAAAACGATAATCAAATCAACAAGTATTCGATTATCAAATTCGAAAATCAATCTTAAATCACAAATATTTAATTATCACAAACGATAATTAAATCTCAAATATTTAATTATCACAAGCGATAATCAGAAACAATAAATATCTGATTATCAAAAACGATAAATCAGAAATCACAAACATCCGATTATCAAAACGATAATCAGAAATTACCACAACGGTAATCAAATTTCAAATCACAAATATTTAATTATCACAATTGATAATTAAATCACAAATATCTAATTATCACAAACGATAATTAAATCTCAAATATCTAATTATCACAAGCGATAATTAAATCTCAAATATCTAATTATCACAAGCGATAATTAGAAACAATAAATATCTGATTATCAAAAACGATAAATCAGAAATCACGAATCAACGATTATTTAATTATCACAATTGATAATCAAATCTCAAATCGCAAATGTTTAATTATCACAAACGATAATCAAACCACAAATATCTAATTATCACAAACGATAATTAGAAACAATAAATATCTGATTATCAAAAACGAGAAATCAGAAATCATAAACATCCAATTATCAAAACGATAATCAGAAATTACCACAACGATAATCAAATTTCAAATCACAAATATTTAATTATCACAATTGATAATCAAATCTCAAATCGTAAATGTTTAATTATCACAAACGATAATTAAATCTCAAATATCTGATTATCACAAGCGATAATCAGAAACAGCAAATATTTGATTATCACAAACGATAATCAGAAATCACAAATTTTCAATTAACGAGTCCGAAATTAACCGAAATAGCAAACGCACATGACCCATAACCACGAGTTTTACTAAATCGTTTAATTCACTTCATCGTTTCCTTGAAAGTGCAAAATTGTGTATTTTAAATAAAAAACATTTTACGTTTTCAAACGGACAAGTCCGGAATTAAGCGAATCAGTAAAAGAAAGGGGTCATAGTCCTCGATTTTTCTGAAACGTTTAATTCGCTTCCTCATTCTTTTGAAAGCGCAAATCGTAAAAATTTTGAAAACAATTTTGATTTATATTTTGAAACATTTTTTAAAACACGTGATTAAAACAGCGACATCGGTAGCAACTTCGATAAGTGGATTTTCATTCATCAAAAGTGTCACAAGAATCTTCTCAAAGATAGAAAGGGGTATCATACCCTAAACTTGTATCCATAACAAGTCAATAACACACGAGTTCACCAATGCACAAAAATTGATAAAACTTATCAATAGAAATCACAAAAATTGGTGAAGCATAAATTCTAGAAATCTACACAAGAAATCCAGAAATCACAAGATGAGAGTATGAAAACTCGAACGCGAGTATGAAAACTCGAACCGGAATATGAAAACTCAAACGGAGTATGAAAACTCAAACGGAGTATGAAAACTCGAACCAGAGTATGAAAACTCGTCAGCACAAGTAAAGAAAAGCGAGAACGGGAGCATGGAATCTCACCTACACATGAGCATGAAAATCACCAACACGTGCAACGCAAAGCGAGAACGGGAGCACGGAATCTCACCTACACGTGAGCATGAAAATCACCAACACGTGCAACGCATAACGAGACGCTATCTCATGGTTACAAGCCATTAATTTTGACACACAAATGGCCCGAAGACCGTGGGGCGCTACCCCACATGTGTGAGTTGGAATCACACAGATTGAGGTCTAGACTAACCAAAATTCAAAAAGGTATGTGTGAGTGGAATCACACAAGTGGTGCCTAGTCTAACCCCACAAACAAAAGGAAAGTATGAAATAGAATAAAAGATATGACATAACATAAAATATCCATAATAACATACTACTATAAGTATGTAAATAATGATCAACAGGAGATCAACCGATGAGAGGTATGGCATAAATATGAAATATCCATACTGACATACGACTATAAGTATGCAAATAATGATCAAAAGGAAATCAACCGATAAGAGATAATCAATATCACAAGAATCTTCTCAAAGATCCAAAGAGGTATCATACCCCAAATTTGTACTCATGACAAATCAATAACATATGAATTCACCAATACACAAAAATAGGTGAAGCATAAAATTTCCAGAAATCAACATAAGGAATCTAGAAATCACAGAAAAAGGAAAAGAGGCCTATCACATGACGGTCCGAAGACCAAGGGGAGCTACCCCACATGTGTGAATGGAATCACACAGATTAAGGTCAAGACTAACCAAAAAGCAGAAAGGTATGTGTGAATGGAATCACACAAGTGGTGTCTAGTCTGACCATCAGAATGATCATCTTGATCAACGAGGAGTGTCAATTACACTAAGCATGTGTGAATGGAATCACACAGATTGAGGTCAAGACTAACCAAAAAGCAGAAAGGTATGTGTGAATGGAATCACACAAGTGGTGTCTAGTCTAACCTCGCAAATAAAATGACATAGCACAATTGCTAGTCTAATTCATAAAGCGATCGTCAAGATCAACGAGAAGTGTCAATTACACCAAGCTAGTAAATATAAAAGTTTAGCTTCATGTCCCATAACCACTTGCTTAACATAAATATTTACGAACAAACTGTAAATCTTCACTAGAAAATTGTAATAAGAGATTCAATCGAATAAGTCCAAGAATTAACCGGCGAAGTAAACGCAAGCGTTATATACCACTCGTTTTACTAAGTCGTTTAATTAGATTTCTCATACGAGTGAGGTAAAGGTTAGTATATACTAATAGATTGGAAAACGGTTTAGGAAAAGAGTTTTGTAGTAAAATAGTTTTGAAATCGTTTGGAGAAAAGGGTTTTGATATTTACTACTAGTATAGAAAACCTTTATATTTTTAAAGTGACAAATCACAAAAATGATTGTAGGAACAATCAAGCACAAGAATTCACATACAAAGATGTGAATAGAATCCAAAGAAATCGATACTGTATCTATCAAAAGGAATGTTCACAAAAATTCCGAAGAAAATGTTATCGAAGTTGCTAAAGAAGATAACTAATCGGAAAAGAAGAATCGATTAACAATTAGAAAAACAAAGCAGAACGAGCATAAATGCATAAATGACTTCAACAAAAATTGAAAATCAAGTCAATGCCGAAGTCAACAAATAACGGCCATAATAGAGTACAAAACGATTCAACATCATCATCAAAGGACTCAACGTCAAACAAAGTCAGAGTCTTGGAAATCAAGAATTTAGCTATTTCTCAAAAACAAAGTGACCGAAGTCGAATGGAAATCAAGCCGAGGAAAACATAAAATATCAAGTTCAGAATCGCTGAGATTCGAAGAAAATCAATCATCGGCTAAATCAAATCAAAGTCGAAAACACAAGAATTGTAACGACCAGGAATTTTGGGTCGCCAAAATTTAACATTTAATTCATTTTAAATGTTGGATATGGATTCTAATTTGAATCTTGATAATAGAAGACTATGGTTGAGTTAATAAGATGAGTTATAGTTTCAAAATATGGTGATTCCATTTGAATTGGAGTAATAATAATAATTATTAGAACTGAGAATAAATTGGAAATTGAATGGGAATTGTTATAAAATTGATGTTTAAATGCATTTTTAAGTTCCATAGGTTATAAATGATATTGTTAGATTTTTGGAAGAATTTAAAAGTTAATAGATTATTATTTGGAATTTTATATGAATTTAAAATGAATTTAATATTATTAAATATTGCAATTAATCCGATTTAAGTCCAGAATGAACCAGAACGATTTTTAATGTGTTTATAAATTTTATATGAATTATTGTTAAGTTAATAAAATTTTAAAAGTGGAGATTTGGAGTGATTTCGATAATTTCGAAAATCGCTTAATTTAATAGACGAGTTGAAATAGCCTTCCGGGGCACAGTCTCGGAATTCGACGAAACCAGTTTCATTGGATCCGTAATAGTTAGTTATTGTCGTATTTCAATTTTCGTAGCAATCGGAGTTGTCGTTTGACCCCGGCAGCTCGAAACGCATCGAAATTGTTTTAATCGATTTAATTTCAAATTGAACGTTTAATTCCGTATCTCGTGCATACGACCGAATTAGCTTACGAAACCTGTTCCATGGTGTCCGGAACGCGGAAAAACCCCAGGATAGCCTGTCGGATCGTGAAAATTGGAGTTCGTTTGCATTAGTGGTTTAATTGAGAATTTTAGTAATTAAATAATATTAAACTATTATGTATATATTCTTTTAATTCCCTCTAAACCCTAGATTAACATCAGTAGCCGCCGCATATTATAGTCAATGGCCGAAAACGATTTAGCTTCTTCCTCCCAAATCTCTCAATCCATGCAGTAATTTCATAAACTCCCAACTAATAAATTGAAGAGAGAGTCGAGATTCACGTATTGAACGGTGGAGATGGAGTTCTGTGAAGCGGAGGGGGAGATTTCGTGGCCCGTTCATGGCCGTGCGTGCTCGATTTTCGAGCCAGGAGGGGGGGCCGCGATGCGTGGTGCATGGACCGAAGGTAGAGGGAGCGAAGGCCTTTGAAGCAGTAGTTCTCGATCGAGCTGAATGCGTGGTAGGTGGCGGCGGTCTCGTGCCCTAACTCGGTGATGTTTGGGTTCGTGTTCCTGTAGGTTGCGAACGGGATGAGGGAGAGAGGAGCGGGCCGTTCCTTTGCCTTGTGATGGACGGCCGTGATTTGGTATATTATAAAAACAAAAAGAGATTTTTGTTTTAATTCAAATTGAAGTTTATAAAATTCATAACTTGTTCATATGTAATCAGAAATCAACAATCTTGGTAGCGCCGGAATCGCAGAGACGAACACTACATGATGGAACAAATCCGGAGCCATTCCGGGCAAGTAGGAATTTGGGTTAAATCGGACACTGTCCGGTTTAATTTAAATTTCGAATGCTCGCCGAAACTCAAGGTGAGTTATTCTCACTCACATCTGGATACTAGTAAAGTAGACAGTTAGTATTGATTGGTTGTTTGGATGTTTAGCTGAATATGTTAGTTATTATCAAATTGAATTGATATATATACTGTTGTGCTAATATTTGTGGATGCAGGGAAAACAGGTTGGAGGGATCCAACGGGATTCCTCACAATATAGTAATTATTTGATTATGATACCTGTTTATATATTGAGATTGATAAATTTGGAGTTGAATTGCATTGTGATATTGTGGTTTAAACTATAAACCCAGAATATTGATTATAAAAGAAATTGCAGTTTAAATTATGAAGAAATTAAATTGGGTTTCAAAGAAATTGAGAAATTGTTAAATAAGAAGTTTAGAGAATATAAATGTTTGAAACCTGATTTGGATGGAAAACTGAAATGAATTTGTATAGAAATATTGTTGGATAAATTTATAAATCCAAAGTTAATTATAAATGGATGAATTGAATTTAGAGAAATAAAAGATATGGTTAATAATGAATTTTAAAGGATTAAAATTTGAAATCTATTTAAAATGTAAATTGGAAGTTTTAAAATTTGGAATGATAATTAATTTAAATGTTATTAGTTGAAGTTTTGGGAAATAAATTTATGTTATAAAACCCTAAAACTAAATTTAATAAATGGACAGAAATCGTGAGAAGGATTTCTGTGATGATTTAGTAGAAATGAGATTTCCTAAGGAAAATCCAAGTTCGAGTTTTAAATTGATTTTATAAAAAGAAGTTTTAAAATCTTAAACTGGTCTTAAAGAATGTTTAGAAATTTATTATTTTAAAGTGATTATTTATAAATTAGCAATAGTAGAATTTTGTAAATATTTTAATAATTATGTTTACAAATGGATTTGTTTTAAAAGTTAGTTTTGACCTAAGTATATTGAAAAAAAGAGTTAATCTTTTACAACTCTATTTTTATTATATAATATAACTAAAACTTATTTTAAATTAAGTTATATCTTATAAATAGTTTGCTTTTTAAATATTTTGAAAGTTATATTTTGAGTAAATAATTAGTAGTAAATTCATCTATTTAAAAGTATATTTTAAATTAAAATGTTTTTAACAGTTTTAAATCTAAACTGTTTTGAACTTGGATATTTCCAATGGAAATATATGGTAAATGATTTACCTTGTAAAGGAGGAATTTTGAGAAATGTTTTCAAATGAGATTTGGAAATTTGGTAATATATCTTTTAAAGATATTTGAGGTAAATAAATAATTTGGGAATTATTTATTGTGTGATGGATGCTATGGATGTTTATGAATATAAATTGATAGTTAGATCACCGACTATCAATATTGGACAAATGCGATGATCGTTTCGAAGAGACCGGGATCGAGATTTATTTCTCGAAAACCACTTCGATCCGGTTTGTACGTTTTCGTGCGATAAAACGTTTTTCGGAGTCGAAGATGGAGCAGTGAAGTGCAAGGGCTAGTCGCTACTAATCCTGAGGATATTTCCAAAATGGATGTAGTAGGAATAGTGCCTTCGGTTCCGTTCGAACCCGGGACGGACTTGTATGGACGAATGCTTCGTGACATCGTCAGCGGACGATGGGCATTCTAAGTGAAACGTTCTAAAGGTAACGTTAAGCCTCAAGCCTCATCAACCGGAAATGACTGAAAATCAGGGGATATGCAGCAAGGCTTCGTGGGTAGCCCCCACTGGAGAGTAAGGTCATCCCTGTCTAGAGGTTCTTTTTTTATTTCGGCTTAGTGGTGCGGTTGCTGATCCCAACCGCGGGGTGATCTTATTCGGAATTGCCCATAGGTGATTCCGGTCTTGTGTTGCAGGGGATGAAGGGAGTAGTCCTCGGTACTGTGATCTAGACCACGTACTGTGACAGGTGGTACCCCAGTGCCTAGTCATTGTTGGAAATCCATTTTCCCTACGTGCCTTTTACGAGTTTTGTTTGTATTACCCACTTCGGTGGCTAGTAGCTGGAATTTAATAATGTAACAATTTCGGCTATTTTATAAGTATTTGTAAATAGACCCTATTATAATATCAGAGGATTTCTATGAAAAGAGTTTTAGCTATCGTAAGGTAAAAACCCGACATGTTTATTTGTGGCGTGGTCTTACGAGATGCTTTTGTTTTCAAAAGGATTTTTGAAACTTTAATAATCAATTGTGTGCATTATTATCAGCTGGTATTCCAGACTGACTCGGGTGTTATTTCATTATAATGCTCGGGTCAGACCGAGTATTATATGTTCAGGATAGGTTGCTATGGAGCAGGAGAGGAGCTGGAGTTCGAGACGTATTATATGTACCTATATATATATCCGCTGCTATGTTGTATGGTATGTCTGTTATGTGATGATTGATGTATGAGTTACTCTGATGATATGTTGTATAAACAGTTATAGACTTCATTTTGTGTAAAGATATATAGTTGCTATTATATTTTATTCCGCTGCGACTGTGAGATTCTGATATTGTTTAGTTTCTTCTTCTTCTATCTTTTTTCTTTTAACCTCAATGGTTCGTATTTCTGTTCCACTTGAGTCAATTAGGGTAGAATAATGTTGATTCAAGGGGTACGGATTTGCGGGCTGTCACACTTGGTATCAGAGCCAGGTTGGCGAGAACCTAGGCTTTGGTGGGGTAATTACTCATTTAATAGAGTCGATAGTACTCTATAATGAGTTGAGTGTATTAATAGCTATGAGAGCGTACTTGTTAGTGCTTATAAAATTGTTTTTATACTGTGTTGACTTATCGGTTGAGTGTTTATGAATTCTGGTCGGTGCGGTAAGTACAACCGTATCGATAGGGGTTTCTAAACTCTTGAACAAGATAAACCGACATAGTATTGTTTTTAAAGTGGGTAAATGAAATAATTTTACCCAAAATTATATTTTAATATAAAAGAAATGATTTTCTAGCTTATTATATATTGGGTGATTGTTGGATTGTTAATACCATAATTAAGTAAGAATCTTGAATATGATCTAAAATTTGAAATGATATATATAAGCAAATAAGGAATTTAGGATAGTAAAATTGAAATGGTTATAACCAAATAGAATTAATTAAATATGTTGCAAATAAGAAGTGAAATTAAAATTTGAATTAAACCAGAATTTAAAACCCGGAAGTTTTGGAAAGGATTTTAAATGTATTGAAAATAAAAGTTTGGGAATGTTTTCCAATATGTTTGAAGGCAATAATGGAATGTTGTTTTGGGTAATATTTTTGAATGGCAACTGTTTTGAAATAAATTTGGGAAAGTAAGAAGCATTGAACTCACTGCAGTCGCTGGAAAATAATCCTGATGATGCTGGCCACATCATTAGAATTCATTTTCGAGTTTCTAAAGTGATGGATTGCTTCCCTAGTAATTGGTTATGGTATTGTTTGGATTTGTTGGGGATAACGGTTGTTTTGGATATTTCAAAAATGAGAATTTGTTTTGGGATATGAACAAATTGTTTTGGGTACAACCAAATTGGTTTGGAAAACATGGAGATGTGATTTGATATACCAAATGGGTACAGATATTTGATATATTTCAAAATGATTTTGAAATAAAAACCGGGCAATTGAATTCTGGAAAATTTTAATTAAATAAAGATGTGAAGGTAAAATGAATCAACCATAACTTGTATGGTGAAGTTGATTTAAGTAAGATAGGAAAATGAAATTTTAGTCATAAAATTAAAATTTGACTTGAGTAAATGGAGGTAAATGAAATTATTAAAATGAATGGAAAGTTGAATTTAATTTGGGATAAGTTAAATAAAATTGAGAATTGGAATTTGAATTTAACTTGGATAAGTGAAATGAATTAACTATTAAATTTATTATGTAAAGTAATATTATTAAGAAGGAAGAAATGAAAATCTTAAATCTTGGAATTAAAATTTAATTTGAGTAATTAAAGGTGGATAAAATATATTAAAGTAAATTGAAATTTGAATTTTACTTGGATAAGTAAATAAGTTGGACTTAAAATAAAATTGATTTGGATTAAATTAAAAGGTAAGTTGATTTTGAGATTGTGGATCATTGAGTATTGGATTATACCCATAAGCTATTAAGTATTATACTTATAATTTGAGATTGTGGATTTGAAGTTGCAAAAAAATTAAATTAAGGAAATTTATATCCTTAAGGATTTAGTGATATATATATGTGAATTTGGAATTTGTGATTATAAGTTGTAAAAGAATTAAAATGAGCAATATGAGCTTTAAAATAAATAAGTTGGTGAACTTATAAAATAGAAATAGAAATTATAATCACAATGAGAAATAATGAAATGGAATGGTGAATTTAAAAAAATCTAATCTCAAATGAATGTGAATTGAGATAAGATAAGGGGAATATAAAAGGAGTGAATGAACTTCACTTAGTAAACAAGTTTTGAACTTGTATTTGGAGAATTAAAATTTGTGAATTTTGAAATTCGAATTAAATTTAAACTCTTGAATAGAAGTGAAATTATAATTTGTTAATGGAAAAGGTTGAATGGAGTGACAAATTCAAAATTTGTCCATAAATGAAATGTAAAGAGTAATGAAGTAAAGTGAGAATATAAAAGGTGGATGTTCTTAAGTTAGCAAATAAATCTTGAACATATGAATGTGAACTGAAATTTATTTTGATAATGGAATTGAAAATTAAATTTCAGTTGAGAAATAAATAATATTGGAAGCAATATAGGTTCTATTTAAAAAAGTGTGAATGAATAATGAGAATATTGTTAAAGAACTTAAGCAAATTGAAAGAAAAACAAAATGGTTGAGAATGAGCCTTATTAAGTAATGTTGAATGAAATTTGTTAGATAATAATTGCAAGAAATGATATTAATAAGTTATTGTGATAAATTAAGGATGTATGGGTTGTAAATAATCCAGGAGGGAGAGATATTAATATAAACTTGGATTGGTTAATGAAACTAATATAAATCCAAGTTGGAATTAATTTTAAAGGGTTATAAGCTTAAGTGGCAATTGTTTTGCTTGAATGACTTGAATATTTGAATGTATTTAGAATTGAGTTGTTTAAACAACTAAATTGGTTTTGGATAAATTAGAATTTGATTAAGTGAAGTCAAATTAAAATGAAACTAAATTTGGTATGCAAGAAAGAATTGAGATATTATGCAATTGAATTGATGTTTGAATAAATTGATATGGATTAGGATCCAATTCAAAGAGTTGGTAAATGAATGCAAGTAAATTGGTTTCAAGTTGCAAATGGAATTGAGTTGGAATCAATTGGGATGAATTAACATTTTAATAAGCAATGTTTGCATATATATGGAAATAAATCATGAAAGAATTGCAAATGTTTCAAGTTTAAATAAAATTTGATTTAAAATCAAATTTGGGAATGTAAGTTAAAATAAAATTTGATTACAAATCAAATTGGAAGGGTAAGTTAAAAAAAAAAAAAAAAAGTGTGAACAAGGCATATGTTAATTATTTTGAAATAGAAATAAATTGGTTATAAGAAATATGAATGGTGTATAGAAAGCTTGAATGTAAATCATTCAAGTGAAGTAAAATGAGGTTAGTTGGAGGAAACTAAAATGTGCGAAATTTTAATAAAGGAATGTGAGTGCTTCAAATTGGAAATAAGGATTTGATTGAAAATCAAATTTAAATAATGTTGCATATAAATGAATTAAAGCACATATTCATAATATTGAAGTGAATATGAATGAGTTGTCTTAGTGTATTCAACATTGAATTGGTTTTTGAATTAATTGGAATAGGAATTTCTTAAGTGACTTTGGATATGGATGGAAATGGATTATTATAGAAATGTAAATGCTTCAAATTTGAAAATGAAATTGGTTTGTAAATCCATTTAGAATTGAATTGGAATATAATTCTATTAGTGAAGCATACGTTAATCCTATTGAGATAAATATGAATTGTATATGGTTGATTTGAGTATAAATCATTCAAGTGAAAGTAAATAATGTTGCACTTGAATAGATAATTGGAAAGATGATTTAAAATCTTGAATTGTTGGTAAAGGATGGTTAATATTAGTAAATTTTGAAATTTGCTTGGTTTGGATTATGCCATAGATATGTTGGATTGCTTTTATATTGGAAAATGTTGATTAAAATGCACAGATCTTGTAACTAATGAGTATGTTGAGTAAGTGCAGGAATGCGAGGCGCTCGAGAGGGTTTGAAGCGCGTATATGCATTATATATTAGCTACTTGCTATTAATTTTGCTAAAAGGTACGCCTACGCAAATAAAATTGGAAAATGATATATATATTGTGATATATTTTGGTTTCCGGCCGTGTGGGCCGATGTATATATATTTGTGTATCCTGCGATATCGCAGAAGCTCCTCCGTACAGGGGAGACTCTGCCAAAATTTTCCGTAAATTTTGAGAGTTAGAAATTTTTTTTTGGGTTTTGGGAAAAGTTAAGTAACTTATGAAGTTATAAGTTAAAATTTAAGCTTTAGAATTAATAAAGCAAATAGGTTTGGGAATTGAACAAAAAGGATTTTGTGAAGTGTATATAAGCTTTTAACTAAGCTAATGGGATAAGTAAATGGGTTTAAGTGTATGTTCTACCTTATACAAATTTCGGGGACGAAATTTTTATAAGGGGGGAGGAATGTAACGACCCGGAATTTTGGGTCGCCAAAATTTAACATTTAATTCATTTTAAATGTTGGATATGGATTCTAATTTGAATCTTGATAATAGAAGACTATGGTTGAGTTAATAAGATGAGTTATAGTTTCAAAATATGGTGATTCCATTTGAATTGGAGTAATAATAATAATTATTAGAACTGAGAATAAATTGGAAATTGAATGGGAATTGTTATAAAATTGATGTTTAAATGCATTTTTAAGTTCCATAGGTTATAAATGATATTGTTAGATTTTTGGAAGAATTTAAAAGTTAATAGATTATTATTTGGAATTTTATATGAATTTAAAATGAATTTAATATTATTAAATATTGCAATTAATCCGATTTAAGTCCAGAATGAACCAGAACGATTTTTAATGTGTTTATAAATTTTATATGAATTATTGTTAAGTTAATAAAATTTTAAAAGTGGAGATTTGGAGTGATTTCGATAATTTCGAAAATCGCTTAATTTAATAGACGAGTTGAAATAGCCTTCCGGGGCACAGTCTCGGAATTCGACGAAACCAGTTTCATTGGATCCGTAATAGTTAGTTATTGTCGGATTTCAATTTTCGTAGCAATCGGAGTTGTCGTTTGACCCCGGCAGCTCGAAACGCATCGAAATTGTTTTAATCGATTTAATTTCAAATTGAACGTTTAATTCCGTATCTCATGCATACGACCGAATTAGCTTACGAAACCTGTTCCATGGTGTCCGGAACGCGGAAAAACCCCAGGATAGCCTGTCGGATCGTGAAAATTGGAGTTCGTTTGCATTAGTGGTTTAATTGAGAATTTTAGTAATTAAATAATATTAAACTATTATGTATATATTCTTTTAATTCCCTCTAAACCCTAGATTAACATCAGTAGCCGCCGCATATTATAGTCAATGGCCGAAAACGATTTAGCTTCTTCCTCCCAAATCTCTCAATCCATGCAGTAATTTCATAAACTCCCAACTAATAAATTGAAGAGAGAGTCGAGATTCACGTATTGAACGGTGGAGATGGAGTTCTGTGAAGCGGAGGGGGAGATTTCGTGGCCCGTTCATGGCCGTGCGTGCTCGATTTTCGAGCCAGGAGGGGGGGCCGCGATGCGTGGTGCATGGACCGAAGGTAGAGGGAGCGAAGGCCTTCGAAGCAGTAGTTCTCGATCGAGCTGAATGCGTGGTAGGTGGCGGCGGTCTCGTGCCCTAACTCGATGATGTTTGGGTTCGTGTTCCTGTAGGTTGCGAACGGGATGAGGGAGAGAGGAGCGGGCCGTTCCTTTGCCTTGTGATGGACGGCCGTGATTTGGTATATTATAAAAAAAAAAAGAGATTTTTGTTTTAATTCAAATTGAAGTTTATAAAATTCATAACTTGTTCATATGTAATCAGAAATCAACAATCTTGGTAGCGCCGGAATCGCAGAGACGAACACTACATGATGGAACAAATCCGGAGCCATTCCGGGCAAGTAGGAATTTGGGTTAAATCGGACACTGTCCGGTTTAATTTAAATTTCGAATGCTCGCCGAAACTCAAGGTGAGTTATTCTCACTCACATCTGGATACTAGTAAAGTAGACAGTTAGTATTGATTGGTTGTTTGGATGTTTAGCTGAATATGTTAGTTATTATCAAATTGAATTGATATATATACTGTTGTGCTAATATTTGTGGATGCAGGGAAAACAGGTTGGAGGGATCCAACGGGATTCCTCACAATATAGTAATTATTTGATTATGATACCTGTTTATATATTGAGATTGATAAATTTGGAGTTGAATTGCATTGTGATATTGTGGTTTAAACTATAAACCCAGAATATTGATTATAAAAGAAATTGCAGTTTAAATTATGAAGAAATTAAATTGGGTTTCAAAGAAATTGAGAAATTGTTAAATAAGAAGTTTAGAGAATATAAATGTTTGAAACCTGATTTGGATGGAAAACTGAAATGAATTTGTATAGAAATATTGTTGGATAAATTTATAAATCCAAAGTTAATTATAAATGGATGAATTGAATTTAGAGAAATAAAAGATATGGTTAATAATGAATTTTAAAGGATTAAAATTTGAAATCTATTTAAAATGTAAATTGGAAGTTTTAAAATTTGGAATGATAATTAATTTAAATGTTATTAGTTGAAGTTTTGGGAAATAAATTTATGTTATAAAACCCTAAAACTAAATTTAATAAATGGACAGAAATCGTGAGAAGGATTTCTGTGATGATTTAGTAGAAATGAGATTTCCTAAGGAAAATCCAAGTTCGAGTTTTAAATTGATTTTATAAAAAGAAGTTTTAAAATCTTAAACTGGTCTTAAAGAATGTTTAGAAATTTATTATTTTAAAGTGATTATTTATAAATTAGCAATAGTAGAATTTTGTAAATATTTTAATAATTATGTTTACAAATGGATTTGTTTTAAAAGTTAGTTTTGACCTAAGTATATTGAAAAAAAGAGTTAATCTTTTACAACTCTATTTTTATTATATAATATAACTAAAACTTATTTTCAATTAAGTTATATCTTATAAATAGTTTGCTTTTTAAATATTTTGAAAGTTATATTTTGAGTAAATAATTAGTAGTAAATTCATCTATTTAAAAGTATATTCTAAATTAAAATGTTTTTAACAGTTTTAAATCTAAACTGTTTTGAACTTGGATATTTCCAATGGAAATATATGGTAAATGATTTACCTTGTAAAGGAGGAATTTTGAGAAATGTTTTCAAATGAGATTTGGAAATTTGGTAATATATCTTTTAAAGATATTTGAGGTAAATAAATAATTTGGGAATTATTTATTGTGTGATGGATGCTATGGATGTTTATGAATATAAATTGATAGTTAGATCACCGACTATCAATATTGGACAAATGCGATGATCGTTTCGAAGAGACCGGGATCGAGATTTATTTCTCGAAAACCACTTCGATCCGGTTTTTACGTTTTCGTGCGATAAAACGTTTTTCGGAGTCGAAGATGGAGCAGTGAAGTGCAAGGGCTAGTCGCTACTAATCCTGAGGATATTTCCAAAATGGATGTAGTAGGAATAGTGCCTTCGGTTCCGTTCGAACCCGGGACGGACTTGTATGGACGAATGCTTCGTGACATCGTCAGCGGACGATGGGCATTCTAAGTGAAACGTTCTAAAGGTAACGTTAAGCCTCAAGCCTCATCAACCGGAAATGACTGAAAATCAGGGGATATGCAGCAAGGCTTCGTGGGTAGCCCCCACTGGAGAGTAAGGTCATCCCTGTCTAGAGGTTCTTTTTTTATTTCGGCTTAGTGGTGCGGTTGCTGATCCCAACCGCGGGGTGATCTTATTCGGAATTGCCCATAGGTGATTCCGGTCTTGTGTTGCAGGGGATGAAGGGAGTAGTCCTCGGTACTGTGATCTAGACCACGTACTGTGACAGGTGGTACCCCAGTGCCT
The DNA here is from genome assembly GCA_030765085.1 of Allium cepa. Taxonomy (NCBI): domain Eukaryota; kingdom Viridiplantae; phylum Streptophyta; class Magnoliopsida; order Asparagales; family Amaryllidaceae; genus Allium; species Allium cepa. Next base: position 576,562,685 of record CM060943.1, on the reverse strand, counting down.
AGTCATTGTTGGAAATCCATTTTCCCTACGTGCCTTTTACGAGTTTTGTTTGTATTACCCACTTCGGTGGCTAGTAGCTGGAATTTAATAATGTAACAATTTCGGCTATTTTATAAGTATTTGTAAATAGACCCTATTATAATATCAGAGGATTTCTATGAAAAGAGTTTTAGCTATCGTAAGGTAAAAACCCGACATGTTTATTTGTGGCGTGGTCTTACGAGATGCTTTTGTTTTCAAAAGGATTTTTGAAACTTTAATAATCAATTGTGTGCATTATTATCAGCTGGTATTCCAGACTGACTCGGGTGTTATTTCATTATAATGCTCGGGTCAGACCGAGTATTATATGTTCAGGATAGGTTGCTATGGAGCAGGAGAGGAGCTGGAGTTCGAGACGTATTATATGTACCTATATATATATCCGCTGCTATGTTGTATGGTATGTCTGTTATGTGATGATTGATGTATGAGTTACTCTGATGATATGTTGTATAAACAGTTATAGACTTCATTTTGTGTAAAGATATATAGTTGCTATTATATTTTATTCCGCTGCGACTGTGAGATTCTGATATTGTTTAGTTTCTTCTTCTTCTTCTATCTTTTTTCTTTTAACCTCAATGGTTCGTATTTCTGTTCCACTTGAGTCAATTAGGGTAGAATAATGTTGATTCAAGGGGTACGGATTTGCGGGCTGTCACAAGAATTCAAAATCAAATGCATATGAATAAGCGTTAGGAATTCATACCTAACAATCAAAGACAATCATATGCAAATATGAGAGATAGAACGTCGACAAATAGTTGTAACACATGTGCTATCTAAGTTATGTTTTATATTTGTTCTAAACCCCAGGCTCCGATACCAAGCTGTGACGCCCCACCTCTATACCCACGCCAGCCAAGAACACTACGGTGTAGTGCTGTCAACTAGCGCGGAGAATAAGGCTGTTGAGGAGCGGCCATCAATAGTTAGGCCTTAAACTAGTATTGGTTATCTCGATAGGAGTGGTATGTATATATATAAATATTCTTAAATCTTTCATCTCTGATTTATTTTCTCCCATCGACATACTCCAATACCAGTATAAAACGAACTACGATGGTTCATAATAGTTTAGAATAGTAAATATAAAATATTACATAGACAATATAATGGGGAACACAAATAAAACAGAAAGTCTCATATATATACAATAACTGATGTCAGTTACAATACATTTGATACAATACATATGACACGGTACATATGATACAACCACAACAGTCGACTCAGGAAGCTACATATACAAGTACATTAACATATATAATATACATGAATACATATCTTCCTATACAATTATACAGACTACTACAAATGACGACGACTACTCCAAAAGATATGAAAGAACTTCATAGCTCTAGCAACAACCCAAAGCAGAATATCTACAACCTGAAATACTCGGTCTGACCCGAGTATTAGATTCAAAAGAAAATAATACTCGAGTCAGTCTAATTCAAATTCAGTTATTAGTGCACAGAAGCAATAATAATTAAATAATGAATAAGCGACAGTAATTAAACCAAATCAGAATGCAATTCAGAATATTGAATTGAAATGAACAAACAGTTCAAACCATTGAAATATCAATTAAAATATTAATTCAAGTAGGGCTGCAGTACACGCACGCGTGCACTGCCTCGCCACTACGGAATATGGAATACGCAAAAAGATCCATAAGTCAAAACAAATAGAATATCATACACGCCATACCGTGTGGATGCAGTTCACGCTTGCGTGCACTACCTCGCCACTATAGTGATGTCGTGCCCAAAAACTCAATTCCGTGTGGCTGCAGTTCACGCTTGCGTGCACTGCCTTGCTACTACAGTGATGATGTACACAACCGAGCACAAGGTCAAACCCAAAATAAAAAGACGGGTTCAACACAGGTGAAATATATTTAAAATCAGGACACGAGCACAAGGTCAAACCCAAAATAAAAAGACGGGTTTAACACAGGTGAAATATATTTAAAATCACGACACGAGCACAAGGTCAAACCCGAGTTACCGGATTCAACTCAAGTATATTTCGAAAATCAAGCAAAATGCAGAGGTCAAGTCACTGTTGTTAGGACTCAATACACGTGCAATGGAACAGTTTCAACAAAAATGCAAACTATGGCAAAAGTGATACAGTGACAATGTAGATGCAACAAGTGTGTAGCGCAATGCACAAGCGAGGCTAAGGCATAGTGCACCAAAGGAATGCTTCAAAGCTGACTAGATGAAGCAGTGTAGCAGTCCATATCAAGGCACGAATCAGATAAGTAAGAAAACTGCGATACGAGAGACGTGTGCAAGTATGGTCTCAGCAAATTATGTAGCACACAGATGTCATGAACTAGAGGGACAATGCATACTACTAATCTGGGTAAATTGGTTGTACATTCACATGTATAAAAATTAACATGCAGGGAAACCAAAAGAACATAAAGAAACAGAGGAGGCACAAGGATGTGCAGGCCAAAAGATGCATTCTCAACAGAGCATCAATAATGAACTGCACATATCAAGTTTAGAGACAACATGATATTATCATGAAAGAGCACAGATGCATCAAACCCAAGTCTGCAATTTCAAGAAGGCACCAAACAACAACAAAAAAAGAAAAACCAACATCAATGCCCAAGCTCAAAACTGTATATATATATATATACACTGTTATGAAGATCAATATCAATTGACGACTCGAGTCAACATATAATGATCAAAATACTTCACAGATCAGAATGCTCAAAGGGAAATTATCAAATGTATCATGAACAAATGTCCATGAAAATCAAAACTACTCGGGGACGAATACAAAAATAGTCAAGTATAGCCTACAACAGCAGCTACCACCGAAATGTCCGAGAAGGTAACCAAATGTACAAGAATATACAACTACATCTAAGTGCAGACATGCGGTTGAACTAGACGGGGCTTCCAGTAGTTGATAAAGCACATGAATACTTGCAACAAAATGGTGCAACATGAACCAACAGTGTGTAAGAAGTTCGAACTCATGTCAGTGCACAAATCAAAGACCAGAGATCAGAAGAAAATCAACATGAATGCATACAAAGTCCAGAACACAAAGACAAGTCGAAAATGCTACAGAGATGAACACAGAGATGGCCAAAGCAATATCAATGCAACTATGGTGGTAGGTACGAACAAAGCTTAACAGTATTAGGTCGAGCAAATGTCGAAATTTACATAAAAATCAATTGCCAGAAATTCGAAACAAGTGAACCCAAAAATCATCATCACAACAGACCAATTTTTATACCGTGGGAATCAATTAATCAAGCAACCAAAATCACGAATTTAAACGAGCCAGAAATCATTAAAACAACTTGAATTAGATGTGAGCGGAGGACCACTCACCTTGGCCTAAAGCGAAGGCGAACGCGACCCTCGTTCCGGAATCAAAGGGGACGCAGTGGAAGTTGGGGGAAGCCGTTCGAATTTGAGGAAGAACGAGAGAGGCCGCCATTTATTTTTCTTCGTTCGATTATATTGTGGGGTTTCGAATGAAAAGGGGGAAGAGGGGGACCGGTTTGAATAAAAAAAAAGGAATCATGGGCCGAGAATTTATTTTAAGGCCCATCAAACTTTTCAACAATTTATAAAAGAATTTAAAATTCAAAATTTAAAAAACTTCAAATGGAAATTTGCAAGAATATTAATCGTCAAAATGTCAATTATTAATTGATGCAAATACCGGGTTGTTACAAGTTAATAATTTCAAACATTAATAAAACAATAAAAATTAATATTCAAACATTATTATAATAAATAATAATTAACTTCCAAAACATTATTAATAAATAATAATAATTAATTCTAAAATGTTACTAGTAAATAACAATTATAAATTCTAATTTTTTTAATTAATAATAATTATTAATTACCTTCAAACAATAGTAATTATTTGAATAAGTAAATTTTGCAATATAAAAATATTGATAAATAACTTCAAACAATCAGATGTAAGTAAACAATTTTTAAAACACTATTTAACAATAGTTAAACAACTTTAAAAAATTCCTAAATGGTTTAGAAAAGACAAATAGAAGGGTTGGGATAAAATAGAGAAGTCCAAAATCCACTTAAATAAAAATATTCTAGAAAACCCAAAGGTCAAATTTAAAATCCTTTTTTGAAGCAAAACCCAATTTCAAGCAAAAGGCAATTTATAGTATTTAAAAATACTAAATTGAGGCCAACACCCACTAAAGCACTTAATCAATGTTCTTGTTTATTTTTATCACCTAAATTGAGATATACAGACTCAAAATGAATAAGTAACAACAACTACATCTACAGTGACCATTTTCCATATTGTCACTAAGTTCCTAAGTTACTACGGGCAATTCCAATAATCTTTGACGTTGATTCATACGACTAACCGTCATATCTACAAATCCATGTGAAACGACCCGCAAATCCGTACACCTTGAGTCAACACTATTCTACAACAATCAACTCAAGTTGTACAGAAATACGAACCATTTGGGTTAAAGAAGAAGGGGTAGAAGAAGAAAATAGAAACAACATCAGAATCTAACCATCGCAGCGGAAATAATATAATAGATAATAAACAAGCTTTACTCAAAATCAAATATCTCTGTTTATATATTACATCATCAGAGTACATCAATCACAGCTCAATATCAATATCATACCAATGGGTACACAACAACTCAACACGGCGGAATATATATATATATATATATATATATATATATATATATATATATATATATATATAAACAAGTACGGGAGTACGTATCGTCATCCAGCTCGTCTCCTGAGCTCCACAGTATCACATCCTATATAATATAATACTCGGTCTGACCCGAGCATTATAGTTAAATAACACCCGAGTCAATCTGGAATACCAGCGTGAGAAAATCACACCCAATTGATTATTAAAGTTTCAAAAATCCTTTGAAAACAAAAGCATCTCGTAAGACCACGCCACAAATAAACATGTCGGGTTTTTACCTTACGATAGCTAAAACAATTTTTATAGAACTCCTCTGATATTATAATAGGGTCTATATACAAATACTTATAAAATAGCCGAAATTGTTACATTCGTTAAATTCCAGATGCTAGCTACAGAGTGGGTAATACAAGCAATACTCGTACAAGGCTCGTAGGAAGAATGGATTTCCAACTAATGACTAGGCACTGGGGTACCACCTGTCACATTACGGGGCCTAGATCACCGTACCGAGGAGTACGTCCGCTCCCCTACAACACAAGACCGGGACTGCCCCTTACTGGATGATCCCGAGTGAGATCACCCCGCGGTTGGGATCCGCAACCATCCACTAAGCCGAAATAAAAAGGGACATCTGGACAGGGATGACCTCACCCTGCTTGGGTGCTACCCACCGAGCCTTGCTGCATAACCCCTGATTTTCAGTCATTCCCATTTGGTGAGGCTTGAGGCTAAGCGTTACCTTTTAGAACATATTCCTTATAATGCCCATCGTCCACCTGACGATGTTTCGCAAGCATTCATCCATACAAGTCCGTCCCGGGTTCGAACGGAACCGAAGGCACTACTCCTACTACATCCATTTTGGGAATATCCTCAGGATTAGTAGCGACTAGCCCTTGCACTTCACTACTCCATCTTCGAATCCAAAATCGTTTTTTCACGAAACGTACAAACCGGATCGAAGTGGTTTTCGAGAAATAAATCTCGATCCCGGTCTCTTCGAAACGATCAACGCATTTGTCCAATATTGATAGTCGGTGATTTAACTATCTATTAATATTCACAGCAACCATCAACCAATAAATAATTTCCCAAATTATTTATTTATCTCAAAATATCTTTACAAGATATATTTTCACTTTCAAACCCCTTTGAAAGCAGTTTTCAAACTATCTTCCTTTCTCAGAATAAATTCCAAGAATTTCTATTTCCACTGGAATCACCAAGCACAAAACTTTAGATTTTTTTTTAAATAATTTTAAATTACTTTATTTTAAACCATGTTTAACATTTAATTTAGAAAATTTTACTTTAGAACTTAATTTAAAATAATACTTTAGAAATAATTAAAATATGTTTACCTTATAACCATACATTAGATTTTCTTCTTTAAATAAGATTCCAAATTATCCTTTAAATAATTATTACGATAATAAATTAAACAAAACACCTACTCTGAAATATACTTTAAAATATCTAAGTTAAGACTACTTCGATAATTGGCTAAAAATACATACTATATGAATAGTTAAAAATAAGGTTACCTTAGAAAATATAAATTAGGTTCTCACTCTTTTAAAACAAAACTCTTAGTTACCATTTTAAATAATTACTACGATAATAGATTTGAAAATATTTACTTTTAGATTTTAAAAGATTAAAATAATAAATTTTCTAAACACGCTTTTCAAAACAACATTAAAGCTTTTGCTTATATTTAAAAATTAACTTTGAACGTACTTGGCTATCCAGAGAAATATACATCTCTTCACAATCTTCTTTAAATTTCAATTTCAAACACTTGAATCAATTTCCACATTGATTTCCAATTTACTCCCTTTCTTACTTCAAAATCTATTAACTTCAGATTTTATTTCTTAATTATGATATAAAATATTTTAACTGAGAATACCGATTTTTTTTTATTTCCCAAATTACTTCTTAATCCCTTTAAATAAATTTAAACTTGAATTTTAAAATAATTCTTTATTCCTTTAATTTATATAACTTAAGTTTACAATTCATTAAACTCGGTTTATTCAAAATTCCTTCCGTACTCGAAGTTATTTATTATTATTATTTTCATATTACTTCTATTCCTTTTGAATTCAATTCTTAATTTTATTCAAATTTCCTATAATTATTTTACTTACAAATCCATTTCTTGTATTTTCTTTCCAAAATCCAAATTGTATATTTTTTTGGAAATTCATTATACCCACTTATATCCAATCAAACCATAGCATTCAATATTTCAACAAAATTCATCATAGAATATTAAATCATCTCAACAGGGGAATTAAATAATTTAAATAAATGTTGAGGGATCCAGTTGGATCCCTCCAACCTGTTTTTCCTGCATCCACAGACATTAGCACAATAAATACCAATCCTAAAAATATACCATAGCATAGCACATCAATCAATTCAACCATCCATTCAATTATTTAAATTTGATCAATTAGATTTAAATTTAACTGAGTGAGATTAACTCACCTTCGATTTTATTTGTACTCCACTTCAACATTGGCTCGGTTTCTCGATTTTTGACCTCGAATAAGCATTATATGGTTTTATTAATATTTGGAAAAAATTGAGAAAATCAACTTACTTTTAATTAACTTAATTAACACTTGAATCAAACAATTTATTGACATTCACTTATTTAATTTAGCTTATAACTTGACCTAAATTCTTAAACTAAACATTTCCTTAACCCAATTATTTTTAGTTCAAAAATTTATATAAGTTACTTTAAACAGTTTAACCACCACATCTATCATTTTCCTTTTTAAATCCTTATATTTTCAAAATCCGTAGTAACTTCTGTTACTTAAATAGGTATATACATTATACAAATTCATATAAACTCTATAGTATTTAAAATCCTATGTTTTTCTCTTTCTTATCCACATCTATATTTCAGATTAAACCTTATAATCTTTCAAAATCCAAACCCCCATGTATATACATTTTATTTTCCTATAAACAGTTTCAGTTTTACTGTAACAACATTTTTTTTATATAAATAAATTCTGTAAAACATAAATCTCTTTTTTTTCCTGCAAAATGTTTACACTATTTAAATTAGAGAAATAAATAGATTGAGTTACCTTACAATCAATCCCTAGCCGAAAACATCGCCACCGCGATTTCTGTTTGCTTCCAAATTCCCAATCGGCCGCAACTCAAACACGATCCTACGTGCTGCCTCAAGGACTCAAGCTCGAGCTTCCTGTTGCGCATGTCACCACCAAGCAACGACGCGACCTCGAGTGACCATCCACCTCCATCGTCGAAGCCCCCTTCGCGAGATTCAGCAACCAAAAACACGGGACAGCCAAAGCACGAACGCAAGCCGAAACGTGTGCTCGTCCCTCAGCATCGACGTCGAAATCGACTTCGATTTCGTTTTATGCGAATTGATTGAAAGAGGAGGGAAGCGGCCATGTTTTTTTGTTTTTTCTTTCTTTCGATTAGAATTTCGTGAAACCAAGAATGAGAGCGAGAAAGAGAGAGCGCGACTGAGATCTGTGAATGCCCTATTATTACCTTTCGGTCGCCATTAATTAAATTTAAACTCTCTTTATTTATTTTTTATATAAACGAATTAAATTTCGTTTTTGATTTTCATTGAAGCTTAGAGAAGGGACGGGATAAGTTATAGGGTTGGGGATGGCTTCCTGAATACGCGTTGATTTTTATATAATTAAATATTGCAAAAAATCTCGTTACACATAACGCCAAATCTCGAACCCCAATTCAGACATGCTGACAGGCGTTTATAAGGTTTTACCCGCGTTCTGAACACGATGGAACGTGTTTCAGAAACTACTTCGATCGTATGCGCGAGTTACAGAAGTAAACGATCAAATTTTAAATTAAAACAATTAAAATAGTTCTAAGCACATTGAGCTGCCAGGGTCGAATGGTAACTTCGATTGCTACGAAAATTGATATTCGATAATAACTAACTATTACGGATCCAATAGAACTAGTTTCGTCAAATTCCGAGACTGTGTCTCAGAAGGCTATTTTCAAATTCAATTTAAACGATATAAATTTCAAAACTGCACAGTTCACTATTAATTCCAATTTTAATCACTTCTATTGTCTTTAGTATTATCAATATAAGTTTTATAAGCCTTCAATTTATTTTCAACATGCTTAAAATTCCAGATTCAACATTTTTCTCAACTTCACTTATTTAATTCAATAATTAAATTATCAAATAAATTGTGATATTCATAATTCAAATTAAAATTATTCTATTGAATATTTAAAATCAATTAAATGTTCCAATTTTAAATGCTCGGAAATTCCAGGTTGTCACACCATGCGCAAAGTTCTTTTCAACCTTAGCTTAAATTTTCGAAATTTTTTGATAGCAACACCTTTGCATGGCTCAATCTAAAAAACTACAACTTGCAATATATAGCCCAAACCAACAAAAGAAAGCAAATCCCAAAAGTGGCCTCCGATATCCGAGGCATAAAATCACTAATCAAATCCCAAAATCTGAATCTACTGCATACCTATTTGTCGAGCAACAAACTCTACTCATGAAACCAAAAGTAGCAAGCTAGCCTTTGCTTCAAGTACCTGAAACTCACTTACATAATCCAAAAGAGTGTTAAACATGACAGTGAAACAATTAAACAACTCATCAATCATATAACATGAATCTAAGTATGCCAAACCATAGATAATAATCATCTCAACCAACATGTCAAATCAAATTATGTAACTTGCATTTCTAATGACAAAATCATACCATTACATTAAAGCTCGTAAGATGTACATATGTCATCCGAACGCAATATCAAATCCGTTCACTCGCTCGATCATATAAATTTCATTTTCGAACTAGTATCACTCACTTGACTTTTTTGGTGTGGACTCTGATCCGATTCCTTAATTAGAAATGTTGCTCTTCTTACATAGCCATGCAATATGATAGAAAACTTCAAAATCAAATCAAAAATCCTTATTAAGATTATACTAAACAACTCATTAACATTATTATACTTTAAATCCAACCAAAAATAAATGTTCTTTAATTAACTGAGCATAAGTAATAAGCAATAAAAGATAATAATTGAATATTATCATTCTAACAACCAAAGACACCATATTTAAATATACTAATTTTCTAAAAATAATAATTTTACATATAACATATAATCTAGGTAAAATTATTTCATTTACTTAATTTCAAAACAATACTGTGTCGACTTTTCTTATTTAACAGTTTTAGAAACCCCTATCAATTCAGTTGTTCCTTCCATACCAACCAGAGTTCATAAACACTCGACAAATTAATCAACATAATATAAAATATTTTATATCACTAACAAATATGCGCTCTACATATACATACATACATTCAAACTCATTCTATGATGTTACTAACCCCATCTCTAATGTGTTACTCATTCTAGGGTATTACTAACCCTATATATAATGAGTTTACCCCACCAAAGCCTAAGTGTTCGCTCAACCTAAGTTCTAATACCATGTTGTAATGACCCGCCCTTTCAACCTTAGAAGTCGACATTAATACATCTATGTATTACGTGAAAATCATCCAAATGCAGAAAGACAGATTGCTGTAGAAAAGGAAAGAAAAGACAAAACAAAATCTCACATTATGACAACCAACATATAATGTACAATAGATCTATATAAAAGAAAAACTGTAATATATTTACATCCAATCAGAGTACACTTAATCACTAATCATCAGCCTGGATGGCTATAACAACCTACACTTACACATGTTGATAAATAAATCAACACATGCAGCGGAAATAGAGAATATGCAGGAGATACATCTTGGACATCCAACTTGTCCCCTGAAGCTCGAAGTAGATTCTGAAAATATGCTCGGTCTGACCCAAGCATTATAAGAAAATTAACACCGAAAAAAGTCAGGTAAACCAACGTGAGAAAGACATCCCAATTGAAATTTCAATATACAAATGCCATTTGAAAATAAAGGTACTCATAAGATCACGACACAAATAAACATGGATTGATTTTTACCTTACGATAACCGAAACAATACATAGGAAACCTTCTAATATTATCACAGTGTCTGGATTTAAAAAAATATATTAAATATATACAAAAAATTTACATTTATTAAATTACGACACAATAGGTATACCAGTAAGTGCGCACGACCCTTATGGGAGAACGGATTTCAACAATGGCAAGGTAAGGGACTACCTTCCGTATAGTACATCTCTAGATAAAATGTACGGAGGGATACAAATGCATTTGCCCCTCTACCAACAAAGGATTGACCCACCCCTTACTGGATAGTACCGAATATGTCACCAACCTGGTTGCTTTCCAACCTTAATTGAGAGCTCTTATGCGCAACCAAATCCGTAATATAATGATCTAGAAAGGTGATCACACACCCAAATGGGTGTCTCCCATGTAGTACTGTCGCATCTACCCTGTTTTAGCCATAATCTAGGTTGTGAGGCTTGTGGCAATGCTTTTACCTTTTCTTTTAGAAAATCCCACTTCGATTGCAACACTTCCCTTTAACCAGCAATGTAATACCAACATTCATTCATACAAGTTCACTTTGGGTCTGATGAAACCGTAGGCACTACTTCCATTACATCCATTTTGGAACCATCCTCAAGATTAGTAGCAAGTTGCCCTTGCACTTCAAAGAACTCCACCTTCGATCATCTTTAAGATATCTCCAACTCAAATGCTTATACGGCTCGAAGTGGTTTTCAGATAATCTCCTAAACAATAACGATAGTTTTAAAACTAGCTAAAGTTTGATAGTCGGTTATATAACTATTGAATAAAAACAACAATCAAATTAGGGATTTAATTCCATAGGGAAACCAATGATTAGGCACATAAGCAACCACTAACCTCTTTAATTGATCCTTTCATTAATTAAATCACTTTGTAAATACTTGTATCAAAATACTTTTACAAAGTTACATTTACAAACCTTTTCTACTCATTTCAATACTTGAAAAAATATCCATACATTTATCTCATTGGTATAGTATATGCATAAATACATTATGAAAGACTTCTTACTTTAAAATTATACAAAAAGGATTAAGAAAAATAATGTTTTAAGAAAACGGAGATAAGGATAAATCCATACACTATTCCTTCGGTGTTAAGCATGGAACGATTATCTACACCTCCAAAATTAAGCAGGTCGATATGGAGTAAATCCAATCTCAAATCCAAATCCATTTATAAAACTTTAATAAATTTCCAAGTTTATTTATAAAACAAATTTATAAATATCCAAAATCATTTATAAAACTACTCTACCAATATCCAAAATTATTTACAAAATTTATTTTATAATATCCAAAAATCCTTTATAAAACTTTATTATAAAAATCATTTATAAAGCTGTTTAAAAATTCTTATAAATCCAAACCCCATATTCATTTTTAAACTCTTTAATAAATCTCTTTTATTAAATGTTATTCCTTTTTATAAATCAATATATTATTTATAAATACTATTAATCAGATAATTAATTTACTCTAAACATCCTGAATAAATAATAAATTAACTTTCCAAATCACTAATAAAATAATTTATTTACTCCCAAACATTATTAATATTATGGTTAATAACGTCTAAATATTATAGATAAGTAATAATTATTTACTTCAATACATTACAAATATAATAGTTAGTAATCTAAATTATTATTAACAAAATAATAACAATTACTCTTCAAAAATTATTATAATAAATAATCATTAACTTCCAAAACATTATTAGTAAATATTAGTTATTAGTTCCAAAATGTAATTAATAAATAACTATTATAAATTCCAAGACACTTTTACTAAATAGTAATTATTAATTATCTTTAAAAAAATATTAATTATTTTAATAAGTCACTTTTTACAATATTAAAATATTGAGAAATAACTTCAAATAATCAAATCTAAATAAACAAATTTTAAAACACTATTTATCAGTAGTTAAACAACTTAAAGCATTTCTAAAATTGTTTAGAAAAGACAAATAGAAGGGTTGAGAAGTTCAAAATCCGCTTGAATAAAAATATTCCAAAAAAACCAAAGATTAGTTTTAAAACCATTCTCCGAATCAAAACTCAATTTCAAGCAAAATGGAAATTAATTGTAACAACCCTCATATTTATCGATTTTTATATTTAAATATTTTATCGTTAATCGGATTTTGGTCCGAAGCTACTTTTTGCAAACGGTCAAATTAGGACTCGAGACCACTTCCATTGAGTTCGAAACGTCGTTTGCAATCTTCTAAGTATAAACATTGATATGTTTGGGGTTAGTGGAATTTCACCACTTTTTCACTCGAGCCTTTGGTTTGGACTTTTAGCCCATTAGGCCCAAGTTCCACCCCCCTTCTTCTTCATTGCTTCATTTCATTTCCTAACACTAAAGCTTCAACAAAAATGGTGAATGGAATGAGAAATTAAAACTCCAAAGTCTTTGTTTTATTGCAACTCCAACATTCAACTCCAAATTCAAGAAGAAGACATCGGATTCAAGCTTGTGGTTGCTTCTCCATTTGCCTTCAAGCTTTGTTCTTCATTTTCATTGGGTTTTGGAGCAAAGGTGAGATTTTTATCTCACAATTCTAGCCTATAACTATATTGGACTGTTGGGAATGATTCCCTATCATTTTTGCATGCATGTTAGCATTTGGTTTGGATTGGATTGGCGAAAAACTCCAATTTTTAGCGTTTTGGTGAATTTTCTGCACTTAGGTCGTTCTGGCCATTTTTAGGTCGTTCGGAGTTAAGTCGTTCGTCCATGGGTCGTGAGTCGTTCACGAGTTAACTTTAGGTCGTTCTGGAAGAATTGGCACTTCGGAATTAGGTCGCTCACGAGTTAAGCCTTAAGTCGTAGGTCGCTCACGAGTTAGGCCTTAAGCCGTAGGTTGCTCGCGAGTTAAGCTTTAAGTCTTAGGTCGTTTTCGACCTATAATCTCTAGGCAAACGTTAAGTCGCTCGCCCTGGTTTATCTCGTAGGTCGTCTCCGACCTAACCTCCTGATAAGTCGTTCGAGTTAGGTCGTTGGACCATTTACCTTAGGTCGCTCGTCCACTAGGTCGGCCTGGTTTATCTCGTAGGTCGTCTCCGACCTAAGCTCCAGATAAGTCGTTCGAGTTAGGTTATTGGACCATTTACCTTAGGTCGCTCGACTCTGTTAAGTCGTAGGTCGTTAGACCTTAGGTCGCTCGACTCTGTTAAGTCGTAGGTCGTTAGACCTTAGGTCGTTCGCATTCCTTAAGTCGCTCGACCCCTCCACACTAGGTCGCTCGGCTTGCTTGAGTCGTAGGTCGTTGGACCTTAAGTCGCTTGCCTCCCTTAACTCCAGTTAGGTCGCTCGGCCATTGTGTTAGGCCGCGTGAACCCTTAGGTCGTTAGACCTCACTTTGCTTTAGGTCGTAGGCCGCTTGTCTTCACTTAGGTCGTACCGTTTTGGACGGGGCGCTGCCCCGCACCCCGCCGGGGGCGCTGCCCCCTGGACCCCCGCGACCTGACCGGGCAGGTCGAACCCCGTAAGCGGTGGCGTTGCCCCCGCACCCCCACCTTGGGGGGTTGCCACCCCCCTGGACCCCCCCTCCGTAGGGGATCTTATCTGAAAAACATTGAGCTGATTTCCTTGGATTTTATTCACATCTCCGTATGCGATTTTTGTGACTGATTGTTTCTACAATTGCTTATGTGTTTTGTCACTTTATAATATAAAGGTTTCAATACTAGTAGTAAATATCAAAACTCTTTTAACAAACAATTTCAACTCTATTTTTAATAACAAAGCTCTTTTCTTAAATCGTTTTCCAATCTATTAGTATATACAAGCCTTTACCTCACTCGGATGAGAAATCTAATTAAACGACTTAGTAAAACAAGTGGTATGAAACGCTTGCGTTCACTTCGTCGGTTAATTCTTGGACTTGTTCGATTGAACCTCTTGTGACAATTTTATTAGTGAAGATTTACAGTTTGTTCGTAAATATTTAAGTTAAGCAAGTGGTTATGGGACATGAAGCTAAACTTCTATATTTACTAGCTTAGTGTAATTGACACTTCTCGTTGATCTTGATGATCGCTTTATGAATTAGACTAGCAATTGCGTGATGTCTCTTTCATTGCAAGGTTAGACTAGACACCACTTGTGTGATTCCATTCACACATACCTTTCTGCTTTTTGGTTAGTCTTGACCTCATTCTGTGTGATTCCACTCACACATGTGGGGTAGCTCCCCATGGTCTTCGGACCGTCATGTGATAGGCCTCTTTCCCTTTTTATGATTTCTGGATTTCTTGTGTTGATTTCTGGAATTTATCTCTTTGACTTGTCATGAGTACAAGTTTAGGGTATGATGCCCTCTTTGGATCTTTGAGAAGATTCTTGTGATATTGATTTATCTCTTATCGGTTGATCTCCTGTTGATCATTAATTGCATACTTATAGTAGTATGTCAGTATGGATATTTTATGTTTATGCCATATCTTTTATTTTATATCATGTCATCTGATATTTATAGCTAGACTGATCCGTTTATTATTTTCTTATAAATAATACTCGGGTCAGGCCGAGATGTTACAGGTGCTACTGCTTGACTCCTCCCCCAGTGATTCACTACTCAGACTTTTGGCTACTTGTTTAGATTAGCAGCTTTTGTTGTTTACACTTGAGATATAGACTCATAGTTGTATTCTTTTGTATAGCACGCGTTGCTATTCTTTTGTATTATCGTGGATCTTTTTAGACCACTACTCTGATGTACACTTTTATGTGATATATATATTCATATCTCTTTCCGCCTTTGTGATATGGATATCTGTGATTGATTCGCATGTTATGCTTACTTCTATATTTGTTTCCGAAGATCATTTTATAGCCACCGTGTGATAAGAGATTACACGGATGGTCGCTCCTCAACAGCCTTATTCTCCGCGCTAGTTGACAGCACTACACCGTAGTGTTCTTGGCTAGCGTGGGTATAGAGGTGGGGCGTTACAGCTTGGTATCAGAGCCAAACTTCGGAACAATGTAGAATAATCTAGCAAGGATCATGTCCTAAGTCTTTCTTAGGAGTTGTGCCTTAGGATTTAATTCGAGTCTTCGTACCGGTTCATCCTATTTTCTTTATGATTCCTTGTTTTACCTATCAAGATTGCTTGATATTCATTTTGTGAATAACCTTCTTCTTCTTCCTTCTTTCTTTCTTAAGGAAGAGAAATGGTTAGTTCTAGCAGTCCTAGCGCTGGTCAATCCAGTAGTCCTTCTCTGGATGGCGCATTCATGTCTGCCCAACAACTTTTGGATCTTGTAAAGAATCAAGAGTTTATCTGTGCTTTGAGTAAGAATACCACAAAGATCTTACCTTTGAAACTAGAAGTTCCTTTCGACCAGCTTGTAGATATCACTCTACAAGAGGAAGAGGCTGATAAAGGAATTGATAGTGATATTGGGATTTCCAAGAAGAGGCGTATTAAATTCAAAAGCCCTCATCCCGATAAGAAGGTGAAGCAACCTATTTTTGGAGCAAAGACTCCAATCCTTAATTGTGGAAAATGCTACAACTGTGGTTCTAGGGACGACTATGCGAAGGAGTGTCCGGAACCACTCTTTTGTCGTTACTGCAAAGATTCCAGTCATCATATTTCTGTCTGCCCCATACTTCTAAGTAAGAAGAAGGTGGGACCAGAAACTTCGGTAGCCAAGCCATCTACCTCTAGTCGTAAACGATGCTACAATTGTGGTTCCTCAGACCATTATGTAACCAAGTGCCTGGAACCCCTCTATTGCCGCTATTGCAAGGGCTCGGGCCATTACTTGTCTACATGTCCCACACGACCTAGTAAGAGAGAAGGAAAGCTAAAAGCTTCTAACGAAACTTCTCTGGGTCAAGGTATTCCTTATTTAATCCTTGATTTCATTTGTTTGCGATTATCCGATTCGAGTTCTTTTTGATATGGGTTTCCCTCATCATTTTTATTTATCAGAAGAACTTGTTGATTCTCTTTATTTTTATATTTTGGGCTTGATGACTTCTTTGAGGATTGTGAATCCGAATCAGAGGATTCGCAACACTCAATTTGCTTATTATTGATGTCGAAATTATTACATGTGATTTTTCTTTCCGAACCGATTTGCGTATTGTGCATTGCTTAGGTTTCGGAATTGATTTGCGTGAAAGGATTGGCTTAATCACTTTGAAGCCCATATCCAATTGTTCCGAATGGACAATTCCTTTTTCGACATTTTCAATCTGTTAAGCAGATTCATATTTTTCCTTTGTGATTTCGATTTCAAATCGATGGCATCATTTTATTCTTTAAGCTCACATGTTGAATAAAGGGATATCTCTCTCATTCATATCGGTTGAGAATTCTCCGATATTTTTGAGTTTGACTTAGGATCGTTACCTAAGCAACCTTTTAAGTGGTGTTAAGGTCTTTCTAGTTTGACCTTGCCACCGAATTTCAATCACTACGAGTTGCGGAAGTTAGCCTTCCACATACCGCATTCCGCACTCATTATGATTTATATGAATGACATATTGTGTCATTCAGTTTATCCAGTTTATTTCATTCATTTTATAAATCAAGTATTCTATGGATATCTCAATAGTTCCAATCTTGTATTTATTAATTTTGGATGAAAATAGAAATTTAAAATTTTACAAATCTTTTAAGAAGATATTTTAAATTCCTATAAAAAGGTAATTTTGTGTTGTATTGCCCATTTAGTGTTTTAAGATTTCTGGTCGATGCACTTGATCAACGCTATCGATAGGGATTTCCTAAACGCTTTGATGAGACAATCAGACACAATAAATTGACTTGTAAAATATAAATTTTTCTATAAAGGTAATTGTGATTTTTAAAGTTTTAGCTTTTTGGGAAAGAGGACAAAATTTCTTCTTTTCAATATTCTTATTCTTGTGATTCCCGAAGAGAACGTGCAATCACTTTTGCTTCTAAATCTTTAAGGCCGATCGAGACTAGGAATGCCACTTATGATCTGGTACTCGCGGCTATTGATTTTGCTTTCAATATTTGGCATTATCGTCTTTGGTGGAGAAATTTGTTCTCTACCTCAATTATAAATCATTGGGATATCTATTTCTCATAATTAAGTTGCGTCAACCATATTGGCTCGAATTTCTTGCATCTTATGATCTTGATATTCTATATACTCCCTGAAAGGGGAAATCTTGTTGCCAATGCACTAGTCGTAAGCAACAAGTAGTTGTTTTCTATGGTGATATCCGAATGGAACGATCTCGAGACTCTATTCACTTGAGAGATTCGAGATCGCGAAATCCGATTTATATGCATCCCTTGTTTTATGTAGTCTAGAGGTTCTTTATTCTTTTTAGACTGCATCCTTGTAGCTCAAAGGGCTAGATTCTGAATTGGCTTTTCTTAGCCAATGTTGTAGGGATAAAATTGTTATTGAAAGTTAGAGAGACTTCGATATTGATTTTCGTGGCGACCTTTAAAAGTTTGGTAGACTTATCGTACCAAATATTTGTGATCTTCGTCAATATATTTTAGAAGATTCACATCGTTCCAAAATTATCATTCATCCTAGAAGTAGTAAAGTGTACGTAGATATGAAGCGACTTTATTATTTGGAGTGAATGAAATCTGATATCGCTAACTTTGTTAAGTGTTGTATGACTCGCCATCTTGTCAAGGCCCTACACTAAAGGCCTGGTGGGTTAATGCAACCTTTAGAAATTCCAATTTGGAAGTAAGACCAAATCCCCATGGATTTTATAGATGTCTTTCCCCGTTCCCGTTCGGATCATGATAACTTATGGGTTATAGTAAATAGACTTACTAAATCCGTCCATTTTATTCCCCGTTCGAATCAACCGAACCGTTCCTCTTTTGGCCCAAACTCTTTGTTAAAGGAGATGTTAAATTACATGGAGTTCCTACTTCTATCGATAGCGATAGTGATCCATTGTTTACTAGTGGATTTTTGGACGTGTCTTCAAAAAGCTTTAGAAACGAAGCTTAATTTAAGCACCGCTTATTACCCCAGTCCGATGGACAAGTAGAGCGTGTGAACCAAACTCTGGAAGACCTTCTTCGTGTTGTGTGCTTGATTTTTGTGGAAGTTGGGAAAATCCTATTTCTCTTGTTGAATTTTCCTATAATCATAACTTCCAATCTAGTATTGGTATGGCATTCTTCGAGGCACTCTAGGGAATGCTATGCCAATCTCCTTCTTGTTGGCTTAAGGTCGGTGAGAAGCTGGTTTTAGGTCCAGAATTTTACTCGTGTTTCACCTATGATAGGTGTTGTACGTTCCCGTTGATAGGGAAAGATTAGCGCCTCAGTATATTGGGCCATTCCCTATCACCGTACGTATAGATTCCATGGCTTGTCGCCTTGCATTACCGGCTCAGTTTTCTGCTATGCACGACATGTTTCACGTTTCTCAATTACGGAAATGCCTTCGGGATTCCGATTCCATTCTTGAGCCTGCTGTTGTGGAAGAAATTGAAGTTTCGCCGAATTTAACTTATGAGCAGCATCCTATTCGAATTATTGCTTCGGAGGGTAAACGGCTTCGAAATAAAGATGTTCCGCTTGTGAGGGTTCAATGGTCCACAAATCCTAAGGATTGCTCTTGGGAATCCAGAGAATTCATCGAGCGAACACATCCGGACTTGCTTACTCCTGCTCTTTGAGGTAAACTTCTAATATCAAATTTCTTTAGTTTTAATATGCTTTTATGGTTGTTACTTCTTATTTCCACCTTATATATTGCGAGGACGCAATTTCTTTAAGGAGGGGAGTCTGTAACAACCCTCATATTTATCGATTTTTATATTTAAATATTTTATCGTTAATCGGATTTTGGTCCGAAGCTACTTTTTGCAAACGGTCAAATTAGGACTCGAGACCACTTCCATTGAGTTCGAAACGTCGTTTGCAATCTTCTAAGTATAAACATTGATATGTTTGGGGTTAGTGGAATTTCACCACTTTTTCACTCGAGCCTTTGGTTTGGACTTTTAGCCCATTAGGCCCAAGTTCCACCCCCCTTCTTCTTCATTGCTTCATTTCATTTCCTAACACTAAAGCTTCAACAAAAATGGTGAATGGAATGAGAAATTAAAACTCCAAAGTCTTTGTTTTATTGCAACTCCAACATTCAACTCCAAATTCAAGAAGAAGACATCGGATTCAAGCTTGTGGTTGCTTCTCCATTTGCCTTCAAGCTTTGTTCTTCATTTTCATTGGGTTTTGGAGCAAAGGTGAGATTTTTATCTCACAATTCTAGCCTATAACTATATTGGACTGTTGGGAATGATTCCCTATCATTTTTGCATGCATGTTAGCATTTGGTTTGGATTGGATTGGCGAAAAACTCCAATTTTTAGCGTTTTGGTGAATTTTCTGCACTTAGGTCGTTCTGGCCATTTTTAGGTCGTTCGGAGTTAAGTCGTTCGTCCATGGGTCGTGAGTCGTTCACGAGTTAACTTTAGGTCGTTCTGGAAGAATTGGCACTTCGGAATTAGGTCGCTCACGAGTTAAGCCTTAAGTCGTAGGTCGCTCACGAGTTAGGCCTTAAGCCGTAGGTTGCTCGCGAGTTAAGCTTTAAGTCTTAGGTCGTTTTCGACCTATAATCTCTAGGCAAACGTTAAGTCGCTCGCCCTGGTTTATCTCGTAGGTCGTCTCCGACCTAACCTCCTGATAAGTCGTTCGAGTTAGGTCGTTGGACCATTTACCTTAGGTCGCTCGTCCACTAGGTCGGCCTGGTTTATCTCGTAGGTCGTCTCCGACCTAAGCTCCAGATAAGTCGTTCGAGTTAGGTTATTGGACCATTTACCTTAGGTCGCTCGACTCTGTTAAGTCGTAGGTCGTTAGACCTTAGGTCGCTCGACTCTATTAAGTCGTAGGTCGTTAGACCTTAGGTCGTTCGCATTCCTTAAGTCGCTCGACCCCTCCACACTAGGTCGCTCGGCTTGCTTGAGTCGTAGGTCGTTGGACCTTAAGTCGCTTGCCTCCCTTAACTCCAGTTAGGTCGCTCGGCCATTGTGTTAGGCCGCGTGAACCCTTAGGTCGTTAGACCTCACTTTGCTTTAGGTCGTAGGCCGCTTGTCTTCACTTAGGTCGTACCGTTTTGGACGGGGCGCTGCCCCGCACCCCGCCGGGGGCGCTGCCCCCTGGACCCCCGCGACCTGACCGGGCAGGTCGAACCCCGTAAGCGGTGGCGTTGCCCCCGCACCCCCACCTTGGGGGGTTGCCACCCCCCTGGACCCCCCCTCCGTAGGGGATCTTATCTGAAAAACATTGAGCTGATTTCCTTGGATTTTATTCACATCTCCGTATGCGATTTTTGTGACTGATTGTTTCTACAATTGCTTATGTGTTTTGTCACTTTATAATATAAAGGTTTCAATACTAGTAGTAAATATCAAAACTCTTTTAACAAACAATTTCAACTCTATTTTTAATAACAAAGCTCTTTTCTTAAATCGTTTTCCAATCTATTAGTATATACAAGCCTTTACCTCACTCGGATGAGAAATCTAATTAAACGACTTAGTAAAACAAGTGGTATGAAACGCTTGCGTTCACTTCGTCGGTTAATTCTTGGACTTGTTCGATTGAACCTCTTGTGACAATTTTATTAGTGAAGATTTACAGTTTGTTCGTAAATATTTAAGTTAAGCAAGTGGTTATGGGACATGAAGCTAAACTTCTATATTTACTAGCTTAGTGTAATTGACACTTCTCGTTGATCTTGATGATCGCTTTATGAATTAGACTAGCAATTGCGTGATGTCTCTTTCATTGCAAGGTTAGACTAGACACCACTTGTGTGATTCCATTCACACATACCTTTCTGCTTTTTGGTTAGTCTTGACCTCATTCTGTGTGATTCCACTCACACATGTGGGGTAGCTCCCCATGGTCTTCGGACCGTCATGTGATAGGCCTCTTTCCCTTTTTATGATTTCTGGATTTCTTGTGTTGATTTCTGGAATTTATCTCTTTGACTTGTCATGAGTACAAGTTTAGGGTATGATGCCCTCTTTGGATCTTTGAGAAGATTCTTGTGATATTGATTTATCTCTTATCGGTTGATCTCCTGTTGATCATTAATTGCATACTTATAGTAGTATGTCAGTATGGATATTTTATGTTTATGCCATATCTTTTATTTTATATCATGTCATCTGATATTTATAGCTAGACTGATCCGTTTATTATTTTCTTATAAATAATACTCGGGTCAGGCCGAGATGTTACAGGTGCTACTGCTTGACTCCTCCCCCAGTGATTCACTACTCAGACTTTTGGCTACTTGTTTAGATTAGCAGCTTTTGTTGTTTACACTTGAGATATAGACTCATAGTTGTATTCTTTTGTATAGCACGCGTTGCTATTCTTTTGTATTATCGTGGATCTTTTTAGACCACTACTCTGATGTACACTTTTATGTGATATATATATTCATATCTCTTTCCGCCTTTGTGATATGGATATCTGTGATTGATTCGCATGTTATGCTTACTTCTATATTTGTTTCCGAAGATCATTTTATAGCCACCGTGTGATAAGAGATTACACGGATGGTCGCTCCTCAACAGCCTTATTCTCCGCGCTAGTTGACAGCACTACACCGTAGTGTTCTTGGCTAGCGTGGGTATAGAGGTGGGGCGTTACATTAATAGTATTTCAAAGTACTAAACTGAGGCCAATATCTAGCAAAGTAATTAACCAATGTTTCTATTGATTGTTATCACTACAAGGGTTCAGTTCTGAACAAATAATAATGTCACAACTAATAGTGCTAAACAATCAAAATTCAGCAATTAACAATCCTTATAATAGGGTTATAACTGAAATAAAACAATATGAATATAACTGAAAATTAGTAGTCACAATTTCGAGAAATATGGATTTTTCTACGAATTTTCTTGTATTTCAATTTTAAATACTAATTACTTTTCAAAATGGATATTTTAACCAATCAGCCAATAATTTCAATCAAACACAAATAGTAAAATTTTCTCTGTTATATAATATACCGATTTATCCAAAGTGTTAAATTTAACTCACCAAAATTTCATTTATCGCCAAAGCGTTGCGGTTCGGTCTTAAATCAAACAGCGTTCGATTTTAGATTGAAATTATACAATCTCCAATCTTAACCAATCCAACTCTATTGTGAAGATATTGTCGATACGAGTCCAACGCGATTAATCGCGTCTGAATTTGATCTCGTATGAAATAATTATTGGTTTAATCATATTTTTGAATTAAATAATATAAACAATTAATTAATTACACTGTTAATTCCTTAATCCACCTTGTTAACCACCCTAATCACATTCATTTACATCTCCGGGCCGCATCAAACCAAAACCTAAAGCCTCCTCTTTCTTGTCATCCGCCGTCACCATAGGCCACCACCCACCGTCGCATTATGACCACGACCTCCCCAGACTTCAACACCAACCACGATGCTTGAAACCCACCGTCACTCAAGAATAAGCAAAAAGAGTCGATGCCCTACATCTCGGCGTTGCCACCACCTCAGGCGATCATCAACTGTCACGCCGCCTCTAAAAGAAAGCCCTGTACTATGCTGACCCACGCCACCAACCGCGACCTCCAAATTTTGACCATCGTTTAAACCGAGACCAAAAACTACGGCAATGTCGAACCCGAATTCCGACCACCAACATTTGACGGTAATTCAATCGATCATCGAGTTACTTTTCCTTAGACGAACAACCTTCTATTGCGACCCTCACCTTAAAACGCCCCTAGCAATGCCTATCACACATAGCCATTGGATGAAGTTTGGAAATTCGACAGCTAGGGTTTACAATTTGGGTTTAGGGGAAAAACAAGCTATGATGGTCCTTATAAGATAATCTAACCGTTACTATTGACGCCCAACATTTTACAAACACTAATCGAGGCATGCTCACTGATGTTCCTAGCCAAATTCCATATTCTAAACTCAATGAAACTAATTTCGGGACCTAATTCCGACATATGTGGAAGTTTACTTATTGAGTTGCTCGATTTACGAAGTGAACTCGACCTTCTAACTTGAAACTAAACAATCGAAATATATCGATGGTTATACTCATTCTTGCTCACTCGGACCATTCTAACCCAATGGAAATAATCTTGAGTCCTAAAAAGTCTGTTTGTGAAAATCAATTTTTTAGCTCATCGATAAAAGAAACCAATTAAATATTTGAATATTCAAAATTTAAATGTAACGACGCGGAATTTCACCGCGTTAATTTTTGAAATTTAATTAATTTCAAATATTCAAATAATAGGTTTTATAATTAAAATAAAAACTCTTTTAAATAACAAATACTAAAGATAAAATGGTTTTCAAAATTAGTTTACAAAAATATTTAGTTCGAAAAAGAATAAAAAATGTGACTAGAAACTTCTTTTCGAATTTTGACATTTCACCTTATAAAAGCTGTTTGAAATTTTATGTAACGACCCGGTATTTTCAACCATTCACATCCACACAAGTCGGACTTGAATTGCTGAAAATATTAGATTGTTAATTTATATTTGGCTAAACTCGGCATATACAGTAAATAAAATAATCATAGAATCACAAACACAAAGTAATATAATAATAGTGCGGCGAAATAGAAAAATATTTTTTCATAAAGCCACTATACAAACATCAGATTTAGAAAGAACATATAGCAGAACATCTAAAATTGGTGAAGTCACCAATACAAATTGATGACCTATCTGAACAAATCAACTGAAAAAGCTAAAAGTTGATTCGATGGTTGGATCTCCAAGCGATGCTCCAAACTCCAAAGGTGAGTCTTAAATGCTGAACTACTCAGTCTGACCCAAACGTAAAGCAAAACATAAAAGACTCGAGTCAGGATAAACATTCTTATATCAATAAATCCAACTCAAGTGAAATATCAACTGAAATACAATTAACTTAGAGGATGTTTAGGATACCCATCCTCTATGGATCAGTGGAACTATCTACAATGTAGAAATATATGCGATTAACAACCTAAAGTCATTATAACACCATGGTCATTTTAAAATAATTTATACTTCAAAACCAAAATATCATTTCCATGTCAAATAAACACGTTTCCAAATTATAGCACTTCAAAAACTAATAATTTCACATATATATATATATATATATATATATCATTTTAACTTCTCATTATTTACTTTTTTGAATTATTCACTTAATATATCCATTATCATTTAAATAACCATAAATTACATTTTTCCAAATATTTCCTTCAATTTATTTAAACATGAAATATTCCACAAAAATCATGTTATAAAATCATATCCTTTAAATTCTCAAATACAATAAATTTCAAATGGATTTAATTAAATAAATGAAACTACCCACTATTTTGGACCATTCAAATCGACAATAATCCACACATGTTAGACTTGAATAATTCAAATTATCAGATTGTAATAAAATTTGAAGCAAATAAAACCAATCATGGAATCACAGACATAGAAAATATCAAAATAACTCGCAGTGGAAGATATGTTAACATAGTAGTTCATGAAGCTACTATTACAAAGTCTCAAACAGATACATAATATTAGTCTAAAAACAAATACAATAGAAATCACAAATACATAGAAGTTCACTAATACAAGAGCTGAAATAGAACAATTGAAACTGAAATAGATAAATAACTAGATAAGCAGAATCTCCAGCGGTTACTAGCTCCAGAAAGAGAAATCCAAAGCTGTGAATACTCAGGCTGACCCGAGCGTAAAGAAAAACACAAAGCACTCGAGTCAGGGCAAACATACTTATACAATGTAAACCAACTCAAGTGAACTGCAGTAAATGTACAAATAACTTAAAGGATGCTTCGGACCACCCATCCTCTAAGGATCCCTTAAACTATTTACTATGTAGTAATATTGTGCTATTATAATAATGTCTATAGTAAAATAAACTTACTTTTAAATAGCGTTAAAGGGTTACCCATATAGCCCTCAACATGTAATAGTCCCAGTAGTCCATCCAATATCAGCATACCTCTAGATCGGGAGGCTACACTAAATACTCCATGGGCTACAGGAGAAAAACAAACTCGTAATAAATCTCGCAATGGTAGGTGACACGGCACAACTAGGCAATGCCAGGATAGATATACCAATTATGCTTCTGGGCTGGTGGTAACATAGCAGCCACTAAGCCCACCTCGGAGCACACTCCCAATCAAAATCGGAGGATGGCCTTCAAATCAATCACAAGTAAGAGTATAGTATCGAAGAAATGTGTCCGATAGGTGGAATGACCTCACTTGGCACGTCGATCGCTCCTGTTTTAGCCACTTTAAGCCAACTCAAGGGAGTCGGGTCCACGTTCATACCATAATAGGATCGTCGCCACCATCCTACTTCATTCTGGAATCTCCAGCGCGTACACAGTTGTTAAAGTGGTTTTGGGTATCGACAGAAAGTATGTCCATACCCGATCCCAGTCTTTTTAACAACCAATCGTTATTATAACCCATGGTTATTCATTTAAAAATGGTATTTATACTTCAAAAATCAAATATCAATTCAAATTCAAATCTTTATCAGAATAAAGATCAAATCACTTCCAATCCATTTCAAAATATCAAAATATCATATCTTTTCAAAACCTTGTTCATTTTGTTTTAAATACCGTTCCAAATCGCATTTCAAAATGGTTTATATTTCAAATCAAAATACTCCCTTTAAACTATTTAAAAGTGAAGTCATTATACTTACTAATCCGATATTCAATTCCTAAAAATTTAGCATTTTCTGAGTTTATTTATTCACTATAATGCATTAAAACAGTAAAATTTCAGCTTTTGCAGCACTTAGAAAATGCTACGGTAAGTTACATTTGAAAATAATTCAATTCAGCAAAGACAACATTTAAAAACTGTTGTAATAGTTCAGTTTTAGTTGAAAAATAGTTCAAATATATTCAAAAATCTCATTTTAGCCAGCTGCAGCACTTAACAAGTGCTATAATAGCCCTTTCATAAATTTCAGATTTTAGTTTTCTTTCTGCAACTACAGCACTTACCAAGTGCTGTAATATCACTTAGTTAAATTTTAGCTTTAGTTCATTTGTATCAACCACAGCATTACAAAGTGTTGTAATATCCTTTACTTCAGATTTTAAATTAACTTCAGAAGTGAGCATTTCTGAAGTGCTGTTAATTAAATTTTCAGATTTTCAACGAAATTACAGAAACAATTAAACTTTGATTTTAACCCTTTTAACTTATAAAAATCATATATTTTTTTCACTCAAAAATGTTCATTTAAAAACCCTTTAATTTACGATTTTAATAAAGTAAAATTTTATACATAAAACCAAATTTTTTCAATAATTCACTTATTAAATTCAAGTGAAAATTTTTCTATTCTTTGCATTATAAAAAATTTAACTAAACACTTAAGTTTTAATTAACATTTCAAAATATAATCTTAATTTCCATTTTATTTACTTAAACTCATTTGTAAACAAAATCTCAAATTTCAAAATTAATTTATATTTCAAATTCCAACTTAACCATTCATTTATTTAACATATTTAACTTGTAGAAAAATCACTACCACTTTATAAAAATCATTTTAAATTAAATTTAAATCAAAATATCATAATATACAATTTTAAAACACTTAAAAGTTTCCAAAAAAACTTTATGAAATAACCACGGGTCTGTATAAAATTTTCTAACCTAAGTCAAGTGATGCGGATAATATATCATTTCAATCCGCAATTTACAAAGAAAAATCCGGGTTCTATCATTTCAAACCCACAATCCCAAGTCAGTTAAAATAAATAAAAATCGCTCAGGCCTATCATTTCAGCCCATAACGATTTTTCCCTGTTCTAAAGTCCGTTCGGGTATGTATCATTTCAACCCATAGTGATTCTATTCTACAGGGAACTTGCAATGTGAGAACATAATAAAATAAATAATATAGCAACATATGGCAGTATCAGATGATGTGACAGGTTTATAAACAAGGGTTAACATCATATGATTCATATCACAGGCAGGTATAACATGATATAATATTTCTATACATTCACTTGTTGCCACTTCACAAATTATATAAGTATGAATGTCAAACTTGAATACTCACCTTTTTAAGCTGGAGTTAGCAAATCAAAATACACAGATAAATCCAGAAAGTATGATACATCACGACTTTTGATTCAAGTAAGTAGAGAGCCAAGATGTTGATCTTGTAAACAACAAACAAAACAAGACCATATAAACATATATTTTCAACACAAACATCATTGAAACAATTTTGAAATAAAAAGCAACAAAGAGCAAGATGACTTGACCTTGCCTTAACCATCCAAGTGCTCGACCTAAGGGTTTCTTATGCTCGGCTATGATGGTGTTATAGGCTCGGGTATGCAACACATATGCACAGCTAAAGGGTGATGTGAAGGGGTAGGAGTTACAACATGAAGAAGGTCAAAGGACAAGGCAAAAAAGAGTGGTTATGTTCAACGTTTAGGCTCGGCCAAAAGTTAAGTGGGCCCGCCTTGGTCGGGTACAGGTTTGGTGATGGCCAAAGTGATGGCCAGAGGTGGAGTACTTGCTGGTGGTGGTGGCTAAGGGTGTGGCCGTGGCAATATATGAAGGGGATGGTAAAGTATGTAGTCGGCTAGGCATGTTTTGGTGGATTTTTGCAAAATTTATAGTGCTAGCTTCCTCTAGTGTTCACGGCCAGATCTGGTCTGAGGTAGAGATGTATGGCAGTGGATGTTGAGGAGAAGGAGAATGTGGTGGCCGGTGGAGATGATGGTGGTAGTGGCCGAATAAAGCACAAGAAAGATCATGGCAAAATCAATGGGAAAATGAAGAAGAAAAGTAGAAAGAAGAAACCATTACTTACCATTTCTTTTGGCCGTAAGAAATGAAAATGAGAAGGATTTTTTCACATGAAATACATGGATATGCATAGAAAAATGTATGGCCAAAGCAAAATGAAAGGTCAAAAGAAAATGAAAAGCCAAAGGTTAATGAAAAGTCACAAGAAATGAAAAGGTTTTGTCTCTTTGTATTTCCACTTTCTTTTATTCAAATTAAACCAAAAAAAGTAAGTAAATAAAATAGAAATATGAAAACAAAATAAAGTAGAAAGGAAAATAAATAAATATTTTTAGGAAAAATAGAAAAATAAGAAAATAGTTTATTAAATTGAAACTAGAATTCAAGATTGTAAACAAAATACAATTATCATTGGAAAATTACCACTGCACCTTTAAAATGTTTTAAAAATAAAACATATACATAACATGTCATGTTACACATATATACAAAAATTTTAACATGATATGACAAACAAAAATATTATTTATATAAATTAAAATAAATAATTTTGTTAAATAAACAATTTACATACAATGATTTAAAAAAACATAACTTTCACAATATTAATCGGATTCCAACGAAACAAATGGTAGTATACTTAAAATTTTATTTATTTTCATAATAAAGGATAAAATTCAAAAATTCAAATTTTCAAATTTTCAAATTTTTAAATTTAAAAGTCTAGGATTTGGCCATATTGACAAAAATTCACATTTTTGGAAAATATTCTATTTGTTCATGTTTGGAATTATAACTCACATAAAAATCAAAATTTATATTTAAAATAATAAAATTTATCAATTTTAATAAATAAAATAAAGTTTTTAAATTAGTAAATTCAATTAAAATAATTAAAATATAAAATTAAAATAATCATAAAATACAGGGTTATTACACTCTCCCCCACTCAAAACTTTTCATCCTCGAAAAGGAATGAGGTACGGAAAACATAGAAAAAGATAGAATGAAATAGGATTAAGACAAGATGACAAGAAGATTAAAATTATACCTGATAACTGTTGTTATAGGTAAGTTTAACAAGGCAGAGATGATCTTCCCAAGATCCACCAGAATCAAGAACATAAGCATGAAATAGATCTTCAAGAATCTGATTCACTCTTTTCTTTTGACCATCGGTCTGCGGATGGTAAGCAGTGCTCAGATTCAGATGAGTACCCAAAGTTTCCTTAAAAGCTTTCCAAAACTGACTGGTAAAGATAGGATCACGATCACAAACAATACTGAGAGGAACGCCATGGAGATGAACAATCTCTCTCATGTAGATCTCAGACAAGCTAGAAGCAGAACGGGTAGACTTGACCGGAATAAAATGAGCAGACTTGGTCAATCTATCCACAATAACCCAGATAAACTTAGCATTTTTATGAGTCAAAGCAGTGAGAGGTGCGACAATCCGAGCAAAATTCTCAATGCATCTCCGGTAATAACCGACAAGGCCCAGAAAACTACGAATCTTAAAAGGAGTCTTAGGAGTTTCTCAATCCTGTAACAGAATAGGGAGAAATACGAACAACGGAAAAGATAGAATAATTAAATGACGAAGGAGAAAGAGAAAAGAAGAAAGACTTACATTGATCGCAGCGATCTTGACTGCATCAACAGAAACTCCATTACTAGAAACAATATGTCCAAGGAATCGGACTTTATCCTTTCAGAAATGGCATTTAGAAAATTTAGCCTTCAATTGATGATTTCTAAGAATTTCCAGAATAGATTTCAAGTGTGACTCATGCTCTTCCTTGGTCTTAGAGAAGACAAGGATATTGTCAACAAAGAGTAAAACAAATTTATTAAGCACACGACGAAAAACACGATTTATCAAATTAACAAAGAAAGCAGGAGCATTACTCAAACCAAAGCCATGACTAACCATTCATAAAACCCATTCTCGGCATGGAAAGCAGTCTTGAGAATACTTTCCTCAGCAACCCTGAGCTGGCGGAAACCTTTGGCAAGATCAAGCTGAGAGAAAACAGTAGCACCATAAAGCTGATCAAACATATCATTGATACGAGGCATTGGATATCTGTTTTTCATAGTGAGCTTGTTCAGCTCCCTATAATCAACACACATCCTCAAAGATCCATTGGACTTAGTGACGAAAACTACCGCTGCTCCCCATTCTGAATGGCTAGGTCTGATCAGACCTTTGGAGAACAAGTCCTCAATTTGCTTTCCTAACTCAACCTACTCGCGGGGTGCACTTCTTCTAGGAGGAAGAACAACAGGTTGAGCTCCAGGAATAAGATCGATACGGAAATCAATTTCCCCCTTAGGAGGTAAAGCAGTGCCTTCATCAAATACATCGGGGTAGAATCTGACCACACAGGTCGAATGAAGATCACCAGGAGAAGAATCCAGAGAATAAATAAAACTACCAGTAAAATCCTGAGGCATGCGGCACTGAATAAGCAAGGGATTTCCTTGATCATCAACAAGATAAACAGATCGGGCTTTACAAGAGATATGTGCATCATGCCTACCAAGCCAATCACTTCCAAGCAATAAATCAAAAGCATTAAAGCCTAGAATATAGAAATCACCACTAAAGCGATGATCAGAATAGAGAAGTTTGACTTGCTTACAAATCCGATTAAGGTTTGCGTGGCCCCCAATTGGATTTGAACACATAAAGGTACAAAAACATACTCAGGAGAAAGGAGATTCTCAAACTTATCAAACAAATCAACAGAATTAAAACTATGGGAAGCTACAGTATCAAATAAAACACGAACATGATACTGAAATAAAGAAAAGGCGCCCTGAAGTGTACCTTGGTCCTCACTAGGAGTAGGAGCTGGAGAAGATGTCCAGAGGTGACAGCAATTATACCAGAAGGCTTACCCAACTGAGCAAGAGGAGGAATAGCCGCACCAGTTAAAGTAGGGCAACTATTGGCATAGTTCCCTTCTGATCACATTTGAAGTAGGTGATGGCAGAAAGGTCAACAGGCTGCCTCCGAGAAAGAGAAGATGAAGAAGATACCAAACCCGGATTCTAGAGCCAATTCTTCTTCTGTTGCTGGAAATTAGATTTTCTCTTCGTAGAGTTAGAAGAGGAAGACTGAGATAAAGGAGCACCAACTACAGTAGGACAAAGGTAAAGAGAAGACAAAGATAAATTAAGATAATACAAGATAAATTCACTTGGATGAATATCCTAAAGAAAGAAAATACTAACAAGGTAGATACGAAAGAAAGGAAGTTTAGAAAAAAATTACATCAAAACAAGAAAAGTTTATATCAAAATAATCTTTGAAAAATTATTTTAAAATCATTTTATACTTTGAAAACACGTTCTCTCACAAAGAATATGATTCTGAGGTTGATTTCACTCATTCTAGGGTATTCCTACCATATCTCAAAAAAGTTTTTGCACCTCAAGCTCAGTGTAACAACCAGATATTTTCAACCATTCGCATCCACACATGTTGGATTTGAATTGCTCAAAATACCGCATTGTAAATAAAGTTTGGCAAATCTCAGAATATACAGTAAATAAATAATCACAGATCACAGACACAGAGTAAATAATAATGCAGCGGAATTAAAAGAGATAGTAGTTCATGAAGCTACTATATAAAAAAATAAGATACATCAGAGTTAAACAAGGTACAACAGAAGAATAACAAGATACAAACACAAATCAGAATACAACACTGGAATCACTAGATAATGAAAGCAAAATAGATGGTTGGAACTTCAAGCAAGCTCCAACTCTGAAGGTGTGTCTTGAATGCTAAATCAGTCAGTCTGACTCGAGCGTGAAGCAAAACACAAAACACTCGAGTCAGGACATAAATACTTATGAACTGTAAATCAACTCAAGTGAACAGTAACAAAATGCATCAGTAACTTAAAGGATGCTTGGGATCACCCATCCATTAAGGATCCGTTAAACTATTTACTATGTAGTAATATTGGGCTATTATAATAATGTCTACAGTAAAATAAACTTACTTTAAAATAGTGTTTCGGGCTTACCCATATCACCCTTCACACATAATAGTCCCAGTAGTCCATCCAATATCATGATATCGCCAGATCGGGAGACTATCGAGGATACCATACGGGCTACTGGAGAAAAACAAACTCGTAGTAAAGGCTCGGTATGGTAGGTGACACGGCACACAAGGTTATGCCAGGGTAGATATAAAAATTACGCAAATGGGCTGGTGGTAATGTAGCAGCCACATACACCCACCTCGGAACATACTCCCAAGCGAAATTGGAGGATGGCCCAATCACAAGCAAGAGTATAGTATAGAAGGAATGTGTCCGACCAAAGGAGCTACTCCTTTTGGCCCGAGATCGCTCCTGTTTTAGCCCCCTTAAGCCAACTCACGGGAGTCAGGTCCATGTAATGTACCTTAAGAACGTCGCCACCAACCTACTTCAATCTGGAATCTCCACCGCGTACACAGTTGTTAAAGTGGTTTTCGGAGTTGGCAGAGAGTATGACAACTTCCGATCCCGGTCTCTTTAACAACCACACGTTATTACAAAGCCGTCGTCATTTCAAAATAGCTTATACTTCAAAAATCAAATCATTTCATTTCAAAACTTTATTCCTTTCAAGATAGTTTGTACTTAAAAACCAAAACCATTTTTACTTCAAAACTATATTCAAATCAAAATAGTTTGTACTTTGAAACCAAAACCATTTTTACTTCAAATCTACATTCAAATCCAAATAGTTTATACTTCGAAACCAAAACCATTTTTACTTCAAACTATATTCAAATCAAAATAGTTTATACTTCGAAACCAAAACCATTTTTATTCCAAAACTATGTCCAAGTCAATACGATATCATTTCCATTTCAAACATATATTCACCTTTCAAAAATCATAATACTTCAAAGTTATAACTCTTTCGAAACCAAAATACTTGAAATCATTACACTTTGAAAATCATAACATTTCGAAATCATACATTTGAAATTTTCAAATTTATTCAATTAAACTCAATATTCAAATTTCCAAATTAATTCAATTCAAACCATCAGTTTCGATTCAATTCAGTTTTCCAACAAAACTTTTCAAATTTTATAAATTTCCAATAAAGATTTGATCTACAAAATAAACCGTCCAATTTTAATATATTTCCAAACTTTATTATCCCACATTTCAAAACTAAACTTTATAATTTCATAAATTCATATCTCAAACCTAATTTCACTATTATTTAGTTTTGAAATATTCATTTCATAAATCAAATATTGTTTAAATGAACTTAAATTACAATTAAACCAAATATCTTTTCATACAAATATAAACTTCAAATATTCAGTTATCGAAATCAAATATCATTCCAAAGTCACATTCTTTATCAAAATAAAGATTATATCATTAAAAACCATTTCAAAATCATTAAAATATCATATCCTTCAAAACCTCATTATCAAATCATTATTTGAATTCAATTTCAAATATTCAAATTTAAATATCATTTAAAAACCAAATATGTCATTCATTTATTATTTCAAATATCATTACAAAAGTACATTTCAAAATTCCATTCAAAAATTCATTTATCTCATTTGATTTCATTCAATTTAACACATAACCAAGTAAACCTTATTCAAATTCAAATTCAATGTAAATTCCTTAAAATTCAAATTTAAATATTAAATTATATTCAAAACTCCTTATATTTCGCAAATAATCAATTCCAATAGTTAAATCATTTAACACTTTAAAATATAACACAAACAGTGTTAAAATCTTTAACATTTCAAAACATTGACAAAATATAGCAACGACAGATAAAGTGCTATCATAGCTTATAGTTTCCAAAAGAGTTAGTTCAAGAATAACGGCATTTATAAAATTCCGTAATAGATATTTAGTTATTTCAAACATAGTTATGTTCAAAACAACACCATTTAAAATGTTGTCATAAGACTACAACATTTTTAGGAAATGCTGTTAATAAAATTTCAGATTTTATTTTAACTTTTCAAAAAAAATAAAACTTCAATTCTTGTTATTTAAATTTATAAATCATATTTCTAGACTTCAAAATTTCATATTTAAATCATTTGAACATATGATTTGTCATATTAAAATTTTAAAATCATATTTTCAATTTTTTTAAAACTCAATTCATTTATTAAATCAAAATTTCATTGTTTATTAACTTATAACTTAAATAAAACTTGGCATTTTACTTTAAATATCATTTCAAACTTTAAATTTAATTTCCATTATTTACCTACAATTTTTTAAAATAAAATTTAAAGTGGAAAATCATATTTATTTCAAATTTAAATACTTAAATTCACAGATTAAAACCTTAAGATTTAACTTTCACAAAACCTAAAATATATATTTTTTAATCAAAATTTCATACTTTTAAAAATACATATCTTAATAAAATCATTTAAAAATATACTACGGGGTCTGTATATAATTTTCTAACCTAGGTCAAGTGATACAGATATATATCATTTCAATCCGCAGTCTAAAAAGAAAACCGGGTTCTATCATTTCAAACCCGCAATCCCAAGTAAATAAAAATAAATAAAAATCGCTACGGTCTATCATTTCATCCCAAAACGATTTTTTCCTATTCTAAAGTCCGTTCGGGTATGTATCATTTCAACCCATAGTGATTCTATTCTAACAGGGAACTTGTAGTGTGATTATAAATAAACAAACAGTATAAGCAATGTCAATGTCACAATATAATGTCATATATCAGATGTCAAGTGATAATTAACAGTTAATATGGTAATAACATGGCATAGCATATCATAAACTCATCATTTACTTGCATAAACATTTTTAATTACGAAACACTTGTTATCGATTCACTATTTCATAAGTAAATATGTCAGAGTGAGAAAGACTCACCTTTTTAAGCTAAAGACCACTACGATACACAAAACAATTCCAAAGGCACGACAAGCACGATACAACACGACACATGACACAGTACAACATTGGATTCAAATGAGAGAGATAGCCAAGACATGATCTTGTAAACAACAACCAAACAAGACAAAACAACACATGAATATACAACACAAACAATATTGGACAAATTGAAAATTGAAAGCAATAAAGACAAGATAGCTTAACCTTGCATTAACATTCCAATACTCGACCATAGGGGAATTTTTGTTCAGCCATTGATGTGTGTTTGGGTCAGGTATGGCAACAGTATAGCACGACAACATGAGTGTGAAGAGGGTAGGTGATGCAACATGAAGAATACATAGGAACATGGCAAATAGAGTGGAATTTTGAGCAAACAAGGCCCGACAATAAGGTCAATTGGGCTTGGCTCATGATTGTACAGGTCATGTCAGGTCTGGAGTTGGATGAAGTGGTATCCATAGGAGGGGAACTTGCTGATTGTTGTAACAACCCACATATTTTACGATTGAGTATTTAAATATTTTATTTAAACATTTAATTGTTAATCATATTTTAGTCCTAAAAGTTACTTTTTGCATACGGTCGTACTAGGGCTCGGAACCACTTCCATTGAGTCCAAAACACCGTTTGCGATCGTTTTGAGTATAAACTTTGATATGTTTGGAGTTAGTGGAATTTTGCTACTTTTTCACTTTGGGTTTTGGGTTTGGTTTAGCCCATTTGCCTAAACTATTAACTCTAACTCAACCCCCTTCTCTTCATAACTTTACTTTTATTTCTCAAGCTTCATCAAAAATGGAGGAAGGAATGGGAAATTAAAACTTCAAACTCAAGTTCATTTGCAAATCCAACATCCAACTCCAAATTCAAAGAGAAGCCATTGATTCTTCATTGATTTCAAGCTTCTTCTTCATAAATTTTGTGTAAAGGTGAGATTTTTATCTCGCATCTTTGTCTATAACTAACTTTTATTGTTAGGTATGAATTCCTAACACTTATTCATGTGCATTTGCTTTTGGTTTGGATTGAATTGGTGAAAATCCCAATTTTTAGTGTTTTGGGTTCAAATATTTAAAAATCCAATATTTTGATGATTAAACACGTTTTTGGTGATGCACCGAGGAGCCAATACGACCGGGTAGCCTATGGGCACAATCCCCTAGCGTCCGTGCTCGATCGGTTGCAAATTGGGAGAGTTTTTGCACTTCAAACCCTTAGGTCGCTCGGCCTGCACAAGAATCATTTTCGGCCTGCATTTAGGTCGTTTACCCCATAGGTCGCTGGCACCTTAGGTCGTTGCTTGGCCTTGTTTACCCCTTAGGTCGTTAGGTCGCAACCCCCTTAGGTCGCATCAGGGTAGGTCGCGCCATGGGATGGGACATTCCACATTTAAGTCGCTCAGCCTACTTCGCCCCTTAGGTCGCTCGGTTAGGTCGCATCCCATTGGTCGCTTGCCTTGCTTTCGAGTCAGCCTGTCTTAGGTCGTAACCCATAGGTCGCTCGGCCCTCTTCACTTCCTACAGCTCGACATTGGTTAGGACGCGACGTGCTAGGTCGTTGCTTGGCTTTGTCTTCTTTAGCTCGGCCTTGCTTGGATCATTAGGTCGCTCCACCTTCACACTTAGGTCATTTCGTTCCTTAGGCCGCTCGTCCATATGTGAAACCACACCATCCTTAGGTCGCTCGCCCACTAAGTTGCACGGCTTCCTTATCTCTTGGTCGTTGACCATGGTAGGTCGCTCGCCTGTTTTATGCCGCTACCAACTTAGGTCCCTCGGCAGTTAGGTCGCACCACTTCCTTAAGTCACTCGGCCTTGTTTACTTAGGTCGCTCGGCCTTGTTTTTGTTAGGTCGTTTGCTCCATTAGGTCGCGCGTGCTTTTAGGTCGCGCCATGTTGGGTCGCACCATCCCTTAGGTTGCTCGCCCCTGCACTTATGTCGCTACCTCTTAGGTCGCTCATCTACTAGGTCGCACCATGTCGTGTGGCAAGGGTATTTCCACTTTGATGAATTTGGAATCGTATTCTTTGGATTTTATTCACGTCTTCGTATGTGAATTTTTGTGATTGATCATTTCTACGATCATTTTTGTGATTTGTCATTTTAAAAATAAACAGACCTCACTCATACGAGAAATCTAATTAAACGGCTTCGTAAAACATGTGGTATGAAATGCTTGCGTTTACTTCGTCGGTTAATTCTTGGACTTGTTCGATTGAATCTCTTATGACAATTTTCTAGTGGAAATCTAAAATTTGTTCGTAAATATTTAAGTTAAGCTAGTGGTTATGGGACATGAAGCTAAGCTTATATATTTACTAGCTTACTGTAATTGACACTTCTTGATGATCGTTGATGATCATTTTTGTGATTTAGACTAGCAAATGTGCGATGTCTCTTTGTCTTCGAGGGAGACTAAACCACGTTTCTGTGGAGCTTCGGCTCAATTTGGTGGGGAGGCGACCCATGGTCTTCGGGCCGTTTTGTGGAGCTTCAGCTCAAAATTAATGGTTAGCAACCATGGAATAGCGTTCATTTTGTGATACACGTGTTGGTGAGTTTTCATGCTCCCGTTTTGTGATAGACCTCCCTCCTTTTTGTGATTTCTGGATTTCCATTGTTGATTTCTAGAATTTGTGTTTCACCAATTTTCGTGATTTTCATTAATATGTGTTATCAATTTTTGTGTATTGGTGAATTTGTGTGTCATTAACTTTTGTGATTGGTATTGATATTATTGTCAATATTTATAGTTTGGTGATTTGGTAAATAAGGGGTATGACATTCCTTTTGATCTTTGAGAAGATTCTGGCGATATTGATTAATCTCTTGTTGATTTTTCAATTACATACTTATCATAGTATGGCTTTATGGTTATCATATGTTTATGTCATATCTCTTAACATATATCATTTTATCTGATATTTATAGCTAGACTGATCTGTTTATTATTTTCTTATTAAATAATACATGGGTCAGACCGAGATGTTACAGGTGCTTCTACTTGACTTCACACTTGGGATTATCACCCTGACTTTCGGCTAACTACTTAGATTAGTAGTTTTTGCTGTATACATTTGAGAAATAGACTCATTGATGTATCCATATTCTTTTGTCTAGCACTTGTAGCTTTTCTTTTGTGATATTGAGGGTCTTGTTTGACCACTACTCTGATGTACACTTTCATGTATTATATTCATATCTTTTTCCGCCTTTGTGATATGAATTATCTGTGACTGATTTGTGTTATGTTTATTTCTATATTTGTTTCCGAAGATATTATAGCCACCGTGTAGTAGCTTTGATTTTGCATCGGTATGTCGGATTTCCTTTTGAGTTGAAAAGTTATACTTTTATCTGGCATATCGATACTCGCACAAGGAAATTACACGGATGGTCGCTCCTCAACAGCCTTATTCTCCATGCTTGTTGACGGCATCACCCCGTAGTGTCCTTGGCTAGCGTGGGTATAGAGGTGGGGCGTCACAACTTGGTATCAGAGCCAAACTTCGGAACAATGTAGAATAATTTAACAAGGATCATCGTCCTTAGTCCATCTTAGTAGCCGTGCCTTAGGATTTTATTCGGGTCTTCGAACCGTTGTATCCTAATTTCTTCGTGATTCCTTGTATTATCAATCATTATTGTTTGATATTCATTTTGAGAATAACCTTTTTCTTCTTCCTTCTTAAGGAAGAGAAATGGTTAGACCGGGCCGTCCCAGCGCCGGTCAATCTAGAGCTACTCCCCAAGATGGAGTATTTATGTCTGCCCAGCAGCTTCTTGATCTAGTAAGGAATGCTCAAGCCACCGGATCTAATCCGGAGTCTACTCACCCTAGGTCTGGATTTTCACGTTTGTGTAGCGATTACACCAATTAG
Organism: Allium cepa; assembly: GCA_030765085.1. Classification (NCBI taxonomy): domain Eukaryota; kingdom Viridiplantae; phylum Streptophyta; class Magnoliopsida; order Asparagales; family Amaryllidaceae; genus Allium; species Allium cepa. The sequence goes on along the minus strand of CM060943.1, from coordinate 576,523,195 downwards.
GGTGGAAAGCCATTCAAAGGTTCTGAAACCATTATTTAAGTCCACGCTCGGCTGAGATCGTGCGATCGAATCTTTTCTCGCATGAATATTATTGATCTTCACCGAATTCAGGTGGCCTCTAGTATGCTCCAAGAAAGAGCATTAGATTAGTATAAGCTTCTGATTTCTGAAATAAATGAAGCGGATCTTACTTGGGAGAAATTCCGAGAACGCTTCGAATTAAAATTTGTGCTAGAAGCTGAGAAGGTGACTTTGGCTCGTCATTTCATAGACCTTGTTCAAGGTGAATCTTCCGTGACAGACTACGTCGCATCGTTCGAGTCACTTTCTAAATACGGGGTCGAATACATAAACACCCCATTGAAGAAGAACCAAAGATTTGTCTATGGCTTGAATAAAAATCTCAAGAAGCCATTACTTCTAAAATTAGAAGTTTCTTTTGATCAGCTCATTGTTATCGCTCTACGACTTGAAGAGGCTGATAGAGAAAGTGACGTTGAAGTTGTGGGTGCCAAACTGAACTTCAACAACAAGAAAAGTCCTAATAAGTTCAAGGGTCCTTATCCCAACAATAAGAAAGGGAAGTAGGCCTCTCCAGCAACTAAGACTTCTACCCAAAGTAGTGGGCAATGCTACAACTGTGGTTCTAAGGACCATTATGTGAACAAGTGTTCAAAGCCTTGTACTTTTCACTATTGCAAAAGCTCGGATCATTATTTATCTTCTTGTCCCAAACTTCAAAATCGGAAGGAGGGAAAACTTAATGTTGCTCAAGCCCCTGGCAACACATCTCATGGTAAAGGTATTTCTCATTCTATCCTTGATGGCATTATTTTATTTCGTGATCATCCTATTCAAGTTGTTTTTGATACGGGTGCGTCCCACTCTTTTATTTTAAAAGAACTTGTTGATACTTTTTCTCTGGATGTTTTGTGTTTAATGACTTCATTGAGAATTGCGAATCCGGTTGGTGGATCCGCAACAATCACTTTATTGTGTAAAGATGTCGAGATTATTTTGTGTGATTTTTCTTTCTGAGCTGATTTGCATGTTATGCGCTACTTAGGCTTTGGAATGATTTTGGGAATGGATTGGCTTAACAGCTATGAAGCCCAAATTTTATATTCTTAGAGGACTATTTATCTTCAACATCCTCAATCTATTAAGCAGATTTCTATTAACCTTAAAGATTTGGATTCCAGCTTGGTTGCATCTTTATATTCTTTAAATCCTCATGATGACGATAATGATGATGAGGAAGATATTATTTCTCTTATTCCCGTTGTTCATGAATTTTCCAACATATTTGAGCTCGTTTTAGGATTACCACCTAAGTGAGCAATTGAGTTCAGAATTAACCTCATTCCTGGAGCTCAACCTATCACTCGTCCTCCTTATCGTATGTCCAATAGAGAAAATGAGGAGATGCGCAAACAATTATCCGAATTGGAGACAAAGCAATTTATTCGCTCTAGTTCCTCGCCTTGGGGAGCTTCGGCTATTTTTGTGAAGAAATCCAATGGTACACTTAGGCTTTGCGTTGACTACCGCAAGCTTAATGATCTTACTATCAAGAATAAATATCCTTTACCTCGGATTGATGATCTATTCGTTTAAATTAGTGGTGCTAGAGTCTTTTCACAATTAGACTTAGCTACCAGTTTTCATCAGCTTCGTATTGCAGAGGATAACATTCCTTTGACATCGTTCATACTTGTTATGGATCTTATGAATGACTTATGTTGCCATTTAGTTTAACGAATGCTCCGGCTTATTTCGTTGACCTTATGAATAGAGTTTTCAAAGACTTCCTCGATCGGTTTGTCCTCGTCTTTATTGATAATATTCTTGTGTATTCTAAAACCGAGGAGGAGCATGAAAAACACCTTCGGATTGTGTTGGAAACTCTTAAGAGTAATCAATTAAAAGCAAAATTTTCTAAATTCCACTTTTGGCAATCTCGTGTGAAATTACTTGGTCATATTATTTCCGAATCCGGAATTTCCATGGATCCTTCAAAGGTTGAAGTGATTCAAAATTAGAGGAGGCCGGAGAGTGTGACGGAAATCCATAGCTTCCTTGGATTGGCGGGCTATTACCGTCGTTTTATAAAAGAATTTTCATAAAATTTCGTGCCTCTTACTAGTTTGACCAAGAAGTGAGTTAAATACATTTGGTTGGACAAATGTGAAGCTTCTTTCCAGAAATTAAAAGAACTCCTTTCTGATGCTCCTATTCTTGTTATTCCCGAGGGCAATCAAGATTTTGTTGTTCATACCGATGCTAGTCGCGTTGGTTTGGGTGCCGTTCTTATGCAAGGAGAACGTGTTATTGCTTACGCTTCTAGGCAATTAAAGCCTACCGAGACAAGATATGCCACTCATGATTTAGAGCTCGCGGCTATTGTTTTCGCCCTTCGTATTTGGCGTCATTATCTTTTGGGAGAAAAATTTATTCTTTACGCTGATCATAAATCCTTAAAGTATCTATTTTCTCAAAAGGAACTAAATTTGCATCAACTACGTTGGCTCGAATTTCTTGCAGCTTATGATCTTGATATTCGTTATACGCCCGGAAAGGGAAATCGGGTTGTCGATACACTTAGTCGTAAGCAACAAGCGGTTGTATCTATGATGATATCCAAATGGAATGATCTCGGAATTCTATCCACTTGTGAGATTCGAGATCGAGTTTTCGATTTATGTTCATCTCTTGTTTTATGCAGCCTTGAGGCTCATCCTTCTCTTTTAGACCGCATTCTTGAAGCTCAAAAGCTCGATCCCGAATTGGCTCTTCTTAGCCAAAATTTTAGGGATAAAATTGATATTGAAGGTTTGAAAGACTTTGATATTGATTCTCGTGGGGGTATTCAAAAATTCGGTAGACTTGTCGTGCCCAATATTAGTAATCTTCGTAAAGATATTTTAGAAGATTCTCATCGTTCTAAATTTACCATTCATCCTGGTAGTAGTAAAATGTATGCGGATATGAAGCGACTTTATTATTGGAAGGGAATAAAATCTGATGTTGCTAACTTTGTTAAGTGTTGCATGACTTGCCAACTCATTAAGGCCGAATACCAAAGGCCTGGTGGGTTATTGCAACCTTTAGAAATTACAATTTGGAAGTGGGATCAAATTTCCATGGATTTTATAGACGGCCTTCCCGTTCTTGTTCGGGTCATGATAGCTTATGGGTGATAGTTGATAGACTTACTAAATCCGCCCATTTTATTCCCGTTCGGTCTAATCAAACCGTTCCTCTCTTGGACAAACTTTTTATTAAAGAAATTGTAAAATTGCATGGAGTTCCTTCTTCTATTGTTAGTGATCGTGATCCATTGTTTACTAGTGGATTTTGGAAGAGTCTTCAAAAAGCTTTGGGAACGAAGCTTAATTTTAGCACCGCTTATCATCCCCAGTCCGATGGACAGACTGAGCATGTAAATCAAACTCTTGAAGATCTTCTTCGTGCATGTGTTCTTGATTTTGGTGGAAGTTGGAAAGATCATATTTCTCTTGTTGAGTTTTCCTATAATAATGGCTTCCAATCTAGTATTGATATGGTACCTTTCGAGGCACTCTATGGAAGGCCATGCCGATCTCCATCTTGTTGGCTTGAGGCCGGTGAGAAGCTGGTTTTAGGTCCAGATTTTATTCGTGATTCCACAGAGAAGATTGACCTTATTCGTCAGAGGATGAAAGAAGCCCAAAGTAGACAAAAATCATACCGATAACCGGAGAAGGAAATTAGAATTTTCTGTGGGAGATCTTGTGTTTATTCGTGTTTCACCTATGAAGGGTGTTGTACGTTTCAGTCGATCGGGAAAATTAGCGTCTCGATATATTGGGCCATTTCCTATCACCGAACGTATTGGTTTCGTGGCTTATCGCCTTTTATTACCGGCTCATTTTTTTGCAATTCATGACGTGTTTCACGTTTCTCAATTGCGGAAATACCTTCGAGATTCCGATTCTCTTCTTGAGCCCGGTGTTGTGGAAGAAATTGAAGTTTCGCCTAATTTAACTTATGAGCAACATCCTATTCGTATTATTGCTTCGGAGGTCAAGCGCCTTCGAAATAAAGATGTTCCGCCTGTTAAAGTCTAATGGTCCTCAAATCCTAAGGGCTGCTCTTGGGAATCTAGAGAATTCATCGAGCGAACACATCCGGATTTACTTTCCCGTGCTCTTTGAGGTGAACTTCTTATTTCAAATTTATTTTGTGTTGAACATGCTTTTATGTTTGTTACTATATATTTTCTTCAAAATATTGCGAGGACGCAATTTCTTTAAGGAGGGGAGTCTGTAACAACCCGCATATTTTACGACTGAGTATTTAAATATTTTATTTCAATATTTTATCGTTAATCGGATTTTAGTCCGAAAAGTTACTTTTTGCATACAGTCGTATTAGGACCCGGAACCACTTCCATTGTGTCCAAAACACCGTTTGCGATCTTTTTGAGTATAAACTTTGATTTGTTTGGAGTTAGTCGAATTTTGCTACTTTTTCACTTTGGGTTTTGGGTTTGGTTTAGCCCATTTGCCTAAACAATTAACTCTAACTCAACCCCCTTCTCTTCATAACTTTACTTTCATTTCTCAAGCTTCATCCAAAATGGAGGAAGGAATGGGAAATTAAAACTCCAAACTCAAGTTCGTTTGCAAATCCAACATCCAACTCCAAATTCAAAGAGAAGTCATTGATTCTTCATTGATTTCAAGCTTCTTCTTCATAAATTTTGTGTAAAGTTGAGATTTTTATCTCACATCTTTGTCTATAACTATCTTTGATTGTTAGGTGTGAATTCCTAGCACTTATTCATGTGCATTTGCTTTTGATTTGGATTGAATTGGTGAAAATCCCAATTTTCAGTGTTTTGGGTTCAAATCTTTAAAAATCCAATCTTTTGAAGTTTAAACACGTTTTTGGTGATGCACCGAGGAGCCAATACGATCGGGTAGCCTTTGGGCATAATCCGCTAGCGTCCGTGCTCGATCGATTGCAAATTGGAAGAGTTTTTGCACTTCAAACCCTTAGGTCGCTCGGCCTGCACAAGAATCATTTTCGGCCTGCATTTAGGTCGTTTACCCCGTAGGTCGCTGGCACTTTATGTCGTTGCTTGGCCTTGTTTACACCTTAGGTCGTTAGGTTGCAACCCCCTTAGGTCGCGTCAGGGTAGGTCGCGCCAAAGGATGGGTCATTCCACATTTAAGTCGCTCGACCTACTTCGCCCCTTAGGTCGCTCGGTTAGGTCGCGTCCCATTTGTCGCTTGCCTTGCTTTCGAGTCGGCCTGTCTTAGGTCGTAACCCATAGGTCGCTAGGTCGCTCGGCCTTCTTCACTTCCTTAAGCCGCTTGGCATTGGTTAGGACGCGACGTGCTAGGTCGTTGCTTGGCTTTGTCTCCTTTAGCTCGGCCTTGCTTAGATCATTAGGTCGCTCGACCTTCCCACTTAGGTCGTTTCGTTCCTTAGGCCGCTCGGCCATATGTGAAACCGCACCATCCTTAGGCCGCTCGCACACTAAATCGCTCGGCTTCCTTATCTCTTAGGTCATTGACCAAGTTAGGTCGCTCGCCTGTTTTATGCCGCTACCAACTTAGGTCGCTCGACAGTTAGGTCGCACCACTTCCTTATGTCGCTCGGCCTTGTTTACTTAGGTCGCTCGGCCTTGTTTTTGTTAGGCCGTTTGCTCCATTAGGTCGCGCGTGCTTTTAGGTCGCGCCATGTTGGGTCGCACCATCCCTTAGGTCGCTCGCCCCTGCACTTATACCGCTACCTCTTAGGTCGCTCATCTACTAGGTCACGTCGTGTCGTGTGGCAAGGTTATTTCCACTTTGATGAATTTGGAATCGTATTCTTTGGATTTTATTCACGTCTTCGTATGTGAAATTTTGTGGTTGATCGTTTCTACGATCATTTTTGTGATTTGTCATTTTAAAAATATACAAACCTGACTCGTACGAGAAATCTAATTAAACGGCTTCGTAAAACAAGTGGTATGAAACGCTTGCGTTTACTTCGTCGGTTAATTCTTGGACTTGTTCGATTGAATCTCTTATGACAATTTTCTTGTGGAAATCTACAATTTGTTCGTAAATATTTAAGTTAAGCTAGTGGTTATGGGACATGAAGTGAAGCTTATATATTTACTAGTTTACTGTAATTGACACTTCTTGATGATCGTTGATGATCATTTTTGTGATTTAGACTAGAAAATATGCGATGTCTTTTTGTCTACGAGGGAGACTAAACCCCGTTTCTGTGGAGCTTTGGCTCAATTTGGTGGGGTAGCGACCCATGGTCTTTGGGCCGTTTTGTGGAGCTTCGGCTCAAAATTAATGGTTAGAAAACATGGAATAGCGTTCAAGTTTGTGATACATGTGTTGGTGAGTTTTCATGCTCCCATTTCTTGATAGGCTTCCCCCCTTTTTGTGATTTCTGGATTTCCATTGATGATTTCTAGAATTTGTGTTTCACCAATTTTCGTGATTTTCATTGATATGTGTTATCAATTTTTGTGTATTGGTGAATTTGTGTGTCATTAACTTTTGTGATTGGAATTGATATTACCGTCAATATTCATAGTTTGGTGATTTGGTAAATAAGCGTATGACATTCCTTTTGATCTTTGAGAAGATTCTGGTGATATTGATTAATCTCTTGTTGGTTTTCAGTTACATACTTATCACAGTATGGCTTTATGGTTATCATATGTTTATGTCATATCTCTGACCCTATATCATTTTATCTGATATTCATAGCTAGACTGATCCGTTTATTATTTTCTTATTAAATAATACTCGGGTGAGACCGAGATGTTACAGGTGCTTCTGCTTGACTTCATACTTGGGATTATTACCCTGACTTTTGGCTAACTACTTAGATTAGTAGTTTTTGTTGTATACATTTGAGATATAGACTCATTGATGTATCCACATTCTTTTGTCTAGCACTCCTAGCTATTCTTTTGTGATATTGTGGGTCTTGTTTGACCACTACTCCGATGTACACTTTCATGTGTTATATTTATATCTTTTTCCGCCTTTGTGATATGAATTATTTGTGACTGATTTGTATTATGTTTATTTCTATATTTGTTTTCGAAGATATTCTAGCCACCGTGTAGTAGCTTCGAGTTTGCATCGGTATGTCGGATTTCCTTTCGAGTTGAAAAGTTATACTTTTATCTGGCATATCGGTACTCGCACAAGGCAATTACACGGATGGTCGCTCCTCAACAGCCTTATTCTCCATGCTAGTTGACGGCATCACCCCGTAGTGTCCTTGGCTAGCGTGGGTATAGATGTGGGGCGTCACAATGGTGGTGGCTAAGGGGTGGCCGAAGTGAGTAGATGAAGATTAGGAAGGAATTTGTGGTCAAGGCAATGTTTGGAAGGGTTTTTGTGCAAGTTTGTGGGGCTACCATCAATGGATGGTCATGGCTACTGTCTTGGTCAGAGAAGAGGATGATGGTTGCTGTAGATGGTGTTGGTGTGGTCGGTGGTGAAGGTGGAGGGTAGTGGCCGAGCAAAATAGAAGAAGAGGCAAGGCAAAACATTGAAAATTGAAGAGGAGAAGAGAGGCCATTACTATAAAAAAAAATTCACAAGAATGAAGATAGCCGTGAGAAATAAAAGGAGGAAGAAGTATCTCATGTGAATGAAGTGAGAAATACATAGCTGCACAAGGTGGAATGAACGGCTAAAAGAAATGAATTGAAAAGGCAAAGGAAAATGAAAGGGCAAGCACACGAAAAGTCAAGGAAAATGAAAAGGTTTGTGTCTCTTAGTATTTCTTATTTCATTTAAATCAAAATAAGCAAAATACAATTCATAAAATAAAATAAAATACTGAACAAAATAAAATCAAAAAGAAAATAAATAAATAATTTAAGGAAAAATATAAAATAAATAAGAAAATAGCTTAATAACTGAAACTAGACTTTAAAAATTGAAAACAAAATACAATAAGCATTATAAAATTATAACAACACTTTAAAAATGTTTTATAATAAATATAAATACATAACATATCATCTAACACATATATACATAAGATATGACAAACAAAAATATTATTTATAAAAATTAAAATAAACAGTTTTGATAAATAAATCAATTTTGCACACAATATTGTAAAAAGCATAACAATCACAATATAAATCAGATTTCAACGAAATGAAAAGCGGTATTCTTAAAATTTAATTTAATTTCATAATAAAAGATAAAATTCAAATTTTGAAATATTTAAATTTTAAATTTAAAAGTCAAAGTTTGACCAGATTGACCAAAATTCACATTTTCTAGAAATATTCAATATATTCAGGTTTGAAATTATAATTCACATATAAATCAAAATTAATATTTAAAATAACAAAATTATTCATTTTAGTAAATAAAATAAATTTTTATCCATAAATAAAATAAAGTTTTTTAAATCGGGAATTTCAATTAAAATAATCAAAATATACAATTAAAATAATCACAAATAGAGGGTTGTTACTCTCTCCCCCACTCAAAACATCTCGTCCCCGAAAAGGAATGAGGTACGGAAATACAATAAAAAATATAGAATGAAATAGGATTAAGACAAGATGATAGGAAGATTGAAATTTTACCTGATAACTGTTGTTATAGGTAAGTTTAACAAGGTGGAGATGATCTTCTCATGATCCTCTAGAATCAAGAACACAAGCACGAAAAAGATCTTCTAGAATCTGATTCACCCATTCCGCTTAACCGACGGTCTGTGGCTGGCAAGCAGTGTTTAGATTCAAAAATGAATACCAAAGATTATCGAAGATTATAGAAAGATTTCTAAATAGACTGGTATAAGCAATAGCCTCCCCGTTCTGTTATAAGATAAGGGAAATAAGGACAACCAAAAGATAGTTTGGAAAACAAAATAAGATAATAAATTTGAAACCATGAAAATTTCAATTTAAATTGAAAATTAATTTTACATAAGTTGAATAAATTTAACCATCTCTAATTTCATTATATTATCATCAAATTATCTAAAATAAACAATTTTAAAAATCATGGATTTGAAAAATCTTTTATTATTCCCATAATGTACTCAATAAAATTAATTCTTCTTTATTCCTAATTAAAATTAAAATTATTCCTCTCAATATATTTATCACCTACGTTAAATATATCTATACTTATTATAACCGCTTTTAAGTTTATTCTTAGTTTCTTTAACATCATTTTATATTGTAAATTATTCCATTACCCTTTTTCTTTCTCTATTTACCTCTGTTAATCTTTTTATAACTAAAATTTAAGTGTATAATATTTATTATAACCACTCAATTTTTATTAAAAAAATCCTTTTTATATTTTATATTTTCAAATTACATATTCAACATTTGAAAATTAAGGTAAGTTATATTGGAATGAAATTATATACAAATAAAACCTCTAATTCAATCATTTCAAGCTTGAATATTTATCCAAATCTTGAAATAACACTTGAAATTATCTTTCAAGATAAAATTTAGGAATCAAATTTCCGATAAATTCCAAACTATTTAGAGATAAATAAATGCACATATGCTATAATATATATATATATATATATATCCATTCAAATTTAAATCATATATCAGCATATGTTATAAATCCAATCTTATTTTAGAAACTAAAATCAATTAAATTTCCCAAAACAATATAAATCAGTCCTATTTTAGAAATTCAAATCAATTAAATTTCCCCAAAACAAAACTGTAGCAAGACTACAGAACGGTCTCTTCACTTCGAAACTCAAAAATGAATATCGATGATGCAGCAGTCGTCACCGAAGTTATTTTCCAGCGACAAAGAGAAGAGCACTAATTGTAAACTTTAAAATTCTTTGGAATCAAATTTCTATTAAAAAACACTATAAATAATATATCCTTTAAAACTATAGACACAAGGTTTGAAATCCATCGGAAATTAAATTCTCAAATTCTTGTTTAAAATTCATCTTAAATTTCCAAATAAATTCATAACCATGTTTATAGTTCAATTATTTATATCTGAAACAAGAGATAGTGATATATAAAATCAAATATTATTTCTTAACAACCAATTCAAAAAAAATCAAAAAAAAAATATAGTATAGTTACAAAATTTATTTCATTATTAAATTTGAAAAACATATTGTGTCAGTTTGCTCTGTTCAAGTGTTTTGGAAATCTTACCGATAGCGTTGACCAGACGAATCGATCGAAAACCCAAATCAACATCAACAACTCAAACAACACAATGTATAAAACAATTTAAATATTAGTTTACAAATACACTTTAAGAATGATTTAAGATAAGTTGGAAACAAAGATAAGATGATTAAACAACAGAATAGGAAGATGGATGAGCTTGTATAAATCACGGGCAACCTTACCTGGGTCAACCGTTACTTAAAGAATAAAATCGATGTGGATTTTCTAGGGAAAAATCAACATTCGGTCTCAAGAGATAAAGTTTGGGATAATAAGAGATACTAGCATCTAAATCGAAGATATAAAATCCTTGGTGAATCGATGCTATTGTAAAGAAGTTTCACCCCTTTACAAATAATTTGAGATTGGCGAGACCGCCGACTCATTATAAAGATCTTTCGAAGTGGAGTTATGGGATACTCCAGAATCAAAAGAAGATAAATAGTGAGGGACGCGAATGGATTTTGGAACCGCACGGAACATTCCAAAATTCAAAGTGATCGAGTCAAAAAGGAAGGGATTCAAACTCGAATGAAAGTGATTCTACAAATACATTTATCATATATACTGAGTTTTAACTAGAGCTACTAAAGCTCTGATACCAAATGTAACAACCAGATATTTTCGACCATTCGCATCCATACATGTTGGACTTGAATTGCTCAAAATACAGCATTGTAAATGAAATTTGGCAAATCTTAGAATATACAGTAAATAAATAATCACAGATCATAGACACAAAGTAAATAATAATGCAGCGGAATTAAAAGAGATAGTAGTTCATGAAGCACTATACAGAAAAATAAGATACATCAGAGTTAAACATGATACAACAGAAGAATAACAAGATACATCAGGTACAAATCAGAATACAACACAAGATCACTAGATAATGAAAGCAAAATAGATGGCTGGATCTTCAAGCAAGCTCCAACTTCGAAGTTGAGTCTTGAATGATGAATCACTCAGTCTGTCTCGAGCGTGAAGCAAAACACAAAACACTCGAGTCAGGACATAAATACTTATGAACAGTAAATCAACTCAAGTGAACAATAACAAAATGCATCAGTAACTTAATGGATGCTTGGGATCGCCCATCCTTTAAGGATCTGTTAAACTATTTACTATGTAGTAATATTGCACTATTATAATAATATCTATAGTAAAATAAACTTACTTTAAAATAGCGTTCCGGGCTTACCCATTTCACCCTTCACACATAATAGTCCCAGTAGTCCATCCAATATCATGATATCTCCAGATCGGGAGACTATCAGAGTGATACCACACGGGCTATGGGAGAAAAACAAACTCATAGTAAAGGCTCGGTATGGTAGGTGACACCGCACACAAGGCAATGCCAGGGTAGATATACCAATTACCCACATGGGCTGGTGGTAACATAGCAGCCACGTACGCCCACATCGGAACACACTCCCAATAAAAATTGAAGGTTGACCATCTAATCAATCACAAGAAAGAGTATAGTATCGAAGGAATGTGTCCGACCAGAGGACCCACCCCTTTTGGCCCGAGATCGCTCCTGTTTTAGCCACCTTAAGCCAACTCACGGGAGTCGGTTCCATGTAATATACCTCAAGAACGTCGCCACCAACCTACTTTATTCTGGAATCTCCACCACGTACACAGTTGTTAAAGTGGTTTTCGGAGTTAGAAGAGAGTATGACAACTTCCGATCCCGGTCTCTTTAACGACCAAATGTTATTACAACGTCGTGGTCATTTCAAAATAGTTTATACTTCAAAAATCAAATCATTTCATTTCAAAACTATATTCCTTTCCAGATAGTTTGTACTTCGAAACCAAAACCTTTTTTACTTTAAAACTATATTCAAATCAAAATAGTTTGTACTTCGAAACCATAATCAATTTTACTTTAAAACTATATTCAAATCAAAATAGTTTATACTTCGAAACCAAAACCATTTTTACTTCAAACTATATTCAAATCAAAATAGTTTATACTTCGAAACCAAAACCATTTATATTCCAAAACAATGTCCAAGTCAATACGATATCATTTCCATTTCAAACATATATTCACCTTTCAAAAATCATAATACTTCAAAGTTATAACTCTTTCGAAACCAAAATATTTGAAATCATTACACTTTGAAAATCATAACATTTCGAAATCATACATTTGAAATTTTCAAATTTATTCAATTAAACTCAATTTTCAAATTTTCAATTTAATTCAATTCAAACCATCAGTTTCGATTCAATTCAGCTTTCCAACAAAACTTTCAAATCTTATAAATTTCCAATATAGATTTGATCTACAAAATAAACCATCCAATTTTAATATACTTCCATACTTTAATATCCCACATTTCAAAACTAAACTTTATAATTTCACAAATTCATATCACAAACCTAATTTAATTATTATTTAGTTTTGAAATATTCATTTCATAAATCCAATATTGTTTAAATAAACTTAAATTATAATTAAACCAAATATCTTTTCATACAAATATAAACTTCAAATATTCATTTATCAAAATCAAATCCAAATTCACATACTTTATCAAAATTAAGATTATATCATTAAAAACCATTTCAAAATCATTAAAGTATCGTATCCTTCAAAACCTCATTATCAAATCATTATTTGAATTCAATTTCAAATACTCAAATTTAAATATCATTTAAAAATAAAATATGTCATTCATTTATTATTTCAAATATCGTTACAAAAATACATTTCGAAATTCCTTTCAAAAATTCATTTATCTCATTTGATTTCATTCAATTTAACACATAACCAAGTAAACCTTATTTAAATTCAAATTTAATGTAAATTCCTTAAAATTCAAATTTAGATATTAAATTATATTCAAAACTCTTTATATTTCACAAATAATCAATTCCAATAGTTAAATCATTTAACACTTTAAAATATAACACAAACAGTGTTAAAATCCATAACATTTCAAAACATTGAAAAAATATAGCAACGACAGCATATATAAAGTGCTATCGTAGCTTATAGTTTCCAAAATAGTTAGTTCAAGAATAACGGCATTATAAAATGCCGTAATAGATAATTAGTTATTTCAAACATATTTACGTTCAAAACAACAGCATTTAAAATGCTGTCATAAGACTACAGCATTTTTAGAAAATGCTGTTAATAAAATTTCAGATTTTATTTTAACTTTTCAAAAACAATAAAACTTCAATTCTTGTTATTTAAATTTATAAATCACATTTCTAGACTTCAAAATTTCATATTTAAATCATTTTAACATATGATTTATCGTAATAAAATTTTTAAATCAAATTTTCAATTTTTTTAAAACTCAATTCATTTATTAAGTCGAAATTTTACTGTTTATTAACTTATAAATTAAATAAAACTTGGCATTTTACTTTAAATATCATTTCAAACTTTAAATTTAATTTCCATTATTTACCTATAATTTTTTTTAAATAAAATTTAAAGTTGAAAATCACATTTATTTCAAATTTATCACAAATTAAAAACTTAAGGTTTAACTTTCACAAAACCATAAAATATATATTTTTTAATCAAAATTTCATACTTTTTAAAATACATATCTTAATAAAGTCATTTAAAAATATACCACGGGGTCTGTACAGAATTTTCTAACCTAGGTCAAGTGATACGGATATATATCATTTCAATCCATAGTGTAAAAAGAAAACCCGGGTTCTATCATTTCAAACCCGCAATCCCAAGTAAATAAAATAAATAAAAATTGTTTCAGGCCTATCATTTCGTCCCATAATGATTTTTTCCTATTATAAATTCCGTTCGGGTATGTATCATTTCAACCCATAGTGATTCTATTCTAACAGGGAACTTGTAGTGTGATCATAAATAAATAAATAGTATAAACAATGTCAATGACACAATATAATGTCATATATCATATGTCTGGTGATAATAAATAGTTTAACATGGTAACAACATGACATAGCATATCATAAAATCATCATTTACTTGCATAAACATTTTTAATTACGAAACACTTGTTATTGATTCACCATTTCATAAGTAAATATGTCAGAGTGAGAAAGACTCACCTTTTCAAGCTGAAGACCACTACGACACACAAAACGATTCCAAAGGCACGACAAGCACGATACAGCATGACACTTGACACAACACAACATTGGATTCAAATGAGAGAGATAGCCAAGACATGATCTTGTAAACAACAACCAAACAAGACAAAACAACACATGAATATACAACACAAACAATATTGGACAAATTGAAAAATGAAAGCAATAAAGACAAGATGGCTTAACCTTTCCTTAACCACTCCAATACTTGACCATAGGGAATCTTTTGCTTTGCCATTGATTTGTGTTTGGGTCAGGTATGGCAACAATATAGCATGGCAACAGGAGTGTGAAGAGGGTAGGTGATGCAACATGAAGAATACATAGGAACAAGGCAAATAGAGTGGAATTTTGAGCAAACAAGGCCCGGCCATATGGTCAATTGGGCTAGGCTCATGATTGTACAGGTCATGTCAGACTGAATTTGGCTGAAGTGGTGTCCAAAGGAGGGGAACTTGCTGATGATGGTGGCCAAGGGGTGGCCGAAGTGAGTAGATGAAGATTAGGAAGGAATTTGTGGTCTAGGCAATGTTTGGAAGGGTTTTTGTGCAAATTTGTGGGGCTACCATCAATGGATGGTCATGGCTACTGTCTTGGTCAGAGGAGAGGCTGAAGGTTGCTGTAGATGGTGGTGGTGTGGTCGGTGGCGAAGGTGGGGGGTAGTGGCCGAGCAAAATAAAAGAAGAGGCAAGGCAAAACATTGAAAATTGAAGAGGAGAAGAGAGGCCATTACTAAAAAAATTCTCAAGAACGAAGATAGACGTGAGAAATAAAAGGAGGAAGAAGTTTCTCACATGAATGATGTGAGAAATACATGGCTACACATGGTGGAATGAACGGCCAAAAGAAATGAACTGAAAAGGCAAAGGAAAATGAAAGGGCAGCACATGAAAAGTAAAGGAAAATGAAAAGGTTCGTGTCTCTTAGTATTTCTTATTTCATTTAAATCAAAATAAACAATATACAATTCATAAAATAAAATAAAATACTCAACAAAATAAAATGAAAAAGAAAATAAATAAATAATTTAAGGAAAAATATAAAATAAATAAGAAAATAGCTTAATAATTGAAACAAGACTTTAAAAATTGAAAACAAAATACAATAAGCATTAGAAAATTATAAAAACACTTTAAAAATGTTTTACAATAAAAATAACTACATAACATATCATATAACACATATGTACACAAGATATGATAAACAAAAACATTATTTATAAAAATTAAAATAAACAGTTTTGATAAATAAATCAATTTTACACACAATATTGTAAAAAGCATAACTTTGACAATATAAATCACATTTCAATGAAACGAAATGCAGTATTCTTAAAATTTAATTTAATTTCATAATAAAAGATAAAATTAAAATTTTAAAATATTTAGATTTTAAATTTAAAAGTCAAATTTTGACCAGATTGACCAAAATTCACATTTTCTGGAAATATTCAATATATTCAGGTTTGAAATTATAATTCACATATAAATCAAAATTAATATTTAAAGTAACAAAATTATTCATTTTAATAAATAAAATAAAATTTTATCCATAAATAAAATAAAGTTTTTTAAATCAGGAATTTCAATTAAAATAATCAAAATATACAATTAAAATAATCACAAAATACAGGGTTGTTACACTAAGGTTTGCCTAAAAACCAAAGCTCTAATACCAACTGTAACGACCCACTATTTTGGACCATTCAAATCTACAATAATCCACACATGCGAGACTTGAATAATTCAAAATATCAGATTGTAATAAAATTTGAAGCAAATAAAATCAATCACAGAATCACAAATACAGAAAATATCAGAATAACTCGCAGCGGAAGATAAAATAATATAGTAGTTCATGAAGCTACTATTTCAAAGTCTCAAACAAATAAGTAATATTAGTCTAAAAACAAATACAATAGAAATCCCAAATACATAGAAGTTCACTAATACAAGAGCTGAAATAGAACAACTTAAACAGAAATAATTAAATAACTAGATAAGCAGAATCTCCAGCGATTCCTAGCTCTAGAAAGAGAAATCTAAGGCTGCAAATACTCAGGCTGACCCGAGCGTAAAGCAAAACACAAAACGCTCGAGTCAGGACATACATACTTATATAATGTAAACCAACTCAAGTGAACCACAGAATATGTACAAGTAACTTAAAGGATGCTTGGGATCGCCCATCCTCTAAGGATCCGTCAAACTATTTACTATGTAGTAATATTGCTCTATTATAATAATCTCTACAGCAAAATAAAAATTACTTTTAAATAGAGTTAAAGGGTTACCCATATAGCCCTCAACACGTAATAGTCCCAGTAGTCCATCTCGTATCAGCATACCTCCATATCAGGAGGCTACCCTAAATATTCCATGGGCTACGGGAGAGAAAAAAACTCGTAGTAAACTCGCAATGGTAGAGGACACGGCACAACTAGGCAATGCCAGCGTAGATATACCAATTACGCTTTCGCGCTGGTGGTAACGTAGCAGCCACTACGCCCACCTCGGTATACACTCCCAATCAAAATCGGAGGATGGCCTTCAAATCAATCACAAGTCAGAGTATAGTATCAAAGAAATGTGTCTGATAGGAGGAATGACCTCACTTGGCCCATCGATCGCTCCTATTTTAGCCACCTTAAGACAACTCATGAGAGTCGAGTCCACGTTCATACCATAATAGGACCGTCGCCATCATCCTACTTCATTCTGGAATCTCCACCGTGTACACAGTTGTTAAAGTGGTTTTCGGTATCAACAGAGAGTATGTCCATATCCGATCCCAGTCTCTTTAATAACCAATCATTATTATAACCCGTGGTTATACAATCAAAAATGGTATTTATACTTCAAAAATCAAATATCATTTCAAATTCAAATCTTTATCAGAATAAAGACCAAATCACTTCCAATCCATTTCAAAATATCAAAATATCATATCTTTTCAAAACCTTATTCATTTTACATTAAATACCATTCCAAATAATATTTCAAAATGGTTTATATTTCAAATCAAAATACTCCTTTTAAACTATTCAAAAGTGAAGTCATTATACTTACTAATCCAATATTCAATTCCAAAAAATTTAGCCTATTCTGAGTTTACTTATTCACTTAAATACATTAAAACAGTGAAATTTCAGCTTTCGCGGCACTTAGAAAATGCTACGATAAGTTACATTTGAAAACAATTCAATTCAGCAAAGACAACATTTAAAAACTACTATAATAGTTCTGTTTTAGTTGAAAAATAGTTCAATTATATTCAAAAATTTCATTTCAGCCAACTGTAGCACTTAACAAGTGCTACAATAGCTCTTTCATAAATTTCAGATTTTAGTTTTCTTTCTGCAACTACATCACTTTCCAAGTGCTGCAATATCACTTGGTTAAATTTTAGCCTTAGTTCATTTGTATCGACCATAACACTTACAAAGTGCTGTAATATCCTTTACTTCAGTTTTAAATTAACTTCAGAAATGATAGCATTTCTGAAGTGCTGTTAACTAAATTTTCATATTTTCAATGAAATTTCAGAAACAATTAAACTTTAACTTTAAACCTTTTAACTTATAAAAATCATATTTTTTTTCACACAAAAATGTTTATTTAAAAACCCTTCAACTTATGATTTTAATAAAGTAAAATTTTATACATAAAACCAAATTTTTCAATAATTCACTTATCAAATTCAAGTGAAAAAATTTCTATTCTTTGCGTTATAAAAAATTTAACTTAACACTTAAGTTTTAATTAACATTTCAAAATATAAACTTAATTTCATTTTATTTACTTAACTTAAACTTATTTTTAAACAAAATCTCAAATTTCAAAATTAATTCATATTTCAAATTCCAACTTAACCATTCATTTATTTAACATATTTAACTTATAGAAAGATCACTAACGCTTTATAAAACTCGTTTTAAATTCAATTTCAATCAAAATATCATAATATACAATTTTAAAATACTTAAAGATTTCCAAAAAAACTTTATAAAATAACCACGGGTCTGTATAAAATTTTCTAGCATAAGTCAAGTGATACGGATAATATATCATTTCAATCCGCAATTTACAAAGAAAAATCCGGGTTCTATCATTTCAAACCCACAATCCCTAGTCAATTAAAATAAATGAAAATCGCTCAGGCCTATCATTTCAACCCATAATGATTTTTCCCTATTCTGAAGTCCGTTCGGGTATGTATCATTTCAACCCATAGTGATTCTATTCTACAGGGAACTTGCAGTGTGAGAACAGAATAAAATAAACAATATAGCAACATATGGCAGTATCAGATGATGTGATAGGTTTATAAACAAGGGTTAACATCATATGATTCATATCACAGGCAGGTATAACATGATATAATATTTCTACGCATTCACTTGTTGTTAGTTCACAAATTATATAAGTATGAATGTCAAACGTGAATACTCACCTTTTTAAGCTGGAGTTAGCAAATCAAAACGCACAGATAAATCCAGAAAGCACGATACAACACAACTTTTGATTCAAGTGAGTGGAGTGCCAAGATGTTGATCTTGTAAACAACAAACAAAACAAGACCATATAAACATATATTTTCAACACAAACATCATTGAAACAATTTTGAATTAAAAAGAAACAAAGAGCAAGATGACTTGACCTTGCCTTAACCATTCAAGTGCGCGGCCTAGGGGTTTCTTATGCTTGGCTATGATGGTCTTATAGGCTCGGTTATGCATCACATATTCACGGCTAGAGTGTGATGTGAAGGGGTAGGAGTTACAACATGAAGAAGGTCAAAGGACAAGGCAAAAAAGAGTGGTTTAGTTCAACATTTAGGCTTTGCCAAAGGTCAAGTGGGCTCGGCCTTGGTCAGGTACAGGTCTGGTGATGGCTGAAATAACGGCCAGAGGTGGTGTACTTGCTGGTGGTGGTGTCTAAGGGTGTGACTATGGCAATATATGAAGGGAATGGTAAAGTATGTGGTCGGCTAAGCATGTTCTGGTGGAGTTTCGCAAAATTTGTGGAGCTAGCTTCTTCTAATGGTCACAGCCAGATCTGGTCTGAGGTGGATAAGTTTGCAGTGGATGCAGAGGAGGAGGAGATGGTGGTGATCGGTGGAGAGGATGGTGGTAGTGGCCGAACAAAGCACAAGAAAGATCAAGGCAAAATCAATGGGAAAATGAAGAAGAAAAGTATAAAGAAGAAGCCATTACTTACCAAATTCTTTTGGCCGTGAGAAATGAAAATGAGAAGGATTATTTTCATGTGAAAACTAAATGAAACACATGGCTATGCATAGAAAAATGTATGGCCAAAGAAAAATGAAAGGTCAAAAGAAAATGAAAAGCCAAAGGTTAATGAAAATCACAAGAAATGAAAAGGTTTTGTCTCTTTGTATTTCCACTTTCTTTTATTCAAATTAAACCAATAAAAGTAATTAAATAAAATAGAAAAATGAAAGCAAAATAAAGTAGAAAGGAAAATAAATAAATATTTTCAGGAAAAATAGAAAAATAAGAAAATAGTTTATTAAATTGAAACTAGAATTTAAAATTGTAAACAAAATACAATTATCATTGGAAAATTACCACTGCACCTTTAAAATGTTTTAAAAATAAGATATATACATAACATATCATGTTACACATATATACACAGATTAGAACATGATATGACAAACAAAAATATTATTTATATAAATTAAAATAAACAAATTTTGTTAAATAAACAATTTGCATACAATGGTTTAAAAAACATAACTTTCACAATATTAATCGGATTCCAACGAAACAAAAAGCAGTATACTTAAAATTTTATTTATTTTCAAAATAAAAGATAAAAGTCAAAAATTCAAATTTTAGAATTTTAAATTTTAAAAGTCAAAGTTTGACCATATTGACAAATATTCACGTTTTTGGAAAATATTCTATTTATTCATGTTTGGAATCATAATTCACATAAAAATCAAAATTTATATTTAAAATAACAAAATTTTTACATTTTAATAAATAAAATAAAGTTTTTTAATAAGAAAATTCAATTAAAATATTTAAAATATACAATTAAAATAATCACAAAATACAGGGTTGTTACAATAAAATTCTTAATTGATTACAATTTCAATTAAATTCATATTTATCTTCCCAACCTTAGCTTCTAAAATCATTAAAAATACTATTTTAAAATGAAAATTTAAATGACATATTTAAATCAGACTTTACTAAATTTAAAGCTTATTATTAATTTTATTTTATATCATAGATTATTCATATACATAATATTTTCAAATTTAAATAAAACCATAAAAATCATTTTTAATACACACACACACACACCAATGGTGTCTGTATAAAATTTTCTATCCCATGGTCATGTGATACGGATATTTATCATTTCAATCCGTAATTTAAATATATACGGGTGTATAACATTTCACCCCGTAACCCCAAATTCAAATTAATGAAAATCGCTAGGGTTTATCATTTCAACCCATAACGATTTTTTCCTATTCTACAGATCGTTCGGGTATGTATCATTTCAACCCATAGGGAATTCTATACTAACAGGGAACTTGCAGAGTGATAAAAAATAATATAATAACAGAACATGCGTATATCATCAATAACAATGTAATATAAACAACAAGAAATGGTGTCATATCCCACAGGCCAACAGTTACATATAATAGCATATATAATAAGTTAAATAACTACAACAGCATATTTCAATTGTCGTTTCAATTGAAATCAAATTTAATAAATACAAAACGTTAATCGTGAATGATTACTCACCTTTCGAGGCTAGAGATGGACGAGAATAAGATGAGTTACAAATCTAAGCATGAATTTTGGAACAAAGCACGATGGACATGAGTTCGGCGATCAAAGCTGATAATAAGGAATCGACAAAATCAAATCTGAATTGGATCGATGAAGATAAATGATGTAAGAGTACTTATTTATATATATCATATTCTACATTCAAACATAATTTAATATACACATATTTCCAAAGTCATTGTTTAAATTAAATCCATATTAAAAACAAATTTTCATATTATATCCTTTTAAAATCAACATGCAATAAAGTCCATAGTTTACAAAATGTTTCAAACAATATTAAATAAAATATCTATATATATATATATATTATATTTAAAACAAATTAAGACCGATAGTTAACAAACGTATTATAAATGTATGTACACTTGAAAATACATCATAAACATTTTATACTTATATATCCAATTTCAAATGTAAACATAACCATACATATATTTTTATGATTAATAATTATTATAAAATCAAAAAAATATATACTTTATTATAAAATTAATGCTGTATTGAAAACCACATGTATATATATAACTCGACGGGTCAAAAAAACTTTTAGAACCCCATATAAGTAGTAGACAACTATACAAATATATATATATATATATATAACTTATATTATATACTAGAAATTTATGTTATTAAAATACGCCTATACTATTCTATTACACTATACTGTACGTAGCAGCTTTATGAGTGTAAACTATTACACCTGTATAGTAAAACCAACAAAATATAAGTACTAGTATATATATAAATCTTATGTAATATATAACCCCTAAACATATCAATTGAAACTTGCATATATTATATAAATGCTAACATGCTAATATGTAATCATTGCAGTATGTAAAACACATATAGGACATCTAAACAAAACTGAAATATAACACACACATACATATGTGTATATATATAACTTCTTGTTATAACACTCTTATAAAATATACTGTGTAAACTTTAAAATATGCTTCAAGTAATTAATATAAACTAATGTATAGAACTATTATGTATATGACCTTATGTATGTAGTTTACATCAATGTTTAATAAAACAAATATACTTTATATAACAATAAAAGTTTATAAAACAATTATACATTATATGACAGAGAGCACATGCAAGTATATAATTCTAACCTTTATATATACATGTGCCTTTATACTGTAAACAATAAGCATAATATAGTAATATAAAATCTACTTCTCCTTCTTATATATATATATATATACATATATATATAATACCTGTTCCAGAGTCTTTTTTTCAACAAAGAAGAGAGGCGATGGGAAAATAGGGCCTGGGTTGGTGTGTGCCGTGGTGGAAAAGAAGTGGAGGCGGAGGTGGTGTGAAAATAGCAAGGACGCGTGATGGTGCGTTCTCGTGATGCTCGAGGCGCTGATGGAGGTAGGCCAGGCTGGGAGCGGTCCAAGTGGCCGAGAGTTATGTGCTCGGGTGAGAACTGTGCATGCAAGCACGTGGAGGAGGATGTAGGTGCAAAGAAATTTCACCCTTTTTTTTTAATTGGAGCATGGAACGAAGAAAATAAAAATGAAGGGAGAGGAAGATGAACAAAAAGAAAAAGGGAACAAAGGAATAAGAGCAACCGGTTCATTATATTGAAACCAGCGACAGAAAAATGAAACATCCACGATGGTTTCTAGAATTATTAAAGGCAAAATGAAAAATGCGAACTATTACCAAATAATTGAATAAAACGCATACAAATTTTGTACGTTTTGATTTCCGAACCGGTTATGGGATGGCAACCGTCACCCTTGGATTGACCTGAATAATAAAAGCAATAAATTTTTGTTTGCATAGCATGTTTGAATTTTGAAAAGGCAAGGTAAGTTAAATGTCACAATTTCGATACCGATACGACATAGTTTTATTGTTTTTGTCGCGTATCGGACCTCAAAATATAAAAATAAATACACCATAGAGATCAGCACGACGAGACGATCAAAACGGTATATAGATATCGGTGGTACGATCATCCTATCAAAGGTCGATAATTGGTACTGATATACGTTGCTATTCCGTACGGAAAAATCCAAACGGAGCTCGAAAGGATCGAATTTCGAGATTCGCAGTCTGATTCAGAGTGTTCTAAATAAATTTTCTCATGTTGACATATTTAGGTTTTAGAACACATTTAAATTCTACTATTATTAACTAATTTAAACTGAATTTCTATCGACTGATAGAACATCTATGTTATTCGACGAAAATTTTCCATTTGCTATATCTTGATGGACGCATAGCAAATATCAAATTTCCATCATAAAATTCTACTGTTTGATTAAATGTTAGAAAATGAAGGGACGAGGAAATCAAAGGTTTAAAACGGATATCGAAAATGCAGCTAATTTGCAGAAAATAAGATAAACGAAGCAATAACAGACCAAATTTGGAAAAACGAAAGATAACATCTCACTCAGAAGATGATTTAGAAATTTATTGTGTAAAAATATTCAGCTTTGGAAAACATTTTATTATTGTCAAATATTAACTGATTTAAACTGAAATAGAATTTACACACGATAAACTTCCATATTTGAATTGAAAATTTACCATTTGTTATGTTTATGTAGACGTAATCGAAATATTAAATTTTTTATTTCGAATACAATTTTAAAATTTTAGGCAAAATTTCATTTAATTGTGTTATTAAAACCATTAAATTTTACGGGTTGTTACACTCTCCCCTACTCAAAACTTCTCATCCCCGAAAGGAAGGAAATAGGAGAATAGAAATAGCAGAAAGAAAAATAGATTAAAAGACAAGGATAAATAATCAATTTAAAACTATATAAATTTTACTTGAAATATTCATTTGAAAACTACATTTGCAATTCAATTATCTTGAATACGTACCATTTATATGTTTAAATAACACCTTTATAAGTATATGAAAACTATTTGAAAACAATTATTTACAACGTTAGTTAAATGTACAAAGAAGAAGCTATTGAAAACATTAAATCCATAATTCATAAATTTATAAATTTTATCTCAAGACACTTTCAAATATTATTAATAAATCAATAATCATTTACTTTAAATATGTTTTATTTAATAAATAACTTCTAAAATATTTATAACACTAATAATTTATTATTAAACCATGTAGTATATAAATAAACAATATTTTAAAAGGATACACTCAAAAGGAAAGAAGGTAGATTCGAAAAATAGAATATAGATGAATAAATAAAGCTGAGCAGATAAGGTAGGTTCAAAAGAATAGTATCAGGCATGAGCAATTAATTCAAACCATAATAATTTCAATTTCAAATATTAATTCAAAATTTCATTGTTGGAAATACTTTTATAACAAAATACTTTCATATCGAAAAAAAAATTCCTTCCGAAAATACTTTTATAACTCGATGTTTCAACAAGTTGATCCTCGTTCTTGCAGGCTCTAGCCATGCGTTGATCAGGAGCAAAGCTAGAATTCTTCATGTACTTAGTAAATTTGTTTCAACACCCAGTGAAAATGTGACGCCCCACCTCTATACCCACGCTAGCCAAGGACACTACGGGGTAATGCCGTCAACTAGCACGGAGAATAAGGCTGTTGAGGAGCGACCATCCGTGTAATTTCTTTATGCGAGCACCGATATGTCAGATAGTACAAGAAGTCCGACACATCGATACAAACTCAATGCTACTACACAGTGGCTATAAAAAGTCTTCGGAAACAAACATAGAAATAAGCATAACACAAATCAGTCATAGATATCCATATCACAAAGGCGGAAAAAGATATGAATATAACACTTGGAAGTGTACATCAGAGTAGTGGTCTAACAAGATCCACAATATCACAAAAGAATAGCTACAAGTGCTACACAAAAGAATATGGATACATCAACGAGTCTATATCTCAAATGTATATAACAAAATCTACTAATTTAAGTAGTTAGCCAAAAGTCAGGGTGATAATCCCAGATGTGAAGTCAAGCAGAAGCATCTGTAACATCTCGGTCTGACCCGAGTAGTATTTCATAAGAAAATAATAAACGGATCGGTCTAGCTATAAATATCAGATGAAATGATATAGAATAAGAGATATGACTAAACGTATAATAATCACAATGCCAAGCTGTGCTAAATAAGTAATTGAAAATCAACAAGAGATTAATCAATATCACAAGAATTTTCTCAAAGATCAAAAGGAATGTCATACACTATTTTATTATTCACCAAATCCATAAGTATTGACAATAATATCAATGCCGATCACAAAGGTCAATGACACAGAAAACTCACCAATGCACAAATATTGATAAAACTTATCAATGTAAATCACGAAAATTGGTGAAACACAAATTCTAGAAATCATCAATGGAAATCTAGAAATCAAAAAGGGGGAGACCTATCACAAAACGGGAGCATGAAAGCTCACCAACACGTGTATCACAGACGGGACGCTATCCCATGGTCGCTAACCATAGAACCGGCGCAACGACGTAGTACAACGGTACGCCCGAGGAACCTGAAACTCGTAAAATTTGGAATAACGACGTAGTACAACGGTACGCCCGAAGATCCGAACTCCTTAAAAACGTGGGTCGCTAGCCCACAAAAATTGGATCGAAACCCCAAGAAGTAAATATGTCGTTAGCCTATAATAAAAATGATACGAAACTCAATAAAACGAGGTACTGTCCCCTACGTGGACAAGGAAACATAGCATGTCGCTAGTCATAATCACAAAAATGATCATCATCGATCATCAAGAAGTGTCAATTACAATAAGCTAGTAAATATATGAGCTTAGCCTCATGTCCCATAACCACTAGCTTAACTTAAATATTTACGAACAAATTGTAGATTTCCACTAGAAAATTGTCATAAGAGATTCAATCGAACAAGTCCAAGAATTAATTGAC
This sequence comes from Allium cepa, assembly GCA_030765085.1. Classification (NCBI taxonomy): domain Eukaryota; kingdom Viridiplantae; phylum Streptophyta; class Magnoliopsida; order Asparagales; family Amaryllidaceae; genus Allium; species Allium cepa. The sequence continues at coordinate 576,497,126 of CM060943.1, read as the reverse complement.
GAAGTAAACGCAAGCTTTTCATACCACTTGTTTTACGAAGCCGTTTAATTAGATTTATCGTACGAGTGAAGTAAAGGTTAATATATTTTTAAAATGACAAATCACAAAAATGATCGTAGAAACGATCAATCACAGAAATTCACATACGAAGATGTGAATAAAATTCAAAGAACACGATTCTAAATTCATCAAAGTGGAAATAGCCTAACGACTCTACACGGCACGACCTAGCAGTGGAACGACCTAAGGAGTAGAGGCATAAGTGCAGGCCGAACGACCTAAGGAATGCTGCGACCTAACATGGCCGAGCGACCTAACAGCAAGGGGGGATAAAAGCATGGCGCGACCTAAGGAGCGCGACCTAAAATGGCACGACCTAAACAAGGCGCGACCTAGAAGTTGCGAGCTAAAACTGAGCAACCTAGGGAGGTGAGCGACCTATAGGCATGCGCGACCAAAGGAGGTAAGGATAGGCCGAGCGACCTAAGGGGTAAGGCCGAGCGACCAAACGATCTAAGGCATGAGAGAGGGTCGAGCGACCTAAGTGGTCAAATGGACGCGAGCTAAAAGCACTCGCGACCTAATGGTGCGAACGGCCTAAAAAAAACTAGGCCGAGCGACTTAGGAAAGGGTGCGACCTAACATTGGTTCGACCCAACATAGCGCGACCTAAAAGCACGTGCGACCAAAGGAGGTAAGGATAGGCCGAGCGACCTAAGGGGTGAGGCCGAGCGATGACTAACGACCTAACTAATGTCGAGTGGCTTAAGGAAGTGAAGACGGCCGAGCGACCTAGCGACCTACGACCTAGGGCCGAGCGACCTAGGGGAGAAACGACCTAAATGCAGGCCGAGAGTCCTTCATATGCAGGCTGAGCGACCTAAGGGATTTGGAGCTCAAAACTTGTCCAATTTGCAACCGATCGAGCAAGGACGCTAGGGGATTATGCCCATAGGCTACTCGGTCGTATTAGCTCCTCGGTGCATCACCAAAAAGGTGTTTAAACATCAAAGATTGGATTTTTAAAGATTTGAACCCAAAACACTAAAAATTGGGATTTTCACCAATTCAATCCAAATCAATGACAAATGCATATGTAAAAGTGTTAGGAATTCATACCCAACAATCAATGATAGTTATAGACAAAGATGTGAGATAAAGATCTCACCTTTACACAAAATTTATGAAGAAGAAGTTTGAAAGCAAGGAAGAATCAACCCAAGAAGCTTGAATCAATGTCTTCTCTTTGAATTTGGAGTTGGATGTTGGATTTGCAAATGATCTTGAGCTTGGAGTTTTAATTTTCCATTCCTTCCCCCATTTTTGATGAAGCTTGAGTGTTAGGAAATGAAAGTGAAGTTATGAGAGAAGGGGGTTGAGTTAGAATTAATAGTTTAGGCAAATGGGCTAAACCAAACCCAAAGTGAAAAAGCAACAAAATTTCACTAACTCCAAACACATCAAATTTTATACTCAAAAAGATTGCAAACGGTGTTTTGGACCCAATGGAAGTGGTTCCAAGTCCTAATTCGTCCGTATGCAAAAAGTAACTTTTCGGGCCAAAATCCGACTAACGATAGAATATTTAAATAAAAATATTTAAATATTCAAATCGTAAAATATGTGGGTTGTTATAGACTCCCCTCCTTAAAGAAATTGTGTCCTCGCAATAATTAAGAAGAAAATATATAGTAACAACCATAAAAGCATATTCAACACAAAAGAAGTTTGAAATAAGAAGTTCACCTTAAAGAGCACGAGAAAGTAAGTCCGGATGTGTTCGCTCGATGAACTCTCTAGATTCCCAAGAGCAATCGTTACGATTTGAGGACCACTGAACTTTAACAAGAGGAACATCTTTATTTCGAAGGCGCTTGACCTCCGAAGCAATAATACGAACAGGATGTTGCTCAAAAGTTAAATTAGGTGAAACTTCAATTTCTTCCACAACACTGGGCTCAAGAACAGAATCGGAATCTCGAAGACATTTCCGTAATTGAGAAACGTGAAACAAGTCATGAATAGCAGAAAACTGAGCCGGTAATAAAAGGCGATATGCCACAGAACCAACACGTTCGGTGATAGGAAATAGCCCAATATATCGAGGCGCTAATTTTCCTGACCGACTGAAACGTACAACACCCTTCATAAGTGAAATACGAATAAACACAAAATCTCCCACAGAAAATTCTAATTTCCTTCTCCGGATATCGGCATAAGATTTTTGACTGCTCTGGGCTTCTTTCATCCTATGACGAATAAGATCAACCTTTTCTGTGGAATCACGAATAAAATCTGGACGTAAAACCAGCCTCTCGACGTCCTCAAGCCAACAAGAAGGAGAACGACAAGGCCTTCCATAGAGTGCCTAAAAAGGTGCCATACCAATACTAGATTGGAAGCTATTATTATAGGAAAACTCAACAAGAGAAATATGATCTTCCCAACTTCCACCAAAATCAAAAACACATGCACGAAGAAGATCTTCAAGAGTTTGATTCACACGCTCAGTTTGTCCATCAGATTGGGGATGATAAGCGGTGCTATAATTAAGCTTCATTCCCAAAGCTTTCTGAAGACTCTTCCAAATTCCACTAGTAAACAATGGATCACGATCACTAACTATAGAAGTAGGAACTCCATGCAATTTAACAATTTCTTTAATAAAGAGTTTGGCCAAAAGAGGTACGGTTCGATTGGACCGAACGGGAATAAAATGGGCGAATTTAGTAAGTCTATCAACTATCACCCATAAGCTATCATGACCCGAACGAGAACGGGGAAGGCCATCTATAAAATCTATGAAAATTTGATCCTACTTCCAAATTGGAATTTCTAAAGGTTGCAATAACCCACCGGGCCTTTGGTGTTCGGCCTTGACAAGTTGGCAAGTCATGCAATACTTAACAAAGTTAGCAATGTCAGATTTCATTCCCTACCAATAATAAAGTCGGCTCATATCCGCGTACATTTTACTACTACAGGGATGAATGGTAAATTTAGAACGATGAGAATCTTCTAAAATATCTTTATGAATATTACTAATATTTGGCACTATAAGTCCACCAAATTTTCGAATACCACCACGAGAATCAATATCGAAGTCTTTCAAACCTTCAATATCAATTTTATCCCTAAAATTTTGGCTAAGAAGGGTCAATTCGGGATCTAGCTTTTGAGCTTCAAGAATGCGGTCTAGAAGAGAAGGATGAGCCTCAAGACTACATAAAGCAAGAGATGAACACAAATCGAAAACGCGATCTCGAATCTCACGAGTATATAAAATCTCGAGATCATTCCATTCGGATATCATCATAGAAACAACAGCTTGTTGCTTGCGACTAAGTGCGTCGGCAACACGATTTCCCTTTTCGGGGGTATGAAGAATATCAAGATCATAAGCTGCAAGGAACTCGAGCCAACGTTGTTGACGCAGATTAAGTTCCTTTTGAGAAAATAGATACTTCAAAGATTTATGATCGGTGTAAAGAATAAATTTTTCTCCCAAAAGATAATGACGCCGAATACGAAGGGCGAAAACAATAGCCGCGAGCTCTAAATCATGAGTGGCATATCTAGTCTGGCTGGCTTCAATTGCCTAGAAGCATAGGCAATGACACGATCTTTTTGCATAAGAACAACACCCAAACCAACGCGGCTGGCATCGGTATAAACAATAAAATCTTGATTCCCTTTTGGAATAACAAGAATAGGAGCATCAAAAAGGAGTTCTTTTAATTTCTAAAAAGAAACTTCACATTTGTCCGACCAAATGTATTTAACACCTTTCTTGGTCAAACTAGTAAGGGGCACGGAAATTTTGGAAAAGTCCTTTATAAAACGACGGTAATAGCCCGCCAACCCAAGGAAGCTACGGATTTCCGCCACACTCTCCGGTCTCTTCCAATTTTGAATCGCTTCAATCTTTGAAGGATCCACAGAAATTCTGGATTCGGAAATAATATGACCGAGAAACTTAACACGAGATTGCCAAAAGTGGCATTTAGAAAATTTTGCTTTCAAATGATTGCTCCTAAGAGTTTCCAACACAATCCGAAGATGCTTTTCATGCTCCTCCTCGGTTTTAGAATACACAAGAATATCATCAATAAAGATGAGAACAAACCGATTGAGGAAGTCTTTGAAAACTCAATTCATAAGGTCAACGAAATAAGTCGGGGCATTCGTTAAACCAAATGGCATAACAAGCCATTCATAAGATCCATAACAAGTACATAATGATGTCAAAGGAATGCTATCCTCTGCAATACGAAGATGATGAAAACCGGTAGCTAAGTCTAATTGTGAAAAGACTCTAGCACCGCTAAGTTGATCGAATAGATCATCAATCCGAGGTAAAGGATATTTATTCTTGATAGTAAGATCATTAAGCTTGCGGTAGTCAACACAAAGCCTAAGTGTACCATCGAATTTCTTCACGAAAATAGCCGAAGCTCCCCAAGGAGAGGAACTAGAGCGAATAAATTGCTTCGTCTCTAATTCGGATAATTGTTTGCGCATCTCCTAATTTTCTTTATTGGACATACGATAAGGAGGACGAGTGATAGGTTGATCTCCAGGGATGAGATTAATTTTGAACTCAATTGCTCGCTTAGGTGGTAATCCTAAAACGGGCTCAAATACGTCGGAAAATTCACGAACAACGTGAATAAGAGAAATAATATCTTCCTTATCATCATTATCTTCATCACGAGGGTTTAAAGAATATAAAGATGCGGCCACGCTGGAATCCGAATCTTTAAGATCAATAGAAATCTGCTTAACAGATTGTGGATGTCGAAGATGAATAGTCCGCTCAGGATAGGATTTAGGCTTCATAACGGTTAAGCCAATCCATTCCCAAAATCATTCCAAAGCCTAAGTAGCGCATAACATGCAAAGCGGCTCGGAAAGAAAGATCACACAAAATAATCTCGACATCTTTACACAATAAACTGATTGTTGTGGGTCCACCAACCAGATTTGCAATTCTCAGAGAAGTCATTAAACACAAAACATCCAAAGAAAAAGTATCAACAAGTTCTTTTAATATAAAAGAATGGGACGCACCCGTATCAAAAGGAACTCGAATAGGATGATCACGAAATAAAATAATGCCATCAAGAATAGAATGAGAAATACCTTTACCACGACATGTGTTGCCAGGGGCTTGAGCAACATTAATCTTTCCCTCCTTCTTGCCATCAAGTTTGGGACAAGAAGATAAATAATGATCCGGGCTTTTGCAATAGCGACAAAAGAGAGGTTTCGGACATCTATTGGCATAATGGTCTTTAGAACCACAATTGTAGCATTGCCCACTACTAGGGGCAGAAGCCTTTGCCACTGGAATTGCTTGGTTCCCTTTCTTGTTGGGATAAGACCCTTTGAACTTAATAGGCCTTTTCTTGTTGTTGTTGAATTTTGGTTTGGCACCCACAACATCTGCATCACTCTCTTTATCTGCCTCTTCGATTCGAAGAGCGATATCAACAAGTTGATCAAAAGAAACTTCTAGCTTTAGAAGTAATGGCTTCTTGAGATTTTTATTCAAGCCATAGACGAATCTCTGGTTTTTCTTCAATGGGGTATTAATGTATTCAACCCTGTATTTGGAGAGAGATTCAAAAGACGCGACATAGTCTGCCACGGAGGATTCACCTTGAACAAGGTCTATGAAACGACGAGCTAATGTCACCTTCTCTGCTTCTGGTACAAATTTTAACTCGAATCGTTCTCGGACTTTCTCCCAAGTAAGATCTGCTTCAACTATTTCAGAAATAAGAAGCACATACCAATCTAATGCTCTTTCTTGGAGCATACTAGAGGCTGAACCCGGTGAAGATCAATATGATTCATGTGAGAAAAGATTCGTTCGCACGATCTCAGCCAAGCCTGGACTTTGATAACAGTCTCAGAACCTTTGAATGGCTTCCCACTCAAATTGGTATAATCGCTGCACAAACGTGTAAATCCAGACCTTGGGTGAGTAGACTCCGGATTAGATCCGGCTGCTTAAGAATTCCTCACTATATCAAGAAGCTGCTGGGCAGACATAAATACTCCATCCTGGGGAGTAGCACGAGATTGACTGGCGCTGGGATGGCCAGGTTTAACCATTTCTCTTCCTTTTGAAAGAAAGAAAGAAAAAGGATAAGGTTATTTACCAAACGAATATCAGGCAATCTTGATAGATAAACAAGAAACCATAAAGAAAATAGGATGAATCGGTACGAAGACTCGAATTAAATCCTAATGCACGATTCCTAAGATGGGCTTAGGACGATGATCCTTGCTAGATTATTCTACATTGTTTCGAAGATTGGCTCTGATACCAAGCGGTGATGCCCCACCTCTATACCCAAGCTAGCCAAGGACACTACGGGGTAATGCCCTCAACTAGCACGGAGAATAAGGCTGTTGAGGAGCGACCATCCGTGTAATTGCTTTGTGCGAGCACCGATATATCAAATAGTACAAGAAGTCTGGCACATCGATACAAACTCAAAGCTACTACATAGTGGCTATATAAAGTCTTCGGAAACAAACATAGAAATAAGCATAACACAAATCAGTCACAGATATCCATATCACAAAGGTGGAAAAAGATATGAATATAACACTTGAAAGTGTACATCAGAGTAGTGCTCTAACAAGATCCACAATATCACAAAAGAATAGCTACAAGTGCTACACAAAAGAATATAGATACATCAACGAGTCTATATCTCAAATGTATACAACAAAATCTACTAATCTAAGTAGTTACCCAAAAGTCAAGGTGATAATCCCAGATGTGAAGTCAAGCAGAAGCACCTATAACATCTCGGTCTGACCTGAGTATTATTTCATAAGAAAATAATAAACGGATCACTCTAGCTATAAATATCAGATGAAATGATATAGAATATGAGATATGACTAAATGTATAATAATCACAATGCCAAGCTGTGATAAATAAGTAATTGAAAATCAACAAGAGATTAATCAATATTACAAGAATCTTCTCAAAGATCAAAAGGAATGTCATACACTATTTTATTATTCACCAAATCCATAAGTATTGACAATAATATCAATGCCGATCACAAAGGTCAATGACACACAAAACTCACCAATGCACAAATATTGATAAAACTTATCAATGTAAATCATGAAAATTGGTGAAACACAAATTCTAGAAATCATCAATGGAAATCAAGAAATCACGAAAAGGTGGAGACCTATCACAAAACGGGAGCATGAAAGCTCACCAACACGTGTATCACAAACGGGACGCTATCCCATGGTCGCTAACCATAGAGCCGGCGCAACGACGTAGTACAACGGTACGCCCGAGGAACCTGAAACTCGTAAAATTCGGAATAACGACGTAATACAACGGTACACCCGAAGATCCGAAATCCATAAAAACGTGGGTCGCTAGCCCACAAAAATTGGATCGAAACCCCAAGAAATAAATATGCCATTAGCCTATAATAAAAATAAGACGAAACTCAATAAAACGAGATACTGTCCCCTACGTGGACAAAGAAACATAGCATGTCGCTAGTCATAATCACAAAAATGATCATCATCGATCATCAAGGAGTGTCAATTACAATAAGCTAGTAAATATATGAGCCTAGCCTCATGTCCCATAACCACTAGCTTAACTTAAATATTTACGAACAAATTGTAGATTTCCACTAGAAAATTGTCATAAGAGATTCAATCGAACAAGTCCAAGAATTAACCGAAGAAGTAAACGCAAGCGTTTCATACCACTTGTTTTACGAATCCGTTTAATTAGATTTCTCGTACGAGTGAAGTAAAGTTTTGAATATTTTCAAAATGACAAATCACAAAAATGATCGTAGAAACGATCAATCATAGAAATTCACATACGAAGATGTGAATAAAATTCAAAGAATACGATTCCAAATTCATCAAAGTGGAAATTGCCTAGCGACTCAACACAGCACGACCTAGCTGTGGAACGACTTAAGGAGTAGCGGCATAAGTGCAGGCCGAATGACCTAAGGAATGGTGCAACCTAACATGCCCAACCTAATAGCAAGGCGGGATAAAAGCATGGCGCGACCTAAGGAGCGAGACCTAAAATTGGCACGACCTAAACAAGGCGCGACCTAGTAGTTGCGAGCTAAAACAGAGCAACCTAGGGAGGTAAGCGACCTATAGGCATGCGCGACCAAAGGAGGTAGGGATAGGCCGAGCGACTTAACGACCTAAGGCGTGAGAGAGGGTCGAGCGACCTAAGTGGTCAAATGGGCGCGACCTAAAAGCACTCGCGACCTAAAAGCACTCGCGACCTAATGGTGCGAACGGCCTAACAAAAACAAGGCCGAGCGACTTAGGAAATGGTGCGGCCTAACGTTGGCGCGACCCAACATAGCGCAACCTAAAAGCAAGTGCGACCGAAGGAGGTAAGGATAGGCCGAGCGACCTAAGGGGTAAGGCCGAGCGACGAGCTAACGACCTAACTAATGCTGCGTGGCTTAAGGAAGTGAAGACGGCCGAGCGACCTACGACCTAGGGCCGAGCGACCTAACGACCTAGGGGGGAAACGACCTAAATGCAGGCCGAGAGTACTTCATATGCAGGCTGAGCGACCTAAGGGTTTTGGAGCTCAAAACTCGTCTAATTTGCAACCGATCGAGCATGGATGCTAGGGGATTATGCCCATAGGATACCCGGCTATATTGGCTCCTCGGTGCATCACCAAAAACGTGTTTAAACATCAAAGATTGGATTTTTAAAGATTTGAACCCAAAACACTAAAAATTGGGATTTTCACCAATTCAATCCAAATCAATGACAAATGCATATGTAAAAGTGTTAGGAATTCATACCCAACAATCAATGATAGTTATAGACAAAGATGTGAGATAAAGATCTCACCTTTACACAAAATTTATGAAGAAGAAGTTTGAAAGCAAGGAAGAATCAACCCAAGAGGATTGAATCAATGTCTTCTCTTTGAATTTGGAGTTGGATGTTGGATTTGCAAATGATCTTGAGCTTGGAGTTTTAATTTCCCATTACTTCCCCCATTTTTGATGAAGCTTGAGTGTTAGGAAATGAAAGTGAAGTTATGAAGAGAAGGGGGTTGAGTTAGAATTAATAGTTTAGGCAAATGGGCTAAACCAAACCCAAAACCCAAAGTGAAAAAGTAACAAAATTTCACTAACTCCAAACACATCAAAGTTTATACTCAAAAAGATCGCCAACGGTGTTTTGGACCCAATGGAAGTTGTTTCGAGTCCTAATTCGACCGTATGCAAAAAGTAACTTTTCGGACCAAAATCCAACTAACGATAGAATATTTAAATATTCAAATCGTAAAATATGCGGTTTGTTACAGAAAATACTTGAAAAACCTTCAAAACTGATATGGAAAGTACAATCCAAACTAATTAACCGAATCATGGATCGTAGATACACAATGGTTATGCCTGGATCTCCCAGGAAGCATCCGTACCTTTACGCAATCACTGCCTTGTGAATTTCGCCATGATAAACAAAACCGTAGACCGTAGATACACAATGGTTGCGCCTAGATCCCTCAGGAAACATCTGTACCCTTTAAGCAATCTCTGCCTTGTGAATTACGCTACGACAACAAAACTGGCAGACCGCGGATACACAATGATTACGCTAGGATCCTGCAGGAAACATCTGTACCCTTTAAGCAATCTCTGCCTTGCGGTTTACGCTACCAGAACGAAACTAGTAGACCGCGGATACACAATAGTTACGCCTGGATCCCACAGGAAACATTTGTATCCTTTAAGCAATCTCTGCCTTGCGGATTGCGCTACCACAACAAAACTGGTAGACCGCGGATATACAATGGTTACGCCTAGATCCCCTAGTAAACATCCGTACCCTTTAGGCAATCTCTGCCTTGTGGATTACGCTACCAAAACAACCATCGGTAACGCCATGGAATTCGAAGGACACTCGAGTATCATATCCGGAAAACCAAAATCAGAGAGAATATTATCGATAGAATGAATCCACAATGTGGCCACAAAGCGGATATCAAGAAAAAGGCACTTTCCATATCTTTACTTCGAAAATATGTATCATATAGTACCTTTTCAAATCAATTTCAAATATCATAATTATATAAAGTCCATTATGTATAAGATTTCATTTTCAAATCGAACAGTTTCCAAAATCAATAGTATATCAAATAACACTTATATAGACTTCGATTATATAAGATTTTGCTTTTCAAATTGAGTACCTTTCCAAATGAATAGTTTGTAATCAACTTCGTACTTATACAAATTAATTTTATATAATTTCGATGACTCCCAAATCAAAGTATTTACTAAAATAAGGTTCTCAATTTCAATTCGTTTCAATATCAGTTCAGTTTCAAAACCATATACGATTTCACTAAATTATTTCTTCCCAATTAAATATCTTTTGTTTCAAAGTTTCCAAAATAATAGGTTTAGAAAATAATCCAAGTATCCATATCAACGTAATTTAAGTCAAACAAATTCATTTCGAAAAATCATCGTATAAATATTGGATTTTAAATCCCAATCTATTTTTGAAACCAAATATTTTTCACAAAATCAATTACACCCAAAATGATTGCCAAGATTAAAAACCTTTAAACTATTTATTTATATTTGAAAGATCCAATTTACCTTCTAAAATTTATTATTCTATATATATATATATATATATATATATAGTTTTATAAAGATGTTACTAAGTTAAAAACATTTAAAAATAAATTTCATATTAGTATAATTCAAAATAGTCTTATTCATTTACTTAACAAAACAGTTTCAAATTTATTTAAATCATATTACTTCATATTAAAAATACGAAACTAAACTTATATACTTTATCAAATAATTTATACTTTTCAGAATTACCTAGCTTTGAAAATTAAACCTTGATTTGAAAGTGTTCGAACATTCAAAATGGTTGGAGAAATCAAATTTTTCAATCTAAGAGTTGGAAATCAGTAAATCAACTTCAATAGATAGGGTTAGATCCGAAACTAGAGGACTGAACACCGGTTCACTTCAAATCGTTTCAAATGTATAAACATACATCTTTCGAATATCAAATCATACCTCGAAATTTTAAATCAAAATCGGTTTCACAAAATCACTCGCATAGCCAAGCTACTAAAGTGGCCTCTCCCCAATTTGAAACTCAAAAATCAATATCGATGATGCGTGCATTCATCACCGAAATTATTCTCTAGCGACATAAGTGAGTTCTAGACTTCTATTTTCTTGAAAACTTCTTTGAAATTTCTTCACAATCATTGGAACTCATTTGAGGTCATTTGAAACATTTCTTATTCGAAAAATACTTTTAAATCCTATTATTATATATTTTCAAAATCTTAAAACCAATTTTCAAAATACAGAGTTCAATCTCTCAAATTTCAAATTCAAAACCCTTTCAGTTATAAATCATTTTTAGATAAATCAAATTTCTTACATTATTTCCAAAATTTCAAATCCTTTCGGAACTTCAAATTCTCAATTTTAAAAGGTATATAATCCTTATCGAAAACATTTTCTCTTTTATGTATAGAATATAATAACGCTTATCACAATAATAATTTGGGTATATAAAAAAATTTCTAAAATATGAACAAACCCGATTTTTCCAAAGGATGATTCAAGAATGGAATTCAAAAAATAGATCGAGATTCAAATTAGAGGGACTCTAATCAAATAGAATTCTGATTCGAAGATAGGCTCGAATGAAGATGAGATAACTAAATTTCAAAAAGTAGAAGATGGATATACTTATAAATCGCGGGCGATCTTAACCGGGTCAATCGTGACTTTAGGAATATGATCGATGCGGAATTCTAAGGCAAATCGGCATTCAATTGCCAGAGATGGAATTCAGCACAGCAAGAGATAGCAGCATCTAAACCGAGGGAATAGAAATATTCGATGAGTAAATGCCTGTTGTAAAGGAGTTTCACCCCTTTACAAATCATTCAAAGATTGGTGGGATCGTCGATTTTTATAGAGGCCATTCGAAGTGGAGTTATAGGATGCTCCAGGATCAAAAGAATACAAATAGGGGAGACAAGAATGGATTTCATAACAAGTGGGAGCATCCCAAAATTCAAAGGAAATTGAACAAAGAGGGAGAGATTCAAGCACGAAAGAAAGTAATTCTATGATTGCGTCTACTACATATGCTAAGTTTTTCCTAAAACCAGAGCTTAGATACCAACTATAATGACCCATTATTTTCAAGCATTCGCATCCACACACGCCGGACTTGAATTGCTCAAAATATTAGATTGTTAATTTATATTTGGCAAAACTCAGCATGTACAGTAAATAAAATAATCACAGAATCATAGACAAAGTGTAATATAATAATAATGCAGCGAAATAGATAAATAGTAGTTCATGAAGCTACCATATAAACATCAGAGTTAGAAAGAAAATATAGCAGAATATCTCAACACAGTGAAGTCTCCAATACAAACTGATGTCCTCTCTGAACAAATCAACTGGAAAAGATGAAAGCTGAATCGATGGTTGGATCTCCAAGCGAAGCTCCAAACTCCAAAGGTGAGTGTCAAATGCTGAATTACTCAGTCTGACCTGAGCGTAAAGCAAAACACAAAAAACTCGACTCAGGATTAACATTCTTATATCAATAAATCCAACTCAAGTGAAATATCAACTGAAATACAATTAAATTAGAGAACGTTTGGGATACCCATCCTATGATCCATGGAACTATAAACAATGTAGAAATATACGATTAACAACTTGAAGTCATTATAACACCGTGGTCATTTCAAAATAATTTATACTTCAAAACCAAAATATCATTTCCATGTCAAATAAATATATTTCCAAATTATAGCACCTCAAAAACTAAATTGTTAATTTCATATTTATCTCATTTTAACTTCTTATTATTTAGTTTTTGAAATATTCACTTAATAGATCCATTATCATTTAAATAACCTTAAATTACATTTTTCCAAATATTTACTTCGATTTATTTAAACGTGAAATATTCAACAAAAATCAAGTTATAAAATCATATCCTTTATATTCTCAAATACAATAAATTTCAAATCAATTTAATTAAATAAAATTATTGATTAATTACAATTTTAATTAAATTCAAATTTATCTTCCCAACCTTAACTTATAAAATCATTAAAAATTGTATTTTAAAATTAAAATTAAAATAATCCTTAAACGTATTTAAATCGGACTTTACTAAATTTAAAGCTTATTATTAATTTTATTTTATATCATAGCTTATTCATATACATAATATTTTCAAATTTAAATAAAACCATATATATTTCCTTCCAAAACCATAAAAATCATTTTCAATATATATATATATATATATAGGCCAACGGTGTTTATATAAAATTTTCTATCCTACGGTCAAGTGGTACAGATGTTTGTCATTTCAATCCATAATTTAAATATATACGGGTATATATCATTTCAACCTGCAATCCCAAATTTAAATAAATGAAAATAGATTGGTTTTATCATTTCAACCCACAACGATTTTCTCATATTCTATAGATCGTTCGGGTATGTATCATTTCAACTCATAGGGAATTCTAAACTAACAGGAAACTTGTAGAGTGATAATAGATATTATAATAACAGAACAGTCATATATCGTCAATAACAATGTAATATAAACAACGGGATATGGTGTCATATCCCTTAGGTGAACAACTACAGATAATAGCATATATAACAATTTAAAGTTACTACAACAGCATATTCCAATTATCGTTCCAATTGAAATCAAATTTAATAAATACAAGAACGTTAATCGTGAGTGATTGCTCACCTTTCGAGGCTAGAGATGGACGAGAATAAGATGAGTTACAAATCTAAGCATGAATTTCGGAACAAAGCACGATGGACATGAGTTCGATGATCAAAGTTGATAATAAGGAATAGACGAAATCAAATCATAATTTGATCGATGAAGATAAATGATGTAAGCAAACTTATATATATATATATGTCATATTCTACATTCAAACACAATTTAATATATATATATATATATATATATTTCAAAAGTCATTGTTTAAATTAAAACCATATTAAAAATAAAGCTTCATATTGTATCCCTTTAAAATCAATATGCAATGAAGTCCATAGATTACAAAATGTTTCAAACAATATTAAACAATATATATATATATATTATATTTAAAACAAATTAAAACCTATAGTTAACAAACATATTATAAATGTATGTACACACTTGAAAATACAACATAAACATTTTATACCTATATATCAAATTTCAAATGTAAACATAACCATACATAAATTTTTATGATTAATAATTATTATAAAATAAATATAAATATACTTTATTATAAAATTAATGTTGTATTGAAAACCGCATGTATATATATGACTCGACAGGTCAAAAAAACTTTTAGAACCCTATGTAAGTAGAAGACAGCTATACAGATATATATATAACTTATATTATATACTAGAAATATATGTTATTAAAATTTGCCTATACTATTCTATTACACTATACTGTACATAGCAGCTTTATGAATGTAAACTATTACATCTATATAGTAAAAACAATAGAATACGAGTACTAGTATATATATATCTTATGTAATATATAACCCCTAAACATATCAATTGAAACTTGTATGTACTATATAAATGCAAACAGGCTAATATATAATCATTGCAGTATGTAAAACACATACATGACATCTAAATAAAACTGAAATATAACACACAAACAAACACACACACACACACACACACACACACACATATATATATATAAAACTTCTTATTATAACACGCTTATAAAATATACCGTGTAAACTTTAAAATATGCTTCAGCTAATTAATATAAACTAATGTATAGAACTATTATGTATTTAACCTTACATATGCAGTTTACTTCTATGTTTAATAAAACAAATATACTTCATGTAAAAATAAAAGTTTGTAAAATAATTATACACTATATGGGAGGGAGCATATGCAAGTATATAATTCAGACCGTTATATATACATGTGCCTTTACACTGTACACAGTAAGCATAATATAGTAATATAAAATATACTTCTCCTTCTTATATATATACATATATACATACATATACATATACATATATATATATATATCTGTTCCACGGTCTTTTTTTCCCACAAAGAACAGAGGAGGTGGGAAGATGGGGCCTGGGTTGTTGTGTGCGGTGGTGGAAAAGAAGTAGAGGCGGAGGTGGTGTGAAAAAAGCAGGGACACGTGATGGCGCGTTCTCGTGATGCCTCGGGCGCTGATGGAGGTCGGCTAGGCCGGGTGCGGTCTAAGTGGTTGAGAGTTATGTGCTCGGGTGAGAATTGTGCATGCAAGCACGTGGAGGAGGATGTAGGCGCAAAGAAATTTCACCTTTTTTTTTAATTATAGCATGGAACGGAGAAAATAAAATGAGGGGAGACGAAGATTAACAAAAAGAAAAAGGGAACACAGGAATAAAAGCGATGCATTATACTGAAACCAACGACAGAAAACATCCATGTTGGTTTCTGAAATTATTAAAGGAAAAATGAAAAATGTGAACTAGTTACGGGATGGCAATGGTCACTCTTGGATTGAGCTGAATAATAAAAGCAATAAATTTTTGTTTGCGCGGCACGTTTGAATTTTGAAAAGGCAAGGTAAGTTAAAAGTCACAATTTCGGTACCGATACGATACAGAGTTTTATTGTTTCCGTCGCGTATCGGACCTCAAAATACAAAAATAAATACACCACAGAGATCAGCACGATGAGACGATCAAAAATGGTATACATATATCAGTGGTACGATCATCCTATCAAAGGTCGATAATCGATAATGATATATGTTGCTATTCCATATGGAAAAATCCAAACGGATCTAGAAACATTCAAATTTCGCGAAACGAATTTCGCAGTCTGATTCAGAGTGTTCTAAATAAATTTTCTCACGATGACATATTTAGATTTCGAAAAACTTTTAAATTCAACTGTTATTAACTGATTTAAACTGAATTTCTATCGACTGATAGAACATCTACATTATTCGAAAAAAATTTGCCATTTTCCATGTCTAGATGGATGCATAGCAAATATCAGATTTCCATCGTAAAATTATATTGTTTGATTAAATGGTAGAAAATGAAGGGACGGGGAAATCAACGGTTTAAAACGAATATCAAAAATACAGCTAATTTGCCAGAAAATAAGATAAACGAAGCAATAACAGAATAAATTTGGAAAAACAAAAGATAACGTCTCACTCAGAAGATGATTTAGAAATTCATTGTGTAAAATATTCAGCTTTGGAAAAAAAATTGGCAAAGCCAGCGGGGTTGAATTGCCCCTACCATATATTTTATTGCAACAGAAGATGGTTACAAGCAACGATGACAAATACCATCACCAAACATAACACAACAGCCACCAAAACTTAAAAACACAAGATACTAAATATGTTTAGCAAAATGAGGAATAGAGAGTGTTTAGAGGAGAAAATTCCATTAAACACTCTATTGTTCCTTTCAGTCCAAATAGTATATACAACCTTCTTTAAAAGACTTAATAATTTAGTTGTAGTAGGAAATTTCCATCTAGTAGCTTGAAAAGTATAATACCGCTCTTCATAGGAATTAAAATTAGGCATGTACAACTTAAAACATCCTAGCATACTTTTCCAGATAAAGCAAGAGAATGGACATGAGGAAAAAAGGTGGAAAATGGATTCTTCCTCAACACTACACAGCGGGCAAGTGGATAAAGGAACAATGCCATAATATTTAAGTTTATCAAGGGTCAGTAGGCCATTAGAAACCACCTTCCACAACAATAAATTTTCTTTAGGAGCTGATGCTGAAGACCAAATACGAGAATGCCAAGGAAAAGTTTCCTGATTATCAGATGCAATCAACAATTTATAAACAGAAGCTATAGTGTGAGCTTTACCATCCCAAGTAGAGAAATCATTGTCACGGTTATAAGCATGATTTTGAATAACATTCTAGAGCTGCCTCACAATGGAAGAGCTAGAGTAAGGTAGAGAAATATACCCATCAATCCAAAACGTACTAATCTTAGCATTGTCTGAAATACCAGTTAAACCCTTTAGGCTATGATCAAGCATATTATGAAGGATATCCCCATAGATGACCAAGGATCATGCCAGAAGGATAAAGATTCCATGTCCTTCATACTGCTTTGAAATAATGGAAGAATGACATCTCTGAAACGAAGTAAGTTCCTCCACATCCAACAATAATCATTAGGAGCAATCATGGTCCAAAAATTTTGCCTCCCAATCAAATTTTTCATAGTCCAGTTAGCCCATAAATTCCCATCATTTCTAAGATGTTTGTCCAACCTTGAAGACAGAGCAGCATGATTCCATTTCTTTAAATTCAAAATGCCTAACCCACCAAATTTATATGGGCAACAAACTCTACTGAAAGCAACTGGTATGATTTTTTTGGAGTAAGGATTTCCATGTCAAAGAAAATGATTTAGAGCAGAGTTGATCATAGAAATAAGTTTAGAAGGAAGAATAAACAATCTAGCATAATATAAGCACATAGAAGTGGGAATGGATTTAACAATAATAAGTCTATTAGCCATTGAGAAGTGATGACCATGCCAAGAAGAAATTTTGCCAATAATTCTTTCAAACAGTTGATGACATTGATTGGTGGTGATTCTAGAAGAACAGATACGGGCACCAAGATAAGTCTCATAATGATTAAAAGGAGATAGGCCAGATAAGGTGAATATAGCAAACTTCATTTAATCAGGGATTCCAGCAATCAACAATTTAGACTTAAAGTAGTTGATAGACATATCAATTTTGGTTTTAAAGTCACTTAAAATATTTAGCACGCTAGAAATAGACCTTTCATTAGGCTTGATAAAAAACATGAGGTCATCAGCAAACAAGAGACAAGAAATTTCCATACTTTTGCAAAGAGGATGATAATCCACAAGGTGGAGGGACATTGCATTTTTGTATATGACCGTAAAAAGCTCCATAACACATATAAATAAGTAAGGTGAGATTGGGTCACCCTGACGAATTCCCTGAGTAGCTTTGAACTAACCAAATGTGCTACCATTAATACTCAAGGAATAATTAACAGTGGAGATACATGTGAAAATCCATGCAAGGAAGGGAGTAGGGAAATTCATTCTATGCAAAATATAGATGATTGTTTTCCACTGAAAAGTGTCATATGCCTTCTGAATGTCCAATTTAAAGACACATTTGGGGGAAACATTATGTCTGTTGTAGTCTCTGAGTAATTCAGTGGAAAGAGTGACATTATCAGCGATGTCTCTGTTAGCCAAGAAAGCTCCCTGATTAGTAGAAATAATGGAAGGAAGGATATCCTTCATCCTAGCTGCTAATATCTTAGTAATACACTTGTATATGACATTACAACACGTAATGGGTCTGGAATGACTAACCAAAGAAGGATGGTCAATTTTTGGGATGAGAACAAGTCTAGTGGCATTGATACCAGATATCATCTTGTTGTGTTTAAAGAATTTGAGAATGGCATTAATGACATCACTCCCACAATGTCCTAACAAGATATATAAAAGAAAGCATTAAACCCATCCGAGCCAGGAGAGCTAGTAGACTTTATTTTGAAAATTGCCTCTTTGATTTCAGAAGCAGTAATTGGCCTAATCAAGTTAGCCTTGTGATTTCCAAAGATTGTAGGAATTTTGGAGTGGGTGAACAAGTGGTCAGTTATAACTGGAGTGGTTTGGCACCCCAAAATGTCTTGAAAAAACTCCAAGAATCCACGGTGAACAGTTTCAGGAGAAGTACAATTGACACCCCACTTGTCAGTAATATTGGTTATGTTTTCAGTAGCTTTATTGATTGAGAGGGACTCATGAAAAGTTTTGGTATTCCTATCCCCATACAAATTCCAACTAGCCTTCGATTGTTGTTTATTCATTTTTTACTCCTCAACCAAGGGCTTAGCTAAATTATTCTTCATGATAATCTCAAGTTCAGCTAAGTTCTTGTTGCAGGGATTGAGCTGAATATCTCTCTGATGTTGCTCAAGCCTACCTCTAATAGATGAAGAAACACAGTTACCAGTTACAAAAATTACTCTAGCCCAAGCTTTGAGTTTACCTTTGAGATGCCTTAATATTGCCTGCAAAATAAACATTGGGTTAACAAAAACATGAAATTTCCAAGAGTCAGCAACAACATTTGTAAAATCAGGGTGATCAACCCAGTTATTAAAAAATGAAAATGATGCATGTCTTCTCATAATCTTTTTACCCCAGTCAACAATCAAAGGAGAGTGGTCGGACAATAAAGGAGGTAAGATGATGGAAGAAATAAAGGGCCATTTAAGAAGAGCAGGAAGATTATGGAAAGCTCTATCCAGTTTGCATAAGATCAAATTTCCAGTTCTACTTGAATTACTCCAAGTGAATTTGTTACCAGAGGCTGGAATTGGAAGTAATCTAGAGTCATATATTGCATTATTCAAGGGTCTAGTTTGATTGAATAAGAGAGGAGTACCACCAAACTTGTCAGATGACTGTTGCATACAGTTCTAATCCACCATACATATCCAAGGAGAGTTAAGGGGGTGAAGAGAAGGAATGATATCAAGGAGAATCTGCCTATGATAAGCACTATTATCAGCATAAATAGTGGTTAGGAAAAAAGAAGAAGAAGATGGAATATGAGTTATTAAAGAGTGAATGAACTGCCTTTGAACAGAGATTGGAGATAGAGTGAATATAGCATGATTTCAAAGAATAAGAAGCCTACCAAAAGGTGCTTGAGATAAATTATGAATGGATTTCCATTGAGACAAAATACATGAAATAGCAGTGGAGGTAGTAGAGTGGTTTAGCTTTGTTTCAGCCACAGTCAAGAGGTGAACATTTTGTGACGAAATTAGATTACTTATTTCTAATTGTTTTGCAATAGAGTTAGCACCCCTTATATTCCAATAACCAAGTTTGTCAATCATCATAATTTATTGGAGGATGCTTTGGTACGAACCCTAGAGAAGGCGGAAGATGGGATAGAAGATCGAAGTGCATGGCCGGCTGTTTGTTGAATCGAAAAGAAACAACCATTATCCATGTAAGAATCATGGGTATGAGGTGTGCTAAATTTTTTTGGTCTGCCTCTTTTGCTTAATTTTAAGGAGGAAACATGAGAATTGATGTTGACTGAAGAGACATCAGTTGAGGAAGAGGGTTCAATGTCAAGGAACAAGTGAATAGGAAGAGACAACGAGTTGTAAGGGAAAACAGTCGATGAAGATACAAGGAGGTTATTTAGGGGGGAGTGCATGCCAGAGTTCACCTCAGAATCAGTGGCCATTAGAGATATTCGATGAGGAACCCCAATATCAGAAGTTGGACATGACTTATGATGACCATTATTATGAGGTATTAAAGATTCAGAATTGTTTTCATAGTCTATTTCTTAAAGGATAGAAAAAGGGTTGCTTGTATGGAAGGAATCAACAAAAGTATTTGCTTCAGGCAATTGCATATAACCAGAATTTATGTTGTGATTAATAGGTACTGTGCCAGTTGCATGGGAAAAGCAATTCAGATGCACAGCGTCCTCAGGGGGTAGGTTATTAATAACTTCATTTGTATTTTCTTTTCCTATTGCAATGTTTTCAATAACCTCTACATCTTCCATTATAACCCCTTCCTTTTCTATATTATCCTTTTTCAAATTTACTTTCCTCCATTCCTTATTTACTTGCCTGTTTCTTCTCCTTCCCTTAACAAAAACAACTCTGTTACCTTTTCTTTTTGCCACCACATCGTTTTCTTCATTCTTTTGCTCAACTTTTTTCCCTTTTTCCACCTCACTTTTGTTGATTAAACCATTTTCTACCCCAGATTTAAGGTCACAGAGACCAGTAGCATGCCCAAACACTTTACAATGCGTACTTATAAGGGATTTCCAAGAATATTCAACAATTACATTCGGGTATAACTCATTCCCTACTGCAACATGATCAGTAAGTTCTAAATCAGGTGAAACTTCAATCAAACATTTCGCATATTCAAATATTTTCATTGTTTTCATCAAAATTGACAAGTTTACCCAGGTGGCAGGCAAGCCAGTTGATGCCCAATAGTGACCAAGTTAATATAGATATTTTGTATAGGTGCACCCATATAGGAACTGACCTGATCGAAGACCGAGCAGAAGTGAAAGAGGGATTCCATTATTTATAACAAACACCTGACCACGAATAAAAATAGGATCTTTCATCAGCACATACTATTTATCATCTTCATTACTGAACTTGAGGTAGTAGATCTGTTTGTCAAAGAAAATTTCATATCCCCCTTTGAGCTTCCATATTTTATCCAAATGAGCCTTCACTGCCATGAAATTAACAGTTCCCGCCAAGAAAAATCCAACAAGGCAGCCAGACCAAACCTTTATGCCTTCATTAACAACCTCGGCAGGAGGTTCCAAAGGAGAACCATTGTGCTGAATGTCAAATTGCACTGGAACATAAGTTCCTGCATTACGAGGCTTATTAGCAAATAAAGAAGACCATTTAAAGATGGGGGCAGAAGAAGAAGGAGGAGTAGGCTGAAAGACAATAGGATATGGAGGAGCTGTTGAATAAAGTAGAGGAGGGAAAGAAGAAGGGGGGCGCCAGGAATGACCGTAGGTAGAGGGTCGGGAGCCCGTGGAATAAGATGAGCAACAGGAGTTACAGGGGCTGGAGGAACGGGAGTTACAGTAGGAGATGGAGGAACAGACAAAGATGGTATGCGTGAAGGAACGGGAGGAGAGGGGCAAGGAAAGGGAGGAAGAGGAGGAGCAATAGGGCCTGGAGGAATAGGAGGAGTAGGAACAGAATTAGAAAGGGAGCAGACAAGGATGGGATGGGCGAAAGTAGGGAGGAGTGGGAGGAGGTGTGGGAGGGAATACGTGGGCATGATAGGACATTGAATCTGATATTATTGAAATATTTTGAAAACATTTTATTATCATCAAATATTACCGATTTAAATTGAAATAGTATTTACACATGATAAACTTCCATACTTTAAATTGGAAATTTACCGTTTGTTATGTTTATGTAGACGTATTCCAAATATCAAATTTTTTTTATTTCGAATTCAATTTTAAAATTTTAGGCAAAATTTCAGTTAATTTTGTTATTAAAACCATTAAATATTACGGGTCGTTACATATTATGATCCTTGTTTATATTTGAAACAATATTTAAATGGTTAAAATGTAAACTGGTTAGGACATATTGGTATATACATAGTATGTATACTTAAATATATATGTGTATATATATATATATGTATGTATGTATGTATATGTATGTATGTATGTATATATGTATGTACTAAAAGATGCCTTAAGAGACATGATTTGACACTTTGGCGACTAGAGTACAAAACACATTTAAACATATTTTCTTTGACATGAGGAGGGGGGACAAGGTGGAGGCTGAAATGGCATGTGTGGTGAAGGATGCTGAGGTGGCAAAACAATGTGGAGAATAATGGACAAGGCGTGTTTAGGTAATTTACATTTTCACTTGCATATAAATAAACTTTCATCTCTCTAAATTTTCCTCTTCTTCCAACGATCACATCTCCCTCATTTCTTGCCCAAATGAAGTTTTTTTTAAAACAATCATGTCAAATTCTAAAGGCTATAGCTTTTATCTTGATCGCTTTTTCAAATTTCAAGCATAGCTATGTAAAAATATTTATAGAGTGTTTTTGGACCTTGAATTTCAAGTCCGAAAATGGCCCTTCTTCTTTTGAACGTACCTTCTTCCAAACTAATTAAAATTGAGTGGTATTTTTTTAAAATTGTAGAGAAAATAATTTTATAAAACTTTTCTGTTTAACACATATCCAAAATCCTAGAGTAAATAGTCGAAAATCCGGTTGGAAAACGACCTATTTTCGAGTTTGTTTTTGAGAGTTTGATGATTATTCAAAGTCACTCCACCTTCCCAAAGCAAGTTTCACTTCCTTCTTATTTCAAGGCTAACCATACCTAATGCAATAAGGGTCCAAGACTCTATCTTTTGCTAAGGAATGGAAGTGCTAGGCCGTAACCTAAGTTTGCGAAATTTTGCATAGTTTTCGGTGAGTAAAACTACGCCTTTTTAAACCAAGTTTATACAATGTTAATATTCAGGTTAATATCCATGAATGCTTGTTGTATATGTGAAGTGGTAGTTTGGTTATTTGTTTGTTTAATGCTTTGAAAAGATGTCCATTTGAAAGTAAGTTAGCATGTGGTTAGCTATATGAAAAGTTAGTAGTTAAAGTTAATATAATTGTTAGTAAATACTTATTACATGTTGTATCATCATTATTTACATTATGCTATACTTAAATAATTGTTGTGTGATGTTTGGTTGTGTTGTTATAAGTTTGTTTGTCGAACTGCCTATATAGCGATATTTGTTGTACCGGCACTTAAGGAAAATCACATTTTATTGAAACCGTTTGGTTTCATCTTCGTGCTTGGAATTGTTTTACAAGTTAAACAAGATTTTAATTAACGATGTTTTCTAAAGCAATTAACCATTTTAATGTTGATTTTTTAATTTAATTAATTACTCAATTGATAAGGATTAAGGTTAACTAATTACTAAGTTAATGATGTGCTTTAAATTTAGCTAATTACCTGGCTAATGATTGTTTAAATTATTTAATCATTTTATTTAATAATGTTTAAAATTTAATTAATCATTTTACTTAATGACGTTTAAGGATAATTAATCATTCAATAATGATGGATTACAGTTAAATAATCAATTTGCTAGTGATGCATTTAAATTAGTAAATCTTTTTAATAAATGATTTTTAAAATTTATCAACTTGTTTTGAGTCTAATTAATCTTTCCTTTATTGATGTTTATAATTAATAAACCATTTTCAAATGACAAGACTTAATTTGATTAATTATATTTAAATTTATTACCTAATTGAATTAATGATGTTTTAAAGGTTATTTACCCTTTTTAGTTAAAGGTTATGGGAATTAATTAGTCAACTTAATTTATGAAGTTTCAAGTGAATTTATCAAAGGAACATGGATGTTTTGAATTTGTTGTTCATTTAAATAACGATAATTAATTAATTCTTAATTCAATTTTGCTAATTAATTGAATTAATAAGGTTTAAAAGTGGTTTACCCTTTTTATTATTTATAGATATTAGACAAATCAAATTGTGTGATGATGTTTAAAGTTAATTAATCAATGTAATAAGGATGTTTTAAGTTATTAAATCCTTTTTAAATTGATGTTTCGAAGTTAGTAAGCTCATTTAACAAAGTGTTTTAAAGCTAATATTTGTAATGTGAGGCCAAGAATGAATTCTGTTTTTTTTAAGGTTTGATTTGTTTATGGAAATGAATTAATTTTCGTAAAGCGATTCACTTATGGGAACGATTTATTTGTATACTTAGCACTAAACATCGAAGTAGTAGACTCGTCGCTATTTCGTAAGTTAAGAATAATCGTGAGACATGACTTTGAGGTAATACTGTCTTGACTTGTCCGGTATTATTGTTAACCAAGAAATAGTACAAGTTGGAATTCGATGAGTGGTGATAAGTACACAAGAATTAATTTCCATACATGATCGTTTTATATCCTCGATAGTTAGCTTCCAACTATCAGTTACATTAGCTTCTCTATTATCATCATTTTAAAACAATGTGTTGCTCTGTTGAGCTTTGACATCCTTCGTTGGAAATGACTAAAACCAAAGAGCGAGGGGGCCATGCTATGTGGGTTTGCTCCCATTAGAGTATGAAGTACTCGGATTCTCGTTAACAGTTGGCAAGGTTGTAAAGGTTAGGATTTTCGAATCATGAAAATCGGCATTAATGCGTCCATTGTATCAACTGCCGAACAATCAAATGCCTGAAAACCGAACCCTTGGGGTTTAAGAAGAAGAAAACGATAGAAGAAGAAAGAAGTAAGAAGCAACAGAACAATATCAGAATCTCACAATCGCAGCGGAACAACATATAATAGATAAATGAATAATCTTTAAATCAAAAGAATTGCATCAATTTATTTCGTTACATCACATTACATTGCATTATCAGAGTTTATAACAATAAATAGAGGAAAAGAAATACTATATACTAGTTGATACGCCATGCCATCCAGCTTGCTCCTGATCTCCACAGCAGCTCCTGAATTCCAGAATGACCTGATAACCTGACTCTAGACCGCCCGTGTGGAAATTGGTAGGCACCCAGAGTTTAGGAAGGGAACAATAAACTCCAGGTTAGTCATGTGACTGGTGTGAGAACTTAAAACAGTTATTCTTTAAAAACAAACAAAGAAATATTTTAAAATAGATCCACAATGCTTTTGGAAAATGTAACTACTATAAGGCCTCCCGCACACACACAATGCAAACGCGGAATCGGAGGAGATTTCTCCTTATGATAGTCAAACATGCTTGATACGCAGAATTTCTTTTTTGATATTATTATTATAAGTGCAAAGTGTAGGAAAAAATTTCGAAAGTATAATATAAATCTTAGCCAACATACGACCGTTATCATATGCCTACTATAGATACCATGTTCAATAGCAGGTTATCGCCACATTCCATGGCAGGTTATACAACTAAAACTATACAGGGCAACAAATGGTCAGGCCAAGGAACTTCCCATTGCCACATGGGTACGCCTCTGGAGAGACGCCCCGAGAACCCGACCGGATCTCTGCCAACACAAGGTCGGGTTACCTCTGCAAAAGTAGGTAACTACTGACACGAGTATGCCATCCCCCGGTTGTAAACAACCTTCATCCGAGGATCCTCAACCAACATCAATCACAAAGTCATATATATTTGTGACATCCACATAAGTTAAGTATCTGGGCTACATACCATGATACCACTTCTATCCAGTAGGAAATGCACATACCCTAAGGGGCGCTACTCCCTAAAACCTTGCTGCATCTTTCCTATTTTGACCACTACCGGGGTGTGAGGTCCGACAAAGTCTCATCCACAAAGCTACGCTTTATACAAAAGCTATGCTTTGATCAAAAATGATCAGTAGCACTTCGTATGCCACACTACCAATTTGGGAATGTATCATAGTAACCATCAACTACATAACCTCTGATCTTGTACGTCTCAGAGAAGGGTGTTAAGCTAAGAGAACAAATTCTCCGCCACCAACAGAAATATATTTGATAGAAACCATCTTTACATCTCAAATGGTAACGTCAGACACACATCCATACAATTCCGTTCCGGGATCGAACGGAGCCGAAGGCACTTCCAAAGGAGCCCTTGCAATCCGGATATTCACTAATCACGACCGGACTTCCCATCACAAAGGGTGATAAAATCTCTATATCGGAGATCAGCCGATGCAGAGACATTCGACGGTAATCCTTCCATTTTCGAATATATCCAATCTTCAACACCGGTCTTCAAATGCTATCCATTACGACGTATCACTATTCGGAATGGGATTCATGACCCAAAGTTCCTCTCCCGGCTAAACCGAACAACGAGCGCTTATTTTAAAGTAAGTGTAGCATTCAAATTTGTGTTAACCCTGATTTTTGTGAAGTAATGTTTTAAATTAGTTTATGTTTGTTTTAAAATTACATTGAAAAATAGATAGGAATAGAAACTGTTTTGCAAGTGTATGGTTTAAATATAAATGTGTACACAAGATGGTGCACACATTTTTTTGTGCGATAAAATAGGCAATAGTTAATATATATGTTAGGATAAATAAATTACAAATACATATGTAGGCAGATATGATCAGGTCTTTAAAAAGTTTGGCATAAAGAAAACAAATATATATATATTGGCAGAAATAGTAAATACATGCAGAAAGTATAATATATTTAAAAGTATTTAAAGAAAGAAAAATAAAAAAAAGACTTAGGCAAAAATAGGCATACATATGTTCTACATGTACACAGGCAAGCATTGCAGGTGAAAAAAAAAGAGAGAAAAACAAAGCTGGCATGGAAATGGTATGAACTTTTAAAATAAACACTTTATCCATTTCCAGCAATTCTTTTTGCTTAGGAAAAATTAAAGTCATGCATATAACATGACCCAGGGTAATATTAAAAGAATAAGGTTTATTTTTTGGAAAAATATAACAAGGACCACATACGCTTTTCTTTTTTTGAATTAAGTGTAAGGCAGATCATATTATGGGGTAAAACTGACATTGGATAATTCCATAAAACCCTAGTAACAGCCAGGGTTTTTATAAGGGGGCTTAGTATAGTGAGATCATACACATTTGCTCTTCATAAACTAAAGGGAAAAAAAACATAAGCCAGAAAAAAGAAAAAAAAAATGTAAGGAGCACTGGCCATTAGAGATAGAGGAAGGCAGAGGATCAAAAGAAAAGAAAGGCTTGGGAAAAAGGAATTAAGGTGAGTAACCGCACTGAAAACTTTGGCATTTAAGTCCTGAATATTGAGGCAGCCTATTTGAATTGATAATTCACTTTTGCAAGTTATGTTTATTTTATGATTTGATGACTTTGGTTTGTTAATGATCTGTTCAAGTGTAAAACCCTTCATAGTGATTTACCCCAAAAAAAATAATAGTCATGGATTTCATGTTTAAAATGTTTATCTGTGCTGTGAATTAACTTTGAGATGGAGTGGTTTCTTTTATGGGTTTTCTTCATAAAGTTATTTATTAAATTCCCAGGGTTCATGTTGTAGATATATGGTCTGAAAATAGAAGGAAATATGGGGCTGCAACATTGTGTTGTTGCTTATGTCTCATGTTAACTGAAACAAAAGAAAATGTAGAAGTGCAATGTTATACATGTGCTGAGCTTCTATGTTTAATGAACTACCCAAATCAAAGTATATGCTTATGTTTAGCCAGATCTTCAAGATTAATAAGGATCTGATTCAACCAGAGGTAAGAGGAGATACCCAGTAAACTATTTATGACCATATGTTTATAACTTGATCCATTGAAACCCATAGGCAAAATAATATGCTAAGAAATCACATCTGTTTTCATGATTAAATGTTTGCTTCTGAGAATATGGCTTACCAATCTCTGGATGAATACATGTTGGTTGAATTGTTTATTTTTCCCTGATTGAAAAGTGAGATGCAGAGGGGATTAGCACAATCATGCAAAAAAAAGAGAAATCACACTTAGTAATTGAACCAAGGACTTTGGATCTTAGGTCTACAAAATATAGCTTGGCAAGGTGAACATTGCAAGCTCACACATGGTATGTTTATACCCAGGAGCCTAAGTGTGCTGGGTTAACAGAGAGATGTCCCAGGCAGTGTGTGGTTTAACAAAGAAAGTAACTAAAGACCATATGACACTTGATAGTGAGCAATAAAAATAGGTTCAGATGGCTCTTGTGTGAAATCCCTGATGGCCAGTAAATTTGTAAAGGGGGTTTGATGACTGAATTGATGATTGCATTGGTTGGCTTATGATGTTTTATTGGTGAATTTTATGATTGTTTCCTCTGAACTAAACCACTTGGATCATACATAATTTGTTTTGTACAGATATGAAGGCACATGCCTCACAAAAACATGCACAAAGATGATACTGAGTCTCTTAATTCATTCAAAGTATTTGAATATAAATCAAAGTCATATAAAATCATGTTTTCAGGTAGATTACTCATACCAGACATTAGTCTGACCCTTGTGTGTTTATGCACCATTGGGCGTCTCATATTTGTATGAGGCAGTCCATGGTGATTATGCAGGAAAATAGGAATTTCATTGATCAAGCTTTGGATGAGTTAGCTGCATAGGGAATTGGATGCAATATTTACAGATTTGCTGTAGTTAAAATGGATGTTTATGCCAAATTTATGTTAAGCTATGTTGTTTAAGTTTCTTAGAAAGAACCAATGTATTGTTATTTACTGTTCTGTACGTATTGGGCTCAATGGGTGTTTCAGCTGAAATTTATGGGTTTTATTTTGAAAATGTTTCACTAAGCAATGAAGTTTTTAAGCTTTCTGATTAATTAATTTATAAAGATAGGAAACCTGAGATTGTAAGGATTTATAAACTAAATGAACAACTAGGTATTTGGCATGAGAAATTCGTGTTTACAGATGATAGAGAATCTGGCAAATAAAGGCTTTGAATCATTTTAGAAAGAAAATAGAATGACATGTATTTTGGCCAAGAATAGAAGTAAGTTGAATAAGGCTAGTATGACCATTTTACTGAGCCTAGGTTCAACCAGCACCAAAACGTTCTAAACTCAATTTTCAGGGAAGTTTAATATCCCAAACAGAGGGTAAACTCAATGATTTTTAGACTAACAAATTTTCTTAAAAATTAAGCACTAAAATCTTCCTATGAATATACATGCACAGGAACCTGCACACACATGCACAATTAAGAAAAACACAGTTCATACAGTAAAAAATTAGGGGAAATGCATACAAAATGTTGAGTCTAGAAGGTGTGAAATCAATAGTTATGCAGAAATAAGTATGACTGGGAAAAATCTGTTTTCAGAAACACTTTTTCTATGTGGAGAATCACTTAATGATCTCCAAAAAGATTTTTGCCTCCAAACTTTTGTACTCTGTTTTAAAATAGAAAGTATTATATATATATTTTTCATATATGTAAGTTTATGATAATTTGAGCACAGCAATATTTCTATATTGGATTAAAAATCCTGGAACGGAAAAAAAAAATTTAGAGAATGATATTCTCTTGATTAGAGGACCACAACATGTTTAAAAAGGAAAAAAAAACTTTAGGGTAAAAGGGAGTGGGTCCTCTCATTTGGTACCAGAGCTATGTTGTTAGACAACATAGCAAAAATTTTGTATGAACTTGTTTGCATTGGATGTATGGAGGTGTTGACTGCTTTGGATGCTTTGTTTTATTAGTGCTTACACTATTAATATCTATTATGACAGAATAGTGATAGATTAAAATGAATTAATCTATATAGTATTAGGCAAAACAGACTAACCTAAGTATTATATCCATAGAGCTATGGTAGGACCCAGACATCAAAATGTAGGAACAAGTGAACCACCCATGATGAATGCGCAAGAATTCATGAGAGCCATAAGGAATGGAGTAGGCAACGGGCAGGAAAATCCACATGAGGAGTTTTCCAAACTATTCAAGACTTTTACCAACCTGGGAGGCAAAACTTTTGATGGCACAGAAGGAATTATGGGAGTTCAAAATTGGCTCCGGGTTTTGGATAGAATCTTTGCAGACATGCAAGTAGAAGACCAAAGGAAGAGGCAAATTGCATCCAGACAATTGAGAGGAGCAGCTTTTGATTGGTGGGAGGTTATCACAGCTGGAAGACCTGAAGGAGAAGTGACATGGGATCAATTTAAAGCAATGTTGGGAGGCAGATTTGTCCCTGCATCAGCCAAGGAATCTTTGCTAGAGGAATTTATCAAATTAAGGCAAGGGACTATGAATGTCACTGAGTATACTCAGAAGTTTGAATCATTGGCAAAGTATGGTGCAGTACTCATCACTACTGAGGAGGCTAAGAAAGGCAGATATATTCAAGGGCTGAACCCTAGCCTTAGTAGAGCCATGCTACCATACAAGGACAGGACTTTTGATCAAGTTTTGGATTTGACTTTGAGCATTGAACAACATGATAAAGCTAGAGAGAATTTCAGGGCATTCAAGAATAGCCAAAACAAGAAGGGAAAGGGTAAATTTCACCCTTATGATAAGAAGAAAACAGACATAGCTTCCACCAAGAAACCAGAAGAAGTCAGGGCTGCTGAAATTAAGAAGAAGATTACATGTTATAACTGTGGCCAAGAGGGGCATATGAAGAATAGATGTACAAATGTTAGGCCTGCATCCTTCAAATGTCACCATTGTGGGAAGGAAGGTCACATAAAGAGGAATTGTCCAGATTTTAAGCAAGGAAAATTAGGGGTTTGGAAGGAAAAGGCAAGGCAGCTGAGGGATCAAGTGTTGAAAAGCATGGTCAAGTTGAAGGTACTTTGCTTATTCACTCAATACCTTTTGCAGTAGTTTATGAAAATGGGGCTACACACTCATTGATCTCCCATGATATTGCACAACGATTAAAATTGAATTATATGATTGTTGATAAGCCACTGTTAATTAGAAGCCCTATAGGTAGTTCATGTGTTCTGGGTATGATATGTATGCAACTAGGGTTAAATATAGGAGGACATGTGTTTGAGTCAGACCTATATGTGTTGCAATATCCGGGCATAGGGATTATTCTAGGAGTTGATTGGTTGAGTAGATATAAGGCTATCATAAATATGGGAACATCCACCATATCATTGAAAGTTTCTGATGGACAAAGAATAGTTGTTCTTTGTGAGGCAAACAAGAATAGAAGTATAGCCAACCTTTTTACTTTGTCTAATGAAAAACCCATGCCCGCATTAGAAGAAATCCCCATAGTGAATCAATATATAGACGTGTTTGGGGAAGTTAGGGGAGTTCCAAACCACAGGCCAGTTGAGTTTTCAATCAAAATAATTCCAGGAGCTAGCCCAGGGGTTAAAAGACCAACCAGAATGTGGCCTAAGGAGTTGATGAACTGAAAAAGCAATTGGTTGAACTAGAAGAAAAAGGTTTTATTAGACCCAGTAGCTCATCATGGGGAGCACCAGTAGTCTTTGTCAAGAAACAAGATGGATCCCTTAGGTTATGTATTGACTATAGGGAATTAAATAAAGTCACAGTTAAAAATAAATATCCCTTACCAAGAATTGATGATCTCTTTGATCAATTGAGTGGTGCAAAAATATTTTCTAGGCTTGATTTAGCTTCAGGCTTTCATCAGATGAAATTAGAAGAGGAAAGCATTAAGTATACAGCCTTTAACACAAGATATGGACTTTATGAATTTTTAGTAATGCCATTTGGCTTGACAAATGCTCCTTCCTATTTTGTTGATTTGATGAATAGGATTTTTAGGGAATATTTGGATAAGTTTGTACTGCTATTTATTGATGACATATTAATTTATTCTAAGTCAGTTAGAGAGCACGAAAATCATTTGCATATGGTATTTAAGAAACTGTGGCAGGAAGACTTAAAAGCCAAATTTTCAAAATGCACTTTTTGGCAAAATGAAGTGAATTTTCTAGGTCACATTATATCATAAAAAGGAATATTTGTGGATCCCAATAAAGTCATTGCAGTGCAAGCTTGGAAAAGGCCTACTAATGTCACTGAGGTCATATCATTCATGGGAATGGCTGGTTACTATAGATGGTTTATAAAAGATTTTGCAAAAATTTCAATCCCATTAACCAGATTGACTAGGAAAGCCTTTGGGAAATTAAACGAAGCACTAGTACAAGCTCCAATCCTTAATGTGCCCGAAGGAAATGAAAACTTAGTGGTATATACTGATGCAAGTGGACAAGGGCTTGGGGCAGTATTGATGCAACAACATCAGGTGATAGCTTATGCTTCTAGGTAGTTGAAACCAAGTGAGGTAAGATATGCTACTCATGACCTTGAATTGGCTGTTATAGTGTATGCTCTTAAGCTGTGGAGACACTACCTGTTAGGGGCAAAATTTGAAGTTTATAAAGACCATAAGTCACTTAAATATTTGTTTTCACAAAAAGAATTAAATACGAGGCAACAAAGGTGGATTGAACTCCTAGCCTCATATGATTTTGAAATATTATACACCCCTGGTAAGGCTAATAAAGTAGCAGATGCCCTAAGTAGACAATATGCTAACATGGCTAGTTTGATGATAAAAGAGTTTAACACTTTATCACTGTTAATTAATTCAGAGATAGAAAGTGATAATATAGAAAACATGAGCCTATGCAGTGAGAATGTAGAAATGGGAAAATTAAGTTTTATTACTCTGGGTCAGAATTGAAGAATAAAGTTGTAAAGCTACAAGACCAAGATCCATTTTTATTTAAAAAGAAAACTCAGATATTAAATGGTGAGGCAGTGGAAGGTTTTCAGTTGAATGATCAAGGCCACTTGAAGAAAGGAAAAAGAATATGTGTGCCAGCAATTGATGAGTTGAAGCAAGAAATCTTGGATGCATACCACAAAAGCAAATACACTATACACCCAGGAAGCACAAGAATGTATCACAACCTCAAAAGGGATTATTGGTGGAGTGGTATGAAGAGTGCAGTGGCAACCTATGTATCTAAATGTATGGTTTGCCAACAGGTGAAGGCTGAGTATCAAAAACCTTTAGGGATGCTTCAACCTTTGCAAATACCACAGTGGAAATGGGAAGACATATCAATGGATTTCATTGATGGTTTGCCTAAAACTGGGGAGGGGAAATGATAGTATTTGGTAGTGGTTGATAGGTTAACCAAGTCAGCCCACTTTATACCAGTAAAATCAGAAAGAAATGCAAGTACACTAGCCCAGTTGTTTATTAAGGAAGTAGTCAGACTGCATGGTATACCAAAGACTATAGTAAGTGATAGAGATACTATCTTCACTTCAAAATTTTGGCAGAGTTTTCACAAGGCAATAGGACTGATTTATGCTTAAGCACAACATACCATCCTCAATCTGATGGCCAAATGGAAATTGTGAACAAATTGCTTGAAGACATGTTAAGAGCTTGTGTATTGGATTGGGGAGGAAGTTGGAAGTATCATATCTTTTTAGCCGAATTTGCATATAACAATAGCCATCATAGTATCATAGGCATGGCACCCTTTGAAGCTCCCTATGGGAGACCATGTTTATCACCCTCAAGTTGGCTTGAATCTGGGGAAAAAGTGGTCTTAGGACCAGAACATGTGAAGGAAACTTCTGAGTAGATAGCTTTGATCAGAAAAAGAATTGCTTCTACCCAAAATAGGCAAAAGAAATACACAGATCAAAGAAGGAAGGCAGTACAATATGATGTTGGAGATTATGTTTTTATCAAAATATCAGCCATGAAAAAGGTTTTAAGGTTTGGGAAACAAGGAAAGTTGATTCCTAGATATATAGGGCCATATAAAATTTTAGAAAGAATAAGAACTGTAGCCTATAAGTTAGAGTTGCCAGAAGAAATGAGAGCAATGCATGATTTTTTTTCATGTGTCTCAACTTAGAAGATGGGTTCATGATAAAGAGGCAATCCTAAAATCTTCTAAGGATGTGCAGATTGATCCCAGGATGATCTATGAAAAGGAGCCAGTGGGCATAGTTGCTAGAGAAATCAAGAAATTGAGAAACAAAGAAATTAAACTAGTGAAAATGCAATGGAGTATTGACCCAAATGATTGCACATGGGAAATGGAAGATAAAATCATAAATGATTACCCACAACTATTTGATTGAATAAAAGGTATAATATATATATACTGATGAATATTTTGATTGAATTGCATTGTGATTTTTTTCTTCTTTTGATATGCCTAGAGTTTAATCAAATGATTGGCTTGAGAATGGTTTGAGATCAGAAAAGTTGATTTTTTGGATAAATGATATTTAAGTTAAGTATGAGAGAATTGTGGGACACAATTCCTAAAAAGGAGGGGTATATGTGATAACCCTGATTTTTGTGAAGTAATGTTTTAAATTAGTTTATGTTTGTTTTAAAGTTACATTGAAAAATAGATAGGAATAGAAACTGTTTTGCAAGTGTATGGTTTAAATATAAATGTGTACACAAGATGGTGCACACATTTTTCTGTGTGATAAAATAAGCAACAGTTAATATATATGTTAGGATAAATAAATTACAAATACATATGTAGGCAGATATGATCAGGTCTTTAAAAAGTTTGGCATAAAGAAAATAAATATATATATATATAGGCAGAAATAGTAAATACATGCAGAAAGTATAAGATATTTAAAATTAATTAAAGAAAGAAAAATAAAAAAAAGTAGGCAAAAATAGGCATACATATGCTCTACATGCACAGAGGCAAGCATTGCAGGTTAAAAAAAAGAAGAGAGAAAAACAAAGCTTGCATGGAAATGGTATGAACTTTTAAAATAAACACTTTGTCCATTTCCAGCAATTCTTTTTGCTTAGGAAAAATTAAAGTCATGCATATAACATGACTCGGGGTAAGATTAAAAGAATAAGGTTTATTTTCTGGAAAAATATAACAAGGACCACATACCCTTTTCTTTTTTTGAATTAAGTGTAAGGCAGATCATATTATGGGGTAAAACTGACATTGGGTATTCCATAAAACCCTAGTAACAGCCAGGGTTTATATAAGGTGGCTTAGTGTAGTGAGATCATACACATTTTCTCTTCATAACCTAAAGGAAAAAAATAAAAAACATAACCCAGAAAAAAGAAAAAAATATATAAGGAGCACTGGCCATTAGAGATAGAGGAAGGCAGAGGATCAAAAGAAAAGAAAGGCTTTGGAAAAAGGAATTAAGGTGAGTAACCTCACTGAAAACTTTGGCATTTAAGTCCTGAATATTGAGGCAGCCTATTTGAATTGATAATTCACTTTTGCAAGTTATGTTCATTTTATGATTTGATGACTTTGGTTTGTTAATGATCTGTTCAAGTGTAAAACCCTTGATAGTGATTTACCCAAAAAAATAAGAGTCATGAATTTCATGTTTAAAATGTTTATCTGTGCTGTGAATTAACTTTGAGATGGAGTGATTTCTTTTATGGGTTTTCTTCATAAAGTTATTTATTAAATACCCAGGGTTCATGTTGTAGATATATGGTCTGAAAATAGAAGGAAATATGGGGCTGCAACATTGTGTTGTTGTTTATGTCTCATGTTAACTGAAACAAAAGAAAATGTAGAAGTGCAATGTTATACATGTGCCGAGCTTCTATGTTTTATGAACTACCCAAATTAAAGTATATGCTTATGGTTTAGCCAGATCTTCTAGATTAATAAGGATCTGATTGAACCAGAGGTAAGAGGAGATACCCAGTAAACTATTTATGACCATATGTTTATAACTGGATCCATTGAAACCCATAGGCAAAATAATATGCTAAGAAATCACATCTGTTTTCATGATTAAATGTTTGCTTCTGAGAATATGGCTTACCAATCTCTGGATGAATACATGTTGGTTAAATTGTTTATTTTTCCCTGATTGAAAAATGAGATGCAGAGGGGATTAGCACAATCGTGCAAAACAAAAGGAGAAATCATACTTGGTAATTGAACTAAGGACTTTGGATCTTAGGGCTACGAAATATAGCTTGGCAAGCTAAACATTGCAAGCTCACACTTGGTATGTTTATACCCAGGGGCCTGATTGTGCTGGGTTAACAGAGAGATGTCCCAGGCAGTGTGCAACAAAAATAGGTTCAGGTGGGGCTTGTGTGAAATCCCTGATGGCCAGTAAATTTTTGAAAGGGGTTTGATGACCGAATTGATGATTGCATTGGTTGGCTTATGAAGTTTTATTGGTGAATTTTATGATTGTTTCCTCTGAACTAAACCACTTGGATCATACATAATTTGTTTTGTACAGATATGAAGGCACATGCCTCACAAAAACATGCACAAAGATGATATTGAGTCTCTTAATTCATTCAAAGTATTTGAATATAAATAAAAGTCATATAAAATCATGTTTTCAGGTAGATTACTCATACCAGACATTAGTCTGACCCTTTTGTGTTTATGCACCATTGGGTGTCTCATATTTGTATGAGGCAGTCCATGGTGATTATGCAGGAAAATAGGAATTTCATTGATCAAGCTTTGGATGAGTTAGCTGCATAGCGAATTGGATGCAATATTTACAGATTTGCTAAAGTTAAAATGGATGTTTATGCCAAATTTATGTTAAGCTATGTTGTTTAAGTCGCTTAGAAAGAACTAATGCATTGTTATTTACTGTTCTGTATGTATTGGGCTCAAATAGGTGTTTCAGCTGAAACTTGTGGGTTTTATTTTGAAAATGTTTCACTAAGCAATGAAGTTTTTAAGCTTTCCGATTATTTAATTTATAAAGATAGGAAACCTGAGATTGTAACGATTTAGAACAACTAGGTATTTGGCATGAGAATTTCATGTTTACAGATGATAGAGAATCTGGCAAATAAAGGCTTTGAATCATTTTAGAAAGAAAATAGAATGACATGTATTTTGGCCAAGAATAGAAGTAAGTTGAATAAGGCTAGTATGACCATTTTACTAAGCCTAGTTTCAACCAGCACCAAAAAGCTCTAAACTCAATTTTCAGGGAAGTTTAATATCCCAAACAGAGGGTAAACTCAATTATTTTTAGACTAACAAATTTTCTTAAAAATTAGGCACTAAAATCTTCCTGTGAATATACATGCACAGGAACCTACACACACATGCACAATTAAAAAAAAAACACAGTTCATATAGTAATTAAATTAGGGGAAATACATACAATGTTGAGTCTAGAAGGTGTGAAATCAATGGTTATGCAGAAATAAGTATGACTGGGAAAATTTGTTTTCAGAAACACTTTTGCTATGTGGGGAATAACTTAATGATATCCAAACAGATTTTTGCTTCCAAACTTTTGTACTCTGATTTAAAATAGAAAGTATTATATATACGTATATATTTCATATATGTAAGTTTATGATAATTTGAGCACAGCAATATTCTATATTGGATTAAAGATCCTAGAAAGGGAAAAAAAAATTAGAGAATGATATTCTCTTGATTAGAGGACCACCGCATGTTTAAAGAAGAAAAAAAAACTTTAGGGTTAAAAGGAGTGGGTCCTCTTAGAATTCAAGCAAATCACAACAAATACCCATTTAAAGGTAAATATTGATAGTCGGTTATTTAACTATCAATAGATATGCACAACATCACCAGATTCCAAATAATTTCCCAAAATATTTATTTTCTAAAAATATCTATTAATATACGATTCTCAAATCGATTTCAAATATTCACTTTCAATTTATGTTTAAAAGATATGATCTCACCATTTCACTTCATATTGGAAAACAATTCCATACTTATTTAATAATAAGTAATTCACAAATCTATTTATTTCCAACATTTGGAAAATATTCAATATACTTAAATCACAAAAAAAAAAATATTTTATTCTTTAAGGAAAACATTCTCTTAAACACACTCATTTGAGTCAAAACGAATGTTGCGTAAAACATCGTTACGACAACCCAAAATCACTAGTATGGGGATTCAAAATTAAGACAGATATATAAATCCCAATACTATATAAAACATTTCCATTCGAAAATCATTTGCTATAACAACAGTGTTATAGCCCACCATTCCCTTTTTATTTCTCGAAAACGTCTATTTCAACAATGAATGTTGAAATCTATGATTTCGATCCTTAACACATTTTAAAACAACTTCAAATCGTTTTAATTCTATTTAAAAGATCATTTCCTAAAACATTTCTTTAATATATTATTCACTGTCCAAAATCGTGAATATAAATCGTTTACCAAATTCAACACTTCTACATATTTAATTTAAAGGATTATCCACTGTCCAAAATCATGGATATATCTCCTTTAATAAGCTTTCATATTTACTTATCAAATTCAATTGATTTCGGATTTATAAAACAATGTTTATAAATTCACATTTATATATTTTATAAAAACTTCAACCTATAAAATCCCTTAGTTAACAAATTCTATTTATATCTCATTTAAATGCCAAAATCCAATTTATAAGTTAATTACTTATAAATCTTTTATTTTACAAAATCTATTCATTTTATAATTTCACAATTTATAAATCTATAAATTTCATTCACTTATGAAATCCATTTATACTTCATTTTAACACTTATAAAAACTCGTTTTATAATTCCAATATTTTAATTTATAAATATCAATTTTATAAATCTTTTATATAAACAGATTATAATAATTCAAAAATCCCAATTTAAACCATTTTACAAATTAATCAACTACTTATTTCAAAAATCACATTTCGGTTATATTTCACAAAAATCATAATATTTATAACATAAAAATTGTAATGTTTATTTATTTAAAATGAATCAATTCCAAAATTTAATAAAATGTATACTTTCAAAAATCACTTTAAAATCCTTTTAAATTCGAAATCGTTACTTTAACATTTTTAAAAATCCAAAAATAGGCCCAATGCTGTAATAGCACCACTACATCAACCACGGCATCCAAACATCATATATCAATATGATAACAGAATATATCGCAAATATCTGTAAATAAATCCATACTGTTGAGGAATCCAGTTGGATCCCTCCAACCTGTTTCCCTGCATCCACAGATGTTAGCACAATACCAATCCCGTTTCAAGACGAAATATCATGGTACATGGGTTCATATAAAATATTATACGCTATTATGCAGCGCAATAGGGTCTTATCCGCTATATAATGCGGGAAATCAACTCGAGGTACATATATAATACCAATTCCACTTCAAGGTGGAATATCGCGGTATATGTGTTTAATATAATATCCTCCGCTTAATATGCGGCGTATAGAGTCTATTTCAATACAATAGATAATAATTTATCATCCAAACATGCAATCAACACAATCAAGCAATTTTAAATCTAACTATTTAAAATTTAAAATCGAAACAGTTTCGATTGAGTGAGAAGTTCTCACCCTGCTTCCAATAGCGGTTTCAGTGTTTTATTTCGAATAAAATTAAACGCGCATTTAATTTTACTCAAAATTCAAACTATCTCCAATCAACTCCAATCCAGCTCCATCGCGTAGTATTCGCGAATACGAACCCGCGCAATTCGTTTCGTGAATTTCCAACCTCGTATCAAAAAGTTATCGCATTTAGAATTGATACAAATTATTATACAAATCAATTTACATTTTAATTTTTATTTTTAAACCCACTCATCATAGCCATCCATTTCAAATCCCAGAATCTCGGCCGATAGCTCCATCTTCTTCCCCATCAGTAAAAGACGCACGCACCAACCCATATAGGCCGCCTCTAGGGTTGCGAACCGCACCCACCTCATCGCCTTCAACGACGATCAGATTACCCCATTCGAACGCTCATCTCGTGCTCTACTCTCGGCATGCACGAAGCGAAGCTCGGCCTCCCCAGGGCATTGAAAAACGTGTGTGAACCATGAATGTTTAAGCTCGAATTGATGACGATCTACCATATGAAATCCAATCATAACCGTTGGATTCAAGGATCTCGTGATGATCTTCGATGTTGTAGTTGAGAGTTTTTCAAATCGATGTGTGGATTTGATGAAAATGTGGGAGGAAGAGGGGAATGTTTTCGGCCATTAATTTCTGAAGGTGGCGGCTAGGGCTTAGATGTTAGGGTTCGTGAAAATGGTGAAAATCTAGGGGCTTTTATAGAAAATATCGAAACACTATTCATCCCGAAATTTTCCAAACTACAAACGAAGCGTGTCGCCTGGCGTTTATAATGTTTTACCCCTATTCCGAACGCAATAGAATATATATCGAGACCAATTCGAAAGTATTTGGAAGATAGGTTTTCAAATCGACTATTTAAATTTAAAATTCACTTAAAACGATTTCTGTACGTTTTAGCTTGCCCCGGACAAACCGTAATCCGACTGACACGAAATTAGAAACCATACAATAATTTAACATTATAGATCCGATAAAACTAGTTTCGTAGAAATCCGAGACTGTTTGAAAAATGACTAATTTTACTCGTCAATTAAATATTAAAATATTCAATTTCCACAAATTAACTTTTAATTCGATTTTAAAAGTTCTATAACATCATTCTAACTCCAATATGATTTAATACAACTTTACAAATCAATTTTGAATCACATTAAACCTAATTTCCAATTATTTCTGTAATTTCAAATATTAAATTATCGATTTAATTATCCAATTAAATCTAGATTTTCGATATAAAATTTATTCGACTTACAAATTTTACTTGTTAATATTTAAAATCGATTAAATATACGAATTTCAAATGACAGAAATTCTGGGTCGTTACAAACTTCCCCCCTTAAAAGAATTTCGTCCTCGAAATTACCAAGTAAGAAAAAGTATGAAAATCCATTAACTTTTCAAAACCATTTGTTCAAATTAAATTTCTAATTCATTTAGACATTTTAACTTTTCCAAAATCCATAGTTAAACTTCTTACAATAACTTTACTAAGTTTTCATATCATACTTAGTTACCTTTAAAAACCAACTATATCGTTTAACTTTTCACTCCAAAATCAAAGTTATAGTTTTCAAAAATTTCCAATTTTCTCAAAAATATTCTAACGCCTTAAATTTTCGAAAAATTTCGCCAGCGTCTGCTTTGCGCGGCAAGCTCGGTACGACTACAAAAATGGCACCACGGCCCCAGATTTCAAAAAGAAAAGAAAATGCCAAGTGGCTGGACAAGAAAATCATCAAATTTCATACTGAAATTCAAATACATACCTTCTGTCGAGCAATTCAATTTTTTTATCTTCGAAATCAAAATCCCAATTTCCTTTAATCCACCTATATATCTTGCTAACTATAATATCCATTTTCATTCTATCTCAATTTCATTTGAATTCAATTTACAATTTCAATTCAATTTGGATTCAGTTTACCTTCTGAGTATTGAATTTTATCGATTATTTTTCATTCACAACTGATTCATCTTGCTATTTTAAATTAGTTTCTTTTACTAGTACATTACAAGTTCTAACTCATTTCATCTCGCACAATTCAAATTGGTTTTCGACATTCAGTTTTCAATTTCCGTTTTTATTCTTTTGTTCGTTCCGAAACAAAATTCAATTCACTATTTCGGTTGATAACAACTTATATTTAAACTGGATTTCAAATCCATATGAATTTAATGTACCCTCTATTTATAAATATTGAATTCAATTCATTCCAACCCATATTAAATTTGTCGTTTCTTCAATTAATTTTACTTACTAATCTTATTTTAATACTTAGCTTCATTTGATCCAACTTGACAAAATTTTCAATTTACTTGCAATTGTAAATTCACTCATTCATAAATTATTTCCATAATTCAAACTCAATTTCAATTCATTTGTTTCTACCCTAAATTTATTTTCAACTCAATAAATTTTATTCCATAACTATTCTTATCAGATTCCAGAGTCTTTCCAACATTTCAAAACCATTTTTGAAACCAATTCAAATTATCCTTTGAATTTAAAAAACCAAACCCAAATTTTCCAAACAACTTCCATTTAAAACAACTTGGCAGCAATCCCTCTTTTGGAAACCTGAAAATGAACATCGATGATGTTGCGATCATCATCGGAATTATTTTCCAGCGACCGAAAAGAGTTTAGAGCTTTTATCCCTCCCAAAAACATTTTTCCAAATCCTTGAAAACCTTTTCAAAACATTTCCAAATATTGCTCTGGAATTTTACTTCAAATTACAATTCGCATTTACAATTTATATTCTCCAATTCTATTTTTATGTGAATTTATTTCTTAACTTTGGAGTTACGATTTCAATTTCTTTTTCAACATTAATGATAATAATTTAATATCATCACTTTCTAGCAACCAAGCAATCATATATTATAATAATTCACAGAAAAAATTTCTCTTTTATATACGAAAATAATTTAGGTAAAATTATTTCATTTACCCTATTTTAAAACGATATCGTGTCGAATTTGTTATGTACAAGTGTTTAGAGATTTCTACCAATAACGTTAATTAATCGTATTGACCAGAATCCATATACCACTCAACAAACCAATCAACAAAATATAAAACAATTTTTTTATATTCACTAACAAATACGCACTTGTATCTATAATTACACTCACACTCATTATAGAGTACTGCTGACTCTATCTCTAATGAGCAATTCCCAACAGAGCCAAGGTTGTCTCTTAACCAATGCTCTGATACTAACTGTAAAGGTTAGGATTTTTGACTCACGAAAATCGACATTAATATGTCCACTGTATCAACTGCCGAACAATCGAATGCCGGAAAACCGAACCCTTAGGGTTTAAGAAGAAGAAAAAGATAGAAGAAGAAAGAAGGAAGAAGCAACAGAACAATATCAAAATCTCACAATCGCAGCGGAACAACATATAATAGATAAATGAATAATCTTTAAATCAAAAGAACTATATCAATTTATTTCATTACATCACATTACAATGCATTATCATAGTTTACAACAACAAATAGCGGAAAAGAAATACTATATACTAGTTGATACGCCATGCCATCCAGCTTGCTCCTGATCTCCACAGCAGCTCCTGAATTCCAGAATGACCTGATAACCTTACTCTAGACTGCCCACGTGGAAATTGGTGGGCACCCAGAGTTTAGGAAGGGAACAATAAACTACAGGTCAGTCATGTGACTGGTGTGAGAACTTAAAACAGTTATTCTTTAAAAATTAACAAAGAAATATTTTAAAATAGATCTGCAATGCTTTTGGAAAATGTAACTACCATAAGGCCTCCCGCACATACACACAATGCAAACGCAGAATCGAAGGAGATTTCTCCTTATGATAGTCAAACATGCTTGATACACAGAAAAATTTCTTTGATATTATTAATATAAGTGCAAAGTGCAGGAAGACATTTCGAAAGTATAATATAAATCTTAGCCAACATACGACCATTATCGTATGCCTACTATAGCTACCATGTTCAATAGCAGGTTACGGCCACATTCCATGGCAGGTTATACAACTAAAACTGTACAGGGCTCGTCTTGTTTCTTTGGATTTTCCAACAAATGGTCAGGCCAAGGAACTTCCCATTGCCACATGGGTACGCCTCTAGGGAGAGGCCCCGAGAACCTAACCAGATCTCTGCCAACACAAGGCCGGGTTACCTCTGCAAAATTAGGTAACTACTGACACGAGTATGCCATCCCCCGGTTGTAAACAACCTTCATCCGAGGATCCTCAACCAACATCAATCACAAAGTCAAATATATTTGCGACATCCACATAAGTTAAGTATCTGGGCTCCATACCATGATACCACTTCTATTCGGAAGGAAATGCACATACCCTAAGGGACGCTACTGCCTAAAACCTTGCTGCATCTTTCCTGTTTTGATCATTACCGGGGTGTGAGGTCGGACGAAGTCTCGTCCACAAAGCTACGCTTTATACAAAAGCAATGCTTTGATTAACAAATGATCAGCAGCACTTCGTATGCCACATTACCAATTTGGGAATGTATCACTAGTAACCATCAACTACATAACCTCTGAGCTCGTACATCTCAAAGAAGGGTGTTAAGCTAAGAGAATAAATTCTCTGCCACCAACAGAAATATATTTGATAGAAACCAGCTTTACATCTCAAATTGTAACGTCAGACACACATCCATACAAGTCTGTTCCGGGATCGAATGGAACCGAAGGCACTTCCAAAGAAGCCCTTGCAATCCGGATAATCACTAATCACGATCGGATTTCCCATCACAAAGGGTGATAAAATCTCTATATCGGAGATCAGCCGATGCAGAGACATTCGATGGTAATCCTTCCGTTTTCGAAAATATTTGGTCTTCAATACGGTCTTCAAATGCTATCCATTACGACGTATCACTATTCGGAATGGGATTCATGACCTAAAGGTCCTCTCCCGGCTAAACCGAATAACGAGCGCTTATTTTAAAACAAGTGTAGCATTCAAATTCAAGCAAATCACAACAAATACCCATTTAATGGTAAATATTGATAGTCGGTTATTTAACTATCAATAGATATGCACAACATCACCAGATTCCAAATAATTTCCCAAATTATTTATTTTCCAAAAATATCTATTAATATACGATTCTCAAATCGATTTGAAATATTCACTTTCAATTTATCTTTAAAA
Source organism: Allium cepa (assembly GCA_030765085.1). NCBI lineage: Eukaryota > Viridiplantae > Streptophyta > Magnoliopsida > Asparagales > Amaryllidaceae > Allium > Allium cepa. The sequence continues at coordinate 576,452,294 of CM060943.1, read as the reverse complement.
GATACAATCTCGCCATTTCACTTCATATTGGAAAACATTTCCATACTTATTTAATAATAAGTAACTCACAAATCTATTTATTTTCAACATTTGGCAAATATTCAATATACTTAAATCACAAATAAGTATATATTTTATTCTTTAAGGAAAACATTCTCTTAAACACACTCATCTGAGTCAAAACGAATGTTGCGTAAGTTACGACAACCCAAAATCACTAGTATAGGGATTCGAAATTAAGATAGATATATAAATCCCAATACTATATAAAAAATTTCCCTTCGAAAATCATTTACTATAACAACAGTGTTATAGTCCACCATTTCCTTTTTGTTTCTCGAAAACGTCTATTTCAACAATGAATGTTGAAATCTATGGTTTCGATCCTTAACACATTTTAAAACAACTTCAAATCGTTTTGAATATAATTCACTGTCCAAAATCGTGAATATAATTCGTTTACCAAGTTCAACACTTCTACATATTTAATTCAAAGGATTATCCACTGTCCAAACTTGTGGATATATCTCCTTTAATAAGCTTTCATATTTACTTATCAAGTTCAATTAATTTCGGATTTATAAAACAATGTTTATAAATTCATATTTATATATTTTATAAAAACTTCAACCTATAAAATCCCTTAATTAACAAATTCTATTTATATCTCATTTAAATGCCAAAATCCAATTTATAAGTTAATTACTTATAAATCTTTTAATTTACAAAATCTATTCATTTCATAATTTTGCAATTTATGAATCTATAAATTTCATTCACTTATGAAATCCATTTATACTTCATTTTAACACTTGTAAAAACTCGTTTTATAATTCCAATATTTTAATTTGTAAATATCAATTTTATAAATCTTTTATATAAACTATTAATAATAATTAAAAAAATCCCAATTTAAACCATTTTACAAATTAATCAACTACTTATTTCAAAAATCACATTTCAGTTATATTTCACAAAAATCATAATTTTTATAACATAAAAATTATAATGTTTATTTATTTAAAATGAATCAATTCCAAAATTCAATAAAATGTATACTTTAAAAATCATTTGAAAATCCTTTTAAATTCAAAATCGTTACTTTAACATTTTTAAAACTCCAAAAATAGGCCCAATGATGCAACAGCACCAATACATCAACCACGGCATCTAAACATCATATATCAATATGATAACATAATATATCGCAAATATCTATAAATAAATCCATACCGTTGAGGAATCCAGTTGGATCCCTCCAACCTGTTTCCCTGCATCCACAGATGTTAGCACAATACCAATCCCGTTTCAAGACGGAGTATCGCGGTACATGGGTTCATATAAAATATTATCCGCTATTATGCGGCGCACAGGGTCTCATCCGCTATATAATGCGGGAAATCAACTCCAAGTACATATATAATACCAATTCCACTTCAAGGTGGAATATCACGGCATATGTGTTTAATAGAATAACCTCCGCTTAATTTGCGGCTTATAGGGTCTATTTCAATACAATAGATAATAGTTTATCATCCAAACAAGCAATCAACACAATCAGGCAATTTTAAATCTAACTATTCAGAATTTAAAATCGAAACAGTTTCGATTGAGTGAGAAGTTCTCACCTTGCTTCCAATAGCGGTTTCAGTGCTTTATTTCAAATAAAATTAAACACGCGTTTAATTTTACTCAAAATTCAAACTATCTCCAATTAACTCCAATCCAGCTCGATCGCGTAGTATTCGCGAATACGAACCCGATGCAATTTGTTTCGTGAATTTCCGATCTCGTATCAAAAAGTTATCGCATTTAGAAGTTTATACAAATTATAATACAAATCAATTTACATTTTAATTTTTATTTTTAAACCCACTCATCATAGCCGTCCATTTCAAATCCAGAATCTCGGCCGATAGCTCCATCTTCTTCCTCATCAGTAAAAGACGCACGCACCAACCCATATAGGCCGCCTCTAGGGTTGCGAACCGCACCCACTTCGTCGACTTCAACGACGATCAGAATACCCCATTCGAACGCTCATCTCGTGCTCTACTCTCGGCATGCATAAAGCAAAGCTTGGGCTCCCCAGGGCATTGAAAAACGTGCGCGAACCGTGAATGTTTAAGCTCGAATTGACGACGATCTACCATATGAAATCCAATCATAACCGTTGGATTCAAGGATCTCATGATGATCTTCGATGTTGTAGTTGAGAGTTTTTCGAATCGATGTGTGGATTTGAAGAAAATGAGGGAGGAAGAGGGGAATATTTTCGGCCATTAATTTCTGAAGATGGCGGCTTTGGGCTTAGATGTTAGGGTTTGTGAAAATTGTGAAAATCTAGGGGCTTTTATAGAAAATATCGAAACACTATTCATCCCGAAATTTTCCAAACTCCAAACGAAGCGTGCCGCCTAGCGTTTATAATGTTTTACCCCTATTCCTAACGCAATGGAATATATATCGGAGGCCAATTTGAAAGTATTTGGAAGGTAGGTTTTCAAATCGACTATTTAAATTTAAAATTCACTTAAACTGGTTTCTGTGCGTTTTAGCTTGCCCCAGACAAACCATAAATCCGACTGACACGAAATTTGAAACCATAAGTTAATTTAACATTACGGATCCGATGAAACTAGTTTCTTCGAAATCCGAGACTGTTTGAAAAATGACTATTTTTACTCGTCAATTAAACATTAAATACTCAATTTCCACAAATTAACTTTTAATTCAATTTTAAAAGTTCTATAACATCATTCTAACTCCAATATGACTTAATACAACTTTACAAATCAATTTTAAATCACATTAAATCCAATTTCCAATTATTTCTGTAATTTCAAATATTAAATTATCGATTTAATTATCCAATTAAATCTAGATTTTCGAAATAAAATTTATTCGACTTACAAATTTTACTTGTTAATATTTAAAATCGATTAAATATACGACTTTCAAATGATAGAAATTCTGGGTCGTTACAAAGGTCTGGCTTGGAGGTTTCCGAGAGCCACCAGTATATTTCTAGAGGTATACTTTCGGTAAAGGGGTGCGGCCTCCTAGTCATTGTTAGAACCTTCCTTATTTATTAGAACCTCCAAATTGTTTTTATTTAATTGAAACGGGAAGATTCGACCACTCTTTGCGGTGTTCAATTACTAGCTTTGCCTTTTCTATCGAGTTTGGACTATTATCTTATTTAATCCATTCTATCGAGCTTGGACCGTTGTCTTGTTTTATCCAATCTACCCAGTTTGGATTTTTATTCATACTATTTCCATTCTTTCAAGTCTGAATGTTATACTAATTATGCCCATTGTCTATGTTTGGATTTGTTCCTTATTGTTTATATTCATTTTTGTTTATGTTTGGTTGTTGTTTATGTGGGAGAAAACCCGTTCCGCGTTAGCGGTGTGGTCCCGTGTGTGATTGTTTAAATTCACCCCATTTGTTTCATAGTTTTACTCATACAAACATTTCGTCCGACCCGAGTTATTTATTTTCCCTAAACTCTCGAGTACTCAATTATTTTTGAGTAGTCCGACAATAGTAGGTTTTTCTTTGGAGCTCCTTGAAGACAATGGATGAGCATGAGGCTTCTTAGTTATTTAGTATTTATATCCGCTGTATGATTATGTAGGTGTATTTTGTAACTTAAAAATGAAAAGTCAGAATCTATAGCTATCAATCTGTTGGATGTAGTACTTCTTTTCATAACTCTAATAAATCTTTATAAGCGGTAACCTTTTGTACTATATCATTTTTATATTATAGGTAACCATTTCGATGTGACGTTTATCTATTTTTTTTGTTTTGTTTTTTATTCTACCCTAAGAAAACATATCTTTAGGATGCTTGGGCAATGGTATACGAATACCAAGAATGTATTAAGTATCGTTCTCGGGGATCAGAAAGGCAGATCATCACATTAAATATTCATAGCAAACAAAATATATGAGTTGTTACAGTTTCGGTATTTAAATTGTTTAAATACTGACCGAGGACCGGGTTCACCTCAAAGAGTCAACACAACCCCATTGTTAGTTATTTTCAAATTCAACTAAAAGTAAAATTAATTTAAAAAGTTATAATTACAAAAAAATTAATACAAATATTTTGTTGATATTTTATGGCATTTTAATTATTTATATGATACCTAAAATTGGTCAAAACGATGGATAAATGTCATACATTGGTTCGATTGAACAAGGAGCTAGAAATAAATAATAAGTCATTGATTCAAATAGGAGTAAGAAGTAATTTATCATGGTTGGTGAAGAGTATAGGCCGGCCTTAGCAATTAAAATAAAGGATGGAAGCATGGTCTTCTAGGATTATAAGAAAAGGGGGAGATATTTATATATCTTCCTGGATATGTATAAAATAGCCTCCACTCTTTTTCTTTACACTTTTATCATAGATCTCTTACCCCCATTAGTACAGCCAAGGAGTTAGACCTTACAAACGAATAAAAAGTAGAAGAATGAAAGGCCAAGATTGTTATTCTTTGAAATTATTTTATAATTAATCACATACAAAAACAATTATATATACGCACACTAAATTATGTTTTGGGGTTTAATAAATAGTACTTTTTAGGTCCTAAACTATATATACATGCACTAAATAAGCATAATATGTTTATAATATTGTATCCATATTTTGCCTTTTACTATTAACAAAAAATGTTTTCTTTTTTAGTAATAGTAATAAAACATAAAATATTATATATGTGTGTGCGTTAAAATTTTCGTAAATAATTACAAATAAAAATAATTACCTTTTTATTTTATGCTCACTAGCTATCGACTGAAAATTAATTATTTTTGAATGGTTCAAATGAATTCAAATTCAAACATTTATAGTTTCAAACACATATGTATGTATAAATCCAATAGGATTTAACTTGGAAACAAAAAGAATACATTTTCGATTTAACAATTTATATTTATTTTATACAACCAAATACTAAACATAATACATACATACATATGATGCTTATGTTTAATTAATTGTTTATTTATCATAATAAAAATTATATTTCAGTTACACTATTATATATATACCTATATTTTATATTAATATAGGTATTATTTCATTATAAATGTCCAAAAAGATTATATTATACTAGTATAAATGTAAATCAAATTATTTACTAAGCATATAAGTATATCACATGACATTATATTGACATCTCTTATCAATTACATATTGTCATTTATTGAATGTAGGACACAACAGTTAATTTTCCCTTTTTACCACTCGGTTGGCTTATTCTTTAAAATTATTATGTCATTCATATTTCGAATATGAATATCTCGAAGCACTAAAATATGAAATTAAAATAAAGTCAAGTTAAATAAGTTAATAATAAAGTAGTATATAAACATTAACAAACAAAGAAATATTTTAAACAAATTATAATAATACTCAAACTCGTTCCATAATAAATACTATATTTGATTTAGTATAATTAGAATTTTATTCACATGAACATGAATAAGATATTATACAATTGAATAATAGGATTATTTTTGAAATTTACCCTTCAGATGTAACAATCAACACTTTAAAGTGCCAGATTTTTCGCTAACTTGAAAAACCAAAGTTCATTAGAGTATGGATCATTGGAGTTAGTATTTGGGTTTAATATATCAGAGAGCTATTTGTAAGAACTCATAATGGAGTAAATAAGTGCATTAAAATACACACACACACAAATGTATATATATACACACACACATATACATATCCAGACTAAGGCTAATACCTTTGAACCAATATCATTCCTTGGATATCTAGTGTCCAGCATGTATGAGAGACTCTGCCTTCTCACCATTCCCGCCTTATACCAATACTTATCCTTCTAAAACTATCATGTGGATTATAATAAGGAGGGAGTCAGAATAATGTTCAGGTGGTTGGTATCTTATAGATTTTATCCATAACACTTATTTATACTAATTTATTTTCATTATGTGTTATGTCTATTATTCAAAGCTTAGTCATTAAGACTTCATATACACGTACGATAAACTCAACCTACTCGGAAGTGTAAAATACATATATTGACATGTGTATACATACATACATACATACATATATTTTAACATCCTGGAATTTTGGTTATTTGATTTTTAACATTTAATTAGTTATAATTATTAAGATATTGATCTTAGAAGTTAATTCCTTGGATTCAAATATAAGAATTAGTCTAAATAATTGAATTGTGAATTTAATAGTTGATTTTTGAATTTAGTATTTGAACCGTGAACTTAATGCTGGAATAGTGAGTTAAATATTTGGATTTTAAATTGAATATTAATTTAGTTAATTTAATGATCTTATTTAACTCCTTCAAAGTAATAAATAACAACGATGGCTTCAGTTTGTAAATTTAATTACAATAATAAATGGTTCATACAAATAATAAGAAAACTTGTTTTATTTTACGACTTGATTTATATTTATGTATTTTTAATTTATTTTATTTTATTTTTTCATAAGTTTTAATTTGGAAATTATTTAAATTATTATTTGACGATTTTTCGACAAAATAGCAGTGTTTTTGTGATTTAACAGAACTCAATAACTAGTGTATATTATTTTTGTTTTGTAACTACATCTCTATTCATAGCGCGACCGTATATTTGTTTTGTAGTTTCCATCTTTTAATTTTCATTTTCCAGTAAGAGAATAAAGAAAACTCATTAATCATCCTCTTTTGGAATCGAAATCAATTCAATCATTTGACCAAAAAATTTAAATATTGGTTCTTTGAAATTCTTATGAAGGGATCTACCCTATAGTGAATATCAAAGGGTGCGGTAGTAAGTTGGAAAAGTTGACAGTTTTAGTCATGAGTATTAGTTAGCAATGGTTAGGTCTTTATCCAGATTTAGTCATCGATACGACAATTGGAGGGTTTCCTTTAGTTTGTGATGGCATAGGGCATCTCGTGGCCAGATTTAGGAAGGTGCGATTGAATATAGAGGGTCACGACTCATTGAGGTCCATGCGTGAAGCTGTGGGATGCAATTGGGGAGAGGGAGAAACAAGGGAAGAGGTGGTGATTGAGTTGAAACTTGGGTGAAGAGAAGGGGATAGTGGTGGTCTCATGGTGATTTGTGGAGGATCGAGCATGGAAGGGGAAGAAGAAGGTGCAGCAATGGTGTGGGAAGCTATAGCTTTGAGCGGGAGTTGGGATTTGAGAAGAAATGGGATTATTTTATTTAATGGGGTAATTAAGTTATTGATGTATTAAGAAAATAATTGTACTATTTAATTCTAGAATTTTATTTAAACCCATATCTATTTCATACAAGGTTCAAATCGAAAGCAGTCAGTAGCGTTGGACTCATGGAATCATCATCTATATCTTGGAATCAGATTCGTTGAGATTGAAGCTATTGGAATTTTGCACTGAAATCGAACACTGTCTGATTCTAGATGGAACCAAAACGTGAAAGCCATAATTAGAATTCCGGTGAGTATAACTCACGTTTTTTGTCAAATCATTGTGTTATATAGTAGATTAAAATTTACTGTTTGTGTTCAGTTTAAATTAGTAGCTATTTGGTTAATTGTTCGTTTTTACAAGCGATTGTTATTTAAAATTAAAATACAGGAAATTTATTGAGGAATCCGGATTTCTCACCAAAGTAATTTAAATTTCCAGTGATATATTTCGGTTGATTTTATTTCAGTTATAACAGTATTATATAGATTGCTAATTGCTGAGTCTTGCTTATTTAGCAGTATTAATTATGACATTGTTATATGTTCAAAACTTAACCCCTATAGTGATAAAAAACAATAAAAACATTGGTTAAGTGCATTTGTGGCTACTGGCCTTAATTTAATATTTTGAAATACCATTAATTCATTTTTTCCTTGGAAATGATTTTTGATTCAAAAATGATTCCAAATTTAGCATTTGGATTTTTCTAAAATATTTTATTCAAATGGATTTTGAAATCCTCTATATTCCTCCAAGCTTTTAATTTTTCTTTTCTAAATCATTTAGAAATATTGTGAAGTTGTTTAACTATTATTTAATAATTATTTAAAGTTATTTAACTATTATTTAATAATTTTTTAAAAGTTATTTATTTATATTTAATGTTATTTAATGTTATTTACCAATATTTTAATATTAAGAAAGTTATTTATTTAAATAATTAATATTTGGTCAGACATAATTATTATTTATTAAAAATGTATTATAGTAAATAATTATTATTTATTAATAATGTTTGGAAGTTAATTATTATTTATTATAATAACATTTGAAGATTAACTATTATTGTTTTATTAATAATGTTGAAATCATTAACTATTATATTTAAATGTTTGAAGTTAATAATTTATTACTTATTAATAATGTTTATTGTTTTATTTATAATTTAATATTTTAAAGTAATAATTGTCATTTATTTATAAATGTTTTAAGATTTATAAATAGGATTTTATAAGTAGACTTGGGGTTTATAAAAGAAGCTTATAAAATAGTTTGGAAACATAGGAAGAAGATATTTACGGGGTAAAAAGAGTTTATAAATAGAAATAGAGTTTTGGATTTATAAAGGATATATATAGAGGAGATTTATAAAAGTAGTTTATAAATGGTTAAATAAATTTATAAAAGAGTTTTATAAATGTTTTTGAGATTTGTAAAAAGGGTTTGTATATGGTTTCAGAGATTTATAAAAAGAATTTATAAATTTATTTTGAGTTGTATAAAGGCAATTCATAAAATTAGATGAGAATTGATTTTCATAAGTGATCTTTTAATAATTATGGGGGTATGGAACATCTTTCCATACTTAACACCAAATAAGAAATCTTTCTTGGTATTTTATAAAAATTTATACCAATGAAATAAATATATGGATATTTTTCCAAGTGTAGAAAATAGATTTCTGAATATTTCTTTTGTAAAGGTCTATTGTTTATTATATATTACTTGTCGCGATGTGAGATTCTTTTCTATCTTTCTTTCTTCATCCCAGTTAACCTGGCTTTCGAACACTTAAATGATCGATACACAGAGGAAGTATTAAGTGTCGTTTTTAGGTATAAGAAAGGCATATTGTTGCAGTTGGTGTCAAAGCTTAGGTTGAGTGTACACCTAGGCTATGGTGGGGTTAACTCATTTGAGATAGGGTAAGCGAGACCCTAGGATGCGTGACGACCCGAAAATTTTTAACATTTGAAATGGAATATTTAATTGATTCTAAATATTTGGAAGTTAGTTTAACTTGAATTTCAAAATTAACTAAGAAATTGGCAATTAAATTGTTGAGTTTAATTTATTAATGATGGGTAAAAATTTGAATTTTCAATTTAAGCTGATTAAAAATAATTCAAAGGCTTAGAAAATATATATTGATAACACTAAAGATAATGGAAGCTTCAGAATTGAATTTGAAAATGTTTTGATCAGTTTTGAAATTTTATAGATTAAATCGATATCTAAAAATAGCCTTCCGAGGCACAGTCTCGGAATTCGATGAAACCAGTTCCATTGGATCCGTGATATTGTATTATTATCAGATTTCAATATTCGTAGCATTCAGAGTTGTTGTGTGGCCGCACGATAAGCAAACGCACTAAATTTAAATTGAAAGTTCGATACTTTAACTGGTCCAAAAAGCTATCTTATCCATACGATCAAATTAGGACTCGAAACCATTCCCATTGCATTCAGAATAGGGATATAACATTATGAACGCCAAACAGCACGCCTCGATAGGAGTTTAGAATTTATAATTTTTTTAAAAACGAGATATATCAATTATAGTATAACGTTTAAAACTTCAAAGTCAAACTCTATTATCTCCTATAATCGGCCTATCTTATACTAGAAGCCACTATTCTCCAATCTCATAAAGCACGATGCCTTATCTCCTTCAATCCGAGAAAATAAATCGTTCGAGAAAAATAAAATCAATGGCCGAAACCAAAAGTTGATTGAAATCCCTTTTTCATTCCAAATCAAATCAGGTTAAGGGCTGAAGCTTGCGATTTGGGTCTGCACCCCCCTTTTTCTTTTCTTCATTTTCAACTCACTATAGTTATCGGCCGCGACTCAGTCGAAAAGGCATCGTCGATGGCAACCTAGTTTTCGTGCGATGAGGTCGTGGTAGCTATTAAGCTATGTCAAGGTGGCGCAATCGCGCGCGTTGTCAGGCGAGTCGAGGTAGCATGGGTAGCTCGCGAAGCTTGGGCTTGTATTTGGGTATGTCTACGTGGAGATACGAGTTGAGGTAGAGGTGGCGTAGGGGTCGGTGAACTCGAGTTCGTCGAAGATGGGAGTATGGGGCTTGGTCGCAAGTGGTGGTCTCGTTTGGAGGTGGTACTCGACGGCAGTAAGGAGGTCAGGCAGTTAAGGTATAATTTCGTGATTAGTTAATTTATAAATTTGGGATGTTAAAAGAATTATTTTTCTTTTCTACAGTAAGGTTTATGACACAATTTTGTTTAAATTTATATACATAGGTAAGATTTTTTTATATCCGCGGTAGGACATAAATTGTTATATTCAATTCAAAGGTTTATATATGTAAACAGTAAGAAGGTATAATTATTTGTATACACCCACCTATTTTAAATTATAGATAAACAGAAGCTTTAAAATGTTTTGATTCAGGAAGAAAGAAAATATAATACGTATAAATAGGAAATTAGTTAAAACTAAATAAATCTATTAAATGGAAATTGTTATTTGATTTATTTCGAATATTAATTAAATCATCTGATATTTATACAAGGTCAAAATCGTGGGAAAAACAAGTCAAATTTGGAATGGATTACTCGCAAAGCAAAGGTGAGATCTCACTCAATCAAATATTGTTCTAATTTAAATTTTGAAAAGTTAGATTTAAAGTTGATTGACTGTGTGCTTGGATGATTGATTTATAATAATTTATTCACTGGATGATATTATATGTATAGTAGAATATAGTATATTGGAATGATTGATTTCCCGCATTATATAGCGGATGAGACCCTATGCGCCGCATAATAGCGGATGATATCATATTTAATCCCATATACCGTGATATTCCACCTCGAAGTGGAATTGGTATTTAATTGTTGTACTAACGTCTGTGGATGCAGGAAAATAGGTTGGAGGGATCCAACCGGATTCCTCAAATATTGAATTTGTTGTATATGTAGTGTGTTGATAATCTCTGTGTGATTATATTGTAATTGAAATCATTATAGGCTAAAATTTAGCCAAATATATTTTTGGTATCGTAAGATACCAAAAATAAATAAAATTGGATTTTTAAATTTAAGTAGAAAATCAATTGCGGAATCCTATTGAATAAAATTCCAACATATGGGAAAAAGTTTAATAAATGGATTTCAAGTAATAATTTTCAAAAGGTGAAGAATTTATTTTAAAAATATGATTTTCAAATAATTTGGAAAGGATAAACGAATTTATTTTAAAAAAATAAGTTTGAAAATTGATTTGGTGTTAAAAGAATAAATCTTTGGGAAATCCATAGGAAAATTGATTTGGTGTTTGATTTAAAATCGAATTGGTGTGAAACAAATTCAGAAATCAATTTGTAATTTGATTCGGTGTTTAAAATAAAATTTGGAAACCAATTTGAAAATTGATTTGGTGTTGATAGTGGATGTTTGGAAATCAAAGGGAATTGTGTTTTAAAAATAAACATTGTTTTATTTTTAAAGGTGTGAAAAGAAATTTACACATTTGGAGTGTAAATTAAAATATTTCGAGAAGATTTATTAATTGACATAAATTAATTAACATAAATCGAGAAGACTTATTAATTGACATAAGTATAAATTAAAAGTTCTAGAAATGAAGATTTATTTAATTAATTATAGAAGGGATTATTTTAAAGGATAAATTGATATTTCATTTAGGAAATGGATATTTAAGTAGTTATACCCTATCTATTAAATTTATAAAAAAATTAGTTTGGATTTGAAGTTTTATATAAGATATTGGCATAAAGATTTCATAGCTAATATTTAAAATAAGTATTTTAAAGTATTTGAACTCGACAGCCTTCCAGTGGTAATAAGTAATATCGGGAATCTTATTCCGCGAGTGAAAAGCGATTTGAAATTCGTTTTCAAAGTGATGAAGTGTTAAAAATATATCTAGCGAAGATATTTTGAAAATAAATAACTTGGGGAAAATTATTTGAAATCCAGTAATTGTTGTGAATGTTGATTGATAGTTAATAACTGACTATCAATATTGGCCTTTTAATGGCATTTGAATTTCGATGCGACCGGAAGTCGAATTCCAAAGGGATATTCGAAACCCATATCAAACCTTTATGATTGTGATGGATCTTTTATTTAAAAGATCAAAGTGGAAATTGTTGTGATTTGTTGAAATCTGAATGTAACACTTATTTTAAAAATAAGCGCTCGTTATTCGGATTAGCCGGGAGAGGACTTTGTGTCATAAAATCTATTTCGAATAATGATACGACAAAATGGAGTTGCATTTGAAGATGGTGTTGAAGACCGGGTAATCTCGAAAACGAAAGGATTACCTGTCGAATGTCTCTGCACCGAGTTGCTCCGGTGTAGAGATTTTATCACCCTTTGGGATGGGGATTCCGGACGTGATTAGTGAATATCCGGATTTGCAAGGGCTTCTTTGAAGTGCCTTGGTTCCATTCGATCCCGGAACAGACTTGTATGAATGTATGTCTGACGTTACACTTTGAGATGTAAACCTGGTTTCTATCAAATACATTTCTGTTGGTGGCGGAGAATTTATTCTCTTAGCTTAACTCCCTTCTCTGAGAAGTACGAGCTCAGAGGTTATGTAGTTGATGGTTATTAGTGATACATTCCCAAATTGGTAAAGAGGCATACGAAGTGTTGCTGATCATTTGTTGATCAATACATGACTTTGTGAAATGTGTTGCTTTGTGGACGAAACCTCATCGAGCCTCACAAACCGGTAATGGTCGAAACAGGAAAGATGCGGCAAGGTTTTAGGGGTAGCTCCCCTAGGGTATGTCCATTCCTTCTGCAAAAGGGTGGTGTTAGGTATGGAGCCCTGATATTTAACCTATGTGGTTACAGCAAATACTTTTCTTTGTGGTTGTTTGTGTAGAGGATCCTTGGATAAAGGTCGCAAACGACCGGGGGTGGCATATCTTAGGTTTTACTTCCCGAGAATGGTGTAACCGGCCTTGTGTTGGCAGAGAGTCGGGTAGGTTCTCGGGACGTCCCTCCAGAGGCGTACCCATGTGGCGGTAGGAAGTTACTTTGCCTGACCATTTGTTGGAAATCCAAAGAAACAATACGCGCCCTGTATGGTTTTATTTGTATAACCTGCCATGGAATGTGGCGGTAACCTGCTATTGAACATTGAAGCTATAGTAGGCATACAATAATGGTTGTATGCTGGCTAAGATTAATATTATACTTTCAAAATGTTTTCTGCACTATGCACTAATGATAATATTAAAAAGATTTTGCGTATTAAGCATGTTTGACTATGATAAGGAGAAATCTTCTCTAATTTTGCGTTTGCATTGTGTGTGTGTGGCGGGAGGCCTTATGGTAGTTTCATTTTCAAAAAGCATAACGAATTTATTTTTATGTCCTTTGTGAAAATAACTGTTTTTAAGATCTCACACCAGTCCCATGACTGACCTGGAATTTATTGTTCCCTTTTTAAACTCTGGGTGCCCATAATTTTCCACACGGGCAGCCTAGAGCCAGGTTAGAACAGTTACTCGGGAGCAAAGTCAAGAAGTTGATGTAGAGATCAGGAGTTGGAGCTGAATGGCGAGGCGTATCACTTATATATGTAATATTTCTTTTCCGCTGTTTGTTGTTGTAATACTCTGATGTTGTAATGTGTAAACTGATATAGTGATTTTGTTTAAAGATATTCTTTTATCTATTATATTTATTCCGCTGCGAAATGTGAGATTCTGTTATTGTTTATGTTTCTTCTTCTACCTCTTCCTTCTTTAAACGCGAAGAATCGTACATTTGTTCCACTTTGGGCTGAATTGTTGTGGAATTTTTCCAGCTCAAAGGGGTATGGATTTGCAGGCCTATACAAGTGGTATCAGAGCATTTGGTTAAGCGACAACCTTGGCTCTGTTGGGTGTTACTCATTAGATATAGAGTCAGTAGTACTCTAGAATGAGTTTGAGTGCAATAATAGATATGAGCGTGTATTTATTAGTGAATATAAAATTGTTTTATATTGTGGTGATTGGTTTGTTGAGTGGCATATGGATTCTGGTCGGTATAGTCCGTACAACTCTATCGATAGGGATGTCTAAACACTCGTATAGAACAATTCGACGCGATATTGTTTTAAAATAGGGTGAATGAAATAATTTTACCCAAAACTATTTTCGTAGATAAAGGAAATAATCTTTGTAAATTATTATAGTATATGGTTGCTTGATTTTTAGGAAGTGATAATATTATTATCATTTGAATAGGAAATTGAAATCGTAGCTCAAAAAAAACCGAGAAATAAAATCCATATACAAATGGGAATTATAAATTTAAATGTGATTTATAAATTTGAAACGGAATTCCGTAGAAGTATTTGAAAATGTTTTGAAAAGAATTTGAAAATTTTGGAAATTTGGAAAGATTAAATCCCATTTGATTTTAAAGATGATTTTCAAAGGTTTTGGAAAAATGTTTTAAAGGGATAAAAGCTCTAAACTCTTTTCGGTCACTGGAAAATAACTTCGGTGATGACTGCAGCATCATCGATGTTCATTTTTGAGTTTCCAAGAGAGGAATTGCAGCCAAATTAATTTAAATTGATGTTGTTTGGAAAACTGGGTTTGGTTTTAGAAATTTAAAGGGATAATTTGAATTGATTTCAAAAATGGTTTTAAATTGTTGAAAAGACTCTAGAATCTTATAAAAAAATAGTTATGGAATAAAATTTTAAAGGTGGAAATTAAAATTTGAATGAATGGATAAATTTGCAATTGCAAATAAATGAAAGAGAATTGAATGTTGAAATTCATTTCGAATTTGTAAGTAGAACTGGAGTTGGAATTGAATTTGATTTTGTGATAAACAAAGCGAAGTATTAAAGTGAAATTAATTGAAGAAATGACAAATTAATATGTTTGAAATGAATTGAATTCAATATTTGTAAATGAAAGATAAATTAAATCCATATGGAATTTGAAATCCAGTTTAAATATAAGTGGTTGTAAACCAAATAGTGAATTGAAATTGAATTGTGTTTGGGAATGAACAAAAGAATGAAACCAATTTGAATTGTGTGAAATAAAATGAAGTTATAAATTTAGTTCGAAGTGAACTAAAGATAATAAAGGTAAAAATATTAAAAAAATGGTTTGAGGTAAAATGAATTAGAATTTGTAATAATTAGTAAAAACTAATTTAAAATAGTGAGAGGAATCGAATGTGAATGAACTATAGTTGATAAAATTCAATATTCAGAAGGTAAATTAATCCAAATAAATTGAAAGTGTAAATTGAATTCAAATGAAATTGAAATGCAAGATTGAATGAAAATTAATATATAACTTCAATAGTAAACTAAAAATGGTATAAGAAGTACATATTGAAAATTTTGCAATGAAATGTGCAAAATAATTTTTGAATGTTGAAAATGGACGTTATGGATATCGGGATATACAGGTATGTTAAATACAAAGGATTTGGGATTTGATTTTCGAAGAGTTGCTTGAAAAATGGTATGTATTTACATTTCAGTATGAAATTTGATGATTTTCTTGTCTAGCCACTTGGCCTTTTGTTTTCTTGTGAAACTGAGAGCCTGTGGTGCCATTTTGTAGTTGTACCGAGCTAGCCACGCAAAGGAGACGTTGGCGAAATTTTTCGAAAATTAAGGGAGTTAGAAAAATTTTAAGAAAATTTTGAAAATTTGAAATTTAAATTTGAATGGTTAGGAAAACATTGTTGTTTGGGAACATGAAAGATTTTGAAAAATCAATTGAAATGATAATGGATCTTTAATAGAAAGATTTTTTTTGGAAAGTTGAAACTGTTTGGTTTGGAAAATATTAAACGGGTTAAGGATCATTCTTCCTAACTAGTAATTTCGAGATGAAATTCTTTTAAGGTGGGAAGGATGCGACGACCCGATTTTAACATTTGAAATGGAATATCTAATTGATTCCAAATATTTGGAAGTTAGTTTAACTTGAATTTCAAAATTAACTATGAAATTGGCAATTAAATTATTGAGTTTAATTTATTAATGATGGGTGAAAATTTGAATTTTCAATTTTAAGATGATTAAAAATAATTCAAAGGCTTAGAAAATCTATATTGATAATACTGAAGATAATGGAAGCTTTAGAATTGAATCTGAAAATGTTTTGATCAGTTTTGAAATTTTATAGTTTAAATCGATATATAAAAATAGCCTTCCGAGGCGAAGTCTCGGAATTCGACGAACCAGTTCTATTGGATCCGTGATATTGTATTATTATCAGATTTCAATTTTCGTAGCATTCGGAGTTGTTGTGTGGCCGTACGATAAGAAAACGCGCTAAATTTAAATCGAAAGTGCGATATTTTAACTGGTCGAAAAAAGCTATCTTCTCCATACGATCGAATTAGGACTCGAAACCTTTCCCATTGCGTTCAGAATAGGGATATAACATTCTAAACGCCAAACACCACGCCTCGATAGGAGTTCAGAATTTATAATTTTTTTAAAAAAATGAGATATTTTGATTATAGTATAACGTTTAAAACTTCAAAGTCAAACTCTATTATCTCCTATAATCGGCCTATCTTATACTAGAAGCCACTATTCTCCAATCTCATAAAGCATGATGCCTTATCTCCTTCAATCCGAGAAAATAAATCGTTCGAGAAAAATAAAATCAATGGCCGAAACCAAAAGTTGATTGAAATCCCTTTTTCATTCCAAATCAAATCAGGTTAAGGGCTGAAGCTTGCGATTTGGGTCTGCACCCCCCTTTTTCTTTTCTTCATTTTCAACTCACTATAGTTATCGGCCGCGACTCAGTCGAAAAGGCATCGTCGATGGCAACCTAGTTTTCGTGCGATGAGGTCGTGGTAGCTATTAAGCTATGTCAAGGTGGCGCAATCGCGCGCGTTGTCAGGCGAGTCGAGGTAGCATGGGTAGCTCGCGAAGCTTGGGCTTGTATTTGGGTATGTCGACGTGGAGATACGAGTTGAGGTAGAGGTGGCGTAGGGGTCGGTGAACTCGAGTTCGTCGAAGATGGGAGTATGGGGCTTGGTCGCAAGTGGTGGTCTCGTTTGGAGGTGGTACTCGACGGCAGTAAGGAGGTCAGGCAGTTAAGGTATAATTTCGTGATTAGTTAATTTATAAATTTGGGATGTTAAAAGAATTATTTTTCTTTTCTACAGTAAGGTTTATGACACAATTTTGTTTAAATTTATATACATAGTAAGATTTTTTTTATATCCGTGGTAGGATATAAAATTGTTATATTCAATTCAAAGGTTTATATATGTAAACAGTAAGAAGGTACAATAATATGTATACACTCGCCTGTTTTAAATTGTAGATAAATAGAAGCTTTAAAATGTTTTGATTCAGGAAGAAAGAAAATATTATACGTATATATAGGAAATTAGATAAAACTAAATAAATCTATTAAATGGAAACTTATTGTTCGATTTATTTCGAATATTAATTAAATCATCCGATATTTATACAAGGCCAAAATCGTGGAAAAAACTAGTCAAATTTGGAATGGATTACATGCAAAGAAAAGGTGCGATCTTCTCATTAAATCAAATATTGTTCCGATTTAAATTT
Source organism: Allium cepa (assembly GCA_030765085.1). NCBI lineage: Eukaryota > Viridiplantae > Streptophyta > Magnoliopsida > Asparagales > Amaryllidaceae > Allium > Allium cepa. The sequence continues at coordinate 576,434,479 of CM060943.1, read as the reverse complement.
TGAAAAGTTAGATTTAAAATAGATTGACTGTGTGCTTGGATGATTAATTCATATTAATTTATTCACTACTTGATATTATATATATAGTATAATATAGTATATTGGAGTGATTGATTCACCGCATTATATAGCGGATGAGACCCTACGAGCCGCATAATAGTGGATGATATTATATTTAATCCCATGTACCACGATATTCCACCTCGAAGTGGAATTGGTATTTAATTATTGTACTAACGTCTGTGGATGCAGGGAAACCGGTCGGAGGGATCCAACTGGATTCCTAAAATATTGAATTTGTTCCATATGTTGTGTGTTGATAATCTCTATGTGATTATATTATAATTGAAATCATTGTAGGCTAAAATTTAGCCAAATATATTTTTGGTATCGTACGATACCAGAAATAAATAAAATTGGATTTTCAAATTTAAGTAGAAAATCTATAGTGGAATCCTATTGAATAAAATTCCAAAATATAGGAAAAAGTTTAATAAATGGATTTCAAGTAATAATATTCAAAAGATGAAGAATTTATTCTAAAAATATGAATTTTTAAATAATTTTGGAAAGGATAAAAGAATATATTTTGAAAACAAATTTGAAAATTTATTTGGTGTTAAAAGAATAAATCTTTGGGAAATCCATAGGAAAATTGATTTGGTGTTTGATTTAAAATCGAATTGGTGTTGAAATAAATTCAAAAATCAATTTGGAATTTTATTTGGTGTTTAAAATAAAATTTGGAAATCAATTTGAAAATTGATTTGGTGCTGATAGTGGATATTTGGAAATCTAAGGGAGTTTTGTTTTAAAAATAAACATTGTTATTTTTAAGGTGTGAAAAGAAATTTACAGATTTGGAGTGTAAATTAAAATAAATCGAGAAGATTTATAAATTGACATAAACGGAAAGAAAATTCTTCCTTGGAAAGCCGAATATATTTTAAAGTAGCTTTTGAAATTTAAATTAAAAGTTCTAGAAATTGATTTGGAAGAATATTGTTGGAGAAATTATTTTTGGGATTGTCTTAAACCTCTAAAATAAAGATTTATTTAATTAATTATAGAAGGGATTATTTTAAAGGCTAAATTGATATTTGATTTAGAAAATGAATATTTAAGTAGTTATACCCTATCTATTAAATTTATAAAAAAAATTAATTTGGATTTGAAGTTTTATATAAGATTTTGGCATAAAGATTTCATAGCTAATATTTAAAATAAGTATTTTAAAGTATTTGAACGCGGCAGCCTTTCAGTGGTAATAAATAATATCGAGAATCTTATTCTACAAGTGAAAAGTAATTTGAAATTCGTTTTCAAAGTGATGAAGTGTTAAGAATATATCCTGCGAAGATATTTTGAAAATAAATAACTGGGGAAAAATTATTTGAAATCCAGTAATTGTTGTGAATGTTGATTGATAGTTAAATAACTGACTACCAATATTGGCCTTTTAATGGCATTTGAATTTCGATGCAACTGGGAGTCGAATTCCAAAGGGATATTCGGAACCCACATCGAACCTTTGTGATTGTAATGGATCTTTTATTTAAAAGATCGAAGTGGAAATTGTTGTGATTTGTTGAAATCTGAATGTAACACTTATTTTAAAAATAGGCGGTCGTTATTCGGATTAGCCAGGAGAGGACTTTGTGTCATAAAACCCATTCCGAATAATGATACGACAAATTGGGGTTGCATTTGAAGATGGTGTTGAAGACCGGGTATTCTTGAAAACGAAAGGATTACATGTCGAATGTCCCTGCATCGTGTTGCTCCAGTATAGGGATTTTATCACCCTTTGGGATGGGGATTCCGGATGTGATTAGTGAATATCCGGATTTGCAAGGGCTTTTTTGAAGTGCCTTCGGTTTCGTTCGATCCCGGAACGGACTTGTATGGATGTATGTCTGACATTACACTTTGAGATGTAAAGCTGGTTTCTATCAAATACATTTCTGTTGGTGGTGGAGAACTTATTCTCTTAGCTTAACACCCTTCTCTAAGACGTACGAGCTCAGAGGTTATGTAGTTGATGGTTATTAGTGATACATTCCCAAATAGGTAACGTGGCATACGAAGTATTGCTGATCATTCATTGATCAAAGCATGACTTTGTGAAAAGTGTAGCTTGGTGGACGAAACCTCATCGAGCCTCACAAGCCGGTAATTGTGGAAACAAGAAAGATGTGGCAAGGTTTCGGGGGTAGCTCCCCTAGGGTATGTCCATTCCTTCTGCATAGGGGTGATGTCAGGTATGGAGCCCTGATATTTAACCTATGTGGTTACTGCAAATACTTTTCTTTGCGGTTGTTGGTGTAGAGGATCCTCGGATAAAGGTCGCAAAGGACCAGGGGTGGCATATCTTAGGTTTTACTTCCTGGGAAGGGGGTAACCGGCCTTGTGTTGGCAGAGAGTCGGGTAGGTTCTCGGGACATCCCTCCATGGGCGTACCCATGTGGCAGTAGGTAATTCCTTAGCCCGACCATTTGTTGGAAATCCAAAGAAACAACACGCGCCCTGTACGGCTTTAGTTGTATAACCTGCCATGGAATGTGGTTGTAACCTGCTATTGTACATGGAAGCTATAATAGGCATACAATAATGGTTGTATGCTGGCTAAGATTAATATTATACTTTCAAAATGTTTTCTGCACTATGCACTAATTATAATATTAAAAAGATTTTGCGTATTAAGCATGTTTGACTACCATAAGGAGAAATCTCCTCCAATTCTATGTTTGCAATGTGTGTGTAGCGGTAGGCCTTATGGTAGTTTCATTTTCCAAAAGCATAACAGATTTCTTTTTATATTCTTTGTGAAAATAACTGTTATTAAGATCTCACACTAGTCTCATGACTGACCTGAAGTTTATTGTTCCTTTTCTAAACTCTGGGTACCCATAATTTTCCACACGTGCAGCCACGAGCCAGGTTAGCTGTTACTCGGGAGCAAAGTTAAGAAGTTGCTGTGGAGATCAGGAGTTGGAGCTGGATGGCGAGGCGTATCACTTATATATGTAATATTTCTTTTCCACTGTTTGTTGTTGTAATACTCCGATGTTGTAATGTGTAAACTGATATAGGGATTTTGCTTAAAGATATTCATTTATCTATTATATATATTCCGTTGCGAAATGTGAGATTCTGTTATTGTTTTTGTTTCTTCTTCTACCTCTTCCTTCTTTAAACCCGAAAACTCGTACATTTATTCCAATTTGGACTGAATTGGTGTGGAATTTTGCCAGCTCAAAGCGGTACGGATTTGCGGGCCTTTACAGTATGACTTGAGAATGTATATATAGAATGTGTATTTGTTAATGCTCTATAATATTTACTATTGTGTTGTTTTATCTGTTGAGTGAGTTATGAATTCTTGTCGAGTCATGGGATGCCACGGTTTAGATGGGGGTTTCTAAACACTTAAATAAGAAAAACATATATAGTATTGTTTTAAAATTGGTTAATGAAATAATTTATCTAGGATTATTTTTTAGATATAATGGAATAACTTTATAAACCTATGTATAGTTATTATAGATGTGTTGTATCTTAGAGAATGATAATATTCAATTATTATATTGTTTGATTGGTCATGCTCGCCCAGTAGGAGCATTGGTTATTGTTTGTTGATTAAGTAGTTATGACCGACTAATTTATGGACACTGATTATTGTGGTTGATTAGGGGCAGTTTTATCCTTTTCACTGCATAGGTTACATAGACAATAATTTATGGGAAGATTAAAAATGAATACTTTGTGAATTTAATTTCACATTTCGACTATAAGGCATTCGGTGATAATGTTAGGCCAAAATTTAATTTTAATAAAGGTTGTTTATTTAGTTTAAACAAATTGAAAATGGTTAAATGATTTATATAAAAAGTAAAAATTATCTAAGTATAATTTGTAAACATAATTTATAAATGTTGTTTATAACGAAAAAGGATTTAAACTGAGAATTGAGGACTTATATCCCTGTGTTTTGAAAATTGTTTTTCAAAGTTTATAGAAAAACAATAATAGTATTATTTGAAAATATTTTGAATGGAAATATTTTGAAAATGGATTTTGAAGGAGATAGAAAGCACTGAATTCACTTCGGTCGTTGGAAAATAATTACGATTAGTGACTACAGCATTATTGGTGTTCGTTCTCGAGTTTCTAAGCGAGGGATTACTACCATTGTGTTTTTCCATAGAGTTGCTTGGATAAACAATTTTTTTTTAAATTCCAAATGTATGATTTGGTAAACTAAAGGAGATATGTATATTATTGTTTCAAAATAGTTTGAATAAAACTCGGATGTTTAATTCTGAAGTTTTCAATTAAGTTATTATATGGATGCATGTGTCTAATTTATCAGGGTAGTTTCGCTTTGCATCTCACTTTGATATATAGTTTAGTAGTTTTCATTTATTGAAATGAAATGGAATTTCCAATGTTTTTGGACGGTCGGGACTTTCAAATTTAATATAGAAATTGAGGCTAGATGTTTTTGTCGGAAATATAAGGAAATAAGATTTTTCCACTTGTAATTTGAAAAATAGCATGTTAAACAAATGTTTAAATTTTTTAAGCATCTAGTTAAGTAAAACCAAGCTAATGTTGAATACACTCTTCGGAAATAAAAAAGTATTTTGCAAATATGAGTGTAACAACGCACCCCTGAACAGGCCTAAATTTCGATCCAGAAAAATCCCATTGTAACTTAGAACCATTTTATAGTAAGCTCTTGGTAATAAAAATAAATAACAATATAGAGCCATAACTAAACTTTCAAAACTCACAGCAGATGGAACTACATGTAATAAAAATGTACCCATTTATTTCAAATTCATAACAATGCCAAAATACAAGATACCATCAAACCATAACATAATCCGTTACAACAATAGTCTGAATATATGAGTACATTTGAAAGCAAATAAAAATGGTAAATACTACCGCAAGTCCACCACCTCCATCTCCAAGCGTCACCTTTTTCCACCAATGTCTTCGACCTGTGTTGTGATGAGGAGGGAGTCATAACAACAATGTCTAGTGAATAAAAACCTTAAAGTATTACCTTTTCAGTACTTGGGAAGTATGTCTCAAATAAGAATGTCAACGAAAATACCATTAAACCATTTAATACTTCTTTATAAGGAAAGCAAATTGGTCCAACCACTTAATACCTTCCATTCTAGAAGTAGGTTTCTAGAATCTCATATACCAATCTTATGTCATAAACAACTAACAATGCAAAAGATGGTATCCAAACCACGTAATAACTTTTATTGAAAAATAGGCAGACTTTGATAATTTAATACCTTAATTAATGCAGACCCCATAATCTAATGCCTATTTCCAAAGCATGTTCCTTAATGGTACTATCTATATGACAATATACGAAATCTCTTAGGCCACTTATTACTTCTTTATGGGAAATAGGCAGACTCTGGTCATTTAATACCTTAATTTAAGGTAGACCCCATCATTTAATACCTATTACTAGAAGCGGACCCACTCATTGATACACCACCTAATGTAACCTCCTTGACCATTAAATACTTCATATGAGGAAAAGAGGCGGGCCCTCAACTGACCACCTAATACCGCAAGACCCCAAAGCAGACCCTTCGTCTTATGGCCCATACTCATAATGACGGCTCACATTAGTCCGACTATTCGTAGGAACTGGTAGCCAGATTAGTTGGATAGAATTCCCGTACAGAATTTGGGACTACCCCATGTCATTACAAATATTTATCATAAGAATATCTCACGTCAATCAAAGTGTATACAACTGCTGGCAGCCTCAAAGTGAAGGACAGCCTTATGTTATGTAACTCTATTAACCTCGCATCCTTATAACTTAACCATAAATCAAATACTCTATACGCGCACACACATACACACACGCACACACTCTTCTCACCATTTCATGAATAAGGCATTATTAGGAACCTTCCTAATTATGCCTTAAAGTTGTAATTATGCTCTATAAGAGTTTCCTCTTATTTTCACCTAATAAACAATTACTTTCCTAATGAGGGAAAATAAATGAAAAATATAATTAACTAATTGATTGTGCCATTGATGCAATAATTATATGTCAATTATTCTAATAGAGATAATAAATATTCACCCATAATAAATTCTAAATGCATAGATATTACACCTTAAACTACCGTTAAATGTCAGTTCCTTAATCGAATATTATTATAAGCCCATTTCATTCATATTCTCAAGATTCCAACATATCAAAAGAAGGAATTTCAATATCCAAACAGGGAATAATTACTCATAACCAAAACTATAATAACAAATTTGTAAACAACTTAAAACCTCAATTTATTACATTAATTAAAGGGAATATCCAAAACAAAAGGAATTGCAATCTATATCCCATATTCTATTCAACTCCTACTTTTCACAAAGAAATAGACAAAAACAAAATTTGTGCAAAATAAGCGGTGTAAACTACGAACAAAATTTGTAATCTAAACCCTTATTTAATTTAAGCATCATGAATTTGAATCATAGAGGAAGGAAAAGTGGAATGGAAAATGAAATCATTAAAGTTGATCAACAGAACAAATCCCATCAGGTTACTGTAAATAATCGAGAATCTTTACATAGGACTGACATTTTGAAAGAAAGGGAATTTTGGGGGATTTTTTGTATCATATTGTCGAAATAAAAAAATCCATAAGGAACATTAAATCCAAAAAGGAATACACTAAATAAATACTGAAAAAGAAATACTAAAGTTTCCACTCACTGATTTTGCCTTAGCTTTACTTCAATGGATTTGTAGCCTTTTAATCCTTTCCAGAATCTCTCTCTTTTAATGTATACACACATAATAGGAAAGTGGTATATATATTTATTAGATTCAGAATAGTTGGAGAAGAATAATATAAGAATAAATTAGAGGAAGAAATAAATAAGAAATGGGTTGAATTCTTACCCATCTCTACTAAGAATTTTAATCTTACTAGAGAGTCGACAACGATAGAGTTCCATCGTATTCTCCAAAATAATATGAATAAAAAGGGAAGAAGATAGGATTCTATTTATATGGGTTGAAATACACACAAATCGCTGGATGGAAGTAGATAAGGAACGAACAAATTTGGAGCATTAAAATAATAAGACACCCCTTCAAACCCTAGGAGTCACTGCCAAAATCTAGCACCAACTGGTCGACCGCAGCTATTTAACCATTCAACCGCTAGGGGTCGAATAGTCATGACTAGGGTGTTGACTGAACGTAACTAGGGTGTCAAGTGGTTGATTATTTCTGAAAATATTTGATTCCGTTGCTTTATTAACTAATTTCATTCACCTAATCAAATTTAACGTTAAACATTAATCAAACTTTAATTAATGTTTACTTAGCCTCCAAGCTAATTTTTAAAATTAAAATTCTAAATTTAAATTCTTGTTTAAATATGAATTCAAGCTAAATTAATTTAATCTAAAACTTCAAACGCTTATAACTTCTTCGTTTGAGCTCTAGTTTTAGCATATTATATATAGAAACACATTAGAATTTTGTCACGAATGCGATGGAGTAATCATTCATGGTCAAATTCCAACTTATATAAAATTTCCATATTCTATCTCATCATATTTAATTCAATTTAATCCATTTATTTTTGGTTCATTTTATAGGGTGTTACATTCTTCCCCCTAAAAAGGATTTCGTCACGAAATCTTTAAAGGGGCGAATAACGTTACGGGCAATAACATCCATGCTATACAACCAAGTTATCTACATGAAAATTGTAACGACCCGGAATTTTTATCAATTAAAATTTGAATATTTAATTAATTTTAAATATTAACAAGTGAAATTTATAAGTCGAATAAATTTTATTTCGAATAATTGGATTTAATTGGATAACTAAATCGTTAATTTAATAGTGAAAATATAGGAATAATTAAAAATTGGGTTAAATGTGATTGAAATTGATTTGTAAAATTTTATTTAATCATGTTGGAGTTAGAACAATGTTTTAGAACTTTTAAAATTGAATTAAAAGTTTATTTTTGAAAATTGAATATTTTAATATTTAATCGACTAGTGAAATTAGCCATTTTTCGAACAGTCTCAGAATTGGACGAAACTAGTTCCATTGGATCCGTAATAGTTAGTTATTATCGGATTTCAAATTTCGTAGCAATCGGAGTTTTCGTTTGATCGTAGCAGCTCGAAACGCATCGAAATTGTTTTAATATTAAATTGGCGAGTTAAAATAGTCATTTTTCAAACTGTCTCGGATTTCGATGAAACCAGTTTCATCGGATCCTTAATTTTATATTATTGATTGGTTTCAAATTTCATGTCAATCGGATTTACCGTTTGTCCGGTGCAAGTTAAAACGCCTAGAAAATCGTTTAATCGGTTTAATTTTAAATTGAACGTTTATTGCCATAACTCGCACAGATGACCGAAATAGCTCCCGAAACACGTTCCATTGTGTTCGAAACGCGGGGTAAACCTTAGAAACGCCAACCAGCACGCTTCGTTTGGAGTTCGGAAAATCCGGGATGAATAGTGTCGCGCGAATTTTCTATAAAAGCCCTCCTATTTTCATTATTTTCACAAAATTAAACCCTAGGGTTACAGGCAGCCTCCATTATCATGTATGGCCAGAAAACCCCCATCTTCTCCTTCATTTATCTTCAAATCCATCAATCTATTCAACAAACCTTCAACTACAAAATTTTAGAGCATAATGAGTTCTATAAATCCAACGATCAAGATCAAGTTTCAAGCTACGGATTGATGGCAATTGGAGCTTGAACGGTCGTGGTTCACGCATGAATTCCCAGACCATAGGGAGGCCGAGTTCATCATGGCTTGGGCTGAGTGTTGAGGTGGTGATGAGCGTTCGTTTGGCTGCGGTGTGATGGAGTTTAGTCGAGTGTGGTGGCCGAACTAATAAACCCTAATTTGCTTTGTTTGGGTTCGTGCGCGCGTATATGTGCCCGGAGACGTGCGTGAGTGATGAGGGAGAAGAAGCATATGGACGGGCCTGATGTGGAGATGCAGGATTCAAGGGCTATGATTTCGTGTAGGTTAAAAATTTAAAATAAAGGTTGTAAATTTGTTTATATAAAATCGTGTAAACTTTGAAAAATCATATCTTTTTCATACGAGGTCGAAAACGCGCGAAACCAGTTGCGTTGGAATTGTATGGACGAGTACTATGCTTTGGAGTTGGATTGGATTAGTTTGGAGTTAGTGAGAATTTCGGGTAAAATTAAACGCGCGTTTAATTTTATTCGAAATAAATCGCTAAAACGAAATTGAAATTAAGGTGAGAACTTCTCACTCAATCGAATCAGTTTCGATTTTTATTTTAAATGGTTAGATTTAAAATACTTGAATGCATGTTTGAATGATGACTGTTATCTATTGATTGTTAAAATAGACATTATGCGCCGTTAGTAAGTGGAGGTTATTTATTAAAAACATATACCGCGGATATTTCATAAACAGTAAAATTGGTATTATATATAATAGCAATATATATATATATATTGGCATATGTATATATTGCAGTTATTGATTTTCCACATTTGTATAGCGGATGAGACCCTATCGCGCCGTCTATTAAGCGGATACTATTTTAAATCCCATATACCGCGATAATTTCGTACTGGAACGGAATTGGTATTATGCTAACATCTTTGGATGCAGGAAAACAGGTTGGAGGGATCCAACTGGATTCCTCAACAGTATTTATTTGATTATGGATATTTTGATATTCGTTGATTATCATATCGATATATGATGTCGTTGTTGTCGTGATTGACTATTTGGTGTGTAGCATCATTGGGCCAAATTTTGGGATTTTAAAAAGGATTTTAAAGTGATTTTTGAAAGTATGGGTTTATAAAATATTTTTGGAATCGATCCATTATAAATAAATAAACGTTATAATTTTAATGTTATAAAAATTATGATTTTTGAGAAAAATAGTTAAAAGTTGATTTTTGAAAATATGGGGTTAATGATTTTATAAATGGTTTAAATCGGGATTTTTGAATTTATTACAAAAGGTTTAAAAATAGGATTTATGAAATTTGATTATTTTATAAATCGGAAATGATGAAATTATAAAAGATTTATAAGTTGATAATTTATAAATTAAAATATTTGAATTATAAAACGAGTTTTTATAAGTGTTAGAATGAATTGTGAATGAATTTCATAAATGAATGAAAGTCATAGAATTATAAACGGTGAAGTTATAAATGGAATTTTATAAACAGTAGGTTTATAAAATTTATAAAGTTATAAAAAGAATGGTTTTGGATAAATAATTGAATCTTATAAGTTATAAGATTTATAATTTGGGAAGTTTAAAGGAACGATTTTTGCAAACAAATAAATTATAAGTATTTGACTTATAATATGAATTTTTAGTATATCATTGAGATATGAATTGAGATAGGTTAATAGAGGAATTTATAAAAGGAGTTGATATAAAATAAAAAGAAACAGAATTTATAAACATTGTTTTATAAATTCGCAAACGACTTATTTTGATAAGTAAATTGTTATAACTTATTAATGGAGTTATATTCACGTTTTAGATAGTGAATAATCCTTTAAAATAAATTGAATAGAAATGATGAAATTTGTTAACAAAGTGTATTCACGTTATTGAATAGTGAATGATATGTTAAAGAAAATGTTTTGGATGTGATGTTTTAAATAGAATTAAAACGATCTAACGATGTTTTTAAACGTGTTGAGATTCGAAACCATAGATTTCAACATTCATTGTTGAAATAGACGTTTTTGAGAAATAGAAGGAAATGGTGGACTATAACATTGTTGTTATAGTAAATGATTTCCGAAAGGAAATGTTTTGTATAGTATTGGGATTTATATATCTATTTTAATTTCGAATCCCTATACTAGTGATTTTGGTTATCGTAACGATGTTTTACGCAACATTCGTTTTGGCCCAAATAAATATGTTAAGAGAATGATTTCCTTAAAGAATGAAACATATACTTAATTTCGATTCAAGTATATTGAATATTTTCCAAGTATAGAAAATGAAAAGACTTGTGAATTACTTATAAATAAATAAGTATGGAAATGTTTTCCCAATGTAAAATGAAACGTTTTGAGAATTTATCCTTTTGAAGATAAATTGAAAATGAATAATTGAAACCGTGTATTCATATATATTTTGGAGTATAAATTCACTATGGAATTTATAAATGAAAAGGGAAAAAAATTGGGTTTAAAAATAAATATTGATTTATTTTTGAAGTGTGAAAATTACATATCTTGTAAAGATATTTTGGAAAATAAATAATTTGGAAAATTATTTGGAATCTAGTGATGTTGTGCATATCCATTGATAGTTCAATAACCGATGATCAATATTTACCTTTGAATGGGTATTTGTTGTGATTTGCTGAATTTGAATGCCACACTTATTTTTATATTATTGCGCTCGTTATTCGGATTACCCATTCCGAATAGTGATACGACGTAATGGATAGCATTGATGACCGGTGTTGAAGATCGGATATTTTTGAAAGCGAAAGGACAACTCGTCGAATGTCTTTGCATCGAATGGTCCCCGGCATAGAGACTCCATATGTGATGGGAAGTCCGGTCGTGATTAGTGAATATCTGGATTGCAAGGACTTCTTTGTAAGTGCCTTCAGTTCTGTTCGATCCCGGAACAGACTTGTATGGATAGAATGTCTGACATTACAAATTGAGATATAAAGCCGATTTCTTTCAAATATATTTCTGTTGGTGGCGGAGAATTTATTCTCTTAGCTTAACACCCTTCTCTGAGACGTAGGAGCTCAGAGGTTATGTAGTTGAAGGTTATCAGCGATATATTCCCAATTTGGTAATGTGACATGTTGGGTGTTGCTGTGAAATGATCATTGTGTTGATCATTTGTGATAGGATCATTTATTTGATCGTTTATCTTTGTTATCATTTCTATGATCATTTGTTGACCCAAAGCATGGCTTTTGTATAAAGCGTGGCTTTGTGGACGAGACTTCGTCGAGCCTCACACCCTGAAATGGTCAAAACAGGAAAGATGCGGCAAGGTTATGAGGGGTAGCTCCCTTTAGGGTATGTGCATTTCCTTCTGGAAAAGGGTGGTATCATGGTATGGAGCCCAGATACTTACTCATGTTGAAACACTTTATTTATGATTGTGTGATGTTGGTGACGAGCGCTCGGTTAAAGGTCCCAAAGGACCGGGGGATGGCATACTCGTGTCAGTAGTTACCCAGTTAGGGGTAACCCGGCCTTGTGTTGGCAGAGATCCGGTTTGGTTCTCGGGGACGTCCTTCCAGAGGCGTTCTCATGTGGCAATGGGAAGTTCCTTGGCCTGACCATTTGTTGGAAATCCAAAGAAACAATACGATCCTTGTACGGTTTTAGTTGTATAACCTGCCATGGAATGTGGCGGTAACCTGCTATTGAACATGGTAGCTATAATAGGCATAAGTGCGGAATGTCTATGCTGGATAAGATTTATATTCTACTTTCGAAATATTTTTCCTACACTATGCACTAGTAATAATATCAAATGTTTCTTTTTAATGCGTATGAAGCATCTTTGACTATCATAAGGAGAAATCTCCTCTGATTCTGCGTTTGCATTGTGTGTGTGCGGGAGGCCTTATGGTAGTCTCATTTTTAAAAGCATTTCGAATTGACTTTAAAAATATTCCTCTATTTTGACTTTAAAGATAAATAAACTGTTTTGAGTTCTCACACCAGTCACATGACTGACTCGGAGTTTATTGTTTTCCTTCCTAAACTCTGGGTGCCCACCAATTTCCACACGGGCAGTCAAGAGTTAAGGTTTATCGGGATATTCTGGATATTCAGGAGTTGCAGGAGGCAAGCTGGATGACATGGCGTATTACTAGTATATAGTATTTCTTTTCCGCTGTTTGTTGTTGTTTGTTGTTGTACACTCTGATGTAATGAAATGAAATATAATGTAATGTAATAACTGATATAGTTCTTTGTTTAAAGATTATTCATATATTATATGTTGTTCCGCTGCGATTGTGAGATTCTGTTATTGTTCTGTTGTTTTTCTGTTCCGTCCTATTATTATTTTTCTCTCTATTTCCTATCTTCTTGTCTCTTCTTCTACCTTTCTCTTTTTCTTAAACATTGAGAATTCGTATTTCTGTTCATCTTGAGTTAATCAATGGAGATTAGTGTATATTCAAGGAGTATGGATTTGCGGGTCTTCACAAAAATCTACTCAACCAATACTGCAATGTGTATCGCAGACATACTAAAATGATCTCAATCCTACTGTGTGTGTAATCGTGTCATGAAAGTATGTATGCAAATACCCCAAACATGCGTAATAAATTTTACACGAGTGTAAGATGATTGTGAAAAGGTGTAGCATCCATCTCCTACCATCTAATCTAGCAACCATGATGCATCCAAAACCTTATTTTTGGAGAGGAAATTTTACCGGTGAAATGCTTCGGACAAGTGATCTTCATCTTCTTCTCGGTTTCCCAAGAGCTTTCCGTTGGATTGTCTCCGCATTGTACTTGTACGAGCCTAATAAATTTGTTGTGGTGTCTTCTATTTCCATGATCCACGATGCATGCGGTGGCACAGAGATCATTGGCTCCATCTCTAAATCCCATAACTGATCAGGATCAACTCTAATAGCAGTGTCATGAAGGAATTTCTTAAGGTGAGAAACGTGGAAAACATTGTGGACTTTTGGCAATTGGTTCGAAAACTCCATGCGGTAAGAAAGTTTTCCTATTCCTTCCGAAACTCTGAATGGTCAAAGAAACCTTGGTACCAGCTTTCCAGACTTTTCCGAATCGAACAACCTTTCTAAGAGGAGAGATTTCAACAAACACCATATCTCTAACCTTAAACTCAAGCTCTTCCCTTCTTTTATCCGCAAAAGATTTCTGATGGACTTGTGCTGCCTTTATTCTTTTGCCTGATCAACTATGCTTTTTATACGGTATCACGGATTAAATCAGGTCCGAGCAAAACTTTGTTAGTGGCTTCCCACTAACATCTTGGCGATTTGCATGGCTACGCATAAAGTGCTTCAATAGGGGTCATACCAATCGTCGCTCGATAGCTATTATTATAAACGAACTCAAGCAAAGGTAGATGCTACTCCGAATGTCCTCCAAAATCCAAGACACAAGATCTCAACAAGTCCACCAAAATGCTATTCACCCTTCTTATTTTCCCATAAGTCTATGGGTGATATGAAGTGCTAATGTTCAAAGAAGTTCCTAAAGCTATTTGTAGGCTCCTGAAAAACTCTCTATTGAACAAGGGGTCCCTATCACTAACTATGCTTATAGGAATTCCATTTAGACGAACTACCTCCTCGATATAAATCTGTACGAGAAAAGCAGAAGTTCTATTTCTTCTAATCGGAACAAAATGAGCACTCTAAGTGAGTCTATCCACAACAGGCCAAATAACCTCATTGCCCTTTCGACTTCTCAGCAATCCTTCCATAAAATCCATTGAAATATGTTCTCACTTCCAAGTCTGAATTTGTCAAGGTAATAATAATCTACCGGGATTCCCTTACTCAGCTTTTATTTTTTTCATATGTCAAACACCTAACAATAGATTCAGCAACGCTTCTATCTATTCCATTACCAAAAAAATAATTCTCTTCATATCCTTGTACATCTTACCTCCTCTTGGGTGAATAGTCATTCTTTTGTGGTGACGTTCCATAAGCGCTTCTTTCGACAAATACTTAGCTATTGAAACATAAAGACATCGATCTCTTCTTAAGCATCCCTTCTCATTAACTGAATACCTACTAGCATGGGGAAAATGCTCCTCCGGCCTCACTTTTTTTCCAGAATCTCAATCAACTTCTCATCCTTGATTTGCTCATGTCCTATGCGATCCTTCAAGGCTGGTATAATCTCCATAACTGCTAGAAAGCCATGGATGGGTTCTGTTGACGGTTGGAAGTTATAATTTGAGAGAAAATCCAACTGTATCCATTAATATATAGCACATAGGGTAGTATCCTCCAACTAAGGGCATTGGAGACTACGTTCCCTTTTCCAAGGATATATTGAATACTAAAGTCAAAGGATGCTTCGTACTCCATCCACCTCCCCTACCTAAGACTAGAATCCTTTTAGAAAAGTAGGTATTTGTGACGCCCTACCTCTATACCCACTCTAGCCAAGGACACTACGGGGTAATGCCGTCGACTAGCGCGGAGAATAAGGCTGTTGAGGAGCGACCATCCGTGTAATTGCTTTGTGCGAGCACGGGTATGTCAGGATAGTACAACATGCTGAAATACGACACATCGATACAAACTCAAAACTACTATACAGTGGCTATATATATTCTTCGGAAACAAATATAGAAATAAACATAACACAAATAAGTCACAGATATCCATATCACAAAGGCGGAAAAAATATGAATATAACACATGAAAGTGTACATCAGAGTAGTGGTTAGACAAGATCCACAATGTCACAAAAGAATAGCTACAAGTGCTACACAAAAGAATATGGATACATCAACGAGTCTATATCTCAAATGTATACAACAAAAACTACTAGTCTAAGTACTTAGCCAAAAGTCAGGGTGATAATCCCAGGTGTGAAGTCAAGCAGAAGCACCTATAACATCTAGGTTTGACACGAGTACTATTTAATAAGAAAATAATAAAAGGATCGGTCTAGCTATAAATATCAGATAAAATGATATAGGATAAGAGATATGACATAAACATATGATACCATAAAGCCATACTATGATAAGTATGTAATTGAAAATCAACAAGAGATTAATCAATATCACCAGAATCTTCTCAAAGATCAAAAAGGAATGTCATATTCCTTATTTACCAAATCACCAAACTATAAATATTGACAATAATATCACTGCCAATCACAAAAGTTAATGACACACAAATTCACCAATACACAAAAATTGATAACACATATCAATGAAAATCACGAAAATTGGTGAAACACAAAAATTCCAGAAATCATCAATGGAAATCTAGAAATCACGAAAAAGGGGAGGCCTATCACAAAACGGGAGCATGAAAACTCATCAACACGTGCATCACAAAATGGAACGCTTTTCCATGGAAGCTAACCATTAATTTTGAGCCGAAGCTCCACAAAACGGCCCGAAGACCATGGGTCGCTACCCCACCAATTTGAGCCGAAGCTCCACAGAAACGGGGTTAAGTCTCCCTCGTAGACAAAGAGACATCGCACATTTGCTAGTCTAAATCACAAAAATGATCATCAACGATCATCAAGAAGTGTCAATTACAGTAAGCTAGTAAATATATAAGCTTAGCTTCATGTCCCATAACCACTAGCTTAACTTAAATATTTACGAACAAATTGTAGATTTCCACTAGAAAATTGTCACAAGAGATTCAATCGAACAAGTCCAAGAATTAACCGATGAATAAACGCAAGCATTTCATACCACTTGTTTTACGAGGCCGTTTAATTAGATTTCTCGTACGAGTGAGTTTTGTATATTTTTAAAATGACAAATCAAAAAAATGATCGTAGAAACGATCAATCACAAAAATTCACATACGAAGACGTGAACAAAATCCAAAGAATATGATTCCAAATTCATCAAAGTGGGAATACCCTTGCCACACGACATGGCGCGACCTAGTAGATGAGCGACCTAAGGGATGGTGCGACCCAACAGTGCAAACGACCAAAGTGGTAGCGGCATAAGTGTAGACCGAATGACCTAAGGAATGGTGCGACCCAACACATGGCCGACCTAACGTGCGAACGACCTAAGGAAATGGCCGAACGACCTAACACATGCACGACGTAACGTGCATACGACATAAGGAGATGCGGCCAAGGTAGAGCGGCTTAGGGAAGTGTGCGGCCTAGCAGCTGAGCGAACTAACAAGGTGCGACCCAAAAGTATGGCGCGACCTAATCTATGCACATGCCGAGCGGACTAAGGAGGTCAGCGACCTAAGGGATAAGGGGGCCGAGCGACTTAACAACTTAAGGGGGTGGGCGACCTAACACGAAACGACTTAAGTGGTTTGGATAGGCCGAGTGACGCACGACATAAGTAGCAGGAGAAGGCCGAGCGACCTAAGGCACTAATGGCATAAAGGGCCGAGCGACCTAAGAGTTTGCGGCTTAAACAAGACCAAGTGACCCAATTAGGAGACGACCTAACTTCAGGCCGAGGGAATGGTGCAAGCCGAACGACCTAGGGACGAAACGACCTAATTTACCGCGGCCTATGGAGTGTGCGAGCTAGCGGCAAGCCGAAGGGTTTATATGGTGCAGGCCGAGCGACAGCGACCTATGGGCTACGATCTATGGCCGAGCGACCTAACGAACTATAGTGGAGCGACCTAACTCGAAACGACCTAACTGCGCGCAAGCTAACTGCAGGCCGAGAACCACCATTGTGAAGGCCGAGCAACCTAAGGGTTTTGGAGCTCAAAACTCTCCCAATTTGCACCCGATCGAGCACGGACGCTAGGGGATTATGCCTATAGGCTACCCGGTCGTATTAGCTCCCCGGTGCATCACCAAAAACGTGTTTAACATCAAAAGATTGGATTTTTAAAGATTTGAACCCAAAACGCTAAAAATTGGGATTTTCACCAATTCAATCCAAATCAATAGAAAATGCACATGAATAAGTGTTAGGAATTCATACCCAACAATCAAAGATAGTTATAGACATAGATGTGAGATAAAAATCTCACCTTTACACAAAATTAATGAAGAAGAAGCTTGAAAGCAAGGAAGAATCAATGGCATCTCTTTGAATTTGGAGTTGGATGTTGGATTAGCATATGAACTTGAGTTTGGAGTTTTAATTTCTCATTCCTTCCTTCATTTTTGATAAAGCTTAAGTGTTAGGAAATGAAAGTAAGATTATGAAGAGAAGGGGGTTGAGCTAGAGTTAATAGATTAGGCTAATGGGCTAAACCAAACCCAAAGCCCAAAGTGGAAAAGTAGCAAAATCAACCTACTCCAAACATATCAAAGCTTATACTCAAAAAGGTTGCAAACGGCATTTTGGACCCAATGGAAGTGGTTTCGAGTCCTAATTCGACTGTATGCAAAAAGTAACTTTTCGGACTAAAATCCGACTAACGATAAAATATTAAAATCGTAAAATATATGGGTTGTTACAGACTCCCCTCCTTAAAGAAATTGCGTCCCCGCGATATTTAAGAAGAAAATATATATAGTAACAACCATAAAAGCATATACAACACAAAAGAAATTTGAAATAAGAAGTTCACCTCAAAAAGCACGGGAAAGTAAGTCCGGATGTGTTCGCTCGATGAACTCTCTAGATTCCCAAGAGCAGTCCTTAGGATTTGAGGACCACTGGACATTAACAAGCGGAACATCTTTATTTCGTAGGCGCTTGACCTCCGAAGCAATAATACGGATAAGACGTTGCTCATAAGTTAAATTAGGCGAAACTTCAATTTCTTCCACAACACCGCGCTCAAGAATAGAATCGAACTCTCGAAGGCATTTCCGTAATTGAGAAACATGAAACACGTCATGAATAGCAGAAAACTGAGCCGGTAATAAAAGGCGATAAGCCATGGAACCAATTCGTTCGGTGATAGGAAATGGCCTAATATATCAAGGCGCTAATTTTTCCGATTGACTGATACGTACAACACCCTTTATAGGTAAAACACGAATAAACACATGATCTCCCATAGAAAATTCTAATTTCCTTCTTCGGTTATTGGCATAGTATTTTTGTCTACTCTGGGCATCTTTCATCCTATGACGAATAAGGTCAATCTTTTCTGTGGAATCACGAATAAAATCTGGACCAAAAACCAGCTTCTCACCGACCTCAAGCCAACAAGAAGGAGATCGGCATGGCCTTCCCTTTCTTATTGGGATAAGGACCTTTGAACTTGTTAGGCCTTTTCTTGTTGTTGAAGTTTGGTTTGGCACCCACCGCTTCAACCTCACTCTCCCTATCTGCCTCTTCAAGTCGAAGAGCGATATCAATGAGTTGATCAAAAGAAACTTCTAACTTTAGAAGTAATGGCTTCTTGAGATTTTTATTCAAGCCATAAACAAATATTTGGTTCTTCTTCAATGGGGTGTTTATGTATTCGACCACGTATTTAGAAAGTGACTCAAAGGATGCGACGTAGTCTGTCACGGAAGATTCACCTTGAACAAGGTCTATGAAACGACGAGCTAAAGTCACCTTCTCAGCTTCTGGCACAAATTTTAATTCGAATCGTTCTCATAATTTCTCCCAAGTAAGATCCGCTTCATTTATTTCAGAAATCAGAAGCTCGTACTAGTCTAACGCTCTTTCTTGGAGCATATAGAGGCCACTTGAACACGGTGAAGATCAATAAGATTCACGCGAGAAAAGATTCGATCGCACGATCTGAGCCAAGCTGGACTTCGATAATGGTTTCATAACCTTTGAATGGCTTTCCACCCAAATTGGTATAATCGCTGCACAAACGTGCAAATCCAGACCTAGGGTGAGTAGACTCTGGATTAGATCCGACTGCTTGGGCATTCCTTACAAGATCAAGGAGCTGCTGGGCAGACATAAATACTTCATATTAGGGAGTAGCACGAGATTGACTGGCGCTGGGACGGCCAGGTCTAACCATTTCTCTTCCTTAAGAAGAAAGAAGGAAGAAGAAAAAGGTTATTCACCAAATGAATATCAAGCAATCTTGATAAATAAACATGGAATCATAGAGAAAATAGGATGAATCGGTACGAAGACTCGAATTAAATCCTAAAGCACAATTCCTAAGATGGACTTAGGATGATGATCCTTGCTAGATGATTCTACATTGTTCCGAAGTTTGGCTCCGATACCAAGCTGTGACGCCCCACCTCTATACCCACTCTAGCCAAGGACACTACTGGGTAATGTCGTCGACTAGCGTGGAGAATAAGGTTGTTGAGGAGCGACCATCCGTGTAATTGCTTTGTGCGAGCACCGGTATGTCAGGATAGTACAACATGTGGAAATCTGACACATCGATACAAACTCAAAACTGCTACACAGTGGCTATATATATTCTTCGAAAACAAATATAGAAATAAACATAACACAAATCAGTCACAGATATCCATATCACAAAGGCGGAAAAATATATGAATATAACACATGAAAGTGTACATCAGAGTAGTGGTCAGACAAGATCTGCAATGTCACAAAAGAATAGCTACAAGTGCTACACAAAAGAATATGGATACAGCAACGAGTCTATATCTCAAATGTATACAACAAAAACTACTAATCTAAGTAGTTAGCCAAAAGTCATGGTGAAAATCCCAGGTGTGAAGTCAAGCCGAAGCACCTGTAACATCTCGGTCTGACCCGAGTATTATTAAATAAGAAAATAATAAACGGATCAGTCTAGCTATAAATATCAGATAAAATGATATAGGATAAGAGATATGACATAAACATATGATAACCATAAAGCCATACTGTGATAAGTATGTAACTGAAAATCAACAAGAGAGTAATCAATATCACCAGAATCTTCTCAAAGATCAAAAAGGAATGTCATACTCCTTATTTACCAAATCACCAAACTATAAATATTGACAATAATATCATGCCAATCACAAAAGTTAATGACACACAAATTCACCAATACACAAAAATTGATAACATATATCAATGAAAATCATGAAAATTGGTGAAACACAAAAATTCCAGAAATCATCAATGGAAATCCAGAAATCACAAAAAGGGGGAGGCCTATCACAAAACGGGAGCATGAAAACTCACCAACACATGCATCACAAAATGAAACGCTATTCCATGGTAGCTAACCATTAATTTTGAGCCGAAGCTCCATAAAATGGTCTGAAGACCATGGGTCGCTGCCCCACCAATTTGAGCCGAAGCTCCACAGAAACGGGGTTTAGTCTCCCTCGTAGACAAAGAGACATTGCACATTTGCTAGTCTAAATCACAAAAATGATCATCAACGATCATCAAGAAGTTTCAATTACAGTAAGCTAGTGAATATATAAGCTTAGCTTTATGTCCCCTAACCACTAGCTTAACTTAAATATTTACGAACAAATTGTAGATTTCCACTAGAAAATTGTCACAAGAGATTCAATCGAACAAGTCCAAGAATTAACCGACGAAGTAAACGAAAGCATTTCATACCACTTGTTTTACGAAGCCGTTTAATTAGATTTCTCGTATGAGTGAGGTTTGTATATTTTTAAAATGACAAATCACAAAAATGATCGTAGAAACGATCAATCGCAAAAATTCACATACGAAGACGTGAATAAAATCCAAAGAATACGATTCGAAATTCATCAAAGTGGGAATACCCTTGCCACACGACACGGCGTGACCTAGTAGATGAGCAACCTAAGGGATGGTGCGACCCAACAGTGCAAACGACCAAAGTGGTAGCGGCATAAGTGTAGACCGAACGACCTAAGGAATGGTGCAACCCAACACATGGCCGACCTAACGTGCGAATGACCTAAGGAAATGGCCGAACGACCTAACACATGCATGACCTAACGTGCACAAGACCTAAGGAGATGCGGCCAAGGTAGAGCGGCTTAGGGAAGTGGTGCGACCTAGCAGCTGAGCGACCCAAAAGTATGGCGCGACCTAACCAATGCACATGCCGAGCGGCCTAAGGAGGTCAGCGACCTAGGGGATAAGGGGGCCGAGCGACTTAACAACTTAAGGGGGTGGGCGACCTAACACGAAATGACTTAAGTGGTTTGGATAGGCCGAGTGACGCGCGACCTAAGTAGCAGGGGAAGGCCGAGCGACCTAAGGCACTAACGGCATAAAGGGTCGAGCGACCTAAGAGTTTGCGGCTTAAACAAGACCAAGCGACCCAATTAGGAGATGACCTAACTTCATGCCGAGGGAATGGTGCAAGCCGAACGACCTAGGGACGAAACGACCTAATTTGCCGCGACCTATGGAGTGTGCGAGCTAGCGGCAAGCCGAGGGGTTTATATGGTGCAGGCTGAGCGACAGTGACCTATGGGCTACGATCTAAGGCCGAGCGACCTATAGTGGAGCGACCTAACTCGAAACGACCTAACTGCGCACGAGCTAACTGCAGGCCGAGAACCACCATTGTGCAGGCCGAGCGACCTAAGGGTTTTGGAGCTCAAAACTCTCCCAATTTGCAACCGATCAAGCATGGACGCTAAGGGATTATGCCTATAGGCTACCCGGTCGTATTGGCTCCCCGGTGCATCACCAAAAACATGTTCAAACATCAAAATATTGGATTTTTAAAGATTTGAACCCAAAACGCTAAAAATTGGGATTTTCACCAATTCAATCCAAATCAATAGCAAATGCACATGACTAAGTGTTAGGAATTCATACCCAACAATCAAAGATAGTTATAGACATAGATATGAGATAAAAATCTCACCTTTACAAAAAATTAATGAAGAAGAAGCTTGAAAGCAAGGAAGAATCAATGGCTTCTCTTTGAATTTGGAGTTGGATGTTGGATTAGCAAATGAACTTGAGTTTGGAGTTTTAATTTCTCATTCCTTCCTTAATTTTTGATGAAGCTTGAGTGTTAGGAAATGAAAGTAAGATTATGAAGAGAAGGGGGTTGAGCTAGAGTTAATAGATTACGCTAATGGGCTAAACCAAACCCAAAGCCCAAAGTGGAAAAGTAGCAAAATCAACCTACTCCAAACATATCAAAGCTTATACTCAAAAAGGTTGCAAACGACATTTTGGACCCAATGGAAGTGGTTCATAGTCCTAGTTCGACCGTATGCAAAAAGTAACTTTTTGGACTAAAATCCGACTAACGATAAAATATTTAAATAAAATAGTTAAATATTAAAATCGTAAAATATGCGGGTTGTTACAATATTTGAGTGATTTATGATCGGTGAATAACACAAATATTTCCCCTAAAAGATAATGCCTCTACATCTTTAAGAAAAATATAATGGCTGCCAATCCTTAATCTTGCACTAGATACCTCTTTTCATGGTCCTTCAGTTGTCTACTAACATAGGCAACTACTTTTCCTACTGGCATAAGAACCGCCCCTAATCCTATGCCACATGCATCTATGAAAACCATAAATAACTTGGTTCTATGTGCAATAGCGAGCATAGGTGCATTAGTCAATGAGTCTTTAAGCTTCTAAAATGACTTGGTGCATCTATCATCCCAAACAAAAACTAGTTTTTTCTTAGTCAATTGGATTAAAGGTGCTGCTATTTTTGCAAAGTTCTTGATAAACTTCCTATAGTAGCCTATCATGCCTAAAAACTCCTAACCTCCAATGCATTACTAAGAGTCTTCCATCCTTTGATAGCTTCCACTTTAGCAGGGTCCACAGCCAATCCTTATTCCAAAACAATATGCCCAAGGAACCAAACTTCATATTTCCAAAAGTGGCATTTATAAAACTTGGCTTTGAGTTGGTTCCTTCTCAAGGTCTCCAATACCTCCCTATGGTGGTCCTTATACTCCTTCTTTCCTTTGAGAAAACCAAGATATCATCAACAAGCACCACGACAAATTCATTAAGTTTCCTTCTAAATACTCCACTCATTAAATCAACAAAGTACATTGGGGGCGTTCGTCGATCTAAAAGGCATTATTTCCCACTCCTAAAGCCCACCTGGTGTATGGAATGCGGTATTCGGCTTGCTTAACTCTGCAATCCTTAACTGATGGAATGCCGTTGCTAAGTCTAATTGGAAAAAAATTTAAGCTCATGCAAATTAGTCATACAAGTCATCTATTCTAGGTAATGAGTAGCTTTTCTTCCTTGTCAACTTGTTCGACTCTCTATAATCGACACAAAGTCTCAAAGAACCATGTACCTTAGTAGCAAAAACAACAGAGGCTTCCCATTCAGAAGTACTCCTATGAATAAGTCCTTTCTTCAATAGCCTGGAGATTTGTTTATCCAATTCCCTTTTTCTTTGAGGGCCATATGTCACAAAGATAGAGGAACGAGCCTTGCATCCTTCTCCCAATCAATTCAGAACTCAATCTTCTTATGGGTTGGGAGACGCGAGGCCTCCTCGAAGATATCAAGAAATTCGCAGACTATGGGTACGGATGATGGCTCTCTAACATCAAGATAGACTTAGTGAGTTTAAATGGCTTGGCTTAACTAATTCTTTGGGTGTATAAATAACTTCTAGATCACAACCTCCACAACTCCTTGATTGTATTACCCTCTTATCACAATCAAGAATGGCTCCATAACATGACAGCGAATCCATATCCAAGATAACCCCATACCCCTTGAAATTTAGAACATACACAGTTCATATGAAAGCAACGTCACATATGTCTAACACTAGGTATTTGCAAATCGAAGAGATAGGTCGAACCCCTGATAAAATTAGAAACCTCTTTTGGGCTATTGACCATCTAGGTTTGATGGCTAAGGAGATTTACTAAATTCCTAAATGTAATGGAATGTGATGCCCCTGAATCAAATAAGGTATGAATGACCACCCCAAGAATAAGTTTTATACTTTCTAAGGTTGTTTTCCTTGGTCTCTTGGTGGCTTACTAACAATAGGGAGGACTCTAGTAACGTAGGCATGTCCACTTGATCCTTCCCTAGCCATCTTGGGACACTAATTCTTGTAATGCCCTTCCACATGGCAGTTAAAGCACCTCCCTTTAAAGTCATCCTTCATTAGACTCACCCTACAATATTTAGCTTCCTGACTTCTTCTTTTAGCATTTCTTACACACCTTCTCATCCTTCTTAAACTTCCACTTCGACTTCTTATTGGCCCAAAAGCTCCCCTTCGTGGACCCTCCTTGCTTTTGGATTGGTGCAAGCTTCTCCTTTTCTAGTCTAATATCTTCCTCATTGGCCACATGTAGCATTGTCATTTCTATCAACATCTCATAGGTGGCCCCAATAGGTACTTGGGTCAAGAACATTTCTCGTAGCAAGGAACGTAAGCCCTTAATGAGCTTCATGGCCTTTTTCATAAGTGTGTCTATTATATTCCTCTTGAATTTAGCCAATTCGGTAAAATTAGCTATGTACTCCTTAAGAGCAGAAACTCCTTATCTCAGCTGAATGAACTTCTCCATTTGTAAGCTTACCTCTGCTCTAGACATGAGCCTCATATCAAATCTGTCCCTGAAATCGTCCCAAGATAATATCCTTGCTATTATCCTTCTTAACTGATCATCCCAATCGAGCTCTTTAAATATTTTCTCACAGTTACTCTCCCAAGATTTAGCTTCCAAATATCCTTCAGTTCCATAGTATGGTTTCCATCGCATATTGAGAAAGTCCTAACACATCTTGGAAAAATCAGCATAATGAGGTACTACATTGGCAGGAGAGGCGACAAGTGTCACCGATATAGTTGGATGATATGGATCTGTTCGACAGTCCTAAGATATTGTTTAAACCATTCGGGCATTCCATGAATGGGTGGCCTTCTACAGGTAGGATTTCCTTCATCGGAAGAAGATTGATTATCAGCGATATCAACTATCTATAGGTTAAACCTTTTAGTGACGATTCCCTAAGATAGTATTTATATGGTGAAAGAAAAGGGTTGCCTAGTGAATATGCGTATGTTCTAGAAAATATGATGTGTGTGTGTGTGTGTAGAATTTTGAATTTTTTTTAAAAACCATTTTCACTATAAAAAATACATCTCTCATAAAATTAGTTTCTCCGTGTTGATTTGGTATCCATGACTCTGATACCAAATGTAACAACCCATTCAGAAACAGACCTGAATTTCGATGCAGAAAAGGCCCACCGAAACTTAGATCCATTCTAAGGTAAGCTATTGGTAGTAAAAGGAAATAACATTACAGAGCCATAACTAAAATTTTAGAGCTTATAGCGGTTGGAATAAAATATAATAGTAAAATGTATCCATTTACTTCAAATTCATAACATGTCAAAATACAAGATACCATCAAAACATAACATAATCCATTACAACAATAGTCTAAAAACATGGGTACTTACAAAGGAAATAAAAATGGTAAATACCACTGCATGTCCACCACCTTCGTCTTTAAGCATCACATTTTTCCATCAATGTCTTTAACCTTTGTTGTAATGAGGAGGAGTCAGAGCAACAATGTCTGGTGAATAAAAACCTTAAGTCTTACCTTTTCAGTACTTAGGAAATATATCTCAAAATAAGAATATGTCTATGAAAATAAAACATTAAACCATGTAAGGCTTCTTTATAAAGAAAGGAGGCGAGTGCAACCACTTAATACCTTCCATTCCAAATGCAAGTATCTAGAATCCCATATACCAATCATACGTCATAAACCGCTAACAATGGAAGAGAGAGTACACAAGCCACTTAATACCTTTTGTTGGAAAATAAGAAGACTCTGGTCATTTAATATCTTAATTAAGGCGGACCCCATAATCTAATACCTATTTCCAAGGCGCACTACTCAATGGTACAACTGACAGCACATGGAACCGTTTAGGCCAATTAATACTTCCTTGTGGAATATAGGCTAACTCTGGTCATTTGATACCTTAATTAAGGCACACCACATCATTTAATACCTATTTCTAGAAGTAGACCCCCTCATTGGGATACCACCTAACATAAACCTTCTCCATTTAATACTTCATCCAAGAAAAGAGGCGGGCTCTCAAACAATGACTTAATACCTCAAGACCTCAAAACAAGCCCTTCTTCTTATGGCCCATACTCATAGTGATGTCTCACATTAGTCCGATTAATCATAGGAGACGGTAGCCAAGTTAGCTAGGCAGATTTCTCCTACAAATTTGGGACTAACCTCGCATCATTACAAATATTTATAATAAGGATATCTCACATCAAACAAAGTGTACACAACTATTGGCAGCCTCAAAGTGAAGGACATACTTCCGTCATGTACTATTAACCTCATATCCTTATGACTTAGCCATAAATCAAATATCCTCCATATATATACGCACTCATCTCACCGTTTCATAAATTAGGCCGTATAAGGAACCTTCCTTACTACGCCTTAAAATAGTAATTAGGCTATATAAGAGTTTCCTCTTATTTTCACCTAATAATCAATTACACTCCTGGTGGGGGAAAACGAATGAAAATAATAATTACCTAATTGACTATGCCATGTATGCAATTATTATACGCTAATAGAGATAGTAAATATTCATGCTTAATAAATTCTAAATGCATGGATTTTACACCCTAGACTAGCGTTAAATATCAATTCCCTAACCAAATATTATCACAAACCCTTTTTCTTCAAAATCCCAAGAATCCAACATATATATAATGACCCAAAAATTTAGTTATTTTGAAATTGTAATATTTAATTGATTTTAAGTACTTAAAAAGTTAATTTTTAACTTGAATTTCAAATATAACCATTTATGTGATAATTCAGTTATTAGATCTAATAATTGAAAATTGGTTAAAATATTGAATCTAGTGTTTTAGGCTTGATAAAAAAATTTAAAAGGCATATAAAATTTATATTTATAATAATGAAGATAATAGAACTTTTTAAATTTAATTTAAAAGTGATTGTTCAGTTTTAAAAATATATCATTCAAATTGACATTTAAAAATAGCCTTCCGGGGCACAATCTTGGATTTTAACGAAACCAGTTCCATTAGATCTGTAATAGTGTATTATTATCGAATTTCAAATTTTGAAACATTTAGAGTTATCGTTTTGTCTCGGGATAGAAACGCGTTGAAATTTATATCGAAAATTCAACATAAAAATTGAGTACAAAAAGCTATCTTCTCCATACCGTCGAATTAGGACTCGAAACTTTTTCCATTTTGTTCAAACTAGAGGTAAAATATTTTGAACTCCTAGTGGCATGTCTCGATAGGGGTTTGAGATTTTGAGTTGCGTAATTGAGATGGTTTGAGAATTAATATATATATATATATATATATATATATATATATATATATATTTGATTGATTGACTATATTCACATCAACTTGCTTTCTGTCTTTCTTAGGCACCCTATGATGTGATAACATGTCGTGTAAGATACATTTCCCTCTTTTCTCCTTTTTAAAAAAACAAGCAACACACAGACGGATGTAGGGGTTAATCGAATTCAGACGGAAGTAGAACGTTTCAGTAACGACAGAAATTTCGGTGAGTTAATCTCACTCAAGTTTGGATTACTACAATTAATTTTAAATAGTTAAAATTAACTAATGGTTGATTGGTTGAATTTGATAATTTTTATCGGTTGAATGTGATATTATATGTAGTGGCACACATATTGGAGTGATTGATGTTCATGCATATATATGTAGCGGATGAGACCTAATGCGCCTTACATAATAAAGGATCACCCTATGTACCATGTTATCCCCCTCAAAGTGGGATTGGTATTTTTATATTCGGTTAACATTTGCGGATATAGGGAAACAGGTTAGAGGGATCCAACTGGATTCCTCAAAAATGTTGAATTTAATTTCATATATATTGATATACGGACTATTTAAATAATCTATGGTAGATTATAGTATGACTCGAATCTATTGGATGCTATGGTATTACTGGTTTATTTTGGTATTTTTAAAATATACCATAAATATGTGTTTTGATTTGGAAGGAACACAAAAAGAAAATTGGAAGTAAAATTTATATGTTGAATTTGGATTTAATAAAAGAAGGAATTTTGGGTAAAATAAATAGTTGATTTCTACTTTGTACTTAATAATTTTGGAATATGGAAAAAGAGGTTTTGAAATAATGTAAATAAAAGGACTTTAAATAATAAAAACCTAAGTGATATTTATAAATCAAGATTGAAAATAGTTTGGGAAAATAAAAAGCAAACTTGAAAATAAAATATGAAATTGTTATACTAGATTTTAAATAAGACTTTAAATTACAAAAAGGAAGTGAAAATTGAATTTAGTTGGGTTTTGGAATATAGTTGGGATATTTTAATAAATTGATTTTAAAATGAAATTTAATTTAGGATATCGATTTGCAATGGATTAAGTATTGTAGAACCGTTATAAAAAGGAAATGAGACTATGGAATTTATAAACAGTGTTTGTAAATAAAGCGAAGTGTTTATAAGTAGGTAAATTAAAATTATAAATTCATGGTGAGGATTTATAAGGAGATGGGTAAATTGGGTTAAAAATAAATGGTAGATTTATTTTAGAATTGTGAAAGGGAATTTAAGAAATTGGGACGTAAATCAAATTGGGAATAAATCGCGAGAGATTTATAAATATTAGACTGGTTATAGTGGAATTGGAAAATATTTTTTTTGAGAAGTTAAGTTTATTATAAAAAGGAGGATTTTAAATTATTACTAGGTATTTTTATTTTGTTTTTAAGGATATTTTAAAAAATTAATTATGTAATTATTTCAAATTGTTTTAACTATATTTAATTATTACTTAAGTTAGTTTATTTTAAGTCAATTATCATTTAAGAATTAATTAGCCTTATTATTTTAAAAGGATAAATTATTCAATATTAATATTTTATATTATAACCTTTATTTAAAAAGTATTTGCCTAAATTTAAGCTTGGAAAATTATTATAGTTTCTTTATAAATATTATTTTGAGGAAATTATTGAATGAAGTTTTCGAAAAGTAATGGTATGCTTTCATAGCGTAATCGGAGGCAGTGAGTGCCGGTAGTTAATATTTGGATTTCTCTGGGATAGAGATGTAACCATTGAGCTATGAATCCATGATTGATACCGTAGTGGTACTTTACATAATATTTTAGAAAGGTTTTCAAATATTTTTGAAAAGGATAGTTTGTGAATATACTAAATTCAACAAGATAAGTACGTGAATTTTGATTAGAGATTTAATTTATTAAGATTAAATTAAAAGAGATTTAGTGTTTTCAGTGGAAAAGAAAATATTTGGTTGAATGATTTTTTATTTGATAGTAAATTAACCAACTATCAAATCTACACCCAAAATATAACTTTGGTAATATCTTGGAGAAACATGGAAATTATGTGGTACGGTTACCATTCGAGGTGCTATATTATATGTATAAATTCATTTCGTTCTTTTAGGATGTTTATAAGGAAATCCATCCATTAACGGTAAGGAGGTGATCTCCGATCTTATTTTTGTCTGTTTATTTCCGAAAGAACCGAGGTTGAGTTTAGCGGAAATATCGAACGTTGTTTCGAAGAGACCGTGATTGGATAATTTATCCAAAAACCACTTCGATCTAACGAGTATGATTTCGAAGGGAAAACAAGAGCATGGAGTCGAAGATGGAGCAGTGAAGTACAAGGGTTGATTGCTACTAGTCCTGAGGATGGTTCTAAAATGGATGTAGCAGTAATAGTGCCTTCGGTTCCGTTCAAACATAGAACGGACTTGTATGGATTAATGCTATCGGTACATCGTCGTTGGAGGACAATGAACATTCTTAGTGAAATTTCCTTAAAAAGGTAATCGCACCCTCTAGCCTCATCAAACAGGAATGACTGAAAAGCAAGGGAGATGCGGCAAGGCTAAGTGGGACGCATCCAATTAGGGCATGATTATCACCTTTCTAGATACCCTCAGATATTACTACTACTATGTATGAAAGGAGCTCAAAAAAGGGTGGGAATACCCAGGGTAATAGCATATTCAGTCTATCTAGGTTAGGGATAGTCCGGTCTTGTGTTGCAGGGGATCCCAGCATGGTCCTTGGTACATTTTTCTAGACGAGTACTATGAAAGGTGATACCCCAATGCCTAGTCATTCGTATGTAATCCATTCTCCAATACATGCCCTTTACGGTTTTGATTGTAGAACTAGTATGCTGGAATTTAATCAATGTAACAATTTTAGCTATTTAAATAAGTACTTGCACTTAGACACTATTATAATATCAGAGGATTTGGTATGAAATGTTTTGGTTATCATAAGGTAAAAACCATCGTGTTTATGTATGGCGTGATCTTACGAGATACCTTTGATTTTCAAAGGATTTTGATAACTTTAATAATTCAAATTGAGTATGTTTTTATCACGCTAGTTTTTCAGATTAACTCTGGTGTTATTTTAATATAGTGCTTGGGTCAAACCTAGTATTACAAATACAGGATAGGATGCTCAGGAGACAAGCTGGAAGACGAAGATGTATCACACATACTTGATTTTTATTCCGTTATGTGTTGTAGACTGTATATTCAGCATTTGTGAGGATAAGTTATTATAACTATAATGACCAGTTAATATTAATTGTTTTAATAATGTTAATAATTGAAATCTTTTGAAATTTCAAATGATGAAATTTGGAAATAAAAATTTGATATTTGAAATATGTCTACTTTAACATAGAAAATGGTAAATTTTCATCTGATGATACGGAAGTTTATTTTATTGTGTAATTTTATTTAAATTTTTATCAGTTACTATTTGATGAAAATAAATATTTTTGAAACCTGAATATTTTTATATAACAAATTTGTAAATCACCTTCTGAGTGTGATGTCATATTTCATTTCGTTAAATTTGAATTGATATTGCTTCGTTTATCTTTTTTTTGGGTTTTAGCATTTTCGGTGCCGAATATCAACTTTTGATAGGATGATCGTACCACTGATATATGTATACTGTTTTTATCGTCTCGTCGTTGTTATGTCCATAGTATATCCAATTGTCAACTTCAAAGTCCGGGAAACGGAGAAATCTACGGAGACGATTTTCGTATTTGTTTCGCAATTTGGCTTTTGTGTTTCCCGTGACCATTCATTTCTGACCCTGTATAAACCAACAGCCTTCTGTCATTATTATTCCCAACCATTCATCTTATGACTTTTACATTTCCCATAGTTCCAATTTATTTTATAACTGGTTCGTTTAATTTTTTATTTCTTTCTGTCGTTTCACTTCTTTGGTTGACTGTTGTTCGTATTTTTTTCTAAAACCATACTCTGCTTGCCCCTTTAACCTGTTCATTTCCAATAGCTTGCTCATCATTTTCTTCCCACCAGCATGTCCAATTCCCTGAAACCAAGCCTTCTTCTCCACTTTCCCTCCTCCCGTCGGCCTAGCAGCACCTAATCAGCTCCCATCCTTCCATATCTTCCTCCTCCAAACCAGCAATGCCTCAACTCTCCCTTTCCCTTCGCCTCACTTTCCTACCATAGCCCGCAACCACCTCATGGCTCTCTCCCTCCCTCTCACTCGAACCCAACTCATCACCCATGGCACGAGCCTCGGCCACCCAAGCCTCCCATCTGGCCTCCATTCCTCCTCCTCCTATGTTCGGCCGAGCGCATCCCTTCCTTTCCATCAGCTTTATATATGGTATATATCATATTTATGTTTATAGTTTTAAGATTTTTTGTTATATAATAATATATTAAGTTATGTAAAAAAAATTGTTCGTATACATATAGGTTATGTTAATATTTTGTAACGACCCGCCTTTTTGGACAGTTTAAACCGATGATCAAATACACATGTCGATTCCAAACCATTAAAAAGGGCAGATGGTTATTGGGTAAATAAGAAAAGAAAAGAAAGAGAAATAAAGGAAATGAAGCAACACAGAATCTCGCAGCGGAACGATAAAATATAATAGTCAAATAAACAGTTCATGAAGCTGTTTACAATACTTTGACAATTATTTATACAACATTTATCAAAGTTATACATATACAACAGAACAATAAAATAATGCAGCAGACAACATGATGCAAAGATAATAATAGTAATAGTATACCAAATCTTCGTCTTCGTCCTCCAGAATAGATCTTCAATAAGCTAAAAAACTCAGGTCTGACCCGAGCGTAATGAAAAGACAAAACACTCGAGTCAGGACTAAAATATCCTCATGTAAGTTAAATCAATCGTAAATAAACATGAGTGTAACGGCGTCAAAGATGTTTACGGGTTTTGACATCTCCTATCCAGTGTCAACGTGCGTGCAATAACTTAAGAGATGTTACGGGATTTTCCATCTCTTAAGGATCCGTTAAACTATCTACTATGTAGTAATGTACGCTAAGTAGATAATGCCCATCAGTAATATAAAGTATCAAAATAGCGTTAAGGCGTTACCATAATCCCCCTTAACACATTTTTATAATGCCATAGTCTATACAGCACCGTAAGCCCCACCGTA
The DNA here is from genome assembly GCA_030765085.1 of Allium cepa. Taxonomy (NCBI): domain Eukaryota; kingdom Viridiplantae; phylum Streptophyta; class Magnoliopsida; order Asparagales; family Amaryllidaceae; genus Allium; species Allium cepa. The sequence goes on along the minus strand of CM060943.1, from coordinate 576,401,310 downwards.
AACTGGTGGTTATCAGAGGGTACCCCATAGGTATAACACAAAACATAACGTAGTGGTCGCGAATAGGATAATCAGTATGACAACATACATGAGGCGATACCAACTAGGATACTAGTAGTTGCGTGATCCGGACTGATGTTGAGCATAGCCAGCAGCTACCCCAACACCGCGAAAAAACACTCCCAAATCAAGGGGTGCACCCAAATCAAGGGGTGCACCCAAATCGAATCACAAATGTAATAGATATGGTATCGAAGAAGTGTGTCCGCTAGAGGTGGCGAACCTCAATGGCCCGGCGCGGCTCCTGTTTTAGTCATGTCAGGGGTTATCCAATAATCGTTCTCTTTCTTCAGTCAACGCGTTCACCAAACCATCTACTTCATTCTGGATCAACACTCCGCGTATACAAGTTATTAAAGTGGTTTTCGGTATTGACAGAGAGTATGTCCATATCCGATCCCGGTCTCTTTAATAACTACGTATTATTACACCGATGGCTCTTTTACATTTCAAATCTATTCATAATTGATATCAAAATATCATATTCGCTTCAAAAATCAAATCCCTTTCAAATATCATCATAGCTATTCAAAATGTAAGATTCCGTTTCAAAATTCATTTTCGCCTCAATATCTCATTTTGATTTCCAAATCATTTCGAAATTCAATTTAGGTTGCACTTCATTTAACCCAATTCATATTTAAATTCAAGATTTAAACATAACATTTCACCTTATTAACCAGCTTGGAATTTTAGAAAATATTTTAAGTAGTTTAAAAGTAGTTTAAATAATTAAAATAGTTAAAAATACTTAAAATCGTTAAAATGGATTTAAAATAGATAAATTAGTTCAAATAATTTAAATTGGGTAAAGTAGATTAAAAATAGATTAAAATAGTTTAAGTATTCAAAATGGTTTATATAACAGAGTAATTTGGAAAACAAATTAAACAGCTTCAAAACCAATCCGTTTCAATTATAACTTCCCAATTCAAATAAATTTCAATTTCCAATTTACCAATTCAATTTCGATTTCAATTCAAATCAATGTCAACTTTGACTTCAAATTTATTCAATTTTACATTCACCTTTAACTTATTCAATTCCAATGTATATCGATTTTTAGCTTGATTTTTCAAAATATCAATTTTTAACACTTAACAAAATTTTCCTTCAATATTCAAATTTAAATCCCACTTACAAATATGATTCAATTTCAAGCTCAATTTCAAATATCATTTTAGATCGCTTTTACTTAGTAATATTCAAAGCTCGAATTAAGGTTCAATCTTTTAAAATGAATACATTTTCAAAATTCAATCATAACCAAATTTTAAATTTTAAATTTCAAGTCTCAACTTAAATCATTTAACAACTTCTTTTAACCAAAATCTACTTCAACATTCCAAACTCAATTTTTCGATAAATTCGATTTCTATAAATTGATTTCTATTTATAACTTTTATATCAAAACATTTAACTAAATTTCAAATCGACGATTTTAAAAAATTATTAATTTAGCCAATTCGATGTCCGTATATAATTTTCTATCCTATGGCCAAGTGATTATTTATTTCAATTAAATGTCAGGGATGAATATATATTACTTAAATCAAATCACAGTTTCATATGTATGCATAACAGGATATATATAAGCAAATAAACCTCCAAACATTTAAATATCAACCAATAGCATCCATCGAAATACATCATCCGATAGACAATACAATTCATGGCAATTTCATAGTTATCAATGTCGGGAAATTTAATCGCAATTCAATTTCAATTTCAGTTTAACTGTCAAATTTAATTTTCAACGATTAATTCGAATGACAATCTATATGACAATTAAATTCTATCAAACAATGACAAATAAAATTATATCACTTTATAATATCAAATTTAACTAGCATAAAGATATTCAGTACATTGTGAGCGTTATAAAACACTCACCTTGATTTTACGATTTTAAATCAAATCGAACGACGTTCGAGTTAACTCAAAATTTTCTCTAGCTCCAAACAACTCCAATCCAATTCCATAGCGTAGTGCTCGTCCATACGATCCCAACGCACTTCGTCTCATTAGTTTTCGATCTCGCAGCAAAAAGTTATGTTATTTCAAAGGTACAAGAATTATAATATAAATAAATTAACAATTTTCTTTTATTTTTTCATAATCTAATCACAACCGTTGATTTCCATCCTCCACCCATCAGGCCGCACCCCCCTTCTTCCTCACGTTCACGTTTCTTGCCCCAGGAACACACGCGACTAGGAACCCATCCAAGCCAAACTAGGGCTCCAACTCGCGGCCACCACGAGTGTCTAGAAGTCGATCAGAGAGTGACATATCGAAGATTGCCTCGAAGGGCACCACCGCCCAGCAACCGGCCAAGCTCGGCCCCCCTAGCATCTCAAAATACGTGCGCAACCGCAGGCCTTTGGACGAGATTTGCCGTTGATTCAAAGCTTCAAACACGATCATAACCGTTGAGATTAAAGATCTTGACGTGCTCTACGACTTTCATGTTGAAGATTTCTCATAATAACGCATGGATTTGAAGAGATTAAAGAATAAAGATGCGAAATTTCTATCCTTCGATGAAGATAGTGGCGGCCGGCCATTTTCTAGGGTTAGGTTTATAAATAAAAAAGAAACTAATGAAGTGCTTTTATAGAAAAACGACGAACACTATTCAACCCGGGTTTTCCGAAGTCCAATTTACGTGCGATAACCAGCGTTTCTAGGGTTTATCCCACGTTCCGGACACAATGGAACAGGCTTCGGAAGCTAATTCGATCGTATGCGTGAGTTACAGCGATAAACGATCAATTTAAATTAAATCGATTTAAACTAATTACTAGGCGTTTTTGTTTTCCCCGGACAAACGGTAAATCCGATTGACACGATATTTGAAATATTACAATAATATCACATTACGGATCCGATGAAACTGGTTTCGTCAAAATTCGAGACAGTTTGAAAAATGGCTCTTTTAACTCGCCAAATTAATATTAAAACAATTTCGATGCGTTTCGAGCTGCCACGGTCAAACGAAAACTCCGATTGCTACGAAAATTGAAATCCGATAACAAAAAACTATTACGGATCCAATGGAACTAGTTTCGTCCGATTCTAAGACTGTTCGAAAATTGGCTATTTTTCAGTCGATAATTAAATATTAAAATATTCAATTTTCACAAATTTACTTTTAATTCAATTTTAAAAGTTCTACAACATCATTCTTACTTTAATATGATAAAATAAAATTTTACCAATCATTTTTAATCATATTAAACCCGTTATTCAATTATCCAATAATTTCCAATTTTAAAATCTTATTAACTCTATTATAATCCCAGTATAACGTATATTCACTTTGGAAACCAATTTGAATCATATTAAATCAAATTTCAATTATTCACTCTATTTTCATATATTAAATTTCAATATCAAATTGATCATATCAAATTCGGAATTTAATTATTCAAACATCTGTAATATTAAATTTAAACAATTTGATTATTCTTAAATCACTATCTTTTGACATATTCAAAATGAACTTAAAAATTTAACTTTTGAAACGAATTAAAATTATAGAACAACTATTTCCATTCTACGGTTATTCAATTCCCATTATTAAATTATTCAATAATTTCCAAATATCAAATTTAAACAATTTAATTATCCGATATTTGACGGATTTCAATATTGGATTTTTTTCAAATAAAAATTTCATTATCAGTCGATTTACTATATTACATCAAATGAATTCCACGTTATTATTTGACTACAGTTAGAGATAATGCACTCAACTAATATATAAACTTTCATTTCAATTGCAATTGGTTCACAAATTCAATTCGACTAACTACATGAATAGGTAACTTAAATAATTATCACCGTTAACTTTTAGTTACTTATACGTTTATTATTTACAAACAAGCGTCACAATTACTTATACAATACAAATTCATTCAATTACCCTTGACTACATATTATTTCAATTGGTTTGGGATTTCATTCATTTCATAAATAATTAACTTAGATAAAATTTGTTGCATTTCATTCTAGTTATTATTATTCCAAACGACTTAAATTTTTTTTCCTAGCAATAAATCACGAAATCTCATTAAATTTAGCTATTTTAATTATCGAAAATTTACGGGTCATTACACTCTCCCCCACTCAAAACTTTTCGTCCCCGAAAAGGAAAAAGAAGGGAAAAGGAACTAAGTATAGAATTTAACATTAGATATATTTTATTCAAAGTTACCAACCTATAAAACAATGAAATTCCATTTATAAAGTCATAACTATGCTTCCACTAAGTTACTCCGAACGGCTTTCTAACTTTAAAAGTTAGTTATCAAAACAAGTTATAAATTTTTTTTCTTTTTAAACTTGAAAAATTTTCTAACACCCGGCTTTGCGGAAAATTTCGGCAGAGTCTCCTTTGCGTGGCTCGATCGGAAAAAAAAAATGACAGTATATATATCACAAATATACATCTCATCAAGTGATGAGGTATCCCGCAGGGAAAAAGTGTAAAAGTACGGTATGTAATCCGAGATATGTACCTCATATATTATTAGCGAGCATATACGGCTAATATAACGCGAAAGCGAGCTCCAAATGCGAAGCAAGCGCAATCCGCACCTACAAAACACTCAACAAACCATGAGAAACATGCATATATGAAAATAATATCAATATACATCATATAGAAACATAACAACTACATATGCCAACATAGCAAATGCAACAAAACAACAAATGCAACCATCAATCAACTATCATCCAATTATCATCCAACAAATCCATAACCAATCGATATAAATTCACTTCTCATTAATATTTATTGACTTGGTTTCAATTTTAATCACAGTTGATTCATTAACGTTGGATTTTTACTAACATTCATTCTCAATTCAATTAGTTAACATTCACTAATTTATATTTACATTAGTTCACTACCCATTTGAATCAAATTAAGTTCTATTTAAATTCATTTAACTTCCAATTTGATTTCATTGATTTATAGCTTTCAATTTCATTAACACTTACTGAATTATATACAATCAACTAACAATCATATAACAACCAAATCATACCTAACATAACCAAATTATTAATTTTACATTCAATTTGGTTTATTCTTTCAATTCTAATTGATTCTTAGCCATACCAAATTCTTTTGTTTACATTTACTTCACATCCAGCTTCAGTTAATAACCAATTTATTTGCGGAACATTTTATTAATGCAAAACATTTTATTAATCATCACTTTAATTCATAGTCATTCCATAAAAGTCTAACTTCTTATATGTGACTTTTCTTAGTTTATAGTTATCTCAAAAGTTGCAAATTTATCTTCACATATTTGGTATCTTAAAATTTTCAATATTAACTTTTAATTTAGTCCGTAAGCCGTACATATATCATTCGTGAGCAATATCAATCTAATCGCTTATTCGATCACACAATTTCACTTCCAAACAAGTATCGTTCACACGACTCTCTAGTGCGGACTCATATTTGGTTCCTTGATTGGAAACTGTTACTCTCCTTGCATAGCCATATACTATGATAGAGAATTCCAGAATCAAATTAAAAATCCATATCCAGGGTTCAGCGTCGAAAATCGAGTGAAAAATCCTAACTTGGATCGATATAAATCATCTCGAAATTTTGTGCTCGAATTTGGATCAAATCGTTATGCGAATAAAATAATATACGTACAATCTCACGTATTACCTTCCAATGGATTTCTATCCAATTTATCTATATTAAATTATTTTATTGACTTTCATTTTATTTACAATTAATTATTCACAATCCATTATTTAGTTAATATATCTATTTCTTTACATAGCATACTCTTCAACATTATCTTTTCTTAAACATCATATCAAAGAATTTGTTTACTCAAGTTCATTTTAAACAGTCTATATAATTTAATTAAATTCAATTTCATTTTCCAATTGATTCTTAGCTATAAGAAATTCCTTTGTTTACATTTATTGCATTTTCATAATTTCAGTTAATTACGAATTCATTTGTGAAACATTTTATTAACCGGCACTTTAGTTTACTAATCATCCTATAAAAGTCTAACCTCTCATAAATGACTTTTCTTAGTTTACAGTTATCTTAAAGGTTACAAATTCAAAAAAAAATTCAATCCTTTTGCAATTTTATATTTATTTTCTATAACCAATTTACAAAGATATAATACGATTCATTTATCTTCTTTCTTAAGTTCACTTACTTGTTCCATTTATCCTTTCATCATTTCATGCTATATTTAAGTATATAACATTTTTATCACAACCAAATTTTCCATTCATATATATTTTAATTCCTTTTGAGTTTTCCTTACTTGTATACTTCAATTATTTTCAGGTTCTGTTTATTTGTACAACATCTCATTACATATCCAAAACATCATTTTAACTTCTTAATATTTGGTAAGTCATATTATATGTTATTAGAATGCAAATTTGGTACTATACAAATTTATAGAATTTCATTTTACTAATTTAAATGTTCACAATTTAATTGTTTAAATCCTCTTTACCTTTCAACTTTAAAGTTTTCCCAACTATAGCTTAGATATCTTAATCCTCTTATTTTATAAATTCTGGTTATTCACATTTCATTCAAATTATTTGAAAATTATTAATTAACAGAACTTAGAATTTTAAATGCCCGGTTCTTTCCAAATCGTTTGAAATAAACGTATATACTTATATCATTTTAAATATATCAAATCATACCTTTGGGTTTTAAACTAAAACCCATTTACCCAAAATAATTTAGAAGAAAAGCAAAGCTTCTTAGAAGTCTTCCGCACTTTGAGACTCGAAAATGAACGTCGATAATGCTGCGCAGTCATCACCGAAATTATTTTCCAGTGACATAAGAGAGGAGTACTGAATTCATTCTTTCCTTTAAAAATCCTTTCAAAATATTTCCTATAAATATTTTCCAACTAATATCACAATATATTTTCTTTAGGGCTTTGAAACCCATTTTAAAAATCCCCGGGTCTTGAATTCAATATTTTCCAATTTAAATTTGTTTTAATTTATAAGTCACCTTTATAAATATTCTTATAGGATTTTCTTTCTTAAAACATTCCACAAGTTGTTTTATTATTGTTTATTTTTCAATAAACCTTATTTATTAAAACACAATATCCAATTAATAATAACACTCAATATTATCGTTTCCAACAACCAAATAAGCTAGATAGATCACAATAATTTTTTTGAAAATAAATTCTTTATATAAACAATATAATTAGGGCAAAATTATTTCATTTACCCAATTTCAAAACAATACTATGTCGAATTGTTCTGTTTAAGTGTTTAGAGATCCCTATCCACGACGTTAATTACTCGTATTGACCAGAATCCATAAGCCACTCAACAAATCAACCGACACAATAAAACATTTATATCACTAACAAATACGCTCTCTTATATATATACACTCAACGACTCATCATAGGGTATAACTACCCTATTTATAAAGAGTCAGACCCCACAAAGCTAAGGTTATCGCTAAACCAAAGATCTGATACCAACTGTAACGACCCGCCTTTTTGGACAGTTAAACCGAGGATCAAATACACATGTCGATTCCAAACCATTAAAAAGGGCAGATGGTTATTGGGTAAATAAGAAAAGAAAAGAAAAAGAAATAAAGGAAATGAAGCAACACAGAATCACGCAGCGGAACGATAAAATATAATAGTCAAATAAACAGTTCATGAAGCTGTTTACTATACTTCGACAATTATTTATACAACACTTATCAGAGTTATACATATACAACAGAACAATAAAATAATGCAGCAGACAACATGATGCAAAGATAATAATAGTAATAGTATACCAAATCTTCGTCTTTGTCCTCCAGAATAGATCTTCAATAAGCTGAAAAACTCAGGTCTGACCTCTGCGTAATGAAAAGACAAAACACTCGAGTCAGGACTAAAATATCCTCATGTAAGTTAAATCAATCGCAAATAAACATGAGTGTAACGGCATCAGAGATGTTTACGGGGTTTGACATCTCCTATCCAGTGTCAACGTGCGTGCAATAACTTAAGAGATGTTACGGGATTTTCCATCTCTTAAGGATCCGTTAAACTATCTACTATGTAGTAATGTACGCTAAGTAGATAATGCCTATCAGTGATATAAAGTATCAAAATAGCGTTAAGGTGTTACCATAATCCCCCTTAACACATTTTTATAATGCCATAGTCTATACAGCACCGTAAGCCCCACCGTAAACTGGTGGTTATCAGAGGGTGCCCCATAGGTATAACACAAAACATAACGTAGTGGTCGCGAATAGGATAATCAGTATGACAAGGTACATGAGGCGATACCAACTAGGATACTAGTAGTTGCGTGATCCGAACTGATGTTGAGCATAGCCAGCAGCTACCACAACACCGCGAAACAACACTCCCAAATCAAGGGTTGCACCCAAATTGAATCACAAATGTAATAGATATGGTATCGAAGAATTGTGTCCGCTAGAGGTGGCGAACCTCAATGGCTCGGTGCGGCTCCTGTTTTAGTCATGTCAGGGGTCATCCAATAATCGTTCTCTTTCTGCAGTCAACGCGTTCACCAAACCATCCACTTCATTCTGGATCAACACTCCGCGTATACAAGTTATTAAAGTGGTTTTCGGTATCGACAGAGAGTATGTCCATATCCGATCCCGGTCTCTTTAATAACTACGTATTATTACACCGATGGCACTTTTACATTTCAAATCGATTCATAATTGATATCAAAATATCATATTCGATTCAAAAATCAAATCCCTTTCAAATATCATCATAGCTATTCAAAATGTAAGATTCCGTTTCAAAAATCATTTTCGCCTCAATATCTCGTTTTGATTTCCGAATCATTTAGAAATTCAATTTAGGTTGCACTTCATTTAACCCAATTCATATTTAAATTCAAGATTTAAACATAACATTCCACCTTATTAACCAGCTTGGAATTTTAGAAAATATTTTAAGTAGTTTAAAAGTAGTTTAAATAATTAAAATAGTTAAAATACTTAAAATCTTTAAAATGGATTTAAAATAGATAAATTAGTTTAAATAATTTAAATTGGGTTAAGTAGATTAAAAATAGATTAAAATAGTTTAAGTATTCAAAATGGTTTATATAACAGAGTAATTTGGAAAACAAATTAAACAGCTTCAAAACCAATCCGTTTCAATTATAACTTCCGAATTCAAATAAATTTCAGTTTCCAATTTACCGATTCAATTTCGATTTCAATTCAAATCAATGTCAACTTTGACTTCCAATTTATTCAATTTTACATTCACCTTTAACTTATTCAATTCCAATGTATATCGATTTTTAGCTTGATTTTTCAAAATATCAATTTTTAACACTTAACAAAATTTTCCATCAATATTCAAATTTAAATCCCACTTACAAATATGATTCAATTTCAAGCTCCATTTCAAATATCATTTTATATCGCTTTTACTTAGTAATATTCAAAGCTCGAATTAAGGTTCAATCTTTTAAAACGAATACATTTTCAAAATTCAATCATAACCCAATTTTAAATTTCAAGTCTCAACTTAAATCATTTAACAACTTCTTTTAACCAAAATCTATTTCAACATTCCAAACTCAATTTTTCGATAAATTCGATTTCTATAAATTTATTTCTATTTATAACTTTTATATCAAAACATTTAACTAAATTTCAAATCGACGATTTTAAAAAATTATTAATTTAGCCAATTCGGTGTCCGTATATAATTTTCTATCCTATGACCAAGTGATTATTTATTTCAATTAAATGTCAGGGATGAATATATATTACTGAAATCAAATCACAGTTTCATATGTATGCATAACAGGATATATATAAGAAAATAAACATCCAAACATTTAAATATCAACCAATAGCATCCATCGAAATACATCACCCGATAGACAATACAATTCATGGCAATTTCATAGTTATCAATGTCGGGAAATTTAATCGTAATTCAATTTCAATTTCGATTTAACTGTCAAATTTAATTTTCAACGATTAATTTGAATGACAATCTATATGACAATTAAATTCTATCAATGAAAAATAAAATTCATATCACTTCATAATATCAAATTTAACTAGCATAAAGATATTCAGTACGTTGTGAGCGTTATAAAACACTCACCTTGATTTTACGATTTTAAATCAAATCGAAAGACGTTCGATTTAACTCAAAAATTTCTCTAACTCCAAACGACTCCAATCCAATTTCATAGCATAGTGCTCGTCCATTTGATCGCAACGCACTTCGTCTCATCAGTTTTCGATCTCGCAGCAAAAAGTTATGTTATTTCAAAGATACACGAATTATAATATAAATAAATTAACAATTTTCTTTTATTTTTTTCATAACCTAATCACAACCGTTGATTTCCATCCTCCACCCATCAGGCCGAACCCCCCTTCTTCCTCACATTCACGTTTCTGCTCCAACAACACACGCGACTAGGAACCCATCCAAGCCAAACTAGGGCTCCAACTCGTGGCCACCACGAGTGTCTAGAAGTCGATCAGAGAGTGACATATCGAAGCTCGCCTCGAAGGGCACCACCGCCCAGCAACCGGCCAAGGACGGCCTCCCCTAGCATCTCAAAATACGTGCGCAACCGCAGGCCTTTGGACGAGATTTGCCGTTGATTCAAAGCTCCAAACACGATCGTAACCGTTGAGATTAAAGATCTTGACGTGCTCTACGACTTTCATGTTGAAGATTTCTCATAATAACGCATGGATTTGAAGAGATTAAAGAAGAAAGATGCGAAATTTCTGGCCTTCGATGAAGATAGTGGCGGCCTGCTATTTTCTAGGGTTAGGTTTATAAAAAAAAAAGAAACTAATGAAGTGCTTTTATAGAAAAACGACGAACACTATTCAACCCGGGTTTTCCGAACTTCGATTTACGCGTGGTAACCGGCGTTTCTAGGGTTTATCCCGCGTTCCGGGCACAATGGAATAGGTTTCGAAAGCTAATTCGATCGTATGCGTGAGTTACAACGATAAACGATCAATTTAAATTAAATCGATTTAAACTAATTTCTAGGCGTTTTTGTTTACCCCGGACAAACAGTAAATCCGATTGACACGAAATTTGAAATCTTACAATAATATCACATTACGGATCCGATGAAATTAGTTTTTTCGTCGAAATCCAAGATAGTTTGAAAAATGGCTATTTTAACTCGCCAAATTAATATTAAAACAATTTCGATGCGTTTCGAGCTGCCACGGTCAAACGAAAACTCCGATTGCTACGAAAATTGAAATCCGATAATAACAAACTATTACGGATCCAACGGAACTAGTTTCGTCCGATTCTGAGACTGTTTGAAAATTGGCTATTTTTCAGTCGATAATTAAATATTAAAATATTCAATTTTCACAAATTTACTTTTAATTCAATTTTAAAAGTTCTACAACATCATTCTTACTTTAATATGATAAAATAAAATTTTACAAATCATTTTTAATCATATTAAACCCGTTATTCAATTATCCAATAATTTCCAATTTTAAAATCTTATTAACTCTATTATAATCCCAATATAACTTATATTCACTTTGGAAACCAAATCTGAATCATATTAAATCAAATTTCAATTATTCACTCTATTTTCATATATTAAATTTCAATATCAGATTGATCATATCAAATTCGGAATTTAATTATTCAAACATCTGTAATATTAAATTTAAACAATTTGATTATTCTTAAATCACTATCTTTTGAGATATTCAAAACGAACTTAAAAATTAACTTTTGAAATGAATTAAAATTATAGAACAACTATTTCCATTCTACGGTTATTCAATTCCCATTATTAAATTATTCAATAATTTCCAAATATCAAATTTAAACAATTTAATTGTTCGATATTTGATAGATTTCAATATTGGATTTTTTTCAAATAAAAATTTCGTTATCAGTCGATTTACAATATTACATCAAATGAATTCCACGTTATTATTTAACTACAGTTAGAGATAATGCACTCAACTAATATATAAACTTTCATTTCAATTGCAATTGGTTCACAAATTCAATTCGACTAACTACATGAATAGGTAACTTAAATAATTATCACCGTTAACTTTTAATTACTTATAAGTTTATTATTTACAAACAAGCGTCACAATTACCTATACAATACAAATTCATTCAATTACCCTTGATTACATATAAGTTCAATTGGTTTGGGATTTCATTCATTTCATAAATAATTAACTTAGATAAAATTTGTTGCATTTCATTCTAGTCTCATTAAATTTAGCTATTTTAATTATCGAAAATTTACGGGTCGTTACATATTTGGAAGTATTATATATTTTCTTGAATGTGAGAGTATTCGAACAATGCATGTGCTACGCAAATATATATATATATATATATATATATATATATATATATATATATGTTGATCGAAACTTGTTTACATTGTTAAGCACATATATTTTGTTTATAGAATCCTAGTTTTTATCCGTTATATACATTAACACGTGCATGCTTTGGTGGCTGAAGCTACGTATTGCATATATATTAGTTTATATATATTATGTTTGTTGTATGTATAATTTACATCAGTGTACACCAATTTATATCTAATATATGTGAGCATATATATATATATGAAGTTATGTATGATTTTTTTAAATTTAATATATGTCAGTTATAACAGTGTTGATATATTAATGTTTAAAATGTGTGTGTGTGTATATATATCTGTTTTGAAAATAATGATTCATAGCCTGAAACATATAATTTTTTATAAGTTTATGTTCATTTGCATACTAGCATTTGCTGTTGTATATAATTGATTATAGTATGTATACTTTAAATGGAAATATATTACTTTAAGAAATTAATTTGCGTGTAGTACATATATATTTTAGGTTGTGCAAATATTGACTTTTTTATATATATTGTTTGAGGTATAATGTGTGTGTAAATTTAAATATATATATATATATGTGTGTGTGTTTATATATATTAATTTATATATACAAGTATACATTAGTTTGGTTTTCAAATTTATATATGGAGACTTTGTTTTTATGTGTTTGAATTAAATATTAATTTGAAAATATATGTTTAAATTAATTATTGGATATATATATATAACATAAAGTTTTTTCATCGATCTCTTTCCCATCCCGACTTACCATCTCATCATCGATTTATCGCAGCAATTGCTAGCTTGTCGCTATTCCGTGTGCGTATCTATGTCCATGTCATCTTCTTGTTTCTCTAACCTCGAAAGTTGAGCAATCAGCCATGATAAACATTCTAATATTTATTAAATTTGATTTCACTTAAAATGAAAACTGAAATATGTTGTTGCTAGTTATTTAATTATTGTATGACATGCTATTATCTGTAACTATTCAACCGTAACATCTGACACCATGATCTGTTATTTATATTATGATTTAGTTTGTTTCTGACGATATATGCCTGTCATTGATATGTTATATCATATTCCTAACCGTTCTCACTCAACAAGTTCCCTGTTAGTATGGAATTCCCTATGGATTGAAATGATACGTACCCGAATAATCTTGTAGAATAGGAGAAAATCATTATGGTTTAAAATGATAAACCCAAGCGATTTTGATTGAACTGAATTTTGAGATTGCGGGTTGAAATGATATATACCCATAGATATTTAAATCATGGATTGAAATGATAAATACCCATATCACTTGACCATATGATAGAAAATTATATACAGACTCTGTCGGCCTATATATATATATATATATATATATATATATATATTGTGTGTGTGTGTTTTGAAAATGATTTCCAGGATTTTGAAAGGAAATATATTTGGTTTTTAACAAATATTGATTTTTAAAATATAATATATAAATGTTATTTCTATATACGTCTAAAAGTTTAGATTTTTAAAATTATATGTTTTGGAAATTTAGAAATTATAAGTTAGTTTCTAAATTATAATTTTAAGGTTTTCATATAATTTTAGTATTTTTAAATATATAAAATAAGTAATAAAAATTAAATTTAATAATAAGATTTTATTTAATAAATTTTAATTTAATTAGTATATCAGAAAAATGTTGTCAAGGACAAAATTTCTCAACATTTTAGCCTCAAAGACAGACCTTCGGTATTTTAGCCTGAAGGACAACTTTCTTTAGGTATCAATTTTTAGTTATTGATAGCAGCTTTTAGGTATCGGTTTGTCGTTATCGGTAGCAGTTTTTAGGTATCAGTTTTTAGTTCGGTAGTAGTTTTGAAAGAATTTTTATCATTATGAATAATTTTGGAAGAATGTTTGTCCATATGGATAATTTTTAGGAGAATATTTGTCTTTGTGGTTAAAATATTAAGGTCATGTCCTTGAGGCTAAAAATAAACAAATTTTTGTCATTTAAATTAATTCCCCCTTAGTGTATAATATGTTTAAGTACTTTTTTAAAATTATATTTTAAAAATAGATTTTACAACAATTTTAATGAATTTAAGTTGGGAAGTGTAACAACCCGCATGTTTGTCAATTTTTATATTGAAATATTTTATCGATGCTCGGAATTTAATCCGAAAAGCTACTTTTTGCATACGGTCGAATTAGGACTCGGGACCACTCCCATTGAGTTTAAAATGCCATTTGCGACCTTTTGAGTATAAGCTTCGATATGTTTGGAGTAAGTTGATTTTTGCTACCTTTTCACTTTGGGTTTGGGTTTGGGTTCAGCCTTATGTTTAACTTATACTCAAATCTGAACCACTCCTCCCCATTCACCCTCACTTCCTTCTCTTTTCAGTTCTAAAGCATCAATGGTGGGAGAGATGGGAAATTAAAACTCCAAAACCCTAGTTTCCATTAGCAAATCCATCTTCTTGCTCCAAACTCAAGTGAACCTATTGATAAGCCTTCTCTTCTTCTTCTCCAACTCATTCTCTCTTTCATTTCAGAAAATTCCTAAACCTAATTTAGGAAATGTTTCTCTTTTAAACTTAGATTGAAGCTTCTTGAGTTGTTATTGAAGAGGAATTGATCTTAGCTTGTTTTTAAAGCTTCGCCTTCATAGATTTGGGTTCAAAAGTGAGATTTTTATCTCACATCTATGCTTATATTTATCTTCGATTGTTAGGTATGAATTCCTAACACTTATTCGTGTGCAATTGCTTTTGGTTTGGATTGATTTGGTGAATATTCCAATTTTTAGTGTTTTGGGTTCAAACCCTTAAAAATCATAGCTTTGATGTTCAAATGCATTTTTGGTGATGCATCGAGGAGCCAATAGGATCGGGTAGCCGTTGGGCATAATTCCCTATCGTCCGTGCTCGTTCGGTTGCGAATTGGTGGAGTTTGCACATCAATTAAATGGGTTTCAATTTGCAGAAAATCAAGGTCGGCCGACCGAACCCCTGGGCCGGTCGACCGACCTGCTACTAAGGTGCATAGGCACCTTTCTGTCTCTGGTCCGGTCGACTGGCTACAAGGCTCCGCCGACCGACCTGCTTCCCGAGACTTTTTTGGAACAGGGTCCGGTCGACCGAGCTCTGTAGTCGGCCGACCGACCTGTTGCTGTTTTGCCTATGTTGCCTATATTTCGTGGTTTCCCAAATTTAATCGATTCGTGTTATTTCCCTATTTGTTGTTATCATTTGTTATTGACTTTAGTGACTTATTTTTTTCATGAATTCTTGGAATATCCATTTCGATGGATACGGTATCGATTTCTTTGGATTTTATTCACGTCTTCGAATGTGAATTTTAGTGATTGATTGTTCCTACAATCTTCTTTGTGATTTGTCACTTTAAAAATATAAAGGTTTTCTATACTAGTAGTAAATATCAAAACTCTTTCTTCAAATGATTTCAACATTATTTTATTACAAAGCTCGTTTTCTCAAACCGACTTCCAATCTATTAGTATATACAAGCCTTTACCTCACTCGGATGAGAAATCTAATTAAACGACTTAGTAAAACAAGTGGTATGAAACGCTTGCGTTTATTCGTTGGTTAATTCTTGGACTTGTTCGATTGAATCTCTTGTGACAATTTTCTAGTGGAGATCTACAATTTGTTCGTAAATATTTAAGTTAAGCTAGTGGTTATGGGACATGAAGCTAAGCTCATATATTTACTAGCTTACTGTAATTGACACTTCTTGATGATCATGACGATCATTTTTGCGATTCAGACTAGCAATTGTGCGATGTCTCTTTGTCCATGTGGAGGACTGTAACTCATTCTATTGAGCTTCGTCTCATTTCTTTGTGGGGTAGCTCCCCATGGTCTTCGGGCCATTCATGTGTCAAAAATTAATGTCTAGCTACCATGAGATAGCTTCTCGTTCGTGTGATACATATGTTGGTGAGTTTTAATGCTCCCGTTCGTGTGATAGGCCTTTCCCCCCTTTTTGTGATTTCTGGATTTCGTGTGTTGAATTCTAGAATTTATGCTTCACCTATTTTTGTGATTTCTATTGATATGATTTATAAATTTTTGTGCATTGGTGAATTCGTGTGTCATTGACTTGTTGTGAATACAAGTTTTGGGTATGAAACCCTTTTTGGATCTTTGAGAAGATTCTTGTGATATTGATTAATCTCGTGTTGATTTTCAATTACATACTTATTGTAGTATGCCATTATGGTTATCATATGTTTATGCCATATCTCTTATTCTATATCATGTCGTCTGATATTTATAGCTAGACTGATCCGTTTATTATTTTCTTATTAAATAATACTCGGGTCAGACCGAGATGTTACAGGTGCTTCTGCTTGACTTCTCTCCAGGGATTTATTACTCTGACTTTTGGCTAACTACTTAGATT
Organism: Allium cepa; assembly: GCA_030765085.1. Taxonomy (NCBI): domain Eukaryota; kingdom Viridiplantae; phylum Streptophyta; class Magnoliopsida; order Asparagales; family Amaryllidaceae; genus Allium; species Allium cepa. The sequence continues at coordinate 576,384,393 of CM060943.1, read as the reverse complement.
AGTAGTTTTTGGATTGTATACAATTGAGATATAGACTCAATGATGTATACTTATTCTTTTGTGTAGTTCGTGTAACTATTCTTTTGTGATATTGTGGATCTTTTTGACCACTACTCTGATATACGCTTTCATGTGTTAGTTATATATTCATATCTTCTTCCGCCTTTGTGATATGAATTGTCTGTGACTGATTTATGTTATGTTTATTTCTATATTTGCTTCCGAAGATATTATAGCCACTGTGTAGTAGCTTTGAGTTTGTGTCGGTATGTCGGATTTCCCTCTTGATAAAGAAATGCATGTTGTACTATCTGACATATCGATGCTCGCGCAAAGCAATTACACGGATGGTCGCTCCTCAACAGCCTTATTCTCCGTGCTAGTTGACAACATTCTCCGTAATGTTCTTGGCTAGCGTGGGTATAGAGGTGGGGCGTCACAGCTTGGTATCAAAGCCAAACTTCGGAACAATGTAGAATAATTTAACAAGGATCATCGTCCTAAGTCCATCTTAGGAGTCGTGCTTTAGGATTTTATTCGGGTCTTCGTACCGTTCCATCCTACTTTCTTTATGATTCCTTGCTTTATCTATCAAGAATTGCTTGATATTTATCTTGAGAATAACTTTTTCTTCTTCTTTATTTCTTTCTTAAAGAAGAGAAATGGTTAGACCTGCTCGTCCCAGAGCTGGACCATCTAGTGCTACACCCCAAGATGGAGTTTTTATGACTACCCAGCAACATCTTGACCTTGTCACGAATGCTCAAACAGCTGGTTCTAACCCGGAACCTACTCATCCTAAATTTGGGTTTGCACGTTTGTGCAATGATTACACCAACCTGGGCGGGAAGCCATTTAAAGGTTCTGAAACTATTATTGAAGTCCAGGCTTGGTTAAGGACATGCGATCGAATATTTTCTCGCATGAACCTCATTGATCTTCACTGAGTTCAGGTGGCTTCTAGTATGCTCCAAGAAAGAGCATTGGACTGGTACGAACTTCTTATTTCTGAGATTAATGAAGCGGATCTCACCTGGGAGCAATTCCGGGAACGCTTCGAGTTGAAATTTGTACCAGAAGCAGAGAAAGTGACATTGGCTCGACGATTTATAGACCTTGTTCAAGGTGATTCTTCCGTGACTGATTATGTCGTCTCCTTCGAGTCGCTTTCTAAATATGGGGTTGAATACATCAACACCCCATTGAAGAAGAACCAAAGATTTGTCTATGGCTTAAACAAAAATCTCAAGAAGCCATTACTTCTAAAATAGAAGTTTCTTTCGACCAATTCATTGATATCGCTCTTCGTCTTGAAGAGGCGGATAGGGAGAATGATGTTGAAGTGGTGGGTTCCAAACCAAACTTCAACAACAACAAGAGGCCAAACAAATTCAAAGGTCCTTATCCCAATAAGAAAGGGAGGCAAGCAATTCCTGCTGCAAAGACCTTTTCCTCTACTGAAGGGAAATGCTTTAACTGTGGTTCCAGAGACCATTTTGCGAACAAGTGTTCAAAGCCTCGTACTTGTCGCTATTGCAAAAGCTTGGATCATTATTTATCTTCTTGCCCCAAGCTTCAGTGCAGGAAGGAGGGAAGGTTAAATGTTGCTCAAGCCCCTGGCAACACATCTCGTGGCCAAGGTATTTCTCATTCTATCCTTGATGGCATTATTTTATTTCGTGATCATCCTATTCGAGTTCTTTTTGATACGGTCACATCCCATTCTTTTATATCAAAAGAGCTTGTTGATACTTTTTCTTTAAGTGTTGTTGCTTTAATGACTTCTTTGAGAATTGCGAATCCGGTTGGTGGATCCGCAACAATCAGTTTATTGTGTAAAGATGTAGAGATTATTTTGTGTGATTTTCCTTTCCTAGCCGATTTGCATGTCATGCGTTATTTAGGCTTTGGAATGATTTTGGGAATGGATTGGCTTAACCATTATGAAGCTCACATCCTATGTCCCGAGCGGACTATTTATCTTCGACATCCTCAATCTGTTAATCAGGTTTCTGTTATTCTTAAAGATTCGGATTCTGCTTTGGTTGCATCTTTATATTCTTTAAACCCTCGTGATGATGATGATGATGATGAGGGTGATATTATTTCTCTTATTCACGTCGTTCGGGAATTTTCCGACATATTTGAGCCCGTTTTAGGATTACCACCTAAGCGAGCAATTGAGTTCAAAATTAATCTTATTCCTGGAGCTCAACCTATTACTCGTCTCCCTTATCGCCTGTCTAATAAGGAGAATGAGGAGATGCACAAACAATTATCCGAATTGGAGACGAAGCAATTTATTCGCTCTAGTTCCTCGCCTTGGGGAGCTTCGGCTATTTTTGTGAAGAAATCTGATGGTACACTTAGGCTTAGCGTTGACTACCGCAAGCTTAATGATCTTACTATCAAAAATAAATATCATTTACCTCGGATTGATGATCTATTCGATCAAATTAGTGGTGCTAGAGTCTTTTCACAATTAGACTTAGCTATTGGATTTCATCAGCTTCGTATTGCAGAGGATAACATTCCTTTGACATCGTTCCGTACTCGTTATGGATCTTATGAATGGCTTGTTATGCCATTTGGTCTAACGAATGCTCCGGCTTATTTCGTTGACCTTATGAATCGAGTTTTCAAAGACTTACTCGACCGGTTTGTTCTCATCTTTATTGATGATATTCTTGTGTATTCAAAAACCGAGAAGGAGCATGAAAAGCATCTTCGGATTGTGTTGGAAACTCTTAGGAGTAATCAATTAAAGGCAAAATTTTCTAAATGCCATTTTTGGCAATCTCGTGTGAAGTTTCTCGGTCATATTATTTCTGAATCCGGAATTTCCATGGATCCTTCAAAGATTGAAGCGATTCAAGATTGGAAGAGACCGGAGAGTGTGACAGAGAAGCGTAGTTTCCTTGGATTGGCAGGTTATTACCGCCGTTTTATCAAAGACTTTTCTAAGATTGCCGTGCCTCTCACTAGCTTAACGAAGAAAGGTGTTAAATACATTTGGTCGGACAAATGTGAAACTTCTTTTCAGAAATTAAAGGAACTCCTTTCTGATGCTCCTATTCTTGTTATTCCCGGGGGGAATCAGGATTTCGTTGTTTATACCGATGCTTGTCGTGTTGGTTTGGGTGCCGTTCTTATGCAAAAAGAACGTGTTATTGCTTATGCTTCTTGGCAATAGAAGTCTGCTGAAACTAGATATGCCACTCATGATTTAGAGCTCGCGGCTATTGTTTTCGCCCTTCGTATTTGGCGTCATTACCTTTTAGGAGAGAAATTTGTTCTTTATACCGATCATAAGTCCTTGAATATTTATCCTCTCAAAAGGAACTTAATTTGCGTCAACAGCGTTGGCTCGAGTTCCTTGCTCCTTATGATCTTGATATTCTTTATACCCCGGGTAAGGGTAATCGTGTCGCCGATGCTCTTAGCTGTAAACAACAAGCTGTTGTTTCTATGATGATATCCGAATGGAACGATCTCGAGATCTTATCCACTTGTGAGATTCGAGACCGCGTATCCGATTTATGCTCATCATTTGTTTTATGTAGCCTTGAGGCTCGTCCTTCTCTTTTAGACCGCATTCTTGGAGCTCAAAGACTAGATCCCGAATTGGCTCTTCTTGGCCAAAATATTAAGGATAAAATTGATATTGAAGGTTTGAAAGACTTTGATATCGATTCTCGTGGCGGCATTCGGAAATTTGGTAGACTTATCGTGCCAAATATTAGAGATCTTCGTAAAGATATTTTAGAAGATTCTCATCATTCTAAATTTACCATTCATCCCGGTAGTAGTAAAATGTACGCGGATATGAAGCGACTTTATTATTGGGAGGGAATGAAACTTGACATCGCTAACTTCGTTAAGCGTTGCATGACTTGCCAACTCGTTAAGGCCGAGCATCAAAGGCCCGGTGGGTTATTGCAACCTTTAGAAATTCCAATTTGGAAGTGGGACCAGATTTCCATGGATTTTATTGATGGCTTTCCCCTTCTCATTCGGGTCATGATAGCTTATGGGTGATTGTTGATAGGCTTACTAAATCTGCCCATTTTATTCCCATTCGGTCTAACCGAACAGTCCCTCTTTTGGCCAAACTCGTTGTTAAATAGATTGTTAAATTGCATGGAGTTTCTACTTCTATTGTTAGTGATCGTGATCCATTGTTTACTAGTGGATTTTGGAAGAGTCTTCAAAAAGCTTTAGGAACGAAGCTTAATTTTAGCACCGCTTATCATCCCCAGTCCGATGGACAAACTGAGCATGTGAATCAAACTCTTGAAGATCATCTTCGTTCATGTGTGCTTGATTTCGGTGGAAGTTGGGAAGATCATATTTCCCTTGTTGAATTTTCCTATAATAATAGCTTCCAATCTAGTATTGGTATGGCACCTTTAGAGGCACTCTATGGAAGGCTATGCCGATCTCCTTCTTGTTGGCTTGAGGCCGGTGAGAAGTTGGTTTTAGGTCAAGATTTTATTCGTGATTCCACAGAAAAGATTGATCTTATTCGTCATAGGATGAAAGAAGCCCGGAGTAGAAAAAATCCTATGCCGATAACCGAAGAAGGAAGTTAGAATTTTCTGTGGGAGATCTTGTGTCCATTCGTGTGTCACCTATGAAAGGTGTTGTACGTTTCAGTCGATCGAGAAAATTAGCGCCTCGATATATTGGGCCATTTCCTATCACTGAACGTATTGGTTCCATGGCCTATCGCCAATCATTACCGGCTCAGTTTTCTGCCATGCATGACGTGTTTCACGTTTCTCAATTACGGAAGTGCCTTCGAGATTCCGATTCTATTCTTGAGCCCGGTGTTGTGGAAGAAATTGAAGTTTCGCCTAATTTAACTTATGAGCAACATCCTATTCGAATTGTTGCTTCGGAGGTCAAACGCCTTCGAAATAAAGATGTCCCGCTTGTGAAAGTTTAATGGTCTTCAAATCCTAAGGATTGTTCTTAGGAATCTAGAGAGTTCATCGAGCGATCACATCCGGACTTGCTTTCTCGTGCTCTTTAAGGTGAACCTTTTATTTCAAATTTCTTTTGTGTTGAATATGCTTTTATGGTTGTTACTATATATCTTCTTCTTAAATATTGCGAGGACGCAATTACTTTAAGGAGGGGAGTCTGTAACAACCCGCATGTTTGTCGATTTTTATATTTAAATATTTATCGATACTCGAAATTTAGTCCGAAAAGCTACATTTTGCATACAGTCGAATTAGGACTCGGGACCACTCCCATTGAGTTTAAAATGCCATTTGCGACCTTTTTGAGTATAAGCTTCGATATGTTTGGAGTAAGTTGATTTTTGCTACTTTTTCACTTTGGATTTGGGTTTGGGTTCAGGCCTATGTTTAACTTATACTCAAATCTGAACCACTCCTCCCCATTCACCCTCACTTCCTTCTCTTTTCAGTTCTAAAGCATCAATGGTGGGAGAGATGGGAAATTAAAACTCCAAAACCCTAGTTTCCATTAGCAAATCCATCTTCTTGCTCCAAACTCAAGTGAACCCATTGGCAGGCCTTCTCTTCTTATTCTCCAACTCATTCTCTCTTTGATTTCAGAAAATTCCTAAACCTAATTTAGGAAATGTTTCTCTTTTAAGCTTAGATTGAAGCTTCTTGAGTTGTTATTGAAGAGGAATTGATCTTAGCTTGTTTTTAAAGCTTCTCCTTCATTGATTTGGGTTCAAAGGTGAGATTTTTATCTCACATCTATGCTTATATTTATCTTCGATTGTTAGGTATGAATTCCTAACACTTATTCGTGTGCAATTGCTTTTGGTTTGGATTGATTTGGTGAATATTCCAATTTTTAGTGTTTTGGGTTCAAATCCTTAAAAATCATAGCTTTGATGTTCAAATGCGTTTTTGGTGATGCATCGAGGAGCCAATACGATCGGGTAGCCGTTGGGCATAATTCCCTATCGTCCGTGCTCGTTCGGTTGCGAATTGGTGGAGTTTGCACATCAATTAAATGGGTTTCAATTTGCAGAACATCAGGGTCGGCCGACCGAACCCCTGGGCCGGTCGACCGACCTGCTACTAAGGTGCATAGGCACCTTTCTGTCTCTGGTCCGGTCGACTGGCTACAGGGCTCAGCCGACCGACCTGCTTCCCGAGACTTTTTTGGAACAGGGTCCGGTCGACCGAGCTCTATAGCCGGCCGACCGAGCTGTTGCTGTTTTGCCTATGTCGCCTATATTTCGTGGTTTCCCAAATTTAATCGATTCGTGTTATTTCCCTATTTGTTGTTATCATTTGTTATTGACTTTGATGACTTATTTTCTTCGGGAATTCCAGGAATATCCATTTCGATGGATTCGGTATCGATTTCTTTGGATTTTATTCACGTCTTCGAATGTAAATTTTAGTGATTGATTGTTCCTACAATCTTCTTTGTGATTTGTCACTTTAAAAATATAAAGGTTTTCTATACTAGTAGTAAATATCAAAACTCTTTCTTCAAATGATTTCAACACTATTTTATTACAAAGCTCGTTTTCTCAAACCGACTTCCAATCTATTAGTATATACAAGCCTTTACCTCACTCGGATGAGAAATCTAATTAAACGACTTAGTAAAGCAAGTAGTATGAAACGCTTGCGTTTACTTTGTCGGTTAATTCTTGGACTTGTTCGATTGAATCTCTTGTGACAATTTTCTAGTGGAGATCTACAATTTGTTCGTAAATATTTAATTTAAGCTAGTGGTTATGGGACATGAAGCTAAGCTTATATATTTACTAGCTTACTGTAATTGACACTTCTTGATGATCATGACGATCATTTTTGTGATTCAGACTAGCAATTGTGCGATGTCTCTTTGTCCACGTGGAGGACTGTAACTCATTCTATTGAGCTTCGTCTCATTTCTTTGTGGGGTAGCTCCCCATGGTCTTCGGGCTACTCGTGTGTCAAAAATTAATGTCTAGCTACCATGAGATAGCTTCTCATTCGTGTGATACATATGTTGGTGAGTTTTAATGCTCCTGTTCGTGTGATAGGCCTTTCCCCCTTTTTGTGATTTCTGGATTTCGTGTGTTGAATTCTGGAATTTATGCTTCACCTATTTTTGTGATTTCTATTGATATTATTTATCAATTTTTGTGCATTGGTGAATACGTGTGTCATTGACTTGTTGTGAATACAAGTTTTGGGTATGAAACCCTTTTTGGATCTTTGAGAAGATTCTTGTGATATTGATTAATCTCGTGTTGATTTTCAATTACATACTTATTGTAGTATGCCATTATGGTTATCATATGTTTATGCCATATCTCTTATTCTATATCATGTCGTCTGATATTTATAGCTAGACTGATCCGTTTATTATTTTCTTATTAAATAATACTCGGGTCAGACCGAGATGTTACAGGTGCTTCTGCTTGACTTCTCCCCAGGGATTTATTACTCTGACTTTTGGTTAACTACTTAGATTAGTAGTTTTTGGATTGTATACAATTGAGATATAGACTCCATGATGTATACTTATTCTTTTGTGTAGTTCGTGTAACTATTCTTTTGTGATATTGTGGATCTTTTTGACCACTACTCTGATATACGCTTTCATGTGTTAGTTATATATTCATATCTTCTTCTGCCTTTGTGATATGAATTGTCTGTGACTGATTTATGGTATGTTTATTTCTATATTTGCTTCCGAAGATATTATAGCCACTGTGTAGTAGCTTTGAGTTTGTGTCGGTATGTCGGATTTCCCTCTTGGTAAAGAAATGCATGTTATACTATCTGACATATTGATGCTCACGCAAAGCAATTACACGGATGGTCGCTCCTCGACAGCCTTATTCTCCATGCTAGTTGACAGCATTCTCCGTAATGTTCTTGGCTAGCGTGGGTATAGAGGTGGGGCGTCACATGAAGATAGTTAGAAATTGATTTGAAATTTTATTGTTTAAGAAATATACTTAGTAAAACCGATTTAAAACTGATTGAATTTGAGATTTTAAAGATATGATTTTATAACTTGATTTTAATTTAAGTGATTAAATGAATATTTCAAGTATAAATAAATAGAAGGGAATATTTCGTTTATATAAATTGTAATTTAAGGCTTTATTTAAATGATATTGGATTGATTAAGTGAATATTTCAATACAAAATAATGGTAAAGTTGAATTTGAAAATATAAATGAATTTGTTAAAATTGAATTATTATAAATGTTTGAATATTTAAGCTTTGAAATCTATTGGAGTTGAAATGTTTTAAATTATAATTAAAGTTAGTATTTGAAATCAATATAAATTGAATATGGTCTATTGAAACTTGAATTGAATTGAAATAGATGAATTAAGATTGAATTAAGTTGAATTTTCGAATTCGAGTTGATTTGAATCGATTTGTGAAATTTGAGAAAAACTATTTTTATTATATAAAGTATTTTTTTTAATATATTAAAAGCTATATTAAAACAATACTTTATAAATTATTTTAATACAAACTACTTTTAATTTAACTATTTTAATATACTAATTTTTTTATTGTATAAAATATTTTTAATTTATAACTATTTTTAATATACTAATTAATTTAATATATAAACTATTTTAAATTTATAACCATTTTTAAATATACTAATTATTTTATTATATAAACTACTTTAACTCATAACTATTTTATTATATATACTATTTTTATACCTAAACTGCTAAGTGGAAGTGCAATGATTTTCAAAGTTTTATAATTTCAAAGTGTTATGATTTCCAAAGTGTTATGATTTCCAAAGGTTTATAATTTCGAAAGAGTCAAAATTTTAGAAAGTGTTATGATTATGGAAATGAATATTATTTTAAAGTGAGTAATGATCTCGAGTTGATATGGTTTTGAAATGAAGGATATGATATTTGATATGAAGTATAAACTATTTGAAATAAAATGACCGTGGTGTTATAATAACGTTTGATTGTTAAAGAGACCGGGATCGGTTATTGTCACACTCTTCGCTAGTACCGAAAACCACTTTAACAACTCTATACGTGGTGGAGATTCAAAATGAAGTAGGATGGTTGGCGACGATTCTATATGAGATGTATACGTGGACCTGACTCCCATGAGTTAGCTTAAGGTGCTAAAACAGAAGCAGTTGACGGGACAAGTGAGGTAGCTCCTTTGATCTAACACACTTCTTCGATACCATTCTATTACTTTATGATTGATTGGGTGCACCCTCGGATTTTGGGAGTGTTGGACAAGGTTGGCGGTAGCTGCGGCTATGCGTACCACCAGGCCAGAAGTGTAATTGGTATATCTGCCCTGGCATTGCCTAGTTGTGCCATGTCACCTGCCATATCGAGCCCACTACGAGTTTGTTTTGTGTCGTACCTATGGAGTGCTCTCTGGTAGCCTCTAGTTTATGGAGGTATTATGGTACTGTATAGATTACTGTTAAGAGGGATATGGGTTACGCCTTAACGTTATTTTAATACTTTTACTTTACTATAGGTATATTATAATAGCGTATTGTGCTACATAGTAGATAGTTCCATGGATCCTTAGAGGATGGGTATCCCAAACATCCTTTGAGTTACTTGTATTTCAGTTGACTTTTCACTTGAGTTGGATTTATTGATATAAGAATGTTAATCCAGACTCGAGTCTTTTGGGTTTGCTTTATGCTCGGGTCAGACCGAGTGTCACAACATTTGAGACTCGCCTTTGGAGTTGGGACTTCACTTGGAGATTCATCTATATTTATTCAGTTTTCAGTTATTTGGTTGACTCCAATGATATATTCAGATTTTGTTATTTGACTATTGTATTGAAACTTCTATGTATTTGATACTTCTGTTGTATTTTGTTTTAACTTTGTCATATATATAATAGCTTCATGATATACTATTCATTTGTTTCCGCTGCTTGTTGTTATATTACTCTATGTCTGTGATTTTGTGATTGATTTAGTTACTATATATGCTGAGTTTTGCCAAATATAAATTAACAATCTGGTATTTTGAGCAATTCAAGTCTGACATGTGCAGATGCAAATGGCACGAAATACCGGGATGTAACAGTTGGTATCAGAACTCTGGTTTTAGGCAAAACTTAGCATATGTAGTAGATTTAATTACATAATCATCTTCATTTAAGCTTGAGTCTCTTCCTCTTTGAATTTTGGAACTTTCCCTTTCGCTCTGAAATTCATTCTTGTCTCTTCCTATTCGTGTTTTCATGATTGTGGAGTATCCCTTAACTCCATTTCGGTTGATCTCTATAATGAATCAGCGGCCCCTCCAATCCTAGAATGATTTGTAAAGGGGTGAAACTCCTTTCCAATAAGCATTGATTCACCCAAGATTTTTGTATCCTTGATCTACGATGTTGCTATCTCTTGCTATGCTTGAATGTTTCTCCAGTAGACGAACAAGGTAATTCTCTTGTGATCAAATGTCGATTTTCCTCAGAATTCTGCATCGATCTTATTCTTGAAGTCACGGTTGACCCGGTGAAGGTCACCCGTGTTTAATATTAGTATATCCATCTTCCTATTCTGTAATTTGGTTATTTTATCTCCCATTCAAGTCTATCTTCTTAGTTAGAATTCTTTTGATTAGGGTTCCTCCAATTTGAATCTTTATCCTTGTTTTGAAATCCAATTCTGAAATCATCGAGTAAGGAAGTGTATTTGTAATTAATATAAAAATGTTTTACATGTTGTGTCGTTTGAGTTGTTAAGGTTGATTTGGGGTTTCGAATGATTCGTCTAATCAACGCTATCGATAGAAATTCCAAAACACTTGAGCAGAGCAAACCGACACAATATTATTTTCAAATTTGGTAAATGAAATAAATTTTGTATGATTATTATATATAAGTATAAAGTCTCTGAAATTAAATAGTTAACTGAATTGGTTGTTAGAAATGTTAATATTTGATTTTCATATATTGTTTTGTAAACCATTGACTATTGCAACATAATAATTAAATGCAAATTATAAACATGGTTATAAATGGATTTGGAATTTAAATGAATTTAAGCTAAGAATTTGAGAATTCAATTTCCGGTATTTTAAAAAAGTATTTTTGAATAGAAATTTTTTTCAAAGAATTTTAAAAGTTCTAATCAGTACTTTTCTTTTTTGTCGCTGGAAAATAATTTCGGTGATGAATGCCGCATCATCGACATTCATTTTCGAGTTTTAGAGGGGAGAGATCACTTAGTAGCTTTGCTACACTTTTGTTACGAAAAATGAATTTAATTTGAAATTTCTTAAGTATGACTTGATGTGTATACATATAGGTATATGATTATAGATTTGATTTGATATATAGAATATATATATATATACACATGTATGTATGTATGTATGTATGTATGTATATGTACATACATTTATCTCTAAATGGTTTGAAGTGAATCAGAAATTTAACCCTTAAATTTTTGTTAAGGGGTGATTTCAGTTATAAAATGAAGCTAAAATTTTGAATAAATATTTAAAATTCTGAAATAATTGAATTGGAAAAAATTTACTTGTATAATACTCAATTTCATTCCAACATATATAACTAACCAAAATTATTCAGAGATTGACTATGAAATTAAATAGCATACAATATAAAATGATGTGAAAGGAATTTATAAATTAATTCGAATGGTTATAATAAGTATCAATCTACTTAATCCATGTGATAAGTGTAATAAATTGAATAATAATTTAGGAAAAATAAAGAATTAATTTGTTGAATAAAATATGGTTATAATAAATGTGTATACACTTAATCTATGATTATAGAAAATGTTAATTGAGATAAATTAAATATTAAGATAATGAAAAAAATAAATATAAATTTAGGAATAGTTGACATTGAATTATAAGTGAAATTAACTTAAGTGAAGTCAAATGGGTTAATTAAATGAGATAAACAAAATAAAACTGTTTTGAAAGAAACTTTTTAACAAACAATAATAAAAACCGAAATCAAATCAACTAAATGAAAATACCTTGAATTAAAATCAGTTAGTTGAATATAAACCAATTTAAAAATAAAAGAAATTTATATGGTTTTAGATTAATTGTTTTATTTTATATTTTAAATCTAATTTTCTTTCTGGTTGTTTCCATTCTCCTACCTCGTTCCTTTACGGGGACGAAAAGTTTTGAGGGGGGGAGTGTAACGACCCGTAAAATTTTAATTGTTTTAATAATGTAAATAACTGAAATTTTATGAAATTTTAAACAATGAAATTTGGACATAAAAATTTGATATCTGAAATACGTCTACTTTAGAATAGCAAATGGTAAATTTTCATCTTATAATATGAAAGTTTAGTTTATTGTGTAATTTTATGTGAATTTAAATTAGTTAATATTTGATGATAATAAATATTTTTGAAACCTGAATACTTTTATATAATAAATTTGTAAATCATCTTATGATTATGACGTCGTATTTCGTTTTGCTAAACTTGAACTGTTATTGCTCCATTTATCTTATTTTCGGCGTTTTAATGGCATTTTCGGTACCAAATATCGACTTTGATAGGATGATCGTACCACTGATATAAGTATACCATTTTGATCGCCGTGCTGATCTCCATAGTATATTCAATTGTAAATTTAAAAGTCCGAAAAATGGCGAAATCTACGGAGACGATTTTCATATCGGTTCTGCAGTTTGGCTTTTGGATTTTCCGTGATCATTCGTTTCTCACCCTTTATAAACAAACAGCTTTATTCATTATTATTCCCAGCCATTCAACTTCTGACTTTTCGATTTCCCATGGTTCTAATTTATTTCATAACTGGTCCGTTTAATTTTTTTTCCTTTCTTTTCGCCATTTCACTTCTTTGGTTGACAGCTATTCCTATTTTTTTCTTCTAAAACTATACTCTGCTTGCCCCTTTAACCTGTTCGTTTCCAATAGCTTGCTCATCATTTTCTTCCTACCTGCATGTCCAATTACCTGAAACTTAGCCTTCTCCTCCACTTTCCCTCCACTTATTGGCCCAGCAGCACCTAATCTATTCCCCTCCCTCCACGTCTTCCTCCTCCAAACCAGCAACGCCTCAACTCTCCCTTTCCCTTCACCTCTCTTTCCTACCAAAGCCGGCAACCACCTCATGGCTCCCGCCCTCGCTCTCACTCGAACACAGCTCATCACCCATGCCACGAGCCTCGACCACCCGAGCCTTCCCTCTAGCCTCCATTCTCCTCCTCCTATGTTTAGCTGACGATAGCCCTTTCTTTCCAACAACTTTGTATATGGTATATCTCATATTTATGTTTATAGTTTTAAGATTTTTAATTATATAATAATATATTAAGTTATATAAAAATTTGTTGTTCGTATACATGTAGGTTATGTTAATATTTCGAAAGTATTATATCTATATTTTTTTGAATGTGAGGGTATTTGAACCATGCATGTACTGTGCACACATATATATGTTGACAGAAACTTGTTTACATTGCTAGACACATATATTTTGTTTATTGAATCTTAGTTTTTATCTGTTGTATACATTAACACGTGCATGCTTTGGTGTCTGAAGCTATGTGTTGCATATATATTAGTTTATAAATATATTATGTTAGTTATATGTATAATTTACATCAGTGTATGTATATTTATATCCTATATGTGTGAGTGTGTGCGCGCACGCGTGTGTGTATATTTGTAGTTATGTATGGGTTTTGTTTTAAATTTTTAATATGTGTCAGTTTATAGAAGTGTTGATATATTGATGTTTAAAATGTGTGTGTATTTGTTTTGAAAATAATGATTCATAGCCTAAAACATATGATTGTTTATAAGTTTATGTTTATTCGCATACTAGCATTTGCTGTTGTTTATAAATGCTTATAGTCTGTATAATATAAACGAAAATATATTAGTTTAAGAAATTGATCTGCATGTAATACATATATATATATTTCAGGTTGTGTAAATATTGACTTTTATGATATATATTGTTTGAGGTATAATATGTGTGTAAGTTTATATATATAAATATATATATATATATATATATATATATTAGTTTTTAATTTCAAAATATATATATATATATATATATATATATATATATATTAGTTTATGTATACATGTATACATTAGTTTGCTTTTCAGATTTATATATGGAAACTTTGTTTTTATGTGTTTGAATTAAATATTAATTTAAAATACATGTTTAAATTAATTTTTTAATATATATATATATATATATATATATATATATATAACTTATACTCTTTTCATCGATCTCTTACCCATTTTGACTTACCATCTCAGCATCGATTTATCACAGCAATTCTTAGCTTGTCGTTGTTCCGTGTGCGTATCTGTGTCCTTGTCATCTTCTTATTTCTCTAACCTCGAAAGGTGAGCAATCACTCACGATAAACATTCTTATATTTATTAAATTTGATTTCACTTGAAATGACAATTGAAAATGTTGTTGCTGGTTATTTAATTACTATATAATATGCTATTATCTGCAATTGTTCACCCGTGAAATCTGACACCCTGATCTGTTATTTATATTATGATTTAATTTGTTACTGAAGATATATGCCTGTTATTGATATGTTATATTATATTCACAACTGTTCTCACTCTTCATGTTCTCTGTTAGTATAGAATTTCCTATAGGTTGAAATGATACATACCCGAACGATCTTGTAGAATAGGAGAAAATCGTTATGGGTTGAAATGATAAACCCAAGCGATTTTCATTGAATTGAATTTTCTGATTGCGGGTCGAAATGATACATACCCATAGATATTTAAATTACGGATTGAAATGATAAATATCCGTATCACTTGACCATAGGCAAGAAAATTACATACAGACACCGTCGGTCTGTATATATATATATATATATATATATATATATATATATATATATATATATATATATATTGAAAATGATTTCCAAGATTTTGAAAGGAAATATGTATGGTTTTTAGTAAATATTGATTTTTAAAATATAATATATAAATGTTATTTCTATATATGTCTAAAATTTAGATTTTTAAAATTATATGTTTTGGAAATTTAAAAATTATAAGTTAGTTTCTAAATTATAATTTTCAAGGTTTTCTTATAATTTTACTACTTTTAAAACATATAAAATAAGTTTTAATAAAAAATTAATTTAATAATAAGATTTAATTTAATAAATTTTAATTTAATTAGTATATAATATGTTTAAGTATTTATTTAAAATTATATTTTAAAAGTAGATTTTATAATGATTTTAATAAATTTAAGTTGGGTAGATAGTTAGAAATTGATTTGAAATTTTACTGTTTAAGAATTATACTTAATAAAACCGATTTGAAACTTATTGAATTTGAAATTTTAAAGATATGTTTTATAACTTGATTTTGATTTAAGTGATTAAATGAATATTTCAAGTTTAAATAAATTGAAGGGAATATTTAGTTTATTTAAATTGTAATTTAAGATTTTTTTTAAATGATATTGGATTGATTAATTGAATATTTCAATGTTAAATAATGGTAAAGTTGAATTTGAAAATATAAATGAATTTATCAAAATTGAATTATCGTAAATATATGAATATTCAAGCTTTGAAATCTATTGGAGTTGAATTATAGTTCAAATTTGTATTTGAAATCGATATAAATTGAGTATGGTTTATTGAAACTTGAATTGAATTGAATGGATGAATTAAGATTGAATTAAGCTGAATTTTAATGTTTGAGTTGATTAGAATCGATTGGTGAAATTTGAGAAAAACTATTTTTATTGTATAAATTATTTTTTAAATGTATTAAAAACTATTTTAATACATTTCTATATAAAATATTTTAATATAAACTATTTTTAATTTAACTATTTTAATATATTAATTTTTTATATAAACTATTTTTAATTTATAACTATTTTTAATATACTAATTAATTTAATATATAAACTATTTTAATTTTGTAACTATTTTTAAATGTACTAACTATTTTATTATATAAACTACTTTAACTTATAACTATTTTATTATGTATACTATTTCTGTACCTAAAATGTTCAGTGGAAATGTTTTGATTTCCAAGTGTTATGATTTCCAATAGTTTTATGGTTTCAAAGGTTTATAATTTTGAAAGAGTTAAAATTTTGGAAAGTGTTATGATTTTGGAAATATATATTATTTTAAAGTTAGTAATGCTCTCGAATTGATATGGTTTTGAAATGAAGGATATGATATTCGATAAGAAGTATAAAATATTTGAAATAAAATGACAGCGGTGTTGTAATAACATTTGGTTGTTAGAGGGACTGGGATCGGTTATTATCATACTCTCTGCCAATACCGAAAACCACTTTAACAACTGTGTACGTGGTGGAGATTCCAGAATGACGTAGTATGGCTGGCGACGACTCTATATGGGGTATATACGTGGACCTGACTCCCGTTAGTCAGCTTAAGGTTGCGAAAACATGAACAATTGACGGGACAAGTGAGGTAACTCCTCCGATCGGACACACTTTTCGATACCATTCTATTACTTTGTGATTGATTGGTTGCACCCTTGAATTTTTGGGAGTGTTGGACGAGGTGGGCGGTAGCTGCGGCTATGCGTTACCACCAGCACAGAAGTGTAATTGGTATATCTACCTTAGCATTGCCCAATTGTGTCATGTCACCTACCATATGGAGCCCACGACGAGTTTGTTTTGTGTAGTACCTATAGAGTGCCTTATGATAGCCTCTAGTTTACGAAGGACTTTATAGACTATGACATCATATATAAAAATGTTTTAAGGGGGATATGAGTAATTCCTTAATGCTATTTTAATACTTTTACTTTACTATAGACATATTATAATAGCATATTATACTACATAGTAGATAGTTCCACATTTCCTTAGAGGATGGGTATCCTAAACATCCTTTGAGTTACTTGTATTTCAGTTGGTATTTCACTTGAGTTGGATTTATTGATATAAGAATGTTAATCCTGACTCAAGTGTTTGTGTTTTTCTTTATGCTCGGGTCAGGCTGAGTGTCATAGCATTTGAGACTCACTTTTGTAGTTGGAGCTTCGCTTGGAGATCCATCTATATCTATTCAGCTTTCAATTATTCAGTTGACTCCGGTGATATATTCAGATTTTGTTATTTGACATTATATTGAGACTTCTATGTATTCAAAACTTCTGTTGTATCTCGTTTTAGCCCTGTTATATATATATAGTAGCTTCATGAACTACTATTCATTTGTTTCCACTGCTTATTGTAATATTACCCTATGTCTGTGATTCTATGATTGATTTATTTACTATATATGCTGAGTTTTGCTAAATATAAATTAACAATCTGATATTTTGAGCAATTCAAGTCCGACATGGACGAATGCGAATGACATGATTTACTGGGATGTTAAAATAACTGTCCGGTATTGTGTTGTTGATGTGTTGTACTCTGATGATGTAATGTATAAATAATAGTTATAGTTCTTTTTGTACAAAGATCGGTTTTATTCTATTATATATTGTTCCACTGCGATTGTGAGATTCTGTGTTGTTATTTCTATTTTCTTCTTCGACCTCTTTCTTCTTCCTCTTATGATCTGGTATTTCTGGTATTCGATTGTTCGTCATGCAATACATTGAACGTATTGATGTCGATTTTCATAGGTCGAAAATTATAGGCCATCACAATATCCATATAAGGGATTTCAATATGCAAATTGGGAAAAATTAGTCATAATAAAAACTATAATAGCAGGCCTGTAAATAAATTAGAACCTCAATTTCTTATATTAATTGAATGGAATATCCTAAACAAAAGGAATTGCAATCTAACTCTCATATTCTATTCAACTTCTTCTTTTTTACAAAGAAATAGACAAGAAGAAAATTTGTGTAGAATAAATAGTGTAAACGGAATAAAATTCATAATCTAAACCCTTTTTTATATGAGAATCACAAAGGCAGGAAAAGTGGAATAGAATATGAAATCGTTAAAAATTGCTCAACGGAAAAAATCCAATCAAATTAATGTAAATAATCAAGAATCTTCGTATAGAACTGACATTTCAAAAGAAATGAAAATTTGGGGGATTTTATCTAATCGTATTTTTTTGATATATCAAAATCCCTAAGGCATATTCAAATCCAAAAGGGAATACGCTTAACAACTACCGAAAAGAAATACTAAAGTTTCCACTCGTTGATTTGCCTTAGCTTAATTTCCATGGATTTGTAGCCTTTAATTCCTTCCAGAATCTCTCTTTTAGTTTACACATGCAATAAGGAAGATGTATATATTTATTAGATTTAGAATAATTGGAGAAGAATAATTTAAGAATAGAATGGAGGAAGAAATAAATAAGAAATGGGCTGCACTCTTACCTAAATTCTCTACGGAGAATCTAAATATTATTAGAGAGATAGAAATGGAAGAGTTTTATTGTATTCCCCAAAATAATATGAATAAAATGTAGAGATGATAGGGTTCTATTTATAAGGGTTGAAATGCACAAGAATCACATGAAGGAAGTAGGTAAGGAACGAATAAATCTAGAGCATTAAAATAATAACACACCACTTCAAACCCTAGATGTTACTACCATAATCTGGCACCGACCAGTCGACCACCCCTATTCAACTGTCAGGGGTTGACTGGTCGTGACTAAAATGCCGATCGGTTGATTATTTCGAGTAATATTTGATTCCATTGCTTTATTAATTAATTACTTTCCCATACTCATCATTAACGTTAAACAGTAATCAAACATTAATTAACGTTTACGTAACCCCCAAGCTAATTTTTAAAATTCAAATTCTAAATTTAAATTCTTGTTAAAATTTGAATTCAAGTCAAATTATTCTAAATCCAAAGACTTCAAATGCTCAAGCTTCTTCGTTTATGCTTCGTTTTCAGCATATTATATACGTGAACAAATCATAATTTTTACCACGAATGAAACGAATGACTTTTATTGTCAACTTCCAACTTTTATAAAATTTCAATATCTTATCATATTTAATTCAATTTAATCTATTTATTTTGGTTCATTTTATGGAGTGCTATACTGAGCCTGAGTTTTAGAATGCTAATAGACTTAAGTAATTTTTCTTAAGTAAAATAATGAATCTTTAAAAGGAAATTTTAATCCTAGGAAATGTTTTATTAATGAAAACAAGTCTTTATAAAGTACTTGCAGGCTTAAAGTAATATGTTATGAAATGGCTCAGAAAATGAATTCTAGTGTTAATTAGGAATATGAACTTAAGTTTTAAAGTATAGATAAAAACTAAGTTGTATCTTATAAGATGTTTATAAACTTAGGTAAAATTTTATGAAATGTTTTTTTTTTGAGAAAAAATGAGTGGTCCTCACAAGGAGGAGAGCACTCATTTATTTATTCCATACTATTGAGGAGCTGCCAAAAAGTCTAGCAGATAGCAATAAGCCCCAATATTCTATACAACGAAGGTCCAAAATGAGTTAGAAAGGATTTATAAAGTAGTTTATACATTAAAATGGAGTTTTGGATTTATAAAGGATATTTATAAAGGTGATTTATAAAGGTAATTTTATAAGTGGTTTTATAAATTTATAAAAGAGTTTTATAAATGTTTTTGAAATTTGTAGAAGGGATTTATAAATAGTTTCAAAGATTTGTAATGTTTTTTTAATCCCTTTAAACAATTCTTTTCAAATTATACTGAAATATTTATAACAGAAAATACTTCTAAATTACATTATTATTATATTCCAAATAATTTGAAAGAAAGTTTCAAAACCTTGGAACTTTAGTTCTAAATTACCAAATTCTTCATTTATTTTATTTTCAATCTCATTTCAACTATTATTATAAATTTTATTACCAAACAACCAATCTATTGCAACCAAATATATATCATTTATAAAAATTTACTTTATATATATAGAAAATATAATAGGCAAAAATTATTTCATTTACCTATACTCAAACCAAATATCATGTCGGTCTGTCCTATTGAGTGTTTAGAAATCCCTATTGATGTCATAGCGTCTCATGCATCAGCTAGAATTTTCAAATACAAAATGGAACAAATTAACACAATATTAAAACCTTTTATAACACTAACAAATACGCTCTCTCATATATATACACTCAGTGACTCCCATAGGGTATTACTACCTTATTAGTAAAGAGTCAAACCGCACAAAGCTAAGGTTTATCGCTAAACCAAAGCTCTGATACCAGACGTAACATCCCACTCTTTCCGCACACTTTAAATCGACGATAAACCACACACGTCAGACTTAAACCATACAGCAGGGCGGATTGTTATGGGGTAAATAAGAAAAAGCATAGAAAGGAAAAAACAATATAGAATCTTACAACGGAACGATAAAATATAATAATCAAATATACAGTTTATAAGCTGTTTTACAAAATATTCGATTATACTTATACAACATATATCAGAGTTACACATACCAGAGAAAACAAATAATAATGCAGCGGAACAATTGTGATGCAGTGGACTAATATATAATAGTAATAAAATCTTCGTCTTCGTCCTCCAGAAGTAAGGTCTTCAAATCTTGAAATGCTCAGGCTAACCCGAGCGAATTGAAAACACAAAACACTCGAGTCAAACCTAAAATATCTTATGTGAGTTAAATCAAAAGGAATAAATATGAGTGCAGTAACTTAAGAGATGCTCGGGATTCACATCTCCTAAGGATCCGTTAAACTATTTACTATGTAGTAATATTTTGCTATTATAATAGTGTCTATTAGTAAAATAAACTTACTTTTTTCTTAGCATTAACGGGTTACCCATATAGCCCTTAACACGTAATAGTCCCAGTAGTACATCCAATATCATGGTCCCTCCTGATCGGGAAGCCACTAGAGAATACCACACGGGCAATGGGAGAAATCCAAACTCGTACAATGCGCGATAGGGTAGGTGACACGGCACAACTAGGCAATGCCAGGGTAGATATACCAATTACGCATCTGGGCTGGTGGTAACGCGTTACTGCCCACCTCGAACAACACCCCCAAAATCAAAAATCAAAAGTGGCCACCGAATCAAACCAAAAGTCAGAGTATAATATCTAAGGAGTGCATCCGATCATAGGAATGACCTCATTGGCCCGAGAATCACTCCTGTTTTAGCCACTTTATGCCAACTCACAGGAGTCGGTTCCACGTATTTACCTCAAAGGAACGCCGCCGCCATCCTGCTTCATTCTAGAATCTCCATCGCGTACACGGTTGTTAAAGTGGTTTTCGGAGTTGGCAGAGAGTATGACAACTTCCAATCCCGGTCTCTTTAACAACCAATCGTTATTATAACACCGCAGTCTTTTCAAAATAGTTTATACTTTAAAACCAGAATATAATATCTACTTCAAAATCATATAAATATAATATCATTTTCGTTCTAAAACCCAAATCAATATGATATCATTTTTATTTCAAATATATCCCTTTTCTAAAATCATAGCACTTCAAATATATATACCTTGAAAACCCATAGCTTTGAAACATAACTTCAATTACTTAAATGGTTTAAATATTAAATTACTTTGTATAATAAAATAGCTTCTTTAATTCCATAAATAAATTCCAAATTCAAATTTGAACCTCCAAATAAACCATTTCAAATTTCCATATATTTAAAAGCTTTAAATATTCCACCATTTCAAAACTAATTCTTTGATAATTCCATATATGTCAAATCCAATTGCTATTATTTAGATTTGAAACGTTTACTTAATAAATCCCATATAATTAAAGTAAAATGTTTAACTTCAAACAACTGGATATTCTTTCAATTTATTTAACTAGATAAATTCATTTATCTCAACTTTAGATTCATTTATATTACTTGAAACCAAATCAAGTTATAAGAATCATATCCATTTAAAATTTCCATTTTTATTTAAATTCCAGATCAAAATTTATTCAAGTACAATTCTTATATAATTCAATTTTAAACCAATTTCATATTTATCTCCCAACTTAAATTTATTGTAAGTCAATTAAAAACTCTATATATATAATATCTCAAATAGGTAATTAAACCATAGAATATAAAACAATCAAACTCCATTATTAAACTCATTTTTTTAATCAATTTTATACATAGCTTAAATTCAAGGATTTAACTATATATATATAATAATATTTATATAACATCAAAATCTATTATTTATTAAACCGTATATTCCTGTCCAAAACCATAGAAAATCATTTCAAAATCTTATATATATATACACACACCGCGGTGCCTGTATAAAATTTTCTATCCTATGGTCAAGTGATATGGATAATTATCATTTCAATCCGTAATTTAAAATAAAAATTATGGTTATATATCATTTCAAACCGCAATCCCGAATGAAATGAATTGTATAATAACTTGTAGTTTATACAATATAAAATACAGCATCCATTCATCCAATATCAACCATCAACCATTTATCACAATCATCATCCAATTAAAACAACAGCATCAATATAGAACGGATACTAAACAATAGGAATTAACTAGCAGTTTATATTCAATGCTAAATTAAATAACTGTTTAACTGGCGGTTTATATACAATAATAAATAAATAACACTTTAACTGACAGTTTATATGCAATGTATAATTAAATAACAATTTATAAATGCAATTTAACCGAGATGATGATTGAAAATATGCCAAACAGTCATAAATTGTAACGACCCGGTATTTTCAACCATTTGCATCCGCACATGTCGGACTTGAATTGTTTAAAATACCGCGTTGTAAATAAAATTTGGTAAATCTCAGAATGTACAGCAAATAAATAATCACAGAATCACAGACATAGAAATCAGAATACTCAAAGCGGAATTTGAAATAACTTAGTGGTTCATGAAGCTACTATCACAAAGTCTCAAAATAAGTATAAAGTACATAGTTTTAAAGCCAAAGCAGTTTGAAATAACCATAGAAAATCCCAAATCCATTTTTCTCGAATTACATATGCTAAGATAAAAGACTGAATGAAAAATAGACAGCAGCTTAAAAGAGATGATCTTCAGTAGTCCTAGCTCCGAGGAAGGTGAAGTCCGAACTGATATTCAGGCTGACCCGAGTGTAAGAAATAAACACAAACACTCGAGTCAGGACATACGTACTTATACAGTGTAAGCTAATTCAAGTGAACTGTAATATAAAGGCAAGTAACTTAAAGGATGCTTGGGACCGCCCGTCCTCTAAGGATCCGTTAAACTATTTACTTTGTAGTAATATTTCGCTATTATAATAGTGTCTATTGGTAAAATAAACTTACTTTTAAATAGCGTTAAGGCTTTACATTTTCCACCTTAACACATAATAGTGCCAATAGTCTATACAGTACCGTAATACCTCCTCATCGGGAGGCTACCAGAGGATACTCCATAGGTACGACACAAATCAAACTCGTACGGGGCTCGCTAGGGTAGGTGACATGGCATAACTAGGCAATGCTAGGGTAGATATACCAATTATGCTTCCGAACTGGTGGTAACGCGTAGCTGCTACTACCGCCCACCTCGAACAACACTCCCAAAATCAAAGGTGCGCACCAAACAATCACAAAGTAATAGAATGGCATACAAAGAAGTGTGTCCGATCAAAGGTGCTACCTCATTAGTCCGTCAATCGCTCCTGTTTTAGCCAACTTATGCCAACTCACGGGATTCGGGTCCACGTAAATACCTCAATAGAACGTCACTACCATCATACTTCATTCTGGAATCTCCACCGCGTACACGGTTGTCAAAATGGTTTTCGGTATCGATAGAGAGTATCCCGTATCCGATCTCGGTCTCTTTAACAACAAACGTTATTATTACCCGTGGTTAATAAAATCCAAAATAGTTTTATACTCCAATCAAAATAATACCTTTTAAAACTATTTAAAAGTGAAGTTATTATTCTTACAACAATCGAATATAAAATCCCAAATGTTTAGCCTTAGTTCATTTGTATCAATTACAGCACTTGCAACATGCGGAAATATCCTTTACAATAGATTCGAGTAAATTAAATTTTAGACTTCAATATACTTTCAACAAAATTTTAAACCTTTATTTAAACAAATTTGACTTATAAAATCATAATTTCCACCTTTAAATAGTCATTTAATTAACTCAAAAATTTATGATTTTTATAAAGTAAATTTTGCAAATATATATCTAACTTCTTTATACTTTACTTAGAAAAAATAAAGTGCAAAATTTTCTATGAATTTTCTTAACAATTAAGTTTAATTACCGTTTCAAAAATAAACTAAATTTCCAATTAATTTCTTTACTTGCCCTTATTTTTAAACCAACCTCCCATTTCTAAATCAAGTTATATTTAAACTTCCATATTTTTCACAAATTTACCTATTTAATTCATAGAAACTTAACCTTTATTAATTTGCTTCATATTCAAATTATACCAAATCTTCATATTTTATTCTTTACTTAAATTCCATTTATATTACAAATCAAAATTTACAAGATAAATTTATACTTTAAATTTTTAAAATTTATTTATTTACATATTCAACTTGTATAATATCACTATACTTATAAAAACATTTTTAATCCCATTTATTTAAAGCGAGAAATAAAAAGTCCATGTAGAAAATGGCAAGAAATCAATCAATGACCTGATGGATTTAATTAATTTCTTTCCTTTGTGTTAACGGTTTTTCTTAATTATATTGAATTTGTTAAATGTGTACATTTATTATGATTGAATCCTCAAATAAATTAATTCAGATAAGTTTCATTGTTTTATATTACCTTATGAATAAAATATGCATTTCCACTTTAACATTCCTTCCTTATTTTATTACAAAGTTTATTTTTCTTCATATTAAATTACCAAAATTTTATCACTTTAATAATTTTAATTACGAAAAATTTATGGGTCGTTACGTAAATAAATTTCTTATCACATCAACAATTAATTTAACAAACATAAGAAATTTTAGAAGTTGTGAGCGGGTTAAAACACTCAACTTTTTGAATTTAAAATGAATTTAAATTCAATTTAAACCCATAGATTTGTCCGTCTCAGAATTCGTCCAAACCAGCGTCATCAAGTCCGGAATTGCAATACGATCCTAACTGTGATGCCCCACCTCTATACCCACTCTAGCCAAGGACACTACGGGGTAATGCCGTCAACTAGCGCGGAGAATAAGGTTGTTGAGGAGCGACCATCCGTGTAATTGCTTTGTGCGAGCACCGATATTTCAGATAGTACAACATGCATCTGGTTTTAGGAGGAAATCCAACATACCGATACAAACTCAAAGGTACTACCCAATGGCTATATATATTCTTAGAAAACAAATATAGAAATAAACATAACACAAATCAGTCACAGACATCCATATCACAAAGGCAGAAATAGATATGAATATATAACACATAAAAGTGTTCATCAGAGTAGTGGTCAGACAAGATCCACAATATCACAAAAGAATAGCTACAAGTGCTAGATAAAAGAATATAGATACATCAGTGAGTCTATATCTCAAATGTATACAACAAAAACCACTAATCTAAGTAGTTAGCCAAAAGTCAGGGTGATAATCCCAGATGTGAAATCAAGTAGAAGCACCTGTAACATCTCGGTCTGACCCGAGTATTATTTAATAAGAAAATAATAAACGGATCAGTCTAACTATAAATATCAGATGAAATGACAAAGAATAAGAGATATGACATCGACATATAAAAACCATAAAACCATACTGTGATAAGTATGTAATTGAAAATCAACAAGAGATTAACCAATATCATAAGAATCTTCTCAAAGATAAAAAGGAATGCCATGCTCTATATTTTTATTCACAAAAAGTTAATGACACACAAATTCACCAATGCACAAATATTGATAAAACTTAACAATGTAAATCACTAAAATTGGTGAAACACAAATTCTAGAAATCATCAATAGAAATCCAGAAATCACAAAAAAAAAGGGAGGCCTATCACAATACGGGTGCATGAAAACTCACCAACACGTGTATCACAAAATGGAACGCTATTCCATGGTTGCTAACCATTAATTTTGAGCTAAACCTCCACAAAACGGCCCAAAGACCATGGGTCGCTACCCTACCAAATTGAGCCGAAGCTCCACAGAAACGGGGTTTAGTCTCCCTCGTAGACAAAGAGACATGGCAACGTTTGCTACTCTAAATCACAAAAATGATCATCAACGATCATCAAGAAGTGTCAATTACAGTAAGCTAGTAAATATATAAGCTTAGCCTCATGTCCCATAACCACTAGTTTAACTTAAATTGTTCGGCGAATTTTCACCCAGAAGATCTCAAGACCAAGAAGCCGCAGTTTCACTCGGGCTCGCAAGCAACCTCTACTTCGTTCGACAGCCAAGAAGCTCAATACTAACCTAGAGGGCCTTCCAATATTCTCCATGAAGAAGCTCGTTCGGCCCAAGCCCCTCACTCGGCCTTGACCCATTCGGCCTCCACTTCATTCGGCTCCACCTCATTCGGCTCCTTTATACCACCACTCCAACTCCACTGCCGGACCAACCTTGCCACCGAACCAAGCCTCGCCTCCACTGCCGGACCAACCTTGCCACCGAACCAAGCCTCGCCTCCACTGCCGGACCAACCTTGCCACCGAACCACCTACATAACCGGACCAAACGACCACCGGTCCACATTCATCGTCGGACCACGCCTACTACCGGACCAAGCTCCGTGCCGAATGAGCCCCGCCGAACCACACAGTTGCCAGTCCAGATCGCTTCAGCCCGGGCCCAACAGCAGTTATATACTTCCAAGACCCCTGCCCCCTACCTCATTCTATAAATAGAGGGGCAGGGGTACAACAATGGCAGACAAGTTTGAGAGCTCAAGCAAGGAAGGAACTTTCAAACTACTTTCATACGCTTGTATACAAAACATTGTACTTGTAACCTGAAAGAAAGAAGATAATAACATATAAAGTGGACGTAGGCACATTCTGGCCGAACCACTATAAATCTGTGTGTCTTGACATTTCAGCCCCTGCTTTTTCCATATTTACATACTCATCTAAAATCATTGAAAATCACATATAATCAACTAAATAATACGACTTGGAGGTGTTTGTCCATTTTTTGTGCAAACATTTTTGGTGCTTTCATTGAGAGTAGAACTCAGGCTTCATCTTCTCCCACTCAACCTTCTTCCTAACAACATCACTCGTTGCTTAGAAATCATGCCTTCCAAACAGAGAAGGGATATTAACAAAGGAAAGAACATCGCAACTAGCAGCCTTCCAGATCCAGCAATCACAGATCAGCCCACTTCAACAGCAGTACCAGATGAAAATCAGGAAAATCCAACTGGTCCCGCAACGGAACAACCAATCACTAGGGCAGATCTGGACAGGGTTGTGGCTGAAGTAACTAACCGCTTCACATCCCAACAAGAAACTTTGGTGGACCAACTCATGTCACGCTTAAGGGATGCTGAAGAGCCCAACCGCAACACTGAATCATGGGGTGAGTCCCAATCCGGAGGATCCTGGAGGCAACAAAGGTCTTCACTCTTCGAAGAAGCTATCAACAGGAACAACAATGATAGGGGCCGCGCCCGGACTCAGCCCGAATTCCGACTCGAGGAAGCCCTTGGAACCGAACCCAGCGGGGGAGGCACCAGGCAAGGGTCGGATATAGCTGAGCCAGTCATGCCACCTAATCATAGAAACCCCGCTGAACGGAGCCGAGCTAGAACCCAGCCCAAAGTTGACCCTATGGATGTGCTCGAGACAGAACCCCACAGGGGAAGATCAAGGCGGGGGGCAACTGTAGCTGGTCCTAGCATGCGTCCAGGCAGCCAAAGACAACCACTGGATAATACTAGAAATGATAGACTGTACCATCCCTACAGGTCATCTGGACGCGATAGATCCCGCAGGGAAGAGCCAAGCTCATTTTTGTCCGCTCCAAATTCTGGCGAACGAATGGCACGATTATTCAGAGAATGTGTCCAACGGGAGCAAAAGGACCGGGGAATAGGCGCTAGGGTCACCAGTCCCTTTACCCGAAATATCGAAACTGCCATCACTCCTCGGGAATGGAAAATGCCAACCATGGAACCTTACAAAGGAACTTCCGACCCCATCGTACACTTGCAGAGATACACCCAGCATATGCTCATGAGTGGAGCAACAGAAGGAGTATTATGCAAATGCTTTCCGCTATTCCTAGCAGATCTAGCTGCCTCCTGGTTCTGCCATCTACCCCAGGGATCCATCAGCTCATGGGAGATGTTGAAAGAAAGGTTTATTAGCCAGTTCCGCATCCATGTGGAACAACCCAAGGATGCTTATTCTCTATCCAATGTCAAATAGAAATCCGGAGAGACGCTGCAACAATATCTAACGCGGTTCAACGCCGCAGCGGCAGCAGTTCAAGATGCCGATGAAAAACTCACTCTAATGGCCCTCTGTAGTGGTGTACATCCAGACACCAAGTTTGCCAGAAGGTTAACTAAGGAAAAACCAGCTACCTTGCCTGATTTCTTCCATGAAGCTGGAAAGTATATGAGACTTGAAGACGCTGCTACAGAAAGGCAATCAGGACAACAAGGTAAGACAGTTCAGGACAAGGTTCCCGCTGCAGCTAAGGACGCTCGAAGAAATGAATCTAGAGACAATGCTGGGGGCAGAAAGGTTGAAAAGCGCCAATATCGACCAGGGCCAAGATTTGACTCCTACACTCCTTTGAATGAAACAATCGAAAACATCTACCTAGCCACTCAGGGCGAACTCGGATACAAGCGCCCCCCGCACAAGAAAGAATCAGATAATGCACTCAAGTCCGGAAAGTTCTGTCGCTTCCACGAATCCCACGGACATGACACCAATGAATGCCACCATCTTCGGGACTTGATCGAAGAACACATTAGAAGAAGAAGACTGGAACGTTATGTGAAAGGTCAGAACAGGACTCCAACTCCTGCCAATGAGAACTCAAAGCAACCCCTCCCAGAAGTAGGCGGAGGGAATCGCAACAATCACAACACCAGTGGCTCTAGTCAAGAGAAGATAGTGGTCCTTACCATCTCAGGAGGACCACACATCGCCGACAGAAGTTGGGCAGAGATGGAAAGGTACGGCAAGTCGCTTAGAAATGCCGAAGGATATGTTAACTCCATTACGGAGGAACACCACCCGAAACGAAAAGAAAACAATGACATTGTATTCAGTAGGCGTGATTTGGAAGGAAGACAGTACCCACATATGGATCCCATGGTCATCTCTACCTGGTTCGGTCCAGCTAAAATTTTTCGGATTCTAATAGACACGAGAAGCTCCGTAAATATCCTGTTCAAACATGCTTTCGACAAAATGAAGTTGTCAATGAAGGATGTATCCCCCTGTGACAAACCACTGCACGGTTTCACTGGAGATGCAAAAATGCCCCTCGGGCAACTTGACCTCTTCGTCGAAATAGGAAGTCATCCTCGCTCCGTTGTGCGAAAACAAACGTTCGTACTAATAGAAAACCACTCGGCTTACAACGCCTTCTTGGGAAGACCAGCCTTGTCTGACTTCCAGATTGTATTAGCCCCCTGGTGCCTGAAAATGAAATTTCCAACAGACAACGGAGTAGGAGAAGTAGAAGGAGATCAAGATGCTGCCCGAGACTGCTACGTAACTGAACTTCGCAATAACCGCAGAAAGAATAAAGGAAAAGATGCAGAGACTACTCTCTGCATGAAAAGCTTGGAGGCGTAGCAACTAAAGAAAGCCCCTCCTCTTCGATACACAAGCGATCCCTTCAATGAACTAGACCCCAGGGATAAAGAGGAGGAGGCTACCGCCGAGCCTGCAGAGGCTATGGAATTCGTATCGGTAGATAAGCATGATTCAAGTAGACTATTAAAAATCGGATCTCAGCTGAAAACGGAATTGAAGGATCAACTCATTGACTTTCTCCGCCACAACTTAGATGTATTTGCGTGGACCCATGCCGACATGACAGGAATCTCCCCAGACATAGCATGCCACATGTTGAACATCGATCCCACCAAGGTACCAGTAAAGCAGAAAAAGAGGAGCATGGGGGCAGAGCGATCAGCAGCCCTTGATGAGGAAGTAAAGAATCTACTTGCTAATGGCTTCATACGGGAAGCCATCTACCCAGAATGGATCGCTAACCCAGTGCTAGTAAAAAAGGCCAATGGAAAGTGGCGAACATGTATTGACTTCTCCAATCTGAATGACGCTTGCCCGAAAGACTGCTTCCCACTTCCCCGAATTGACCAACTCGTAGACAGCACAGCTGGGCACGAACTCCTATCTTTTATGGATGCATACTCCGGATATAACCAGATCCCCATGCACGCTCCCGATCAGGACCACACTAGCTTCATCACCGACCGCGGATTATATTGTTACAAAGTCATGCCTTTTGGACTCAAAAATGCTGGAGCTACCTATCAACGCCTCGTCAACAAAATGTTCGCAGAACTGATAGGACGAACTATGGAAGTATATGTGGATGACGTGTTGGTAAAGTCCAGGAAAGCCAACGACCATGTAAGCCATCTGGACGATATGTTTCGAGTACTTCGTCGATATGGAATGAAGCTGAATCCTCTAAAGTGCTCCTTCGGAGTATCATCGGGAAAATTCTTAGGATTCATCGTCCACGCCAGAGGAATCGAAGCAAACCCTGAACAAATCCGAGCTTTAAAAGAAATAAGGATACCTTCCACTCGAAAAGAAATGCAGAGCCTAAACGGAAAGGTGGCCGCCCTAAGCAGATTCATTTCCAAGGCAACTGACAAGTGTGTCCCTTTCTTCGAAGCACTCAAGAAAGACAAAGGGAGGTTCGAGTGGACCGACGAATGCTTAAAAGCCTTCCTCAACCTAATCGAACACCTTCAGAGACCACCAGTACTCTCAACTCCAAATGAAGGTGAAGTGTTATACCTATACCTCGCTGTATCATCTCATGCTCTAAGCGCCGCCTTGGTAAGAGAAGAAGACCGCACACAACGCCCGGTTTACTTTGTAAGTAAGAGATTTACAGGGGCAGAGGCCAGATATCCTAAACTTGAGAAATTAGCATATTGTTTATTGATCGCGTCACGAAAACTGCGACACTACTTCCAGTCTCACTCCATCAGGGTTCCAACCGATCAACCACTAAGACAAGTGCTCCATCGTCCTGACACTTCTGGGCGACTCCTCAAATGGTGCATCGAACTAAGTCAGTATGATATCACCTACCATCCTCGCGCCGCTATCAAAGGACAAGCCATGGCTGATTTCATTGCCGAATTCACTATCAACGAAGGCAAGGAACAATCCGAAGTAGCAAAAAACATCAAGTGGAACCTCTTTGTAGACGGAGCATCGAACGAACAAGGCTCGGGGGCAGGTATTGTGATCATCACCCCCAGGGAAAGAAAGTTGTACTATGCATTAAGATTGGAGTTCACGGCCACTAACAACGATGCTGAATATGAAGCAGTAATAGCGGGATTGGAACTGGCCCTAGAAATTGGAATCAATTCCTTATGTATTCATAGTGATTCTCAGCTTATCGTAAACCAGGTACTAGGAGAATTCCAGACTCGAGGAGAGCGACTCACAACATACCTAAAGAAAACCAAACTGCTGCTCGATCAATTGGACCATTATCTAATCAAACACATTCCTCGAGAAGAAAACCAAGAGGCAGATGAACTTGCAAAGCAAGCTAGTATGAAGAACAGCACCATTTCCGGAGCACTAGCAATCTCAAGGCAGCTAGCCCCAAGTTTCGAACAAGTGAATCTGATAACTGCAATCGAAGAAGGAACCTGGATGACTCCTATCCGGAAATATTTGCAAGATGGCATACTACCCGACAGGCGTGACGAAGCCAAGAAGATCTTGAGGAAAGTTCCCCACTACACAATACAAGAAGGCATCCTCTACCGGCGTGGCTTCTCTAGCCCCTTATTAAGATGTGTCGCCGGAAGGGAAGCCAAGGAGATATTAACAAACATCCATCAGGGAGGATGCGGAGATCACACTGGAGGACAGACTTTGGCAAGAAAGATACTCTGATATGGATATTACTGGCCCACACTAAACAAAGATGCCCTAGACTTCGTTAAGAAATGCGACAGATGTCAGAAGTTCGCCAAGATTCCTCGACTGCCCACAAACGAAATTACTCAAATGACTAGCCCTTGGCCCTTTGCTGTATGGGGAATTGACTTAATTGGCGAACTGCCAACGGGCCGAGGCGGAGCCAAATATGCTATAGTGGCAGTCGATTATTTCACCAAATGGGTGGAAGCGGAACCTTTAAATAAAATATCTTCAGCAAAAGTTATCAACTTCTTGATCAAAAACATTCTGTGCAGGTATGGAGTCCCACTCAAGATCGTATCCGACAACGGACTCCAGTTTGACAGCGAAGAATTTGCCGACTGGTGCCAAGAACATGGAATTCATAAAAGCTTCTCATCAGTAGCTTACCCTCAGGCAAACGGACAAGTTGAAGCTGTCAACAAAATTCTCAAAACCCTAATCAAGAAGAAACTTGAAAAGTCAAAAGGCGCTTGGGTGGACGAACTTCCTACGGCACTATGGGCATACCGCACATCTTTCAGAACATCAACGGGACATACTCCTTTCTCTTTGGCATATGGATCGGAGGCAATGCTCCCAGTTGAGACTATTGTGCCTTCCCACCGTAGGATCCACTACAACCCAGAAGAAAACGAAGAACTCCTCCTCATGTCTTTGGATCTGATCGAGGAAAGGAGAAACGATGCAGCACTCAAAGCAGCAGCTCACAAACAAAAAGTGGCAGCACAATACAATTCCAAAGTCAAGCATCGCAGCTTACAAGAAGGAGATCTTGTCCTCAGGCGAATCTTTCCGCGCCCCGGGGCACTGGACCCCATCTAGGACGGACCATATGTAATTCATAAAGATCTCCACAACGGAGCTTACATTTTGTCAACAGTGGACGGAGAGGTGTTCCAGAGGGCATGGAACATCCGACACCTCCGTCGATACTTTTCTTAACTTGTACTGCCCATATGAAGTGAATTAACAAAGAGAATCAGTGGACGTAGGCATTTCCGTGCCGAACCACTTTAAAAAATCTTGTCTCTTTTTAACTTGTTCCTTTATGTCTTGGCTGCTCGTTAAGTTTTATCCCTTTCTGTTGAACAAAATCCTATGGCATCTCCACTCAAGACGCACCACGGCCTCATCTGGACTAGGCCTAACAGGTACGCTACGATTCTATGCACTCGCCAATGAGACACTTTTGCTCCAGCATCCCTCTGCTGCGGGTTAACTCATTGCGCGCCTGCCCTCAAAGCCAACTGTAATGAGCCGATTATAAGTCATCATAAAGGCCGACTATAGCCGATGGCAGCTCATTACGGCGTTCGGCTCGCCGGCAACTGTGAACCTACTTTAAGCCCCAACATAAGGTGTGGCCAGCCAGGGGTAGTTCACGGCCAACGGCACCCACGCTAGCCGGCCACGGTAAATCGAATAATACCCACGATTAGGGACCATAATGGTTCGGGTAGTTACCGTGCGCGATCTCGGCTCCGATGTGTCTTAAGTGCGGCTGTGGTAAAAAAGAAAACTCCCCGCGGAGGCGTAAGATGGGTGACAAATGTCTCCAAGACCCACAGCTAGGGAAAGTGACTACAAAACCCGTTTGCCACGAACTTAAGCACATCGACGGCCTTCCGTGACTGGAAGTTTTACTTTTACTATATTTCCATTCCATTTAAATATTTTTCTCCTATCCTGTATAACAAACTCTAAAGTACAGGAAACCGAATAGGAAGCATTCACTCATGAGGCTCTAAGCCTGCGTACTAGGTGGCAGGGTGCTCAGCTATGCCCGTGAACAGTTACACAAGACACTCAAAGCTACCGCCTGCGAATAAAACATAAAGGGCGGTACTCTCTTCTCTTGTACATAAATGCGTAACTATAGCTTATTCATACACTGACATTGCAAAACGTGAAATTATATTTCAAGCAAAAACTTAACATCAAACACAACTAGAATCACAGGCATATACATAATTATACTTCTCACACAGCACATAAAGATAGCAACAACATTTAAACATGACAAAATCAGCTTATATTACAAGATCACACGAAGTTATTCTTTGCAAATAATTTTATTACAGTTGCATATCAAAGACTAACATAAACAGTGATAAAAAAGAAACAAAAAGATGGCAGATGCATCCACACTCCATCACCAACTCCCCCAGTCTACTTAGCCGCAGGATCAGAGCCCCCAGCATGTGGATCAGAAGTCCCGCCTGTCCAATTAGGAAGAGGAATTCATTAAACGAACAACCAAGTTATGGAAACACAGGAAGAAAAGAAAGGGAAGAAGAATAACTCACCAGCATCCGCCGCTTGATCCTCATCATCCAACTGCACGCCCGCTTCCTCTGCAGCAAGCAGCCGCATCCCCTCTTTCACCGCCGCTTGCTCCTCCTTTGAGAACTGAGCAGTAACCGCATTCAAGTTGAAAGCCTCTCCGCCTTCCTTACCCGCGTTCACCCTGGCCTCCTCTAAAGCCTGGAGATACACCTTGGCCATGACCCGAGGGTAATCGTCCATCCAAGACAAGCCGCCCTCCTTCCAAGTGTGGAAGTACATATCCTGCAGCATCTCATCCATCATCCCCTCGTTTTCCTCAAACTCCCTCACCCGGGCCTCGGAAGCTTGCAACTTGGCGACGGCGACGTCCCTCTCTGATTGATATCTCAAGCAGTCAGCCTGGAGTGACCTCCTCATTTCCTCCTCCTTCAACTTGAGGGACCTCCTCATCTCCTCCATCTCCTCCTTCAACTCGGCCTGAGCCATCTCCGCAGCCTCGAGCCTCCCTGACAACTCCTCTACCCGCTCGAGATCCGCATTTCGAACCTCATCCACCGTTGTGATAGCTTGGGTCTAAATCAGGATGACCGGCAAAAGGGTTACGAGGCACGGGGCGAGGCACATCGGGACGCCTTATACGAATGACAGTAGGACTCTTGGAAGGAGGAGGAGGGGGTCCGGGCTCCGTGCTCTCCTCCGTAGTATCACGAGGAGGCTGAATAGGAGGCTGCGAACCAGGGGACGACTCAAATAAGGAACGGCTCCGCTTCCTTTTCTGAATGCCCTCTTCGATGACCCCAAGAAGAGGGCGGTAACTGACTACATCCCCAGTGCGATCAGTAGAAGGTTTCGCGGAAGCTCTCCTCGACTTAAATTGTTCAAGGCGGTGTCGAACATCCGACGTTTTAACTGCCTGGCCTGCCCCTGGAATAAAGAACAAGTGTTACGAACATACAATTATCCACAGTTCAAAAAATGTGCTAAGTTAAAAAGAAAGAAAAGTGGGAAGACACATCTATTATACAAACCCGGCGGAGGAGTGGGATACTGCAATAAGTCCTGGATCTCACCCCAGGACGGAAGTGAACCGTAAAAAATTTCTAAGTCCCTATCGAAAATGGAATCGGCAGAAGACAAAAGTTCACCTTGCATCGCCGGAATCACCCTAGCTGAGGAACCCTTAGAGGATGGGTCAGTGCCAGCCACAGCTTTGCCGGTTTCCTTTGCCTTCTCCGTTCCCTTCTCCGTTTCCGACTCTCCCTCCGACTCCCCGAAGGCCCGACGGAGAGCCTCATCCAGTTCGAGGTCTTGTTCAGAGGTTAGAGCAGCAACACCACTACCACATTGACCGTCGCCATCTCCTCCACCCTCCGACCCTTCTCCAACTTCGCCTCCTTCCTCCTCTTCTACACCTTCCTCCTCCGGGACAGTCGGGCAAGTACTTGGAGAAGGGCCATCAGACTTCTTCAGTTTCTTCCCCCCGACCACGGGACGCTCTGCGAAAGGCTCCCTCTTACCGCTCTTTACCGTAGCCCCCTCCTTAGCTTTAGCAGCCCTCTCCTCAGCCGTATCCCTTTGCTTAACCACGGACTGGCGCGGTAAGATCAAATTATACTCCAAGAGGGTTGCGTTCCTGATCAAGAAAGAGGCCGACCGGTCCCGTGCCGGAATAGCCTTTAGTTCAGCAGCCATTCGCACTAAGGAATCGTCCTCCACGACTGCAATACCACCTGTCACTAGCCAGAAATAGAAGCATGTCAGAAAAAACACTACAGTCAAAACACATGAAAAATATAAATGGAATCAATCTTACAGCCGGAAGTGAAAAGGCGGAAAGAAACAGCATCGTCCTTGACGAAGAACCACTCTTTCTTGAACATGGTGAACTTGGAATACAAGTCCAGGACTGGTTTGAAGGGAACGGCCGCTTCCAGGCTAATATACGGAGACCCCTTCTTATAGCCTCTCAGGTTGTACAAATATCGAATTTCTCGGTTAGAAGGAGGACGCCCGTACCTCCTCTGGAAGATAACAAAGAGGCTCACCAGGATGGCGTAAGAGTTAGGCTGAAGCTGGAAGGGAGCCACCTTCAAATATGTGGTGAAGCTTACTATCCAAGCGTTGATAGGGGGGATAGCGCCGCACATGCAATGGTATCTGCTAAAAGCGAAGTAGCCCTCGTGAGGATTATATGGCATCACTCCATCTCCCGGCAGCAGCATAAGGGCCCTATCTATCCCGAAGGAACGGGATATGACGTCAAGTTGCTCCTCCTTTAGGGAGCTAGGAAAGCAATCCGGGGGAGAGATCAAAAGTTCCTGTGGACCATATCCGTCCACTAGAGACCTCGGAATAGGTCGGTGTTGCCCGGATCCTGGTTGGACTGGGGGCAAGGAAGAAGAAGGCTCTCCTGTGCCTCTAGACTTCTTTCTGTCCGATCGTGTTTCCGCTTTGCGAGACATTTTCTGCAGCACAAGAAAGACTTGAGGTTAGAATAAGAAGTATAGAAACATAAACAAGCAAATATATAAGGTTCATTCGGCATAAGAAGCATATGGTCATTCGGCACTATGCCCATTCGGCATGGGGCGTGAAGTTCATTCGGCACTATGCTCATTCGGCATGGGGCGTGAAGTTCATTCGGCACTAAGACCATAAGTTCATTCGGCAAACAAGACCATCCGGTGACAAGAGTTCATTCGGCAGAAAGTATTTATACCTGATTCGGTATAAGCTGGTTCGGCGAAGAAATTGGTTCGGCAGGACAGCTGATTCGGCTCTCTGGTTCGGTAAGGGAAAGCCAAGGGGGTACGGCCTCTATATATAAGCGAGCTCAGGGCCGCCGAACCAGATGGTTCGGCCTACCGGATGGTAGTACCGGACCAATAACTAATATACCGGACCATAGATACCGAATGAAACCAACAACAACTGAGTGAACTCTCTCCCTCTCTACCAACAACAACACGTGGACTAGAGGCACGCAGGCTCCTCACTCAGATAAGTACCGAACTCCAGAACTAGCTAATAAAATAAGGATTATGATAACAATGAATAAGTCATAAAACTCTCACTAACATGGATTAATCGTTTACACGCGGGCACGACCACAAATGGTCCATAGGCACGCTCTGAATGGTTATTAACCCTATCGTCACGGGAATTTACACTTTGACACGCCTTTTTAAACTCATATGTGAAACGGATACTTGATTCTGATAGTTATGAAATGGCTAGGCTACTTACACATGTACGGGGTTGCGAACGATCCCTAGGCATGCTCTGAGCTGGCAATAAACCGTCTTCACAAACGATCCAGGGACCCACTCTGACATAAACCGGGCATCGACGATGCCAAGCCCCTTCGGGGCTCACTCTCTCGTCCTGAACGGCACAGTTCACTTCATCTCGAATATTTCGATCATGAACGATCGTTATTTGAAATCACGCTAAAACTGTAAATTCCTTTGCAGGACATTAACAGAATACGAATGTCCAATCGCCGACGTTACAAAGCCAATCTTCCTGCCACAGGGAAAACAAAGCGCGACACATGCAAGCACGTGCCCCACTTTGGGGGGCAAATGTTGGGCGAATTTTCACCCAGAAGATCTCAAGACCAAGAAGCCGCAGTTTCACTCGGGCTCGCAAGCAACCTCTACTTCGTTCGACAGCCAAGAAGCTCAATACTAACCTAGAGGGCCTTCCAATATTCTCCATGAAGAAGCTCGTTCGGCCCAAGCCCCTCACTCGGCCTTGACCCATTCGGCCTCCACTTCATTCGGCTCCACCTCATTCGGCTCCTTTATACCACCACTCCAACTCCACTGCCGGACCAACCTTGCCACCGAACCAAGCCTCGCCTCCACTGCCGGACCAACCTTGCCACCGAACCAAGCCTCGCCTCCACTGCCGGACCAACCTTGCCACCGAACCACCTACATAACCGGACCAAACGACCACCGGTCCACATTCATCGCCGGACCACGCCTACTACCGGACCAAGCTCCGTGCCGAATGAGCCCCGCCGAACCACACAGTTGCCAGTCCAGATCGCTTCAGCCCGGGCCCAACAGCAGTTATATACTTCCAAGACCCCTGCCCCCTACCTCATTCTATAAATAGAGGGGCAGGGGTACAACAATGGCAGACAAGTTTGAGAGCTCAAGCAAGGAAGGAACTTTCAAACTACTTTCATACGCTTGTATACAAAACATTGTACTTGTAACCTGAAAGAAAGAAGATAATAACATATAAAGTGGACGTAGGCACATTCTGGCCGAACCTCTATAAATCTGTGTGTCTTGACATTTCAGCCCCTGCTTTTTCCATATTTACATACTCATCTAAAATCATTGAAAATCACATATAATCAACTAAATAATACGACTTGGAGGTGTTTGTCCATTTTTTGTGCAAACATAAATATTTATCAACAAATTGCAGACTTCCACTCGAAAATTGTCACAAGAGATTCAATCAAACAAGTCCAAGAATTAACCGGCGAAGTAAACGCAAGCGTTTCATACCACTAGTTTTACTAAGCCGTTTAATTAGATTTCTCGTACGAGTGAGATAAAGGTTTGTATACACTAGTAGATTGGAAAACAGTTTAAGAAACGAGCTTTGTAATAAAATAGTGTTGAAATCGTTTTAATGGAAGAGTTTTGATATTTACTGCTAGTATTGAAACCTTCATATTTTTAAAGTGACGAATCACAAAAATGATTGTAGAAACAAACAGTCATAAAAATTCACATTCAAAGACATGAATGAAATCCAAAGAATTCGATTCCAAATCCATCAAAGTGGAAATACCCCTGCGACATAATAGCCACGACTTACGACTTAACACAAGTCAACACAAGAAATCAGCGGCTCAACGCATGCGACTCCACGGCATACGACCTAAGAGATCAGTGACTTAAGAAATAGCATGCGGCCTAACAAAGCAACTTAACATGGCACGACCTATAGCATGGCGCGACCTAAGTGGCGCGAGCAAGCCGAGCGACCTAAGTGGTGCGACCTAAGGTGCAAGTGGCTTAAGGAGTAGCATGCGGCCTAAAACAGGTGCGACCTAACACATGGCGCGACCTAACTGCAAGCGACCTAAGGAATGGCGCGACACAATGGTTGCGAGATATAACAGGTGTGACTTAACAGGCCGAGGGACCTAACATAGTCCACCTATAGCATATGCGACCTAACAGGCAGAGCGACGAGTGACCTAAGTGGATGCGACCAAGGGGTGCGACTTATATGTAGGTGCGACCTAAGTTGGTCCGAGAAAGCAAGGCGAGCGACCTAACATGGTGCGACCTAAGGAATGGCGCGACCCAATGTTTGCGAGATATGGCAGGTGCGACCCAAGATATGGCGCGACCCATAGCAAGGCGAGCGACCTAAGGGTTGCGACCTAAGGCAGACCGACTCATTGCAAGGCGTGCGACCTATGGGGATGCGACCAAAGGCAGGCCGACCTAACTGCAAGGCGAGCAACCTAGGGTACAACGGCAAGCCAAGCGACTTAAAGAGACCAATGGCGCGACCTAAGTGGTGGAACGACCTAATGGCCGAGCGACTTAAGATGGAACGACATAAGCATGGCGCGGCCAATGTTTGGTGCGACCTAACTGTAGGCCGAGAGATATGTGTGCAGGCCGAACGATCTAAGCAATAGAAATGCAAAAACTCTCTCAATTTGCAACCGATCGAGCACGGACGCTAGGGGATTACGCCCATCGGCTACCCGGTCCTATTGGCTCCTCGATGAATCACCAAAAACATGTTCAATCATCAAAGTTAGGATTTTTAAAGACTTGAACCCAAAACACTAAAAATTGGGATTTTCACCAATTTAATCCAAACCAAGAGCAAATGCATATGAAAAAGTGTTAGGAATTCATACCCAACAACCAAAGATAGTTATAGACAAAGATGTGAGATAAAAATCTCACCTTTTCACAAAATCAATAAAGGAGAAGCTTGAAAGCAAAGGAAGAATCAACCACACTTCTATCTCAACACAAGAAGCTTTAATCAATGGCTTCTCTTAGGATTTGGAGTTAGATGTTGGATTTGCAAATGAATTAGGGCTTGGAGTTTTAATTTCCCACTCCTCTCTCCATTTTTGATGAAGCTTGAGTGTTAGGAAATAAAAGTGAAGTAATGAAGGAAGAAGGGGTTGAGCTAGAGTTAATAGTTTAGGCTAATGGGCTAAACCAAACCCAAAGCCCAAAGTGAAAAAGTGGCAAAATTCCACTAACTCCAAACATATCAAAGTTTATACTTAAAAAGATCGCAAACGGCGTTTTGGACCCAATGGGAGTGGTCCGGAGTCCTAATTCGACCGTATGCAAAAAGTAACTTTTCGGACTAAAATCCGACTAATGATAAAATATTTAAATAAAATATTTAAATATTTAATCGTAAAATATGCGGGTTGTTACAGACTCCCCTCCTTAAGGAAATTGCGTCCATGCAATATTTAAGAAGAAAATATAAGGTAACAACCATGAAAGCATACTAACACAAAAGAAATTTGAAGTAAGGACCTCACCTCAAAGAGCACGAGAAAGTAAATCCGGATGTGTTCGCTCGATAAACTCTCTAGACTCCCAAGAGCAATCCTTAAGATTTGAGGACCATTGAACTTTAACAAGCGGAACATCTTTATTTTGAAGGCGCTTGACCTCTGAAGCAATAATACGAATAGGATGTTGCTCATAAGCTAAATTAGGTGAAACTTCAATTTCTTCCACAACACCGGGCTCAAGAATAAAATTGGAATCTTGAAGGCATTTCCGTAATTGAGAAACGTGAAACACGTCATGAATAGCAGAAAACTGAGCCGGTAATAAAAGGCGATAAGCCACGGAACCAATACGTTCG
Organism: Allium cepa; assembly: GCA_030765085.1. Classification (NCBI taxonomy): domain Eukaryota; kingdom Viridiplantae; phylum Streptophyta; class Magnoliopsida; order Asparagales; family Amaryllidaceae; genus Allium; species Allium cepa. Next base: position 576,343,114 of record CM060943.1, on the reverse strand, counting down.
GTGATGGGAAATGGACCAATATATCGAGGTGCTAACTTTCTCGATCGACTGAAACGTACAACACCCTTCATAGGTGAAACATGAATAAACACAAGATCTCCCACAGAAAATTCTAATTTCCTTCTCCGGTTATCGACATAGGATTTTGTCTACTCTGGGCTTCTTTCATCCTATGACGAATAAGGTCAATCTTCTCTGTGGAATCATGAATAAAATCTGGACATAAAACCAGCTTCTCACCGGCCTCAAGCCAACAAGAAGGGGATCGGCATGGCCTTCCATAGAGCGCCTCAAAAGGTGTCATACCAATACTAGATTGGAAGCTATTATTATAGGAGAACTCAACAAGAGAAATATGATCTTCCCAACTTCCACCAAAATCAAGAACACATGCACGAAGAAGATCTTCAAGAGTTTAATTTACACATTCGGTTTGTCCATCGGACTAGGGATGATAAGCGGTGCTAAAATTAAGCTTCCTTCCCAAAGCTTTTTGAAGACTCTTCCAAAATCCACTAGTAAACAATGGATCACGATCACTAACAATAGAAGAAGAAACTCCATGCAATTTTACAATTTCTTTAATAAAGAGTTTGGCCAAGAGAGGAACGGTTCGATTGGACCGAACGGGAATAAAATATGCGGATTTAGTAAGTCTATCGACTATCACCCATAAGCTATCATGACCCGAACGAGAACGGGGAAGGCCGTCTATAAAATCCATGGAAATTTGATCCCACTTCCAAATTGGAATTTCTAAAGGTTGCAATAACCCACCGGGCGTTTGGTGTTCAGCCTTGACAAGTTGGCAAGTCACGCAACACTTAGCAAAGTTAGCAATATCAGATTTCATTCCCTCCCAATAATAAAGTCGTTTCATATCCACGTACATTTTACTACTACCGGGACGGATGGTAAATTTAGAACGATGAGAATCTTCTAAAATGTCTTTACGAAGATTACTAATATTTGGCATGATAAGTCTACCAAATTTTCGAATACCGCCACGAGAATCAATATCAAAGTCTTTCAAACCTTCAATATCAATTTTATCCCTAAAATTTTGGCCAAGAAGAGCCAATTCGGGATCTAGCTTTTGAGCTTCAAGAATGCGGTCTATAAGAGAAGGATGAGCCTCAAGGCAATATAAAACAAGAGATGTACATAAATCGGAAACACGATCTCGAATCTCACAAGTGGATAAAATTATGAGATCATTCCATTCGGATATCATCATAGAAACAACCGCTTGTTGCTTACCACTAAGTGCATCGGCAACACGATTTCCCTTTCCGAGGGTATAAAGAATATCAAGATCATAAGCTGCAAGAAATTAGAGCCAACGTTGTTGAAGCAAATTAAGTTCCTTTTGAGAAAATAGATACTTCAAAGATCTATGATCGGTGTAAAGAATAAATTTTTCTCCCAAAAGATAATGACGCCAAATACGAAGGGCGAAAACAATAGCCGTGAGCTCTAAATCATGAGTGACATATCTAGTCTTGGCAGGCTTTAATTGCCTAGAATCATAAGCAATAACACGTTCTCTTTGCATAAGAACGGCACCCAAACCAACGCGACTAGCATCGGTATAAACAATAAAATCTTGGTTCCCCTCGGGAATAACAAGAATAGGAGCATCGGAAAGGAGTTCTTTTAATTTCTGGAAAGAAGCTTCACATTTGTGCTACCAAATGTATTTAACACCCTTCTTTGTCAAACTAGTAAGAGGCACGAAATTTTTTGAAAAGTCTTATATAAAACGACGGTAATAGCCTGCCAATCCAAGGAAGCTACGGATCTCCGTCACACTCTCCGGTCTCTTCCAATTTTGAATCGCTTCAATCATTGAAGGATCCACAGAAATTCCGGATTCGTAAATAATATGACTGAGAAACTTCACACGAGATTGCCAAAAGTGGCATTTAGAAAATTTTGCTTTTAATTGATTACGCCTAAGAGTTTCCAACACAATCCGAAGATGCTTTTCATGCTCCTCCTCGGTTTTTGAATACACAAGAATATCATCAATAAAGATGAGAACAAACCAATCAAGGAAGTCTTTGAAAACTCTATTCGTAAGGTCAACGAAATAAGTCAGAGCATTCGTTAAGCCAAATGGCATAACAAGCCATTCACATGATCTGTAACGGGTATGGAACTATGTCAAAGGAATTCTATCCTCTGCAATACGAAGCTGATGAAAATCGGTAGCTAAGTCTAATTGTGAAAAGACTCTAGCACCACTAAGTTGATCGAATAGATCATCAATCCGAGGTAAAGGATATTTATTATTGATAGTAAGGTCATTAAGCTTGCGGTAGTCAACGCAAAGCCTAAGTGTACCATCGGATTTCTTCACAAAAATAGCCGAAGCTCCCCAAGGCGAGGAACTAGAGCGAATAAATTGCTTCGTCTCCAATTCGGATAATTGTTTGCGCATCTCCTCATTTTCCTTATTGGACATACGATAAGGAGGACGAGTGATAGGTTGAGCTCCAAGGATGAGATTAATTCTGAACTCAATTGCTCGCTTAGGTGGTAATCCTAAAATGGGCTCAAATATGTCGGAAAATTCACGAACAACGTGAATAAGAGAAATAATATCTTCCTCATCATCATTATCATTATCATGAGGATTTAAAGAATATAAAGATGCAACCAAGCTGGAATCCGAATCTTTAAGGTCGATAGAAATCTGCTTAATAGATTGAGGATGTCGAAGATGAATAGTCCGCTCAGGACATAGGATTTGGGCTTCATAGCGGTTAAGCCAATCTATTCCCAAAATCATTCCAAAGCCTAAGTAGCGCATAACATGAAAATCGGCTCGGAAAGAAAAATCTCACACAAAATAATCCCGACATCTTTACAAAGCAAACTAATTGTTGCGGATCCACCAACCGGATTCGCAATTCTCAAAGAAGTCATTAAACACAAAACATCCAAAGAAAAAGTATCAACAAGTTCTTTTGAAATAAAAGAGTGGGACACACCCGTATCAAAAAGAACTCGAATAGGATGATCAGGAAATAAAATAATGCCATCAAGGATAGAATGAGAAATACCTTGACCACGAGATGTGTTGGCAGGGGCTTGAGCAACATTAAGCTTTCCCTCCTTCCTTTTTTGATGTTTGGGACAAGAAGATAAATAATGATCCGGGCTTTTCTGTAACGACCCCAGATTTTATTTTTTTATTTTTATGAATTTAAATTGATAATTAAAAGAATTTTTGGATTTAAATTGTAAAATTGATTATAAATGGCAGCGAGTTTCCCCGATTATTATAGAAAATATGTTAAGTCATATGAATTTGAAAATTCGTATATATGTGAATATATATGTATATATTGGATTTGAAATAAAATCTTAAACATGGAGTTTTAAGAATAAATGAAACATAGAATAAAACGCATTAAACAAATTTGTTAAGGAACAAACACACTAAAACAACTTCTACAATTTGTACATAAAGTAAAAGGAATATATATCAAACATAAGCAAAACAGATATATGAAAGGAAGACATAAAATATATATATAAAAGCAAAAGAAATATGTACAAACTAACAAAGTAAAGCTTTAAATAAAATAAAGAAATACGTTCAAATGTTAACGAATAACAATAACAACTTTATATCTATATAACATAATCAAAAGCAACCTAGCCAAGTAGCTTAGGTATGCAAGCAAGAATATAAAACAAAGTCTATTAAACATAAACAAAGATAAAATAAAGCAAAGTAAATATGAAACATACATATGGAAGTATTGCAAAGCAAAGACAAAAGAAATGATAAAAGCATATTCAAGTATTTACAAATAAACAAACAAAATATACTTACCAAATAATACAATGTAAATAAATCCATACAAGATGAACTATAAAATATAAGTTTAACACATTGAACAAAATATGTACAAACAGTACAAAGGCTTGCAAAAGAAGCAAACATGAAATATACATAAGTATGTACAGCCGAAATCAAATGAACACAAATTATAAGTATATGGTACAATACAATTAATACTAGCATACAAAAAAATCAAGATTTCAGTCAACAAAATCTTTGACTCAATTCAAACTAAAACATTTGAACAGCAAAACAATTAATGCAATATCTTAGCCACCAAATATTTTGATATTACACATAGCAGGTTGTATCACTAGTAAACAAATGAAAAAAAAAAAAAGATGATAAGTATAAGATTCCTATATAAGCCAAAACTAATTAATGTTAGTATATACTAATATCCTATCAGCCACCATTGGAAAACAAAAATCTCTGAAAAAAATTTGACAAAAACAATCTTAGTACAAAATATGTCACCCTGTGTACAAACAGAAATAATCACCTGTAGAGTTCATCTCCTATATATCAACTTCTCCACATTTGAGTTCGAGCTGAGAAACTTTATTTGAAAACTTAAACAAAGATTCAATTTAAACAACACCTCAAATTCAACCAAACCAGAGAAACAAAGGAGAAGATTTCCAGTATCAACTTCAAAACCAGTTTTCAACTTTTCAAACTTCAAAACTTCTGGAAAACAAGATGTTTAAAGTGAGTAACTTATTTTCTTAAAATGTTCAAAGTATAAAACTGTTGCTTATATATAAATATATCTATGAATAAGTTTGTTTATATACATGTATGGATCCTCTGAGTGAAATTGAGAATTGGAAGTGTGTATAGGCTCACTGTTATGACTCTAAACACCAGAATTTGATTTAAAAAATCATTTCTTCCCAATCTATTCAATATTTGGATTTAGAGTCAAAATAGATATTGTCTGCCTAACTCTGAATTGAATTTTAAAAATAGATTCAAATTAAAATAACTTGTTATCACCTCTGGAAAGAAATATGTCTGAGCACAACTCAAATTTATCAAAAATTCGAATCTCTTAATTTACAAATTCAAGTATCTAAACTGAATCCCCATACAATAACAAGATTTTTAAACCTAATTTGATGATTTTTAATGGTGTGGTATGAGAGCAGTTTGGGTTCGTTCGATTTTTGCATTTCGAGTCGTCGTGGGCGATCGCGATGATGGGAGAGGTCAGGGCTAAGGATGGAGGTGCGGGGGTGATCGAGGGGTCTGGGAAAAATATCCGGAGCTTGAACAAAGCCTTGTGGTGGCGGTGGGTGGCGTTTGAACTCCGATGACCTAGTTTTAGCATAGGTTAGAGTTTTGATCGTCTCGTTCTCCTCAGTGCATCGAGCTGCATGAACTATTGGGAGGTGATAGTGGGGTGTGTGTTGAAGTCGTGGTCGAAGTCGCGTGACTTCAGGTGGTCGGAGCGGCGGGGTGGAGTTATTGCCAGGTTTGGGGTTGAAGTGGTCTTCCTGTTCCAGGTTTTTGCTTTAGCTGCTCGAATTTGATTCTAGCCAATATGATGATTTCTGGGTAGTCGTGAGGTTAGAGAAGATCAACGCCGATGTGTGGAAGGTCATGGTGTTGAACGGAGGCGGCCAGTGCTCTGGTGCATGTGCACGGTGCACGGCAAAGGTCTGGGAACGATGGGTTTTGGGTTTGGGAACGACATTGGTTTACTTCGAGTTCGACGTGGAAAAAAAAGAAGATGGGCTCGGGTATATCTTCGGGTTAGTTGGTTTGTACAGGTTTTTGTAAACCTGTCTGCAAGTTTAAAATGTAGAGCAATTTAATGAATTCAAATTTGTGAGCGAGTTTTAAACAAAGTAAATCCAGTTTTAGGTTTAGTTCAAATAAACTTCGAATTTAAAGGTTTTAAAATAGGTAAATGTTTGTATTAAAGGTTATTTATTAACTTAGAAAAGTTTTAAAAAGTTAAAAGTTAAAATCTGAATGCTTAGTTAATTGAAAATTGATTTCAAAAGTATTTTATTTAAAATAAAGTTGAAAATTAAGATTTAGTGATCAATCACTATAAAAATTTATCTTAAGTAATTAAGAAACTTTGATGAATTAAGGTGAATAATTGTGAAGTTAATTAAACCAATTCAATTATTATTAATAATTTAAGAGTATTGGTTGATGTAGATACTTTAATTAAAGTTGATTAATCAAGTGATTAAGCAATAATTAATGTAAGGATAATGTGATAAATTAATTAAAGTAATTAAGTTGAGAATAATAATTTATTAAGGGCTAATTAATAAATAAAAGTGATCAAGAATAATTATTAAATATGGAGTGATTAATGATTAATTAAAGGATCGTTTATTAAATGTTTTGAATTTTTTTTTTAATTTTACCATAACTAGCAAATTTATTCATAGAAATTTATATGATTAAATTAATCAGAAAAATTGAATTAATCCTATCTATGGATGCTTGGATTATATTGGTTGTTAAACTGTTTGATATCCCTGACATATGATGCTCTATGATTATCCTGATTTGTGTTGTGATCTATGATGCAATTTATTATCTTTGATATAGTTTATTATCTGTGATGTATATATCTGTGAATTTGTGTATGAAAGATAAGCGTTATAATTTATATCGCTTATCGAATACATTGTTGTATCTGATCTGTGATGATTGAATGATGTTGCACTATTGTGTTAAAACCCTGGACCACACTTATACACACACCAATATGGATTTCACGAAGAAATCGATTAAGTCACAGATTTTGAAATGATTTATAAAATTGAATATTTAAATTCAAGTGTTTTGGAAATGGATTGGATTTAAAGTGAAAAGCTTGTGAAATGGAATTTCAAAGATGAAATTTATTTTGAATAACTTGATTGAGTTTGGAAATTTAAATATTTTGATTTAAATTTAAATTCAATATTCGAAATTGAATTCTATGATTTGGAAATTAGGGACTGAAGATGTTATACCAGTTTATAGGGGTTAAACTATTTAAAGGTACTGATTTGGGAATTTGAATTTAAATTCAAAGGCTTTAACTCGTGTAAATTTAATTGGATCTTTCTGAAACGAAAACTAATTGTTTTCAAATGATAGAAGCTTTCACTTAAATAATGAACGTCCAATTTGTGTTAAAAGGGATTTCAAGTAAAAAATGAAAAAGATTTTCCAAGTCATGGAAACGGTTTGAAAGCTATAAGTTAAATTTTTAATTTAAATATTTAACGAGTTAATCCAATTAAAATGGGAATTGATTTGAAATCCATAAATGGATCTTTGTGAATGGGGTGAACTTTGTGAATTAAATCTTTTGTTTAAAAGATTTAAAGTATGGAAATTATTTAAACCATTGAAGGTTTTTGAAATAAATCTTTTATTTAAAAGATTTGAAAATGTTAATTGGTTTAAACCATTTGAAAGAAAGTTTTGAATTATTAAGTTGTGACTTAATTGAAATCTCATATCCATATATTTTAAATATTGCGCTCACTATTCGGTTTAGCCGGGAGAGGACCTTTGTGTCGTATAACCCATCCCGAATATGTGATTCGACGTATATGGATAGCACTTGAAGACCGATGTTGAAGACCGGGTATTTGTGAGAACGATAGGATAACCTATCGATTGTCTCTGCACTGGGTAGCTCCTGGTATAGAGATTCCCTAAGTGATGGGAAGTCCAATCGGGATTGTGAATACCCGGATTGCAAGGGCTTCTTTGGAAGTGCCTTCGGTTCTGTTCGAACCCGGAACAGACTTGTATGGTTGCATGTCTGACACTAAACTTTGAGAGATAAAGCAGATTTCTTCCAAATACATATCTGTTGGTGGCGGAGAATTTATTCTCTTAGCTTAACACCCTTTTCTGAGACGTACGAGCTCAAAGGTTATGTAGTTGAAGGTTATCAGCAATATACTCCCAATTTGGTAGTGTGGCATGCTGAGTGCTGCTGTGTGTTGATGATCATTGTTTGATCATTTGTGATATGATCATTTGTTTGATCATTTATCTTGTGATCATTACTTTGATCATTTGTTGACCCAAAGCATGGCTTTGTACCAAAGCGTAGCTTTGTGGACGAGACTGCATCAGGACCTCACACCCCGGAAATGGTCAAAACAGGAAAGATGCGGCAAGGTTATGAGGGTCGCGCCCTTTAGGGTGTGTCATTCCCTTCTGGTAAAGGGTGGTATCATGGTATGGAGCCCAGATATTTACCTATGTGGTAGCTCCAATCTCATTTACTGTGTGGTTGTTGCTTTGGAGGCGCCTCGGATAAAGGTCCCAAAGGACCGGGGAATGGCTTGCTCGAGTAGTAGTTACCTAGTTACAGAGGTAACCCGGCCTTGTGTTGGCAGAGATCCGGTTAGGTTCTCGGGACGTCCCACCAGAGGCGATCCCATGTGGCAGTAGGAAGTTCCTTAGCCTGACCATTTGTTGGAAACCCATTCATCCAATACGAACCCTGTACGGTTTTAGTTGTAGAACCTGTCATTCACTTATGGTGGCGCCCCACTGTTTGGATGGTAGCTATAGTAGGCATAGTTCGGAATGTCTATGCTGGCTAAGATTAATATTCTACTTTCGAAATGTTTTCTGCACTGTGCACTTATATTAATAATATCAAAAGAACTTTCTACGTATCAAGCATGTTTGACTATCATAAGAAGAAATCTCCTCCAATTCTGCGTTTGCATTGTGTGTGTGGCGGGAGGTCTTATGGTAGTTTCATTTTCTAAAAGCATTGCGAATTTACTTTAAAATTCTCTTTTTGTTTTTTTTCAAAGATAAACTGTTTTTGTTACTCACACCAGTCCCATGACTGACTCGGAGTTTATTGTTCCTTTTCCTAAACTCTGGGTGCTCACTATTTTCCACGCGAGCGGTCTAGAGTTGGGTTTTCAGATAGTTAGGTTCAGTTGATCATCTGGAGCTAGTTTCAATCTTTGGATGCACACCAGTCTTGCTGTCTTAGTGAACGTGATAGGGGGTTCTCGCTTCGCGGTTTGGTGGCGAACGGGAGACTCTTACCCCTACATGTCCTCTCTTAGTGAATGGGGTTGGTTAGGCGTAAGCCGAGACAGTCGAAAGGCTGGCCGTAAAAGCAAGGTCTGGGATACCGGTGTATGCCACGGTGGGTCTGGGATGGTTGCAAAGCCTACCGGTCGCCGCTGAGTTCGTGCTTCGTTACAATTTGGTATCAAAGCTGAGGGTTAAAACTTTAGCTCAGGAGTATAACACGTTAAGTAGCTCATTGGAGATAGGGTGAAGTAAACCCTAGAATGAGTAATCCCTAAGATATCCGTTCGTATGCCTCAGTAAATTCTTTTACTATCCAGTGATAGTAAGTATGAGTGCAAGAAGAGAACGAGATAGGGGACAGGGAAATACGACTATGTCAATGCCCTGCAATAGTGGAAGTAATTTTTCTCTATCGATCTTCTTTGATTCGTTTCCGAATTCTTTTGATTTCTTCATGATAGCTCCAGAAGAAGTTTCAGTGTGATGGTGGCCCTACGAATCGTTGTAGGAAATTCTTACTTCGTATTTTCATCGTTTCTTATTAGAGTTTGATTTAAACCTTAATTAATATTAATTGGAAATTTGGAACTGAACTTTGAAATAAATTGAAAATTTTAAATTGAGTTAACTTGATTAATAGGATATGAAGCTAACTTTGAATTGTATTGATAAAACGATTTTGGTTGAAAACAAATTTTGAATTTCTTTTATAACTTCTTGGGTAAAATAAAATATGAAATATAAACTTTGATGTATTTCTCAGCCTATAAAATTCTAAAAATTAAGATCTTAATATTTGGATTTTGATTTTAATTGTAGAGAAAAAATAGTGTTATCCGAGGAGGAAAGGCCAGGAGAGTGGGTGATTATGCTTCATCCAGTAGCGTACGAGATGATGAAGGTGAGTCATCAGTTCATAGGGAATTCCCAGTGGAGCCTGTAGTGCAGCCCCAACCACCAGTGGAAGAAGAAGAAGATGAGGAGGAATTCGAAGAGGAATTCGAAGAAGAGTTCGAGGAAGAATTCGAAGAAGAAGTTGAAGAGGAATTCGAGGAAGAGGTTGAGGCGGAAGAAGAACCTGAAGTGGAAGAAGAGTCCGAAGGTGACGAAGCAATTCATTGGGATTTGGATAATGCCGTGGATGATGATGATCCCATTGAGGACGAGGAGTTAAATGGTGGGTACCTTATTCTGGAAGAATCTGATCCGGAGGAGATTTTTGAGACAGACGATGAGGTTGAAGTGATAGACCTGTCAGGGCCTGAGAGGGAGAGTTCTGACAGTGAGGATTAGTAGTTGGTCGGTTTGACTTATTTTGGAGTATTATATAGGTATTTTGGACTTGAGATCATAGTAAAGGTTGGATGTTAGTAGGTTATGTATGACTATAACTCATGTACTAATATTTTGAGTAGTGTTTAATATAAAATATATTATGAATGGCCTGAAAATATCCATGTGTTACTAGTATAATTTGAATTACCATTAGTCTATTTTGTGTGTGTATAATTCGGGAGACGAGTTGTACAATTTCGAGGACGAAATTCTTTTAAGGGGGGAAGTCTGTAACGACCCCAGATTTTATTTTTTTATTTTTATGAATTTAAATTGATAATTAAAAGAATTTTTGGATTTAAATTGTAAAATTGATTATAAATGGCAGCGAGTTTCCGCGATTATTATAGAAAATATGTTAAGTCATATGAATTTGAAAATTCGTATATATGTGAATATATATGTATATATTGGATTTGAAATAAAATCTTAAACATGGAGTTTTAAGAATAAATGAAACATAGAATAAAACGCATTAAACAAATTTGTTAAGGAACAAACACACTAAAACAACTTCTACAATTTGTACATAAAGTAAAAGGAATATATATCAAACATAAGCAAAACAGATATATGAAAGGAAGACATAAAATATATATATAAAAGCAAAAGAAATATGTACAAACTAACAAAGTAAAGCTTTAAATAAAATAAAGAAATACGTTCAAATGTTAACGAATAACAATAACAACTTTATATCTATATAACATAATCAAAAGCAACCTAGCCAAGTAGCTTAGGTATGCAAGCAAGAATATAAAATAAAGTCTATTAAACATAAACAAAGATAAAATAAAGCAAAGTAAATATGAAACATACATATGGAAGTATTGCAAAGCAAAGACAAAAGAAATGATAAAAGCATATTCAAGTATTTACAAATAAACAAACAAAATATACTTACCAAATAATACAATGTAAATAAATCCATACAAGATGAACTATAAAATATAAGTTTAACACATTGAACAAAATATGTACAAACAGTACAAAGGCTTGCAAAAGAAGCAAACATGAAATATACATAAGTATGTACAGCCGAAATCAAATGAACACAAATTATAAGTATATGGTACAATACAATTAATACTAGCATACAAAAAAATCAAGATTTCAGTCAACAAAATCTTTGACTAAATTCAAACTAAAACATTTGAACAGCAAAACAATTAATGCAATATCTTAGCCACCAAATATTTTGATATTACACATAGCAGGTTGTATCACTAGTAAACAAATGAAAAAAAAAAAGATGATAAGTATAAGCTTCCTATATAAGCCAAAACTAATTAATGTTAGTATATACTAATATCCTATCAGCCACCATTGGAAAACAAAAATCTCTGAAAAAAATTTGACAAAAACAATCTTAGTACAAAATATGTCACCCTGTGTACAAACAGAAATAATCACCTGTAGAGTTCATCTCCTATATATCAACTTCTCCACATTTGAGTTCGAGCTGAGAAACTTTATTTGAAAACTTAAACAAAGATTCAATTTAAACAACACCTCAAATTCAACCAAACCAGAGAAACAAAGGAGAAGATTTCCAGTATCAACTTCAAAACCAGTTTTCAACTTTTCAAACTTCAAAACTTCTGGAAAACAAGATGTTTAAAGTGAGTAACTTATTTTCTTAAAATGTTCAAAGTATAAAACTGTTGCTTATATATAAATATATCTATGAATAAGTTTGTTTATATACATGTATGGATCCTCTGAGTGAAATTGAGAATTGGAAGTGTGTATAGGCTCACTGTTATGACTCTGAACACCAGAATTTGATTTCAAAAATCATTTCTTCCCAATCTATTCGATATTTGGATTTAGAGTCAAAATAGGTATTGTCTGCCTAACTCTGAATTGAATTTTAAAAATAGATTCAAATTAAAATAACTTGTTATCACCTCTGGAAAGAAATATGTCTGAGCACAACTCAAATTTATCAAAAATTCGAATCTCTTAATTTACAAATTCAAGTATCTAAACTGAATCCCCATACAATAACAAGATTTTTAAACCTAATTTGATGATTTTTAATGGTGTGGTATGAGAGCAGTTTGGGTTCGTTCAATTTTTGCATTTCGAGTCGTCGTGGGCGATCGCGATGATGGGAGAGGTCAGGGCTGAGGATGGAGGTGCGGGGGTGATCGAGGGGTCTGGGAAAAATACCCGGAGCTTGAACAAAGCCTTGTGGTGGCGGTGGGTGGCGTTTGAACTCCGTTGACCTAGTTTTAGCATAGGTTAGAGTTTTGATCGTCTCGTTCTCCTCAGTGCATCGAGCTGCATGAACTATTGGGAGGTGATAGTGGGGTGTGTGTTGAAGTCGTGGTCGAAGTCGCGTGACTTCAGGTGGTCGGAGCGGCGGGGTGGAGTTATTGCCAGGTTTGGGGTTGAAGTGGTCTTCCTGTTCCAGGTTTTTGCTTTAGCTGCTCGAATTTGATTCTAGCCAATATGATGATTTCTGGGTAGTCGTGAGGTTAGAGAAGATCAACGCCGATGTGTGGAAGGTCATGGTGTTGAACGGAGGCGGCCAGTGCTCTGGTGCATGTGCACGGTGCACGGCAAAGGTCTAGGAACGATGGGTTTTGGGTTTGGGAACGACATTGGTTTACTTCGAGTTCGACGCGGAAAAAAAAGAAGATGGGCTCGGGTATATCTTCGGGTTAGTTGGTTTGTACAGGTTTTTGTAAACCTGTCTGCAAGTTTAAAATGTAGAGCAATTTAATGAATTCAAATTTGTGAGCGAGTTTTAAACAAAGTAAATCCAGTTTTAGGTTTAGTTCAAATAAACTTTGAATTTAAAGGTTTTAAAATAGGTAAATGTTTGTATTAAAGGTTATTTATTAACTTAGAAAAGTTTTAAAAAGTTAAAAGTTAAAATCTGAATGCTTAGTTAATTGAAAATTGATTTCAAAAGTATTTTATTTAAAATAAAGTTGAAAATTAAGATTTAGTGATCAATCACTATAAAAATTTATCTTAAGTAATTAAGAAACTTTGATGAATTAAGGTGAATAATTGTGAAGTTAATTAAACCAATTCAATTATTATTAATAATTTAAGAGTATTGGTTGATGTAGATACTTTAATTAAAGTTGATTAATCAAGTGATTAAGCAATAATTAATGTAAGGATAATGTGATAAATTAATTAAAGTAATTAAGTTGAGAATAATAAATTTATTAAGGGCTAATTAATAAATAAAAGTGATCAAGAATAATTATTAAATATGGAGTGATTAATGATTAATTAAAGGATCGTTTATTAAATGTTTTGAATTTTTTTTTTAGTTTTACCATAACTAGCAAATTTATTCATAGAAATTTATATGATTAAATTAATCAGAAAAATTGAATTAATCCTATCTATGGATGCTTGGATTATATTGGTTGTTAAACTGTTTGATATCCCTGACATATGATGCTCTATGATTATCCTGATTTGTGTTGTGATCTATGATGCAATTTATTATCTTTGATATAGTTTATTATCTGTGATGTATATATCTGTGAATTTGTGTATGAAAGATAAGCGTTATAATTTATATCGCTTATCGAATACATTGTTGTATCTGATCTGTGATGATTGAATGATGTTGCACTATTGTGTTAAAACCCTGGACCACACTTATACACACACCAATATGGATTTCACGAAGAAATCGATTAAGTCACAGATTTTGAAATGATTTATAAAATTGAATATTTAAATTCAAGTGTTTTGGAAATGGATTGGATTTAAAGTGAAAAGCTTGTGAAATGGAATTTCAAAGATGAAATTTATTTTGAATAACTTGATTGAGTTTGGAAATTTAAATATTTTGATTTAAATTTAAATTCAATATTCGAAATTGAATTCTATGATTTGGAAATTAGGGACTGAAGATGTTATACCAGTTTATAGGGGTTAAACTATTTAAAGGTACTGATTTGGGAATTTGAATTTAAATTCAAAGGCTTTAACTCGTGTAAATTTAATTGGATCTTTCTGAAACGAAAACTAATTGTTTTCAAATGATAAAAGCTTTCACTTAAATAATGAACGTCCAATTTGTGTTAAAAGGGATTTCAAGTAAAAAATGAAAAAGATTTTGCAAGTCATGGAAACGGTTTGAAAGCTATAAGTTAAATTTTTAATTTAAATATTTAACGAGTTAATCCAATTAAAATGGGAATTGATTTGAAATCCATAAATGGATCTTTGTGAATGGGGTGAACTTTGTGAATTAAATCTTTTGTTTAAAAGATTTAAAGTATGGAAATTATTTAAACCATTGAAGGTTTTTGAAATAAATCTTTTATTTAAAAGATTTGAAAATGTTAATTGGTTTAAACCATTTGAAAGAAAGTTTTGAATTATTAAGTTGCGACTTAATTGAAATCTCATATCCATATATTTTAAATATTGCGCTCACTATTCGGTTTAGCCGGGAGAGGACCTTTGTGTCGTATAACCCATCCCGAATATGTGATTTGACGTATATGGATAGCATTTGAAGACCGGTGTTGAAGACCGGGTATTTGTGAGAACGATAGGATAACCTATCGATTGTCTCTGCACTGGGTAGCTCCTGGTATAGAGATTCCCTAAGTGATGGGAAGTCCAATCGGGATTGTGAATACCCGGATTGCAAGGGCTTCTTTGGAAGTGCCTTCGGTTCTGTTCGAACCCGGAACAGACTTGTATGGTTGCATGTCTGACACTAAACTTTGAGAGATAAAGCAGATTTCTTCCAAATACATATCTGTTGGTGGCGGAGAATTTATTCTCTTAGCTTAACACCCTTTTCTTAGACGTACGAGCTCAGAGGTTATGTAGTTGAAGGTTATCAGCAATATACTCCCAATTTGGTAGTGTGGCATGCTGAGTGCTGCTGTGTGTTGATGATCATTGTTTGATCATTTGTGATATGATCATTTGTTTGATCATTTATCTTGTGATCATTACTTTGATCATTTGTTGACCCAAAGCATGGCTTTGTACCAAAGCGTAGCTTTGTGGACGAGACTGCATCAGGACCTCACACCCCGGAAATGGTCAAAACAGGAAAGATGCGGCAAGGTTATGAGGGTCGCGCCCTTTAGGGTGTGTCATTCCCTTCTGGTAAAGGGTGGTATCATGGTATGGAGCCCAGATATTTACCAATGTGGTAGCTCCAATCTCATTTACTGTGTGGTTGTTGCTTTGGAGGCGCCTCGGATAAAGGTCCCAAAGGACCGGGGAATGGCTTGCTCGAGTAGTAGTTACCTAGTTACAGAGGTAACCCGGCCTTGTGTTGGCAGAGATCCGGTTAGGTTCTCGGGACGTCCCACCAGAGGCGATCCCATGTGGCAGTAGGAAGTTCCTTAGCCTGACCATTTGTTGGAAACCCATTCATCCAATACGAACCCTGTACGGTTTTAGTTGTAGAACCTGTCATTCACTTATGGTGGCGCCCCACTGTTTGGATGGTAGCTATAGTAGGCATAGTTCGGAATGTCTATGCTGGCTAAGATTAATATTCTACTTTCGAAATGTTTTCTGCACTGTGCACTTATATTAATAATATCAAAAGAACTTTCTACGTATCAAGCATGTTTGACTATCATAAGAAGAAATCTCCTCCAATTCTGCGTTTGCATTGTGTGTGTGGCGGGAGGTCTTATGGTAGTTTCATTTTCTAAAAGCATTGCGAATTTACTTTAAAATTCTCTTTTTGTTTGTTTTCAAAGATAAACTGTTTTTGTTACTCACACCAGTCCCATGACTGACTCGGAGTTTATTGTTCCTTTTCCTAAACTCTGGGTGCTCACTATTTTCCACACGAGCAGTCTAGAGTTGGGTTTTCAGATAGTTAGGTTCAGTTGATCATCTGGAGCTAGTTTCAATCTTTGGGTGCACACCAGTCTTGCTTGTCTTGGTGAAAGGTGATGTTGGTTCGAGCTGCTATTGGAGTTCTCCCTTGAAGACTATCTTAGAGTTATTTGTTCCGCTGCTAGTGTTATCTATTTTCTTTTCCACTGCTATTTTATTGTATCATATCTCTGATGTATATCGATATCTATTGTATCATCTGTTGTATCAGGATGTTGTATCAGATGTTGTATATTGATATTCATTATTTTCTTCCGCTGTGTTGTTTACTTAATGGTGTTATAAGCTCCGGCGACTCGGATTTGAACGGTCGAATCTACGGCATTCGAGTACGATGTAAAGTATGGATGTCGAGTTTCGAACGGGCAAAATCCGCTTCGTTACATTTTCCAATAGCGACAAGCACGAGGCTTTGAACACTTGTTCGCATAATGGTCCTTAGAACCACAATTGTAGCACTGCCCACTACTAGAGGTAGAAGTCTTTGCCACCGAAGTTGCTTTCTTCCCTTTCTTATTGGGATAAGGACCTCTGAACTTATTATGCCTTTTCTTGTTGTTGAAGTTCGGTTTGCCACCCATAACTTCAACATCACTCTCCTTATCTGCCTCTTCAAGTCGAAGAGCGATATCAATGAGTCGATTAAAAGAAGCTTCTAATTTTAGAAGTAATGGCTTCTTGAGGTTTTTATTCAAGCCATAAACAAATATTTGGTTCTTTTTCAATGGGGTGTTTATGTACTCGACCCCGTATTTAGAAAGTGACTCGAAGGATGCGACATAGTCTGCCACTAAGGATTCACCTTGAACATGGTCAATGAAACGGCGAGCCAAAGTCACCTTCTCAGCTTCTGGCACAAATTTTAATTCGAAGTGTTCCCAGAATTTCTCCCAAGTAAGATCCGCTTCAACTATTTCAGAAATAACAAGCTCATACCAATCTAATGCTCTTTCTTGGAGCATACTAGAGGCCACCTGAACACGGTGAAGATCAACAAGATTCATGCGAGAAAAGATTTGATCGCACGTTCTCAGCCAAGCCTGGACTTCAATAATAGTTTCAGAACCTTTGAATGGCTTCCCACCCAAATTGGTATAATCGTTGCACAAACGTGCAAATCCTGTAACATCCGCATTTTCACACGCTTTAAATCGACACACGTGCCAGTTCAAACCATACGAAAGGGCGGATTGTTATGGGGTAAA
Source organism: Allium cepa (assembly GCA_030765085.1). Classification (NCBI taxonomy): domain Eukaryota; kingdom Viridiplantae; phylum Streptophyta; class Magnoliopsida; order Asparagales; family Amaryllidaceae; genus Allium; species Allium cepa. Next base: position 576,325,819 of record CM060943.1, on the reverse strand, counting down.
TCGGAAAAACAAGAAAGGAATAAAAAGAAAGCAGAATCTCACAGCGGAAGGATAAAATATAATAATCAAATATACAGTTTATAAATCTGTTTACAAAACATTTGATTATATTTATATAATACATATCATAGTTACGCATGCTAATAACAATGCAGCGGAACAGTATGAGTGTAGTGCAATAATATAAATGATAATAACACAAATCTTCATCTTCTCCTCCAGAGCTAAATCTTCAAATCTTGAAACGCTCAGACTGACCCGAGCGAATTGAAAAGACAAAACACTCGAGTCAGAACTAAAAGATTTTATGTAAGTTAAATCAACAGGGATAAATATGAGTGCAGTAACTTAAAAGATGATCGGGATTCACATCTCTTAAGGATCCGTTAAACTATTTACTATGTTGTAACGACCCGCCTTTTCGCACGCTTTAAATCGACATACGTGCCAATTTAAACCATACGGTAGGGCAGATTGTTATGGGATAAATAAGAAAAACAGAGAAGAAATAAAATAAAACAGAATCTCACAACGGAAGGATAAAATATAATAATCAATATACAGTTCATAAAACTGTTTACAAAACAATTGATTCTTCTTTATACAATAAATATCAGAGTTCACATACCAATAAATATCAATGCAGCGGAATTTAATAGTGTAGTGGAATAATAGTAGATGACAGTAATATAAATCTTCGTCTTCGTCCTGCAGAGCTAAAACTTCAAATCCTGAAACGCTCGGAATGACCCGAGCGAATTTGAAAAGACAAAAACACTCGAGTCAGAACTAAAAGATCTTATGTGAGTTAAATTAACAGAAAATAAATATGAGTGTAGTAACTCAAGAGATGCTCGGGATTTACATCTCGTAAGGATCCATAAAACTATTTACTATGTAGTATACTTCTCTATTATAATAGTGTCTAATTGTAAAATAAACTTACTTTAAAATAGTGTTAAGGAGTGACCCAATATTCCCCTTAACACAAATAATGCCAATAGTCTATACAGTGCCTACATACTACGAGAAGACACTCCATAGGTACGACACAAATAGAAACTCGTACAAGGCGCGATAGGGTAGGTGACACGACACAACTAGGCAATGCCATGGTAGATATAACAATTACGCTTCCAGGTCGGTGGTAACACGTAGCGCACAGCTACCGCCCACCTCGAGCCACACCCCTAAATAAAATCAGAAGTGGCCACCGAATCAATCCAAAAGTCAAAGTATAATATCGAAGGGATGTGTCCGATCAAAGGTGCTACCTTATTAACCCATTGATCGCTCATGTTTTAGCCACCTTATGCCAACTCACGGGAGTTGGGTCCACGTACTTACCTTACAGGAAACCCCGCCACCAACCTACTTCATTATGGAATCTCCACCGCGTACACGGTTGTTAAAGTGGTTTTCGGAGTTGGCAGAGAGTGTGACAACTTCCGATCCCGGTCTCTTCAACAATCAAATGTTATTATAACACTGCGGTCATTTAAAATGTTTATACTTTGAAACCAGAAAATAATTATCCATTTCAAAACCCATAAATACAATATCATTTCAATTTCCAAAACAACTCATTTTGATATTATTTTTATAAAACCCAAATCAATAATATCATTTTTTTTTCAAGTATATTTCTTTTCCAAAATCATACCGCTTTAAAATTTATATTATCTAGGAACCAAACATCTAAATTATAACTTTCAAAACATAATACTTCGAAACTCATAGCTTTAAAACCATAACTTCTAAAACTTGAATGGTTTGGATATTCAACAGTATATAGAATAAAATAGTTGATTTCATATTACTTTATAAAGTAAATAATTTTCATGGCTTTACAAATTTATTCATTTAAAATTTAGTCTAAATCCATAAATTTTTAAACTCACTTTCAGTTAAATAAACCACTTCAATTTCAATATATTCCTAACTTTGAGTATTTAACAATTTCAAAACTTAAGGTTGGGAATCCTATTCAAAAATTTGTTGTCCTATTATTTAGTTTTGAAATATTCAGAAAATAAATCCATAAAATAAAATTCAAAATGTCTAACAATTAAACATTTGCTTCAATTTATTTATACTAGAAATTATTCATTTAATTTATCTTGAATAAAAATCCAGTTATAAATGTCATACCTTTAAAATTTCCAAGTTTAAATAAGTTACATCACTTATAGAGTTTAATTCTTAAATACGCTCAATTCCAATTTAATTTTTATTTACCTTCCAATCTAGATTGATTTTAATCATTAAATTCCATTATTCAACTTATTTAGTTTATTTAACAAATTATACATATCTTAAATTTAATAATTTAACTATATGTATAAATATAAAATAAGATTATTAAAATATTAAAACTGAATATTTATTAAACCGTATCTTATCCAAAACCATCAAATCCTTTCAAAAAAATAATTTTATATATATATACCGCGGTGCCTGTATATAATTTTCTACCCTATGGTCAAGTGATACAGATATTTATCATTTCAATCCGCAATTTAATAATAAAAATGCAGTTGTATATCATTTCAAACCGCAATCCCGAATGAAATGAAATGCATAACAACTTGCAGTTAATATAAATAAACATTCATTCATCCAAATATCAATCGTCAACCATTTATTACAAATCATCATCCAATTTAAACAACATCAATATAGAGCATATAAAATATAACAGGTAATAAATACAGGTATTACCTAACAGTTTATATTCAATAATAAATTTAATATCTGTTTAACTAGCAGTTTATATGCAAATAAATAAATTTTAACTACCAAATTTTTATGCGATAATAAAATTAATTCACAGTTAATTTAAATAAATGCGATTTAACTGAGATAATGAATAAAACATGCCAAACAGTCATAAATAAATTTCTACTCATATCAAAAATCAATTTAGCAAACATAAGAAAATTTAGAAGTTGTGAGTGGGTTAAAACACTCACCTTTTGAATTTAAATCGTATTTAAATCCGATTTAAACCCAAAGATTTCACGGTCTTAGAATCTATCCAAACAAGTGTCAAAATCTCCAAAATTTTATTACGATCCTAACAAAAAAATTGCGCGCGAAACGGATACCATGTGTGGCAGATATTCGAATTAACAGATTTGAAATCAAAATTAACACTAAAATAAAAAAACAAAACTCACCCAAATACCACTTCTCCACGTCACTACTATTACGCGCGCGCCCCAGGTTACACGACCGTCTTTCGCCCTAACACTAAACAGTTGCTACAGCCGCCGCTCGTGCCTAGAAAACGTCGCCTCCACGTAAGCCATCGCCACGATCTGAAGGTGCCACTGGACTCCTCTCGCCGAGGCGCCTCCCTGGACCCCATACGAGCAACTCCGCCGCCCCCATCCTTGTAGCGCTGCCGTGAGCTAGGTCAGTAATTTCTGGCGAACCACGGCCATCTTGAGCCAAGCGACTATGGGATCCATGACCTTCCCTCCACCATCTACCCAACGCCACTACCCGATCGAGCTATCGCTACAGATCCACCGTTGAATCGATTAAACCCCACTACGAACGGCCGGAACTGTTTCAATTTTTTCTGGGTAAACGGTGCATCGAATGAAAAAACAAGAAGCACCAGAAGATTTCTTTCATTGAGGGCTTCAGCAAATATATTTTTTGGATTTATCCGAAGACTTTGAATTTTGACTTTGGATTTGATTTTTGAAATTTGAATTTAGATCTAGGGTTTGCAGCCATTGGGAAGAGGAGGAGCTGAGGAAATGAACGCACAAACAAATGAGAATAGATAGAGGTTAGGGTTTATAACTGGGTTTATATAGGTAGGTTAGAAATAGAGTAGATGGATCTTGTAAACAAACGTGCTGAACGATAATTGGCCCAAAAAGCCTGTTTCGACTCCGAAACGAAATTGGGTCAACCCATATATCACAATAGGTATTTTAAAATATTCTGAACGCGATGGAAAAAGTTTCATGTCCAAATTCCATCGTATAAAAAAGTTATGTTAAAAACAATATTTTCAAATTGATTTCAATTAAATTGATTTCAAGGCGTTTCGCGTTCGTACAATCAAACGACAAGTTTGATCGCTACGAAACTTGAAACCCTACAATAATTCACTGTTACGGATCCGATGAAACTGGTTTCGTCGAAACACGAGTACGTGACCAAAATGGCTATTTTTATATTAACTAAATAAATTTAAATTTTAGTAAATAAATCAAATTTTTTTTTTCGGTTTTGGAATCGGAAATTTTTATCATATATGATTCCTCAATCATTAACAATGATTTTGAGCAAATTAAAAATGTAAATTTAGGTGATTCATTTTATAAATTCCAATATTAATTCTCAATTTCATAAAATTCAAAATCATAAATTAACTTTCTAATAATTCTATTAAATTAAATGAATCAATGATTATTCCATTCATATTTTCAAATAGGAGGGTTTACCATTGAATTTAAAATTATTACATAAATATTTCCCAATTTTCAACTTAATTTTTAACTTAACGTAATAATTAAAATTTGATTTCATTTATTTCAATAAGTCCAACTATTATGAATTAACAAATTAACTCACTACTAAAGATTCAAATTCAATAATTCATAAACTTCATCATCTTGATTTACTTATTAATTTACAATTCTAAAAGTCAATTCTCGTTTCAATTTTAAAGTAACTAAATTTGCCAATTATAGTATTTATTTCAATTTCTTTAAATAACCCCTTTACTATAAATTGAATCCAATTTATTTTAATAAGTTTCCAATTAAACGGATTAGATTCAATTTCAAACTTTCACATAAGTTTAGGTTATAATCAATTTATAACGTATTACTTTCATAGTTATTTACATACTTCTCGTATTAATTTCTCAATAAATCATAATTATTAAAATAACACTTACAATCAATAACGACATTGCAATTACTCACATTCAAATGATCATTATTTCAAATAAATTTATCGACCAATTAATTAGGGAATTTATAATAATTGTTATCTACCCTTATATTTACTTCCTAATAACGTACTACCTACTCTCCTTTAATTGTGATTTGAATTCCACCCTTTATTTATCATACAAAATAAAATAAACTACATATAAATTGTTACGTATTTCCTTACGTGCCTTTATAGGTTTATTACTTAACAATCATCGTTTAAAATCCCGTGTATACACAAATTATTACTTAACATAAATCTACTCTTTTATTAATTTACGTTCACACTTCCGTACTATATAATTAATCACCAAGTAACTTTATCATCAAACCAACTTTAATTTATTTTTTAAATGCTTACATTTATTTTTCTACATCCAATTTGTTCCAACTTAATTTATATTAATGCTATTCCCTTATATGGTTATTATTTATCCACTTGTTCTAACTTTTATTACCTAAATTTTCCATTATTGTAACCCTTTAATATTTCCATTAAAATTAAATATAAATTTCAATTCAGTCAACCCTTTTCAACACGCAACCTATATAACAGCTTACAAGTACGCATGGAATTATTATTTATTATAATATTTTCTTAATTTACATTAACATATAAATAAATTTCCTTTAAATGAATTTTATATCCAGTTATAATACTTACTCCAGTTCATTTATTGAAATTTATTCAAATTGGTAGTAAATAGGTTTTAAGCCACCATTTATAAAATTTAAATTAGCGTTTATTTCAATATTTGTTACAAAGTTCTTTTTTTCTTTTTTTATTTTTCTTTTTTCTTCTTTCTACTAGATTTAATTACAAAACTTATTAATTTAACCAAATTAAATCCACGAAATTTACGGGTCGTTACACTCTCCCCCACTCAAAACTTTTCATCCCCGAAAATGAAAAAGAAGGGAGAAGGAAGAATTAAATAAATAATACATTTTATTCAAATATTAACTTATAAATGATAATTTACAAAAAAAATTACTTTAAATAAATATACCAATTTTATAACCTTTATATCTTCTTATACTTACATAAATAAAGTTTGGAAAAACATTTTCAAAATAATTTCTAAGTCCAAAAATTTACGAAAAAAATCGGCAGAGTCTCCCTTGTACGGAGAGGCTCGGGAGAAAATATAATATCAAAATATAACAATTTTATTACATATATTATCCAAAATATTATATCCCAACCCGGGAAAATATATAAAATAGCGCTATAAACCGTAATCCGAAACGTACCTATTTGTCGGGCAATTTACGCTTAATTTATGGAACCAAAAGTAGTAGCAATTGCTTCCATAACCTGCATTTCCCTTATAAAATCCAAAGGGTTAACAATTTATATAAAGTGAAATATTTAAGTGGTTTCAATCACTAACAACAAATCAATACAACAACCACCAATTTCAACAACCAACATGCATAACAAATATAAAACAACCATTCAACCAACAAACAAATAGTTGTTCGGGTTCAGAACCTTTAAATTGTACGGAATGAAGAATAAACTACTAGCACATCATTTACTCAACAGTTTTTAGATAAAACTAAATAGGTTATTCACCCATCCATACAAATCTAAAGTATCCTTACCCAACCACCACAAACCACGACAAACAACAATTTCAGCAATAGATTTAGTCTATTCTTATTCATTCCATTCATACATTTGTTGTTTGATTCTTTTCATTCATATAACAGTTTATCTTTTTATTTTCATTTATTTCTTTCAATTTTATTTAGAAATAACGTCAACCCTTTTTCTTAAGTGTACAATTTCTCTTTATTATATTACATTCATTTATTTTCACTTACTACTTACTATTTTTCATTTCCATTAACTCAGGTCGTGCCAGTTCTTTTAATTTCATTATAATTATTCATTCATTTATTGCATGCCCTCATTTATTTACATTTGTTTATCAATAGTATTCATGTCCCATTTAATTTCTTAGCATTTCCATTTTATTTACTTAAGTTGATAATCATCTATTTGAATTACTTACCTTTAATTATATCCACTTATAGTAAAATTTCAATTATAACTTAAGTTTATAACATTAAATTCTCATTTATAATAGCAAATTCATTGAATACTTCATTAGCTACTTTTACTTGTACAATTTTCATTACATTTCTTATTAAACATTTCAACTTTTTATATTTGGTAAGTTATATATGTTAAAGAAAATGCAAATGAACTTATACAAGTTTTAATTCATCCTTTAATTAAATTTAATGTTCAACAATATTACTCTTTGTTTCATATGTTACAAATTACAAATTTTCTTTAATTTCCATTTATAACTTAGCATTAAATCTCTCACCTAAATTTAGAGGTTTCAATTTATTAATCACTTACCTTTCATTTCACTACAATAATTGAAACAATCAATTAACGGAAATTTGAGAATTTAATACCGGGTTAAATTTCAAATTATTTTAAAATAATAGATAAATATATACTTACAACTTATATATCTCTAATTATATTTAAACAATTCAAAATTTATATTTTTTTTCAAAATGAATCTGCAGTAAAACTACTACAGTGGCCTTCCCCCTTCGAAACTCGAAAATGAAAGTCGATGATGCGGCCGCCATCACCGAAATTATTTTCCAACGACAGAGAGGAAAGTACAAAACTTATTTTCTCCAAAGTCTTCTTTAAAACAATTCTTCCGAATTATATTAAATATTTATATCAAAAAATGCTTATAAACAATATTATTATATTCTACACATTTATTCAAGAAATTTCAAAACCCCGGATCTGAAGTTCTAAATTTCCAAATTTCATTTATTTTATTTTTCAATCTTATTTCTATTATTATTTATACACTTTATCACCTAATAACCAATCTATTACAGCCAAATATAGATGTTATTTGAAAAAATTTATTTTATATAGAAAATATAAGAGGCAAAATTATTTCATTCACCTATATTAAAACAAATATTATGTCGATCTGTCCTATTAAGTGCTTAGAAATCCCTATTGATGTCATAGCGTCCCATGCAACAACCAGAATTTATAAATACAAAACTGAACAGATTAACACAATATTAAAACCTTTTTATAACACTAACAAATACGCTCTCTCATATATATACACTCAGCGACTCCCATAGGGTATTAATACCCTATTAGTAAAGGGTCAAACCCCACAAAGCTAAGGTTTATCGCTAACCCAAAGCTCTGATACCAGATGTAACGTCCCGCCTTTTCGCACACTTTAAATCGACATACGTGCCAATTTAAACAATACGGAAGGGCAGATTGTTATGGGTAAATAAGAAAAACAAAGAAGAAATAAAATAAAACAGAATCTCACAACGGAAGGATAAAATATAATAATCAATATACAGTTCATAAAACTGTTTACAAAACAATGATTCTTCTTTATACAATAAATATCAGAGTTCACATACCAATAAATATCAATGCAGCGGAATTTAATAGTGTAGTGGTATAATAGTAGATGATAGTAAAACAAATCTTCGTCTTCGTCCTCCAGAGCTAAAACTTCAAATCCTGAAATGCTCGAACTGACCCGAGCGAATTTGAAAAGACAAAAACACTCGAGTCAGAACTAAAAGATCTTATGTGAGTTAAATTGTGACGACCACCCACGACTCCCGCACGGAAACAAGGGAATGGTGCGCTGAAAGTGTGCCAGGCAACCATGAGTGACCATCAAGGGTAAAATAAACATTTCAGACTCTATCGTAAAACTCACAGCGCATGGATAAAATACAATAGAGAAATATAATATAGTGAAGCTCCCATAGAACAGAATATCATCATCTAATCATAATAGCTTTATACATGGTCTGAATCATGAATACAAGAAGCCTCACTACATAGCACTCAGAGTAATCAACAAACAGCGGAATATCCAGTACATAGAATATAAAAATAATATGTAAAGCCTCCTGCTCGCCTTCGTCATCATCAACGTGAGCCACTAAGATCAGCACCTGCCACCTGTCACCTAGTCTGCCCATCCCAACATGGATGAACAGCCCAAGGTAATAAGAGGAGACATAAAACCTTGAGTCAGACAAAGTCTTAGTGAGCAGTAAATCAACTATCAAACATACCAAAAGAGCATAAGGGATAAAAGGAATAGGAACCAAACCATCCCACTCCGCCTCTTACTACAGTGATAGCCCCCAGACACACACTAAGGAGAAGCAAGCATAACATGGCAGACAATTAAAGTAAAGCAATAATCATTCGAGTCAAGGTCGATGTTTTCCAAATACAACCCCCAAGGCCTAAACCAAGATCAGATAAGCACCCAGAAAACACCGCTCTTGAGACCGAATGATGGTACAGCCAAACATCCATGACTCTGGCTATCACTGTTATCATTGCCTTGATTTCACCGTTAATTGAATGACCAACTCATTCTTTTATCCATCTGGCAAGGGCTAATGGTAACCCCGGTTCTAGACATAACTCCGCACGTCGTCGCAGCCCGTGCCTAGGAATTTTCGCAACTACCCAGAGTACTAGCACGTCGTCGCAGCCCGTGCTTGGAACGTCGTCGCAGCCCGTTCCAACGTACTCTTGCTTTGAGCATGCTAGAACCTTCAACAACGATGAGATCTCAGCCTCCTAGTCATCCTCCTCGACGACTATTTCCATACTAGCTCAAGCGCCTCTCAAGCTAACCATTATCAACCAACTCGCATCGCATCATCGAGTTATCAACATGCTTGGGATGATCCCGTCTGGATTAAACCAAGGCTATCTCACATCATGCTTCGCTTTATCGCATCATAGCGAAGTCTCATCTCAACATCATGGCTTGCCTCGTCGCATCATGGCAAAGTCCCATCTCAACATCATGGCTTGCCTCATCGCATCATGGCAAAGTCCCATCTCAACATCATCTAATCCATACATATGAGCTTCAACATCCGCTTCATATGCCACAAGCAGCTTTCACCATTCAAGAGCCTTTCTACTTAGCTTTTGAATCATCCTCAACCATCTTGTTCCAAATCAACCACTAGCTAACTTGAAACAATCAAATCAATCATACATCCAAACAATCAAGCATTCAAACAAGATCTAATAAGCAATATTAACTATAGTGGCAATTTCGTAAATAAATGAGCATAAGTCTAACATACATGAATCATGGGTTTCTATCATAGATCTAACAAATATAAATCATGGGTTTTGTTTCTCTAACTTGATAAATGAACTTGCATAAGTAAATATCTTCATAAGAAATGGATCTAGACTGGGATCTAAGAAAAATGCATGAAATCACTATTTTTAACACCCAAACAAACCACCAATCCAATATACTCCTTCGGGTCCGCGTGAGAGATAACTACCACTCACCAAATCACCCAAACACTTCAAAAACTAATCACTTCAGATCTGGACAGCGAAGCTTCAAGCTTGATTCGCCGAAATCTCGCTTGAAACGATGAAATCTAGCTTCGTTGGATGAAGATCTTCAACTTTGGCTCTTGGATCTTCAATCTCGATCTTCGATCTTGGATGGATGTTAGAACTAGATTGGAATGGAGAAAAGAAGATGAATAAATGTTGTAGTCGAGCTCTCAAAATGGCAGAACTTCGTCGCTTCAAAAACCGGTGCCAAAAAGTGAGCCAAACCCCTCTATTTATAGGCTGAAATCACCCTTAGGTCGCCCAGATCTTAACTCGTAGGCTCGCTATTAGGTCGTTGCCGACCTAAAAAGTCTCGACCTAACCATACTACGACCAAAGAACCACAGTATGCACGCTACCTAAAAACATAAGCGCGCGACCTAACAATCTATGCAACCTACCTTAGGTCGTCTAATCGACCTAACTGCACCACATAACTACCCAGCGACCTAACTATTGCCGACCTACCATTCCCAGCGACCTATGACTCAATGGAAACTCGACCTAACGGTCTAGCCACCTCCCCGACCTAACAGCAACACGAGCTACGACTCATTACTAAGTCGCTAACGACTTAGCATGTGCAGACCTAAACCCACGCGACCTAAAAACCCTGCCGTCCTAACTTAGGTCGTCTACGACCTAACTAACATGACCAACTTCCTTAGGTCGTAAACACCCTTAAGTCAGTCCATTCTTATAGGTCGTTTAACTCTTAGGTCGGCTAACTACTGGGTCGCTTCTCCTTAACTCGGTCGATACTTAGGTCGGTCAGAAACCATAACTCGTATACGACCTATCACTTATCTTATTAACTCGGCTAACTGTTAGGTCGTTAACCCTAAGTCACTCATTCCTATAGGTCGGATATATGCCTTAGGTCGCTCCCATCCTATAGGTCGCTAATCCTATAAGTCGCTCCCCTCGACCTAAACATCATACGAGCCAAAATCTGCACGAGCTAACACTCACTACACTACTAGGTCGCTAACCTGTCCCAACTTAAGTCGCTCCATATCTTAAGCCGCTTGCCTAACCACCATACGACCTAAGCTACACCACGACCTAAGCCTCTACACAAGTTAACTTCTATAACTCGGCAACTTCCTTAAGTCGGTCAGGCACTATAGGTCGGTCACTACCTTAACTCGGCCACACGACCCAAGCTTCCTACGACTTAAACACCACAACACGAACTAACTCAGGTTGACTCAAACAATACTAACGACCTAATATAACCATTTTACGATTTATCGACACGTAAAATACGGGTCGTTACATTCTCTCCCCCTTAGGAATTTCGCCCTCGAAATTCCAAACAAACAAGAGCAATCAAAATTATTCCGCATGCCTACCATCCATAGCAATCAACAAACCATGCATCCAATTACTAACCTAGCATGCAGAATTCTAGTCTAAATTCTAAGACTAGAACAAGCTACAAATTCATGAGATGTCACGACACCTTAGGGCCATACCTCGTAGAGTTCAGGATGAGCTGCCTTCATCCTCTCTTCCTCCTCCCACGTACAGTCGTTAACATCATCACTCCATTGTATCTTGAGCAACGTAATCGTCTTCCTCCTAAGCTGTTTCGTATCGGTTTCAACAATACGAAGCGGCTTACGAGGTCTTCTAACAACTGGATCAACCTCCAAATCTTCACAGCTATCAGCAGAAACCACCGTATTTGAGTCGTGCACATACTTCCACAGATAAGATACATGAAAAACATTGTGCACACCCACCATCTTTTCCGGTAACTCCAATCTATAAGCGAGCTTTCCAATTCGCTCGATAATCGGGAATGGTCCAACAAATCTCGGAGTCAACTTTCCTTTCTTTCCAAATCGAATAACATTCTTCAGTGGAGAAATCTTCACTAAAACCATATCACCTACGTCGAATTCCAAATCCTTACGACGCTTATCAGCATAACTTTTCTGGCGGTCTTGGGCTGCCTTCATTCGTTGCCGAATGATCTCTATACAATCCGTAGTCTGACGAATCATCTCTGGCCCAAGTATTAGCTTTTCTCCAGTTTCCAACCAACATGTCGGAGAGTTACACGGTCTTCCATACAGCGCTTCATACGGTGCCATACCAATGCTTGACTGGTAACTGTTATTGTACGCAAACTCCATCAAATGAAGATGATCTTCCCACGATCCTCCGAAATCCAAAACACAAGCTCTGAGAAGATCTTCCAAAACTCGGTTGACTCTCTCAGTCTGACCATCTGTTTGGGGATGATAAGCTGTACTCAAACACAACTCGGTTCCCAAAACTTCCTAGAAGCTCTTCCAAAATCCACTAGTGAACAATGGGTCTCGATCGCTCACTATACTCTTCGGAATACCATGGAATCGAACTATCCACTTAACATAAAGCTCAGCCAACTTTGATGCAGTCCTAGTCGATCGAACATGAATGAACCTTGCACTCTTGGTCAACCGATCTACGATGACCCAAATCCCTTCATTTCCCGCCTTGGTTCTAGGTAGGCCATCGATAAAATCCATCGACACTTGCTCCCACTTCCATGTAGGAACCTCTAATGGCTGAAGTAATCCACTTGGCTTTTTCTGTTCAGCTTTTACCAACTGACAGTTCATACATTTGGAAATAAAATTTCCAACGTCCTTCTTCATACCTTCCCAGTAATAGGTTCTCTTCATATCCCGATACATCTTATTTCCTCCTGGATGAATTGTCAACTTCGAGTGATGACTTTCCTTCATAAATTTATCTCTCAATTCATCTATATCGGAAACAACTAGTCGTCCTTACTTCCGAAGCCAACCCTCTCGATCGACCTCGAATCCTTCATCCTTCTCTAGTTCCAATCCAGATTCCAAGTCACGGATAATCTTGACAAGCTTATCGTCTCGCTTTTGGCTCTCGCCAATCCTTTCCACAAGAGTAGGTCTTATCGATAAGTTTGCCAACATTTCAGGTTCCAATTCACATCTAGGCCTGAAGTCAAATCCAGCTAAATACTCGAGACTCTTCCATTCCGAAAACATGGCTCCCAATCCTGCATGTCTTCGACTCAATGCATCAGCTACTGCGTTACCTTTTCCCGGAGTATAAGCTATACCAAAATCATACGATGCTAAGAACTCTAGCCACCGTTGCTGCCGAAGATTCAAATCCTTTTGGGAAAACAGATACTTCAACGACTTATGATCCGTAAACAACTCGAATCGAAATCCTAAAAGATAATGTCTCCACATCTTCAAAGCAAATACGATCGCCGCTAACTCCAAATCATGAGTCGGATAATTCCTTTCATGCGGCTTCAGTTGTCGACTTGCATATGCAACAACTTTATCCTTCTGCATTAGCACTGCTCCAAGTCCAGTACCACATGATTCGGTGTAAACCACCATCTCATCATTCCCACTAGGAATGGTCAAAACAGGAGCACTTGTCAGTCGGTCTTTCAGGATTACGAAAGCTTGCTCACACTTATCATCCCATCTAAACACTTGATTCTTTTTCGTCAATCCTGTCAATGGTGCAGCTATCTTGGAAAAGTCTTTGATAAACCGACGATAATATCCTGCTAATCCAAGAAAACTTCTCGCATCGGATGCATTCTTAGGTCTAACCCAATCCTGGATCGCTGCCACCTTAGCGGGATCGACCGCTATCCCATTTCCAGAAATAACATGGCCTAAGAATCTCACTTCATTCTTCCAGAAGTGACACTTCGAAAACTTAGCCTTCAGCTAATGTTTCCGCAAGATTTCCAAAACCAAACGCAAGTGTGTCTTGTGCTCTTCTTCAGTTCTGGAATAAATCAGAATATCATCCACGAACACAAGTACGAACTTGTTCAACTGATCTCTGAATACTCTATTCATAAGATCCACAAAATATGCTGGTGCGTTAGTCAATCCAAACGGCATTACCAGCCACTCATAAAAACCGGATGGTGTCCTAAAAGCAGTCTTCGGCACACTATCCTTCGCCACTCTTAACTGGTGAAATCCCGTTGCCAAATCCATCTGAGAAAACACCTTAGCCTCGTGAAGCTGATCAAACAAGTCATCTATTCTCGGCAATGGATACTTGTTCTTCTTAGTCACCTTATTCAGCTCACGATAATCGACACACAACCTCAACGATCCATCCGCTTTGGTTGCGAACACAACTGGTGCACCCCATTCGGACACACTACACCGAATGAATCCTTTCCGTAAAAGGTCATCAACTTGCACCTTCAACTCTTGTTGCTCCCTAGGCGCTATCCGCCTAAGAGGCATCACAACAGGTCTGGCTCCCTCAACTAGATCGATACGAAACTCGATCTCCCTATGCGGCGGTAATCCTTTGACTTCGTCAAAGACATCCTCAAATCCATTCACAATAGGCACCGATGACAGTCCATCCCGTGGAACAACCAGCGAATACATGAAGCTCATGAAGACGCCTTCCTCATGCTTACATCGTATCACAACCTTTCGCCCTTCCACATTCCCGACTGTCACCTCTAGCCTCTCACAATCAATCCTTGCCGCATACTTCCTAAGCCAGTCCATACCCAAAATAATTCCGAACCCCGCAAAGTTCAGAACAAAACAATCACAAACGAAAGAGCAATCATGACTCGATACAACTAGACCACGGCATATCATACACAAACATGACGAACCCCCAACTAGATTAGTCACAACCAATGGCCTATCAACGATATCCGGTTCCAAACCCAACCGGTCTACTAACTCATTACAAACAAAGGAATGCGACGCCCCAGTATCAAACAACACCCTAACTGGAACACCACAAATGGAAAGAGTACCTTGAACCACCACACTCTTCCCTTTCTCTTCAGCAGTAAGAGCTTTTGAAAACGACGGCACAGCTCCCAAAGCATAAGCTTGCACAATCTGCCTGTCCTTCCTCGGTTCTGGAAAATCTTTCTTGAAATGCCCTGGCTTGTCACAGTTGTGGCATTTCGCCGGCGCCTTTGGATTCCTACAATCCTTGGAGAGATGGCCCTTCTGCTGGCAATTATAGCAAGTCATTTCGCCCTTCGGCTTCTTCTGGCCATCCTTACCCTTTTGTTGCTGTTGCTTCCTCTTCTTGTTTCCATCCTTCTGTGGCTTAAACCCTTCCTTGGTTACAACAACAACAGAACTCTCCCTAGAAAACAAATTCTCATGCCTGAGAGCTTTCTCCACAAGCTTCTCAAACGGATCATCCAGATGATCCACTAACTGTCTTCCAAGATAAGCATCCAAACCGGTCACAAACTTCTCATTCTTCTGATAGGGAGAATCAATATACGATCTGGCATACTTGGACAAAACTTCAAACTCAGAAACATACTCAAGAACGGGTCTTCCACCTTGCTTGAGCTCCACAAACTTTTTAAACAAGACAGATTTCTGAGCCGTAGAGATGAACTTAGCTTCAAATCTGACTTGGAATTGCTCCCAAGTAATCTCTTCCTCTGGAGTATCGATGGTGATAGAGTTCCACCAATCAGAAGCTCTCCCTTGAAGCTGTCTTGATGCAAGCTTCCTCTTAGTTGCATCCTCAATCCCCAAATCTCCAAAGATCCTTCTACAAGCATCTATCCATCTTTGGACTTCAATGGTCGATTTTGTTCCCAAGAAAACCTTCCCTCCAAGAGCAGTATAGTCCTTACAAAGCTTAGCAAAATCCACCGGTCTTGGAGCTTGAACTTGAACTCCAACATCCACTGATGGCCCTGAAGCTGGTATCCTTCTCATGATTGAAGTCATCATGGCCTCAAACATAGGAGCATAATCAACAGCTTCCCTAGCAGCACGGCCTTCCCTAGCAGCTGGTCTCCCCCTTCGACTCATCCTTAATATCTACAAAAAGGAATGACTTAGAACACCTTGAGAAACAACTGCATAAGGAGTTCAAATGCTTCTAAACTACTATATTATATATAGTAATCATCCATCAAAATACAATTACGTCTCTCTTACGTAGTTACGTCGGCGAGCGTTGGCTAAAATCGATTAACCAAGGCTCTCATACCAAATGTGACGACCGCCCATGACTCCCGCACGGAAACAAGGGAATGGTGCGCTGAAAGTGTGCCAGGCAACCATGAGTGACCGTCAAGGGTAAAATAAACATTTCAGACTCTATCGTAAAACTCACAGCGCATGGATAAAATACAATAGAGAAATATAATATAGTGAAGCTCCCATAGAACAGAATATCGTCATCTAATCATAATAGCTTTATACATGGTCTGAATCATGAATATAAGAAGCCTCACTACATAGCACTCAGAGTAATCAACAAACAGCGGAATATCCAGTACATAGAATATGAAAATAATATGTAAAGCCTCCTGCTCGCCTTCGTCATCATCAACGTGAGCCACTAAGATCAGCACCTGCCACCTGTCACCTAGTCTTCCCATCCCAACATGGATGAACAGCCCAAGGCAATAAGAGGAGACATAAAACCTTGAGTCATACAAAGTCTTAGTGAGCAGTAAATCAACTATCAAACATACCAAAAGAGCATAAGGGATAAAAGGAATAGGAACCAAACCATCCCACTCCGCCTCTTACTACAGTGATAGCCCCCAGACACACACTAAGGAGAAGCAAGCATAACATGGCAGACAATTAAAGTAAAGCAATAATCATTCGAGTCAAGGTCGATGTTTTCCAAATACAACCCCCAAGGCCTAAACCAAGATCAGATAAGCACCCAGAAAACACCGCTCTTGAGACCGAATGATGGTACAGCCAAACATCCATGACTCTGTCTATCACTGTTATCATTGCCTTGATTTCACCTTTAATTGAATGACCAACTCATTCTTTTATCCATCTGTCAAGGGCTAATGGTAACCCCGGTTCTAGACATAACTCCGCATGTCGTCGCAGCCCGTGCCTAGGAATTTTCGCAACTACCCAGAGTACTAGCACGTCGTCGCAGCCCGTGCTTGGAACGTCGTCGCAGCCCGTTCCAACGTACTCTTGCTTTGAGCATGCTAGAACCTTTAACAACGATGAGATCTCAGCCTCCTAGTCATCCTCCTCGACGACTATTTCCATACTAGCTCAAGCGCCTCTCAAGCTAACCATTATCAACCAACTCGCATCGCATCATCGAGTTATCAACATGCTTGGGATGATCCCGTCTGGATTAAACCAAGGCTATCTCACATCATGCTTCGCTTTATCGCATCATAGCGAAGTCTCATCTCAACATCATGGCTTGCCTCATCGCATCATGGCAAAGTCCCATCTCAACATCATGGCTTGCCTCATCGCATCATGGCAAAGTCCCATCTCAACATCATCTAATCCATACATATGAGCTTCAACATCCGCTTCATATGCCACAAGCAGCTTTCACCATTCAAGAGCCTTTCCACTTAGCTTTTGAATCATCCTCAACCATCTTGTTCCAAATCAACCACTAGCTAACTTGAAACAATCAAATCAATCATACATCCAAACAATCAAGCATTCAAACAAGATCTAATAAGCAATATTAACTATAGTGGCAATTTCGTAAATAAATGAGCATAAGTCTAACATACATGAATCATGGGTTTCTATCATAGATCTAACAAATATAAATCATGGGTTTTGTTTCTCTAACTTGATAAATGAACTTGCATAAGTAAATATCTTCATAAGAAATGGATCTAGACTGGGATCTAAGAAAAATGCATGAAATCACTATTTTTAACACCCAAACAAACCACCAATCCAATATACTCCTTTGGGTCCGCGTGAGAGATAACTACCACTCACCAAATCACCCAAACACTTCAAAAACTAATCACTTCAGATCTGGACAGCGAAGCTTCATGCTTTATTAGCCGAAATCTCGCTTGAAACGATGAAATCTAGCTTCGTTGGATGAAGATCTTCAACTTTGGCTCTTGGATCTTCAATCTCGATCTTCGATCTTGGATGGATGTTAGAACTAGATTGGAATGGAGAAAAGAAGATGAAGAAATGTTGTAGTCGAGCTCTCAAAATGACAGCACTTCGTCGCTTCAAAAACCGGTGCCAAAAAGTGAGCCAAACCCCTCTATTTATAGGCTGAAATCACCCTTAGGTCGCCCAGATCTTAACTCGTAGGCTCGCTATTAGGTCGTTGCCGACCTAAAAAGTCTCGACCTAACCATACTACGACCAAAGACCCACAGTATGCACGCTACCTAAAAACATAAGCGCGTGACCTAACAATCTATGCAACCTACCTTAGGTCGTCTAATCGACCTAACTGCACCACATAACTACCCAGCGACCTAACTATTGCCGACCTACCATTCCCAACGACCTATGACTCAATGGAAACTCGACCTAACGGTCTAGCCACCTCCCCGACCTAACAGCAACACGAGCTACGACTCATCACTAAGTCGCTAACGACTTAGCATGTGCAGACCTAAACTCACGCGACCTAAAAACCCTGCCTTCCTAACTTAGGTCGTCTACGACCTAACTAACATGACCAACTTCCTTAGGTCGTAAACACCCTTAAGTCAGTCCATTCTTATAGGTCGTTTAACTCTT
Source organism: Allium cepa (assembly GCA_030765085.1). Lineage (NCBI taxonomy): Eukaryota > Viridiplantae > Streptophyta > Magnoliopsida > Asparagales > Amaryllidaceae > Allium > Allium cepa. The sequence continues at coordinate 576,306,887 of CM060943.1, read as the reverse complement.
AGGTCGGCTAACTACTGGGTCGCTTCTCCTTAACTCGGTCGATACTTAGGTCGGTCAGAAACCATAACTCGTATACGACCTATCACTTATCTTGTTAACTCGGCTAACTGTTAGGTCGTTAACCCTAAGTCACTCATTCCTATAGGTCGGATATCTGCCTTAGGTCGCTCCCATCCTATAGGTCGCTAATCCTATAAGTCGCTCCCCTCGACGTAAACATCATACGAGCCAAAATCTGCACGAGCTAACACTCACTACACTACTAGGTCGCTAACCTGTCCCAACTTAAGTCGCTCCATATCTTAAGCCGCTTGCCTAAGCCACCATACGACCTAAGCTACACCACGACCTAAGCCTCTACACAAGTTAACTTCTATAACTCGACAACTTCCTTAAGTCGGTCAGGCACTATAGGTCGGTCACTACCTTAACTCGGCCACACGACCCAAGCTTCCTACGACTTAAACACCACAACACGAACTAACTCAGGTTGACTCAAACAATACTAACGACCTAATATAACCATTTTACGATTTATCAACACGTAAAATATGGGTCGTTACATAAATTAACAGAAAATAAATATAAGTGCAGTAACTCAAGAGATGCTCGGGATTTACATCTCTTAAGGATCCGTTAAACTATTTACCATGTAGTATACTTCGCTATTATAATAGTGTCTAATTGTAAAATAAACTTACTTTAAAATAGCGTCAAGGAGTGACCCAATATTCCCCTTAACACAAATAATGCCAATAGTCTGTACAGTGCCTGCATATCTCTTGATCGGGAGACTACGAGAAGACAATCCATAGGTATGACACAAAAAGAAACTCGTACAAGACGCGATAGGGTAGGTGACACGGCACAACTAGGCAATGCCAGGGTAGATATAACAATTACGCTTCCGGGTCGGTGGTAACGCGTAGCGCGCAGCTACCGCCCATCTCGAGCCACACCCCCAAATAAAATCAAAAGTGGCCACAGAATCAATCCAAAAGTCAAAGTATAATAATGAAGGGATGTGTCCGATCAAAGATGCTACCTTATTAACCCGTTGATCGCTCCTTTTTTCGCCACCTTATGCCAACTCATTGGAGTTGGGTCCACGTATTTACCTTACAGGAAACGCCGCCACCAACCTACTTCATTCTGGAATCTCCACCACGTACACGGTTGTTAAAGTGGTTTTCGGAGTTGGCAGAGAGTATGACAACTTTCGATCCCGGTCTCTTCAACAACCAAACGTTATTATGACACCGTGGTCATTTAAAAGGTTTATACTTTGACACCGGAAAATAATTATCCATTTCAAAACCCATAAATACTATCATTTCCATTTCCAAAACAACTCATTTGATATTATTTTTATAAAACCCAAATCAATAATATCATATTTTTTCAAATATATTTCTTTTCCAAAATCATACCGCTTTAAAATTTATATTATCTGGGAACCAAACGTCTAAATTATAACTTTCGAAACATAATACTTCGAAACTCATAGCTTTAAAACCATAACTTCTAAAACTTGAATGGTTTCGATATTCAACAATATATAGAATAAAATAGTTGGTTTCATATTACTTTATAAAGTAAATAATTTTCACGGCTTTACAAATTTATTCATTTAAAATTTAGTCTAAATCCATAAATTTTTAAATTCACTTTCAGTTAAATAAACCACTTCAATTTCAATATATTCCTAACTTTGAGTATTTAACAATTTCAAAACTTAAGGTTGGGAATCATATTCAAAAATTTATTGTCCTATTATTTAGTTTTGAAATATTCAGAAAATAAATCATAAAATAAAACTCAAAATTTCTAACAATTAAACATTTCCTTCTATTTATTTATACTAGAAATTATTCATTTAATTTATCTTGACTAAAAATCCAGTGGTAAATGTCATACCTTTAAAATTTCCAAGTTTAAATAAGTTACATCACTTATAGAGTTTAATTCTTAAATACGCTCAATTCCAATTTAATTTTTATTTACCTTCCAAGCTAGATTGATTTGAATCATTAAACTCCATTATTAAACTTATTTAGTTTATTTAACAAATTATACATATCTTAAATTTAATAATTTAACTATATATGTATAAATATAAAGTAGGATTTTTGAAATATTAAAATTAAATATTTATTAAACCGTATCTTGTCCAAAACCATAAAATCCTTTCAAAACAATAATTTTATATATATACCGCGGTGCCTGTATATAATTTTCTACCCTATGGTCAAGTGATACAGATATTTATCATTTCAATCCGCAATTTAATAATAAAAATGTGGTTGTATATCATATCAAACCGCAATCCCGAACGAAATGAAATGCATAACAACTTGCAGTTAATATAAATAAACATTCGTTCATCCAAATATCAATCGTCAACCATTTATTACAAATCATCATCCAATTTAAACAACATCAATATAGAACATATAAAATATAATAGCTAATAAATACAGGTATTACCTAACAGTTTATATTCAATAATAAATTTAATATCTGTTTAACTAGCAGTTTATATGCAAATAAATAAAGTTTAACTGTCAAATTTTTATGCAATAACAAAATTAATTCACAGTTAATTTAAATAAATGCGATTTAACTGAGATAATGAATAAAACATGCCAAACAGTAATAAATAAATTTCTACTCATATCAAAAATCAATTTAACAAACATAAGAAATTTTAGAAGTTGTGAGTGGGTTAAAACACTTACCTTTTGAATTTAAATCGAATTTAAATCCGATTTAAACCCAAAAATTTCACGGTCTCAGAATTAGTCCAAACCAGTGCCATAATCTCCGGAATTTTATTATAATCCTAACAAAAAAAATTGCGCGTGAAACAGATACCGTGAGTGGCAGATATTCGAATTAACAAATTTGAAATCAAAATTAACGCTAAAACAAAAAAACAAAACTCGCCCAATACCACTTCTCCATGTCACTACTATTACGCGTGCGCCCCAGGTTACACGACCGTCCCTCACCCTAATCCTAAACAGTTGCTACAGCCACCGTTCATGCCTAGAAAACGCGCCTCCACGTAAGCCATTGCCACGATCTGATGGTGCCACTGGAATCCTCTCGCCGAGGCGCCTCCCTGGACCCCATACGAGCAACTCCGCCGCCCCCATCCTTATAGCATCGCCGTGAGCTAGGTCAGTAATTTGTGGCGAACCACAACTATCTTGAGCCAAGCGACTATGGGATCCATGACCTGCCTTCCACCATCTACCCAACGCCACTACCCGATCGAGCTATCGCTACAGATCCACCGTTGAATCGATTAAACCCTACTACGAACGGCCGGAACTGTTTCAATTTTTTCTGGATTAATGGTGCATCGAATGAAAAAACAAACAGCCCTAGAAGATTTTGTTTATTGAGGGCTTCAACATATAAATTTTTTGGTTTTATCTGAGGACTTTGAATTTTGACTTTGGATTTGATTTTTGAAATGTGAATTTAGATCTAGGGTTTGCAGCCACTGGGAAGAGGAGGAGCTGAGGAAATAAACGCACAAACAAATGAGAATAGATGGAGGGTAGGGTTTATAACTGGGTTTATATAGGTAGGTTAGAAATAGAGTAGATGGATCTGGTAAACAAACGTGCTGAATGATAATTGGCCCAAAAAGCCCGTTTCGACTCCGGAATGAAATTGGGTCAACCCATATATCACAATAGGTATTTTAAAATATTCTGAACGCGATGGAAAAAGTTTCACGTCCAAATTCCATCGTATGAAGAAGTTATGTTAAAAACAATATTTTCAAATTGATTTCAATTAAATCGATTTCAAGGCGTTTCGCGTTCGTACAATCAAACGACAAGTTTGATCGCTACGAAACTTGAAACCCTACAATAATTCACTGTTACGGATCCGATGAAACTGGTTTCGTCGAAATCCGAGTACGTGACCAAAATGGCTATTTTTATATTAACTAAATAAATTTAAATTTTAGTAAATAAATCAAATTTTTTTTTTCGGTTTTAGATTTGGAAATTTTTATCATATATGATTCCTCAATCATTTACAATGATTTTGAGCAAATTAAAAATGTAAATTTAGGTGATTCATTTTATAAATTCCAATATTAATTCTCAATTTCATAAAATTCAAAATCATAAATTAACTTTCTAATAATTCTATTAAATTAAATGAATCAATGATTATTCCATTCATATTTTCAAATAGGAGGGTTTACCATTGAATTTAAAATTATTACATAAATATTTCCCAATTTTCAACTTAATTTTTAACTTAACGTAATAATTAAAATTTGATTTCATTTATTTCAGTAAGTCCAACTATTATGAATTAACAAATTAACTCACTACTAAAGATTCAAATTCAATAATTCATAAACTTCATCATCTTGATTTACTTATTAATTTACAATTCTAAAAGTCAATTCCCGTTTCAATTTTAAAGTAACTAAATTTGCCAATTATAGTATTTATTTCAATTTCTTTAAATAACCCCTTTACTATAAATTGAATCCAATTTATTTTATTAAGTTTCCAATTAAACGGATTAGATTCAATTTCAAACTTCACATAAGTTTAGGTTATAATCAATTTATAACGTATTACTTTCATAGTTATTTACATACTTCTCGTATTAATTTCTCAATAAATCATAATTATTAAAATAACTCTTATAATCAATAACGACATTGCAATTACTCACATTCAAATGATCGTTATTTCAAATAAATTTATCGACCAATTAATTAGGGAATTTATAATAATTGTTACCTACCCTTATATTTACTTTGTAATAACGTACTACCTACTCTCCTTTAATTGTGATTTGAATTCCACCCTTTATTTATCATACTAAATAAAATAAACTACATATAGATTGTTACCTATTTCCTTACATGCCTTTATAGGTTTATTACTTAACAATCATCATTTAAAATCCCGTGTATACATAAATTATTACTTAACATAAATCTACTCTTTTATTACTTTACGTTCACACTTCTGTTACTATATAATTAATCACCAAGTAACGTTATCATCAAACCAACATTAATTTATATATTAAATGCTTACATTTATTTCTCTACATCCAATTTATTCCAACTTAATTTATATTAATGTTATTCCCTTATATGGTTATTACTTATCCACTTGTTCTAACTTTTATTACCTAAATTTTCCGTTATTGTAAGCCTTTAATATTTCCATTTAAATTAAATATAAATTTCAATTCAATCAACCCTTTTCAACACGCAACCTATAGTAACAGCTTACAAGTACGCATGGAATTATTATTTATTATAATATTTTCTTAATTTACATTAACATATAAATAAATTTCCTTTAAATGAATTTTATATCCAGGTATAATACTTATTCCATTTCATTTATTGAAAATTATTCAAATTGCTAGTAAATAGTTTTTAAGCCACCATTTATAAAATTTAAATTAGCGTTCATTTCAATATTTGTTATAAAGTTGTTTTTTTTCCTTTTTTTCTTTTTCTTTTTTCTTCTTTCTACTAGATTTAATTACAAAACTTATTAATTTAACCAAATTAAATCCACGAAATTTACGGGTCGTTACATATGTAGTATATTTCGCTATTATAATAGTGTCTAATTGTAAATTAAACTTACTTTTAAATAGCGTTAAGGAGTTACCCTATCTCCCCCTTAACACAATAATAGTCCCGGTAGTCCATCCAATACCATAGTCCCTCCTGATCGGGAAGCCACCAGAGGATACCACACGTGCTACGGAAGAAATCCAAACTCGTACAAGGCGCGATAGGGTAGGTGACACGGCACAACTAGGCAATGCCAGGGTAGATATACCAATTACGCTTCCGGGTCGGTGGTAACGCGTAGCGCGCAGCTACCGCCCACCTCGAACAAACTTCCCCAAATCAAAGAAATCAAAAGTGAAGGTGGACACCGAATCAATCCAAAGTCAGAGTATAGTATCGAAGGGAAGTGTCCGATCAAAGGTGCTATCTTATTAACCCGTCAATCGCTCCTGTTTTAGCCACCTTATGCCAACTCACGGGAGATGGGTCCACGTATTTAACTTACAGGAAACTTCTCCACCAACCTACTTCATTATGGAATCTCCACCATGTACACGGTTGTTAAAGTGTTTTTCGAAGTTGGCAGAGAGTATGACAACTTCCAATCCCGGTCTCTTTAACAACCAAACGTTATTATAACACCACGGTCATTTAAAAATAATTTTACTTTCAAAACCAGAATAAAATATCTATTTCAAAACCATATAAATACGATATCCTTTCCATTCCAAAACAAACTCATTTGATATTATTTTTATAAACCCCAAATTAATATAATATCATTTTATTTCAAATATATTTCTTTTCCAAAATCATATTGCTTTAAAATTTATAATAATTGGAAGCCAAACATTTGAATTATAACTTTCAAACCATAATACTTCGAAAATTCATAGCTTTAAAACCATAACTTCTAAAACTTGGATGGTTTGGATATTCAAAAGGTATATATAATAAAATAGTTTGCAATTAAAATTTCTTTATAAATTTAAATAATTTCCGTGACTTACAATTTATTTCATTTAAAATTAAGTCAAAATCTATAAATTTCAAAATCGCTTTAAGTTTCAATAACCACTTCAGTTTCGATATATTTCAAACTTTGAATATTAAATAATTGTAACTAAGGTTGGAAATTTCTATTCAACAATTTAAAGTCCTATTATTTAGTTTGAAATATTTGCATAATAAACCCGTAATCATTTAAGTAAAACTCAAATTACTTTTATCTAAAAAATTCCTTCAATTTATTTATACTAGAAATATTCATTTAATTCATCTTGAAATAAAATTCAGTTATAAATATCATACCTTTTTTTTAAAAATTCCAAATAAATAAATTCTACATCAACTTATGAAGTTAAATTCTTAATTAAGCTCGATTTCAAATAAAATTTTCAATTTAACTCCGAATATTAATTGGTTTAAATCATTCAAAACTCTATATATTCTCAATATCTTAACATGTACTTAACCATATAATATAAAATAATCAAACTCCATTATTCATCTTATTTATTTTATTTAACAAATTTATACACAGCTTAAATCCAATAATTTAACTATATATGTACATAAAATAAGATTTTATATAAGATCAAAAATTAATATTTATTAACTGTATCCCATCCAAAACTATAAAATCCTTTCAAAGATAATTTTATATATATACCACGGTGCCTGTATATATTTTCTATCCTATGGTCAAGTGATACGGATATTTATCATTTCAATCCGCAATTTAATAAAAAAATGCGGTTATATATCATTTCAAACCGCAATCCCGAATGAAATGAAATGCATAACAACTTGCAGTTAATATAAATAAACATCCATCCATCCAAATATCAATTATCAACCATTTATTACAAACCATCATCCAATTTAAACAAACATCAATATAGAGCATATAAAATATAACAGGTAATAAATAACAGGTATTAACTAATAGTTTATATTTAATAATAAATTTAATAATTGTTTAACTAGCAGTTTATATGCAAATAAATAAATTTTAGCTGTCAAATTTATATGCAATAATAAAATTAATTAAAAGTTAAATTAAAAAAATGCGATGTAACTGAGATAATGAATAAAACATGCCAAACAGTCATAAATAAATTTCTACTCATATCTTAAATCAATTTAACAAACATAAGAAACCTTAGAAGTTGTGAGTGGGTTAAAACACTCACCTTTTGAATTTAAATTGAATTAATATTCAATTTAAACCCAAAAATTGGACAGTCTTCAAATTCGTCCAAACCTACGAGGAAAGCTCCAGAATTTTATTACGATCCTAACAAAAAAAATCGCGTGCAAAACGAAGTTCGTATGAGAAAGTTACAGGCGTTAAATCGCTTGAAAACAAAATTAATTTAAACAAACAAATAAACATAGCTAAAAAAAATATAAGCCACATCAGCAAACGCTTTAGCATGCTACAGGACCTCGTTCTTCTCCAGTACGAAAAATGAAAAAAAATCATTTTTATAAAAGAATGCTTTTCGAGTTGCAAGAATAAGAGCTTTTGAATATGAGGTGTTAGGAGAAACAAAATGTAGAAGAAGAAATAAGATGTAGGTTATTTATAATTAGGAAATGAATGTGGAGGGACAAAAAATAAATGTCACGTTTTATTATTAAAGCTTCAGGCATTAATAATAGATAAGGGAATGTACGTAGGAATGGAAAAGTTTGCAAACGAAAGTAGAATTTTGTACGCATTTAGGTTTTTATCTACGCAAAATAAAATATTTATACTTACCTTAAAAAATGAGAACGTTCAATTTTGTTTTCTCAAAATGATCTTTTATTTCCATTAAAACACCCTTTTTGTTTAACACAAACGTGCATTTCTTTTATTAAATCTATTAATTGCAATCAACGTTTCCTTTTGTTTAGTTGAAACATTTGAATTACATTAATTGCAGTTACTTACAAAGTTAGATTTTAAAACAGACAACTAAAATGGATAAAGAAATAGAACAATTGTTTATTTAAACACGTTTATAAATTTTTTGTTTATACACAAGCGTAATAAATAGATTATTTTCCTATTCTTGTAATCAGTTTGTAAGCTAAAACACAGTTCAAATAAACATATATTTCTTTCTTTAAAATCAATCTTTCTGTTCTTATTTTAATGAAATTAAACGTACATTCACAGATGAAACATTCATTTATATTTGATGTAAAATTTTCTCTTTATTAAATCAAACTTTCCCTATATTTTCACAAAACATATGTTGCTTTTATTTACAACTATTAATTTACAATTAGTATTCTCTCTCCTATTAATTGGAAATTTCCAATTACATTAATTTCAGTTGATTAAGTTTCAAAATGGACTAAATGAATGTAATGAGAAGTATAACAATTATTTCCTATCAAATAGTAATTTAAACATATTAATACATTATTCGCTACAAACGGTCATTATATATATTTCTTACTAAATAATAGTTTCTCATCTCTACAATCAATCTTTCAGTTGCCAAACATTTTTACTAAATGAATGTTTACTCTTTTACTAAACTTATTCATTCTTATTCTTTATTAACATTTATTATTATAATCACCGTTATTTATTACATTCAAACAATGTCATTAAATACACCTGACGTATGTTATCATTTTTTTTATCTTACTGTAATACATGTTATTAGTAAAAGTTCAAGTTAAGATCATAAACATATGTTAACAAAAATAAAATCATAAATTTTTATTATTCTACCACTTATATTCCTTACTACAATTAGCCTTTAGTATTCCTATTCATTAATTACACAAATAACATAGTTAATATTTGTTTGTCTTTCACTACATTAATACTTCTATATACATCTTAGATTTGTATCAACGGTTATTTTTTTAAAAATGTGAATCTTGTCAATTATGCGTATTAATTAAGGTTTTAAACTCGATTAACAAAGTTTCCTAAGTCCAATCCCTTTTTACCAAATTTGACAATCCCTAACCATTCGTACTACATTCCCTATAAATGTAATATTTAATAGATTTTATTTCAAATTAACGTACAACTTAATTTCCCTTAATTGAGATCTGCTTTCTTTATTTAACATACTAAATGAATAAATAACCTAAATAAAGGATCACCTACTCACTTTCTTTCATTTATAAGTTTACTACTTGCCCACCCAGGTATAAATCCCATATATAACACTAATTAATTTCCAATAACAATGCATTATCCAATTGTCATAAATTTGTTCAATATATACTCCTTTTTACTTATAAATAATTTATGTTCTCTGTAAATTCTCATTCACTCTTCCGTTACTAAAATTAAAAATCACTAAGTAACGTTTCCTCCATAACAGTATTAAAATTACTTAACATTCAAGAGGACTTTATTTCAAATAAATTGATTGACCAATAAATTAGATAATATATAATAATTGTTATTATACCCTTAAGATTTACGCTTGTTCTCTTCTATTTGGTTTATAGCCTAAGATAATATAACCAATCAAACTCCATAAATAAACTTATTTTATTACCCAAATTATACATAAATTTATTTCCTTTTACATCCCACTATAAATCAGTGTAACCATTAATACCACCCATATTATCATTCCTTACACAATACTGATCTTATTTAATTACCATTAACTATCTATTTTGTACAATAACTAAATGTTTACATTTGTTACTTATATTTAGTTTTATAACCAAACGTATTATGCTTAAATAAAATGAATTGGAGTTTCATTAAGATTGTTGACAATTGACTTGTATTAACATTATTTCAGCCTAAATTTAGTTATCATTCCATTATAAAATTGCAATATTTTATTTCTTTCAATATTAACTCATAAAATATTATTAAAATAACAAAAATTTACCATCGAAAATTTATGGGTCATTACACTCTCCCCCACTCAAAACTTTTCGTCCCCGAAAAGGAAAAAAAGGGAAAAAGAAGAAATAAAAACAATACATCTTATCAAAACATTAACTTTATAAACAATTAAATTTACAAAATTAATTACTTTAAATAAGATATCCTAATTTATAACTATTTAATCTTTTATATTTAAATTATTAAAGTTTGGAAAAAAAAATCTAAGTCCGAAAATTTCGTAAAATTTCGGCAAGTCTCCTTTTTACGGAGAGGCTCGGAAGAAAAATAAAATATTAATTATTACAATATATATCATAAATTTTCAAAATAATATAAATCCCAACACGGGAAAAAAACAAAATAATAACGCTAAAACCCGTAATCCGAAAACGTACCTATTTATCGGGCAATAACGCTTATTTTATGGAACCAAAAGCAGTAGCAATTGCTTCAATAACCTGCATTTTACTTATATAATCAAGGGGTTATGTAACAGCCCAAACTTTAGCAATATTTTATTCTTTATTTATAACTCTGGGGTTTTATTTTTTCAAAAATTTGATTGTCTAAATTTAATTATAAATAATCACCCAAGATTTTTATTAGTGTGAAAATTCTAAAATTCTTATTTTGGTTAAAACTTAACATTTTTTTGAAATTATAAATCTTTAAATTTTTAATCTTTTGGTTTAATTTAATATATTCGTAACAACATTTATTTCACCTTTTGTTCTTTAAAAAAAATTGATTTTATACTTTTAAAAATTTAATATTTATATTTTACTTATATACATTTTTGAATATAAATTTCTTAGTAAATGTGTAAACAAATCATATTTTTATATAAGTAATAAATTTCCAAAACTTTGTGTATAAATAAACTGTTTAATTTCGCGTTTAAAAGGCGCGTTATTTGATGGAATAAATAATGTATATACATATACAAGAAAACGTATAAAATTTAAATCCGTTATTTTCATTTTTTGGACAAAAATCACTGCGTCTGTTGTACGCATTCTAGTTTTATTCACATTCCTTTTACTCTCCTGATTTGATAAGAACGTTATTTACAAATTTTATAACCGTTCACCTTTTTAATTTCTTGCCATTGTTCCATCAACGCGAGCTTTAAATTTAAACGTGCGTCAATCAATTGCTTTAATGCACAGATGTTATCAATTTCATTTTTATGGTGGTACGTTCCTTTACCTTTCCTACCGGTTGAATTATAAATAATTTGCTTTGATGGGTCAGCTAAATCAAAGCAACGTGACCGTTGCTATTTATTTCTTTTATTAATTGCCACAATTATTTTCACCAAATCAAGGGTTGACCGTTACTTGGCTTTCAAATTTTGGACTCTGCATTCAAATTTTGGACTCTGCATTCAAAAAGAAACGTACAATATAATAAGTACTTCATATTTATTTTCAGTACGTTTCATAAAATTTTCTCTGTCCGTTCTTTTCTATTAAATATATACTTGCAGCTGTTATCGATCCATCGTTTCAATTTATTATATGGTCCGTTACTCTGCCTTTTCAGATTTGAACGTGCAGCTGGTGGCATTAATAGTTTCTTTAGTTATCCATTGAATTATCATGACTGTCCCGTTACTCTATATTTATTTTGTACGTTTTATCTTTGCTTAAATTTCTTTGGCTATGCCTTTTTCCATTTTAAATAGCATTGCCTTTCCAAACTCATTACGAACTATCCAAACAAACAAAAATTTATTGCTTTAAATGTAGCTAAATCAACTCATGACCGTTGCCAAATTTAGTTTGAAACGTATAAAATTTCTATACGTTACTTCGCATTCAGTTATTTCTTTTATTATTTTCTTTATGTTTTCATTCCTCTTCTGCCATTTTCTTATTCAAAATTTAACTTTTGCCTTTTTTCCATCCCAGCTGTTACGTTTCTCTTGCTTCATATAAAAGAAAATTTTAATAACAAACTTACGTTGTATTCTTTGTATTGCTTCCAAAGTGAAACCACTGACATTTTGTTTTCTCTCCTCTTTCCTTCTCCCCCCCTCTCCTTCTTCCCTGTTCTTTTATTTGAAAAAAGAAAGAGAAGAAACCATCTGTTTGGAACTCGTCGGCCTCCCCTCCATCGCCTCCGCACTGCGACCTCACCACCCTACCCTAACTCATGCACCCCGTGCGCATTTTTCACCGGTACCTTGACGAGCCAGCCTCTCTATTGTTTTAAGGTAAGTGGTGTTCATATCGCAAAATAAATTCTTATATTTTGGGTTAGTAATCTATATCTATACAATACGTTAATATATGTATTAGTTTCTATGTATTATTTATGTAAAGTATAAATTTTAAATTGTATTCAAAAGGTTCACCTATACATATTTCGGTTATAATATAAGAAGTTGTACCTGTATAATATATTATGCATATATAGTATGGGTTGCGTTAGTTATATATAGTATTTCATGCCTGTTAGTTTATTTGTATTTGTTGAATATGTATATATAAGTAATACATGTTGTACATATTATATTCATGGTATGTATATAAGTGTGTTGCGTGAAAAGAAAAAAATTGTTGTTTTACTTTTGGCTGCGTGAGTTTATAAATATATGAATGTTTGCTTAATTAAGTTTATATCATCTTTTATATATATTCAAAGCTGGTGATATATGTAAACACATTACAGCAACTTTTGTTAAACTAGTATATAATATAGGTAATACATAAGAGGTCTACAGCTGGATTCCTTGGTGCTGAAGTTTTCTTATTTATAGGATTACATAAATATACTAGTTTATAAAATTTATAAAATATCAGTTAATATATATTTTTATTTTAATATAGCGTGTGTTTTGATTTGTTCTAGAGTATATAAAGATGCATATGCTGCTACAATATGCTATATTTTAGGCATACTGTATATATATGATATTTTGGATGAATATTTACATATAATACTGTTTACAGTTCTGGTATAAGCTATATTATTTATAAATAGTGGTTTGGTCAGGAAAGGTTTTAGGCTCTGTTTAGTCTTGTAGCCATATGCATAGTAGTGTATATTTAGTCTGTATATTTTAGGCTATGTCTGCATGCTTCCCTGTTTAGTGCATGTATTTTATAGTATATAACGATATTTTGGGAAAGATTTTTTTCATTAGTTTTATAATGGTTATGGTTATTAAAGCATATTTATGTTAGATATAAAGTTACAGTGTGAAGTACATAGGAAATTTGTCTTATCCATGGGCGTTATTTTATATTAAAGATAAATTTTTGACTTGAAAATAATTGTGTATGTTTTAATTTAAAATACATTTAAATTTAGAATATGGTTTTATAAATATAGTTATATATATTTACAAGTTTACCTATATCAATTTTCTTCATCAAATCCAGCCTGATTTGATTTCGTCTATTTCTATTGATCAGCTTTGTTCGTCAATTCGTGCCATTTCGCTCTATTTTGGAATTCGTGCTTGAATTTGTAATTCAACTCTTGATCGTTCGTCTCTTGACTCGAAAGGTGAGCAATCACTCACGATTAACATTCTTTTATGCATTAAATTTGATTTTAATTGAAACGACAATTGAAATATGCTGCTGTAGTTATTTAAATTTGTTATATATGCTATTATCTATAACTGTTCACTTATGGGATATGACACCATGTCCTATTGTTTATATTTATTTGATGATATATGCCTGTTGTTATTACTATTTTCATATCCCTTATCACTCTGCAAGTTCCCTGTTAGTATAGAAATCATTATGGGTTGAAATGATACATACCCGAACGGACTTTAGAATAGGAGAAAATTGTTATGGGTTGAAATGATAAACCCAAGCGATTTTCATTTAATTGAATTTGGAATTACAGGTTGAAATGATATCCACCTGTATATATTTAGTGTACGGGTTGAAATGATAAATATCAGTAGCACTTGACTATATGATAGGAAATATATACAGACACCGTTGGTCCATATAAATATCTTAAAAATAAATTTTTACAGTTGAAAGGAAATATGTGGGATTTAATAAATATTGGTTCTTAAAATATTATATATATAAATGGAAATTTTATATATAGATTTAATAATAATATTATTAAGATTGATTTAATCCATATAATATATTTGAGTATTATTTAAGATTTATATTTCAAAATTTACCGTTGTAAAAGTTGAATAATTAAGATTGTGAGATAAATTTGGGTTTATTAAAAATGGTATTTAAATAAGGATTTATTTAATTAAATCGATTTGAAATTATTGAATGGAAAATTTAGAGGTATGATTTTGCAACTGGATTTTTGATTTAAGGGATTTAATGAATATTTCAGGTTTAATAAAATTAAAGAAAATATTGAGTAAAATGTAATTTAAGGTTACTTAAATGATATTGAATCAAATAAGGGAGTATTTCAAGACTAAATAATAATGAGGTTAAATCAAGATCTATATGAAACTGCTATATATAACATTTAAATATTAAATCCTTGAACTATATTGGAATTTAAATAGATTATTTTGAGATCCGAATCTGTATTTGAAATCAACGTAGTTGAATTTTGTTATTTAGAAACTAAATTGAATTAAAGTGGGTCAGTCTACCTTGACTCGTTTTTATAGTTTACACACTTTTGTATTGCCTCTTCTTACTGCCGAACCAAGAGAATAGGAATAACCGGAACAAGCGAAATACCTTCTTTCTTTTCTTTTTTGGTTGGCCCTCGAACTTAGGTTGAACCAAATTTAAATTTATTATTTAGAAAACTAAATCGAACAAAAATTTAGTTTGAAACGTTGAGTACTTAAAGTTTTGAAATATATTGAAATATAAAAGGATATTTGGTGATTACAAATCCGGATTTGAGATTGATAAAATTGATGTGGTTATTTTAGGAATTGAGTTGAATTTAAATTGATAAATCGAAATTGAATATAATTTGAATGGGAAGGTCGGGTTGATGTTGAAACGATTTGTTAAGTTGAGGGAATTGAAAATACTTTACTTTATAATTTATTTAATATATATAAATACTATTTTGGGAAATATAGAGATATTTGAAGTGAAAATGATATTTGGTTTTGAAGTATAAATTAATTTGAAATGACCATGGTGTTATAATGTATATTTCTACCTTTTACATAGTTCCATGGACCCTTAGAGGATGGTTATCCCAAACATCCTTAAAGTTATTTGTATTTCAGTTGATATTTCTCTTGAGTTGAATTTATTGATATAAGAATGTTAATCCCGACTCGAGTGTTTTGTATTTTGCTTTACGCTCGGGTCAGACTGAGTGATACAGCATTAGAGACTCACCTTTGGAGTTTGGAGCTTCATTTGGAGATCCAACTATCGATTCAGATTCCAGCCTTTCCAGTTGATTGGTTCAGAGAAGTCATCTGTTGCAATGGAGACTTCACTGCATTTGAACTATTCGGTTGTATTTTATCTCTAACTCTGGTGTATATAGTAGCTTTATGAACTACTATTCTTTATCTATTCCGCTGCATTATATCACTCTGTATCTGTTATCTGTTATTGTTTTATTTACTGTATATATTACGTTTTGCCAAATATAAAATTAACAATTCAGTATTTTGAATTATTCAAGTCGGTCATGTATGGTTTTATTGTCGATTCGAATGGTCTAAAATAGCGGGTCGTTACAGTTGGTATCAGAGCTTTGGCTCTAGGCAAAACTTAGCATATATGGTAAATTTATTTCTAGAATCACTTTCGCTCGAGTTGAATCTCTTCCTTTTGACTCGATTTTCTAGCATATATGGCCGCCGTCACCGAAATTATTTTCCAGCGACAGAGAGGAAAGTACAAAACTTATTTTCTTCAAAATCTTCTTTAAAACAATTCTTCTGAATTATATTGAAATATTTACATCAGAAAATACTTCTAAAATATTATTATTATATACCAAAACTTATTCGAAAGAAATTTCAAAACCCCAAAACTTAAGTTCTAAATTTCTAAATTTCATTTATTTTATTTTTTAATCTTATTTCTATTATTATTTATACACTTTATTACCTAACAACCAATCTATTGCAGCCAAATACAGATATCATTTGAAAATTTTTATTTTATATAGAAAATATAACAGGCAAAATTATTTCATTCACCTATATTAAAAACAAATATTATGTCGGTCTGTCCTATTAAGTGTTTAGAAATCCCTATTGATGTCATAGCGTCCCATGCACCAACCAGAATTTATAAATACAAAACGGAACAGATTAACACAATATTAAAACCTTTTTATAACACTAACAAATACGCTCTCTCATATATATACACTCAACGACTACCATAGGGTATTACTACCCTATTAGTAAAGAGTCAAACCCCACAAAGCTAAGATTTATCGCTAAACCAAAGCTCTGATACCAGATGTAACATCACGCCTTTTCACACGCTTCAAATCGACACATGTGCCAATTCAAACCATACGAAAGGGCGGATTGTTATGGGGTAAATCAAAAAAACAAGAAAGGAATAAAAAGAAATCAGAATCTCAGAGCAGGAGGATAAAATATAATAATCAAATATACAGTTTATAAATCTATTTACAAAAGATTTGATTATATTTATATAATACATATCATAGTTAGACATACCAATAACAATGCAGCAGAATAGTATGAGTGTAGTGCAATAATATAAATGATAATAACACAAATTTTCGTCTTCGTCCTCCAGAGCTAAATCTTCAAATCCTGAAACACTCGGACTGACCCGAGCGAATTGAAAAGACAAAACACTCGAGTCAGAACTAAAAGATCTTATGTAAGTTAAATCAACAGGGATAAATATGAGTGCAGTAACTTAAAAGATGCTCGGGATTCACATCTCTTAAGGATCCGTTAAACTATTTACTATGTAGTATATTTTGCTATTATAATAGTGTCTAATTGTAAAATAAACTTACTTTTAAATAGCGTTAAGGAGTTACCCAATCTCCCTCTTGACACAATAATAGTCCCAGTAGTCCATCCAATATCATAGTCCCTCCTGATCGGAAAACCACCAGAGGATACCACGCGGGCTACGGGAGAAATCCAAACTCGCACAAGGCGCGATAGGGTAGGTGACACGGCACAACTAGGCAATGCCAGGGTAGATATACCAATTACGCTTCCAGGTCGGTGGTAACGCGTAGCGCACAGCTACCGCCCACCTCGAACAAACTTCCCCAAATCAAAGAAATCAAGTGAAGATGGCCACCGAATCAATCCAAAGTCAGAGTATAGTATCGAAGGGAAGTATCCGATCAAAGGTGCTACCTTATTAACCCGTCAATCGCTCCTGTTTTAGCCACCTTATGCCAACTCACGGGAGTTGGGTCCACGTATTTACCATACAGGAAACGCCGCCACCAACCTACTTCAATCTGGAATCTCCACCGCATACACGGTTGTTAAAGTGGTTTTCGAAGTTGGCAGAGAGTATGACAACTTCCGATCCCAGTCTCTTTAACAAACAAACATTATTATAACACCGCGGTCATTTAAAAATAATTTTACTTTCAAAACCAGAATAAAATATCTATTTCAAAACCGTATAAATACGATATCCTTTCCATTCCAAAACAAACTCATTTGATATTATTTTCATAAACCCCAAATTAATATAATATCATTTTATTTCAAATATATTTCTTTTCCAAAATCATATTGCTTTAAAACTTATAATAATTGGAAACCAAACATTTGAATTATAACTTTCAAACCATAATACTTTGAAAATTCATAGCTTTAAAACCATAACTTCTAAAACTTGGATGGTTTGGATATTCAAACGGTATATAGAATAAAATTGTAACGACCCCTAAATTTCGATAATTTAATTTGGTTAAATTATAAGATTTTTGTAATTTAAAATAGAAAGAAATGAAAATCTTATAATTGATAATGAAGTGAATGTTAGAATTTAAAAGAGCAATTGTAATAAAAATTAACAATAACATAAAACAAAAAGGAAGGAAGGAAATGGCAATTAGTTGAAATAATGTAGCTTGTTATACTTGGTTAAAGTCTAATATAAGAAAGCAAATGGGAAGATTGTATTAACTAATGCAATGATGAAACTAGTGATAATTTAATGAATTCAATGTTATAATAACCGATGAAGTAATACGCAATTAATAGGAAACGTATACAATCAATGTAGGTAAGAAATTTTAATTAATGTTGTTTCGATAATAAACGTTACTTGGTGATTTTTAACATAGTAACGGAAGGGTGTATGTAAAGTAATTTATGAATATATATTTGGTAATTAAATCAAATCTATCTATAGAAATCAATTTTAAATTAATTGGAAGGCAATATGTAATAATTGCTTTTATTTGTAAGTGGATGAAATTTATTTCTATGTTAGATGAATATTGGAATAAGATGATAATTGTTAATGTAATAGGAAGTAGGCCAATAATAATTCTTCCCATAAATTGATAATCGATCCAATAACGAAATACTATCTATAATAGGGCAATTAGATTTATGGTAGAATAGAAACTCTATTAAGTGGAAATATTGAAAATAAAATTTGTAATTTCAAATTTTTGGAAATTTGAAGAAAGGTTAGAAATTATTGTAATAAATTAAATGGGAGTCAATTAGAACTAATAAACCTTAATGTATATTAATGAAATTGTGGCAATGGTGCAAAACTTAAATCATTTACCCATTCATTAATGCATTGAATTAGGTCTCAATCAATTAGCAACATTTGGCTGGTTAATAATAGCTTTTAAGTGAAAATAAAACGTTAATGATAACAAGTATTTTAAGATTAACCATCTATTTAGTATATTAAATTTTAACTGATAATTAATTGCAATACATAAAAATAGTTATTACATTTACGTTAATTAAAGTAACAATTGAAATTTTTGTCAATTCCATTTATAATATAACTATTGGTTGATGTAGCATTGTAAATCAAGATTGATTAATTTAAATTGAATGTAAATTTTTGTGATTGGGTTTATTTCAAATAAATGAAATTTCATATTCAGATATTATGGAAATATAAATTTAGATGAAATTTGGACATATTTACGTAATAAAGTATGAATCCAACAGTAGTCTCATCTATTGAATACTAATAGATTGAAAAATTGAATGAAAGTCAAAATAAAAAGAAATTTTTGCAAATTTAATTTATAATTTGCGAATATAAGGAAATTAAAATTTAACGCTGAAATGAATAAATTTGTTAACTCTAAATTTACATCTAGATTTGGTTAAATTAATGTAAAGGATTAAGAAAGTAAAAGTGATAAAGGTTGTCAATTTCAGAATTTAAATAAGAAATTTGATTTAATTAATTTATCTGTGATTTATTTATTTAATATAAAAATAGCCATTTTTCCCACTGACTCGGATTTCGACGAAACTAGTTTCATCGGATCCGTAACGGCGAATTATAATAGTGTGTCAAGTTTCGTAGCAATCAGACTTGTCGTTTGATTGTACGGACTCGAAACGTCTTGAAATTTATGCAATTGAAATCAATTGAAATCAATTTGGAAAATATTGTTTTTAGCATAACTTCTTTATACGATGCAATTTGAACCTGAAACCTTTTCCATTACGTTTAAATATTTTAAAACACATATTTTGATATATAGGTTTAACCAATTTCGTTCCGGGGTCAGAACAGGCTTTTTGGGCCACGTTAGCGGTAGCACGTAAATATATCAACCTGATCCATCTATTTTTCAAATTTATCTATAAATACCCTATTAAACCCTAGCCTCGGCCCATTCTCATTTGCCTACATGTAAATTTCATCAGCTCCTCCTCTTCCTCAATGGATGCAAACCCCAGATCCAATTACAGTTCAAAATCAAAAGTCAAAAGTTCGAAGTCCTCAGAAAATCTCAAAAAAAATATGTTGAAGCCCTCGACGAGCAAAATTCAATGGTGTAACTCGTTTTCTGATCTGAGTCTCCGTGTGGCTGGAACCGGGTGAAACATTTTCGACCGTTCATCTCGTCGAAATCAAACTCGTCTGATCGGGAAATTGATTCTGGGTCTTGTAGGGGAGACTGAGGGGAATCGATCTGAGTGGTTTGTTTGGTGAATCGATGGTCGGATTTTCGGCAAAAATTGGATAGGGTTTAGGGAGAAGCGGCGTTGACTAAAAAAAATTCTCACACATAATCGGTGATCGTGCGTGTCGTTAGGGGCAGAGGTCGCTAGTGTCGGCGTTAGCGAGGTGTGGTGGTGGCAGCGTTCGAGCGGCGGCGGCAAAAGGTGAAAGTTGCGTGCGCTAGAGCTTCAGTGGCCTACTGTAGTTTGGGTTTGCGCGTGCTGTATAGTTATGTTCGCTATAGCCGCGTTAGGAGAAAAGATGAATGACGTGGCAAGTAACTTAATGTGTTCTCTTCTTTTTATTTATTTATTTAAAATTCAATTACAATAATCGCTATAACTCTTACATACGAACTCCTTTCACGCGCGGTTTCTTTTGTTAGGATCATATTGAAATTTCGGACTTGATGACACAGGTTTGGACGAATTCTGAGACGGTCAAAATTTTGGGTTTAAATTGAATTTAAATTCAAAAGGTGGGTGTTTTAACCCACTCACAACTTCTAAAATTTCTTATATTTGTTAAATTGATTTATGATATTAGTAAAAATTCATTTATGACTGTTTGGCATATTTTATTCATCATCTCAGTTAAATTGCATTTATTTAAATTAAATTGTTATTTAATTTTATTATTGCATATAAATTGACAGTTAAATTTATTTATTTTTGCATATAAACTTCCAATTAAACAGTTATTAATTTATTTTTGAATATAAAATTGTTCGTTGATACCTGTTATATTTTATATGCTATATATTGATGTTTTGCTCAAATTGGATGATGATTGTAATAAATGGTTGATGATTGATGTTTGGTGAATGGATGATGTGTTCTATATTATATAATCTGCAAGTTATCATGCATTTCATTTCATTCGGGATTGCGGTTAGAAATTATATACAACTTTTTTTTTTTAAAATTACGGATTGAAATGATAAATATCCGTATCACTTGACCATAGAATAGAAAATTTTATACAGACACCATCGGTCTATATATATAATTATTTTGAAAATGATTTCTATGGTTTGGACAGGATACGGTTTAATCAATATTAAATTTTGATATTTTATAAATATTATTTATATATACATATATAGTTAAATTGTTGAATTTAAGCTATGTATAAATCTGTTAAATAAAAATGAGTAAGTTGAATAATGGAATTTGATAATTTATATTATATGATTTAGTACAGGTTTTAGATATTGTATATATATAGAGTTTTAAATGATTCAAATCAGTTAAGATTGGAAGATAAATCGGAAATTTATTTGGAATTGAGCTCATTTAAAAATTAAACTCCACAAGTTGGTGTAAGCTTATTAAAATTGGAAATTTTAAAGGTATGATATTTATAACTGGATTTTTATTCAAGATAGATTAAACAAATATTTCTAGCATAAATAAATTGAAGGAAATATTTAAGTTGTTAGTAATTGGAATTTTATTTTAAATGATTTTTGATCTATTGTGTAAACATTTCAAAACTAAATAATAGGACAATGAATTGGTGAATATAAATTTCCAACCTTAAGTTTTGAATTTGGTAAATACTCAAAGTTAGAAATATATTGAAATTGAAGTGGTTTATTTAACTGAAAGTGAATTTAAAATTTATGGGTTTAGACTAAATTTTAAATGAATAAAATTGTAAAGTCGCGAAAATTATTTTATTTTATAAAGTAATTTTAAACTCAAACTATTTTATTCTATATACTGTTTGAATATCCAAACCATTCAAGTTTAGAAGTTATGGTTTTAAAGCTATGAACTTCGAAGTATTATGTTTTGAAAGTTATAATTTAAATGTTTGGTTCCCAGATATTATGAACTTTAAAGAAGTATGATTTTGGAAAAGAAACATATTTGAAATAAAAATGATATTATTGATTTGGGTTTTTAAAAATAACGTCAAAATGAGTTTGTTCTGGAATGGAAATGATATCGTATTTATGGGTTTGAAATGGATAATTATATTCTGGTTTTAAAGTATAATTATTTTTAAATGACCGCGGTGTTATAATAACGTTTGGTTGTTAAAGAGAGCGGGATCTGAAGTTGTCATACTCTCTGCCAACTCCGAAAACCACTTTAACAACCGTGTACGCGGTGGAGATTCCAGAATGAAGTAGGTTGGTGGCGGCGTTTTCTGTAAGGTAAATATGTGGACCCAACTCCCGTGAGTTGGCATAAGGTGGCTAAAACAGGAGCGATCGACGGGTTAATGAGGTAACACCTCTGATCGGACACATCCATTCGATACTATACTCTGACTTTGGATTGATTCGGTGGCCACCTTCACTTTTGATTTCTTTGATTTGGGGGAGTTTGTTCGAGGTGGGCGGTAGCTGCGTTGCCACCGACCTGGAAGCGTAATTGGTATATCTACCCTGGCATTGCCTAGTTGTTCCATGTCACCTACCATACCTAGCCTTGTACGAGTTTGGTTTTCTCCCGTAGCCCGTGGAGTATTTAGGGTAGTCTCTCGATCTGGAGATGCGCTGATACTTGATGGACTACTGGGAATATTACATGTTAAGGGCTATATGGGTAACCCCTTAAGGCTAAGAAAAAAGTAAGTTTATTTTACAATTAGACACTATTATAATAGCGCAATATACTACATAGTAAATAGTTTAACGGATCCTTAGGAGATGTAAGTCCCGAGGATCTCTTGAGTTACTGCACTCATATTTATTTCTATTAATTTAACTCACATATGATCTTTTAGTTCTGACTTGAGTGTTTTGTCTTTTCAAGTTCGCTCGGGTCAGTCCGAGCGTTTCAGGATTTCAAGACTTAGCTCTGGAGGACGAAGACGAAGATTTGCATTACTATTATCTACTATATTATTCCACTACACCATTTAATTCCGCTGCACTGATATTTATTGGTATGTGAACTCTGATATTTATTGTATAAAGAAGAATATAATGTTTGGTGAACAGTTTTATGAACTATATATTGATTATTATATTTTATCTTTCCGCTGTGAGGTTCTGTTTTATTTTATTTCTTCTCTGTTTTTCTTGTTTACCCCATAATAATCCGCCCTTCCGTATGGTATAAATTGGCACGTGTGTCGATTTAAAGTGTGCGAAAAGGCGGGATGTTACAGTTGGTATCGAAGCTTTGGTTTAGCGAAAAACCTTAGCTTTGTGGGGTCTAACTCTTTACTAATAGGGTAGTAATACCCTATGGGAGTCGCTGAGTATATATATGAGAGAGCGTATTTGTTAGTGTTATAATTTTTATTTTAATATTGTGTTAATTTGTTCCGTTTTGTATTTATAAATTCTGGTTGATGAATGGGACGCTGTGACATCAATAGGGATTTCTAAACACTTAATAGGACAGACCGACATAATATTTGGTTTTAATATAGGTGAATGAAATAATTTTGCCTATTATATTTTCTATATATAAAAAAAATCAATTTTTAAATGATTTACATATACTTGGTTGCAATATATTGGTTGTTAGGTAATGAAATTTATAAATAACAGTAAGATAAGATTGAAAATAAAATAAATCAAATTTGGAAATGTTAGAGCTTAAGTTCCGGGGTCTTGAAAAATTTCTTTCAAATGATTTTGGAATATGATAATAATATTTAAGAAGTGTTTTCTGTTATAAGTACTTCAATAATTTGAAAGAAATGTTTTTAAAAGAAATTTTGGAAGGATAAAGTTATACTCCCCTCTCTGTCGCTGGAAAATAATTTCGATGATGAGTGCACACATCATCGACATTCATTTTCGAGTTTCGAAGTGGCAAGGCCACTATAGTAGTTTACTGCAGATTTGTTTTGAAGAAAAATAAAAAGAAAATGAAATTTTTTTTTTAAAATATAATTGGATTTATAAGTTGTAAGTATATATATTTATCTATTATTTGAAATAATTTGAAATTAAACCCGGTATTTAATTCTTAATTTTCCGCTAAGTAACAGTTTTACTTAGGGTAGTAAAATGTAATATAACTAATTTATAATTGGAACCTTTAATTAAAATAAGAGATAAATGCTAAGTTATAAATAGGGTTAAAAGAAAGTAGAAATAGTAATCTTATAAAATGAAAGATCGAATTATTGAACCATTAATGAATTAAAGGAATTGAGAAAAACTTGTATAACTTTCAATTACATTCTTAAAGGCATATATATAACTTACCAAAAGATATAAAAGTTGAAAATGTTAACAAGAAAATGTAATAGGTATTATACAAGTAATTAATTGGAGGGAATGAAAAAAATTAATGTGATTCTTTAATAAATAAGAATTTATGTTATAAAGTTATAAATTTAAGTGTAATTAAAATGCTACCATAATTAAATATAATAGAAATGTAAGCATTAAATAAATGAATGAAATTGAGAAATGCATAAATGTAATGCAATAAAAAGAAACTTACATGACCTGAATTAATGGAAATGAATAATTATAAGTAATAAATGAAAATAAATGAATGATAATAAACTTAAAGTAAAACAGTTGAAGCTATTTATAAATAAAATAAGTAGGAAAATAAATACTGTAAATAAGAGAAATTAAGTAAGGAATAAAAGAATGTAATGCAAATAAAGGAAATTGCAGTATATATGGATGAGTGAAAATTGTAAGAAATAAAATGTAAAATAAAGGATAAAACATTATATGAATAAAAAGGGAGAGATCAAACAATAAATGTATGAAATGAAATCAATTAGAATGAACTAAATTTTTGTTTGGATTTGTTGTTGGTTGATTTATGGTTGTTTGGGTAAGGATACTTTAAAATATTTGGATGTAGGAATAATCTATTTAGTTTCATCTAAGACTGTTGATGTAACATCCTGGAAATTTTGAATTAAAAATTTGGACATTTATTGGAACTTTTAAATGTAAATTTGAGAAATTCAAAAGAAATAAAATTACATAGTTATTTAATGTTAATAACTAAAACAACTTTTCCTTTTAACAAAGTAAAATAAGAAATTATGACAAAGTAAAACAAGAAATTATGATATATGAGCTTTTAATAGAAATAAAATTGTTAATGTAAGTTATGATAAATTTATAAAAAAATCTAATTAAATAATTATAATCTAACAAGTAGACAAATAAACAAACAAACAAGTAAACAAATAAACAAGTAAACAAATAAACTAAGATAACAAATTTTTGTGAAGAAAATATAAAACTGTAAAAGAAAACACACACTTTCATAAACCAATATGAAGATACAAGAAAGAAAACACTTTCAATTAGCTATGTAAACAAATAAGTAGACATAAGAAAAACAAAATTTTTAAACAAAAGAACACATACATATAAAATAAAAACAAAACATTAGCTAATAAAAAAATAAGAAAATCGAACAGCACAAGGCTGTAAGTATTCAAGACTAAGAAAAAAATCTATGAACAATATAAAGAAGTACTTTCACAACTATAAAATAAGAAGGCTGCAACATGAAAAGGGGGCATGAACATTACACTACATGCTTCTAATAAATGCTCTCATTTAATGCCCTTTTTCTCTAGTAACCTCAAGCAAGATATCAACTGCAAAACATACTTTCATTAAATGCTGTTACTTCCAGCATGGGTTTATTCATCCTGTACTTTCTTTAGTAAGCCTCAGTATACACACAACCTGTTATATATACATCAATCTACTTTCTCCTTTCAGTTCATTCGAACATAACTTTGTAAATCAGAGAAACAAATATTAGCATAGATCTGAAATTAAAAAAAAGAAAAAAAAAAGCATCACTTTATATATTTCAAAGTGAAAATAAATTACTGAAGAAAGAAAAACAGAGGAAATTCGAACTGTAGTTGCAAAGTAGTCTCTGCTCATCCATTTTATAGGTGAGTAAACATGTTTTTGTAAAGGATTTTAAGTTTGTTTAAAATAGTTTAAACTTCAATTATAAACTGCTTTGGTTCATGCGTCACTATGATGATTTCCCAGTGATGCTCTGTCTCTGTAAACCTTTATACAGGGATTTTATTTGTTTCAAAACTGAAGTCTATTTGCTTTAAATCACTGACAAGCTTGGGTTTTCAAATAAGTCAAGTTTTTTTAATCCTCAAACAAGTTTTTGTAAAGTTGTTTGAACCTACTGTACATTATCTTCCAATGGAAACATGTTTTATAGGTTTCAAGTTGAAATTTGATAAAAATAAAAGGTTGTAAAACATCGATTCAGGATTTTAATCTGAATCTATACTTCAATCCATGATTTTTAAAAATAAAGTGAGGATTTTTAGTTGGTCTTTTTCAAGAGTATTCTATATTTGAATAAAAATGGAACTTGTATGAATTTATAATAATCGATTCAATTATAAATGCTAAAAGTGGGTTTGTAGCAAGCTTGAACGTCAGAGGCTTCGAGAAAATTATTGAAGGATTTTTCTATTTCGTGAATTTGGAGTTTGAGATCAAACTAGGGTTTTAGTCTCGAAATGTATACGGTCTGGGAACGCGATGTGTACGCCACCTCTGACGCATCGGGTTAGGGGATTTTGAGGGGAATGATGGCATGAGGTGTGGACGTGATGGTGACGAAGTTCGAGCTGCTCCGATGGTTGGAGCAACGAGGGCGAAGCGAATTTGTTGGTGAGGATGGGTTCGAGTTTCGAGCTGGAAGCTCGATTTCGTTGTGGGGTCGTTAACATTGAATTGATCATCGTTTTCGAATAGGGGAATGAAGCGCGATTTGCTGACGATCGCGATGGCCACCGGAGTGGCGCCGCGATGATGTGCACGTGCACAATATTGTTCTGGTGTAAGTGAGTTGCTGGGGGGGAAAGGTGAGTTGAAACTTTCAAAAAAAAAATGATGTATGGCTTCAAGAGGCAACTCGAGAATATTAATTCACACTCTGTTATTCTTAGTTTGAAATTTAATAATTATAACTTAGCTTAGAAAAAAAAAGAAGAGAAAGAAACCGACAGGAAGGAGAAGAGGAAGTAGGGAAGGGAAGAGTGTGGCGCGAGTAAAATCTGTTTTACTCGTGTATTGGAAAAAAATTGGGTCTGGGCCCAAAACAATGTTCAAGTTGAAATGTTAAGTAAGTTGAGTTTGCAAAGTTAAATTCTCTTTTAACAAATGTTTTAAAATTTGTTAATTCTTTAATTAAGCAAGAAAAATTTGAAATAAAATTTTAGTTAACCCTTTTTATTTAATGATTTAATTTAAAACAAGAATTTTAAAATTTATTTACATTAAGATTTCAATGCAACAATAAATAAATTTTTAAAGTATAAAGCAGGTTTTAAAATGAAAACTTAGGTAAACAATTTATAGTATTGAAAAGGAATTTAAAAAAAAAATATAAATTTTTGATTTAATAATCAATTAAGTACTTAAATAAATTTATAATTAAGATTTTGTTAATCAGATAAATTAAGTTAATTAATTTTAAATTGGCGATTAATTAAAATAATAAATTAAGGAATAATCAATATATCAAGCTGATTAAGATTAATTAATTTGTCGTTAAAAATAATAAATCCTTTGTTTTAAAATAATCAATAAAAATAATCATGTGGACAAATTATTAAATCACATTTACTTTGATTTGGTAAATAATTGATTAGGAAATTCACTTAAGTAATTAGTGATAAATAAATGATTAATTAAGTTTTATTAATCAATAATCAAGGTTGTTAATTAATAATCAATTTAAGATTTATTTGATTAAAGAAGTGGTTAATTAATTTAAACCACACGATTCATTAACCACATTTAAAAATAGTTTAACTATGACTATGCACAAGATTGACACTGTCTATTCTGATTGTGATGCTGTGTTATGTGGATTGCTATGTACTGTACTATGTTGTATCTTGTTCTGTATTGATGTGAAAACCCTGTTGCCCATAAAACGGCATTTATACTTCGATGCGACAGGGAATCGGATTTCAGTTTGTTATCCGAAACCCACATTGACCCTGTGAATATTTGTGAATGGCATCCATATGTTTTAAAATTTGACACTCACTATTTGAATTAGCCGGGAAAGGACCTTTGTGTCATATAACCCATTTCGAATATGTGATTCGACGTTATGGATAGCAATTGAAGACCGGTGTTGAAGACCGGGTATTTGCGAGAGCGATATGATGACCTGTCGATTGACTCTGCACCGAGTTGCTCCGGTATAGAGTTCTCCATATGTGATGGGGAATCCGATCAGGATTGTGGATATCCGGATTGCAAGGACTTCTTTGGAAGTGCCTTCGGTTCTGTTCGAGCCCGGAACAGACTTGTATGGATTATATGTTTGACATTACGAATTGAGATATAAAGCTGATTTCTTTCAAATATATTTTTGTTGGTGGCGGAGAATTTATTCTCTTAGCTTAACACCCTTCTCTAAGACGTACGAGCTCAGAGGTTATATAGTTGAAGGTTATCAGCAATATATTCCCAATTTGGTAATGTGACATGCTGAGTGTTGCTGTGAAATGATCATTGTGTTGATCATTTGTGATAGGATCATTTATTTGATCGTCTATCTTGGTGATCATTTCTATGATCATTTGTTGACCCAAAGCACAGCTTTTGTATAAAGCGTGTTTTTGTGGACGAGACTTCGTCGAGACCTCACACCCCGAAATGGTCGAAACAGGAAAGATGCGGCAAGGTTATTGGGGGTAGCACCCCTTAGGGTATGTGCATTTCCTTCTGGATAGAAGTGGTATCATGGTATGGAGCCTAGATACTTAACTTATGTTGATATCGCAGATATATATATATGATTTGGTGATTTGTTGCTAGGGCCCCAGTTAAAGGTTGGTTACAACCGGGAGATGGCATACTCGTGTCAGTAGTTACCCAGTTAGGGGTAACCCGGCCTTGTGTTGGTAGAGATCCGGTTTGGTTCTCGGGGACGTCCTTCCAGAGGCGTTCTCATGTGGCAATGGGAAGTTCCTTGGCCTGACCATTTGTTGGAAATCCAATTCCCAATACGAAACCATGTACGGTTTTAGTTGTAGAACCTGCCATCTAATATGGTAGCTATAGTAGGCATAGTATAATGGTACCTATGTCTGCTAAGATTAATATTCTACTTTTGAAATGTTTTCCTCACTATGCACTAGTAATAATATCAAAGAATTCTTTTTCTCGTACCAAGCATATTTAACTATCATAAGAAGAAATCTCCTCCAATTCTGCGTTTGCATTGTGTGTGTGGCGGGAGATCTTATGTAGTTCCATTTTTAAAAGCATACTGAAAATTCTTTTATAAATCTTGTTTTTATTTAAATACAACTGTTTTTGTTTACTCATACCAGTCCCATGACTGAT
Source organism: Allium cepa (assembly GCA_030765085.1). NCBI lineage: Eukaryota > Viridiplantae > Streptophyta > Magnoliopsida > Asparagales > Amaryllidaceae > Allium > Allium cepa. The sequence continues at coordinate 576,277,008 of CM060943.1, read as the reverse complement.
CCGGAGTTTATTGTTTTCTTTCCTAAACTCTGGGTGCCCATTATTTCCACACGGGTAGCCTAGTAGCAGGTTTCTGTATTTTGGAGTAGAAGTATTTTGGAGCTCTCATCTTGGAGCTATCTTAGGAGCTTTTGTAGATCACAGGTGTTTAGCTTTTGGGAGTTCGTAATCATCTCTCTCATTTGAGAACTTTTGGATATATGTTCACTGTTGTATTATCATGATGTTGTATTTGGAGTTGTAGTGTATGTATTATGTACTCTGTTGCAGTATGGATATTATGTTGATGTTGTAACAGTGATGTTATTTATGATATTGATTCTGTTCCGCTGTTTTATATTCATCTAATTGTTGTTATAAGCTCCGGTGATGCAAATTTGGTGTTGTTTATCGAACATCGAGTTTGGGTCGTCTCAAGTGGTATCAGAGCTGTTGGTTGAGTAAGAACTTTAGCTACGGAGTATAACACATTAGATGGCTCATTAGAGATAGGGTGAAGTATACCCTAGAATGAGTATAACCAAGACTGAAACTTTAAAAATTTCTTAGTCTGTTTATTTTTACTGCTGATATTCCTTAAGATATCTCGTCTGCATATCTAAATCAATTTTCTTACTAATCTCAGATAGTGAAAATGAGTGGACGCAGAGGAAGAGCTAGGGGTCAAGGCAATGCTGCAGCACCTAATCAAATTCCCCCAGCCGTAGAAGCAGTAATAGAAATTCAGCAGCAGCCGGACTTGGCTGATTTATATAAGAAGTTCGAAAAGCTTGGTGGCAAACCGTTCATTGGCAAAGAGTCAATTATTGACGCTCAAGCTTGGGTAAGATCGTGTGAAAAGATTTTTAAAGGGCTAAAACTGCAGGATGAGCAGAAAAGACTTATAGCTTCTTGGCAACTCCAAGGAGAAGCTTCAGCTTGGTGGGAAACCATCATTATAGATGAACCCGAGGAAGAATTTACTTGGGATCGTTTTAAAGAAGTGTTTGAGAAACGTTACATGCCATCGGCGGGAGTTTCCAGAATGTATCAGGAATTTCTGGATTTGAAACAAGGAAGTTTGTTGTTTGAAGAATACTTGAATAAATTCAGCGAACTATCTCGGTTTGGCCCGGAACTGCTAAACACACCTCTTAAGAAAAACGAAAGGTTTATCCGGGGAATGAACCAGAAATATCATGGAAGAATGACGGGTCATGTTAAAGAATCTTTTTCAGATTTAGTAGATATGGGGTACAGGTACGCTACTCTTGATATGCAAGAAGCGACTGTGGAGAAAGGTAATTCAGGTAGTCCGAATTATAAAAAGCGAAAATTCGGAGGCAAGAAACCTTGGCAAGGCAATGAGAAGAAGAGGAGCATTCAAGGAAGCGCAACAGAAAATGTCACTTGTTACAACTGCAAAGAGAAAGGCCACTATTCAAATGACTGCCCAAAACCGAAGAAGCCAGCTAAAGAATGTTACAATTGTCATAAACCGGGACATTTAGTTAAAGATTGCCCAGTGATGAAGCCAGTGCAGGTGGCAAAAGTTTATGCGATTAAGAAGGACCCCTCGACTTCAAAAGCTGATAAAGGGAAAAGCGTTTTGGAAGGTAACCTTACTATTAATAATAGAACTGTTAGAGTTTTATTTGATACAGGAGCTTCACATAGCTTTATCTCCCAACAAACCATAAATGAATTAGGACTTGAAACTAAATTTGCTAACGATCTTATTTGCGTGAAAAATCCGGTTGGAGGTCCCGCAAATCTTAGTTCATATTGTAAGAGAGTTCCTATTTCATATGCTAGCTATAAATTTCCTATCAACCTTTATGTCCTAGAATTTGATGAATTTGAAATCTTACTCGGTATGAACTGGTTATCGAGATACGAAGCTATATTGGAGTGTAGTAATCGGACAGTTTTAATCAAAACAAGTTTTGGAAATTTTATTGAAATCTCTTGTGAGAATCCTAGTCCAAGGAGTGACAGATTGATGTATACTTTGGGAAATCTTGAACCCACTTTGCAGTCTATACCTGTTGTTCGGGATTTTTCCGACGTATTTGAAGAAGTGAAATCTTTACCTCCTCATCGAGAAATAGAATTCCGAATCGATCTTGTACCTAATACTCGTCCTGTTGTCCACGCAAGTCGCAGGATGGCACCCAGGGAAAAGATTGAATTGGTTCATCAAACCGATGAGCTACTAGCAAAAGGATTAATTCGACCCAGTGTTTCTGAATGGGGCTCAGCCGTCGTATTTGTTGCCAAATCAGACGGATCTTTGAGATTGTGTGTAGATTACCGCGATCTAAATAAACAAACTCTCAAAAATAAATTTCCACTGCCCAGAATTGATGATTTATTTGATCAGTTGCACGGCGCTCGTTTCTTTTCAAAAATGGATCTAGCCCAAGGATTCCATCAACTACGAATCGCCGAAGATTGTGCACATTTGACTGCTTTCAGAGGTCCTAATATGTTCTATGAATGGTTGTTATGCCTTTCGGGCTAACCAATGCTCCAGCATACTTCGTAGATCTTATGACTCGTGTGTTTCGGGAAGTTCTGAATAAATTTGTGCTTGTATTCATTGATGATATTTTGATCTATTCTAAGACTAAAGAAGAGCATGCCGAACATCTTAAAATCGTATTGGAAATATTGAGGAGAAATGTTCTATATGCAAAATTTTCCAAATGCCACTTCTGGGTCAATGAAGTCAAATTCCTTGGCCATATTGTTAATGAAGAAGGAATTTCAGTAGATCCTAGCAAAATTTCCGCTATTCTTGATTGGAAACAACCCACTACTCCAAGAGAAGTTCGAAGCTTTTTGGGTTTAGCAGGCTATTACCGGAAATTCGTTCAAGATTTTTCTAAGTTGGCTAGTCCCCTGACTAAGTTAACAATGAAGAATGCAAAGTTCATTTGGACTCCAGAATGTAAAGAAGTTTTTCAAGAGTTGAAAGAGAGATTGACCACTGCTCCTGTTCTCACTATTGTTAATGGGAACAAGGCTTATCTGTCTATACTGATGCATGTGGTGAAGGGGTAGGTGCAGTATTAATGCAAAATGGAAAGGTGGTTGCCTACGCGAGTAGACAATTACGTCCGCATGAGAAGAACTACCCAACGCACGATTTGGAACTTTTGGCTGTTGTTTTCGCTTTGAAAATATGGCGACACTATCTTCTGGGTAAGAATCTTTTCAGCTTTCTTAATAATTTGCGAAATTAACTAAAGAAATATACTTAATAAACTCTCTTTGTTTTAGGTGAAAAATTCGAATTATTCACCGACCATAAATATTTGAAATATCTTTTCACCCAGAAGGATCTGAATCTGCGACAACAACGTTGGTTGGAATTTCTAGCATCGTATGACTTAGATATTCTGTATACACCCGGAAAGGCCAATGTAGTTGCAGACGCTTTGAGCAGAAGTTATGCTGTTCTTGCTTATCTAGTTATCACTCCTACTCTTCTTGAGAAAATCGCTAGTAAGCAACATGAAGACAAATTTCTTCGGGGTATTTATGGAAAAATTCTTCGAGGCGAAGATACAAGTTTTGAGACAAATCATAGTGGAGTTATTAGGTTGAAAGGCAGATTATGTGTCCCGGACATTCCAGAACTGAAACGTGAAGTATTGGACGAATGCCACAAATCCAAATTCAACATCCATCCAGGAGTCAATAAAATGTATCGAGATGTTAAAAGAACATTCTGGTGGAAAACAATGAAGAGACACATATCTATTTATGTGAGTCGCTGTGCTACTTGTCAGCAAATCAAGAGCGATCAAAAGAAAGTGGCCGGTTTACTTCAACCTTTGGAAGTACCGAAATGGAAGTGGGATCAGGTATCGATGGATTTCATCGACGGATTGCCACGAACTAAGAAAGGCAATGAAGCGATTTGGGTTATTGTGGATCGTCTAACCAAAAATGCTCATTTCATTCCAGTTAAATCTACTCGGACTACAGCAAGCTTGGCAGGTATATATATAAAGGAAATTGTTCGCCTCCATGGTATTCCCAGCAGTATAGTGAGTGATCGTGATCCGATCTTCACTAGTAGATTTTGGGAAGCATTTCTAGACGCTTTGGGAACGAAATTAAATTTCAGCACTGCTTATCACCCACAATCTGATGGGCAGACTGAGAGAGTTAACCGAATTCTAGAAGACCTACTGCGTGCTTGTGTTCATGATTTTGGTAGTTCTTGGGAGGACCATTTGCATCTGGTTGAATTCTCATATAACAACAGTTATCAGGCCAGTATAGAAATGGCTCCTTTTGAAGCTTTATATGGTCGTCCGTGTCGATCACCTACATGCTGGATCGAATCAGGTGACAGACTTGTTCTTGGACCGGATATGATAAAAGAAGCCATTGAGAAGGTAAACTTTATTCGAAAGAAGTTATTAACTGCCCAAAGCCGTCAGAAGAGCTATTATGACCGACGAAGGAGAAATTTGGAATTTCAAGTTGGAGATTCCGTATTTCTGAAAGTATCTCCGATGCGGGGTGTATTGAGATTCGGGAAAACTGGAAAGTTGGCACCGCGTTATATTGGTCCTTTTCCTATTCTGGAAAGGATTGGTTCTCTAGCATATAGAGTGCAGTTACCCAGCTGGTTGTCTGGCGTACATGATGTGTTCCATATTTCTAACCTTCGGAAATATGTGCACGATCCAGATGATATAATTGAAGAAGCTGCTCAGCAGGATCTTGAAATCACTCCCAACTTGGTAGTTAGAAGGGAACCGATAAAAATTGTTGATCGTGATGAGAAGCGATTGAGGAACAAAATTGTGAAATTGGTCAAAGTTAAATGGAGTGGCGATCCAAAGGACTGTACATGGGAGACCGAAGATAATATGAAGAAATCATATCCCAAATGCAGAATTGACATCTCGACTTAAAACTGTAAGTCATTTCCTTATTTATAAATTCGTCTATTTCTTGTTTTCGTTTCTCTCTCTTTCAATTTCGAGGACGAAATTTTCTTAAGGAGGGGTTATTGTAACATCCCGGAAATTTTGAATTAAAAATTTGGACATTTATTGGAACTTTTAAATGTAAATTTGAGAAATTCAAAAGAAATAAAATTACAGAGTTATTTAATGTTAATAACTAAAACAACTTTTCCTTTTAACAAAGTAAAATAAGAAATTATGACAAAGTAAAACAAGAAATTATGATAGATGAGCTTTTAATAGAAATAAAATTGTTAATGTAAGTTATGATAAATTTACAAAAAAAATTAAATCACATAATTATAATCTAACAAGTAAACAAATAAACAAATAAACAAGTAAACAAATAAACAAGTAAACAAATAAACAAATAAACTAAGATAACAAATTTTTGTGAAGAAAATATAAAACTGTAAAAGAAAACACACACTTTCATAAACCAATATGAAGATACAAGAAAGAAAACACTTTCAATTAGCTATGTAAACAAATAAGTAGACATAAGAAAAACAAAATTTTTAAACAAAAGAACACATACATATAAAATAAAAACAAAACATTAGCTAATAAAAAAATAAGAAAATCGAACAGCACAAGGCTGTAAGTATTCAAAACTAAGAAAAAAATCTATCAACAATATAAAGAAGTACTTTCACAACTATAAAATAAGAAGGCTGCAACATGAAAAGGGGGCATGAACATTACACTACACGCTTCCAATAAATGTTCTCATTTAATGCCCTTTTTCTCTAGTAACCTCATGTAACGACCCGTTAAATTTGATAATATTAAATGGATTAACTTAATATAATTTTTAATCTAATTTATAATAAATGTAGGAGTTGGATATAGTAACTGAGATTAAAGATTTAACAATTGAAATGTTATATGGCAATAGGTAGAATAACGAAGATTTGTGTTGTGGTTATAAGTCATAATTAGTAGATTAAAATGGTATTAATGAAATAATAACTGAATTTGAATTGCAATATATAAACATCAGAAAAATTTAATTGGTGGATTAAATTTGTTAAAGTTCATAAGTTTTGTAATTTAGTTTAGTAGAACTTTAAATTATAAACGAAGATTGAAATAAACGATAAATTTAATTATGTAAATGGTGACTCAAGACCTAGGTTATAGGAATTGGAACATAATCCAATTTGAATTAAGTAGAAGAAGGATTTGGTTAATATGTAAGTTATTGTTCAAGGTATTGAATAAAAACTTGGAATCCAATCATAATTTAATGATAATAACGTTAGTATTAGAGAATAAATATATTTCAATGCAGTACCCGAATGAACGGAATAAAATGAATATATATTGAATAGAAATGAAATGTAAATTGGCACATTTGGTTGAAAGTTAATTTTAAGAAACATATAAATGTTGAATTTGTGGATATTAATATAAATATTAACTTGAATGGGATTCATTAATACAAAGATGTAATAAGTGTAGATAGTAAAAATTTAATGGCTGTAGTGGATAAAAAAAATCTAGTAGTAACATAAAATTTATTTATATGGAAAAAGAGTGTAGATTTGAACAAATTTATGAAAATTTGATAAGAACAGTGGTTGTAATCAGTTTGGTTATTTAATATTTGGAAGATAGAGATTTGTAAATCCGTTAATGAATTTATAATGGGAAGGAATGGTAAGAATGTAAAAATTATAAGCATTTGAATCAATTAAGGGAATTAAATTATAATAAATGGTCATTTAATAAATTTAACGTTCTGTGAGAAATCATAATAGTTGTGTAAAATGTGTACAAAACTTCGATTTGGAAATTTATTGGATTTATAACGGTTTTGATATTACATTTATGAGTTTAAAAGTTATTCCATTTTGTAATGTAATAAAAGCTTATTTAGGTGACTAGAATTTAGCGTAACGACTATTGTGTGTTACCTATTCTTGTTGCTTGTTAATTTAAATTTTGGGAATCAAATTTCAATTTATCCGCCAATTTACCGCAGTTAAAGTGAAATGAATTGGTGAATGAGTAATGTTAAATACAAATAAGATGTAACCAAGAAAAATCCCATTTATAATAATTTATGTAGAATAAAGTAAAGAAACCAGGAAATGAAAATGTGAAAATGTGGATGCAATGAGATCTTAAGTAATAATAACTTTGTTAGGTAAGTGATAACGAATTTTTTTTTTTGTATAACCAAATAAAGATCCAAATTTATTTGGAAATAAATTGCAATCAATTAAATTTATTGCAATTAAATGGATTTAATATTTAATAGTTATGTAATTATTATTTGGAAGAAATTGGAGTTATTTGTAATAAGTATGAACCTAATGTTAATTTTTCTTATAGGATTGACAATTGATATGGAATGAAAAGAAGAAAATTTGGGTCAGTAAAATTTGGAATTTATGCATAATAAAATGGATTCTAACGTTAAATACTACGTTATTGAGATTTAAATTAGACTTAAAGAATAATGATGTGAATCAAGAACTAATGTTTATGGCATCTTTATTTTAGGTGAAAGTTGAGAATATAAAGATTAAAAATCTAAAGTATGGGTTTTGAGAATATAATTTTATAATTCTTAAATATAGGAAAGTGTAGAAATTTACACTGCAAATTGATATACTTATAATTTTAATTCACATCCAAGCTTGTTAAATCATTTGAAATTGATTAAATTATATAAGTAATAAAATTTGGACAATTTTAGAATATAATACAAAATTTGGATTTTTGTAATTTATTTTAATTTAATTATTGAATATTAAAAATAGCCATTTTGGCCACGGACTCGGATTTCGACGAAACCAGTTTCATCGGATCCGTATCGATGAATTATTGTAGGGTTTCAAGTTTCGTATCGATCGGACCTGTCATTTGATCGTACGGACGCGAAACGCCTTGAAATCAGTTTAATTAAAATCAATTTGAAATCAATTTGGAAATTTTGTTTCAGCATAACTTCTTCATACGATCGAATTTGGACGTGAAACTTCTTCCATCGCGTTCAGAATATTTTAAATTACCTATTTGGATATATAGATTTACGAAATTTCGTTCCGGAGTCATAGCGGGCTTTTTGGGCCATAGTTTGCTACGCACGTTCATTCTACGGTCTATCTACCCTATTTCAAACCCCTCTATATAAACCCAGCTATTCAGCCCTAGCCTCCGCCTAATTTCATTTATCTGCACGTATTTTCTTCAAGCTTCTCTTCTTCTTCAATGGGGGCTAACCCTAGATCCAGTCTGTTCAAAAACAAAATGAAAATTCAAAATCTCCAGAAAAATTCCACAAAAATATATGTCGATCTTCTCGAAACACGTAATCCCATGGTGAAATTCGTTTTTCAGTTGGAGTTACCGTTTACCCAGAATAAATTCAAACAGTTCGTGGCCGTTCATCAGCGTCGCATCAAAGTTCGCCTGATCGAAATTCTGTTTCTGGGTATTGTAGTATGGACGATGGGGAGTACATCAGTATAATTCGTTCGTCGATTCGATGGTTGGATGGTTCGTATAATTCGAATTAGGGTTTTGGGTGAGCGGCGGCCAGTAGAGTTTTGGGCGACCGGACCCATGTGGGGAGGTGCGGCCTGGCGAGCTGGAGGCCATGGTGGTGGTGGCAAGACGTACGGTGGCCTGTGGCGTTGTCGAGGCTTGGTCAAAGCTCGGTCAAAGGGTGTTGTTTGGGTTCGAAGTTTGCCTGTAGCGTGCGTTGCTTGCGTGCGCAGGAGGCTTGAAGGGGTGAGCGTTCTTTCACGTGCCTGGGGAGTTTGCTTGATGAGGTGGCAAGCCTGTAAATGTGTACCATTCTTTGCTATTTTAAAATTTAAATTCAAGTGCAAATTTCGACATAACTCTCGCATACGATCTCCGATTTACGTGAGATTTTTTTTATCAGGATCGTAATTAAATTCCGGACCTGATGAAGCTGGTTTGGACGAATTCCGAGACGGGCGAATTTTTGGGTTTAAATCGAATTTAAATTCGATTTAAATTCCAAAGGTGAGTGTTTTAACCCACTCACAACTACTAGAAGCTTTTATGTTTGTTAAATTAATTTTAGAAATGAATAGAAATTTATTTATGAGTATTTGGCATGTTTATTTTATTCACATCTGTTGAATTGCATTTATTAAATTTAACTGTTAATTTAATTAATTTATTGCGTATAAATTTACAGTTAAAATTTATTTGTTTGTATATGAACTGCTAGTTAACAGTTATATAAATTATTACTGAATATAGACTGTAGATTAATAGCTGTTAAATTTAATTTGAATAAAATTGCCAGTATTACCTGTTATGTAGTACAAAAAATAATATTGTTATTGATTGATATTGATTGATGATTGCGATTTGGATGATGGATGATGTTGATGAATAGATGTTTATTGTATATCATTAAATTGCAAATTATCATGCATATTTCATTTCATTCGGGATTGTGGTTTGAAATGATATATAACCGCAAAATTTTATATCTTTTAAATTGCGGATTGAAATGATAAATATCCGTATCACTTGACCATAGGATAGAAAATTATATACATGCACCGCGGTATATATATAACTATTTAAATGTGATTTCTATGGTTTGGATGGAATACGGTTTATAATAATCTTAAATTTTATATTGTATAAATATTTTTCTTCCATATATATATACATATGAAGTTGAAAATTTTGAAATTAAAAGGTGTATAAAAATCTTTATTAAGAATGGAAGAAAATTAAGAAAATGGAGTTCAATAATTTATATCATATGTTTAAATGTTAAGTTTGGAAATTTTAAGATATGATATTTATAATTGGATTTTTCCCAAAATAAATTGAAATGAATATTCTAGTATAATTTGAATTGGGAAAAAAAAATATATATTTTATTACTAGAAATTGAAGTCTTATTATTTATGGATTTTATATGAATATTCAAGACTAATTAATAGAACAATTGATTTGTTGAAAGCATAAAATCCAACTTTAGTTTGAAATATTGATACTCAAAATGGATATACATAAATAAATTGAAGTGGTTTTGGAACTTGAAAGAGATAATATAAATTTTGGTTTAGACTTTAATAAAGAAATGTATTTGTAAAGCCATGAGAACTATTTTCTTTACAAAGTAAAATTTAAGTTAAACCATTTAATTCATATACCGTTAAATGTCCAAACCATTCAAGTTTTAAAAGTTATGGTTTTAAATTATGAATTTCGAAATATTATGCTTTGAAAGGATATTTGGCTTTCAGACGTTATAAATTTTAAAGCATTTGGATTTTTGAAAAGGTTTATATTTGGGATAAAGGATATCATATTGTTTTGGGTTTTAAAATGATATCGTATTCATAATTTTAAAATGGAAATGTTTATTCTAGTTTTAAAGTATGAGCTATTTTTAATTGACCGCGGTGTTATAATAACGATGGGTTGGCAAAGAGACCGGGATCGGATATGGACATACTCTCTGTCGATACCGAAAACCACTTTGACTAACCGTGTACGCGGTGGAGATTCCAGAATGAAGTAGGTGGTGGCGACGTTTCCTGTAAGGTAAATACGTGGACCCGACTCCCGTGAGTTGGCATAAGGTGGCTAAAACAGGAGCGATTCTCAGGCCAATGAGGTCATTCCTCTGATCGGATCCTCATCTTCGATATTATACTTTGATTTTGGATTGATTCAGTGGCCACTTCTATATTTTGATTTTGGGGAGTTAGTCCGAGGTGGGCGGTAACTGCGGCTACGCGTTTCCACCAGCCTGGATAGCAATTGGTATATCTACCCTGGCATTGCCTAGTTGTGCCGTGTCACCTACCATACCGAGCCTTTACTACGAGTTTCTATTTGTGTCGTACCTATGGAGTATCCTCTGGTAGCTTCCCGATCTGGAGGTATTACGGTACTGTATAGACTATTGGCATTATTTGTATTAAGGGCTATATGGGTAACCCCTTAACGCTATTAAAAAGTAAGTTTATTTTATAAATAGACATTATTATAATAGCGCAATATACTACATAGTAAATAGTTTAACGGATCCTTAGGAGATGTAAATCCCGAACATCTCTTGAGTTACTGTACTCATATTTATTTCTGTTAATTTAACTCACATAAGATCTTTTAGTTCTGACTCGAGTGTTTTTGTCTTTTCAAATTCGCTCGGGTCAGTCCGAGCGTTTCAGGATCGAAGACTTTAGCTTTGGAGGACGAAGACGAAGGATTCGTATTATTATTATCTATTTTATTGCACCACACTCATACTGTTCCGCTGCATTGATTGTATTGGTATGTGTAACTCTGATATTTATTATATAAAGCAAATCAAGTGTTTGTAAACTGTTTTGAACGGTATATTTATTATTATATTTTATCCTTCCGCTGTGAGATTCTGTTTTGTTTTTATTTCTTCTCTGGTTTTCTTATTTACCCCATAACAATCCGCCCTTCCGTATGGTTTGAACTGGCGCGTGTGTCGGTTTAAAGTGTGCGAAAAGGCGGGATGTTACACCTCAAGCAAGATATCAACTGCAAAACATACTTTCATGAAATGCTGTTACTTCCAGCATGGGTTTATTCATCCTGTACTTTCTTTAGTAAGCCTCAGTATACACACAACCTGTTATATATACATCAATCTACTTTCTCATTTCAGTTCATTCGAACATAACTTTGTAAATCAGAGAAACAAATATTGGCATAGATCTGAAATTAAAAAAAGAAAAAAAAAGCATCATTTTATATATTTCAAAGTGAAAATAAATTACTGAAGAAAGAAGAACAAAGGAAATTCGAACTGCAGTTGCAAAATAGTCTCTGCTCATCCATTTTACAGGTGAGTAAACATGTTTTTGTAAAGGATTTTAAGTTTGTTTAAAATAGTTTAAACTTCAATTATAAACTGCTTTGGTTCATGCTTCACTATGATGATTTCCCAGTGATGCTCTGTCTCTGTAAACCTTTATACAGGGATTTTATTTGTTTCAAAACTGAAGTCTATTTGCTTTAAATCACTGACAAGCTTGGGTTTTCAAATAAGTCAAGTTGTTTTAATCCTCAAACAAGTTTTTGTAAAGTTGTTTGAACCTACTGTACATTATCTTCCACTGGAAACATGTTTTATAGGTTTCAAGTTGAAATTTGATAAAAATAAAAGGTTGTAAAACATCGATTTAGGATTTTAATCTGAATCTATACTTCAATCCATGATTTTTAAAAATAAAGTGAGGATTTTTAGTTGGTTTTTTCAAGAGTATTCTGTATTTGAATAAAAATGGAACTTGTACGAATTTATAATAATCGATTCAATTATAAATGCTAAAAGTGGGTTTGTAGCAAGCTTGAACGTCAGAGGCTTCGAGAAAATTATCGAAGGATTTTTCTATTTCGTGAATTTGGAGTTTGAGATCAAACTAGGGTTTTAGTCTCGAAATGTATACGGTCTGGGAACGCGATGTGTACGCCACCTCTGACGCATCGGGTTAGGGGATTTTGAGGGGAATGATGGCATGAGGTGTGGACGTGATGGTGACGAAGTTCGAGCTGCTCTGATGGTTGGAGCAACGAGGGCGGAGCGAATTTGTTGGTGAGGATGGGTTCGAGTTTCGAGCTGGAAGCTCGATTTCGTTGTGGGGTCGTTGACATTGAATTGATCATCGTTTTCGAATAGGGGAATGAAGCGCGATTTGCTGACGATCGCGATGGCCACCGGAGTGGCGCCGCGATGATGTGCACGTGCACAATATTGTTCTGGTGTCAGTGAGTTGCTGGGGGGAAAGGTGAGTTGAAACTTTCAAAAAAAAATGATGTATGGCTTCAAGAGGCAACTCGAGAATATTAATTCACACTCTGTTATTCTTAGTTTGAAATTTAATAATTATAACTTAGCTTAGAAAAAAAAAGAAGAGAAAGAAACAGACAGGAAGGAGAAGAGGAAGTAGGGAAGGGAAGAGTGTGGCGCGAGTAAAATCTGTTTTACTCGTGTATTGGAAAAAAATTGGGTCTGGGCCCAAAACAATGTTCAAGTTGAAATGTTAAGTAAGTTGAGTTTGCAAAGTTAAATTCTCTTTTTACAAATGTTTTAAAATTTGTTAATTCTTTAATTAAGCAAGAAAAATTTGAAATAAAATTTTAGTTAACCCTTTTTATTTAATGATTTAATTTAAAACAAGAATTTTAAAATTTATTTACATTAAGATTTCAATGCAACAATAAATAAATTTTTAAAGTATAAAGCAGGTTTTAAAATGAAAACTTAGGTAAACAATTTATAGTATTGAAAAGGAATTTAAAAAAAAAATTGATTTAATAATCAATTAAGTACTTGAATAAATTTATAATTAAGATTTTGTTAATCAGATAAATTAAGTTAATTAATTTTAAATTGGCGATTAATTAAAATAATAAATTAAGGAATAATCAATATATCAAGCTGATTAAGATTAATTAATTTGTCATTAAAAATAATAAATCCTTTGTTTTAAAATAATCAATAAAAATAATCATGTGGACAAATTATTAAATCACATTTACTTTGATTTGGTAAATAATTGATTAGGAAATTCACTTAAGTAATTAGTGATAAATAAATGATTAATTAAGTTTTATTAATCAATAATCAAGGAATTAATAATCAATTTAAGATTTATTTGATTAAAGAAGTGGTTAATTAATTTAAACCACACGATTCATTAACCACATTTAAAAATAGTTTAACTATGACTATGCACAAGATTGACACTGTCTATTCTGATTGTGATGCTGTGTTATGTGGATTGCTATGTACATTGTACTGTACTATGTTGTATCTTGTTCTGTATTGATGTGAAAACCCTGTTGCCGGTAAAACGGCATTTAAACTTCGATGCGACAGGGAATCGGATTTCAGTTTGTTATCCGAAACCCACATCGACCCTGTGAATATTTGTGAATGACATCCACATGTTTTAAAATTTGACACTCACTATTTGAATTAGCCGGGAAAGGACCTTTGTGTCATATAACCCATTTCGAATATGTGATTCGACGTTATGGATAGCAATTGAAGACCGGTGTTGAAGACCGGGTATTTGCGAGAGCGATATGATGACCTGTCGATTGACTCTGCACCGAGTTGCTCCGGTATAGAGTTCTCCATATGTGATGGGGGATCCGATCAGAATTGTGGATATCCGGATTGCAAGGACTTCTTTGGAAGTGCCTTTGGTTCTGTTCGAGCCCGGAACAGACTTGTATGGATTATATGTCTGACATTACGAATTGAGATATAAAGCTGATTTCTTTCAAATATATTTTTGTTGGTGGCGGAGAATTTATTCTCTTAGCTTAACACCCTTCTCTGAGACGTACGAGCTCAGAGGTTATATAGTTGAAGGTTATCAGCAATATATTCCCAATTTGGTAATGTGACATGCTGAGTGTTGCTGTGAAATGATCATTGTGTTGATCATTTGTGATAGGATCATTTATTTGATCGTCTATCTTGGTGATCATTTCTATGATCATTTGTTGACCCAAAGCACAGCTTTTGTATAAAGCGTGTTTTTGTGGACGAGACTTCGTCGAGACCTCACACCCCGAAATGGTCGAAACAGGAAAGATGCGGCAAGGTTATTGGGGGTAGCACCCCTTAGGGTATGTGCATTTCCTTCTGGATAGAAGTGGTATCATGGTATGGAGCCCAGATACTTAACTTATGTTGATATCGCAGATATATATATATATGATTTTGTGATTTGATGCTGGGGCCCCGGTTAAAGGTTGGTTACAACCGGGAGATGGCATACTCGTGTCAGTAGTTACCCAGTTAGGGGTAACCCAGCCTTGTGTTGGTAGAGATCCGGTTTGGTTCTCGGGGACGTCCTTCCAGAGGCGTTCTCATGTGGCAATGGGAAGTTCCTTGGCCTGACCATTTGTTGGAAATCCAATTCCCAATACGAAACCCTGTACGGTTTTAGTTGTAGAACCTGCCATCTAATATGGTAGCTATAGTAGGCATAGTATAATGGTACCTATGTCAGCTAAGATTAATATTCTACTTTTGAAATGTTTTCCTCACTATGCACTAGTAATAATATCAAAGAATTCTTTTTCTCGTACCAAGCATATTTAACTATCATAAGAAGAAATCTCCTCCAATTCTGCGTTTGCATTGTGTGTGTGGCGGGAGGTCTTATGGTAGTTCCATTTTTAAAAGCATACCGAAAATTCTTTTATAAATCTTGTTTTTATTTAAATACAACTGTTTTTGTTTACTCATATACCAGTCCCATGACTGATCCGGAGTTTATTGTTTTCTTTCCTAAACTCTGGGTGCCCATTATTTCCACACGGGAAGCCTAGTAGCAGGTTTCTGTATTTTGGAGTAGAAGTATTTTGGAGCTCTCATCTTGGAGCTATCTTAGGTGCTTTTGGAGATCACAGGTGTTTAGCTTCTGGGAGTTCGTAATCATCTCTCTCATTTGAGAACTTTTGGATATATGTTCACTGTTGTATTATCATGATGTTGTATTTGGAGTTGTGTATGTATTATGTACTCTGTTGCAGTATGGATATTATGTTGATGTTGTAACAGTGATGTTATTTATGATATTGATTCTGTTCCGCTGTTTTATATTCATCTAATTGTTGTTATAAGCTCCGGTGATGCAAATTTGGTGTTGTTTATCGAACATCCAGTTTGGGTCGTCACAGTTGAGTAAATGATGCACTTAGTAGTTCATTCTTTATTCTGTAAAATATAAAGTTTTGAACCCGAACAACTATTTGTTTTGTTTGATATGAATGAATGGTTGATTTATATTGATTTTGTATGATGTTGGTTGCAATGATTGTGTTTATATTTAATTGGTTGAAACAAGTTTAAATATTTCATTTATGTAAATTTTAACCATCTTTGGATTATATATGTGAAATGTAGGTTATGGAAGCAATTGCTAGTGCTTTGGTTCCATAAAATAAGCGTAAATTGCCCGACAAATAGGTACGTTTTCGGATTACGGTTTATAGCGCTATTTTATATATATTTTCCCGTGTTGGGATATAATATTTTGGATATTATATGTGATATTTTGTTATATTTGATATTATATTTTCTCCTGAGCTTCTCCGTACAAAGGAGACTCTGGCAAAAAAATTCGTAAATTTTGGACTTAGAAAAAAAAAATTGAAAATGTTTTCCATACTTCTATAATTTAAGCATAAAAAGGTATAATGATTGTAAATTTGTATATTTTATTTTGAAAATCTAATTATTTATAAATTTAATGTTTTGAATAATAGATATTAATTTATAAGTTTTTCTTTTCCCTTTTTTTTCCTTTTCGCGGCCGAAAAGTTTTGAGTGGGGGAGTGTAACGACTCGTTAATTTCGATGATTTAATTTGGTTAAATTATAAGATTTTTGTAATTTAATGTAGAAAGAAATGAAAATCTTATAATTGATAATGAAGTGAATGTTAGAATTTAAAAGAGCAATTGTAATAAAAATTTACAATAACATAAAACAAAAAGGAAGAAAGGAAATGGCAATTAGTTGAAATAATGTAGCTTGTTATACTTGGTTAAAGTCTAATATAAGAAAGCAAATGGGAAGATTGTATTAACTAACGCAATGATGAAATTAGTGATAATTTAATGAATTCAATGTTATAATAACCGATGAAGTAATACGCAATTAATGGGAAACGTATACAATCAATGTAGGTAAGAAATTTTAATTAATGTTGTTTCGATAATAAATGTTACTTGGTGATTTTTAACATAGTAACGGAAGGGTGTATGTAAAGTAATTTATGAATATATATTTGGCGATTAAATCAAATCAATATAGAGAAATCAATTTTAAATTAATTGGAATGAAATATGTAATAATTGCATTTATTTGTAAGTGGATGAAATTTATTTCTATGTTAATTGAATATTGGAATAAGATGATAATTGTTAATGTAATAAGAAGTAGGCCAATAATAATTCTTCCCATAAAATTATAATCGATCCAATAATGAAATACTATCCACAATAGAGCAATTAGATTTATGGTAGAATAAAAACTCTATTAAGTGGAAATACTGAAAATAAAGTTTGTAATTTCAAAATTTTGGAGATTTGAAGAAAGGGTACAAATTATTGTAATAAATTAAATGGGAGTCAATTAGAACTAATAAACCTTAATGTGTATTAATGAAATTGTGGCAATAGTGCAAAACTTAAATCATTTACCCATTCATTAATGCATTGAATTAGATCTCAATCAAATAGCAACATTTGGCTGATTAATAATAGCTTTTAAGTGAAAATAAAACGTTAATGGTAACAAGTATTTTAAGATTAACCATCTATTTAGTATATTAAATTTTAACTGATAATTAATTGCAATAAATAAAAATTATTATTATATTTACGTTAATTGAAGTAACATTTGAAATTTTTGTCAATTCCATTTATAGTATAACTATTGGTTGATGTAGCATTGTAAATCAAGATTGATTAATTTAAATTGAATGTAAATTTTTGTGATTGGGTTTATTTCAAATAAATGAAATTTAATATTTAGATATTATGGAAATATAAATTTAGATGAAATTTGGAGATATTTACGTAATAAAGTATGAACCCAATGGTAGTCTCATCTATTGGATACTAATAGATTGAAAAACTGAATGAAAGTCAAAATAAAAAGAAATTTTTGCAAATTTAATTTATAATTTCCGAATATAATGAAATTAAAATTTAACGCTGAAATGAATAAATTTGTTAACTCTAAATTAACATCTAGATTTGGTTAAATTAATGTGATGGATTAAGAAAGTAAAAGTGATAAAGATTGTCAATTTCATAATTTAAATAGGAAATTTGATTTAATTAATTTATCTGTGATTTATTTAATTAATATAAAAATAGCCATTTTCGCCACTGACTCGGATTTCGACGAAGCTAGTTTCATCGGATCCGTAACGACGAATTATAATAGTGTGTCAAGTTTCGTAGCAATCGGACATGTCGTTTGATTTTACGGACTCGAAACGTCTTGAAATTTATGCAATTGAAATCAATTGAAATCAATTTGAAAAATATTGTTTTTAGCATAGCTTCTTTATACGATGCAATTTGAACCTGAAACCTTTTCCATTGCGTTTAAAATATTTTAAAACACCTATTTTGATATATAGGTTTAACCAATTTCGTTCCGGGGTCAGAACATGCTTTTTGGGCCACATTAGCGGTAGCACGTAAGTCTATCAACCCGATCCATCTATTTTTCAACTTTATCTATAAATACCCTACTAAACCTAGCCTCCGCCCATTCTCATTTGCGTACGCGTAAATTTCATCAGCTCCTCCTCTTCCTCAATGGATGCAAATCCTAGATCCAATTACAATTCAAAATCAAAAGTCAAAAATTCGAAGTCCTCGGAAAATCTCAAAAAAAAATATGTTGAAGCCCTCGACGAGCGAAATTCAATAATGTAACTCGTTTTCTGATCTGAGTCTCCGTGTGGCTGGAACAGGGTGAAACATTTTCGACCGTTCATCTCGTCGAAACCAAACTCGTCTGATCGGGAAATCGTTTCTGGGTCTTGTAGGGGAGACTGAGGGGAATCGATCTGAGTGGTTTGTTTGATGAATCGATGGTCGGATTTTCGAAAAAAATTGGATAGGGTTTAGGGAGAAGCTGCGGCGGCTGCAACAAATTCTCACACGAAATCGATGATCGTGCGTGTCGTTAGGGGCAGAGGTCGCTTGTGTCGGCGTTAGTGAGGTGTGGTGGTGGCAGCGTTCGAGCGGCGGCGGCAAAAGGTGAAAGTTGCGTGCGCTAGAGCTTCGGTGGTCTACTGTAGTTTGGGTTTGCGCGTGCTGTATAATTATGTTCGCTGTAGTCGCGTTAGGAGTGAAGATGAATGACGTGGCAAGTAACTTAATGTGTTCTCTTCTTTTTATTTATTTGTTTAAAATTCAATTACAATAACCGTTATAACTCTTACATACGAACTCCGTTTCACGTGCGGTTTCTTTTGTTAGGATCGTATTGAAATTTTGGACTTGATGACGCAGGTTTGGACGAATTCTGAGACGGTCAAAATTTTGGGTTTAAATTGAATTTAAATTCAAAAGGTGGGTTTTTTAACCCACTCACAACTTCTAAAATTTCTAATGTTTGTTAAATTGATTTATGATATGAGTAAAAATTCATTTATGACTGTTTGGTATATTTTATTCATCATCTCAGTTAGATTGCATTTATTTAAATTAAATTGTTATTTAATTTTATTATTGCATATAAATTGACAGTTAAATTTATTTATTTTTGCATATAAACTTCCAATTAAACAGTTATTAATTTATTTTTGAATATAAAACTGTTCGTTGATACCTGTTATATTTTATATGCTATATATTGATGTTTTGTTCAAATTGGATGATGATTGTAATAAATGGTTGATGATTGATGTTTGGTGAATGGATGATGTGTTCTATATTATATAATATGCAAGTTATCATGCATTTCATTTCATTCGGGATTGCGGTTTGAAATGATATACAACCGTATTTTTTTTAAATTACGGATTGAAATGATAAATATCCGTATCACTTGACCATAGGATAGAAAATTTGATACAGACACCGTCGTTATATATATATAATTATTTTGAAAATGATTTCTATGGTTTGGATAGGATACGGTTTAATAAATATTAAATTTTGATATTTTATAAATATTATTTATATATACATATATAGTTAAATTGTTGAATTTAAGCTATGTATAAATATGTTAAATAAAAATTAATAAGCTGAATAATGGAGTTTGATAATTTATATTGTATGATTTAGTACAGGTTTAAGATATTGTGTATATATAGAGTTTTAAATGATTCAAATCAATTAAGATTGGAAGATAAATCGGAAATTTATTTGGAATTGAGCTAATTTAGAAATTCAACTCCACAAGTTGGTGTAAACTTATTAAAATTGGAAATTTTAAAGGTATGATATTTATAACTGGATTTTTATTCAAGATAGATTAAACGAATATTTCTAGCATAAATAAATTGAAGGAAATATTTAAGTTGTTAGTAATTGGAATTTTATTTTAAATGATTTTTGATCTATTATGTAAACATTTCAAAACTAAATAATAGGACAATGAATTGGTGAATATAAATTTCCAACCTTAAGTTTTGAAATTGGTAAATACTCAAAGTTAGAAATATATTGAAATTGAAGTGGTTTATTTAACTGAAAGTGAATTTAAAATTTATGGGTTTAGACTAAATTTTAAATGAATAAAATTGTAAAGCCACGAAAATTATTTTATTTTATAAAGTAATTTTAAACTCAAACTATTTTATTCTATATATTGTTTGAATATCCAAACCATTCAAGTTTAGAAGTTATGGTTTTAAAGCTATGAACTTTGAAGTATTATGTTTTGAAAGTTATAATTTAAATGTTTGGTTTCCAGATATTATGAACTTCAAAGCAGTATGATTTTGGAAAAGAAATATATTTGAAATAAAAATGATATTATTGATTTGGGTTTTTAAAAATAACATCAAAATGAGTTTGTTCTGGAATGGAAATGATATCGTATTTATGGGTTTGAAATGGATAATTATATTCTGGTTTTAAAGAACAAATTATTTTTAAATGACCGCGGTGTTATAATAACGTTTGGATGTTAAAGAGAGCGGGATCTGAAGTTGTCATACTCTCTGCCAACTCTGAAAACCACTTTAACAACCGTGTACGCGGTGGAGATTCCAGAATGAAGTAGGTTGGTGGCGGCGTTTTCTGTAAGGTAAATACGTGGACCCAACTCCCGTGAGTTGGCATAAGATGGCTAAAACAGGAACGATCGACGGGTTAATGAGGTTGCACCTCTGATCAGACACTTCCATTTGATACTATACTCTGACTTTGGATTGATTCGGTGGCCGCCTTCACTTTTGATTTCTTTGATTTGGGGGAGTTTGTTCGAGGTGGGCGGTAGCTGCACGCTACGCGTTGCCACCGACCTAGAAGCGTAATTGGTATATCTACCCTGGCATTGCCTAGTTGTGCCGTGTCACCTACCATACCTAGCCTTGTACGAGTTTGGTTTTCTCCCATAGCCCAAGGAGTATTTAGGATAGTCTCCCGATCTGGAGATGCGCTGATATAGGATGGACTATTGGGACTATTACGTGTTAAGGGATATATGGGTAACCCCTTAATGCTAAGAAAAAGGTAAGTTTATTTTACAATTAGACACTATTATAATCGCGCAATATACTACATAGTAAATAGTTTAACGGATCCTTAGGAGATGTAAATCCCGAGCATCTCTTGAGTTACTGCACTCATATTTATTTCTATTAATTTAACTCACATATGATCTTTTAGTTCCGACTCGAGTGTTTTGTCTTTTCGAATTCGCTCGGGTCAGTCCGAGCGTTTCAGGATTTGAAGACTTAGCTCTGGAGGACGAAGACGAAGATTTGTATTACTATTATCTACTATATTATTCCACTACACCATTTAATTCCGCTGCACTGATATTTATTGGTATGTGAACTCTGATATTTATTGTATAAAGAAGAATATAATGTTTGGTAAACAGTTTTACGAACTATATATTGATTATTATATTTTATCTTTCCGCTGTGAAATTCTGTTTTATTTTATTTCTTCTCTGTTTTTCTTATTTACCCCATCACAATCCGCCCTTTCGTATGGTTTGAATTGGCACGTGTGTCGATTTAAAGTGTGCGAAAAGGCGGGATGTTACAGTTGGTATCAAAGCTTTGGTTTAGCGAAAAACCTTAGCTTTGTGGGGTCTGACTCTTTACTAATAGGGTAGTAGTACCCTATGGGAGTCGCTGAGTATATATATGAGAGAGCGTATTTGTTAGTGTTATAAATTTTTTTTCCGTTTTGTATTTATAAATTCTGGTTCATGCATGGGACGCTGTGACATCAATAGGGATTTCTAAACACTTAATAGGACAGACTGACATAATATTTGGTTTTAATATAGGTGAATGAAATAATTTTGCCTATGATATTTTCTATATATAAAAAAATCAATTTTTAAATGATTTAAAAATACTTGGTTGCAATATATTGGTTGTTAGGTAATGAAATTTATAAATAACACTAAGATAAGATTGAAAATAAAATAAATCAAATTAGAAAATGTTAGAGCTTAAGTTCCGGGGTCTTGAAAAATTTCTTTCCAATGATTTTGGAATATAATAATAATATTTAAGAAGTGTTTTCTGTTATAAGTATTTCAATAATTGGAAAGAAATGTTTTAAAACAAATTTTGGAAGGATAAAGTTATACTCCCCTTTCTGTCGCTGGAAAATAATTTCGGTGGTGAGTGCACGCATCATCGACATTCATTTTCGAGTTTCGAAGTGGCAAGGCCACTGTAGTAGTTTACTGCAGATTTGTTTTAAAGAAAAAAATAGAAAATGAAAAAAATTATTGTTTTAAATATAATTGGATTTATAAGTTGTAAGTTTATATATTTATCTATTATTTGAAATAACTTGAAATTAAACCCTGTATTTAATTCTTAATTTTCTGCTAACTAACAGTTTTACTTAGGGTAGTAAAATGTAATATAACTAATTTATAATTGGAACCTTTAATTAAAATAAGAGATAAATGCTAAGTTATAAATAGGGTTAAAAGAAAGTAGAAACTGTAATCTTATAAAACGAAAGATAGAATTATTAAACCATTAATGAATTAAAGGAATTGAGAAAAACTTGTATAACTTTCAATTACATTCTTAAAGGAATATATATAACTTACCAAAAGATATAAAAGTTGAAAATGTTAACAAGAAAATGTAATATGTATTATACAAGTAATTAATTGGAGGGAATGAAAGAAATTAATGTAATTCTTTAATAAATAAGAATTGATGTTATAAAGTCATAAATTTAAGTGTAATTAAAATTCTACCATAATTAAATATAATAGAAATGTAAGCATTAAATAAATGAATGAAATTGAGAAATGCATATGTAACGACCCAGTATTTTCAACCCTTCGCATCCGCACATGTCGGACTTGAATTGTTCAAAATACTGCGTTGTAAAATAAATTTGGCAAAACTCAGAATATGTAGTAAATAGATCACAGAATCACATACATATATCAGAACTCACAGCGGAAATAAAATATACAGTGGTTCATGAAGCCACTATAAAACTTTAACCAAATAGAATTTACATAGTTTAGAATCTGCAATACAGCTGTAGACATAAATAGAAACAGAGTCTTCCAATTTGATTGATTGCAAATAAGATAAAGACTGAAAGGCTTCCGGCAGTATGAATGATCTACGGGATGACATAACTCCGGAGAGAAACTGAAACTGCAACTCAGGCTGACCCGAGCGTAAAAATAAAACATAACACTCGAGTCAGGACATACATACTTATATAATGTAAGCTAATTCAAGTGTACTGTAATATAGAGCAAGTAACTTAAAGGATGCTTGGGACCGCCCATCCTCTAAGGATCCGTCAAACTATTTACTATGTAGTATATTGCGCTATTATACTAGTGTCTATTTATAAAATAAACTTACTTTTAAGTAGCGTTAAGGCTTTACATTTTCCACCTTAACACGTAATAGTCCCAGTAGTCCATCCAATATCATAGCTCCTCCTGATCGGGAAGCAACTAGAGGATACCACACGGGCTACGGGAGAAATCTAAACTCGTACAAGGCGCGGTATGGTAGGTGACACGGCACAACTAGGCAATGCCAGGGTAGATATACCAATTACGCATCCGGGCCGATGGTAACGCGAAGCCGCAGCAACCGCCCACCTCGAAACAACTCCCCAAATCAAAATAGAAGTGGCCACTGAATCAATCCAAAGTCATAGTATAATATCGAAGAGGAGTGTCCGATCAGAGGAATGACCTCATTAACCCGTCGATCGCTCCTGTTTTAGCCACCTTATGCCAACTCACGGGAGTCGGGTCCACGTATTTACCTTACAGGAAACGTCGCCACCAACCTACTTCATTCTGGAATCTCCACCGCGTACACGGTTAGTCAAAGTGGTTTTCGGTATCGACAGAGAGTATGTCCATATCCGATCCCGGTCTCTTTGCCAACCCATCGTTATTATAACACCGTGGTCTTTTAAAACAGTTTATACTTTAAAACCAAAATAAACATTTCTATTTCAAACTATAAACACGATATCATTCAAAACCCAAAACAATATGATACCGTTATATTCAAGTATAATTCTTTTCCAAAAACCATACTGCTTAAAATTTATAATATCTGGAAACCAAATATTTAAATTATATCTTCAAAACATAATATTTTGGAAATTTTACTTTAAAACCATAACTCCCAAACACAATGGTTTGGACATTCAACGGTATATAGAATAAATGGTTTAACTTTATGGTTACTTTGTAAAGAAGATAATTTACATAGCTTTACAAATATATTTCTTTATTTTAAACCATAATTTAAATATCACTTCATGTTCCCAAGACCATTTCAATTCCTATATATATATCCAATTGGGGTATTAATATTCAAAACTAAGGTTGGATATTTTTTCTTTCAACAAATTAGTGTTTATTATTTCGTCTTGAATATTCCCATAAATTCCATAGATAAAACTCCAAAATTATGCCATTAAATAATTTCAAAATTTACTTAACACTAGAATGTTCATCTTAAATTTATTAAGAAAAATCCAGTTATAAATCTCATATCTTAAAGGTCTCCAAAACTTAAACATAAATATAATTTATCAAATTCCTTAAATTTCAAAACAATCAAATTCCAGATTCTATAGCACTTAGGAAATGCTACCTAAAGTTACGGGTAAAACTAGTCCAATTTCAAAAGACAGCATTTAAATGCTTTAGTAGATTGTTTAACTTAATAAATATTTCCAAATATAACTTATATATATATATTTCTTAACTGAAATCTTATCCTTTCAAAAATCCAGAATTTCCAAAATAAGTTATATTCCAAAATTTTATTCAAATATTTATTTATTTATTTATTAACATTTATAACTCATTCAAAATCAATATAAAATCCTTTAAAGATATTAAATCAAATATTTAACTTCCAAAATAATTTTAAATATTTCAGAAAATATTATAAGGACCACGGGCCTGTATATAGTTTTCTAGCCTAGGTCAAGTGATACGGATTTATATCATTTCAATCCGTAATTTACAAACCCCGGGTTCTATCATTTCAAACCCGCAATCCCAAGTTAACAGTTAAACAGTTAACATAATAATAGCACAGTAATCATCATTTAGGCCTATCATTTCAGCCCACAACAATCTAAATTTAACAGGGAACTTGCAGTGGTGATTTAAGCAGTAAATAAACAAAAATATAATATAACTGCAGAAATAATACAACAGATAATAACTGATGAGGTGTCAATTTAAATGGGATTCATCATTCTACGTTATACTACAGACAGATAATATTTAAATAAAATTTTTACACATACACTTGCGATAATTCACAAAATATATGTACATATGTCTGGTGAGAATTACTCACCTTAAACGCTGCAGTGGATCTAAATCAAACACGGTATCTACTTCGGAAAAAAAAACGGAAAGCACGATCAAACTTCGGCGGATGCAAAGCCTTGACTTAAATCTATAAGATCCAAATACCAAGTATGCGAATTTAAAAATTACGGTCAAAGCAAAATTTCAGAACAACTGGAACGAATAGAATAAAAGAAATTTAGTTCAACTTGCTCGACTACTACAACCCGCTAACCGTCTCAACATATCCTAGGCCCATACTTCAGCCGTACGCATGCATAAAATAAATTGAATAAATTGCAAAATAAATTGCAAATTTAATACAATTGATTGAATAAAAAGATGTTATGCACCCAAACAAAACAAATACATGTTTAGACATTATTAAATTATTTCTCACATTTTTAATCATATTTATCATGATCAATTATTTTCATTCTCATATATATTTATTTAAATAAAATGACAATATTGGCAACAAACACAATACTGTTCAAATTATTCGATTTAATCAAATGTAGCCACTAACTACATTCGAATTCATTAAATAATACTTTATTTCACATACATGTTCATCATGTTTAGGCAAATTATTTCTTCTTTTACTTTTATTATTAAACATTAAAAGGTGATTATTGGTATACATCACCAATATCCTTTTATTAACCATAATAAATACAATCCATTGATATTTATCCACCCAAATTCTCAAATAAGTAGTTAAATTTATTTTTAACCATCTTAAATTTATTTCAACCATTAAAAATTGAAATAAATGTCATTTTATTATATTCACCCAAGATTTATTCATACAATATTGTTTATTTGAATTAAACAACATTTCATATCATTTTCTCCTTATCAATTTATCTTCTCCATTATTAAATTGTAATTCTTTTTTTTTTCTATGCCTTCCTCTTCAAACTGCACTTATCCAAATCCACAATACCACTAACTACATCATAACTACACTAATTCCATAGTCTAGCTTCCTACAATCAATCTATATCATTTCTTCCAGCCTACTACTAACAAAGTTCTATATGTATTTATAAATGGCACGGCATGATGGGGAAGTAGCCGAGCAAGGAAATCAGAGAACACAAGAAGGAGGAAGGAAAATTGGAAGAAGCAAAGAAATAAACAATGCAAATTATTTACCTGATAGAAGCTTGTACCAGAGAGGGACAAACAAGGAGATATGAAAACTTATGTGAATGAGGCAAAGTATTTATAGATAAACTTGCGAAATAAAAAGGGGAGATAAATAGGCAGGTTTGAAAACGTAAGAAATAAATGCAAGCGTTGATTTTTGAGTGCATGCGTTTAGGCAAGAGATTTATTTCCAGTTCTTCTTGTTTGAACGCTACACGAAAATTGTGATAAATGCATGCGTTGATTTCTCTTTCCAGTTTTATGTTTGAACGATATCACTCTTTTGGATTTTTTTTTATTTTTTTTAGATAGCTTGCGTGATTTATACCAGTTATAATCTAAATTTAAAGCATGCGTTACTGCAAATTTGAACAGATTTGATTGAGGAAGCAAAACTTGAGCTCTTGCGTGATTTATGGTAAGCAATGAAAAAGCTTTTAACTGAAAAGGCAAAAGTAATAAATGCTTACATAAATATTTACTTGATCAATGGTTCGAAAAATTTATTTATTGCAAAACAAACGCAGTGGAAACAGAGAGATATAATGGGTATGCGAAAATTTGCAAAGATAGGCAAGATTAAATTTTGAATGCATTTAATTTAGGTGAGAGGAAAAATGGCAATTGGAAGAGTTGATATTTTTGTGGATAAGGCTGCGTGAATAAATGAATACAGTGACATGCTCAAGAAACAAATGGTAAGAGGCAAATGTCAAAATGTTAAAAGAATAAAATTTAGTGTCACGCGCAAAGGAAGGCAAATTTGATTTCCATATTCTTCTAATCAATTAACTCCCCTTTAATTGCCTTTAATTGATTTCAATTGATTACCTTATCCCTTTTAATTACCCTCCTTAATTGATTTCAATTAATTACCATATTACCAATTAATTATCCTCCTTTAATTACATACTCAAATTTGGTTACTAACTTAATTAGTTAATTAACCCTTTTTGTTAATTACCAATCCTGCGACGTCTCACATTAATCCGTCCGCTTTGTAGGCACTGGTAGCCGGACTGGTTACACGGGCAGATTTCTCCTACAAAATGGGGATTAACCTCGTGTCCTCATGCCATTAACCAAAAGAATTAACTTATTTATCTTTCATCAATTTTATTAATTTGCATTAATTATTCAATAAATTAATTCTGGTCAACTACTGAAATTTTACAATTAATTTCTCTATTAATTGTCATAAATTTCTTTTTGAAATATCTATTAATTGTCATTAACTCCATTTTAAAATATCCGTATGTGCCTTTATTCAAGTTTTGAATTGCTAACTAGGAATAAGGTAGATTTATCAAATAAATTGATTGTAAGTTTCATTGTTTTAAATTGCTTAACAATGTTCACTGCTAACATAATTAATATGTCAAAATTGAGAATATTCCACCAACATGATTTGCATGTCATAACCTACCAAATTAACATAATTAATTAACTACTTTAATATGTTACAAATTTTCTCCTTTTCATTATTTTTAGGGAATGGGTATAACAACAGATATTATGATAATATCCAAAACATTTAGTTACCACTCACTTCATTATACATTATAAAAATTTCCTTTTTTTCTTCTTAAATT
Organism: Allium cepa; assembly: GCA_030765085.1. Lineage (NCBI taxonomy): Eukaryota > Viridiplantae > Streptophyta > Magnoliopsida > Asparagales > Amaryllidaceae > Allium > Allium cepa. Next base: position 576,248,728 of record CM060943.1, on the reverse strand, counting down.
TAGTTACAAAAATCATATTAAATTAACGAGTTTAATTCTCTAAATTAAATATTTAAACAATATTGGTAAACACAATTTATATAAATTATATTTCTAAAAACAAAAAAATTAAAAGAAATAAATAGCTAAAAACTAGGGCTGTTACACTCTCCCCCACTTAAGAACTTTTCGTCCTCGAAAAGGAACAAAAGAAAAGAAACAAAGGAAGATAAGCTAGATAAACAAGAACTTTAAACGAATAGTTCCGGATTTGAAGCACGAAGAAGATCTTCTAGAATCGGTTTTACTCTTTTCAGTTCGACCGTCGGTCTATGGGTGGTAAGCGGTGCTCAGGCCCCGATGAGTAACAAAGATTTTTAAAGATTATAGAAAAGATTTCTAAATAGACTGGTATAAGCAATAGCCTCCTCATTCTGTAGCAGATAGGGAAACCAAGGACACTTAAAGATAGTTTGAAAACAAATAAGATAATAAATTTGCAATCATAATGCTTTGAAATCATTAAATTTATAAATTTGGAAATCATGCTACTAAAATCATAATACCTTTAAAATAATCTTCATTTATACCTTTTAAATTCAATGCCAAACAATATTCATTTCAAGGTTGAAATATTCCTAAGTTCATTTATAAAAAAAAAATTCCAAAACATTTTATTTTTAGAAACAGCAGCACTCATAATATGCTATAGTAGATATAATAGTATTCCTAATCAGTTTATTATGTACTTAACTCTGAATTTTAACAAATAACCTAACACTTTATTAAAAATACTTATCTTATAAATAAGATATTCCTTCAATAAGTTACCCTTGAATTTCCATTTGAAAACCAATTCTCAATTATCAAAATTTAGTGATATTAGAATACGTCTTAACTATTTATTTAGACATCAATTAAACTATGATTTGAAGATATATAATCCTTACTCCAAAAATATCCCTTTCAAATATATTTTCCTTATTCAAAGATACCTTGTTTATTACACAAACATATTCATTTCAGGAAATAACCTTTTATTAAAATCTCTTGGTTAGATTTACGGCTCCATATTAAATTAATTTGATTATTAAGACATTTGAATAAAATTCCTTAAATTCCTTTTCCTTATTTATCCCCATTAATCTTTTATAACTAAAATTTAAGTGTATAATATTTATTATAACCACTCAAATTTTATTCATAAAATCCTTTTATATTGTATATTATCCAATTACATGTTAACTTTTGAAAATCAAGGTAAGTTATATTAAATGAAATTGGGTGTTATACAAATAAAACTTTCAATTTAATTATCTCCAATTGGAACCTTTTTATTCAAATTTTTGTTATTATATTTATTTTCCTTCCTCAAGATAAACTTTAAGAATTAAATTCCTGATTCCCTTCAAACCATTTAGAGATAACTAAATATATATACCTAATATGTCAAATCAAATTTAAATTATATATCTATATATATTAAGTCATACTTTAGAAATTCAAATCAATTAAAATCTCAAGGAAACACTGTAGCCAGACTACAGAATGGTCTTTTCACTTCGAAACTCGAAAATGAATGTCGATGATGCTGCAGTCATCACCGAAATTATTTTCCAGCGACAAAGAGAAAAGCACTAATTTTAAAATTTCTTTGGAAACAAATTTCTATACAAAAATACTTATTACATCCTTTTAAAATTTAAACACAAGGTTTGAAATCATCAGAAATTTAATTCTCAAGTTTTAGTTTTAAATTCATTTCTGTTTCCAAATTAATTTATAACCATTGTTTTATATTCACTTATTTATTAGACAAACACATGGCTTACAACACCATAAATAAAATCAAAACTATTATCTCTTGACAACTAGTTAAATTAATTATAAAATTTTGAAAATTATACTCATATATATAATATTAGATTTTAATTTCAAATATAGGAATAAACTTCTCAAACCAGGATAGAGACTCAAATTTGATGAACTCAAATCAAATAGAATTCAAGATAAATTGAAATCAGAAGATCAGAATAAGGAAACTGGGTAAGTCTATATAAGTTGCGGACAACCTTGACCTAGTCATCCGTGACTTAAAGAGCCATATCGATGTGGTTGGGGTAAATCTTCATTTGATCCGAAGAGATAGAATTTGGAATAACCAAAGATACTAGCATATAAACCGAGGATAAATATAAATCTCCGGTGAATCAATGCTAATGGTAAAGGAGTTTCACCCCTTTATTAGAATAATGGCGAGACCGCCAATTTACAATAAAGATCATCCGAAGTGGAGTTATGAGATACTCCAGAATCTAAAGCAGATGAAAAAGTGAGGGATACGAATGAGCTTTGGAACCGTAGGGAATGTTCCAAAATTCGAAAAGAGAGTGGTTCAATCTCGAATGAACGTGATTCTGTAAATCAAATTTACCATACATTCTAAGTTTTGCCTAGAACCAAAGCTCTGATACCAAATGTAACGACCCAGTATTTTCAACCCTTCGCATCCGCACATGTCGGACTTGAATTGTTCAAAATACTGCGTTGTAAAATAAATTTGGCAAAACTCAGAATATGTAGTAAATAGATCACAGAATCACATACATATATCAGAACTCACAGCGGAAATAAAATATACAGTGGTTCATGAAGCCACTATAAAACTTTAACCAAATAGAATTTACATAGTTTAGAATCTGCAATACAGCTGTAGACATAAATAGAAACAGAGTCTTCCAATTTGATTGATTGCAAATAAGATAAAGACTGAAAGGCTTCCGGCAGTATGAATGATCTACGGGATGACATAACTCCGGAGAGAAACTGAAACTGCAACTCAGGCTGACCCGAGCGTAAAAATAAAACATAACACTCGAGTCAGGACATACATACTTATATAATGTAAGCTAATTCAAGTGTACTGTAATATAGAGCAAGTAACTTAAAGGATGCTTGGGACCGCCCATCCTCTAAGGATCCGTCAAACTATTTACTATGTAGTATATTGCGCTATTATACTAGTGTCTATTTATAAAATAAACTTACTTTTAAGTAGCGTTAAGGCTTTACATTTTCCACCTTAACACGTAATAGTCCCAGTAGTCCATCCAATATCATAGCTCCTCCTGATCGGGAAGCAACTAGAGGATACCACACGGGCTACGGGAGAAATCTAAACTCGTACAAGGCGCGGTATGGTAGGTGACACGGCACAACTAGGCAATGCCAGGGTAGATATACCAATTACGCATCCGGGCCGATGGTAACGCGAAGCCGCAGCAACCGCCCACCTCGAAACAACTCCCCAAATCAAAATAGAAGTGGCCACTGAATCAATCCAAAGTCATAGTATAATATCGAAGAGGAGTGTCCGATCAGAGGAATGACCTCATTAACCCGTCGATCGCTCCTGTTTTAGCCACCTTATGCCAACTCACGGGAGTCGGGTCCACGTATTTACCTTACAGGAAACGTCGCCACCAACCTACTTCATTCTGGAATCTCCACCGCGTACACGGTTAGTCAAAGTGGTTTTCGGTATCGACAGAGAGTATGTCCATATCCGATCCCGGTCTCTTTGCCAACCCATCGTTATTATAACACCGTGGTCTTTTAAAACAGTTTATACTTTAAAACCAAAATAAACATTTCTATTTCAAACTATAAACACGATATCATTCAAAACCCAAAACAATATGATACCGTTATATTCAAGTATAATTCTTTTCCAAAAACCATACTGCTTAAAATTTATAATATCTGGAAACCAAATATTTAAATTATATCTTCAAAACATAATATTTTGGAAATTTTACTTTAAAACCATAACTCCCAAACACAATGGTTTGGACATTCAACGGTATATAGAATAAATGGTTTAACTTTATGGTTACTTTGTAAAGAAGATAATTTACATAGCTTTACAAATATATTTCTTTATTTTAAACCATAATTTAAATATCACTTCATGTTCCCAAGACCATTTCAATTCCTATATATATATCCAATTGGGGTATTAATATTCAAAACTAAGGTTGGATATTTTTTCTTTCAACAAATTAGTGTTTATTATTTCGTCTTGAATATTCCCATAAATTCCATAGATAAAACTCCAAAATTATGCCATTAAATAATTTCAAAATTTACTTAACACTAGAATGTTCATCTTAAATTTATTAAGAAAAATCCAGTTATAAATCTCATATCTTAAAGGTCTCCAAAACTTAAACATAAATATAATTTATCAAATTCCTTAAATTTCAAAACAATCAAATTCCAGATTCTATAGCACTTAGGAAATGCTACCTAAAGTTACGGGTAAAACTAGTCCAATTTCAAAAGACAGCATTTAAATGCTTTAGTAGATTGTTTAACTTAATAAATATTTCCAAATATAACTTATATATATATTTCTTAACTGAAATCTTATCCTTTCAAAAATCCAGAATTTCCAAAATAAGTTATATTCCAAAATTTTATTCAAATATTTATTTATTTATTTATTAACATTTATAACTCATTCAAAATCAATATAAAATCCTTTAAAGATATTAAATCAAATATTTAACTTCCAAAATAATTTTAAATATTTCAGAAAATATTATAAGGACCACGGGCCTGTATATAGTTTTCTAGCCTAGGTCAAGTGATACGGATTTATATCATTTCAATCCGTAATTTACAAACCCCGGGTTCTATCATTTCAAACCCGCAATCCCAAGTTAACAGTTAAACAGTTAACATAATAATAGCACAGTAATCATCATTTAGGCCTATCATTTCAGCCCACAACAATCTAAATTTAACAGGGAACTTGCAGTGGTGATTTAAGCAGTAAATAAACAAAAATATAATATAACTGCAGAAATAATACAACAGATAATAACTGATGAGGTGTCAATTTAAATGGGATTCATCATTCTACGTTATACTACAGACAGATAATATTTAAATAAAATTTTTACACATACACTTGCGATAATTCACAAAATATATGTACATATGTCTGGTGAGAATTACTCACCTTAAACGCTGCAGTGGATCTAAATCAAACACGGTATCTACTTCGGAAAAAAAAACGGAAAGCACGATCAAACTTCGGCGGATGCAAAGCCTTGACTTAAATCTATAAGATCCAAATACCAAGTATGCGAATTTAAAAATTACGGTCAAAGCAAAATTTCAGAACAACTGGAACGAATAGAATAAAAGAAATTTAGTTCAACTTGCTCGACTACTACAACCCGCTAACCGTCTCAACATATCCTAGGCCCATACTTCAACCGTACGCATGCATAAAATAAATTGAATAAATTGCAAAATAAATTGCAAATTTAATACAATTGATTGAATAAAAAGATGTTATGCACCCAAACAAAACAAATACATGTTTAGACATTATTAAATTATTTCTCACATTTTTAATCATATTTATCATGATCAATTATTTTCATTCTCATATATATTTATTTAAATAAAATGACAATATTGGCAACAAACACAATACTGTTCAAATTATTCGATTTAATCAAATGTAGCCACTAACTACATTCGAATTCATTAAATAATACTTTATTTCACATACATGTTAATCATGTTTAGGCAAATTATTTCTTCTTTTACTTTTATTATTAAACATTAAAAGGTGATTATTGGTATACATCACCAATATCCTTTTATTAACCATAATAAATACAATCCATTAATATTTATCCACCCAAATTCTCAAATAAGTAGTTAAATTTATTTTTAACCATCTTAAATTTATTTCAACCATTAAAAATTGAAATAAATGTCATTTTATTATATTCACCCAAGATTTATTCATACAATATTGTTTATTTGAATAAAACAACATTTCATATCATTTTCTCCTTATCAATTTATCTTCTCCATTATTAAATTGTAATTCTTTTTTTTTTTTCTATGCCTTCCTCTTCAAACTGCACTTATCCAAATCCACAATACCACTAACTACATCATAACTACACTAATTCCATAGTCTAGCTTCCTACAATCAATCTATATCATTTCTTCCAGCCTACTACTAACAAAGTTCTATATGTATTTATAAATGGCACGGCATGATGGGGAAGTAGCCGAGCAAGGAAATCAGAGAACACAAGAAGGAGGAAGGAAAATTGGAAGAAGCAAAGAAATAAACAATGCAAATTATTTACCTGATAGAAGCTTGTACCAGAGAGGGACAAACAAGGAGATATGAAAACTTATGTGAATGAGGCAAAGTATTTATAGATAAACTTGCGAAATAAAAAGGGGAGATAAATAGGCAGGTTTGAAAACGTAAGAAATAAATGCAAGCGTTGATTTTTGAGTGCATGCGTTTAGGCAAGAGATTTATTTCCAGTTCTTCTTGTTTGAACGCTACACGAAAATTGTGATAAATGCATGCGTTGATTTCTCTTTCCAGTTTTATGTTTGAACGATATCACTCTTTTGGATTTTTTTTTTTTTTTAGATAGCTTGCGTGATTTATACCAGTTATAATCTAAATTTAAAGCATGCGTTACTGCAAATTTGAACAGATTTGATTGAGGAAGCAAAACTTGAGCTCTTGCGTGATTTATGGTAAGCAATGAAAAAGCTTTTAACTGAAAAGGCAAAAGTAATAAATGCTTACATAAATATTTACTTGATCAATGGTTCGAAAAATTTATTTATTGCAAAACAAACGCAGTGGAAACAGAGAGATATAATGGGTATGCGAAAATTTGCAAAGATAGGCAAGATTAAATTTTGAATGCATTTAATTTAGGTGAGAGGAAAAATGGCAATTGGAAGAGTTGATATTTTTGTGGATAAGGCTGCGTGAATAAATGAATACAGTGACATGCTCAAGAAACAAATGGTAAGAGGCAAATGTCAAAATGTTAAAAGAATAAAATTTTGTGTCACGCGCAAAGGAAGGCAAATTTGATTTCCATATTCTTCTAATCAATTAACTCCCCTTTAATTGCCTTTAATTGATTTCAATTGATTACCTTATCCCTTTTAATTACCCTCCTTAATTGATTTCAATTAATTACCATATTACCAATTAATTATCCTCCTTTAATTACATACTCAAATTTGGTTACTAACTTAATTAGTTAATTAACCCTTTTTGTTAATTATCAATCCTGCGACGTCTCACATTAATCCGTCCGCTTTGTAGGCACTGGTAGCCGGACTGGTTACACGGGCAGATTTCTCCTACAAAATGGGGATTAACCTCGTGTCCTCATGCCATTAACCAAAAGAATTAACTTATTTATCTTTCATCAATTTTATTAATTTGCATTAATTATTCAATAAATTAATTCTGGTCAACTACTGAAATTTTACAATTAATTTCTCTATTAATTGTCATAAATTTCTTTTTGAAATATCTATTAATTGTCATTAACTCCATTTTAAAATATCCGTATGTGCCTTTATTCAAGTTTTGAATTGCTAACTAGGAATAAGGTAGATTTATCAAATAAATTGATTGTAAGTTTCATTGTTTTAAATTGCTTAACAATGTTCACTGCTAACATAATTAATATGTCAAAATTGAGAATATTCCACCAACATGATTTGCATGTCATAACCTACCAAATTAACATAATTAATTAACTACTTTAATATGTTACAAATTTTCTCCTTTTCATTATTTTTAGGGAATGGGTATAACAACAGATATTATGATAATATCCAAAACATTTAGTTACCACTCACTTCATTATACATTATAAAAATTTCCTTTTTTTCTTCTTAAATTTAGTTACAAAAATCATATTAAATTAACGAGTTTAATTCTCTAAATTAAATATTTAAACAATATTGGTAAACACAATTTATATAAATTATATTTCTAAAAACAAAAAAATTAAAAGAAATAAATAGCTAAAAACTAGGGCTGTTACAGCATAAATGTAATGCATTAAAAAGAAACTTACATGACCTGAATTAATGGAAATGAATAATTGTAAGTAATAAACGAAAATAAATGAATGATAATAAACTTAAAGGAAAACAGTTGAAGCTACTTATAAATAAAATAAGTAGGAAAATAAATACTGTAAATAAGAGAAATTAAGTAAGGAATAAAAGAATGTAATGCAAATAAAGGAAATTACAGTATATATGGATGAATGAAAACTGTAAGAAATAAAATGTAAAATAAAGGATAAAACATTATATGAATAAAAAGGGAGAGATCAAACAATAAATGTATGAAATGAAATCAATTAGAATGAACTAAATTTTTGTTTGGATTTGTTGTTGGTTGGTTTGTGGTTGTTTGGGTAAGGATACTTTAAAATATTTGGATGTAGGAATAATTTATTTAGTTTCATCTAAGACTGTTGAGTAAATGATGCACTTAGTAGTTTATTCTTTATTCTGTACAATATAAAGTTTTGAACCCGAACAACTATTTGTTTTGTTTGATATGAATGAATGGTTGATTTATATTGATTTTGTATGATGTTGGTTGCAATGATTGTGTTTATATTTAATTGGTTGAAACAAGTTTAAACATTTCATTTATATAAATTTTAACCATTTTTGGATTATATAAGTGAAATGCAGGTTATGGAAGCAATTGCTAGTGCTTTGGTTCCATAAAATAAGCGTAAATTGCCCGACAAATAGGTACGTTTTCGGATTACGGTTTATAGCGCTATTTTATATATATTTTCCCGTGTTGGGATATAATATTTTGGATATTATATGTGATATTTTGTTATATTTGATATTATATTTTCTCCCAAGCTTCTCCGTACAAAGGAGACTCTGCCAAAAAATTTCATAAATTTTGGAATTAGAATTTTTTTTTTTGAAAATGTTTTCCAAACTTCAATAATTTAAGCATAAAAAGATATAATGATTGTAAATTTGTATATTTTATTTTAAAAATCTAATTGTATATAAATTTAATGTTTTGAATAATAGATATTAATTTATAAGTTTTTCTTTTCCCTTTTTTTTCTTTTCGCGGACGAAAAGTTTTGAGTGAGGGGGAGTGTAACGACCCGTAAATTTCGATGATTTAATTTGGTTAAATTATAAGATTTTTGTAATTTAATGTAGAAAGAAATGAAAATCTTATAATTGATAATGAAGTAAATGTTAGAATTTAAAAGAGCAATGGTAATAAAAAATTACAATAACATAAAACAAAAAGGAAGAAAGGAAATGGCAATTAGTTGAAATAATGTAGCTTGTTATACTTGGTTAAAGTCTAATATAAGAAAGCAAATGGGTAGATTGTATTAACTAATGCAATGATGAAATTAGTGATAATTTAATGAATTCAATGTTATAATAACCAATGAAGTAATACGCAATTAATGGGAAACGTATACAATCAATGTAGGTAAGAAATTTTAATTAATGTTGTTTCGATAATAAACATTACTAGGTGATTTTTGATATAGTAACGGAAGGGTGTATGTAAAGTAATTTATGAATATATATTTGGCGATTAAATCAAATCAATCTAGAGAAATCAATTTTAAATTAATTGGAATGAACTATGTAATAATTGCATTTATTTGTAAGTGGATGAAATTTATTTCTATGTTAATTGAATATTGGAATAAGATGATAATTGTTAATGTAATAAGAAATAGGCCAATAATAATTCTTCCCATAAATTGATAATCGATCCAATAATGAAATACTATCCATAATAGAGCAATTAGATTTATGGTAGAGTAAAAAGTCTATTAAGTGGAAATACTGAAAATAAAATTTGTAATTTCAAAATTTTGGAAATTTGAAGAAAGGGTGGAAATTATTGTAATAAATTAAATGGGAGTCAATTGGAACTAATAAACCTTAATGTGTATTAATGAAATTGTGGCAATAGTGCAAAACTTAAATCATTTACCCATTCATTAATGCATTGAATTAGGTCTCAATCAAACAGCAACATTTGGCTGGTTAATAATAGCTTTTAAGTGAAAATAAAACGTTAATGATAACAAGTATTTTAAGATTAACCATCTATTTAGTATATTAAATTTTAACTGATAATTAGTTGCAATAAATAAAAATAATTATTATATTTACGTTAATTGAAGTAACATTCGAAATTTTTGTCAATTCCATTTATAGTATAACTATTGGTTGATGTAGCATTGTAAATCAAGATTGATTAATTTAAATTGAATGTAAATTTTTGTGATTGGGTTTATTTCAAATAAATGAAATTTAATATTTAGATATTATGGAAATACAAATTTAGATGAAATTTGGAGATATTTACGTAATAAAGTATGAACTCAATGGTAGTCTCATCTATTGGATACTAATAGATTGAAAAACTGAATGAAAGTCAAAATAAAAAGAACTTTTTGCAAATTTAATTTATAATTTGCAAATATAATGAAATTAAAATTTAACGATGAAATGAATAAATTTGTTAACTCTAAATTTACATCTAGATTTGGTTAAATCGATGTGAAGGATTAAGAAAGTAAAAGTGATAAAGATTGTCAATTTCAGAATTTAAATAGGAATTTTGATTTAATTAATTTATTTGTGATTTATTTAATTAATATAAAATAGCCAATTTGGCCACTGACTCGGATTTCGACGAAACCAGTTTCATCGGATCCACAATGGCGAATTATAATAGTGTGTCAAGTTTCGTAGCAATCGGGCTTGTCGTTTGATCGTACGGACTCGAAAAGTCTTGAAATTTATGCAATTGAAATCAATTTGGAAAATATTGTTTTAAGCATAACTTGTTTATACGATGCAATTTGAGCCTGAAACCTTTTCCATTGCGTTTAAAATATTTTAAAACACTTATTTTGATATATAGGCTTAACCAATTTCGTTCCGGAGTCAGAACAGGCTTTTTGGGCCACGTTAGCGGTAGCACGTACATCTATCAACCCGATCCATCTATTTTTCAACTTTATCTATAAATACCCTACTAAACCCTAGCCTCCGCCTATTCTCATTTGTCTACGCATAAATTTCATCAGCTCCTCCTCTTCCTCAATGGATGCAAACCCTAGATCCAATTACAATTCAAAATCAAAAATCAAAAATTCAAAGTCCTCGAAAAATCTCAAAATAAATATATGTTGAAGCCTTCGACGAGCGAAATTCGGAAGTGTCCTCGAAAACTCGTCTGATCGGGAAATCGTTTCTGGGTCTTGTAGGAGGGACTAAAGGGAATCGATGTGAGTGGTTTGTTTGGTGAATCGCTGGTCGGATTTTCGGCAAAAATTGGATAGGTTTTAGGGAGAAGCGGCGGCGGCTGCAACAAATTCTCACACGGAATCGGTGATCGTGCGTGTCGTTGGGGGCAGAGGTCGCTAGTGTCGGCGTTAGCGATGTGTGGTGGTGGCAGCGTTCGAGCGGCGGCGGCAAAAGGTGAAAGTTGCGTGCGCTAGGGCTTCGGTGGTCTACTGTAATTTGGGTTTGTACGTGCTGTATAATTCTGTTCACTGTAGCCGCGTTAGGAGTAAAGACGAAGGACATGGCAAGTAACTTAATATGTTCTTTTTTTTATTTATTTAAAATTCAATTACAATAATCGCTATAACTCTTACATACGAACTCCGTTTCATGCGCGGTTTCTTTTGTTAGGATCGTGTTGAAATTCCGGACATGAAGACGCTGGTTTGGACGAATTCTAAGACGGTCAAAATTTTGGATTTAAATTGAATTTAAATTCAATTTAAATTCAAAAGGTGAGTGTTTTAACCCACTCACAACTTCTAAAATTTCTTATGTTTGTTAAATTGATTTATGATATGAGTAGAAATTCATTTATGACTGTTTGGCATATTTTATTCATCATCTTAGTTAGATTGCATTTATTTAAATTAAATTGTTATTTAAATTTATTATTGCGTATAAATTGACAGCTATATTTATTTATTTTCGCATATAAACTACCAATTAAATAGTTATAAATTTATTTTTGAATATAAAACTATTCGTTGATACCTGTTATATTTTATATGCTATATATTGATGTTTTGTTCAAATTGGATGATGACTGTAATAAATGGTTGATGATTGATGTTTGGTGAATGGATAATGTGTTCTATATTATATAATCTGCAAGTTATCATGCATTTCATTTCATTCGGGATTGCGGTTTGAAATGATATACAACCGTAGTTTTTTTAAAATTATGGATTGAAATGGTAAATATCCGTATCACTTGACCATAGGATAGAAAATTTTATACAGACACCATCGGTCTATATATATAATTATTTTGAAAATGATTTCTATGGTTTGGATAGGATACGGTTTAATCAATATTAAATTTTGATATTTTATAAATATTATTTATATATACATATATAGTTAAATTGTTGAATTTAAGCTGTGTATAAATCTGTTAAATAAAAATGAATAAGTTGAATAATGGAATTTGATAATTTATATTATATGATTTAGTACAGGTTTAGATATTGTATATATATAGAGTTTTAAATGATTCAAATCAATTAAGATTGGAAGATAAATCGGAAATTTATTTGGAATTGAGCTTATTTAAAAATTGAACTCCACAAGTTGGTGTAAACTTATTAAAATTGGAAATTTTAAAGGTATGATACTTATAACTGGATTTTTATTCAAGATAGATTAAACGAATATTTCTAGCATAAATAAATTGAAGGAAATATTTAAGTTGTTAGTAATTGGAATTTTATTTTAAATGATTTTTGATCTATCGTGTAAACATTTCAGAACTAAATAATAGGACAATGAATTGGTGAATATAAATTTCCAACCTTAAGTTTTGAAATTGGTAAATACTCAAAGTTAGAAATATATTGAAATTGAAGTGGTTTATTTAACTGAAAGTGAATTTAAAATTTATGGGTTTAGACTAAATTTTAAATGAATAAAATTGTAAAGTCGCAGAAATTATTTTATTTTATAAAGTAATTTTAAACTCAAACTATTTTATTCTATATACTGTTTGAATATCCAAACCATTCAAGTTTAGAAGTTATGTTTTAAAGCTACGGACTTCGAAGTATTATGTTTTGAAAGTTATAATTCAAATGTTTGGTTTCCAGATATTATGAATTTTAAAGCAGTATGATTTTGGAAAAGAAATATATTTGAAATAAAAATGATATTATTGATTTGGGTTATTAAAAATAACATCAAAATGAGTTTGTTTTGTAATGGAAATGATATCGTATTTATGAGTTTGAAATGGATAATTATATTCTGGTTTTAAAGTACAAATTCACTACAAGAAAATATGTTATTAATAACGTCATTCAATAACGCCTTATTCTAAAGCATTATTGATTACATTTAATTATTTATTTTTCTTACTAGGTTTGTTCTCTTCTGTGTTGAGTAACGCATACTCAGTTCTTTACACACGTAAAGCCCCAAAACAAAATTACCCCTCCTAAAATTTTCATTTCCCTCTCAAAACACTTAATCGTTCCCGTCTTCCTCCCAAAACCCTAAATTTTCGTCTCCCTCCTCATCGCTCGCCATCGCCCTTAAGTAGTTCCGATCTTCGCTCATTGCTCGTCACTCATTGCTCGCCATCGCCACCTCCGATCTCCGCTCATTGCCCTTCAGCGGTTCCGAGTCGAAGTGTACAGAAACCCTAAATTATCTGCTTGGATTCTAGGTTAGAAATTTCTAGGTTATGTTTATTAACTGTTTTAATTCGACTTTATCATTTGGTTACGATTATATTTGCATTCAAATTCGTTAGGAACTGTATTATATTCTTTAAAACTTTATATAAGGATGTTCATATGCATAAGCTAATTTCTAATACTTGTGTTAATTAGCAAGGTTTATGCCTAGATGAAGAAATGAGTGCAAAATTTTTGTTAATTAGCAAGGTTTATATGCAGTGGTGTTATGATTTTAGAGGAAATAGTGTGCCAACTATTTTTTTATGAAGTTTAGTATCTCGTCTTCACTAGATTACCCAAGTTTGTTTTAAGTCGATTTCTTTAAGCTTGAGCTTACTTTGAGTAACTACCGGTAATTAAGGGAGTGTTCCTGAACTGGAAAACAGAATGATTAAGAGGAGTGATTTCTAAAGGGTAATTTTTTACAACATTGTATAAAAGGAAAATTCATATATTTTAGTCTGTGGTTTATATTTTTGAAAAAATCAATTTCTCTGATGTCTTGAAACTCCACCTCACCATTACATACTCGAATAAAGTCATTCCACTCCATTCTCAAGACAACTTCATCAAACTATTTCAAAGTAATAAATCCTAACCATTTCTTTATCGGTTTAATATTATGATCTCTTACTTATATAATATGGGTAAATCTACGAAGCTACTCATTACATCTAAGTTGCTTATACAAATTCAAATTCTTTACATGTATAAATAAAAATTATTCTAGTTTCATTATTCTATTCTTGAACAAAAGCTTCACAGTGGATGAATTGTGGATTTAGTAAGCTACCGTCTATCATATTAAATTGATTTATCTCTGTAGAAAATGTCTCAGTTTGTAACGTCCCGCCTTTTCGCACGATTTAAACAGACACACATGCCGATTCAATCCATACGGAAGTGCAGATTGTTATGGGGTAAATAAGAAAAACAAGAAAGAAATAAAAGAAAACAGAATCTCGCGGCGGAAGGATAAAATATAATAATAAAATATACGGTTTATAAATCTGTTTACAAAACATTCATATAATACATATCAGAGTTACACATACCAACAACAATGCAGCGGAACAGTGTGCAGTGCACTAGTATAAATAATAAAAATCTCCGTCTTCGTCCTCTAGAGCTAAAGTCTTCGATCCTGAAACGCTCGGACTGACCCGAGCGAATTTGAAAAGACAAAACACTCGAGTCAGAACTAAAAGATCTTATGTGAGTTAAATTAACAGAAATAAATATGAGTATAGTAACTCAAGAGATGCTCGGGATTTACATCTCCTAAGGATCCGTTAAACTATTTACTATGTAGTATATTGCGCTATTATAATAGTGTCTAATTGTAAAATAAACTTACTTTTAAATAGCGTTAAGGCTTTACATTTTCCACCTTAACACATTTATATATTCCCATAGTCTATACAGTACCGTAATCTCCCCCGTAATGGGCGTCGTCAGAGGGCACTCCATAGATATGGTACAAAACAAAATAGTATAAGACGCGCTAGGGTAGGTGACACGGCACAACTAGGCAATGCCAGGGTAGATATACCAATTACGCTTCCGGGCCGATGGAAACGCGCAGCGCGCAGCTGCCGCCCACCTCGGACAAACTCCCCACATCAAAGAAATCAAATGTGACACCCCACCTCTATACCCACGCTAGCAAAGAGCATTAATAGATAATACCGTCTGCTAACACGGATAATAAGGATGGATAGGAGCGACCATCTATAGCCTTGCTCTAATTACCCATTAAATACGTCGACAATAATCATACCCAACAGATCGACATATCCAATGCATACTTAAAACAAAACCATAGGTAGTTGGATTCAACAGAACAGAATATAATAACTCAAATGTAATATACATCACAGAACAGTAGATCATCATATACACATATACTGAATACATAACAGAGTATACAAACTAATACATGTCAGGTGGTATAACAGACCACAATATACATACGAGTTCACAAGAATACATATCAGAGTTACAACATATAAGGACTACAAGAAAGCAAAGACAAAAAGAAACTAGCGGAATAGTCCATGCGGAAGCAAAAGAGGCCAAGTCCAAAGCACCTAACCTGAAACATATCGGTCTGACCCGAGTATAAAATACACGGGTCAGTCTAGATAACAAATCAGTTAAATAAACTGAACAACAATAAACCTGCAGAGTCATATAGTATATAACAAATATCTCTATATGAGATAACACACTCATCTAACATAAGATGAACCATATAAAACAAACCTCATATCATTGGCAACATATAGAGACAAAGGATAAGAATATCCCAAAGCAAGCCATAAAGGCAAACAACAAATACCGATAAATACGAGTTCCACAAGGTAAATGCTATATTTCGTGCGGCTCCAAAGAACCAATACAGAAAAGCAATACCTAGGGAATATACATATAAATGAAACATCATGAGCGGTGGTGAAGAAACCACTCGGATATCTCTTGAGCGGTCGTGAAGAAACCACTCTGATATCTCTTGAGTGGTGGTGAAGAAACCACTCTGATATCTCTTGAGCGGTGGTGAAGAAACCACACCAATATCTCTGGAGCGGTGGTGAAGAAACCACTCCTATATCTCTCGAGCGGTGGTGAAGAAACCACTCCAAAAGCGATACTAAAGGCACAAACCCAATATCACCCATGCGGCTCATAAAGACCAACATCGTAAGCGATACTATAGGGCGACAAACCGTAGTGGTGAAGGTCGAAGACCCAGTTCTGGACACCACTAACTGGCGGAATGTGTCACAACTCTCGAAAAGGAATCCGAAAAGTGTTAACGTGCGTCCCATAACCACTCGTTCGCACAAAACGGTTTACTATCCGTCAGTCACTTTCACACTCAAAGCAGTACAAAGTTCACCTCATATCATCAGTAAACCAAACCCGAAGGTCAAAACGATCAATTGAATAGGTCGGGGATTAATCAGAAAGATAAACGCATGGATCCATGGTCCGTGTTTTACCTAACCATTTAATCTTCCTTCCACTTCGCTCCAAGTGCGAAATCGTGTGTGTGCATTATAAATGGAATTTATGAATTGAAGACGGAAGCTTTTAATACGATTTAGAGGGATTATTTATAAAACCCGTGAATGAAGTCAAAAATAAGTTATCAAAATCAAAGATGCAATAACAAACACTAAAAACCAACTTGAATCGATAAAATCCGGAAAATCAATCAAATATGCAAAATAGGCAAAACAGGTAGAACAGAGCAGGTCGGTCGACCGGACTACAGGGCTCGGTCGGCCGGCCAGATGCAGGAAACAAAATATGGCTCGGGGCAGCAGGTCGGTCGACCGGCTACAGGGCTCGGTCGGCCGAACCTGATGACTTTGCACTTC
This sequence comes from Allium cepa, assembly GCA_030765085.1. Taxonomy (NCBI): domain Eukaryota; kingdom Viridiplantae; phylum Streptophyta; class Magnoliopsida; order Asparagales; family Amaryllidaceae; genus Allium; species Allium cepa. The sequence continues at coordinate 576,231,726 of CM060943.1, read as the reverse complement.
CTGCCCTATTTCAAGGAAATGCAAATTCTTTCTAAATCCAAAGCAATGGCACATGCATACTTGTTAGGAATTCATACCCAACACCCATGAAATCAAGAGAAGTAGATGTGAGTTCAAAACTCACCTTTTTACACAAAACAAAGAAGATGAAGAAGCACAAATGCAAGGAATCAACCAACTACACTCCACTTCAACACTACAAGCTTCAATCTAAAATCAAAGCAAGTATTTCCTAAGTTAGGGTTAGGAAATTACTGAAATTGAAGAGGAGAAGAGATGGAGAAGATGAAGATGAAGCTTACCTATTGCTTCTCTTTGATTTTGGAGCAACAATATGAGCTAGCAAGAAGAACTAGGGTTTGCAATTTCTATTTCCCTTTCCCTTCCACCATTTTCAGTTGGAGCTTGAGTTTAGAAGAGTGGAATGAGAGAATGGAGAGGAGAGGGCTGAGTTAGGGTATTAGTTAAGCTAGTGGGCTGAACCCAACCCTAAAACCAATAGAAAAAGTAACAAAATTCAACTTACTCCGAACATATCAAAGATTATACTCAAAAAGATCGCAAACGACATTTTGGACTCAATGGAAATGGTTTCGAGTCCCAATTCGGCCGTTTGTAGAAAGTAGCTTTTCGGACCATAATCCGACAAACGACGTCATATTTAAATAAAATGTTTAAATATACCACCGATAAATATGAGGGTTGTTACAGACTCCCCTCCTTAAAGAAATTGCGTCCTCGCAATTCTTAAGAAGAAAATAAAGAGTAACAACCAAAACATATCAACATATAAGAGTAACAGAATAAGAAGTTCACCCTAAAGTGCACGAAAAGATAAGCCTGAACTTGCTTGCTCAAAGAATTCTATGGATTCCTAAGCTCAAAATAATTCGGAACACTGACGTGGTACAAACAATACGTCAAATGATCCAAAGCTCAACAAAAGGAGTGCAACAAAACGTCCGATGAACTTGGTAAAAAGATCATTCCATTCGGACATTCACAAAGAAACAATCACTTGTTGCTTACAACTAAATGCATTGGCAACACGATTCCCCTTTTCGGGAATAAAAATAATATCAAGATCATAAGATGCAAGGAACTCGAGCCAACACTAAGTTCCTTATGAGAAATTAAACATTCAAAAATTATGATTGGTGAGGAGAACAAAATTCCTTTCCCAAAAATAATGATGCCAAATATAAAGAGCGAAAACAATAGCCGTGTGCACTAGATCACGAGTGGCATACCTAGTCTCTATCGGCTTTAATGATTTAGAAGCATAAGTGATAGCACGTTTTCTTTTGCAAGAGAACGACATTCAAACCAACACGACTAGTATTGGTAAAAAGATAAAATCTTTGTTCCCTACGGGAATCCCAAGATAAGAGAATCGGAAAAGAGTCCTTTCAAATAATCAACTTTCTTAAAAGCTAAAACTATCAAACAAAATTCTTTACCAAAAAGCTAAAGCTTCAAAATTTCAATTACCTTCATGAAATCATATTTCGAGAAAAAATTTCTTATTTAAAATCAATTTATTGTGTCAAATTGTCTCATCAAAGCGTTTAGGAGATTCCTATGGATAACGTTGGTCAAGCGCATCGACCAGAATTCTTAAAGCACTCAATGGGCAATACAATCACAAAACCATCTTTTATAAGATAAACATGTTTCTAAAAACTTTTAAAAATTCACTTTGTTCGTTTAAGAACAAAATCCCATTTATACTTATAAATAACTCTTATGAAAAAGATTTGCAAAAATTTTAAATTGCTAATTTCCATCCAAAACCAATAAAATACTAAAATGGAATCATCGAGATATTCGCAGAACACTCGATTCATAAAATGGATGAAATGAGCTAGACAACTGAATGACATAACAAATCATTCATAAGAATCACAACGAGTGCGGAATGTAGTAAGTGGAATCCTAACTTCCGCAACTCGTAGCCAAATGAAAACCGGTGGTAAGGTCGAGTTAAAAAGACCTTAACACTACTCAAAAGATTGCTTAGGTAATAACCATAAGACAAGACCAAAAATACCGGAAAACTCTCAACTACAAGAATTAGGGAAACAACACTTTCCTCATCATGAGGGCTAAAGAATAAAATGATGCCATCAAATTGGAATCGAAATCACCAAGAAAATAAAAACTTTCCGAAATAGATAGAGACATACCTTATCCCTGAGAAGAACCTCCAAAGGCACCAGCTGTATTTAACTTGCCAGCTGGAGAATTATTTGGAGCAATGGGACAAGTGGAACTACGATGACCTTCCTTCTTGCAATAGCGGCAGAAGAGAGGCTTAGGACACTCTCGAATCATATGATCAGGAGAACCACAATTGAAACACTTCCGAATGAAAGGTGTTCCAGCAGACTGAGACTGAGAATCAGATTCATCGGGCTTTTTCTTCTTGGAAGGGAAAAATTCCGGCTCATCCAATGGAGACTGCTTTTTGTTGGGGTTCTTACGAACCTCAACCTCATTACCACTATCACACTCCTTCTCGACGGTCTCGAGATGAAGCGCAGAATCAACCAACTCCTCAAAAGAAAGTTTAAGCTGGAGCAACAAAGACTTCTTAAGATATTTCTTAAGACCAGAAACAAACTTCAAATTCTTCTTATAAGAAGTGCTAATGAATTCAAGACCATACTTAGATAAGGCCTTTAAAGATGCAACATATTTAGAAACGAAAGACTCCCCTTTCTTTAATTCAAGAAAGCGTCGGGACAACAAAGCTTTCTCAGATTCAGGAACGAACTTGAGTTCGAATCGCTCCCGAAAATGAGTCCAAGAAAGAGCAGACTCATCAATTTCGGCTACAAGAAGCTCGTACCAATCAAGGGCACGCTCTTGCAATAAGCTAGAAGTTACCAGAACTCTATCATGATCATAAATATCCATTCTAGAGAAGATACGTTCGCACGTGCGAACCCAAGCTTGGACTTCAAGAACAGACTCGGAGCCTTTAAACGGCTTTCCTCCAAGATTAGCAAAATCACTACACTGACGTGCAAAGGCAGACTTGCGAGGTGGAGACACTCGAGGAGGAACTGGAGGCTGAGTGCTCCTAAACAACTCCATAAACTGATCGGCAGACATATAAACGCCGTCCGGATGCGAGCCACTGGATTGCCCAGCACCCGAGCATCGTCCTCTGCCTCTTCCAGCCATAAGCTGAAAGTGGAAGAAGATAAAGATTAACTACAAGGTAGATATTTCAATACGGAATACTACGGAATAAAATATATTCCTAGACGTATTCCCCAAATCCTATCTACCCCAAAACACGGAGGGAATAAAAGCACGATGATTCAAAGATCTGTAACACTTGTTACACTTTGATGTACCGTAATATGTGCTTCTGTTCTGTGTTTATCATATTTTGTTCTGAACTCAGCTCTGATACCACGCTGTGACGCCCCACCTCTATACCCATGCTAGCAAAGAGCATTAATAGATAATACCGTCTGCTAACACGGAGAATAAGGATGGATAGGAGCGACCATCTATAGCCTTGCTCTAATTACCCATTAAATACGTCGACAATAATCATACCCAACAGATCGACATATCCAATGCATACTTAAAACAAAACCATAGGTGGTTGGATTCAACAGAACAGAATATAATAACTCAAATGTAATATACATCACAGAACAGTAGATCATCATATACACATATACTGAATACATAACAGAGTATACAAACTAATACATGTCAGGTGGTATAACAGACCACAATATACAGACGAGTTCACAAGAATACATATCAGAGTTACAACATATAAGGACTACAAGAAAGCTAAGACAAAAAGAAACTAGTGGAATAGTCCATGCGGAAGCAAAAGAGGCTAAGTCCAAAGCACCTAACCTGAAACATCTCGGTCTGACCCGAGTATAAAATACACGGGTCAGTCTAGATAACAAATCAGTTAAATAAACTGAACAACAATAAACCTGCAGAGTCATATAGTATATAACAAATATCTCTATATGAGATAACACACTCATCTAACATAAGATGAACCATATAAAACAAGCCTCGTATCATTGGCAACATATAGAGACAAAGGATAAGAATATCCCAAAGCAAGCCATAAAGGCAAACAACAAATACCGATAAATACGAGTTCCACAAGGTAAACGCTATATTTCGTGCAGCTCCAAAGAACCAATACAGAAAAGCAATACCTAGGGAATATACATATAAATGAAACATCATGAGCGGTGGTGAAGAAACCACTCCGATATCTCTTAAGCGGTGGTGAAGAAACCACTCCGATATCTCTTGAGCGGTGGTGAAGAAACCACTCCTATATCTCTTGAGCGGTGGTGAAGAAACCACTCCAATATCTCTCGAGCGGTGGTGAAGAAACCACTCCAATATTTCTCGAGCGGTGGTGAAGAAACCACTCCAAAAGCGATACTAAAGGCACAAACCCAATATCACCCATGCGGCTCATAAAGACCAACATCGTAAGCGATACTATAGGGCGACAAACCGTAGTGGTGAAGGTCGAAGATCCAGTTCTGGACACCACTAACTGGCGGAATGTGTCACAACTCTCGAAAAGGAATCCGAAAAGTGTTAACGTGCGTCCCATAACCACTCGTTCGCACTAAACGGTTTACTATCCATTAGTCACTTTCACACTCAAAGCAGTACAAAGTTCACCTCATATCATCAGTAAACCAAACCCGAAGGTCAAAACGATCAATTGAATAGGTCGGGGATTAATCGGAAAGATAAACGCATGGATTCATGGTCCGTGTTTTACCTAACCATTTAATCTTCCTTCCACTTCGCTCCAAGTGCGAAATCGTGTGTGTGCGCATTATAAATGGAATTTATGAATTGAAGACGGAAGCTTTTAATACGATTTAGAGGGATTATTTATAAAACCCGTGAATAAAGTCAAAAATAAGTTATCAAAATCAAAGATGCAATAACAAACACTAAAAACCAACTTGAATCGATAAAATCCGGAAAATCAATCAAATATGCAAAATAGGCAAAACAGGTAGAACAGAGCAGGTCGGTCGACTGGACTACAGGGCTCGGTCGGCCGGCCAAATGCAGGAAACAAAATATGGCTCGGGGCAGCAGGTCGGTCGACCTGCTACAGGGCTCGGTCGGCCGAACCTGATGACTTTGCACTTCCTGCCCTATTTCAAGGAAATGCAAATTCTTTCTAAATCCAAAGCAATGGCACATGCATACTTGTTAGGAATTCATACCCAACACCCATGAAATCAAGAGAAGTAGATGTGAGTTCAAAACTCACCTTTTTACACAAAACAAAGAAGATGAAGAAGCACAAATGCAAGGAATCAACCAACTACACTCCACTTCAACACTACAAGCTTCAATCTAAAATCAAAGCAAGTATTTCCTAAGTTAGGGTTAGGAAATTACTGAAATTGAAGAGGAGAAGAGATGGAGAAGATGAAGATGAAGCTTACCTATTGCTTCTCTTTGATTTTGGAGCAAGAATATGAGCTAGCAAGAAGAACTAGGGTTTGCAATTTCTATTTCCCTTTCCCTTCCACCATTTTCAGTTGGAGCTTGAGTTTAGAAGAGTGGAATGAGAGAATGGAGAGGAGAGGGCTGAGTTAGGGTATTAGTTAAGCTAGTGGGCTGAACCCAACCCTAAACCCAATAGAAAAAGTAGCAAAATTCAACTTACTCCAAACATATCAAAGATTATACTCAAAAAGATCGCAAACGACATTTTGGACTCAATGGAAATGGTTTCGAGTCCCAATTCGGCCGTTTGTAGAAAGTAGCTTTTCGGACCATAATCCGACAAACGACGTCATATTTAAATAAAATATTTAAATATACCACCGATAAATATGCGGGTTGCTACAGACTACCCTCCTTAAAGAAATTGCGTCCTCGCAATTCTTAAGAAGAAAATAAAGAGTAACAACCAAAACATATCAACATATAAGAATAACAGAATAAGAAGTTCACCCTAAAGTGCACGAAAAGATAAGCCTGAACTTGCTTGCTCAAAGAATTCTATGGATTCCTAAGCTCAAAATAATTCGGAACCCTGACGTGGTACAAACAATACGTCAAATGATCCAAAGCTCAACAAAAGAAGTGAAACAAAACGTCCGATGAACTTGGTAAAAAGATCATTCCATTCGAACATCAACAAAGAAACAATCACTAGTTGCTTAGAACTAAATGCATTGGCAACACGATTCCCCTTTTCGGGAATAAAAATAATATCAAGATCATAAGATGCAAGGAACTCGAGCCAACACTAAGTTCCTTATGAGAAATTAAACATTCAAAAATTATGATTGGTGAGGAGAACAAAATTCCTTTCCCAAAAATAATGATGCCCAATATAAAGAGCGAAAACAATAGCCGTGTGCACTAGATCATGAGTGGCATACCTAGTCTCTATCGGCTTTAATGATTTAGAAGCACAAGTGCTAGCACGTTTTCTTTTGCAAGAGAACGGCATTCAAACCAACATGACTAGTATTGGTAAAAAGATAAAATCTTGGTTCCCTTCGGGAATCCCAAGATAATAGTATCGGAAAAGAGTCCTTTCAAATAATCTACTTTCTTAAAAGCTAAAACTTTCAAATAAAATTCTTTACCAAAAAGCTAAAGCTTCAAAATTTCAATTACCTTCATGAAATCATATTTCGAGAAAAAATTTCTTATTTCAAATCAGTTTATTGTGTCAAATTGTCTCATCAAAGCGTTTAGGAGATTCCTATCGATAACGTTGATCAAGCGCATCGACCAGAATTCTTAAAGCACTCAATGGGCAATACCATCACAAAACCATCTTTTATAAGATAAACATGTTTCTAAAAACTTTTAAAAATTCACTTTGTTCGTTTAAGAACAAAATCCCATTTATACTTATAAATAACTCTTATGAAAAAGATTTGCAAAAATTTTAAATTGCTAATTTCCATCCAAAACCAATAAAATACTAAAATGGAATCATCGAGATATTCGCAGAACACTCGATTCATAAAATGGATGAAATGAGCTAGACAACTGAATGACATAACAAATCATTCATAAGAATCACAACGAGTGCGGAATGTAGTAAGTGGAATCCTAACTTCCGCAACTCGTAGCCAAATGAAAACCGGTGGTAAGGTCGAGTTAAAAAGACCTTAACACTACTCAAAAGATTGCTTAGGTAATAACCATAAGACAAGACCAAAAATACCGGAAAACTCTCAACTACAAGAATTAGAGAAACAACACTTTCCTCATCATGAGGGCTAAAGAATAAAATGATGCCATCAAATTGGAATCGAAATCACCAAGAAAATAAAAACTTTCCGAAATAGATAGAGACATACCTTATCCCTGAGAAGAACCTCCAAAGGCACCAGCTGTATTTAACTTGCCAGCTGGAGAATTATTTGGAGCAATGGGACAAGTGGAACTACGATGACCTTCCTTCTTGCAATAGCGGCAGAAGAGAGGCTTAGGACACTCTCGAATCATATGATCAGGAGAACCACAATTGAAACACTTCCGAATGGAAGGTGTTCCAGCAGACTAAGACTGAGAATCAGATTCATCGGGCTTTTTCTTCTTGGAAGGGAAAAATTCCGGCTCATCCATTGGAGACTGCTTTTTTGTTGGGGTTCTTACGAACCTCAACCTCATTACCACTATCACACTCCTTCTCGACGGTCTCGAGATGAAGCGCAGAATCAACCAACTCCTCAAAAGAAAGTTTAAGCTGGAGCAACAAAGACTTCTTAAGATATTTCTTAAGACCAGAAACAAACTTCAAATTCTTCTTATAAGAAGTGCTAATGAATTCAAGACCATACTTAGATAAGGCCTCGAAAGATGCAACATATTCAGAAACGGAAGACTCCCCTTGCTTTAATTCAAGAAAGCGCCGGGACAACAAAGCTTTCTCAGATTCAGGAACAAACTTGAGTTCGAATCGCTCCCGAAACTGAGTCCAAGAAAGAGCAGACTCATCAATTTCGACTACAAGAAGCTCGTACCAATCAAGGGCACGCTCTTGCAATAAGCTAGAAGTTACCAGAACTCTATCATGATCATAAATATCCATTCTAGAGAAGATACGTTCGCACGTGCGAACCCAAGCTTGGACTTCAAGAATAAACTCGGAGCCTTTAAACGGCTTTCCTCCAAGATGAGCAAAATCACTACACTGACGTGCAAAGGCAGACTTGCAAGGTGGAGACACTCGAGGAGGAACTGGAGGCTGAGTGCTCCTAAACAACTCCATAAACTGATCGGCAGACATATAAACGCCGTCCGGATGCGAGCCACTGGATTGCCCAGCACCCGAGCGTCGTCCTCTGCCTCTTCCAGCCATAAGCTAAAAGTTGAAGAAGATAAAGATTAACTACAAGGTAGATATTTCAATACGGAATACTACGGAATAAAATATATTCCTAGACGTATTCCCCAAATCCTATCTACCCCAAAACACGGAGGGAATAAAAGCACGATGATTCAAAGATCTGTAATACTTGTTACACTCTGATGTACCGTAATATGTGCTTCTGTTCTGTGTTTATCATATTTTGTTCTGAACTCAGCTCTGATACCACGCTGTGACGCCCCACCTCTATACCCACGCTAGCAAAGAGCATTAATAGATAATACCGTCTGCTAACATGGAGAATAAGGCTGGATATGAGCGACCATCTATAGCCTTGCTCTAATTACCCATTAAATACGTCGACAATAATCATACCCAACAGATCGACATATCCAATGCATACTTAAAACAAAACCATAGGTGGTTGGATTCAACAGAACAGAATATAATAACTCAAATGTAATATACATCACAGAAAAGTAGATCATCATATACACATATACTGAATACATAACAGAGTATACAAACTAATACATGTCAGGTGGTATAACAGACCATAATATACAGACGAGTTCACAAGAATACATATCAGAGTTACAACATATAAGGACTACAAGAAAGCTAAGACAAAAAGAAACTAGCGGAATAGTCCATGCGGAAGCAAAAGAGGCGAAGTCCAAAGCACCTAACCTGAAACATCTCGGTCTGACCCGAGTATAAAATACACGGGTCAGTCTAGATAACAAATCAGTTAAATAAACTGAACAACAATAAACCTGCAGAGTCGTATAGTATATAACAAATATCTCTTTGTGAGATAACACACTCATCTAACATAAGATGAACCATATAAAACAAACCTCATATCATTGGCAACATATAGAGATAAAGGATAAGAATATCCCAAACCAAGCCATAAAGGAAAACAACAAATACCGATAAATACGAGTTCCACAAGGTAAACGCTATATTTCGTGCGGCGCCAAAGAACCGATACAGAAAAGCAATACCTAGGGAATATACATATAAATGAAACATCATGAGCGGTGGTGAAGAAACCACTCCGATATCTCTTGAGCGGTGGTGAAGAAACCACTCCGATATCTCTTGAGCGGTGGTGAAGAAACCTCTCCGATATCTCTTGAGCGGTGGTGAAGAAACCACTCCGATATCTCTTGAGCGGTGGTGAAGAAACCACTCCAATATCTCTGGAGCGGTGGTGAAGAAACCACTCCTATATCTCTCGAGCGGTGGTGAAGAAACCACTCCAAAAGCGATACTAAAGGCACAAACCCAATATCACCCATGCGGCTCATAAACACCAACATCGTAAGCGATACTATAGGGCGACAAGCCGTAGTGGTGAAGGTCGAAGACCCAGTTCTAGACACCACTAACTGGCGGAATGTGTCACAACTCTCGAAAAGGAATCCGAAAAGTGTTAACGTGCGTCCCATAACCACTCGTTCGCACTAAACGGTTTACTATCCGTCAGTCACTTTCACACTCAAAGCAGTACAAAGTTCACCTCATATCATCAGTAAATCAAACCCGAAGGTCAAAACGATCAATTGAATAGGTCGGGGATTAATCGAAAAGATAAACGCATGGATTCCTGGTCCGTGTTTTACCTAACCATTTAATCTTCCTTCCACTTCGCTTGAAGTGCGAAATCGTGTGTGTGCATTATAAATGGAATTTATGAATTGGAGACGGAAGCTTTTAATACGATTTAGAGGGATTATTTATAAAACCCGTGAATGAAGTCAAAAATAAGTTATCAAAATCAAAGATGCAATAACAAACACTAAAAACCAACTTGAATCGACAAAATCCGGAAAATCAATCAAATATGCAAAATAGGCAAAACAGGCAGAACAGAGCAGGTCGGTCAACCGGACTACAGGGCTCGGTCGGCCGGCCAGATGCAGGAAACAAAATATGGCTCGGGGCAGCAGGTCGGTCGACCGGCTACAGGGCTCGGTCGGCCGAACCTGATGATTTTGCACTTCTTGCCCTATTTCAATGAAATGCAAATTCTTTCTAAATCCAAAGCATTGGCACATGCATACTTGTTAGGAATTCATACCCAACACCCATGAAATCAAGAGAAGTAGATGTGAGTTCAAAACTCACCTTTTTACACAAAACATAGAAGATGAAGAAGCACAAATGCAAGGAATCAACCAACTACACTCCACTTCAACACTACAAGCTTCAATCTAAAATCAAAGAAAGTATTTCCTAAGTTAGGGTTAGGAAATTACTGAAATTGAAGAGGAGAAGAGATGGAGAAGATGAAGATGAAGCTTAACTATTGCTTCTCTTTGATTTTGGAGCAAGAATATGAGCTAGCAAGAAGAACTAGGGTTTGCAATTTCTATTTCCCTTTCCCTTCCACCATTTTCAGTTGGAGCTTGAGTTTAGAAGAGTGGAATGAGAGAATGGAGAGGAGAGGGCTGAGTTAGGGTATTAGTTAAGCTAGTGGGCTGAACGCAACCCTAAACCCAATACAAAAAGTAGCAAAATTCAACTTACTCCGAACATATCAAAGATTATACTCAAAAAGATCGCAAACGACATTTTGGACTCAATGGAAATGGTTTCGAGTCCCAATTCGGCCGTTTGTAGAAAGTAGCTTTTCGGACCATAATCCGACAAACGATGTCATATTTAAATAAAATATTTAAATATACCACCGATAAATATGTGGGTTGTTACATCAAAAGTGAAGGTGGCCACCGAATACAATCCAAAGTCATAGTATAGTATCGAAGGGAAGTGTCCGATCAGAGGTGCTACCTCATTAACCCGTCGATCGCTCCTGTTTTAGCCACCTTATGCCAACTCACGGGAGTTGGGTCCACGTACTTACCTTACAGGAAACGCCGCCACCAACCTACTTCATTCTGGAATCTCCACCGCGTACACGGTTAGTCAAAGTGGTTTTCGGTATCGACAGAGAGTATGTCCATATCCGATCCCAGTCTCTTTGCCAACCAATCGTTATTATAACACCGCGGTCATTTAAAAAAATAATTATTCTTTTAAAACCAAAATAAAATATCCATTTAAAACCCATATAAATACGATATCATTTATTCTTAAAATCCCAAATCAATACGATATCATTTTATTTTCCAATATATATTCTTTTCAAAACCATAGGGTTTTCCAAATAAAATATTTAGAAATCAAAACTCTTGAGTATAATATTTCGAAATTATACTACCTTGACAATCATAACTTTGAAACAAGTTTCCATCTCTTAAGTGGTTAAATATCAAACTACTTTTATAAAACAAAATAACTTCTTTAGATTTCACAAATCAAATTCAAATATCGATTTAAACTTCCAAATACCATTTCAATTCTTATGTTCCAAAGCTTTAATTATTTCAACATTTCAAAAAAAAAACTCATTTAAAAATCTCATATATATTAAATTCAATTACTTATTATTTAGACTTGAAATCTTTACTTAATGAATTCAACATAATTTAAGAAAACCTTTAACTTCACATAACTGGAAAAAATCTTTCAATTTATTTTATATTCATTTAAATTAACCTGATATTCATTCATTTAAATCATTCTACACAAAAATCAAGTTATAAAATCATATCCTTTAAAAATTCTAACTTTTTATTAAATTTCCAATTTAACTTAATATTCATCTTCAAATCTTATTCTCTTTTAAGTCATTTAAAACTCCAGAAATTTAATTTTAAATAAATTCTTAATCATATTGATGTCGAAAATCAACTAAATTTTATACTTCAAATCAAATTCATACAAAGCTAAAAAAACCGAAAATTACTATATATATATAAATAACCAAATCAATATCCCATAAACCATATATATAGCTTTACAACACCATGAAAATCATTTCAAAAATAATTATATATATATATACACCACGGTGCCTGTATAAAATTTTCTACCCTATGGTCAAGTGATACGGATGTTTATCATTTCAATCCGCAATTTAAAAATAAAAATGCGGTTGTATATCATTTCAACCCGCAATCCCGAATGAATGAAATGCATAGCAACTTGCAATTAATAAAATTAATCATCCATTCATCCATCAAATCATACATCCATTTATCACAGTCATTATCTAATTTCAAACAATCATCAATACATAACAGGTGATAAATAATGGTATCAATTATCAGTTTATACTCCAAATAAATTTAATAACTGTGAATTGGCAGTTTATATGCAAAAATAAATGTAAATTTAACCGGCAGTTAATATGAAATAAAAATTTAACATAACTATGACTGGCAGTTAATATGCAATTAAATAAATTCTAACTGTCAAATTTATGCAATAAATAAAATTAATTAACAGTTATATTAAATGAATGCGATTTATCAGAGATAATGAATAAAACATGCCAAACAGTCATAAATAAATTTCTATTCATATCTAAAATTAATTTAACAAACACAATAAATTTTAGAAATTGTGAGTGGGTTAAAAACACTCACCGTTTGAATTTAAATCAAATTTAAATCCGATTTAAACCCAAAATTCGACGGTCTCCAAATCTGTCCAAACCAGCGGCAAAAAAATCTGGAATTTAATTACGATCCTAACAAAAAAAATTGCGCATGAAACGGAGTTCGTATGTGGAAGTTAAATGTATTAACGCGTTTGAAAAATCAAAATTAAATTAAATTCAAACAAAATAAACCTACCTATTACCACCTGCCACGTCAACGTTTCCTACGCACCCCTAGTGACTAATCTCACCAAACCCATGTTCCAATTTCGCAAATAGATGAAGAAATCAAAAAGCCCTAATTCAACCTTTTGGGTTTCGAATTTTACACGTTTGACCGTGATTTCTGGTTGACTCAAGCGACTATTGCAAAAACAGAGACTGCGCTTAGATCCGTAGATGAAAACTACAACATAATTTTTGAAATTTTCTGCGAACTTTGAATTTTATTTAATTTTTGAATAGAATTGGATCTGAAATTTGCATCCATTTAAGAAGAGAAAGAATTGAAGAAAATGAACGCACAAATAAAAGAGAATAGATGGAGGCTAGCGTTTATATAGATAGGTTAAAAATTAGAGTAGATGGATCTGATAAACAAACGCGCTAAATGATAATTTAAATTAACGTAATAATTACAAATCACCATACTATGAGGAAATTTACATTATTTCCCATTTATTACTTTATTTAACACAACCCTTAATTTACATCTATTGCAATGTTTTCAAATTTAATTGAATGAACTAATTATATCACTCCTAATAATTGTTGTAAGACTCTAAATCCCACATTTGTAAGTATATATTATTTCCACTCAAATATTATAGATATATACAGAGTATAGGTTTCCATTAAATCATTATTTATTATATATATTCAAATTAACTAAATTCACTATTGAAGTCCGTTTATATTTATTACCAAATATCCATTTACCTTTCCCAATAAATTTGAATCCCATTCATTTAATATAACAAATCAAATTTCCATTCACACCTTATTATCAACCCACAATTTATTGCAATTCATTATCTTAGATAGATTTTATACAATTAATATCAACTTTACATTAAATTTCTATCCAACGAATACTTATTCATTAATCAATTCAATATTTACTTTTCTTTCCCTCTATTTGATACTTAACCAAGTATACATTTAATGGGTAAACATAACATTGAATTATAATGCATTTCTCATGCATTCTTCATTTCATATAAATTCCTCTTTATTAACCAAGTCACATTAACAAAACAAAATATATTTTATTTTTATTTCAATCGATTACCAGTCTAGACTTAATATATTAAATAAACGGTTAACCTAAAACGATTGTTACCCCTTTAGCATTCAAATTCACTTACGACTATTATTAACACAATGTTGCCGTTTGATTTATATATATTTAAATAAATTATATGAATTGGTAAAACTTTAAAAATTATCTTACCTGCAAATTTACTCACAAACATCCTAAATTACCAACTTGCAATTTATTTTTAATTACTATATTTGCATTGATTATATCAAGTTGAGATTTAATACATATTATTTCCTCAAATAAATAAATCTTTGGATTTTAATTCCTAAAACCATAAATTATGTCCTACCATAAATCTATGCTTTTATTATTTTACGTTCACACTCCCGTTACTCTATAATAAATCACCAAGTAACGATATCCTAAACCAACATTAATTTATATCAATCCTTATAACTCAATAAATTTGTCAAATATGAATAACCTTAACAATACTTACACATATTATCTTACTTACAATAATGTAATATTAAACATGGAATTTCATTTATTTTTCAATACTTCAATTTAATTAATAAATACTGCTCCTATACTTAAATCTATATTAACAAATCGTTAGATTTGGATCGATAGAAATCGGTTTACCAAAGCTTACGTACACATTACGTAAATAAACAACTATATAAATTTGCCACCTATTAGCTCTCAATTTTATTCTTAAGGTTGTTACCTATCAATTTATATTATACTTCCATCTATAATGCAAATTCAAATCTTCTCTAACTGCATAAATTAGGGCAATTTATTGCAATTGATTTCCCATTAAACTTCATAAATTAACAAATTGAAACCTAAATAAAAACGTTTATTTATTTAAAAATCTTGTTGTTTAATTGAATTGACCATTCACGGATATAATTTACATTGTTCTCCAATTATTACTTAAATACATCACACAACTTTAAATCTATATTCAATACAATTTGTTACCAAAATTAATTTAACGAAAACAATTACGCCCTTAAAATTTCTCTTCATTCATTAATTGCTAATTGTTATTCAATTAACCAATTCATTTGATTTCCCTATAATGCATCAATTATAAACCCATCATCTTAAACGTGATGTCTACATTTTATACTATAAATTTACCCTTTTATATTCCAATATCAATGAATGCTCACATACAAATTTAGATCTTAACTCCAGTTAATTATTCCATTTAATCCATTGATTTATTAACTTTAATTACTGCAATTCATTGTCTTACATAAATTTGAATCTATTTCCAAATTTTCACTAATCCAATTAATTGAAATATAAAATTAAATTTTTAAAAATTTAATTACCCTTGATCCATCAAATTTCAACATTCTCTTTCATGTAAACAAATAAGATTTCTGTTTCTTCCTAAATTTAAATTAGAAATCCTATAATTTAATTCCTTTTAAACATCGAATTTACACGGGTCGTTACACTCTCCCTCACTCAAAACTTTTCGTCCCCGAAAAGGAAAAGAAAGGAGAAGGAAGAATTTAATAATAGTACATCTTATTCAAATATTAACTTATAAACAATAATTTACTACATTTGTTACCTTAAATAAAATATACCATTTTAAAATCATTATGTTTGTAAAAAAAAATTCTAACTCCAAAATTTACGGAATTTTTTTTGGCAGAGTCTCCTTTGTACGGGGAGGCTCAGGAGAAAATATAATATCAAAATATAACAATTATATTACATATATTATCCAAAATATTATATTCCAACTCCCGAAATATATATAAATAGCGCTATAAACCGTAATCTGAAACGTACCTATTTGTCGGGCATTTTATGCTTAAGTTATGGAACCAAAAGCAGCAGCAATTGCTTCCACAACCTGCATTTCACTTATAAAGATCCAAAGGGTTAACAATTTATATAAAGTGAAATTAAGCGGTTTCAAACACTAACAACCAATCAGTATAACAACCATCAAAACAGCATACACAACAAATCCAAAACAACCATTCAACAAACAAACAAATAGTTGTTCGGATTCAAAACTTGAAATTGTACGGAATGGAAATAACTATCAAGTGCATCATTTACTCAACAGTCTTAGATGGAACAAAATAGATTATTTATTCATCCAACAATTTCAAATTTCCTTACCCAACTAACCATAAATCAAATAATAGAATTCAAACCAACAAACCAAATTAACTTATTATAGATTTATTTCATACTTTAGCTGTTTAATTTCCTTTCTTTCATTACGTCATTTATTTTCATTATATTTCTTTCTATTTTGTTTAGAAATTAACTTCAACCCTTTTTCTTAAGTTTACAATTTCCCTTTACTATTACACTCATTTATTTTCACTTACTAATTACTATTATTCATTCATTTATTATTGCATGACCTCTTTTATTTACACTTTAATTACTTAAGTTTATAATCATCTATTTGTCATACTTACCTTTATTATATTTTACTTGGTAAAATTTCAATTATAACTTATGTTTATAACATTAAATTCTCATTTAACAGCAATTTCAATGAATACTTTTACTACTTGTATAATATTCTATTACAATCTCTTATTTAACATTTCAACTTTTAATATTTGGTAAGTTATATATATATCTTATTTAAGGATGTAACTGAAAGTTATGCAAATTTTTTCACAATTATTTTAATTAATTAATGGTTCAATAATTATATCTTTGTTTTATAAGTTACATATTTCAAATTACCTTCAATTCCTTTTATTCTATTGTTTTTAATTATAGTAACAATTTTAATCACACTTAAATTTATAACCTTATAATATCAATTCTTATAAATAAAGAATTTCATTAATTCATTTACTAAGGTTTACAATCATTTATATACATTACTTATCTCCCTATTATTAAATTTTTACTTTAATTAAAGGTTCCAATTATTAATTACTAACCTTTCATTTTATTACACTTATATCTCAATTTATATTTAAAACAATTCAAAATATATATAAATATTTTTTTTCAAAAAAACAATCGATAGTAAAACTACTACAGTGGCCTTTCCCTCTCGAAACTCGAAAATGAATGTCGATGATGCGTGCACTCATCACCGAAATTATTTTCCAGCGACAGAGAGGAAAGTACAAAACTTATTTTCTCCAAAATCTCCTTTAAACAAATCTTCCGAAATATATTGAAATATTTATATAAGAAAATACTTATAAACAATAATATTATATTCCAAAATTTATTCGAAAGAAATTTCAAAACCCCGGATCTTAAGTCCTAAATTTCCAAATTTCACTGATTTTATTTTTCAATCTTATTTCTATTATTAATTATACACTTTATTACCTAACAACCAATCTATTACAGCCAAATATAGATATTATTTTGAAAAATTATTTTATAGAAAATATAATAGGTAAAATTATTTTATTCACCAATATTAAAACAAATATTATGTCGGTCTGTCCTATTAAGTGTTTCGAAATCCCTATTGATGTCATAGCGTCCCATGCACCAACCAGAATTTATAAATACGAAACGGAACAGATTAACACAATATAAAAACCTTTTTATAACACTAAAAAATACGCTCTCTCATATATATACACTCAGCGACTCCTGTAACGTCCCGCCTTTTCGCACGCTTCAAATCGACACATATGCCGATTCAAACCATACGGAAGGGCGGATTGTTATGGGGTAAATAAGAAAAAAAGAGAAGAAATAAACAAAATAGAATCTCACAGCGGAAGGATAAAATATAATAATAAAATATACAGTTTATAAAACTGTTTACAAACATTTATATAATACATATCAGAGTTACACATACCATACCAATGCAGCGGAACAGTGTGTAGTGCGCTAGATAAATAATAATAGTAATACTACAAATCTTCGTCTTCGTCCTCCAGAGCTAAACTTCAAATCCTGAAACGCTCGGACTGACCCGAGCGAATTTAAAAGGCAAAACACTCGAGTCAGAACTAAAAGATCTTATGTGAGTTAAATTAACATGAATAAATATGAGTACAGTAACTCAAGAGATGCTCGGGATTTACATCTCCTAAGGATCCGTTAAACTATTTACTAGGTAGTATATTGCGCTATTATAATAGTGTCTATTTATAAAATAAACTTACTTTTAAATAGCGTTAAGGGGTTACCCATATAGCTCTTAACACAAAATATATTCCCATAGTCTATACAGTACCGTAATCTCCCCCGTACTGGGCGTCGTCAAAGGGCACTCCATAGGTATGGTACAAAGCCAAAATCGTATAAGGCGCGCTAGGGTAGGTGACACGGCACAACTAGGCAATGCCAGGGTAGATATACCAATTACGCTTCCGGGCAGATGGAAACGCGCAGCGCGCAGCTGCCGCCCACCTCGAACAAACAAACCACATCAAAGAAATCAAAAGTGAAGGTGGCCACCGAAAAATCCAAAGTCAGAGTATAGTATCGAAGGGAAGTGTCCGATCAGAGGTGCTACCTCATTAACCCGTCAATCGCTCCTGCTTTAGCCACCTTATGCCAACTCACGGGAGTTGGGTCCACGTATTTACCTTACAGGAAACGTCGCCACCAACCTACTTCATTCTGGAATCTCCACCGCGTACACGGTTAGTCAAAGTGGTTTTCGGTATCGACAGAGAGTATGTCCATATCCGATCCCGGTCTCTTTGCCAACCAATCGTTATTATAACACGGCGGTCATTTAAAATAGTTTATACTATAAAACCAGAAATAAAATTTCCATTTCAAAACTATGAATACGATATCATCCTAAAACCCAAAACAAAATGATATCATTTTATCCAAATATATTTCTTTCCAAAATCATACTACTTTAAAATTTATAATATCTGAAAACCAAATATTTGACTTATACTTTCAAAGCATAATATTTCGAAATTCATATATTTTAAAACCTTAACTTCTAAAATTTGAATGGTTTGGATATTCAACGGTATACGAAATAAATGATTTAACTTTAAGGTTACTTTGTAAAGAAAATAATTTCCATGGCTTTACAAATATATTTCTTTATTTAAAGTCTAAACCAAAATTTAAATACCACTTTCAAGTTCCAAAACCACTTCAATTTGTGTATATATATATATATATATATATCCATTTGGAGTATTAATATTTCAAAACTAAAGTTGGAATTTATTCCTTCAACCAATTAAATGTTCTATTATTTAGTCTTGAATATTTACATAAAAATCCATAAATAAGACTCCAATTTCTAGTAATTAAATATTTTCTTCAATTTAATTATACTAGCATATCCATTTCAATTTATCTTGGGAAAAATCCAGTTATAAATATCATACCTTAAAATTTCCAAACGAAAACATATAATATAAATTTCAAATTCCATTTCTCAATCTTTCCATTTTTATTCAACAGATTTATGCACAGCTTAATTCAGAATTTTTAACTTCATATGTACAAATATAGAAGAATAATATTTATAAAATATCAAACTTAAAAAAAAAATTAAACCGTATCCCATCCAAACCATAGAAATCACTTTAAAATATTTTATATATAGACCACGGTGTCTGTATATAATTTTCTATCCTATGGTCAAGTGATACGGATGTTTATCATTTCAATTCGCAATTTAAAAATAAAATTTTGCGGTTGTATATCATTTCAAACCACGATCCCGAATGGAACGAAAAATGCATTATAACTTGCAGTTTAATGATATAAAATAAAACATCCATTCATCCATCATCATCCATCATCCAAATCACAATCATCATCCAATAACAAAACAATATCAATATATATCCGGTAATATATAACAGGTAATAACTGGCAGTTATATTCAAAAATAAATTTAACAACAACTATTAAACTAACAGTTTATATGCAAATAAATAACTATAACTGTCAATCTATATGCAGTAATAAAATTTAATGAACAGTTATATTAAATAAATGCGATTTAACAGATATGATGAATAAAACATGCCAAACAGTCATAAAATAATTTCTACTCATATCTAAAATAAATTTAACAAACATAAAAACTTTTAGAAGTTGTGAGTGGGTTAAAACACTCACCTTTTGAATTTAAATCGAATTTAAATCCGATTTAAACCCAAAATTTTGACGGTCTCCAAATCCATCCAAACCAGCGTCATCAGATCCGGAATCTAATTACGATTCTAACGAAAAAAAATTCGTGAGAAACGGATATCGTATGAAGAAATTACAGCGATAAACGGGATTAAAAATCAAATTTATTTAAAACAAAAATAAAACAAAACTCACACTAAAACTACAATCCACGTCGGCCGTGAGGCAAAGGTTCTTCTCCTCGTACAGAGAAAACGCGTGAAACCAGAGAACAAAATTTCCATTCGAAACCCAAACATAAGCCGTTGACTCCACTTTGACCGCTCGCCCACGTCACTAGCCACCTCCGTACGCCGCGCCACCACCACCATCGAGCTCGCCTCGACGAGACGCTCCAGCCATCAAAATCCGGTCGCCAGAAAAGCCTTCGGCCGCCACCTCCTTTAAACCCTAATTCGAATAAATTGCATCGATCTGACCATCAATTCTCGAAATCAACCACACGGATGCACTCCCCTACGTTCCCACGTCAAAACCCAGAAATGGTTTCTCGATCCGATGACTTTTGTTGCGACGATGATGAATGGCCGAAAATGGTTTGAATTTTACTGGACGAACGATAGCTCCAATCGAAAAACAAATCACACCAGCAGATTACGAACCCTGAGAACTATGACATATATTTTTGTGGAATTTTTCTGGAGAGTTTGAATTTTCATTGAAATTTTTAATTGAAATAGATCTAGGTTTGCATCCATTTGAGGAGGAGAAGGAGCTGAAGAAAAGAACGTACAGACAAATGATAGAAGATGGAGGCTAGGGTTTATAATTGTCTATTTATAGACAAACTGTAGTAGGCTAGGTGAGTACGAATTTACGAACGTGCTAAACGGTAGTTGGCCCAAAAAGCCCGTTCTGACCCCGGAACGAAATTTATTAAACCCATATATCCAAATAGGTATTTTAAAATATTCTGAACGCGATGGAAAAAGTTTCGCGTCCAAATTCGATCATATGAAGAAGTTATGCCGAAAACAAAATTTCCAAATTGATTTCAAATTGATTTCAAATTGATTTTAATTAAATCGATTTCAAGGCGTTTCGCGTCCGTACGATCAAACGACAGGTCCGATCGATACGAAACTTGAAACCCTATAATAATTCGCCGATACGGATCCGATGAAACTGGTTTCGTCAAAATCCGAGTCTGTGGCCAAAATGGCTATTTTTATATTAATTAAATAGATTAAAATAAATTATTAAAATCCAATTTTATATTTAAATTCTAAAATTTGCTAAATTTTATCGCTTATATATTTCATAATCAATTTAAAAAACTTAACAAGTTTAGATGTGAATTAAAAGTTGATAAGTCTATCAATTCCAGTGTTAATTTCTCAACTTCCTTATATTTAGAAATTATAAACTAAATTCTCAAAAACCCATTTATTAGATTTTCAACTCTTATATTCTCAACTTTTATCCAAAATAAAGATGCCACTAACATTGGTTCGTGATTTCACATCATTATCCTCAAAGTCCATTTTAATTTCAGTAACTTAATATTTAACCGTTAAATTCCATTTTATTATGCAATAAATGCAATTGTTGAATTTTGATGCTTAAATAAATTTATAAATCCTGCTTTCTAAAATCTATATCAACAAATGGTCCAATTATAAATAGAATTAGCATTAACTTCATCTTATAGAATTAACTACTTCAATTACAAAACAAATCTACGCTAACTGCACGATTTAAGTCAATTAATTGTAATTGAGTCTACATTAAATGTTATAAATTATAAATTGGAACCTCAATAAATCCGTTTATTGATTTAAAATCTTTCTATTCAGTAAATAGACATTTTATGGGTATAAATAACATTTGAATTATAATACATTTCATTAGTGCATGTTTCATTTCCTATAAATTCCCTTTTATTAACTAGAACACATTAGCACACCACAATTAATAAATTTAGATTTATTTCAATCGATTTCCATTCTTAACTTAATATACTAAATAAATGGTTAACTAAAAAAAATGTTACCCTTTTATATTCAAATTCACTTATAACATCAATAACAACAATGTTGCCATAGTTTTAGATTCAATTAAATAAATTAGATGAATGGGTAAAACTTTGTAATTATACCAAATGCCAAATATATTTATGCATTAATTACTACTTATTATTATGAATTCATTTATTAATTTACTAGTTGCCTTTGTCATCTTATTTTCTATTTACTACCAAACTTCCTACTTAGTTATAGTTTATCAATATATACATACCTAGGAAAATCAAGATCTTGTCCTTTCTGTTATTTCAATTAAATTGGGTATGCACAAATAAATTGTTAATTAACTTATTCGTACAAAATTATTTACATACATTCAGTTCCAAATTTTATAGAATTAAATTCTAATTACTTACCACTTAATCCATCAATCATACATTCTATCCAAACATGCATTTAAACCTTTTTATTTTAAATAAATTTATTCAATGTTGACATCCACTAAATAAAATTTACTTTCATTTATATAGTTGCAATTTAATTCAGTTATTATTTCATTAATACTATTTCCTCTTTATATCTTCCAGTATTAATTTCGCAAACCAACTTAATCAACAAATTAAAATTTATAACCACAAACGCCAATTTACGTTATTTCAATCTATTGCCATATAAACATTTAAATTGTTAACCTTAAATTACAGTTACTATATCTAATTCCTACATTTACTCAAGTAAAAATCATAAGACTTTTATTTCATTCTAAATTAGATTATAAATCATATTAAATTAATTCATTTAATATCATTGAATTTAACGGGTCGTTACACTCTCCCCCACTCAAAACTTTTCGTCCTCGAAAAGGAAAAAGAAGGGAGAAGGAAGAATTCAATAAACAGTACATCGTATTTCAAAATATTAAATTATAAACAATAATTTACTAAATTTATTACCGTATATAAAATATACCCGTTTCATAGTCATTATATCCTTATATACTTAAATTATTAAAGTTTGGAAAATATTTTCAACAAAATTCTAAGTCCAAATTTTTACGAAAAATTTTGGCAGAGTCTCCTTTGTACGGAGAGGTTTGGGAGAAAAATATAATACCAAAATATAACAAATATATTACATATATTATCCAAAATAAAATATCCCAACACGGAAAAATTATATAAAATAGCGCTACAAAACGTAATCCGAAAATGTACCTATTTGTCGGGAAAATTACGCTTAATTTATGGAACCAAAAGCAGTAGCAATTGCTTCCATACCTGCATTTCCCTTAAAAAAAATCCAAAGGTTTAACAATTTATCTCAAGTGAAATATTTAAGTGGTTTCAATCCCTACAACAAATCAATACAACAACCATCAAATTTTTTTAACAAACAGCACACACAACTAAACAAACAATCATTCAAACAAAACAAACAAATAGTTGTTCAGGTTCAAAACTTGGAATGGTACGGAATGAAAAAAAATAACTATCCAGTGCATCATTTACTCAACAGTCTTAGATGGGACAGAATAGATTATTTATTCATCCAACTACTTCAAATTTCCTTACCCGACCAACCATAAATCAAACAATACCAATTCAACCAACAAATCAATTAACGCATTATAAATTTTTATTTCATACATTAGCTGTTTGATCTCTTCATTCATATAACAGTTTATCTTTTATTTTCATTTATTTTCATTCATGTACCACATAAATTATCCTTTTATAATTTACATTTATTTCTAACAACTTTAATTTTTATTTTCTCATTAAATGTTTGTTTCATTTATTTTCACTTATTACCTCCCATTATCCATTTCCATTAATTTAGGTCATGTAAGTTTCTTCTATTGTATTACATTTAATGCACTTCTCACTTTAAATCATTTATTTAATGCTTACATTTCTATTATATTTCATTATAGTAATCATTTTAATTACACCTAAGTTCTTAACCTTATAGCATTCATTCTTATAAGTAAAGGATTTATTTAATTTATTACCTAGGGTTTGCAGTCATCTATTTATATTACCTACTTTTATTATATTAAACTAGTAGCATTAAATCATTCTTAAGTATAAAATCCTACACATCAATCCTTATTTATTAAAGAATTTCATTTTATTTACTTAAGCTTAAAATCACCTATTAATAATACTTACCTTTAATTTTAGTAAAATTCCAATTATAACTTAAGTTTATACCATTAACTTCTTATTTAAAAGCAAATTCATTGGATACTCCATTACCTACTTTTACTTATACAATTTCCATTACATTCTTTATTAACATTTCAACTTTTTATATTTGGTAAGTTATATATGTTAAAGAAAATGCAAATGAACTTATACAAGTTTTATCTCATTCTTTTAATTCATTCATTGTTCAATAAATCTTTACTTTTTTTTTCTTATAAGTTAAAATTTTAACTTCCTTTATACCTTAGCATTTGAGTCTCTTATTTTATTTAGGGTTTTCAATTATTAATTAAATTCTGTTTCACTACCACAATTGAAACAATTAATTAATGGAAATTTAGAATTAAATACCAGGTTAAATTTCAATAGATAAGTATATTCTTATAACTTATATACCTCTAATTATATTTAAAACAATTAAAATTTAGATATTTTCAAAATAAATCTGTAGTAGAATTTACTACAGTGGCCTTTCTCCTTCGAAACTCGAAAATGAAAGTCGATGATGCGGCCGCCATCACCGAAATTATTTTCCAGCGACAGAGAGAAAAATACAAAACTTATTTCTTTCCAGAATTTCTTTAAAATCATACTTTCAAATTTTATTGAAATATTTATATCAGAAAATACTTCTAAAATACTATTATATTCCAAATCATTTGAAAGAAGTTTTCAAAAACCCCGGAACTTAAGTTCTGAATTCCCAAAATACAATTATTTATTTTTAATCTTACTTACCTATTATTTATAAATTTTATTCATAACAACCAATATATTGCAACCAAATATAGATATCATTTAAAAAATTTATTTTATATATAGAAAATATAATAGGCAAAATTATTTCATCCACCTATATTAAAAACAAATATTATGTCGGTCTGTCCTATTAAGTGTTTAGAAATCCCTATTGATGTCACAGCGTCCCATGCATCAATCAAAATTTATAAATACAAAAGGGAACAAATTAACACAATATAAAATCTTTTTATAACACTAACAAATACGCTCTCTCATATATACACTCAGCGACTCCCATAGGGTATTACTACCCTATTAACAAAGAGTCAAACCCCACAAAGCCAAGGTTTGTCGCTAAACCAAAGCTCTGATACAAACTGTAACATCCCGCCTTTTCGCACGCTTCAAATCGACACACATGCCGATTCAAACCATACGGAAGGGCGGATTGTTATGGGGTAAATAAGAAAAACAGAGAAGAAATAAACAAAATAGAATCTCACAGCGGATGGATAAAATATAATAATAAAATATACATTTTATAAAACTGTTTACAAACATTTATATAATACATATCAAAGTTACACATACCATACCAATGCAGCGGAATACTGTGTAGTGCACTAGATAAATAATAATAGTAATACTACAAATCTTCGCCTTCGTCCTCCAGAGCTAAACTTCAAATCCTGAAACGCTCGGACTGACCCGAGCGAATTGAAAAGACAAAACACTCGAGTCAGAACTAAAAGATCTTATGTGAGTTAAATTAACAGAAATAAATATGAGTACAGTAACTCAAGAGATGCTCGGGATTTACATCTCCTAAGGATCCGTTAAACTATTTACTAGGTAGTATATTGCGCTATTATAATAGTGTCTATTTATAAAATAAACTTACTTTTAAATAGCGTTAAGGGGTTACCCATATAGCCCTTAACACAAAATATATTCCCATAGTCTATACAGTACCGTAATCTCCACCATACTGGGCGTCGTCAGAGGGCACTCCATAGGTATGGTACAAAGCCAAAATCGTATAAGGAGCGCTAGGGTAGGTGACACAGCACAACTAGGCAATGCCAGGGTAGATATACCAATTACGCTTCCGGGCCGATGGAAACGCGCAGCGCGCAGCTGCCGCCCACCTCGAACAAACTACCCACATCAAAGAAATCAAAAGTGAAGGTGGCCACCGAAAAATCCAAAGTTAGAGTATAGTATCGAAGGGAAGTGTCCGATCAGAGGTGCTACCTCATTAACCGATCAATCGCTCCTGTTTTAGCCACCTTATGCCAACTCACGGGAGTTGGGTCCACGTATTTACCTTACAGGAAACGTCGCCACCAACCTACTTCATTCTGTAATCTCCACTGCGTACACGGTTAGTCAAAGTGGTTTTCGGTATCGACAGAGAGTATGTCCATATCCGATCCCGGTCTCTTTGCCAACCAATCGTTATTATAACACCGCGGTCATTTAAAATAGTTTATACTTTAAAACCAGAAATAAAATTTCCATTTCAAAACTATGAATACGATATCATCCTAAAACCCAAAACAAAATGATATCATTTTATCCAAATATATTTCTTTCCAAAATCATACTACTTTAAAATTTATAATATCTAGAAACCAAATATTTGACTTATACTTTCAAAGCATAATATTTCGAAATTCATATATTTTAAAACCATAACTTCTAAACCTTGAATGGTTTGGATATTCAACGGTATACGAAATAAATGATTTAACTTTAAGGTTACTTTGTAAAGAAAATAATTTCCATGGCTTTACAAATATATTTCTTTATTCAAAGTCTAAACCAAAATTTAAATACCACTTTCAAGTTCCAAAACCACTTCAATTTATATATATATATATATATATATATATATATATATATATATCCATTTGGAGTATTAATATTTCAAAACTAAAGTTGGAATTTATTCCTTCAACCAATTAAATGTTCTATTATTTAGTCTTGAATATCTACATAAAAATCCATAAATAAAACTCCAATTTCTAGCAATTAAATATTTTCTTCAATTTAATTATACTAGCATATCCATTTCAATTTATCTTGGGAAAAATCCAGTTATAAATATCATACCTTAAAATTTCCAAATTTAAACATATAATATAAATTTCAAATTCCATTTCTCAATCTTTCCATTTTTATTCAACAGATTTATGCACAGCTTAATTTAGAATTTTTAACTTCATATGTATAAATATAGAAGAATAATATTTATAAAATATCAAACTTAAAAAAAAAATTAAACCGTATCCCATCCAAACCATAGAAATCACTTTAAAATATTTTATATATAGACCACAGTGCCTGTATATAATTTTCTATCCTATGGTCAAGTGATATGGATGTTTATCATTTCAATCCGCAATTTAAAAATAAAATTTTGCGGTTGTATATCATTTCAAACCACAATCCCGAATGGAACGAAAAATGCATTATAACTTGCAGTTTAATGATATAAAATAAAACATCCATTCATCCATCATCATCCATCATCCAAATCACAATCATCATCCAATAACAAAACAATATCAATATATATCCGGTAATATATAACAGGTAATAACTGGCAGTTATATTCAAAAATAAATTTAACAACAACTATTAAACTAACAGTTTATATGCAAATAAATAACTATAACTGTCAATCTATATGCAGTAATAAAATTTAATGAACAGTTATATTAAATAAATGCAATTTAACAGATATGATGAATAAAACATGCCAAACAGTCATAAAATAATTTCTACTCATATCTAAAATAAATTTAACAAACATAAAAACTTTTAGAAGTTGTGAGTGGGTTAAAACACTCACCTTTTGAATTTAAATCGAATTTAAATTCGATTTAAACCCAAAATTTTAACGGTCTCCTAATCCATCCAAACCAGCGTCATCAGATCCGGAATCTAATTACGATTCTAACGAAAAAAAATTCGTGAGAAACGGATATCGTATGAAGAAATTACAGCAATAAACGGGATTAAAAATCAAATTTATTTAAAACAAAAATAAAACAAAACTCACACTAAAACTACAATCCACGTCAGCCGTGAGGCAAAGGTTCTTCTCCTCGTACAGAGCAAACGCGTGAAACCAGAGAACAAAATTTCCGTTCGAAACCCAAACATAAGCCGTTGACTCCACTTTGACCGCTCGCCTACGTCACTAGCCACCTCCATACGCCGCGCCACCACCACCATCGAGCTCGCCTCGACGAGACGCTCCAGCCATCAAAATTCGGTCGCCAGAAAAGCCTTCAGCCGCCACCTCCTTTAAACCCTCATTCGAATAAATTGCATCGATCTGACCATCAATTCTCGAAATCAACCACACGGATGCACTCCCCTACGTTCCCTCGTCAAAACCCAGAAATGGTTTCTCGATCCGATGACTTTTGTTGCGACGATGATGAATGGCTGAAAATGGTTTGAATTTTGCTGGAAGAACAATAGCTCCAATCGAAAAACAAATCACACCAGCAGATTACGAACCCTGAGAACTATGACATATATTTTTGTGGAATTTTTCTGGAGAGTTTGAATTTTCATTGAAATTTTTAATTGAAATAGATCTAGGTTTGCATCCATTTGAGGAGGAGAAGGAGCTGAAGAAAAGAACGTACAGACAAATGATAGAAGATGGAGCCTAGGGTTTATAATTGTCTATTTATAGACAAACTGTAGTAGGCTAGGTGGGTACGAATTTACGAACGTGCTAAACGGTAGTTGGCCCAAAAAGCCCGTTCTGACCCCGGAACGAAATTTATTAAACCCATATATCCAAATAGGTATTTTAAAATATTCTGAACGCGATGGAAAAAGTTTCGCGTCCAAATTCGATCATATGAAGAAGTTATGCCGAAAACAAAATTTCCAAATTGATTTCAAATTGATTTTAATTAAATCGATTTCAAGGCGTTTCGCGTCCGTACGATCAAATGACAGGTCCGATCGATACGAAACTTGAAACCCTATAATAATCCACCGATACGGATCCGATGAAACTGGTGTCGTCGAAATCCGAGTCTGTGGCCAAAATGGCTATTTTTATATTAATTAAATAGATTAAAATAAATTATAAAAATCCAATTTTATATTTAAATTCTAAAATTTGCTAAATTTTATCGCTTATATATTTCATAATCAATTTAAAAAATTTAACAAGTTTAGATGTGAATTAAAAGTTGATAAGTCTATCAATTGCAGTGTTAATTTCTCCACTTCCTTATATTTAGAAATTATAAATTAAATTCTCAAAAACCCATTTATTATATTTTCAACTCTTATATTCTCAACTTTTATCCAAAATAAAGATGCCACTAACATTGGTTCGTGACTTCACATCATTATCCTCAAAGTCCATTTTAATTTCAGTAACTTAATATTTAACCGTTAAATTCCATTTTATTATGGAATAAATGCAATTGTTGAATTTTGATGCTTAAATAAATTTATAAATCCTGCTTTCTAAAATCTATATCAACAAATGGTCCAATTATAAATAGAATTAGCATTAACTTCATCTTATAGAATTAACTACTTTAATTACAAAACAAATCTACGCTAACTGCACGATTTAAGTCAATTAATTGTAATTGAGTCTACATTAAATGTTATAAATTATAAATTGGAACCTCAATAAATCCGTTTATTGATTTAAAATCTTTCTATTCAGTAAATAGACATTTTATGGGTATAAATAACATTTGAATTATAATACATATCATTAGTGCATGTTTCATTTCCTATAAATTCCCTTTTATTAACTAGAACACATTAGCACACCACAATTAATAAATTTAGATTTATTTCAATCGATTTCCATTCTTAACTTAATATACTAAATAAATGGTTAACTAAAAAAAAATGTTACCCTTTTATATTCAAATTCACTTATAACATCAATAACAACAATGTTGCCATAGATTTAGATTCAATTAAATAAATTAGATGAATGGGTAAAACTTTGTAATTATCCCAAATGCCAAATATATTTATGCATTAATTACTATTTATTATTATGAATTCATTTATTAATTTACTAGTTGCCTTTGTCATCTTATTTCCTATTTACTACCAAACTTCCTACTTAGTTATAGTTTATCAATATATACATACCTAGGCAAATCAAGATCTTGTCCTTTCTGTTATTTCAATTAAATCGGGTATGCACAAATAAATTGTTAATTAACTTATTCCTACAAAATTATTTACATACATTCAGTTCTAAATTTTATAGAATTAAATTCTAATTACTTACCACTTAATCCATCAATCATACATTCTATCCAAACATGCATTTAAACCTTTTTATTTTAAATAAATTTATTCAATGTTGACATCCACTAAATAAAATTTACTTTCATTTATATAGTTGCAATTTAATTCAGTTATTATTTCATTAATACTATTTCCTCTTTATATCTTCCAGTATTAATTTCACAAACCAACTTAATAAACAAATTAAAATTTATAACCACAAACGCCAATTTACGTTATTTCAATCTATTGCCATATAAACATTTAAATTGTTAACCTTAAATTACAATTACTATATCTAATTCCTACATTTACTCAAGTAAAAATCTTAAGACTTTTATTTCATTCTAAATTAGATTAGAAATCATATTAAATTAAATCATTTAATATCATTGAATTTAACGGGTCGTTACAACTCCCATAGGGTATTACTACCCTATTAGTAAAGAGTCAAACCCCACAAAGCTAAGGTTTATCGCTAAACCAAAGCTCTGATGCCAGATGTAACGTCCCTCCTTTTTGCATGATTTAAACAGACACACATGCTGATTCAATCCATACGGAAGGGCGGATTGTTATGGGGTAAATAAGAAAAACAAGAAAGAAATAAAAGAAAACAAAATCTCGCAGCGGAAGGATAAAATATAATAATAAAATATACAGTTTATAAATCTGTTTACAAAACATTCATATAATACATATCAGAGTTACACATACCAACAACAATGCAGCGGAACAGTGTGTAGTGCACTAGTGTAAATAATAAAAATCTCCGTCTTTGTCCTCTAAAGCTGAAGTCTTCGATCCTGAAACGCTCGGACTGACCCGAGCGAATTTGAAAAGACAAAACACTCGAGTCAGAACTAAAAGATCTTATGTGAGTTAAATTACAAGAAATAAATATGAGTATAGTAACTCAAGAGATGCTCGGGATTTACATCTCCTAAGGATCCGTTAAACTATTTACTATGTAGTATATTGCGCTATTATAATAGTGTCTAATTGTAAAATAAACTTACTTTTAAATAGCGTTAAGGCTTTACATTTTCCACCTTAACACATTTATATATTCCCATAGTCTATACAGTACCATAATCTCCCCCGTAATGGGCGTCGTCAGAGGGCACTCCATAGGTACGGTACAAAACAAAATCGCATAAGACGCGCTAGGTAGGTGACACGGCACAACTAGGCAATGCCAGGGTAGATATACCAATTACGCTTCCGGGCCGATGGAAACGCGCAGCGCGCAGCTGCCGCCCACCTCGGACAAACTCCCCACATCAAAGAAATCAAAAGTGAAGGTGGCCACCGAATACAATCCAAAGTCATAGTATAGTATCGAAGGGAAGTGTCCGATCAGAGGTGCTACCTCATTAACCCGTCGATCGCTCCTGTTTTAGCCACCTTATGCCAACTCACGGGAGTTGGGTCCACGTACTTACCTTACAGGAAACGCCGCCACCAACCTACTTTATTCTGGAATCTCCACCGCGTACACGGTTAGTCAAAGTGGTTTTCGGTATCGACAGAGAGTATGTCCATATCCGATCCCGGTCTCTTTGCCAACCAATCGTTATTATAACACCGCGGTCATTTAAAAAAATAACTATTCTTTTAAAACCAAAATAAAATATCCATTTAAAACCCATATAAATACGATATCATTTATTATTAAAACCCCAAATCAATACGATATCATTTTATTTTCCAATATATATTCTTTTCAAAACCATAGGGTTTTCCAAAATAAAATATTTAGAAATCAAAACTCTTGAATATAATATTTCCAAATTATACTACTTTGACAATCATAACTTTGAAACAAGCTTCCATCTCTTAAGTGGTTAAATATCAAACTACTTTTATAAAACAAAATAGCTTCTTTAGATTTCAAAAATCAAATTCAAATATCGATTTAAACTTCCAAATACCATTTCAATTCTTATGTTCCAAAGCTTTAATTATTTCACCATTTCAAAAAAACAAACTCATTTAAAAATCCCATATATATTAAATTCAATTACTTATTATTTAGACTTGAAATCTTTACTTAATGAATTCAACATAATTTAAGAAAACCTTTAACTTCACATAACTGGAAAAAATCTTTCAATTTATTTTATATTCATTTAAATAAACCTGATATTCATTCATTTAAATCATTCTACACGAAAATCAAGTTATAAAATCATATCCTTTAAAAATTCTAACTTTTTATTAAATTTCCAATTTAACTTAATATTCATCTTCAAATCTTATTCTCTTTTAAGTCATTTAAAACTCCAGAAATTTAATTTTAAATAAATTCTTAATCATATTGATCTCGAAAATCAACTAAATTTTATACTTCAAATCAAATTCATACAAAGCTTAAAAAAAACCGAAATTTACTATATATATATATATATATATAAATAACCAAATCAATATCCCATAAACCATATATATAGCTTTACAACACCATGAAAATCATTTCAAAAATAATTATATATATATATATATATATATATACCGCGATGCCTGTATAAAATTTTCTACCCTATGGTCAAGTGATACGGATGTTTATCATTTCAATCCGCAATTTAAAAATAAAAATGCAGTTGTATATCATTTCAACCCGCAATCCCGAATGAATGAAATGCATAGCAACTTGCAATTAATAAAATTAATCATCCATTCATCCATCAAATCATACATTCATTTATCACAGTCATCATCTAATTTCAAACAATCTTCAATACATAACAGGTGATAAATAATGGTATCAATTATCAGTTTATACTCAAAATAAATTTAATAACTGTTAATTGGCAGTTTATATGCAAAAATAAACGTAAATTTAACTGGCAGTTAATATGAAATAAAAATTTAACATAACTATGACTGGCAGTTAATATGCAATTAAATAAATTCTAACTGTCAAATTTATGCAATAAATAAAATTAATTAACAGTTATATTAAATGAATGCGATTTATCAGAGATAATGAATAAAACATGCCAAACAGTCATAAATAAATTTCTACTCATATCTAAAATTAATTTGACAAACACAAGAAATTTTAGAAATTGTGAGTGGGTTAAAAACACTCACCTTTTGAATTTAAATCGAATTTAAATCCAATTTAAACCCAAAATTCGACGGTCTCCAAATCTGTCCAAACCAGCATCAAAAAAATCTGGAATTTAATTATGATCCTAACAAAAAAAATCGCGCATGAAACGGAGTTCGTATATGGAAGTTAAATGTATTATCGCGTTTGAAAAATCAAAATGAAATTAAATTCAAACAAAATAAACCTACCTATTACCACCTGCCACGTCAACGTTTCCTGCGCACCCCTAGTGACTAATCTCACCAAACCCATGTTCCAATTTCGCAAATAGATGAAGAAATCAAAAAGCCCCAATTCAACCTTTTGGGTTTCGAATTTTACACGTTTGACCGTGATTTCTGGTTGACTCAAGCGACTATTGCAAAAACAGAGACTGCGCTTAGATCCGTAGATGAAAACTACAACATAATTTTTGAAATTTTCTGAGAACTTTGAATTTTATTTGATTTTTGAATAGAATTGGATCTGAAATTTGCATCCATTTAGGAAGAGAAAGAATTGAAGAAAATGAACGCACAAATAAAAGAGAATAGATGGAGGCTAGGGTTTATATAGATAGGTTAAAAATTAGAGTAGATGGATCTGATAAACAAACGCGCTAAATGATAATTTAAATTAACGTAATAATTACAAATCACCATACTATGAGGACATTTACATTATTTCCCATTTTATTACTTTATTTAACACAACCCTTAATTTACATCTATTGCAATGTTTTCAAATTTAATTGAATGAACTAATTATATCACTCCTAATAATTGTTGTAAGACTCTAAATCCCACATTTGTAAGTATATATTATTTCCACTCAAATATTATAGATATATACAGAGTATAGGTTTCCATTAAATCATTACTTATTATATATATTCAAATTAACTAAATTCACTATTGAAGTCCGTTTATATTTATTACCAAATATCCATTTACCTTTCCCAATAAATTTGAATCCCATTCATTTAATATAACAAATCAAATTTCCATTCACACCTTATTATCAACCCACAATTTATTGCAATTCATTATCTTAGATAGATTTTATACAATTAATATCAACTTTACATTAAATTTCTATCCAATGAATACTTATTCATTAATCAATTCAATATTTACTTTTCTTTCCCTCTATTTGATACTTAACCAAGTATACATTTAATGGGTAAACATAACATTGAATTATAATGCATTTCTCATGCATTCTTTATTTCATATAAATTCCTCTTTATGAACCAAGTCACATTAACAAAACAAAATAATTTTTTTTATTTCAATCGATTACCAGTCTAGACTTAATATATTAAATAAACGGTTAACCTAAAACGATTGTTACCCCTTTAGCACTCAAATTCATTTACGACTATTATTAACACAATGTTGCCATTTGATTTATATATATTTAAATAAATTATATGAATGGGTAAAACTTTAAAAATTATCTTACCTGCAAATTTACTCACAAACATCCTAAATTACCAACTTGCAATTTATTTTTAATTACTATATTTGCATTGATTATATCAAGTTGAGATATAGTACATATTATTTCCTCAAATAAATAAATCTTTGGATTTAAATTCCTAAAACCATAAATTATGTCCTACCATAAATCTATGCTTTTATTATTTTACGTTCACACTCCCGTTACTCTATAATAAATCACCAAGGAACGATATCCTAAACCAACATTAATTTATATCAATCCTTATAACTCAATAAATTTGTCAAATATGAATAACCTTAACAATACTTACACATATTATCTTACTTACAATAATGTAATATTAAACGTGGAATTTCATTTATTTTTCAATACTTCAATTTAATTAATAAATACTGCTCCTATACTTAAATCTATATTAACAAATCGTTAGATTTGGATCGATAGAAATCAGTTTACCAAAGCTTACGTACACATTACGTAAATAAACAACTATATAAATTTGCCACCTATTAGCTCTCAATTTTATTCTTAAGTTTGTTACCTATCAATTTATATTATACTTCCATCTATAATGCAAATCCAAATCTTCTCTAACTGCATAAATTAGGGCAATTTATTGCAATTAATTTCCCATTAAACTTCATAAATTAACAAATTGAAACCTAAATAAAATCGTTTATTTATTTAAAAATCTTGTTGTTTAATTGAATTGACCATTCACGGATATAATTTACATTGTTCTCCAATTATTACTTAAATACATCACACAACTTTAAATCTATATTCAATACAATTTGTTACCAAAATTAATTTATCGAAAACAATTACGCCCTTAAAATTTCTCTTCATTCATTAATTGCTAATTGTTATTCAATTAAACCAATTCATTTGATTTCCCTATAATGCATCAATTATAAACTCATTATCTTAAAGGTGATGTCTACATTTTATACTATAAATTTACCCTTTTATATTCCAATATCAATGAATGCTCACATACAAATTTAGATCTTAACTCCAATTAATTATTCCATTTAATCCATTGATTTATTAACTTTAATTACTGCAATTCATTGTCTTACATAAATTTGAATCTATTTCCAAATTTTCACTATTCCAATTAATTGAAATATAAAATTAAATTTGTAAAAATTTAATTACCCTTGATCCATCAAATTTCAACATTCTCTTTCATGTAAACAAATAAGATTTCTGTTTCTTCCTAAATTTAAATTAGAAATCCTATAATTTAATTCATTTTAAACATCGAATTTAGACGGGTCGTTACACGGTTACTTTTCTCTCTTCTTTGAAGATCCATGATGGTTCAGTAAAATCAGACTGATCTAATAAAAAATGCTAAATCTGTTGTCAATCTCACTTTGTTACCTGTCTTTTGCATTCTAGAGCATGTCGAAATGCACTGGAACTTGACAAAGCTCTTCTCGTTCGCGATCTTATGTTCAAAGTGGATTATGGTTTTTGTCGTGTCGGAAGTTCTCTAGATTAAAAACAAACTCCGAGAAGGTAAGCTCTTTGCCTCTAATTTTTTTTCAATGTTTGCTCGTTGGATTTTTTGCTTGCAGTCTTCAATGAGTAGAATTTGCCAGACTTCTATAGACATGTTTAATCCTATAAAACTCTGGCATTGCGTTCATAGCATATATACCTAATTAAACTTGTGATGACTATATCAATTAGATTGCTATAATAATTGTTATGATGATTATTCGGTAGGATTAATTTGAAAATCGCTGTTATATTATTGGATGCTTGAAATTGGATGTGCGATTTGTGTTTAATATTTGACTTGAGCTGATTCGAGTAGCTGTAGTTGAAAAAAACGTGCTTCTGTCTTTTTTTCTTGAAAACAAAGATCATATGTTAAGTCACTATTGTTCTTCCATTGTAACACTTTATTTTTTGTGTTTTATTTGTTCTTTCTGTCTAGAAGAGCACATAGAGACATTTTAGGTACATGATTGTTGTTCCAAATGTGCTTGCACGAATCATCTTCCGTGTATTTAGTTCTGATGCTTTCCCATGCTAATCTGAAACTAAATAGGAAATAGTGTGCCAACTATTTTTTTGCTAATGCAAGAAAAGTTATATAAATGGGTATCACCATGTTTGAATGTGATTACTTGTAGACTTGTAGTAGGGAGTAGACATGTACCAACAATAATCAAAATATGCTAAGTGAAAGTTGAGTGATTAAGTGCATATTTCTTATGGTAGGGGTGTCTTAATTAGATATGGTATGAGCTGCTTTGCTCAACTGTTCTTTTGATTTCTTTCCATGCTGTAGCAAATGTCTGACTGGCACAATCATGTCTTTTTATGTATAAATTTATTTTGAGATGTTCAAATAAATACTTACTGATGATTCCATTTCTATTTTCAATTGATAACATAATAAAATTACTAAATATGATTTCTGTTAGGGATCAATTTGCAAAGCTAGCAGATATGAAACTTGGTTTCATTTATATTGCCTGATTGTACCACTAAGAAGTTATCAAATTTATATTTCCAGATACTCGAGCTACAAGCTGATAACATTTAGCCGTGTTATATAAACATTACTCTGAAGGAGTAATAACGTAATTATAGAGGAATGCAATTATTGCGTAAATTCTATGCTTAGACGAGGAAGAATAACACCTCAGTTCTTGAATATAGAAAAACTATGTTAATGTAAAGTAGCGTTTTGTATACTGTATAATAGCATCTAATGTGGGAATATCAGTATTTTACTTTGATTAATTATCTGTGTATACGTAAAGGAATCCACCAGGGCATGGTGATGTGTTTCCATCATTGAAGAACAGTGGAAAGCTTGATGCATTGTTGGCTCAGGTTCGAATTCAGTGTCGAAGAAGTCTTCTTTATATAAGTGATCTAGCTATTGTTCTTACAATTACGATAAATTTAGTCTATTGATTTTTCCCACTTTATCTTTTCTCAAGCAAAAGAGTACATCTTTGTGGCGAATTTCGATAATCTTGGTGCAGTAATGGACTTAAAGATTTTGAACCACTTAGTCAATAAAGGAAATGAGTATTGTATGGAGGTGACTCCTAAAACTTTAGCTGATGTAAAAGGTGGCACCCTTATTCAGTACGAAGGAAGAGTTCAGCTTTTGGAAATTGCACAAGTTCCCGATGAGCATGTCGATGAATTCAAGTCAATTGAGAAGTTCAAGATCTTTAACACCAATAACCTATGGATTAACTTGAAGGCTATTAAGAGGCTAGTGGAAGATGATGCACTTAAGATGGAGATCATTCCAAACCCCAAGGTACCAATCATGTTTTCAAATCTTAAATTCTAAAATGTAACTCGCAGAATCTGAATCTATAGACTATAATTACGAAACCGAATTCTTATTATTAGGAAGGTGATGGGATAAAAGTACTCCAGCTAGAGACCGCAGCTGAAGCAGCAATTCGAGTAACATTTGTGCTATAAATTCCTATGTTTTTTGTTTTTGTTTTTGTTTTTTTTAATTAATCTATAACATTCTAACATGCTTAGTGTTTCTTCACAGTTTTTTGATAATGCTATTAGGATTAATGTTCCTCGATCCAGGTTTCTTCCAGTGAAGGCTACATCCGACTTGTTGCTAGTGCAGGTTAGCTTAAAGTTTCTGACGACTGTTTCTAGTAGGATTATTAGTACATAAATGACTGTCTGTTTAAGTATATTTGCATTATACATTGCAGTCTGATCTTTATACCTTGGTTGATGGTTTTGTGGTCCGAAACAAAGCCAGAACTAATCCAGCAAATCCCTCAATTGAACTTGGTCCTGAGTTTAAAAGGGTAATGTCAAGCTTGGCAATGATCAAATTTGAACAAATATAACTGATTTTTCCTTGTTACCAGGTTGGAAATTTCCTTAGCCGCTTTAAGTCAATTCCTAGCATTCTTGAACTTGATAGCTTGAAGGTTTCTGGTGATGTTTGGTTTGGATCAAACATAGTTCTTAAGGTATTAGTTTGTAGTAATCTTTTTTTCCCATTTATATGCATCATTCATTCACTATTTATTCATTTATCTATTATGTTTGAAGGGTAATGTTACCATTACTGCAAAACCTGGAGTGAAGTTGGAAATCCCTGATGGTGCTGTCCTTGCTAATAAGGTAAGAAAACTTGCAAACTTGCTGTCAATGTTCAGCTATTGAATTTCATTTTGGTCTAATTTTCAGGTTATCAATGGCCCTGAGGACATTTGAATTTGTTCTTAGTTCTTCTCTTGCCTATCATACATTTGGTAAAGATTGAATCTAAATATGCATATGAAATTTATTAACAGGGGAAGTATGAAAAACATTACGAGCAATCAACAGACTTCCAGTAGCACCTTAAAATCAAAGTTAGAGAAATATTAACTGACCAAGAATGGCGTAGGAGGAAAATGCAAATGAGGGTATAGTGAGTCATTTGTTTTGTCCTCAATATGATTACTTTATGGGTTTAAGCTAATATTTTAGCTATGATATTGTTCTACATACAGATATCAGAAGATGAAGGACGCTTGAAGAAAGATGAAGAGGAAACAAAGGAGATGTGGAAAAGAAAACGTGAACATGAGGAACAGTGGGAAGGGACAAGGGAACGATGGGTATGTTTATAGTTATTACCACTCAAAATCATATTGTATGTGATATGAGTACTTTATGCGTACATGTACTTAAATGCAATTATCACATATTGCGATTAAAATTACTAGTCTGTAAAATGTATGTACGCTGTCCTATTAAGGTAACAATTGTGTTCTTTCTGCAAACATACTACATTTCAAAAACTTTTTCAAGATTTGGCTTAGAACTTGAATTTAGTATAATTCTGGTACATCTTTTCTCCTTGACAATTCGCATATAATTTTTCCTTTTTTTTGGTTCATGCCTTTGTCATATAGATCAAACTTAACTTCATATAATGTCTGCAAAAATGAAATCCAATTTATGTTTGCAAAAGCATAGTCCAATGTTGATCCTCACTAATTTCATTTTTTATGACTCCATTGTGCTTTTAGGTATCCAGTTGACGAGATTTTATGAAAGAAGGTAAAGAAGCAATTTCATTTTTCAAGATTGCTTTAATGTTTGTACTCTGTAATATTTGGAAGGATTGCTTTAATGTTTGTACTCTGTAATGTTTGTACACTTATTGAATTGACATTATTTTCTGTTTCTCTGTGTTAACTTGGCTGCAGGCTTATGTTTTATTCAATGGTTATGCACTTGCTTTAATGTTTGTACACTGTGATGAAAAATATATCATATTTCTTTCTGAGCATGCTCTTGTGTTATATTTGTTGATTATAATCTTTATTCGTCTATGAAGATTTAGTTTGATTGCTATTATTAAAATGGTGTTATAAAGATTTTCAATTCTGTTGAGATTTAGCTGTATTATAGCGGCTACAATGAGCTATTGAATAATTATTTTATAGCGGAAAAATGGTGTTATAAAGATTTCCAGTTCCGTTGAGATTTAGCTGTATTATAGCGGCTATAATGAGCTATTGAATTAACGTACCATAGCGGCGAATTTGCGTTATGAAACTAACCTCAACCATAGCGGCATATTTTGTGTTATAAATATTCAACGGTTTTTTATAACATGTCGATATACAGCGCTTATCAAACCGCTATGGTTGTTATTAATAGCGGCTATATGCCGCTATAAAAGACACTTTTTGTTGTAGTGATTATTTTTAAATGACCGCGGTGTTATAATAACGTTTGGTTGTTAAAGAGACCGGGATCGGAAGTTGTCATACTCTCTGCCAACTCCGAAAATCACTTTAACAACCATGTACGCGGTGGAGATTCCAGAATGAAGTAGGTTGGTGGCGGCGTTTCCTGTAAGGTAAATACGTGGACCCAACCCCCGTGAGTTGGCATAAGGTGGCTAAAACAGGAGCGATCGACGGGTTAATGAGGTAGAACCTCTGATCGGACACTTCCCTTCGATACTATACTCTGACTTTGGATTGATTCGGTGGCCACCTTCACTTTTGATTTGTTTGATTTGGGGGAGATTGTTCGAGGTGGGCGGTAGCTGCGCGCTACGCATAACCACCGACCCGGAAGCGTAATTGGTATATCTACCCTGGCATTGCCTAGTTGTGCCGTGTCACCTACCATACCGAGCCTTGTACGAGTTTGGTTTTCTCCCGTAGCCCGTGGAGTATTTAGGGTAGTCTCCCGATCTGGAGATGCGCTGATACTGGATGGACTACTGGGACTATTACGTGTTAAGGGCTATATGGGCAACCCCTTAATGCTAAGAAAAAAGTAAGTTTATTTTACAATTAGACACTATTATAATAGCGCAATATACTACATAGTAAATAGTTTAATGGATCCTTAGGAGATGTAAGTCCCGAGCATCTCTTGAGTTACTGCACTCATATTTATTTCTGTTAATTTAACTCACATAAGATCTTTTAGTTCTCACTCGAGTGTTTTGTATTTTCAAAATTCGCCCGGGTCAGTCCGTGCGTTTCAGGATTTGAAGACTTAGCTCTGGAGGACGAAGACGAAGATTTGTATTACTATTATCTACTATATTATTCCACTACACCATTTAATTCCGCTGCACTGATATTTATTGGTATGTGAACTCTGATATTTATTGTACAAAGAAGAATATAATGTTTGGTAAATAGTTTTACGAACCATATATTGATTATCATATTTTATCCTTCCTCTGTGAGATTCTATTTTATTTTATTTCTTTTCTGTTTTTCTTATTTACCCCATAACAATCCGCCCTTCCGTATGGTTTGAATTGGCACGTGTGTCGATTTAAAGTGTGCGAAAAGGCGGGATGTTACAAAAATAGTTTGCAATTAAAATTTCTTTATAAAATAAAATAATTTCCGCGACTTATAATTTATTTCATTTAAAATTAAGTCAAAATCCATAAATTTCAAAATTGCTTTAAGTTTCAATAACCACTTCAGTTTCAATATATTTCAAACTTTGAATATTAAACAATTGGAACTAAGGTTGGAAATTTCAATTCAACAATTTAAAGTCCTATTATTTAGTTTGAAATATTTGCATAATAAACCCGTAATCATTTATGTAAAACTCAAATTACTTTTTTATAAAAAAAATCCTTCAATTATTTATACTAGAATATTCATTTAATTCATCTTGAAATAAAATTCAGTTATAACTATCATGCCTTTTTTTTAAAATTCCAAGTAAATAAATTCTACGTCAACTTATGAAGTTAAATTCTTAATTAAGCTCGATTCCAAATAAAATTTTCAACTTAACTCCCAATATTAATTGGTTTAAATCATTTAAAACTCTATATATTCTCAATATCTTAACATGTACTTAACCATATAATATAAAATAATCAAACTCCATTCTTCATCTTATTTATTTTATTTAACATATTTATACACAGCTTAAATTCAATAATTTAACTATATATGTACATAAAATAAGATTTTATATAAGATCAAAAATTAATATTAATTAAACCGTATCCTATCCAAAACCATAAAATCCTTTCAAAAATAAG
Source organism: Allium cepa (assembly GCA_030765085.1). Lineage (NCBI taxonomy): Eukaryota > Viridiplantae > Streptophyta > Magnoliopsida > Asparagales > Amaryllidaceae > Allium > Allium cepa. Next base: position 576,189,075 of record CM060943.1, on the reverse strand, counting down.
TTTATATATATACCGTGGTGCATGTATATAATTTTCTATCGTATGGTCAAGTGATACGGATATTTATCATTTCAATCCGCAATTTAATAAAAAATGCGGTTGTATATCATTTCAAACCACAATCCCGAATGAAATGAAATTCATAACAACTTGCAGTTAATATAAATAAACATCCATCCATCCAAATATCAATCATCAACCTTTTATTACAAACCATCATCCAATTTAAACAAACATCAATATAGAGCATATAAAATATAACAGGTAATATATAACAGGTATTAACTAACAGTTTATATTTAATAATAAATTTAATAACGGTTTAACAAGCAGTTTATATGCAAATAAATAAATTTTAACTGTCAAATTTATATGCAATAATAAAATTAATTAACAGTTAAATTAAAAAAATGCGATGTAACCGAGATGATGAATAAAACATGCCAAACAATCATAAATAAATTTCTACTCATATCTTAAATCAATTTAACAAACATAAGAAACCTTAGAAGTTGTGAGTGGGTTAAAAAACTCACCTTTTGAATTTAAATTGAATTAAAATTCAATTTAAACCCAAAAATTGGACAGTCTTCAAATTCGTCCAAACCAGCGTCAAAAGCTCCGGAATTTTATTACGATCCTAACAAAAAAAATCACGTGTGAAACGGTGTTCGTATGAGAAAGTTACACGCGTTAAATCACTTGAAAACAAAACTAATTTAAACAAACAAATAAACATACCTAACAAAAATATAAGCCACGTCAGCAAACGCTTTTGCACGCTACAGGACCTCGTTCTTCTCCAGTACGAAAAATGAAAAAAATCATTTTTATAAAAGAATCCTTTTGGAGTTGCAAGAATAAGAGCTTTTGAATGTGAGGTGTTAGGAGAAACAAAATGTAGAAGAAGAAATAAGATGTAGGTTATTTATAATTAGGAGATGAATGTGGAGGGACAAAAAATAAATTTCACGTTTTATTATTAAAGCTTCAGGCATTAATAATAGATAAGGGAATGTACGTAGGAATGGAAAAGTTTGCAAACGAATGTAGAATTTTGCATGCATCTAGGTTTTTATCTATGCAAAATAAAATATTTATACTTACCTTAAAAAATGAGAACGTTCAATTTTGTTTTCTCAAAATGATCTTTTATTTCCATTAAAACACCCTTTTTGTTTAACACAAACGTGCGTTTCTTTTATTAAATCTATTAATTGCAATCAACGTTTCCTTTCTTTTTAATTGAAACGTTTGAATTACATTAATTGCAGTTACTTACAAAGTTTGATTTTAAAACAAACAACTAAAATGGATAAAGAAAAAGAACAATTGTTTATTTAAACACGTCTATAAATTTATTGTTTAAACACAAGCATAATAAATAGATTATTTTCCTATTCTTGTAATCAGTCTGTAAGCTAAAACACAGTCCAAATAAACATATATTTCTTTCTTTAAAATCAATCTTTCTATCCTGATTTTAATGAAATTAAACGTACATTCACAGATGAAACATTCATTTTATTTGATGTAAAATTTTCTCTTTATTAAATCAAACTTTCCATATATTTTCACAAAACCTATGCTGCTTTTATTTACACCTATTAATTTACAATTAGTATTCTCTCTCCTATTAATTAGAAATTTCCAATTACATTAATTTCAGTTGATTAAGTTTCAAAAATGGACTAAATGAATGTAATGAGAAGTATAACAATTATTTCCTATCTAATAGTAATTTAAACATATTAATACACTATTCGCTACAAACAGTAATTATATATATTTCTTACTAAATAATAGTTTCTCATCTCTACAATCAATCTTTCAGTTGCCAAACATTTTTACTAAATGAATGTTTACTCTTTTACTAAACTTATTCATTTTTATTCTTTATTAACATTTATTATTATAATCACCGTTATTAATTACATTCAAACAATGTCATTAAATACACCTGACGTATGTTATCATTTTTTTTATCTTACTGTAATACATGTTATTAGTAGAAGTTCAAATTAAGATCATAAACATATCTCTTAACATTTGTTAACAAAAATAAAATCATAATTTTTTATTATTCTACCACTTATATTCCTTACTACAATTAGCCTTTGGTATTCCTATCCATTAATTACACAAATAACATAGTTAATATTTTTTTGTCTTTCACTACATTAATACTTCTATATACATCTTAGATTGGTATCAACGGTTTTTTTTTAAATGTGAATCTTGTCCATTACGCGTATTAATTAAGGTTTTAAACTCAATTAACAAAGTTTCCTAAGTCCAATCCATTTTTACCAAATTTGACAATCCCTAACCATTCGTACTACATTCCCTATAAATGAAATATTTAATAGATTTTATTTCAAATTAACGTACAACTTAATTTCCCTTAATTAAGATTTACGCTTGTTCTCTTCTATTTGGTTTATAGCCTAAGATAATATAACCAATCTAACTCCATAAATAAACTTTTTTACCCAAATTATACATAAATTTATTTCCTTTTACATCCCACTATAAATCACTGTAACCATTAATACCACCCATATTATCATTCCTTACACAATACTGATCTTGTTTAATTACCATTAACTATCTATTTTGTACAATAACTAAATGTTTACATTTGTTACTTATATTTAGTTTTATAAGCAAACGTATCATGCTTAAATAAAATGATTTGGAGTTTCATTTAGATTGTTGACAACTGACTTGTATTAAATTGTTTCAGTCTAAATTTAGTTATCATTCCATTATAAAATTGCAATATTTTATTTCTTTCAATATTAACTCATAAAATATTATTAAAATAACAAAAATTTAACATCGAAAATTTATGGGTCATTACAAATCCGTACTTAGGGTGAGTAGACTCCGGATTAGATCCGGCTGCTTGAGCATTCCTTACTAGATCAAGGAGCTGCTGGGCAGACATAAATACTCCATCTTGGGGAGTAGCACTAGATTGACCGGCGCTGGAACGGCCTGGTCTAACCATTTATCTTCCTTAAGAAGGAAGAAGGAAGAAGAAAAAGGTTATTGTAACAACCCACATATTTAACGATTTTATATTTAAATGTTTTATTTAAATATAGTGTCGTTAGTCGAATTTTTAGGTCAGAAATGTTACTTTTTGCAAATGGTCGAATTGGGACTCGAAACAACCTCCATTGAGTCCAAAATGGAGTTTGCGATCTTTTTGAGTATAAGCTTTGATATGTTTGGAGTAAGTCGAGTTTTGCTACTTTTTCTAATTGGGTTTTGGGTTTGGGTTCAGCCCATTTGCTAGTTTAATAACCTAACTCAGCCCTCTCCTCTCCATTCACTCATCTTCACTCCTCCAAACTCAACCTAAAACTGAAAATGGGGGAAAGGAAGAGGAATTAGAAATTCCTAGCCCTAGTTCTTCTTGCTAGCTCAAAATCTTGCTCCAAAATCAAAGAGTAGCCATTGGTAAGCCTCCTCTTCATCTTCTCTATCTCTTTCTCTCTTCAATCTCAGAAATTCCTAAACCTAAAATTAGGAAATATATGTTTTATTCTTAGATTGAAGTTTGTAGAGTTGAAGTGAAGAGTAATTGGTCTCCTTCTTGTGTTTGTGCTTCTTCTTCTTTAATTTGAGTTAAAAGGTGAGTTTTGAACTCACATCAACTTCTCTTGATATTATTGATGTAAGGTGAGATTTTTATCTCACATCCATGCTTATATCTATCTTTGATTGTTGAGTATGAATTCCTAACACTTGTTCATGTGCACTTGCTTTTGGATTGGATTGAATTGGTGAATATCCAAATAGTTAGTGTTTTGGGTTCAATTCTTTAAAGATCCTAACTTTTATGTTTGAACATGTTTTTGGTGGCGACTCGGAGAGCTAATGGGGCTGGGGTATCAATTGGCTAAGGCTCCTTAGGTCCATTGCTCGACCGGTTGCGTTTTGGAAGAGTTTGCACTCGGATGAAATAGGGCAGGAACTGCAGAAAATTGCAGCTCGGCCGAACAAACCTCCTGGGCCGGTCGACCGACCTGCTACCCCGAGCACTTCTCTGCCTCTGGATCAGGTCCGCCAACCGACTCAGGAAGTCCGGTCGACCGACCTGCTCCTATTTTTCTGTTTTGCCTATTTTTGCTCATTTTTGATTGGTTTTCCAAATTTTATCGATGCAAGTTGGTTCTTAGTGGTTGTCATTGCATCTTTGGCTTTGATAACTTATTTTTGACTTCATCCATGGGTTTTTATAAAATAATCTTTTAAATTACATTAAATGCTTCCTTCTCCAATTCGTAAATTCTATTTAAAACGCACACACAATTTCGCACTTCGAGCGGAGTGGAAAGGAGATTAAATGGTTAGGTAAAACACCGACCATGAATCCTTGCGTTTGTCTTTCCGATTAATCCCCGACTAATTCGATTGATTGTTTTGACCTTTTGGTCTGGTTTACCGATGAGATGAGGTAAACTTTGTACTGCTTTGAGTGTGAAATTAACTAACGGATAGTAAACCGTTTAGTGCGAACAAGTGGTTATGGGACACACGTTACCACTTTTCGGATTCCTCTTTGAGAGTTATGACATATTCTGCCAGTTAGTGGTGTCCAGTACTGGGCCTGCAGACCTTCACAACTACTGTTTGTTGCCTTTGGGATAATGTCTTTGGACTCTCCTTCAGGTTTGTTGCCTTCGGGTATGTTGCCTTCGGGTATGTTCCCTTAGGGTTTGTACCTTCGGGTTTGTTGCCCTATATTTCGCTTTCGGAGTTAGGTCTTTATGAGCCGCTCGAGTGATATTTGGGTTTGGAGTCTTCGGGCTCATGGACCCTTGTTTATACAGTACTGAGCTCGAGTAATCTTATGTTTCATTGATATTATATTCCTTTGGTATCGCCCTTCGGTGTTGGTCTTTTTGAGCCGCATGAGGTATAGCGATTGCCTTGTGGAACTTGTGTTACCTTCATTGGTATTTGTTATTTGCCTTTTGGCTTGCTTTGGGACATTTTTTATCCTCTGTTTATTTGATATGCTGATGATATGAGGCTTATCTTGTTTTGATTCATCTTTTGCTAGATAATTGTTGTATCTCTTTTAGAGGTATTTGTCTTGTTTTGATTCATCTTTTGCTAGATGATTGTTGTATATCTTTTAGAGGTATTTGTTATACTTTGTGACCTTGCAGGTTATTGTTGTTCAGTTTATCTAACTCATTTGTTTAGCTAGACTGACCCGTGTATTTTATACTTGGGTCAGACCGAGATGTTTCATGTTAGGTACATTAGGACTTAGCCTATTTTGCTTCCTCATGGACTATTCAGCTTGTTCCTTTTTGTTAAATCTTTTCGTGTAGTCCTTTTTGTTGTAACTCTGATATGTATTCTTTTGAATTCGTCTGTATATTGTGATTTGCTATACCACTTGACGTGTATCAGTTTGGAAACTCTGTTATGTATCGATATATGTGTATATGATGATCTACTGTTCTGTGATGTATATTACGTTTGAGTTGTTATATTCTGTTCTGATAGATCCTCCAACCACCTATGGTTTTGTTTTAAGTATCCATTGGGTATGTCGACCTGCTTGGTATGTCCATTATCGATGTATTCAATAGATAGTTAGAGCAAGGCCATAGATGGTCGCTCCTAACCAGCCTTATTCTCCGTGTTAGTTGACGGCATTACCCTGTAGTGTCCTTGGCTAGCGTGCCTATAGAGGTGGGGCGTCACAGCTTGGTATTAGAACCAGGTTCAGAACAAAATATGATAAACACAAAATAAAAGCACATATTCCGGTACATCAAAGTGTATAAGTGATACAAATCTTTGAACCACCGCGCCTCTATATTCCTTTTTGAGCCTTTGGTGTTAGATAGAATGTGGGAATACGTCTAGGAATGTATTTTATTCCATAGTATTCCACATCTGAATTAATGACATCTACCTAGTGAATAATCTTGTTCTTATCTAACTTTCAGCTTATGGCTGGAAGAGGCGGGGGACGACGTTCGGATGTTGGGCAATCCAGTAGCTCACATCCGGATGGCGTTTATATGTCTGCTGATCATTTTTTTGAATGGTTTAGGAGTACACAGCCTCCAGCTCCTACTCGAACATCTTCTCCATGCAAGTCCACCTTCGCACGATTGTGCAGTGATTTTTCTCATCTTGGAGGGAAGCCGTTTAAAGGCTCCGAGATTGTTCTTGAGGTCCAAGCTTGGATTCGCTTGTTCGAGCATGTTCTCTCTCGCATGGGTCTTTCTGATCATGATAGGGTTCTTGTAACTTCTAGCTTATTGCAAAAGAATGCCCTTGATTGGTACGAGCTTCTTTTAGCTGAATTTGATGAGTCTTCTCTTTCTTGGACTCAGTTTCAGGAATGATTCGAACTCAAGTTCGTTCCTGAATCTGAGAAAGCTTTGTTGGCCCGTCGCTTTCTTGAGTTGAAACAAGGGGAGTCTTCCGTTTCTGAGTATGTTGCATCGTTCGAGGCCTTATCTAAGTATGGTCTTGAATTCATTAGCACCTCGTATAGGAAGAATTTGAAGTTTGTATCTGGTCTTAAGAAATGTCTCAAGAAGTCTTTAATGCTCTAGCTTAAGCTTTCTTTTAAGGAGTTAGTTGATTCGGAACTTCATCTCGAAGCCTTCGAGAAGGAGTGTGATTGTGGGGATGATGTTGGGGTTCGCAAGAACGCCAACAAGAAGCAATTTCCATTCGATAAGCGGAAATTTTTCCCTTCCAAGAAGAAAAAGCCCGTTGAATCTAATTCTCAGTCTCAATCTGCTGGAACACCTTCCATTCGGAAGTGCTTCAATAATGGTTCTTCTGATCATATGATTCGAGCTTGTTCTAAGCCTCTCTTCTGCCGCTATTGCTAGAAGGAAGGCCATCGTAGTTCCACTTGTCCCATTGCTCTGAATAATTCTCCATCTGGCAAGTTAAATGTAACAGATGCTTCTGGAGGTTCTTCTCAGGGATAAGGTATGTCTCCATTTGTTTTGGAAGGTTCTATTTTATTTCTTGACTATTGTATTCGAGTTCTCTTCGATACGGGGGCTTCACATTCTTTCATATCGAAGAAGCACTTCGATGATTTGTCTTTGGATGTTTCTTGTATAGTTACTTCTTTGAGAATTGCAAATCCGAATTGGTGGATCCGCAATGCTCAATTTGTTTGTATTGATGTCGAGATTATTTTATGTGATTTTTCTTTCCGAGCTAGTTTGCATGTTATGCGTTACTTAGGCTTCGGAATTGGTATATATTTTTTGAAAGGATTGACTTTATTATTATGAAGCCATATCCTATGTCCCGAGTGGACTATTCATCTTCGATATTTTTAATCTGTTATGCATATTTCTATTTTTCTTTGTGATTTCGATTCCAACTTGATGGCATCATTTTATTCTTTAAGCCCACATGGTGAGGAAAGTGTTATTTCTCTCATTCATGTACTTTGAGAATTTTTCAGTATTTTTGAGTTTTTCTTAGGATTATTTCCTAAGCAATCTTTTGAGTGGTGTTAAGGTCTTTTTAGTTCGACCTTGCCATCGATTTTTTATTTGCTACGATTTGCTGCAGTTAGCATTCCATTTACCACATTCCGCACTCGTTATGATTCTTATGAATGACCTATTATATCATTTAGTTTGTCCAGCTTATTTCATCCATTTTATGAATCGAGTATTTTACGAATATCCCGATGACTCCATTCTTGTATTTACAGGTTTTGGATGAAAATAGAAATTCAAAATTTTGCAAATCTTTTTCATAAGATTTATTTATAAGTACAATTGGATTTTGATCTTAAACGAGTAAGGAATATTCTCAACACTTTTAAGAGATATTTTCATCATATAGAAGATGATTTTGTGATTGTATTTCCCGTTGAGTGCTTTAAGAATTCTGGTCGATGCACTTGATCAACGTTATCGATAGGAATTTCCTAAACGCTTTGATGAGACAGTCAGACACAATAAATTGACTTGTAAAGATGTAAATTTTTCTAGAAAGATTTTTACCTTAAGATAATTGTAATTGTGAAAGTTTTAGCTTTTTGGGAAAGAAGATTATTTGAAAGAATTCTTCTCCGATACTCTTATTCTTGTGTTTTCCGAAGGGAACCAAGACTTTATCTTTTGTACCAATGCTAATCGTATTGGTTTGGATGCCGTTCTCTTGCAAAAAAGAACGTGCTATTACGTGTGCTTCTAAATCATTATAGCTTAACGAGACTAGATATGCCACTCATGATCTAGTGCTCGCGGCTATTGTTTTTACTTTTAGAATTTGGCATCATCATTTTGGATGAGAAATTTGTTCTCCACCTCGATCATAAATCTTTGGAATGTTTATTTTCTCATAGGGAACTTAATGTTGGTTCGATTTCCTTGCATCTTATGATCTTGATATTTTATTTCCCGAAAAGGGTAATCGTGTTGTTGATACGCTTAGTCTCAAACATTCGGTTGTTGTTTCTATGATGCTTGCTAAATGGGATATTCTTGAGATTCTATCATTTTGTGAAATTCGTGATCAAGGTTCATCTTCTGATTCTCCTATTCTATTATTTAGTTTGGGAGCTCGACCCATTTTGTTGGATCGCATTGCCGATGCTCAGCAGCGTGATCCTGATTTGTTGCATCTTATTCAGAAATGTGAGTCTGGATCCTGTGATGAGGCGTTGCGGGATTTCAGCATTGATTCTCATGGGTGTCTTCGCAAGAAGAACCCTTTTTTTGTGCCTTCTGATTTTGCACTTAGGCATTACATTCTTGATGATTGTCACCGTTCTAAGTATACCATTCATCCTGGTAGTAGTAAGATGTATGCGGATATGCGTCGTCTTTATTATTGGGAAGGCATGAAGCGTGATGTGGCGAGTTATGTGAGTAATTGCATAATCTGTCAGCGTATTAAGGCCGAACATCAGAGTCCTTCGGGTCTTCTTCAGCCTCTAGAGATTCGATTGTGGAAATGGGATCAGATTTCTATGGATTTCATTGACGGCCTACCTCGTTCGAGATCGGGCCATTCTAGTATCTGGGTTATTGTTGATCGCCTCACTAAGTCTGCTCATTTTATTCCTATTAAGTCTAATAGGACTGCTTTGCATTTGGCTAAGTTGTATGTCAAGGAAATCGTGAGACTTCACGGTGTTCCTAGTTCTATTGTGAGTGATCGTGATCCTTTATTCACGAGTCTTTTTGGCAAAGTCTTCAGCAAGCTTTGGGAACAAAGCTTAATTTTAGCACAGCTTATCATCCGCAGTCTGACGGACAGACTGAACGGGTGAATCGTATCTTGGAAGATCTTCTTCGTATTTGTACTTTTGATTTTGGTGGTATTTGGGGGATCACCTACCTCTTATAGAGTTCTCCTACAATAATAGTTTTCAATCTAGTATCGGTATGGCTCCTTTTGAAGCTTTATATGGAAGGCCATGTCGATCACCTTTATGTTGGTTGGAATCTGAGGAGAAGCTTATTCTTGGTCTAGATTTTGTTCGTGATTCTTCCGAGAAGATTGATCTTATCCAGTTGAGAATGAAAGAGGCACAGAGCCGCCAGAAGTCCTACGCTGATAACCGTAGGAAGCCTCTCGAATTCTCGATTGGTGATCTTATCTTTGTTCGTGTTTCACCTTTGAAAGGGGTTATACGTTTCAGTATGACTGGGAAATTGGCTCCTCACTTTATAGGACCATTTTCTATTACTGAACGTATTGGCCATATGGCTTATAGGAGTTCACTTCCTGCTCATTTATCTGGCATTCATGACGTGTTTCACGTCTCTCAACTTCGGAAGTGTCTTCGGGAGTCGGATTCTGTTATTGATTCTCCTGATTTGCAAGAGCTTGAGGTCTCACTGGACATATCTGTTGTACAGCAGCCTATTCGCGTACTTGACACGGAGGTGCGACACCTTCGAAACAAGGACGTGCCGCTCGTTAAGGTTCAATGGTCCTCTAACCCCAATGACTGTACTTGGAAAACCAGAAAGTATATCGAGCGATCTTATCTGGGTTTTCTATCTTTGCTTGGCAATGGTTAGAATATCTTTCTATCTCAAGCTTATTTCCTTTCTTTTGATGTTGTATGTATGTAGTTGTTACAAATATCGTCTCTAGGAATTGCGGGGATGCAATTTTGTAAGGAGGGGAGATTTGTGACAACCCGCATATTTAACGATTTTATATTTAAATGTTTTATTTAAATATAGTGTCGTTAGTCGGATTTTTAGGTCCGAAATGTTAATTTTTTCAAATGGCCGAATTGGGACTCGAAACCACCTCCATTGAGTCCAAATTGGAGTTTGCGATCTTTATGAGTATAAGCTTTGATATGTTTGGAGTAAGTCGAGTTTTGCTACTTTTTCTAATTAGGTTTTGGGTTTGGGTTCAGCCCATTTGCTAGTTTAATAACCTAACTCAGCCCTCTCCTCTCCATTCACTCATCTTCATTCCTCCAAACTCAACCTAAAACTGAAAATGGGGGGAAGGAAAAGGAATTAGAAATTTCTAGCCCTAGTTCTTCTTGCTAGCTCAAAATCTTGCTCCAAAATCAAAGAGAAGCCATTAGTAAGCCTCCTCTTCATCTTCTCTATCTCTTTCTCTCTTCAATCTCAGAAATTTCTAAACCTAAACTTAGGAAATATGTGTTTTATTCTTAGATTGAAGCTTGTAGAGTTGAAGTGAAGAGTAATTGGTCTCCTTCTTGTGTTTGTGCTTCTTCTTCTTTGTTTTGAGTTAAAAGGTGAGTTTTGAACTCACGTCTACTTCTCCTGATATTATTGATGTAAGGTGAGAATTTTATCTCACATCTATGCTTATATCTATCATTGATTGTTGGGTATGGATTCCCAACACTTGTTCATGTGCACTTGCTTTTGGTTTGGATTGAATTGGTGAATATCCAAATAGTAGTGTTTTGGGTTCAATTCTTTAAAGACCGTAACTTTGATGTTTGAACATGTTTTTGGTGTCAAATCGGAGAGCTAATGGAGCTGGGGTATCAATTGGCTAAGGCTCCTTAGGTCCATTGCTCGACCGGTTGCGTTTTGGAAGAGTTTGCACTCGGATGAAATAGGGCAGGAACTATAGAAAATTGCAGTTCGGCCGACCGAACCCCCTGGGTCGGTCGACCGACCTGCTACCCCAGCACTTCTCTGCCTCTGGATCAGGTCAGCCAACCAACTCAGGAAGTCCGGTCGACCGACCTGCTCCTATTTTTCTGTTTTGCCTATTTTTGCTCATTTTGATTGGTTTTCCAAATTTTATCGATTCAAGTTTGTTCTTAGTGGTTGTCATTACATCTTTGGCTTTGATAACTTATTTTTGACTTCATCCACGGGTTTTTATAAAATAATCTTTTAAATTACATTAAAAGCTTCCTTCTCCAATTCGTAAATTCTATTTAAAACGCACACACAATTTCGCACTTCGAGCGGGGTGGAAAAGAGATTAAATGGTTAGATAAAACATGGACCATGAATCCATGCGTTTGTCTTTCCGATTAATCCCCGACCTATTCGATTGATTGTTTTGACCTTTTGGTCTGATTTACCGATGAGATGAGGTAAACTTTGTACTGCTTTGAGTGTGAAATTAACTAACGGATAGTAAACCATTTAGTGCGAACGAGTGGTTATGGGACTCACGTTACCACTTTCGGATTCCTCTTTGAGAGTTATGACACATTCTGCCAGTTAGTGGTGTCCAGTACAGGGCCTGCGGACCTTCACCACTACGGTTTGTTGCCTTTGGGATAATGTCTTCGGACTCTCCTTCAGGTTTGTTGCCTTCAGGTATGTTGCCTTCGGGTATGTTGCCTTCGGGTTTGTACCTTCGGGTTTGTGCCTTCGGCTTTGTTGCCCTATATGTCGCTTTCGGAGTTAGGTCTTTATGAGCCGCTCGGGTAATATTTGGGTTTGGAGTCTTCGGGCTCATGGATCCTTGTTTATGCAGTACTGAGCTCGAGCAATCTTATGTTTCATTGATATTATATTCCCTTGGTATCTCCCTTCGGTGTTGGTCTTTTTGAGCCGCATGAGGTATAGCGATTGCCTTGTGAAACTTGTGTTACCTTCATTGGTATTTGTTATTTGCCTTTTGGCTTGCTTTGGGATATTTTTATCCTCTGTTTATTTGAGATGCTGATGATATGAGGCTTGTCTTGTTTTGATTCATCTTTTGCTAGATGATTGTTGTATCTCTTTTAGAGGTATTTGTCTTGTTTTGATTCATCTTTTGCTAGATGATTGTTGTATCTCTTTTAGAGGTATTTGTCTTGTTTTGATTCATCTTTTGCTAGATGATTGTTGTATCTCTTTTAGAGGTATTTGTTATACTTTGTGACCTTGCAGGTTATTGTTGTTCAGTTTATCTAACTGATTTGTTTAGCTAGACTGACCCGTGTATTTTATACTCAGGTCAGACCGAGATGTTTCAGGTTCGGTACATTTGGACTTAGCCTATTTTGCTTCCGCATGGACTATTCAGCTTGTTCCTTTTTGTTAAAGCTTTTCGTGTAGTCCTTTTTGTTGTAACTCTGATATGTATTCTTTTGAATTCGTCCGTATATTGTGGTTTGCAATACCACTTGACGTGTATCAGTTTGGAAACTCTGTTATGTATCAATATACGTGTATATGATGATCTACTGTTCTGTGATGTATATTACATTTGAGTTGTTATATTCTGTTCTGATAGATCCTCCAACCACCTATGGTTTTGTTTTAAGTATTCATTGGGTATGTCGACCTTCTTGGTATGTCTATTGTCGATGTATTCAATAGATAGTTAGAGCAAGGCTATAGATGGTCGCTCCTAACCAGCCTTATTCTTCGTGTTAGTTGACGGCATTACCCTGTAGTGTCCTTGGCTAGCGTGGGTATAGAGGTGGGGCGTCACAGTTATGCACAAATTGAATATCAAACGTTAATGATTGTTAAAACGAGGAATCACAAAAGAAAATAGGATAGAATGGTTCGAAGACCCGAATAAAATCCTAAAGCACGACTCCTAAGATGGACTTAGGACGATGATCCTTGTTAAATTATTCTACATTGTTCCGAAGTTTGGCTCTGATACCAAGCTGTGGCACCCCACCACTATACCCACTCTAGCCAAAGACACTACGGGGTAATGCCGTCAACTAGCGCAGAAAATAAGGCTGTTGAGGAGCGACCATCCGCGTATTTGCTTTGATCGAGCACCGATATGTCAGATAGTACAACATGCATCTGGATTCAGGAGGAAATTCGACATACCAATAAAAACTCAAAGCTAGTACCCAGTGGCTGTATATATTCTTCGGAAACAAATATAGAAATAAACATAACACAAATCAGTCACAGACATTCATATCACAAAGGCGGAAATAGATATGAATATATAACACATAAAAGTGTTCATCAGAGTAGTGGTCAGACAAGATCCAAAAAATCACAAAAGAATAGCTACAAGTGCTAGACAAAAGAATATGGATACATCAATGAGTCTATATCTCAATGTATACAACAAAAAATAATAATCTAAGTAGTTAGCCAAAATTCAGGGTGATAATCCCAGATGTGAAGTCAAGCAGAAGCACCTGTAACATCTCGATCTGACCCGAGTATTATTTAATAAGAAAATAATAAACGGATCATTCTAACTATAAATATCAGGTGAAATGACATAGAATAAGAGATATGATATAAACATATAAAAACCATAAAACCATATTGTGATAAGCATGTAATTGAAAATCAACAAGAGATTAATCAATATCACAAGAATCTTCTCAAAGATAAAAAGGAATGTCATGCTTTATATTTTTATTCACAAAAAGTTAATGACACGCAAATTCACCAATGCACAAATATTGATAAAACTTATCAATGTAAATCACTAAAATTGGTGAAACACAAATTCTAGATATCATCAATAGAAATCCAGAAATCACAAAAAAGGGATAGGCGTATCACAAAATGGGAGCATGAAAACTCACCATCACGTGTATCACAAAATGGAACGCTATTCCATGGTTGCTAACCATTAATTTTGAGCCGAAGCTCCACAAAACGGCCCGAAGACCATGACTCGCTACCCCACCAAATTGAGCCGAAGCTCCACAGAAACGAGATTTAGTCTCCCTCGTAGACAAAGAGACATCGCACATTTGCTAGTCTAAATCACAAAAATGATCATCGACGATCATCAAGAAGTGTCAATTACAGTAAGCTAGCAAACATATAAGCTTAGCCTCATGTCCCATAGCCACTAGCTTAACTTAAATATTTACGAACAAATTGTAGATCTCCACTCGAAAATTGTCACAAGAGATTCAATCGAACAAGTCCAACAATTAACCGGCAAAGTAAACGCAAGCGTTTCATGCCACTTGTTTTACTAAGCCGTTTAATTAGATTTCTCGTACGAGTGAGATAAAGGTTTGTATATACTAGTTGATTGGAAAACGGTTTAAGAAACGAGCTTTGTAATAAAATAGTGTTGAAATAGTTTTAATGGAAGAGTTTTGATATTTACTGCTAGTATTGAAACCTTCATATTTTTAAAGTGACAAATCACAAAAATGATTGTAGAAACAAATAGTCACAAAAATTCACATTTGAAGACGTGAATAAAATCCAAAGAATTCGATTTCAAATCCATCAAAGTGAAAATACCCTTGCGACTTAACAGCCACTACTTACGACTTAACACAAGTCAACACAAGAAATCAGCGGCTCAACGCATGCGACTCCACGGCATACGACCTAAGAGATCAGCGACTTAAGAAATAGAATGCGACCTAATAGAGCAACTTAACATGGCGCGACCTATAGCATGGCACGACCTAAGTGGCGCGAGCAAGCCGAGCGACCTAAGTGGTGCGACCTAAGGTGCAAGCGGCTTAAGGTGTAGCACGCGGCCTAAAACAGGTGTGACCTAACACATGGCACGACCTAACTGCAAGCGACCAAAGGAATGGCGCGACCCAATGGTCGCGAGATATAGCAGGCTTGACTTAACAGGCCGTGCGACCTAACATAGCCGACATATAGCATGTGCGACCTAACAGGCAGAGCGACGAGCGACCTAAGTGGATGCGACCAAAGGGTGCGACTTATATGTAGGTGCGACCTAAGTTGGTGCGAGATAGCAAGGCGAGCGACCTAACATGGCGCAACCTATGGAATGGCGCAACCCAATGTTTGCGAGATATAGCAGGTGCGACCCAAGGTATGGCCCGACCCATAGCAAGGCGAGCGACCTAAGGGGTTACGACTTAAGGCAGGCCGACTCATTGCAAGGCGAGCGACCTATGGGGTTGCGACCAAAGGTAGGCCGACCAACTGCAAGGCGAGCGACCTAGGGTACAGGGGCAAGCCGAGCGACTTAAAGAGACCAATGGCGCGACCTAATTGGTGGAACAACCTAATGGCCGAGCGACTTAAGATGGAACGACCTAAGCATGGCGCGACCTAACTGCAGGCCGAGAGATATGTGTGCAGGCCGAACGACCTAAGCAACCGAAATGCAAAAACTCTCTCAATTTGCATGTGACGACCCGGAATTTTCGAGCATTTAAAATCGAAAATATTTAATTGATTTTAAATATTCAATAGAGTAATTTTAACTTGAATTATGAATATCACAATCTATTTGACAATTAAATTATTGAATTAAATTAGATACAATATGGTACCTGAGATTTTAAGGCTGTTAAAAATATAATTTGAAAGCTTATAAAATCTATATTGATAACACTGAAGATAATAGAAGTTGTAAAATTGAATTTAACAGTGGTTTGTTCAGTTTTGAAATTTTATATCGTTTAAATTGAATTTAAAATAACCGTCCGAGGCACAGTCTCGGAATTTGACGAAACCAGTTTCATTGGGTCCGTAATATTGAATTATTATCGGATTTCAAATTTCGTATTGATCGGAGTTTGTTTGTGAGTGTACGAGATAGAAACGCGGGAAAATTTAATTGATTATAAATTAATGGAATTTAATTTGATTTAATTAATTAAGCTTCCTCAATACGCCATCCTATCCATTCCTCAGCACGCTTTCTTCGCCTTCACGAACACACTTTACTTTATGCTGTTCTTTTCGAATACGAGACCCTTTCCCTTCTGCATTAAAATGCCTTTCGTTCAAAGCCCCAAATCTATCCTTCTCCTTCCTCTGTAAATCGAATTCGCGTTTATATATATATATATAAAAAAAATGGCAGACACGCTCGCGGCTTTCCCCCTCTTCTATTCGAAAACCCTCTGATTAAAAAGAAAAAAAAAAAGCAACGAGGCACGCGAATGCCTGGAATCAAGACCGAGAGAGGGGAAACGTATGGATTTGGGTCGCACGGCTTCGAAGCGATTTCAGGAAGGAATTTGTATCGAGTGGATTAGGGTTTCGCTCGTCATTTAGGGCTTGGGAAGGGGTTGCGACTGTTCGAGAACACGAGGTTTGCGGCATCGTGAAATCGTATAGTTCGATTGGAGGTCGCTGTGGTAGCACTCGTAGGTGGGACGAGGCCGTGGCGTAGGAGACTGCGACGAGATATGATGGTGGTTCGTTCGACGCTTTCGATTTGGGAGTCGCGATTCAACGACTGATCTGGGCAAGGTATTAATCATGTTTTTATTTATTTATTTAACTCTATAAAACAAATACTGTTTTAATTTAGTTTTAAAATCAGATTAGTGTTATACAACTTTACTATTTTAATTCAAGTTTAAAAAAATCAGATTCAATTTAATAATTGGATCTTACAGTAAGTTTTAAACTTCAGATTTTAAGTATATATATACATATAAAACCTACTTGATTGTTCTGTAACTTAAAAATTTATTCGTTTAGGAAATTTAGTTTATAACAAAATAATTAGTTATTTAAATAAGGTGTTATAGAGATTAATTTGATCAATAAACTTATTTAAGTATTTTAGTTGCTAACAATTTTTTTACATATATTTGAAAAAAAAAAAATATTTTATTATTGAAATTAGTAAGTAAATTGCTGTAATTAGGATATTTGTATACACTTATAAGTTTGAGGTTTTAGGATCAATTTACTGTTAAGATATGTAAACAGAGATATATGTATAGACAAGGCATTTTAAAAGAAAATTTATAGGACATTTCAAAATCAAAACTTTATATAACAGATGAAGTTTTCTTTTTACGGTAAAGTAGATTTCTATTAGTTATTTACAGAAAAGGGAATAAAAACATTTTAAAACAGCAAGTTATTTTATTTACTGATAGAAACAGTTAATATATATATACAGATCATTGTTATAGGTATATATGTAGTTTCAATAAAAGAAAAATGAATATACACATACCTATTTTAAATTTAAATCACTGGTTAAAAATATAATTTTGGGTTGATTAAACTGTTAAACGGTAATTGGTTGTTTGATTTATTCAAATATTAATAAAAGTAACATAATATTTATTCAAGGTTTGAACCTGAAAAGAAATAAGCCGGTCGGAAATGAATTGCATTCAAGGTTAAAGGTGAGTTAATCTCACTCAGTTAATCTGAATTTAAATGATTTCACTTAAATAATTGTTTGGAGGGTTGAAATTGATTGATGTGATGTGGTATGGAATATTCTGGAATCAATATATTATTGTGCTAACATCTGTGGATGCAGGAAAACAGGTTGGAGGGATCCAACTGGATCCCTCAACATTTATTTAACTTTATTTAATATTCTCTGTTGTGAATATTGATATTCTGTGATGAGTTGTATTGGAATATTGAATGTTATATTGATTGTATATATTTGAATAAATAAATTATCAAAATTATATAGATTGGATTTTGAAAAGAAAATAAAAGAAATGAATTTGTAAGTAAATAATTATAGAAAATCTGAATAAATTGGGAAAGAAATAAAGTGCCTTTTAAAATTTTAATAAATAAATCTTAAGTTTAGTAAGAGATATTTGAATAATCAGAAGATTTATGAATTTTAAATTTTAGTGTTATTGGTTTAAAGGAAAAAAACATTTATTTAAAATTTAAGATTCAATTTATTTGAAAGAATAAAGAAGAAATCGGGAAGAGTTGAAATTTGTATATTTCAGGTAAGAGATTTAAAATCAAACGGAAGATAATGACAATAAAAATAAATCCATAATTAATGAATTCTTGAAATAAACCGAGCAAGTAAAGAAATTTATTTCAAATCGAATGAATTGGAAATCAATTTGGGAAATTAATTTAAGGGCTTGAAGTTGGAATTTCTCTCTGAATGACCAAGTACACGTTTTTAAAAGTAAATTTGTAAAAATAAATTAAATGCTCTAAGGTTGTTTTTAAAGAAAGCAAGTTTTGTAAAATTTATTATTTCTAATATTTAATTTCTAAAGCAAGTATTTCCTTTTAATATTTTATAGAAATAATTATTTACAGAGTAGCTTAGTATTTGTTTTAAAAAGTTAAATCTGGTTTTATGTTTTATTAAGTAACCTTATTTTCAATTATTCCTATAGTATGTATTTTTAACAAATTTATTGAAGTAATTTAACTTAAATGTTTTAAAGTATATATTTCAAAGTAAAGTGTTTAGAATTATTTTAAAAATCTATTTTTCGTACTTGGTGATTTCAGAGGAGATAGAAATGTTTGGGAAGTTTATTCTGAAGGAAAGGTGGTTTTGAAACTGTTTTCAAAGGATTGGAAATAGAAATATACCTTGTGAAGATATTTTTGGAGATAAATAAATAATTTGGAAGATTATTTATTGGTTGATGGTTGTTTGTGAATATTAATTGATAGTTAAATCACCGACTATCAATATTGGACAAATGCGTTGATCGTTTCGAAGAGACCGGGATCGAGATTAATTTCTCGAAAACCACTTCGATCCGGTTTGTACGTTTCGTGCGAAAAACGTGTTCGGAGTCGAAGATGGAGCAGTGAAGTGCAAGGGCTAGTCGCTACTAATCCTGAGGATATTTCCAAAATGGATGTAGTAGGAGTAGTGCCTTCGGTTCCGTTCGAACCCGGGACGGACTTGTATGGATGAATGCTTGCGAAACATCGTCAGGTGGACGATGGGCATTCTAAGTGAAAACGTTCTAAAAAGGTAACGCTTAGCCTCAAGCCTCATCAAATGGGAATGACTGAAAATCAGGGGATATGCAGCAAGGTTAGGTGGGTCATACCCAAGCAGGACAAGATAATTCCCCTGTCTAGATGTCCCTTATATATTTCAGCTTAGTGGGTGGTTGGTCGCGCCAACCACGGGGTTTATCTTGTTCGGGACTGTTCAGTAAGGAATGGTTTCGGCCTTGTGTTGCAGGGGATGAAGGGAGTAATCCTCGGTACGGTGATCTAGGCCCCGTACTGTGACAGGTGGTACCCCAGTGCCTAGTCATTGTTGGAAATCCATTTTCCCTACGAGCCTTGTACGAGTTTTGTTTGTATTACCCACTTTTGTGGCTAGTAGCTGGAATTTAATAGATGTAACAATTTCGGCTATTTTATAAGTATTTGTATATAGACCCTATTATAATATCAGAGGATTTCTATAAAAATTGTTTTAGCTATCGTAAGGTAAAAACCCGACATGTTTATTTGTGGCGTGGTCTTACGAGATGCTTTTGTTTTCAAAGGATTTTTGAAACTTTAATAATCAATTGGGTGTGATTTTCTCACGCTGGTATTCCAGACTGACTCGGGTGTTATTTAATTGTAATGCTCGGGTCAGACCGAGTATTATAGGATACAGGAGATGATGCTGTGGAGCTCGGGAGACGAGCCGGATGGCGATACGTATAGTCGTACTTATTTATATATATATTCTGCTGTTTGAGTTGTGTATTCTGAGTTGTTATGTATTCATTGTATGATATTGATGTGAGCTGTGATTGATGTACTGTGATGATGTAATATTTGTAAACAGATATATTTGATTTTGAGTAAAGGTTATTTAATATCTATTATATTTTATCCCGCTGCGATGGTTAGATTCTGATGTTGATTTTGTTTTCTCTTCTTCCACCTCTTCTTCTCTAACCCAAATGGTTCGTATTTCTGTACAACTTGAGTTGATTGTTGTAAAATAGTGTTGACTCAAGGGGTATGGATTTGCGGGTCGTTACACTTGGTATCAGAGCTTAGGTTGGTGATAACCTTGGCTCTGGTGGGAAATTACTCATTTAAAATAGAGTCTGTAGTACTCTATAATGAGTTTGAGCGTATAAATAAATATGAGCGCGTATTTGTTAGTGAATATAAATTGTTTTAATATTGTGTTGATTGGTTTATTGAGTGGCATATGAACCTTCGTCGGCACAGTCTGGACAACTGCATCGAAAGGGTTTCTAAACACTTGAATAGAACAATTGACATGATATTGTTTTAAATATGGGTGAATGAAAAAAAATTTACCCAAAAACATATTTTGATATAAAGAAAGTTTTTGGTAAACTATATAGCTATTATATGGTTGCTTGGATGTTAGGAGTGATAATATTAAAATATTATCATTGTTAAGTGAAAATTTAACTAGAAATTGTAAATATAATCAAAGATTGAGAAGATAAATCCAATCATGAAATGAAATTTATAAATATGAATTATAAATGTAATTTATGAATTGAAATACAATCAAATAGAAATTTGTATAAGCCTAAATTATACAAATGAATCATAGTTAAAATGTATTTAAGCAGGATTGGGGAATTCAAAATTTCAGAGATTTGGGGAATGTTATAGAAGTGTTTTGAAGATAAATGATAACATTATTGTTTTGGAAGTATTTCTGAAAGGAAATTTATTTTAAAATGGATTTTTGAAAGTGATATAGCATTAAATTCACTTCAGTCACTGGAAAATAACTTCGGTGATGACTGCAGCATCATCGATGTTTATTTTCGAGTTTCTAAGTGATGAATTGCTACCAAATTGATTTATTCAGAAAAGCTAGTTGTTTTTGAAAACCTTAAAGGGGAATTTGGGGAAAATAAAAGTCAGGATTGGTTTAAAATTTTTGAGAGATGAGATTTGAGATGTTGGGGATCTCAAAATGATTTGAAACAAAAAGTCAGGTGTTTGAAAAATACTGATGATATAGGTTGCAAACTTATAAATTGAAATGATTTTTATATCGGGAAGGGAATATAAGATTTAAATGTTGGAATTTAAATCTAAAATGAAAAGTTAAAAATTGAAATTAACTTGGATTGTGAAATAAAAATTTAACCGGATGGAAATAGAGTGAATAAGTTGAAAATAATATCCAGTTGTATTCGAATCGAGTTGGAATTGAATTGAGTTAAATAAAACCGAGTTAAAATAAAATTGAATTGGAATTAGAATTCAATTAAATTATTGAATGGAAGGAGATTCTTACTTGAACGAATGGGAAATAAATTGAATAAGGATTCGAATTGAAATAAATAAATTAGAATAACTTGTAAGAGAATTAAAAATCCATAGAAATAAAATGTGCTTGGGTTATAAATAAATAGAAGGCTTGAGTTAAAGAATAAATAAAAAAAAGAATATATTCAAGCTTATGATGAATGGAATTGTATAAAATAATAAGTTATGACTTATTAAATTGAAAATGGAATACAATGCCCAAAATCAATATTTTGATAAATTGAAAAATGAAATGAGGATCCAAACTTGAAGTATAAAATAAATACTGAACTTAATAAAATTAAATGGAGTGATATTTGGAATAAAAATTCAAGTGTTGGATTTTGAATAAGGGGAGAACAAATTGGATAAGAAATTAGTTAATGAAATTGAATTGTAAGTTTATGATGAAGTTTGGAAATAAACTCAAGTTATAAATTAAAATTGAATTCAAATTGTTGATGAAGTGAAAGTAATTGAAAATGAGGTTGAATTGTGAGTTAGTAAATTGGATGGTAAATTAAAAGTGAATAATAGAATCAAAGCTTAAGATATTAATTAAAATTTAACTTAAATTGTTAACAAATTAAAAATGATTGGGAATGTATAAAAAAATAAAAAAAAATATAATAAAAAAATAAAAATAAATAAAAATAAAAATGGAACTGGATTTAAAATAGTAATGGTATGAATTGCAAATAAAGTCCAACTAAGTGGAAATAAATTGGGAATAGTCAGGTAATAAATTGAATGAGCTGAATCTAGAAAGCTAAAATGTATAATAATTGATTAAATAAATTTGTAGATGGAAATGGGATTGGATTAAAATAGAATCAAGATAAATTGAAAGGAAAACTTTGTTTGCAAAATGAAAATGAGCTTAAGTATAAAATTTGAATAAATTGAAGTAAATTAACTTAAGCTAAATGGATGGAGGAGAGTTGAAATGAATTCAACTTAAACTAAGATTATTATTATTGGATTGGACTTAAATCAAGTGAAGATAGATAATATTTAAAGAAATGAAAATTCATAATGGAATTGGTTTTGAACTCGAGTTAAATAAAATAAATTGAATTATAAGAGGAATGGTTGAATTGTAAATAAATGCAAGTAAGTAGAAATGATTTGAAGTGGCATTGTTATTAATATAATACAATTCAGAAATAAATTATTGGATGTGAATAAGAATTGATATTGGATTCAATAAATGTAACAACTAAATTTTAAAAATTGGATTGGAGTGAATTGGAATCCATTCAAATTGATTTTAAAACTCAAGTAATCATTTACTCACTTGGGTATTGGCAAAACTGCATAAAATAAATCGTCGTTTGACGCAAGTAAAGGGAATTAAGATTCTAATAGTTGATAGAAGTTAAATAAATTGATTTTGAGACCAACTGGATTAAATATGAGTTTGTTTTGCTAAAATGAATTTAACGAAAGAAATTTAGTGGTAAACCATTTGAATTGAATGAAGTAGTATATAAATAGGTTGTGAATAATTTGAATTAATGTTGGAACCCTATAAATTGCTTATAAGTATTGTTTATCTTGCATTGCTTATTAAAACTCGTATGTTGCTAGTTAAATATGTGAAATATTGTTAAGTTACATGATTTTGGCACTTACATGATTAAATTGAGTAAGTACAGGTACTTGGAAGCCGTGTGGCTGAATTTGGTTATGCTATTTGCTAAAAATAATAAGCCGCTTGCTTAAAATGCTAAATAAGGTACGCCTACACAATTAAAATAGGAAATATGAACTGTTTTTGGTTTTTCCGACCGTGTGGGTCGATGTATATATATTTATCTCTTTTGTCAAATTGCAAAAGCTTCTCCGTACAAGGGAGACTCTGCCAAAAATTTTCAGAAATTTTAGGAGTTAGAAAATTTTTGAAAATTTTGGAAAATTTTGTTAAGGACAAACAAATTCAAATTGGAAACTACAATAAGTTAGTAAATAAAACTAATTGGAATAATGACATGAATTAGTTATGAATGAAAAATAAAATTTAAAGTTTAGAATTGAAGATAAATTGAATTCATATGGAAATGGAAGAATCGAGTTGAATAAAAAATTGATATAAACTAAAGTCGGAGTGAAATATAAGAAACACATAAAATACTTATACTAACTTAAGTATAAAATGGTGCATTCTTAGTTGGAAATTGGATATTGCAAATATATTCCAAGTTAACATTTGGATGAATAGATGTTGATATTTTGTGAGGAAGTCGATAAAATGTTTCTGGAACGTTGTGTTTGGATATTAGTGCTAAGCAGGATATGCAGGTATTAGAAAAGGGAAAAGGAAATTGGATTTGACTTCAAGAGATAAATTTGAATTGCCTGACCAAGGTATGTATTTAAATTTGGTATGAAATTTGATTGGGATTTGGATTTGGATTGAGCCGCTTGGCCATTTTGTTTTCTTTTTGGATTTGGGAGGCCGTAGAGCCATTTTGTAGTTGTACCGAGTCAGCCGCGCAAAGGAAACGCTGGCGAAATTTTTCGGGAATTTAGAAAGTTAGAAAAATTTTGAGAAAATTTTGATAAGTCAAAATTGGTTTTATGATTAAAACTTGAATGGTTGGGCAAATAAGGATTATATGCAAACTAAGGAAAGGTTTGGAAAGTTAATAAGAATGATAATGAGTCTGTTATAAATAGGTAATTGGTAAGATGTTGTATTGTCAGAAACTGTTTGGTTTTGGGAAAAATAGTAACGGGTATTGAATCATTCTTCCTAACTAGTAATTTCGGGGACGAAATTCTTTTAATGGGGGAGGAATGTGACGACCCGGAATTTTCGAGCATTTAAAATCGAAAATATTTAATTGATTTTAAATATTCAATAGAGTAATTTTAACTTGAATTACGAATATCACAATCTATTTGACAATTAAATTATTGAATTAAATTAGATACAATATGGTACCTGAGATTTTAAGGCTGTTAAAAATATAAGTTGAAAGCTTATAAAATCTATATTGATAACACTGAAGATAATAGAAGTTGTAAAATTGAATTTAACAGTGGTTTGTTCAGTTTTGAAATTTTATATCGTTTAAATTGAATTTAAAATAACCGTCCGAGGCACAGTCTCGGAATTTGACGAAACCAGTTTCATTGGGTCCGTAATATTGAATTATTATCGGATTTCAAATTTCGTATTGATCGGAGTTTGTTTGTGAGTGTACGAGATAGAAACGCGGGAAAATTTAATTGATTATAAATTAATGGAATTTAATTTGATTTAATTAATTAAGCTTCCTCAATACGCCATCCTATCCATTCCTCAGCACGCTTTCTTTGCCTTCACGAACACACTTTACTTTATGCTGTTCTTTTCGAATACGAGACCCTTTCCCTTCTGCATTCAAATGCCTTTCGTTCAAAGCCCCAAATCTATCCTTCTCCTTCCTCTGTAAATCGAATTCGCGTTTTTATATATATATAAAAAAAAAATGGCAGACACGCTCGCGGCTTTCCCCCTCTTCTATTCGAAAACCCTCTGATTAAAAAGAAAAAAAAAGCAACGAGGCACGCGAATGCCTGGAATCAAGACCGAGAGAGGGGAAACGTATGGATTTGGGTCGCACGGCTTCGAAGCGATTTCAGGAAGGAATTTGTATCGAGTGGATTAGGGTTTCGCTCGTCATTTAGGGCTTGGGAAGGGGTTGCGACTGTTCGAGAACACGAGGTTTGCGGCATCGTGAAATCGTATAGTTCGATTGGAGGTCGCTGTGGTAGCACTCGTAGGTGGGACGAGGCCGTGGCGTAGGAGACTGCGACGAGATATAATGGTGGTTCGTTCGACGCTTTCGATTTGGGAGTCGCGATTCAACGACTGATCTGGGCATGGTATTAATCATGTTTTTATTTATTTATTTAACTCTATAAAACAAATACTGTTTTAATTTAGTTTTAAAATCAGATTAGTGTTATACAACTTTACTATTTTAATTCAAGTTTAAAAAAATCAGATTCAATTTAATAATTGGATCTTACAGTAAGTTT
Source organism: Allium cepa (assembly GCA_030765085.1). Taxonomy (NCBI): domain Eukaryota; kingdom Viridiplantae; phylum Streptophyta; class Magnoliopsida; order Asparagales; family Amaryllidaceae; genus Allium; species Allium cepa. The sequence continues at coordinate 576,163,663 of CM060943.1, read as the reverse complement.
TAAACTTCAGATTTTAAGTATATATATACATATAAAACCAACTTGATTGTTCTGTAACTTAAAAATTTATTCGTTTAGGAAATTTAGTTTATAACAAAATAATTAGTTATTTAAATAAGGTGTTATAGAGATTAATTTGATCAATAAACTTATTTAAGTATTTTAGTTGCTAACAATTTTTTTACATATATTTGAAAAAAAAAATTATTTTATTATTGAAATTAGTAAGTAAATTGCTGTAATTAGGATATTTGTATACACTTATAAGTTTGAGGTTTTAGGATCAATTTACTGTTAAGATATGTAAACAGAGATATATGTATAGACAAGGCATTTTAAAAGAAAATTTATAGGACATTTCAAAATCAAAACTTTATATAACAGATGAAGTTTTCTTTTTACGGTAAAGTAGATTTCTATTAGTTATTTACAGAAAAGGGAATAAAAACATTTTAAAACAGCAAGTTATTTTATTTACTGATAGAAACAGTTAATATATATATACAGATCATTGTTATAGGTATATATGTAGTTTCAATAAAAGAAAAATGAATATACACATACCTATTTTAAATTTAAATCACTGGTTAAAAATATAATTTTGGGTTGATTAAACTGTTAAACGGTAATTGGTTGTTTGATTTATTCAAATATTAATAAAAGTAACATAATATTTATTCAAGGTTTGAGCCTGAAAAGAAATAAGCCGGTCGGAAATGAATTGCATTCAAGGTTAAAGGTGAGTTAATCTCACTCAGTTAATTTGAATTTAAATGATTTCACTTAAATAATTGTTTGGAGGGTTGAAATTGATTGATGTGATGTGGTATGGAATATTCTGGAATCAATATATTATTGTGCTAACATCTGTGGATGCAGGAAAACAGGTTGGAGGGATCCAACTGGATCCCTCAACATTTATTTAACTTTATTTAATATTCTCTGTTGTGAATATTGATATTCTGTGATGAGTTGTATTGGAATATTGAATGTTATATTGATTGTATATATTTGAATAAATAAATTATCAAAATTATATAGATTGGATTTTGAAAAGAAAATAAAAGAAATGAATTTGTAAGTAAATAATTATAGAAAATCTGAATAAATTGGGAAAGAAATAAAGTGCCTTTTAAAATTTTAATAAATAAATCTTAAGTTTAGTAAGAGATATTTGAATAATCAGAAGATTTATGAATTTTAAATTTTAGTGTTATTGGTTTAAAGGAATAAAACATTTATTTAAAATTTAAGATTCAATTTATTTGAAAGAATAAAGAAGAAATCGGGAAGAGTTGAAATTTGTATATTTCAGGTAAGAGATTTAAAATCAAACGGAAGATAATGACAATAAAAATAAATCCATAATTAATGAATTCTTGAAATAAACCGAGCAAGTAAAGAAATTTATTTCAAATCGAATGAATTGGAAATCAATTTGGGAAATTGATTTAAGGGCTTGAAGTTGGAATTTCTCTCTGAATGACCAAGTACACGTTTTTAAAAGTAAATTTGTAAAAATAAATTAAATGCTCTAAGGTTGTTTTTAAAGAAAGCAAGTTTTGTAAAATTTATTATTTCTAATATTTAATTTCTAAAGCAAGTATTTCCTTTTAATATTTTATAGAAATAATTATTTACAGAGTAGCTTAGTATTTGTTTTAAAAAGTTAAATCTGGTTTTATGTTTTATTAAGTAACCTTATTTTCAATTATTCCTATAGTATGTATTTTTAACAAATTTATTGAAGTAATTTAACTTAAATGTTTTAAAGTATATATTTCAAAGTAAAGTGTTTAGAATTATTTTAAAAATCTATTTTTCGTACTTGGTGATTTCAGAGGAGATAGAAATGTTTGGGAAGTTTATTCTGAAGGAAAGGTGGTTTTGAAACTGTTTTCAAAGGATTGGAAATAGAAATATACCTTGTGAAGATATTTTTGGAGATAAATAAATAATTTGGAAGATTATTTATTGGTTGATGGTTGTTTGTGAATATTAATTGATAGTTAAATCACCGACTATCAATATTGGACAAATGCGTTGATCGTTTCGAAGAGACCGGGATCGAGATTAGTTTCTCGAAAACCACTTCGATCCGGTTTGTACGTTTAGTGCGAAAAACGTGTTCGGAGTCGAAGATGGAGCAGTGAAGTGCAAGGGCTAGTCGCTACTAATCCTGAGGATATTTCCAAAATGGATGTAGTAGGAGTAGTGCCTTCGGTTCCGTTCGAACCCGGGACGGACTTGTATGGATGAATGCTTGCGAAACATCGTCAGGTGGACGATGGGCATTCTATGTGAAAACGTTCTAAAAAGGTAACGCTTAGCCTCAAGCCTCATCAAATGGGAATGACTGAAAATCAGGGGATATGCAGCAAGGTTAGGTGGGTCATACCCAAGCAGGACAAGATAATTCCCCTGTCTAGATGTCCCTTATATATTTCAGCTTAGTGGGTGGTTGGTCGCGCCAACCACAGGGTTTATCTTGTTCGGGACTGTTCAGTAAGGAATGGTTCCGGCCTTGTGTTGCAGGGGATGAAGGGAGTAATCCTCGGTACGGTGATCTAGGCCCCGTACTGTGACAGGTGGTACCCCAGTGCCTAGTCATTGTTGGAAATCCATTTTCCCTACGAGCCTTGTACGAGTTTTGTTTGTATTACCCACTTTTGTGGCTAGTAGCTGGAATTTAATAGATGTAACAATTTCGGCTATTTTATAAGTATTTGTATATAGACCCTATTATAATATCAGAGGATTTCTATAAAAATTGTTTTAGCTATCGTAAGGTAAAAACCCGACATGTTTATTTGTGGCGTGGTCTTACGAGATGCTTTTGTTTTCAAAGGATTTTTGAAACTTTAATAATCAATTGGGTGTGATTTTCTCACGCTGGTATTCCAGACTGACTCGGGTGTTATTTAATTGTAATGCTCGGGTCAGACCGAGTATTATAGGATACAGGAGATGATGCTGTGGAGCTCGGGAGACGAGCCGGATGGCGATACGTATAGTCGTACTTATTTATATATATATTCTGCTGTTTGAGTTGTGTATTCTGAGTTGTTATGTATTCATTGTATGATATTGATGTGAGCTGTGATTGATGTACTCTGATGATGTAATATTTGTAAACAGATATATTTGATTTTGAGTAAAGGTTATTTAATATCTATTATATTTTATCCCGCTGCGATGGTTAGATTCTGATGTTGATTTTGTTTTCTCTTCTTCTACCTCTTCTTCTCTAACCCAAATGGTTCGTATTTCTGTACAACTTGAGTTGATTGTTGTAAAATAGTGTTGACTCAAGGGGTATGGATTTGCGGGTCGTTACATTGCAACCGATCAGCACGGACGCTAGGGAATTACATCCATCGGCTACCCAGTCCTATTGGCTCCTCGATGAATCACCAAAAATGTGTTCAATCATCAAAGTTAGGATTTTTAAATACTTGAACTCAAAATACTAAAGATTGGGATTTTCACCAATTTAATCCAAACCAAGAGCAAATGCATATGAAAAAGTGTTAGGAATTCATACCCAACAATCAAAATAGTTATAGACAAAGATGTGAGGTAAAAATCTCACCTTTTCACAAAATCAATGGAGGAGAAGCTTGAAAGCAAAGGAAGAATCAACCACACTTCTATCTCAACACAAGAAGCGTGAATCAATGGCTTCTCTTTGGATTTGGAGCTAGATGTTGGATTTGCAAATGAACTAGGGCTTGGAGTTTTAATTTCTCATTTCTCTCTCTATTTTTGATGAAGCTTGAGTGTTAGGAAATGAAAGTAAAGTAATGAAGGGAAGAGGGGGTTGAGATAGAGTTAATAGTTTAGGCTAATGGGCTAAACAAAACACAAAGCCCAAAGTGAAAAAGTGGCAAAATTCCACTAACTCCAAACATACCAAAGTTTATACTAAAAATATCGCAAACGGCGTTTTGTACCCAATGGAAGTGGTCCGAAGTCCTAATTCAACCGTATGCAAAAAGTAACTTTTCGGACTAAAATCCGACTAACGATAAAATATTTAAATAAAATATTTAAATACTCAATCGTAAAATATGCGGGTTGTTACACTAACAAAAGAAATCGTGCGTAAATCGGATATCGTAAGTGAAAGATAAAGCGATAATTGTGATTGAATTTCAATTATGAAATAGATAAATAAAAAGACACATATGCCTTTCCCCTTAGCCACGTCAGCCACGTAGCCAACCCATTTCACGCGCACAGTATTCCCTTCAACAAAACATCGCGACCCAGGGTTTCAGCCGCCAATGCTCTCGACCTCGTTACCTCACGCGCGCGCGCTCAAGGCCTTGCCGCCGCCGCCGAAGTACGCCGCAACCCCCTTCAGGCGATCGACCACCTCTGGTCGCGAAAACGCGACAACAGCCACAAAAAAATACGGACACAAATCGGAAAATTCCCGACAATCTAACCGTCATCTCGCCAAAGTAAGCACACCGATGGACAACGCTCAGGAATCTCTACAAAACCCAAAAAGGAATTTTCGATCCGACAACGATCATCGACGCGCGATGAACGGACGAGAAGAAACCATCGATTTCTGAACAAACGATGACTCGAATTTGAAAACGAACAGCAGATCCGAGATGCGTACATCAAGAGCTTCGAAATATATTTTTTCTGGATTTTTCTGAGGAGTTTGGATTTTTGACTTTGATTTTGAAATGGAATTGGATCTGAAATTTTTTTTGTCCGCCATTGAGGAGGAGAGATAGCTGGATTGCGTATGGACAAATGAGAATGAGGGGAATTAGGGTTTATAACTGAGTTTATATAGGTAGGTCAGAAATTAGAATGGATGGATAAGGTTGGATATACGCGTTAACGACAAAGTGGCCCAAAAAGCCCGCTTCGACTCCGGAACGAAATTGGGTCAACCCGTATATCAAAATAGATATTTTATAATAATTTAAACGTAATGGAAAAGGTTTCGGGTTGAAATTGCATCGTATGAAGAAGTTATGCTAAAAACAATATTTTCAAATCGATTTCAAATTGATTTCAATTTATCGATTTCATGGTGTTTCGAGTCCGTATGATCAAACGACAAGTCCGATCGCTACGAAACTTGAAATCCTACAATAATTCATCGTTACGGATCCGATGAAACTAGTTTCGTCGAAATCCGAGTCAGTGGCCAAAATGGCTATTTTTACATTAATAAAACAAATTAATAATCAATTAATTAAATCCAATTTTTAAATTTCAATTTTATAATTGACAATTTTACCACTTTTATATTTCTTAACCATTTTCAAAAATTTGAACAAGTTTAGATGTAAATTAAAAGTTGATAAATCTATTAATTGCAGCGTTAATTTCTCCACTTCATTATATTTAGAAATTATAAATTTAATTCTCAAAAACCCATTTATTAAAAAAAAATTAACTTCTTATTCACATCTTTTACCAAAATAAGGATGCCACTAACATTGATTCATGATTTACTACATTATTATCCTCAAATTTCATTTTAATTTCAATAACGTAATATTTAAACGTTTAATTCCATTTTATTTTGCAATAAATACAATTATTGAATTTTATACTTCAATTAAATTAATAAATCTTGCTTTCTATACTTTAAATCAACCAATAGTTGTATTATAAATAGAGTTGACATTATTTCCAATTTCATCTAAATTCCCGTTTACCGTAGTATCTAATTTCAACTTCTAACAGTAAACCCATTTATTATAAATGAATTCAATTAATTAGTCCAAAATAAATTGATTGATTTTATATTTTGATTTAGTAAACCAATTTGTTATAACAGACGTTACCATTAACTTTACAATACACTTGGGTTTATTATTTCCAACCAAATATCATAGTTGCTACATAATATCAATTTATAACTCTAAATGTTTATTATACATTTATACATAATATCAATTTACAATACACTAAGGTTTATTATAACATTTATAACTCTTAATGTTATTCTTCGTTTTCTTACATAATAAGCTTTCATTACTTACAATTTATGTTGTCATTTATTCTCATCCTATTAATTAACATTCTCCGATTACCAAATAAATCAACATCAAATTACACTAATTAAGTAAATTAACTACAATTGATTTCAAACTAAATTTTATGAACTAATTAAATAGGTAACTTATAACCATTGTTACCCTTAACTTTTAATTACATTTAAAAGTTCACTAATTACAACAAATGTTCCAATCAGCTATATAATTCTAATTTTATATTTTATTTGTGTTAACTATTTTATTTCTATTATGCTGAAATTTAGTCACTTATACACATTTAATATCCCAATTCATTTATTTATCTTGGTTTCAATTTTTTTTATTAAATCGATTGCCATCTTATGCATATAATTAACATTTCTATTGATTTTACATTCAAAATTTTCAATTATTATCTTAACTTACATAAGGTAATGTTTAATTACATTTAATTGCTATTGATTAAATACATTGGTAACGAACAATAGTTGTCACCATTATACATTTTATAACATTTGTAAATTTATTCTTTACAACCAATTATTACAACAACTCTCATTAAAATACATTTATTCCATTTCCGTCCATTACACATTATTTTATTTCCTTTTACATCCCACTATAACCACTGCATACATCATATTATAATTCCTTACACAATACTGATCTTATTCAATTACCATTAACTATCTATTTTATATAATAATTAAATGTTTACATTTGTTACTGTAACAACCAGGTATTTTTTACCATTCGCATCCATTATAAGTGTATAGGTAGACCCTTATGCCGGAATTGGATTGCTCAAAATACCGTGTTGTAAATAAAAATTTGGCAAATCTCAGAATATACAGTAAATAAAAATCACAGATCACAGACACAGAGTATATAAAAATGCAGCGGAAGAAAAAGAGATAGTAGTTCATGAAGCTACTATATAAAATATAAGATACATCAGAGTTAAATAAGATACAACAGAAGAGTAACAGGATACATCAGGTACAAATCAGATACATCACTGAACCACTGGATACTGAAACAAAATAGATGGATGGATCTTCAAGGAAAGCTCCAACGCCGAAAGTGAATCTTGAATGCTAACTCAATCAATCTGACCCGAGCGTAAAGCAAAACACAAAACCCTCGAGTCAGGACATAAATACTTATAAGCTGTAAATCAACTCAAGTGAACAGTAACAAAATGCATCAGTAACTTAAAGAATGCTTGGGACCGCCCATCCTCTAAGGATCCGTTAAACTATTTACTATGTAGTAATATACGCTATATACGGTAATGTCTAATCAGTAAAGTATAATTATATAGAAAATAGCGTTAAGGGGATGGTGAACCTTAACGCAGTCGGATCTTTAAAACCAAAATCGTAGTGGGCTCGATATAAGGAGATGACACGGCACGCGAGGCAATGCCAGGGTGGATACACCGTTTGCACTCCGGACCGGTGGTGACGGCAAGCCAGCAGCTTCCGCCCACCTCGAACAATACCCCCGAATCAAAGTGGCGCCACCGAATCGAATCACAACAGTAATAGAATGGTTTCCGATGGAGCATGCTCGATGAAAGGGTGCGACCCTTTGTGTAGCCCGGTATAGCTCCTGTTTTAGTCATATATGCCAACTCACGGGAGTTGGGTCCACGTAATATACCTCGAGAACGTCGCCACAATCCTACTTCATTCTGGAATCTCCACCGCGTACACAGTTGTTAAAGTGGTTTTCGGTATTGGCCGGCTATAAGACAATATCCGATCCCGGTCTCTTTAACAACCAATCGTTATTATAACCCGTAGTTATGACTTTTTAAAACAATATTTATACTTCAAAATAAAATATTATTTCAACCCAAATCTTTATCAAAATAAAGATTAAATCATTCCAAAATATCATATCTTTCGGATCTTCTTTTCAAATCATTTTAATATCAAAATATCATATCTTTCAAAACTCCATTTTCAAACCATCTTAATATATCAAAATATCATATGTTTTCAAAACCACATTTCAATCATTTAATATATTAAAATATCATATCTGTTTGAAACCACATTCATTTCAAATCATTATTCATTTTATTCAATTTAAAATATCATTTCAATCCATATTTCAAAATAGTATATATTCCAAAAATCATTTTTAATCATTAAAATGAAGTTATTATGTTTAATAATTAAATTATTAATTTTCCAAAATTTTCGACTTCCAAAGTTCATTTATTCACTTAAGTTTATCAAAGCAGTGAAAATTCACTTTTCGTGGCATTTAGAAAACGCTACGGAAAAATACATTCAAAACAGCTCAATTTAACAAAAGACAACATTTTAAAATGTTGTAATAGGGTTTACTTAAATTTCGAATAAACTTAGTTAAATTCAACAATTTATAGCACTTACAAAAATTGCTATAATAGCTTTTAATTCAATTTAGCTTTTTAGTTCATTATCGTCAACTACAGCATTTTCAAATGTTGTAATATCATTTACATTGTAATTAATAGCATTTCAAAAATACAGTCAATTAACTTCAAATATTCAATATAATTTCTCAACCAATTATATTTTTATTTAAAACATTTTTAACTTGTAAAATCATACATTTTCACATTTATAACATCATTTAATTTTTCCTCAAGTTCATGATTTTATAAAGTTAAATTTCCATTCAAAAATCAAGATTTAATAATAATTCACTTATTAAATTGCAATGTTCAATTTTAAATCCATTACATTAAATTTCAAATTAACACTTAAGTTCAAATTCTCAAATATAACTTAATTTATTTTTATTTACTTAACTAAAAGTTCACTTTTAAGTCAATTTCATAAATTTTCAATTTTAGTTATATTCAAATTTTCAACTTAAAATATTCATTCATTTCACATTTCAACTTTGTTAAAAAATCATTAATATGATATAAAATCACTTTTAATTCATTTAAATTCAGATTATCATAAATTTATCATAATTTCATATTCAATTTAATTTCCAGTTATAATTAAATCAAGTTTTCCAAAATAACTTACGTTCAAAATTTTCATTAATTCATTTCACTTAGAATTGTTCAGAAAATCAATAATATTTTACAAAAATCATTTTTTATTAAATCTCAAATCAAAATATTATATTAATTAAATTTCTAAAATATTTTAAAAATTTTAGAAAAACATATTTTAACAACGGGCCTGTATAAAATTTTCTACGCTAGGTAAAGTGATACGGGTAATATATCATTTCAACCTGTAATTTACAAAGAAAAATCCGGGTTTTATCATTTCAAACCCGCAATCCCAAGTCAAAATGAAAATTTTAAAACCATTCAGACCTATCATTTCAGCCCATAACATTTTTTTTTCTAACAGGGAACTTGCAGTGTGATCATATGCAGAAATAATATAAACAAGGTCAATATCACAATATACAGTCATATATCAGATGTCAGGTGAAAATTAACAGTTTTAACATGGTAATAATATGGTAATAATATGGCATAGCATATCATATGATCATCATTAACTTGCATAAACATTTTTTTATTACTAAACACTTGTCATCAATTCACTTTTCATAAGTATAAATGTCAGAGTGAGAAAGACTCACTTTTTCAAGTTGAAGAACAAAACAACAAACACAAGAGCGGTTCCAAAAGTATGACAAGCACAATATAGCACGACTTTTGATTTGAATGAACGGAGAGCCTTGATATTTGTCTTGTAAACAATAACCAAAACAAGACAATACACACATAAATATTCAACGCAAAACAATGTTGAAACAATGAAAATACGAAGCAACAAAGGAATATGTTACTTGACCTTGCTTCAACCATTCAAATGCTTGGCCTAGGAGGTTCTTGGGTTCAGCCATGATGATGATATAGCTCAGGTTTGGCACTATAACTCACGGCTAGAAGGAGTATGGAGTGGTAGGGTTATAACATGAAGCATACAATTGATCAAGGCAACATATATGAAGTTTTTGAGCACAACAAGGCTCGGCCTTGGGTCAAGTGGGGCTTGGCCATACTTGTACAGGTTTGGACAGTTGATGGAGGGGTGTGGGGAGGTCTGGAAAAGGTGGTGGTGGCGGCCTATGGTGGTGGCCAAGGTGGTGGATGAAGATATGAAGTGATAGGGTGGCTATCATGAATGTTTCAAGGCTTTATGCATTGTTTTTGTGGAGTTTTGGTTCATGGAGTCTTGGCCATGTCAATTTAAGATCTGGACAGAGGCTAAGATGAAGTGTAGTGGTGGTAGCAAGGTGGTGGTCATGGCTAGAGGTGGTGGCCATGGTGAAGTATGAAGGTGGTGAAGTAATAGTGGTGGGTAGTGCATTGTTTTGGACATTATTTGCAATTTTATGGAGTTTTGTCACCAAGGGAGGTGTGGCCATGGATGGATCTGAAATGATGGCTGGAGATGATGCCAAGGAAGAGTGGTAGGGGATGGTGGAGAGTATGATGGTGATGGTGGGTGGTAGAGGCCAATCCAGAAAGCATAGAAAACTAGGCAAAATACATAGAAAATGAGAAGAAAAAGGTAGAAAAAATATGTAGCCATTACCAGATTTTTTTCTCAAGATGGAGGCCATGATTTTTAGGGTTTTGGATCTTGAAAATTCATGAATAATATGAGGGAGTCAGCTGCAAAGGATGAGGAAAGGAACGGCTAAGATAAATTGATGTATTAATTGCGAAAAGAAACGGATAAAACGCCTTTACGTTTCAGGCTTTTAAGATCTCTTAACTTTCTAAAACTTTTGCATTTCCTTTTCTTTTTAATTTTATAAAAAAAATAAACTCAGAAATGTTATTTAAAAGCTAAACTAAGTAAGAATAAAATAAAATAAATAATTTATTTTAAGTAAAATAGAAAAAGGAAATAAGAAATTGCTTAAAAATAGCAACCCTGACATAAAAATTACAAGAAAATCTCCAATGACTTTGGAAATTTTATTACTTCACAAAAAAAATATTTTAACACAAAATTTGAATTAAAAATGGTTTTAAAACATTTTCAAGGTAAAATAATAATTTAATTTTTATTAAATAGAAAGTTAAATAAAGAAAAATGCAGTAAATACCAACTAGGCTTTATAAATTGAAATAAATTCAAATAAACTTTAGAAAAATTATATTATCATTTTAAAAATACTTAAAAGTCAAAATGTACATAATATAACATATTATCACATATTAAAATAAAATATAACAAAGAAGAAGTAATTTATACAATTTAAAATAGTCATTGTAAATAACCCTATATACGCACAATATTGTAAAGGGTATAACTTCCACAGTTTACATCCGATTTCAACGAAACGAAAAGTGGTGTTCTTAGAATATTATGTACTTTCATAATAAAAGAAAAAAATTAAAATTTTAAACTTTTAAAATTTTAAGTTGAAAGTCACAGTTTGACTATTTTGACCAAAATCAGCATTTCAGGCAAATATTCAACTTACACAAGTTTGAAATTAGAACTCATATAAAAAATCAAGATTATATTTAAATACTAAATTTAATCATTTCAAATAAGTAAAATAATTTTTTAAATCAAAATCTTACATTAAAAATAATTAAAATATACAATAAAATAATTACAAAATACAGGGTTGTTACAGTTACTTATATTAAATTTTATAACCAAGCATAGCATGTTTAAATACAATGAATTGGAGTTTCATTAAGATTGTTGACAATTAACTTGTACTAACATTGTTTCATTTTGATTTAGTATTATTCCATTATTAAATTACAAAATTTATTTCTTTCAATATTAACTCATAAAATATTATTAAAATTACCAAATTTTAAACATCGAAAATTTATGGGTCGTTACACTCTCCCCCACTCAAAACTTTTCGTCCCCGAAAAGGAAAAAGAAGGGAAAAGAAGAATTAAGAAGTCAATATATCTTATTCAGAACATTAATTTTATAAACAATTAAATTTACAAAATTAGTTACTTTAAATAAGATATAAAAATTTACAATCATTATATCTTTTATACTTAAATCAGTAAAGTTTGGAAAATATTTTCAAAAATTTTGCTAAGACCAAAATTTACGGAAAATTTCGACAAAGTCTCCTTTGTACGGGAAGGCTCGGGAGAAATTATAATATCAAAAATAACAATATATAATATATATTTTACAAAATAATATATATCCCAGCACGAGAAAATAATATAATAACGCAATAAATCATAATCCGAAAATGTACCTATTTGTCGGGCAATTACGCTTAATTATGAAACCAAAAGCAGTAGCAATTGCTTCCATAACCTGTATTTCGCTTATATAATCCAGAAGGTTAACAATTATATAAAATGAAATATTTAAGGTTGTTTCAACCACAAACAACAATCCATACAACAATCAATTGCAACAAACAGCATACAACTTTCATACAGAATCAACCCAATTCAATCATTCATTCAAACAAAACAAACAGTTGTTTGGGTTCAAAACTTTAAATTGTACAGAATGAAAAATAAACTACTAAGTGCACCATTTAGTCCACAGTCTATGATGAAACTAAATAGATTTATTCATTCATCCAGACACTTTTAAAGTATCCTTACCCAAACAACCATAAACCAAAACAAACAACAACTATTTCAAACAACAGATTTAGTTTATTCTTGTTAATTTCATTCATACATATGTTGTTTGATTTCTTTCTTTCATATAATGATTTATCTTTTATTTTCATTTATTTCTTACAATTTTATTTAGAAATAACTTCAACTTATTTACTTAAGTTTAAAATTTCTTACTTACAATAACTGCCTTCTATTATATTTAATTAGTAGTCTTTCAATTATACTTAGCTTTATAACCACTACAACCCCAAATTCTTATTTATTATCCTAGTGCTTACCTTTCTATTATATTAAATTTTAGAAATATTTCAATTATAACTTAAGTTTATAGCTCTATAACATCAATTTCTCATTTATTAAGGTGATTCATTTAACCTTTTCATTATGTTTAATTGGTGTCCCTTCAGTCGTACTTAAGTTTATAACATTAAATTCTCATTTATAACAGCAAATTCATTGAATACTTTCTTTACCTTAAGCTTTACTTGTAAGATTTCCCATCACATTTTCTTATTAACATTGTAACTTTTATTATATGGTAAGTTATATATATGATTTAAGAATGTAATTGAAAATTATATAAATTTATCTCATTCCTTTTAATTTAATCTAATATTCAATAATTTAGAGGTTCAATAATTATATCCTTTGCTTTTATTGATTATAAATTTCAACTTCCTTGTTATTTCATTTATAACCTATCATTTAATCTCTTATTTTAATTATAATTTTCAATTATAAATTAGTTATATTTCATTTCACTACAACAATTGAAACTATTAATCAATGGAAACTAAAGAACTAGATACCGGGTTAATATTTCAAATCATTTTAAAATAACAGATAAATATATACTTATAATTTAAATATCCAATTATAATTAAAACAATTTAAAATTTTATATTTGGTTTATCAAAATGAATCTGCAGTAAGACTACTACAGTGGCCTTCCCCCTTCGAAACCCGAAAATGAATGTCGATGATGCAGCCGCCATCACCGAAATTATTTTCCAGCGACAGAGAGGGGAGTACATAACTTATGTATATATATATATATATATATATATATATTAAATCCCTTTAAATAATTCTTTTCAAATTATATTGAAATATTTATATCAGAAAATACTTCTAAATAACATTATTATTATATTCGAAATCATTTGAAAGAAAGTTTCAAAACCCCGGAACTTAAGTTCTAAATTACCAAATTTTTCATTTATTTTATTTTCAATATCATTTCAACTATTATTTATAAATTTTATTACCTAACAACTAATCTATTGCAACCAAATATATATATATATCATTTATAAAAATTTACTTTATATATATATAAAGTATAATAGGAAAAAATTATTTCATTCACCTATATTAAAACCAAATATCATGTCGGCCTGTCCTATTGAGTGTTTAGAAATCCCTATTGTTGTCATAGCGTCCCATGCATCAACCAGAATTTTTAACTACAAAACGAAACAAATTAACACAATATTAAAACCTTTTATAACACTAAAAAATACGCTCTCTCATATATATATACACTCAGTAACTCCCGTTGGGTATTACTACCCTATTAGTAAAGAGTCAAACCGCACAAAGCTAAGGTTTATCGCTAAACCAAAGCTCTGATGCCAGATGTAACATCCCACTCTTTCCGCACGCTTTAAGTCGACGATAAACCACACACGTCAGACTTAAACCATACAGAAGGGCGGATTGTTATGGGGTAAATAATAAAAAAGCAGAGAAAGGAAAAAACAAAATAGAATCTTGCAGCGTAACGATAAAATATAATAATCAAATATACAGTTTATAAAGCGGTTTTAGAAAATATTCGATTATACTTATACATAATATATCAGAGTTACACATACCAGAGAAAACAACTAATAATGCAGCAGAACAATTGTGATGCAGTGGACTAATATAATATATAATAGTAATAATATCTTCGTCTTCATCCTCCAGAAGTAAGGTCTTCAAATCCTGAAATGCTCAGGCTGACCCAAGCGAATTGAAAAGACAAAACATTCGATTCAGAACTAAAATATCTTATGTGAGTTAAATCAACAGGAATAAATATGAGTGCAGTAACTTAAGAGATGCTCGGGATTCACATCTCCTAAGGATCCGTTAAACTATTTACTATGTAGTAATATTTCGCTATTATAATAGTGTCTATTAGTAAAATAAACTTACTTTTTTCTTAGCATTAAGGGGTTACCCATATAGCCCTTAATACGTAATAGTCCCAGTAGTCCATCCAATATCATGGTCCCTCCTGATTGGAAAGCCACCAGAGGATACCACACGGGCTACGGGAGAAATCATAACTCGTACAAGACGCGATAGGGTAGGTGACACGGCACAACTAGGCAATGCCAGGGTAGATATACCAATTATGCATCCAGGCTGGTGGTAACGCATAGCAGCTACTACCGCCCACCTCGAACAACACCCCTAAAATAAAAAATCAAAAGTGGCCACCGAATTAAACCAAAAGTCAGAGTACAATATCGAAGGAGTGCGTCAGATCAGAGTAATGACCTCATTGGCCCGAGAATCGCTCCTGTTTTAGCCACCTTATGCCAACTCACGGGAGTCGGGTCTACGTATTTACCTCAAAGGAACGCCGCCGCCATCCTGCTTCATTTTGGAATCCCCACCGCGTACACGGTTGTTAAAGTGGTTTTCGGAGTTGGCAAAGAGTATGACAACTTCCGATCCCGGTCTCTTCAACAACCAATCTATATTATAACACCGCGGTCTTTTGATAATAGTTTATACTTTAAAACCAGAATATAATATCTATTTCAAAACCATATATATATATATATGATGTCATTTTCGTTTTAAAACCCAAATCAATATGATATCATTTTTATTTCAAATATATCCTTTTTCTAAAATCATAGCACTTCAAATCTATATACCTTGAAAACCCATAGCTTTGAAACATAACTTCAATTACTTAAATGGTTTAAATATTAAATTACTTTATATAATAAAATAGCTTCTTTAATTACATAAATAAATTCCAAATTCAAATTTGAACCTCCAAATAAACCATTTCAAATTTCCATATATTTCAAAGCTTTAAATATTCCATCATTTCAAAACTAATTCTTTGATAATTCCATATATATCAAATTCAATTTCTATTATTTAGATTTGAAACGTTTACTTAATAAATCACATATAATTTAAGTAAAACTTTTAACTTCAAACAACTGGACATCGTTCAATTTATTTAACTTGATAAATTTATTTAACTTGATAAATTCATTTATCTCAACTTTATATTCATTTAAATTACTTTAAACCAAATCAAGTTATAAGAATCATATCCATTTAAAATCTCCATTTTTATTTAAATTCCAGATTAAAATTTATTCAAGTACAATTCTTAAATAATTCAATTTTAAACCAATTTCATATTTATCTCCCAACTTAAATTTCTTTTAAGTCAATTAAAAACTCTATATATACAATATCTCAAATAGGTACTAAACCATAGAATACAAAACAATCAAACTCCATTATTAAACTCATTTTTTAAATAGTTTTATACATAGCATAAATTCAAGGATTTAACTATATATATATAAAATAATATTTATATAACATTAAAAATTATTATTTATTAAACCGTATATTCCTTTCCAAAACCGTAGAAAATCATTTCAAAATCTTATATATATATATATATATATATATATATATACCGCGGTGCTTGTATAAAATTTTCTATGCTATGGTCAAGTGATGCAGATATTTATCATTTCAATCCATAATTTAAAATAAAAATTACGGTTATATATCATTTCAAACCGCAATCCCGAATGAAATGAAATGCATAATAACTTGCAGTTTATACAATATAAAATACAGCATCCATTCATCCAATATCAACCATCAACCATTTATCACAATCATCATCCAATTCAAACAATAGCATCAATATAGAACGGATAATAAACAACAGGAATTAATTAGCAGTTTATATTCAATGCTAAATTAAATAACTGTTTAACTGGCGGTTTATATACAATAATAAATAAATAACACTTTAACTGGCAGTTTATATGCAATGTATAATTAAATAACAATTTAATAAAATAAATGCAATTTAACCGAGATGATGATTGAAAATATGCCAAACAGTCATAAATAAATTTCTAATCACATCAATAATTAACTTAACAAACATAAGAAGTTTTAGAAGTTGTGAGTGAGTTAAAACACTCACCTTTTTGAATTTAAATTGAATTTAAACTCAATTTAAACCCAAAAATTTGACCATCTCAGGATTCGTTCAAACCTGCGTCACCAAGTCCGGAATTGCAATACGATCCTAACAAAAGAAACCGTGCGTTAATCGGATATCGTATGTGAAAGATAAAGCGATAATTGTGATTGAATTTCAATTATAAAAATAAATAAATAAAAAGACACATATACCTTTCCCCTTAGCCACGTCAGCCACGTAGCCAACCCATTTCATGCGCACAGTAATCCCTTCAACAAAACATCGCGACCCAGGGTTTCAGCCGCCACTGCTCTCGGCCTCGTTACCTCGCGTGCGCGCGTCCAAGGCCTCATCGCCGCCGCCGAAGTACGCCACAGCCCTCC
Organism: Allium cepa; assembly: GCA_030765085.1. Classification (NCBI taxonomy): domain Eukaryota; kingdom Viridiplantae; phylum Streptophyta; class Magnoliopsida; order Asparagales; family Amaryllidaceae; genus Allium; species Allium cepa. The sequence continues at coordinate 576,146,398 of CM060943.1, read as the reverse complement.
CCGCTTCAGGCGATCGACCACCTTTGGTCACGAAAACACGACAGCGGCCAAAAAAAAGCGGACCCAAGTCCCAAAATTCTCGGCAATCTAACCGTCATCTCGACAAAGTAAGCACACTGATAGACAACGCTCGGGAATCTCTACAAAACCCAGAAAGGAATTTACGATCCAACACCGTTCATCAACGCGTGATGAACGGACGAGAAGAAACCATTGATTTTTGAACAAAAGATGATTCGAATTTGAAAACGAACAACGGATCCGAGATGCGTACATCGAGAGCTTCGAAATTTATTTATTTTGGATTTTTCTGAGGAGTTTGGATTTTTGACTTTGATTTTGAAGTGGAATTGGATCTGGAATTTCGTTGTCTGCCATTGAGGAGGAGAGATGGCTAAATTGCGTACAGACAAATGAGAATGAGAGGAATTAGGGTTTATAACTGGGTTTATATAGGTAGGTCAGAAATTAGAATGGATGGATAAGGTTGGATATACGCGTTAACGACAAAGTGGCCCAAAAAACCCGCTTCGACTCAGGAACGAAATTGGGTCAACCCATATATCAAAATAGATATTTTAAAATATTTTAAACGCAATGGAAAAGGTTTCAGGTTCAAATTGCATTGTATGAAGAAGTTATGCTAAAAACAATATTTTCAAATCGATTTCAAATTGATTTCAATTTATCGATTTCAAGGTGTTTCGAGTCCGTATGATTAAACGACAAGTCCGAATGCTACGAAACTTGAAATCCTACAATAATTCACCGTTACGGATCCGATGAAACTAGTTTCGTCGAAATCCGATTCAGTGGCCAAAATGGCTATTTTCACATTAATAAAACAAATTAATAATCAATTAATTAAATCCAATTTTTAAATTTCAATTTTATAATTGACAATTTTATCACTTTTATATTTCTTAATCATTTTCAAAAATTTAAACAAGTTTAGATGTAAATTAAAAGTTGATAAATCTATCAATTGCAGCGTTAATTTCTCAACTTCATTATATTTAGAAATTATAAATTTAATTCCCAAAAACCCATTTATTAAAAAAAATTAACTTCTTATTCGCATCTTTTACCAAAATAAGGATGCCACTAACATTGATTCATGATTTATTACATTATTATCCTCAAATTTCATTTTAGTTTCAATAACATAATATTTAAACATTTAATTCCATTTTATTTTGTAATAAATATAATTATTGAATTTTATATTTCAATTAAATTAATAAATATTGCTTTCTATACTATAAGTCAACCAATAGTCGTATTATAAATAGAGTTGACATTATTTCCAATTTCATCTAAATTCCCGTTTAACGTAGTATCTAATTTCAATTTCTAAAAGTAAACCCATTTATTATAAATGAATATCAATTAATTAGTCCCAAATAAATTAATTGATTTCCTATTTTGATTTAGTAAACCAATTTGTTATAACAGACGTTACCATTAACTTAACAATACACTTAAGTTTATTATTTCCAACCAACTATCATAGTTGCCTACACAATATCAATTTATAACTCTACATGTTTATTGTACATTTATACATAATATCAATTTACAATACACTACGGTTTATTATAACATTTATAACTCTTAATGTTTGTCTTCGTTTTCTTACATTAATAAGCTTTCATTACTTACAATTTATGTTGTCATTTATTCTCATCCTATTAATTAACATTCTCCGATTACCAAATAAGTCTACATCAAATTGCACTAATTAAGTAAATTAATTGCAATTGATTTCAAACTAAATTTTATGAACTAAATAAATAGGTAACTTATAACCATTATTACCCTTAACTTTTAATTACATTTAAAAGTTCACTAATTACAACAAATGTTCCAAATCAGCTATATAATTCTAATTTTATCTTTTATTTGTGTTAACTATTTTATTTCTATTATGCTGAAATTTAGTCACTTATACACATTTAATATCCCAATTCATTTATTTATCTTGGTTTCAGTTTTTTTATTAAATCAATTGCCATCTTATGCATATAATTAACATTTTTATTGATTTTACATTCAAAATTTTCAGTTATTATCTTAACTTACATAAGGTAATGTTTAATTACATTTAATTACTATTGATTAAATACATTAGTAACGAACAATAGTTATCACCATTATACATTTTATAACATTTGTAAATTTATTCTTTACAACCAATTATTACAACAACTCTCATTAAAATACATTTATTCCATTTCCATCCATTACACATTATTTTATTACCTTTTACATCCTACTATAAACAGTGCACACATTAATACAACACATATTATAATTCCTTACACAATACTGATCTTATTCAATTACCATTAACTATCTATTTTATAGAATAATTAAATGTTTACATTTGTTACTTATATTAAATTTTATAACCAAGCATAGCATGTTTAAATACAATGAATTGGAGTTTCATTAAGGTTGTTGAAAATTAACTTGTATTAACATTGATTCATTTTAATTTAGTATTATTCCATTATTAAATTACAAATTTTATTTCTTGCAGTATTAACTCATAAAATAGTATTAAATTACCAAATTTTAAACGTCGAAAATTTATAGGTCGTTACAGAATATATAAACGATTTTTGAGCTGTATAAAGGAAATTTATAAAGGGAAATGATATTTGATTTCGATGAGTGATCTTTTAATAATTATGGTGGTGTGTAACATGTATCCATACTTAACACCAAATAGGAAATCTATCTCTTATACCAATGAAATAAGCATATGGATATTTTTCCAAGTATTGAATATGGTTTTGTGAATATTTTTTCTGTAAATATACATAAATCAAGTATTTAGGAAGAAGTTAAATGAATGATTTATTTAAAAGAGGCTTAATGGTTGCATAGCGCTTAAACAATGTTGGTTTCCTTGTGAAAAAACCTCTGATTGGATTATTGTTATTTGATAGTTAAATAAGGACTATTAAATCTGTCTACTTTTGATTTTGGAAGTAAATGGGCTTCACATATTTATACAGTCTTAGATTCCTTGAAATAAATTATTTAGATGGAATGTCTCTAGCTCTAAGGTAAATATTAGCGATTCCCTTGGGAATCTGATGTAGTCCGCTTACATTTGAAAGGATCAGGAATGACTCTAGCGGAAATTATTGGTTGTTGGTTCGAAGAGATCGGGATCAGATATATTATCTGAAAATGGCTTCGGACTAACTTATGTGTTCGAAGGGAAGACATCCTTAAGATGATTGGAGACAGTTCACTTTGAAGTAAAATGGCAATGTGCTACTTATCCTATGGGTGATTCCAAAATAGTTGTAGTAGTGGTAGCGCCTTTGATTTCCTTCGGACCCAGAATGAACTAGTAAGGATGAATGTTAGCAATACATTTCTGCTTAAAGGGAAGTGTTACCGTTCTAGGAGGGAAGTGCTAAAAGAAGATAAATCATTGCCTCAAGCCTCATACACCACAAATGGCTAAAATATGGTAGATGCAGCAGGGCTATGTGGGTCGCTTCTTTTTGGGTATGAGCACCCCTTATCTAGAGTCGATATCTATGTACGCTTCGTGGTCCATTACGATTGCTGATAAACCATGGGTCGATCATATTAGGTTCTATCCAGTAAGGGGTAGGCCGGTCCATTATTGTTAGAGGGGTATTTGTGGTTGTAGCCCTCACGATACATTTTATCTATAAATGTATCATTTGGAAGGTAGTCCCTTACTTTGCCATTGTCGGAATCCATTTTCACATACCTTTACGGACTTAGTTGTGCCAAACTATGTTGAAATGTGAGTTGCAAGCATTTTAGCTATTTTATATAGTTATTTTAAACCCTAGACATTATTACAATATTAGAAGATTTCATATAAAATGTTTTGACTATCGTATGGTGTCTGAAAATGGTCATAGACACCCAATAATAGTTTTTGTAGAGAAGTAAATGAAGAGACGTAAAATTAAAATGGGTAAATAAAAAAGTAAGCAACAACTAACAAGCAGTAATCATAAGCACAGAGGTTTATAGTTGTTCCGCATTATATGCCTACACCCACTTTGAAGATTATGCTTTATTACTCTATTGTTAGTCGAATTACAATAGTAGAATAGTGCCAGCACTTGATTACAATGGAGTCTAGGGTAACCAATAGCTTAAAGATCCTGAAAATGAAACAATAGTCTGTATTTATAGAGTGAGATGATGAGATATTTTGCTAAGTTTCTGCTAAGGGCTCTTAAGGTCGATAGAGGCCCACCATAACGACCCGTGGTCATAATTCGTCATTTTGGAACGATCGGTAATGGATATACCGATTATCTTTTGGCCGCTTATTGATGTGCGATCGTTTATGGGTGTCTCACATGCCTCTAGACCTTGCTTCTAAAATATGATGTCATTCCATGTTATATTTTGTAAGATATTGGTCGATATCTATTGTATTTGGATGGCTTGCTGAGATACACCCGTCGTTGTATAGAATGATTGGTAATATCATGAACTTGAGAGTTTTGACTAGCGATCGTTCTTGAGGGCTTCACTCCTTAGTATATTGTTACTTTGAATTTCTCAAGTGAATTGGCTTTGTATATTTTTAGATATTGATCGACCATCATTGTTTTGTGTCTTTCTATGGATCATTCTCGATTGATCCATGCGAATCATTGTTTTGTCTGTAACTTGAGCATTCGAACTCCGATTGACTTCAAATTTGAAATGAGCCTCATGGAGCTTAGCTTATCGCTTCATGCTGATTACACCTTGACCATGATCCAGTCCAAATCTACTCTACCATCGTCCATAGCACCGTATATAATTGATTCTTAGGGCGGATAACCATCCATTTTTAGCCAAGTCGATGATATTACAGCCTTGCCAAAAGTAGGGATAACATTTGTGTAGGATCGATTTCACCCTAGAGGGGGGGTGAATAGAGTGATACTAATAATTATAAAAATTTAATGCAGAAGTGTATAAAATAATCACAGCACTGATAATAGCAGAATAATAAAGAGCTGAAGTAGAAAAAGACAGATTTACCCAGCTTCGGCAAACCTTGCCTATGTACTGCCCTACTAGAAATTAAGTAGTCATACGCTTACACACGTAAATTCGTGACACTTGCTACCGACTAACCTAACTCTACGCTTAAAACCCTGCCACAACTCGGTGATTGAGTTGCGAATACTCAAACTACACAATCCTAGTTCGTCCCCTAGTCACACGACAATGTGTAAAAGAAAAATACAAATTAAAAACAACTTTAAAAAAAAAACCCTAATTTAAAATAAAATCCTTATATTATTAAGATCAAATACAAGCCGGCCCAATAAAAAATAAGTGATAAAAAAAATGTTCCCCTTTTAATCTTTTATTTCTTCGACCTTGTATTTGTGTTGAAAAATGGTTGCGTTCTTCGTCGTTCAAAATTAGGGCTTTCATGGGAATTGAGGTGCCGCTTCAATTGACCGTTCAAATATATAATCTTGCGTTGCTTGCTTTATCGATTGATCGTCTGATTGATTTTGCACATGGCTGCTTCAATTAAGTCGAGTTCAATTGTTTAAATGGTATGCGATTTTTCCCTTTTTGGATATTTGATAATACTAGACTTTGATTCGAGTTTAATGATTTATTGCTCTGTTGTTGCTTGAACTTGAGTGCCTTTGATCCTAATGATGTTCACGGGCTTTATACAATTGAAAACCCTAAATTTTCGATCGAATATAATATTTGAATTCGTTTGATAATTTTAAGCTCGGTCATTCGATTATGCTTGAATGCTTATGATTTCTTTAGACTAGTTCAATTTCCTATATATTATGATAGCTTGGTCATCACGGCTTCATGAATTAGAACTTGCTCCATTATTTATGCTATTGGCTTCGGCCAATTTGATTTTTGATGATTTTTACTTATTTGATTCTGCCTTGGTCACAACGGCTTTGAATTTCTGGCATTTGAACTTGACTTTGATTTGAAATCCCCTACGACATTATTTTAGTTCAAGCTGTTGTTACATTCTTCGGTTTGAATTTGCCAACTTTGAGATTGTTTCACTTCACATTAGTACTAAATTGTCTCGACTGCTCATTGATGTTCGACGTGTGTGTTCATGCCTATAGTGTTGTAGTCTTTGACTTGTTTCGTACATATTTTTGTCTTGTTGTACCGGTGTGTACATTTTCTGGTCTTCACTGATGATGTTAGCCGAGTTGTTCTGTTGCCTATGTATATACATGTTTACTATTGTCATGTGATTCATTTACTGTTGAGGATGCTGGTCGTTTCCTTCATGTATGTATATTAGTGCTCTGGTCTATATGCATTAGTGCTCATCAATGCTTCTATTATGTACTGATCCTTATAAATGTGTTATTTATCTAGTCTACTTGGATGTTAAACAACTTCCACACCTTCACTGGTTAGGGCTGCAGCACCACAGTTGTCATTGCATACTTTGTTTGCATATTTTCTGTTTGCCTCGAGTATATATGTATATATGATATTGTGTTCATATACATTTCATTGATATTTAAGTCTACTGCATTGTTTTGAAAAACTTTTCTTCTGAGTTCAAGCTTATGCATGTTCTGGTATACATGCATTCATATCCTTTGTTCTATTTGTGCATTGAACTGTTGAGACTACACGTGTATTCTACTTGGTTTAGTTAAATGCGCATGATTCATTTCTAAATTATATTTCCATTTGAAGTTTATTGCTATATTTCAATCATTGCATTGCTTTAACTCATACTTTCCTTCCACTCGACAATTTGGTTGAGTTATCATATCATACATGTTGCCAGGGTTTATGCATTTGATTCATGTGCACTTGAGTATTGCTTCGGTTCAATATTTCTCATGTGTACTTTGAATTTTTGGTCGAGGCTTGTTTTATGTTGGGTTTTTGAATTCTTATGCTCGACAAATTTTTTTATGTTTTTGTAGTGCAACTGAGTTGAACCTAGCTTTAGCTCGGGTTTGACCTTATGCTCATATCGTGACATTATTTGTATTGCACTTGAATATTTGTATTTGAGTTGAATCTAGCTTTTTATTGGGTTTGACCTTGTACTCACCTGTCCCTACAGTTTTATCAAGTGTATATCGGTATGCATTGCCTTATGACATGTACAGTGATACACCATGCATGTCACAAGCTATTCGTGCATGATAATTGTTAGCGCCAAAATTGGTCACTAACACCCAAATCCAGATGAAAGCACCAAATCTCAATCACAGCTCATAGATAGGATGTATGTAGAGAGTAATAATATGAAGAACAGTTAAAATTAAAATGAAAGCAGTAAAGAACAACAGATTTTATAGTGGTTCGGCTAACTCCGGCCTACGCCCACTCTAGAAGTTTTCTTTTTATTGATGTAATAATCCATTACAGTTACAATGTGGTAGGCTTGTCATAGTCTTAGTAAAAAAATAGTAAGAGAGCGAAAAGAAGAAGAAGCAGTCGTCGTCTCATCTGGAGACCCATATGCTGTATTTATAGGCAAAACCAGGCTGTTGGGCCTCCTGAGTAGTTTGGGCCCACCAAAGGTGCCGAGGTATCGAGGTGTCGAGGTATGGAGCTACCGAGGTATGGAGCTATCGAGTTATGGATCTACCGAGGTATGGAGGTACGGATCTACCGAGGTATGGAGGTATGGATCTACCGAGGTATGGATCCACCGAGGTATGGATCTACCGAGGTATGGAGGTATGGAGGTATGCCGAATGACCCATCCAATGCCGAACGAGATTTATGCCTAACCTCCACCATGTTAAACCATGTTTAATGCCGAACCATGTTTCCTAGACCCAAATTATAGTCGGTTCATTTTTATCCGAACATATTTCCATCTTCCAAGCACACTGCGTCATCCATACATCCAGTCGACTGAATCCATCGTACAACAGCCTTGACGCATGCGTAGTCAATTAAGTTAAATCCTCGTATCCATGGCCTTGCCAAAAGGCAGGTTAACAATAATTCAAAATTAAATGATGACGAACAACCCAAATAACTAAGGCAAATACTACTTTCCAAACACATTATTTTACACTGCAAAAAGTATTTTGTTTTAAATTTTACCACATCAGTGTTTCTTTTTCAGATAACTCAAATGCTGGATTCAGGCTAGAATATAGTTGAAGATCAATTATAAGTGAACAAGTGATATGTAGTGAGGTGATGATGAAAATGATAATTATATAGTGAAAAATTGCATTGTAATGTGAAATGTTTATATATAGCGAGGGCTCAAATTTGTACTATTCAAAATTGTAATAAAATGTTTGTTTGAGTAAAATATCTATTTGAATTTAAATTATGTGTTATTTATTTATTCGGCAAATATTTATTAATTATGTGAAAATATAAAATAGTACATTAACAAATACATTTAAATGAATATATATGTGTATGTTTATTATTATCACACAAAAATCATATAAATCATAGCATATTCAACAATCTCCCCTTTTGATGGTAACAAACATATATTTAAGATTTTGATTTTATTAAATGTATTTGATCATTCAATTTGCTCCCCCTATTTGAATGCTCCCTCTCTACACAAAGCTCCCCCTTTATAAATGCATAAAAATATGCAAATGAACCTAGATGCAAATGGAAATTACAAAATAAAATATATGAACTTTATTTGCCAAAATCTTAACTTTTCTCTCCCCCTTTTGTTACCAGCAAAAGAGTTATAGTGTTAGGAAAAATAGAGATAAAGTGATAGACATTAGTACAACATTAATACCCAATTAAGTATAAATATTAAATTTCAATAAAAAATCAAACAAAAATCATAATACTCTTTTAGGTGCATATTCCACTTTAGAGTGATAGGGATGATGTCGGTATATAAAACTATATAGTTGTGTCTATTTGTGGTATACTTATACCACAAATTTGAATATCAACTAACTATGCATAACCGTTAGCACTTTTAAATGAGATTAGTAGTATTCCCAATTTTTTTTAAAATGAATTCAAGTATCTTCTAATCACGCATAACCGTAGGACTTTTAAATGGGTTTAGAATCAACTTGTCTGTTTAATAATCAATTTTGATATGTGTTCCATACATGCATAACCGTGAGGACTTATAAATGAGCATGAAAGCACATAATAAAAAATTCCAAGTTATTCCCCCATGCATAATCGTGAGGACTTTTGAATGAGAGTGAATACCTTGGATGTTTTTATTGCTAAAAGTAAAATAAAATGAAAGCGAATAATTTCCCATTTAAAACACCTCATATTGACATACTACATTGGATTTTGATAAGTGACGGTCGATAGAAATATGATAGAAACAGAAATGGCCGTGGAATTTTTACTAACAAAAAGATTTTATAACTCTTATTTAAATTTCTAAAGAAATTTACTAATTATACCATCGCAAGTTATAATATATGATTATATCAACACTCGTCACTTTCTCAATCACTATTTATCTTTTCGATAATCGGCAGGGAGTCAGATTAGTTAATGTAGTCATTTAAGATCAAATCCAAAACAATTATCAAATTTTCTAAAAATGACTAATCTGAAAAAAGTCACCAAAATCTATTTTCTGGAAGTGGTTTTATAAAAAAAATGCTGCAATTTGAAAATCATTTAAAATGAAAAATATGTAGATAATTTTATGATGCATTTACTGAATGTTTCAACATAAATCACGTTCCACCAGTAATTTTTCTATCAACTAGATTACTAGTGTAATCTGCATCTAGATTATGTTATCCCGGATTTCAGGCAATTTAAAATGTGATAATCCCCTTTTAAATTATATAAAATTTGTAAAATTGTTATTTTCAAACAGTAACAATAATGGGTTGTTTTTAAATATAGATAAATAAATTTTAATAGTATTATTAATTACAAATTGAATTTGGGTTTGTTTAATATATATATATATATTTAAATTGACTTTAAATTGGATTTTAAATTGAATTTGAATTTGAATCTGAATTTGGATTTAAATTTGAAATTTAAAACATGTATATCTTAAATACATTTTGGATTTAAAAATATATTATATATGGTTTTATTTAGAATATAATTAGTTTTTATTTTATTTTCTTTTAAAACAATTATTTATATAAATTTAGAAAAGTATTTATTAATTAGTAAATAAATACAAAAGCTTTTTATTAACATTTAAAAATAATAAAAAATACATAATGACAGGTGTTAGACTATTAATCTTGTTAATAATATGTGTAAGTTAATTAACAAATGTAATTGACAAATGTTAGTTGAATTAACAAGTGTCACTTATTACACTTTATTTTCTTAAATTTCTAATGAATCATAATTTAAGCCTATATAAACATAATCACCTCTCTTCAATTCATCCATACAGTTGTTTCATGTTAATGATGCATGAATTTGTGGCAATTTGGCGTTTAGGGTGGCATGGTGGCTCACGGCCGGAGGCAACCTAGGGCGTCGCTGCTAGCGTGGCAGGGGTCCAACAGCTCGGACTGGCTTGGGCGGCATGTAGGTGGAGTTCGATCGTGGTGATGTGGGTCGTCGTGATGGCGGTTCGAGATTGTTCATAGCGGCTGACATTGAAAGGGGTTCGAGCATATGCGTCTGCTAGGGTTAGAGGCCGTGGTAATACTTACCAAAATGCCCTTCATTTATTTTTATTTTTAATTCAAATTTATAATGTTCTAACATGCATAACTTCTTCATACAAGCTCGGATTCATGTGCAGTTTTCTCCATTGCGATCGTATCGAAATTTCAGACATTGTGGAACTAGTTTGGCTGCAATATAAGATGGTTTAATTTTTGGGCTTTGTTTGGATTTTGGATCGTCGATATATCAAAAGTGAGTGTTTTAACCCACTCACAACTACTAAACCATCTTATGTTAGTTAAATTGAATTTATGATGTGATTATAAATTTAGTGATTGTTGTTTGGTATTTTAAATTGTAATTTAAATTTAGTTTGAATTTTTATTGAATTTAATTGCCATTTAAATTAATGTTGAAATTTAATTGCCAGTTAAATACCTGATAATGATAACCATTTTATTTTTGTGATTTATTGGTTGAATTGAATGATGATTGTGATAGATGTTTAAATGTTGATATTTGGATGATTGGATATTATATTTGTACATTGTTATCACACTGCAAGTTCCCTTAGTTATTGTTATGAAAATCACTATAGATTCAAATGAAACATAACCGAATGGTCTTATAGATTAGGGAAAAATCGTTATGGGTTGAAATGATAAACTCGGGAAATTATATGGTTTTTGAATTTTACTCATGATTACGGATTGAAATGATTTGTATCCATAAATTTAAATTATTATGGGTTGAAATGATATATATCTGTAACACTTGATCATAGAGTAGAAAATTATATATGGACACCGGATTGGTCGAATTAAATGACTTTAAATCCTTAAGTTTTGAATCCAGTTAAATGATATTATGAAATAAAATTTGATTTATATGAACTGAATTATTTCCAAAATCCATGCTTTGAAATGTTGAAATTGAAATTGGTTTAAATGAATTATTAAATAATTTAAATTGAAATCTTAAAATTTAATTTTTAAATATACATGAAATTTATCAAAATTGGGTTATTGTAAACATTTGAATATTTAAACTTTGAAATCTATTAAATTTGAAGTGTCTTAAATTTATAGTTCAAACATGGATTTGAAATCGATGTAAATTGAAATGGTTTTAATGAAAATTTATATTGAAACCTTCAGCCTTTTTGAATTGAAGTCGTTGAAGTGAGATTGAATTAAATTGAATTCTGGAACTAAAGTTGATTTGAATTGATTTGTGAAATTGGAAGAAATAATTCTAATTTGAAAGTATTTTCGATATAAACTCTTTTAATATGCAAACTCTTTTATAAATAAATTATTTTTCTCACATAAACCATTTTAGTATATTAATATTTTTTAATACATTAAATATTTTAATATATAACCTATTTCAATATGTAAACTATTTCTAGTATATAAACTGTCTTAATCCATAACCTATATTTAATATATGACCTATTTAATATATAAATTGTTTCTAACATATAAACTATCTTAATATATAAACTATTTTAATATATAAATCATTTCTAATATATAAATTGTCTTTATCTATAACCTATTTTTAAGATATATACTATTTTTAATGTATAACTATTCCAATATATAAACTACTTTCAATATTCAAACAGTTTAAAGTTGAAACTGTTATGATTTAGATTTAATTGATTTAAATGAAAATATTTTGATACGATGGTTTAACCTATTTTGTGGTTATGATTTTGAAAATTGAATGAGTTAAAATGAATAATGATTTCAAATGTGAATATGATTTCGAAACTGCTATGATTTTGAAGTGAATATGATATTTTGATATCAATTATGAATCGGTTTTGGAAACGCAAAAGAACCAACCGGTGTGAAATAAGAGTTTGGTTGTTAAGAGACCGGGATCGGATATTGTCATACTCTTCCAATACCAAAAACCACTTTAAAAACTGTGCATGTGGTGGAGAACCCAAAATGAAGTGGGATGGTTTAGCAAATGCTATTGTATGAGGTATGAACGCATCCCTGCCCTCTCGGGTCAAATTGATATGATTAAACAGGAGCCACACTTGGCCAAATGGGGTCGGTCCCTCTATCGGGCACATTTTTTCGATAATATATTTATTACTTTGTGTTTGATTTGGTGCCACCCCTCGATTTTGATTCTACAGTGTGTCTCAAGGTGGGCGGTAATAGCTGCTATGTGTTACCACTAGTCCATATCCTCAAAATGGTAGCATCCTACCCTAGGCATTGCCTCGCATGCCTTTTCGTGTGCCTTATCAAGCCCATTACGAGTTTGGATTGTGTTATACCTATGTAGCGCTCCCTTATAGCCAACCAGATTATAGGGGAGATTACAGTACTATATAGATGATGCAGCGCGAACTACGGAATCAACAAGTTTAAATGATTCAAGAACTTTAAGTCGTTTGGACAAGGCTATGTTGTTGAGTCATTCAGGAAGTTTAAGTCGTCCACGACTTAACAAATCTTGGAGGAAAGAGCTACGACTTAACAAGAATGAAGAGAAGGATTTACGAGTTAATGGGGACTTAAGTTGCTCAGATTTGAGGGGTCGTATACGACCTAACGACACAGCAGCTATGAGTCGTCCACGACCTAACTTGAGTCGTCCGCGACTTAAAAAGAAAGTTATAGGTCGTCTCCGACCTAATGAATCACGTAATAACAAGTCACGGGTTAACAACACCTTATGTCGTGTGGAGGAAGCCTCGGATTTAAGTCGGCCACGAGTCAACAACGAGTTAAATAAACCGGAGCATGTTTTAGGTCGGCCGCGACCTAAGGAGTCAAGTAAAAATGCGCCACGACCTAATGAAGCCTCAAGTCACTCGGAGGAGTTAAGGCGCTGGGAGTTGAGTCGCTTGGAAGATAAGTCGTATACGGGTTAAGTGTTGTGATAAATCTGTATTTTGTTAAGTCGTTGTAACTGTTAAGTCGTATGTCGTGGGTTTTCTTATGTCGTGTACCCTGTGTTGTTTTGTTGAGTCGTAGCATTTTTAAGTCGTAAGTGTTGTACTATGTGTTGCTCTTAAGTCGGTATGCAGGTGAGTTGGTTGAGTCGTGTTGTATGTATGTAAGTGAGTCGTAAGTCGTAAGACTTCGTGTATTGAGTCGTCGTGTGATTGTGTCGCTGTGTGGTAACTCAATGAGTCGTTGTAACTTGTGTCGTAAGTCGCATACGACTTAAGGATGTGTTGAGATTGAAAGGGGCTAGGTCGCTGTTGTGATAAGTCGTTACCGACTTATAGTTGAGTCGTAAGTCGTGTACGACTTAAGGGTCAGTGTGAAACTTCTATAAATAGGGAGTGAGTTGTAATTTTTTTGGTGGTTGATTTTGAATAAAATTTCTTGTTGATTGCTGTGTGCTTTCTTCTAAAATTGGTAGTTGAGTGTAATCTCCTATCTCCTCTTTAGGTTAATCGAGTGCGCTCGATTCAACGATCGTAGAAGCCGATTCATGGAATCTAGTGCGCTAGATCAACATGCGAAGAATCGTAGATCTTTGAACACGGTATAGTGCGCTATCAACGTGTTTGAGATAGCTAGAATTCGGTATCTTCGGATCAACGAATTTGGGCATTTTGGTATTCATCAATCCACCGATTGCTACTTTCAACGAATGAAGTTTATTTTGATTAATCTGCTGCGTCAGTTTTGGTATCAGAGCTGGACTTAGCCAATCATAGCTAAGCCGAGACTTGGAGCCAATTTTTGAAGTATTTGAAGTTTGAAGTTGGGGTTCATCGTGTTCATCTTGAAGTTGCAACGAGTTGAAGATTTTGATCCATTTCATTTTGGATTTGGAGTTGAAAAGGGGTTTGAAGTGTTTGTAGGCCGAGCATCAGTTTTTGGTATCATTGTTTGAAGTCGTGTAGTGGTATAGCCGAGCCAACGAGTTTTGTGCGAGCTAGTGGTGTTGAGCCGTGATTTGTTTGACTTGTGTTGCTAGTTTTGAAGTATTTGAGAAGTACTTGAAGTTTTGAGAAGTTTTCAATCATGCCGCCTAGAAGAGATAACCGACATCAAAATGTTGAAGCGTTGTATAGAAGAGAAGAAGCCGAGCTTATGGAACAACGTATTAATGAGAAATTTGATGAAGGCATTGGAAAGTTAGAGAAATTGATGAATGATTTAAATCAAACTCAAAGGAGGAGATCACCAAACTCGAACCTTGGAGGAAACAGAGTTTCGCCATCGGTTACGGAAGCGAGGAGGGTATCACCGCATTCTTTTAGAGATAGAAGAGAAACATCAATTTCATCACGGAGAGATCATCATGACTATGGACATGAAGAGAGAAGAAGTCAATGTGAATTTGACAATGAGGCGTATAGAGATGAAGAGAGACATAGTCGAAGAAGCATGCATGAACGAAGGGATGATAATGGTCGAGATCGATGTAGGCGTACTTTTGATTTTGATGAAGAGGGTGATAGAGCTAGCATTCATTATCGAGATCGAGACCAAGTTCGAAATTCTTATCGGGATGTTGAAGATGATCGTCGATGGGAATCGAGTATGAAGATGGAAATTCCAGAGTTCAAGGGTGGAATGGTAGCTGAAGAATTTCTTGATTGGTTGTCTAATGTTGAAGAGATCTTTGATTTCAAGGAGGTTTCGGAGAATCGAAGGGTGAAGTTAGTTGCTACTAGGTTGAGGGGGAGAGCTTTGGCGTGGTGGCAGCAAACTAAACTTACAAGGGAAAGAATGGGAAAGTCAAAGATTGAATCATGGGAGAAGATGAAGAAGTTGATGAGAGCTACATTTTTACCTTACGACTACCAATCACTTATGTACCAGAGGTTGCAGAATCTGAGGCAAGGGACGAAGTCTGTTAGTGATTATGCTGATGAATTTTACCAACTCATTGCCAGGAATGATATCATGGAAACGGAAGAACAGCTAACTGCTAGATTCATTAGGGGATTGAGAATGCAGATCCAGGATATGGTTAATATGTTTGATCCTAGATCAGTTGCAGAGGCACATCAGAAAGCGTTGGCTTGGGAGAAGCAAGGAAGGCGTGGAGGTGGTGTGTTTACTAATCAAGTGAAGGGTGTTAGTGGAAGTTCTAATGTTCCTAAACCTGTTACAAAACCAGTGATGAAGGAGGCTGAGAAGGCGAAGGTTAGCAGTGTTTTCAAATGTTACAATTGTCAGGAGTTGGGTCACAAAAGCAATGAATGTCCGAAGCCGAAGAAGAGAGCAATGGTTGTTGAGATTAAGGATGATGGTGAGGAGGCAGAATGTTCAAATGCACCTTATGTTGAGGAGGAAGAAGAATTATCTGGAGATGAAGGTTGTAATCTCATGATGAGGAGATCTTGTCTTACACCAAAGCAAGAAGAGGATTCTAGTTGGTTGAGAAGCAATATTTTTCAGTCGACATGCACTATTTTGGGAAAAGTTTGCAAGTTCGTTATTGATGCTGGAAGTTGCGATAATATTATTTCTACCGAGCCTGTGAAGAAGTTGAACTTGAAAACTGAGAAGCATCATAAACCGTACAAGCTAGCATGGTTAAGGAAGGGTGGTGAAGTGAAGGTGTGTCGAAGGGCTTGTGTGAATTTTTCTATTGGGAAGAAGTACAAAGATGAAATTTGGTGTGATGTAGTAGACATGGATGTGTGTCATCTGTTGTTGGGCAGACCATGGCAGTTTGATAGAGCAGTATAACATGATGGTCGTGCTAATAGTTATAGTTTCATGTTCGAAGGTACTAAAATCACTTTAGTTCCCAAGAAGCAACAACAGTAGGAGAGCAAGCTGGAGGAGATTCAGGAATTGAAAACTCTGTTGACTTTGAAGGAGTTTGTTAAGGAAGTTGAAGATGAGCCTGAAGTCTATTTGTTGATTGGACGAGAGAGTCATGAAGAGGTTGAAATTCCAGAAGAAGCAAAGCCAGTTTTGAAAGAGTTTGAAGATGTATTTCCAGAAGAGTTGCCTAAGGAGTTACCGCCACTGAGAGACATTCAACATCAAATTGATCTTGTTCCGGGAGCAGTTTTACCACATCGACCACACTACCGAATGAGTCCGAAGGAACATGAGGAGTTGCGAAGGCAAGTAGAGGAATTGCTAGAACAGGGACGTGTTCAGGAAAGCTTGAGTCCTTGTGTAGTACCAGCATTGTTGGTGCCGAAGAAGGATGGAACGTGGAGAATGTGTAACAATAGTAGAGCTTTGAACAAGATTACTGTTCGCTACAGGTTTCCTATGCCAAGGTTGGATGACTTATTAGATAAGTTGAGTGGGGCTACTATCTTTTCGAAGATTGATTTGAAGAGTGGATATCATCAGATTCGAATTAGACCGGGAGACGAATGGAAGACCGCATTCAAGACGAGAGAAGGTTTATATGAATGGTTGGTTATGCCGTTTGGTCTATCAAATGCACCGAGTACATTTATGAGGGTGATGAATCAAATTTTCAGACCGTACATTGGGAAGTTCGTTGTATTTTACTTTGATGATATTCTGATTTATAGTGCAAGCACAGAGGAGCATGTAGAGCATTTGAGAAAGGTGTTAATTATTCTTCGTGAGGAACAATTTTATGCAGCTACGAAGAAATGTGTGTTCATGACTCGAAGTGTTTTATTTTTGGGATATGTTGTATCAGAGAAGGGAATCTAGATGGATCAGAGTAAAGTTGAAGCTATTAGAAATTGGCCACAGCCGAGAACTATTACTGAAGTTAGAAGTTTTCATGGATTGGCATCATTCTACCGAAGGTTTATTCCACACTTCAGTAGCGTGATGGCATTGGTTACTGATTGTATGAAAGGGAAGCAGTTTTCTAGGTCGAAGGAAGCGGGGGGTGCTTTCGAACGAATCGAAGAACTTTTGACGACAGCGCCAATTCTTGTATTACCAAATTTTCAGTTGTTGTTTGAGCTACACACTGATGCATCAAAGGTTGGGATTGGAGGAGTGTTGAGTCAAAGTGGGAGGCCAGTTGCTTATTTCAGTGAGAAGTTATCAGGGGCAAAGCTGAGATATAGTACATACGATGTCGAGTTTTACGCTGTTGTGCAAGCTGTTAAACATTGGAGGCATTATCTATTTCAGAAAGAGTTTGTTCTTTACACTGATCATGAGACGTTGAAGCATTTGCAGGGGCAGGATTAGATTTCAGCGAGACATGCATCGTGGATTGCATATTTACAGCAATTTACCTTTGTTGTTAAGCACAATTCTGGGGTAACAAATCGTGTAGCCGATGCTTTGAGTAGGAGAAGTCATTTGTTGACAACGTTGAAGGTTGAAGTGACGGAATTTGAATTATTGCCAGAATTGTTTGAGGAGGATCCTTACTTTGCAAAGTTTGTTGAGAAAGTTAAGGAGGGGAGTACTGATGAATTTATGTTAGTTGATGGTTACTTATTCAAGAGGAATCGATTATGTATACCAGATAGCAGTTTGAGAATGAAGATTATCAAGGAGTTGCACGAGGAAGGACATGTGGGCCGTGATCGTACATTGCATTTGATTTCTCAATCTTATATTTGGCCATCGATGAGGAAAGAGGTAAAGAGGTTTGTGGAGAGATGTCATATATGTCAAGTTTCGAAGGGAACGGCGACAAATGCAGGATTGTATATGCCGTTACATGTACCATCTAAACCGTGGGTTGATATCAGCATGGATTTCGTTTTGCGTTTGCCTAGAACTCAAATGGGAAATGATTCTATATTTGTTGTGGTGGGCAGATTTTCGAAGATGGCACATTTTATTGCCTGCAAGAAGACAGCGGATGCAGTTCGAGTGGCACAATTATTCTTTAAGGAGGTGTATCGATTGCATGGTTTACCAGAATCTATTGTTTTTTATCAGGATACCAGATTTTTGAGTCACTTTTGGCTAAGTTTGTGGAAGATGGTTGGAACGAAGATGAATTTTAGTAGTGCTTATCATCCGCAAACAGATGGACAGACTGAAGTTGTTAACCGATCGTTGGGAAATTTATTACGATGTCTTGTGAAGGACAGTCTAAAAAGTTGGGACATGAAGTTATGCCAGGCAGAGTTTGCACATAATCATGTAGTGAATCGTAGCACAGGATTCAGTCCATTTCAGATTGTATATTCAAATCTACCCAGGGGACCATTGGACTTAGCAGTAGTGCCACAACCGAAGGGGACGGTTAAACGAGCTATAGACTTTGTTGAAGGGTTGACTGAATGTCATAAAATCGTTCAGGAATGATTGGAGAAGTCGAATGAGAAATACAAAAAGATTGCAGACTTGAAACGACGAAGTGTTGAATTCAAGGAAGGTGATTTGGTTTATGCTGTGTTAACGAAGGATCGTTTTCCAGTGGGCGCTTATAACAAGTTGAAAGCCAGAAAAATTGGTCCTGTCGAAGTGGTGAAACGGATTAATGACAATTCTTATAAGTTGAAGCTGCCAGAGGATGTGTACACCTCTGACGTGTTCAATGTTAAGTATCTTATGCCGTATTATGGAGATGAACAATCTGGTGTAGAGGAATTTACAAATTCGAGGACGAATTTTTCTCAACCAGGGGGGGATGATGCAGCGCGAACTACGGAATCAACAGGTTTAAATGATTCAAGAACTTTAAGTCGTTTGGACAAGGCTATGTTGTTGAGTCATTCAGGAAGTTTAAGTCGTCCACGACTTAACAAAGCTTGGAGGAAAGAGCTACGACTTAACAAGAATGAAGAGAAGGAGTTACGAGTTAATGGGGACTTAAGTTGCTCAGATTTGAGGGGTCGTATACGACCTAATGACACAGCAGCTATGAGTCGTCCACGACCTAACTTGAGTCGTCCGCGACTTAAAAAGGAAGTTATAGGTCGTCTCCGACCTAATGAATCACGTAATAACAAGTCACGGGTTAACAACACCTTAAGTCGTGTGGAGGAAGCCTCGGATTTAAGTCGGCCACGAGTCAACAACGAGTTAAATAAACCGGAGCATGTTTTAGGTCGGCCGCGACCTAAGGAGTCAAGTAAAATTACGCCACGACCTAATGAAGCCTCAACTCACTCGGAGGAGTTAAGGCGCTGGGAGTTGAGTCGCTTGGAAGATAAGTCATATACGGGTTAAGTGTTGTGATAAATCTGTATTTTGTTAAGTCGTTGTAACTGTTAAGTCGTATGTCGTGGGTTTTCTTATGTCGTGTACCCTGTGTTGTTTTGTTGAGTCGTAGCATTTTTAAGTCGTAAGTGTTGTACTATGTGTTGCTCTTAAGTCGGTATGCAGGTGAGTTGGTTGAGTCGTGTTGTATGTATGTAAGTGAGTCGTAAGTCGTAAGACTTCGTGTATTGAGTCGTCGTGTGATTGTGTCGCTGTGTGGTAACTCAATGAGTCGTTGTAACTTGTGTCGTAAGTCGCATACGACTTAAGGATTTGTTGAGATTGAAAGGGGCTAGGTCGCTGTTGTGATAAGTCGTTACCGACTTATAGTTGAGTCATAAGTCGTGTACGACTTAAGGGTCAGTGTGAAACTTCTATAAATAGGGAGTGAATTGTAATTTTTTTGGTGGTTGATTTTGTATAAAATTTCTTGTTGATTGCTGTGTGCTTTCTTCTAAAATTGGTAGTTGAGTGTAATCTCCTATCTCCTCTTTAGGTTAATCGAGTGCGCTCGATTCAACGATCGTAGAAGCCAATTCACGGAATCTAGTGCGCTAGATCAACGTGCGAAGAATCGTAGATCTTTGAACACGGTATAGTGCGCTATCAACGTGTTTGAGATAGCTAGAATTCGGTATCTTCGGATCAACGAATTTGGGCATTTTGGTATTCATCAATCCACCGATTGCTACTTTCACCGAATGAAGTTTATTTTGATTAATCCGCTGCGTCAATAGACTGTGACATTTATATGACATGTGTTAAGGGGATATGGGTAATGCCTTAACGCTATTTTAATGTTTTACTGTAGACATGTTATAATAGTGTATTCTACTATGTATAAATTGTGACGACCCGGAATTTTGAGCAATATCAATTTAATAATCTTTGATAATAATTAAATTGATTTGATCATTTTATATTAAAAATTGACAAGTTAAAAATTATTTTAAAGATTTATGATAATAATTTGTTAATATCTACAAACATTTTTCTTAACAATATGAATTGGCAAATTTAACTCTTTTGAAAGCTAATTAAATTTTGATTTGAAAATATTTATTTTGGTAAATAAGAAGTTTTTAATGTAATAAAACTTTATATTCGAATTGTAATATATATGAATGTATATATTGTGATTTGAGATTTGTTTTAAAATTTAATATGGAAATTAACAAATTTAATGCTAGAATGTTTCTATTTGAAATGTGTACATATATTTGTATATATATATTTGAAATAGGAAAATTATTAATTTGAATTTAACAAGAGTTTTCAAACTTTAATATATATAGTTTTGAAATTGAAAAGTTAATTTGATTTAATGCCTTTCAAATGATATTTGAAATTTAAATTTTTATAACAAAGTTAATTTCTTATTTTTTTTAAAACATATAGTTCAACCGGAATTTTAGATAAGATTTAAATTAAAAGTTTAATTGTTTTTAATATTCATTCATTTTAATTCTTACACAAGATAAATTTATTTTAGAAATTTTAAGAGTTGAATTAGAATAGATGTTTCAAACATATAAACATTAAATTGAATCAAAATATAAGTTACATGAATTCATATGAATATTTATTAAAGGATAAGTATACACATTTTTTTTAACCATATGAATATTACATAAATATTTATATAAGGCTTAAATAGATTATTAAAAAGAAAATAACATTTAAAGCATTTATTAAACATTAATTAAACATTAAAATAACACTTGTTAACTTGTTAGTGTATGCTAATGACACTTGTGAAGTATATTGCATAGGTGTTAGATCATTAAGGCATTAACATGACAAATGTCTTTCTTTTGTAAAATTGAATTTAAAATTTTGTTGTAAAATTAAAAGAAAAGTTTTATTCTTCAGCTGAAACATTTTCTTCAACTCAAACAAAAATGCTAATCAAAAACAAAGTTGAAAAAAAAAAGAATCCTGAGAAGTAATAAATCTGGGATTCAAAAGATGCTGGATTTGCAAAATCAGGGGGGAATGCAAGATTAAAATTCAATCATGCAGCAAGAATTTATCAACATGCTGATTTATTCAAGAAATTCTGGAATCAATAAGCAATAAAACCAAAATACAGTGAAATCAAAAGCCTGGAAGCAAACTGGTTTTGTCTTCTGCTTTTATAACAAGGTGAGTAAATGAAATCTTTTAAAAACAGTTTAAATCTTTTTTCAATTTGGTATGGTGATGGTTATCATGATGAATTTGGAAGACTTAGTTTATGTTGGATGCATGTTTGAATTTAGTGTATTGAAATGCCTGTATAAAAATTACTCTGTGTTTATAAAACAGTTTCAACCTTTATAATAAATTCATTAACTTGTTTTTGATTTTGAACTGGACCATGACTTGTAAAGAGAAGATGATTGTAACCAAGGTATCTTTCATCTAAAAATAGATACAGGTTGTTAAATCAAATAATTAGCTTGAATTTTAAAAATTTACCGTAAAAGTATAAATTGGATTAAAAAATTTTGATTGCAAATTAGTGTTTTGATTTTAGAATCATATTGCAAATAAGAAAACATGATTTTTGAAATTTGAATCACAAATTTTAGTGTAGTAATTTGAGAGAATTTTGGGATTTACTGATTTGGGGTTTTTGGCCAAATCACGGCAAACCACGGTGAATTGGACATCGCCGTTGATCATGAAGGTGGAGGGGGCATCAGGGGTCATGCGAAAAATGAATTTGGAATTTATTATTGAGTGAGATGGCCGATTATCGAGGGGATAGGGTTAACAACCTTTAAATGCCGATGGTGTTCTATGGGTTGTTGCGTCATCATGGAGCTATCGGAGGTGAACGCGCGCATTGTCGTAGGTTCAGGGGGACGTGAGGGAGCTTCGGAGGAGACGGTGGGCCTTCTCGACGTTTGTGCTGCCGTGGAGGTTGGTTTTTACTGGTGGGGGTGTTTCGAACTTATGGGTTCGAAGGTAAATTTTCGACTCTCGAGCGTTTTTTATTTTCTGGGTTGTGCGTAGGGATGCCGAGGTCTTGTGTGACGTAATGATGACCAGAGAGGGGTTCGTCGTTGGGGAGGTTGGTTGTGCACGTTGACGTGCACAGATCTGTGCTTCAGTGGTGGTTCTGGGGAGAAGAGGGAGGAAACTCGAAGAATGCATCGTGTATATGTCATTCTGGCTCGAAGCAGAATTAGGTTTGAGAAACTCGGGGTGTTTGCTTCTTTTACTCGGGAAAGACTCGGGTTTGGGTAGGGGTTTGCTCGGGTTTTTAGGTCAAGCAAGTTTTGGGTTTTGTCAGTAAAGTTTTTAAAG
Source organism: Allium cepa (assembly GCA_030765085.1). NCBI lineage: Eukaryota > Viridiplantae > Streptophyta > Magnoliopsida > Asparagales > Amaryllidaceae > Allium > Allium cepa. Next base: position 576,123,380 of record CM060943.1, on the reverse strand, counting down.
CTTGAACAAAGGAATTTTGATTTTTGAAACTAAATTGTTTCAAGTTAAAGTTTTAAACAAGTTTATATATTTTGAAATATAGAAGTTTTAAAAAATAAAATAAGTGAATGTTTGAATAAAGTTTGTATTAAATTTTTATTAAAGATCTTGGAATGGTTTTAAAGATTTAAAAGTTCAATTTAAATATGTTTAATAATAATTGATTTTTAAATGTCATATTTTAATGATTAAGAATTCATAATCAATTGTAATAAAGATTTATCTTATGTAAATTGGAAATTTTGATTTAATTAAAGATAATTAAATTTGGAAAGGTAATTAAGATAATTAAATTATTAACCATTGAAAGGTTATTGGTTAATATAAATGTGTCAATTAAGATAATGGTTTCTTGTTTAAAGAATCTTTTTAATATAGTAAATTAAAGAATCATTCAATCAATTTTAAATGATTAAGTTAAATAATTAATTAAGTAATTAATTTAGATAATCACTTATGGGTTAATCTAATATAATTACTTTGGGAAGTAATTAAGTGGTTAATTACTAAAGGTAATTAAGTAAAAGTTAATTAATTTATTAAAAGTAATTAAGTAAATGTGATTAAGAATTAATCACTTGAGTTATTAATTAAAGACTTAATTAATAATTAGTTAAAGGTTTAAATTATTAGATTAATGATTAATGAATAAAAGAATTAAGAGTAATTAATTAAGTGATTAATTACTTGTTAAAGTAATTAATTAAGAAAGAAATTTAATTAATGAAGTAATCATTAATTAATGAAAATAATTAATTAATTATTAATTTATAACTTAAGAATAATTAATTTATAATTAAGTTGTAATAACTAAATGTAATTAAAGTAATTAATCAGAAGTGATTAATTAAAAGTAATTAATTAAATGTGATTAATTAAAAGTAATTAATCAAGTAGTTTTAATTAGAAGTAATTAATCAATGTGATTAATTAAAAGTGATTAATCAGGTGTAATTAATTAAAGGTAATTAAGAAATAGTTATCAGGATAATTAAAGAATAATTAATCAAGGTTGATTAATTTAGAAGGTAATTAAGAGGTAATTACTTAGTATAATTTGGATGTAATTAATCAGGATGATTAATTAATTGGGTAATTAAGTAATAATTACTTAAAGTAATTAAGTGATAATTAATCAAGGAAGATTAATTGAAGTGGATAATTAAGTGACGTTAGTTAATTAATTTGTAATTAATTAATGAATAAGAAGTTGGATTGAAGATAATCCAAGTGATTAATTAAGGATTAATTTAATTAAGGATTAATTAAATTAATCAAGTTTGAATCAAGCTTGTTTATGAATGATTAATGATTGGATGATATATATCATTGGATGAGTTAATGATATTGGTTGTTGTTGGATGACATTGATTGATGGGTGATGATGTGAATATGCTATATCTGAATGTGATATATATGCTGCTTTGTGATATGTATAGATGTATGTGATAATAGATGCTTATCTATCTGTGTTGTGAATACATCCATTTATGTTAAGTGATATTTTTTGAATACCTATTGTTTAAAATCCCTTAAGTATAACTTGGACATTAAAATGGCGTTTGGATTCGGTGAGACCGGGATCGGGTTTCCATATTTGGATATCCGAAAACCACATCGATTCCAATTAAACGTTAGGTCGTTAATCCAAGTGGAGCAAGTGAAGACTCGAGGTGTAAGGGCTATATGTCGGTATAACTTTGTGGGTGATTCCGTAATGAGTTTGACGGAATAGTGCTTATAGGTTCGAGACAGAGATTTAGAGTGCAAGGGCTATGGTCGTTGACTCTGAGGGTGATTCCAAAATGAGTGCAACGAGATAGTGCCTTCGGTTTCGTTCGAACCCGGAAAGAACTTGTATGGATTGAATGCTTTCAGAACATCGTTAGGCGGACGATGAGCATTCTAAGATAAATGTGTCCTATAAAGGTAATCGCAGCCTCAAGCCTCATTAACCGGGAATGGCTAAAACAGGGGAGGTGCAGCAAGGCTTCATGGGTCGCTCCCACTGGAGAGCGAGATACATCCCTGTCTAGATGTCCCTTTTTATTTCGGCTTTATGGGCAGTTGGAACTACAGTCAACTGCGGGGTGGTCTTGTTCAGGACTGTTCAGTAAGGAATGGTTCCGGCTTTGTGTTGCAGGGGAGTTAGGGTGGCTCCTCGGTACGGTGATCAAGGCCACGTACTGTGACGGGCGGTACCCCAGTAGCCCTGCCATTGATGGAAACCCGTTTTTCCCTACGAGACCCTACGGTTTTGTTTGTATTACCTACTTTTCTGGCTAGTAGCTGGAATTTAATGAATGTAACAATTTCGGCTATTTCATATTTATTTGAAAACCCTAGACACTATTATAATATCACTGGATTTCCTATCAAATGTTTTGGTTAGCGTAAGGTAAAAACTTTTCCAAGTTTATGTGTGGGGAGTCTTCCGTGATACCTTTTCTTTTCAAAGGATTTTCTAAAGTTAAGCAATCTTAAACCGTTTACTCACACCAGACCCCTGTCTGACCCGAGTGTTTATTTTCTGTTTTATTAAACTCTTGGGTACTCATATTATGTATGAGTAGTCAAGTGATTCAGGTTATCTCTTGACGAATTCTGGAGGAGCTTTGGAGCAGGAGGCTTCAGCGTGTAGATATATGGTTAGAGTTTCCGCTGTGTGTTATTCTGTATGATGTCTTGTATTGTATTAGACAGAAATGTTATAACTGTCTGAATTGAGATGTTTAGTGGTGTACTCTGATGTATATGATACTATGTATATGTACTATATTATATTTAAATCGTTCCGCTGTGAGATTCTGATGTGTTGTTTCCTTTTCATCTCTTTCTTTTCTCCTTCTATCCCTTTCTTTCTTAATTAGTGATGCGATTTTCTGGTGATAGAAAGCCTGGTCGTTACAGTTGGTATCAGAGCATTAGGTTGAGTGAATGCCTAGGCTCTGGAGAGGTGTCTATCTTGAGAGAGCGTACTTGTAATTTATATATATATATATATATATATATATATATATATATAACTACCTAATCTGTTGGGTTATCTGTTCGGATTTTCCAACATAGGTTATAAAGGTAGATAAGGTAGGAGTGTGTGGAACACAACTACCACTATTGGTTGAGGTTTATATGTTGTGGTTGGAGATGTGTCTGTCGAGATTGTAGATCTAATACTGTCTCGAATAAGATTTGGTGGAGTGTAGAAAGGATTTCTTTGAGTCCAGAGGCAGACTTTTTCAAGGATTTGAGTATATTCTTGAGAGTTAGGTTGATTTGTTCTCGAATGAGCAGGGATTTCCAAGAGTTGAGTTGTCCTCTGAGGAGAAGCAAGTGGTGGTATCTTGATAGCTTCAGGAAGGAATAGCTATATGGTGAGATGCAGTTTCCATAGATGGTTCTGAAGATGTTTCTTTTGGAGCCAGATTTAGATGGAGCTAAGGGAACTGTGATGTCTACTACAGTGGAGATTCGGATGTTTAGAGATTTTCTGGATCTCAAGTAAGAGTATATTGTTTTTATTGAAGTTTGAGACTAAGGTCGGTGAGTTACCTCACTTCGGACATGGTCTCATTTGTTTTCCTTATGAGAAGATAAGTGGTTGATGTTTGATTTTGAGCCGAGTTTCTTTGAGGAGATGTCTACTCGTCTCAAGGATGTTTTAGAGGATTTGGGTGTTAGTTTTGTGTTTCAAGAAGCTTGTGGTTAAGGAAGATCTTATGGCTTAGCAGTATCATTGAAGTGAAGTTTGGAAGCAGCAGCATGGACTTATTTCTTCGATGTTTTAGTAATCTCTGGGATCCTACTATCAGCAGACCATGCAGATAGTGAAGGCTTATTCTTTTCTTTGGGAGGCTCGGCAGAGCGTGATATCTGTTGGAAGTGATCTATCAGTTTTTCTGATAGGTAAGCCATTCTTGAAGATTGGTCTTGATTAGGAAAAGCTGTTCTAGTTAGGGAGACTGTTCTTTGGAATCAGAAATGAGTGGGATCGCAAAAGTGACTTGCGATTAGTTTGGGAATCTTTGAATATTCTTGGTTTGAGAATTGAGGCATCTCGAGTAGAGGTGAAAGCTATAAAGGTAGTCGGAGATTCTCCAGATGTTTTTAAGGAAATCTGAGGTCTACCTGAATCGGAGATTGAGTTTCCTTATCAACTTGGAATTCAGGAGTAATTTTGATGGTTCAACCATATAGTGGAATGACTCTTGGGGCGAGAAGAGTTTGGTGAGGCAGCTCATGATTCTTTGGATTGATCATCTTATTCTGAGTTAAGATTCTGTTGAGATGTTTTGATCAAGTGGAATGGTCCCTAAGATTTTATGAGTCAGAAGAACTGTGTATGAAGAAAGATTGTGCTTGAATTCTTCGATAGCATTCTTATCTGCTCTAGATCAGAGTTGTGCAGTGGAAGCGAGTTGGGAATTATTCTAGTATGGGAGCAACCAGGAGTTGCAGTAAAGGAATTTCTACAGGAAATTCAAGTATGAAGGAATTTTCTGGATTTGGTAGGAAAGGTTGTCAGGTGCAACTGTTTGGCTATTCAGATAAGAGATATAAGTTTGAAAACCACTGATGCTTGTAGTATAGAGTCGTATTTTGGATTTCAGCAAATTATTTTTGGGAAAGCCACTTCGTTGAGTAGGACCTGGAGATTTGATTTGAGTTGGTCCAGTTTGTTTCTTGAAGCAATCAGCAAGGGTTAGGCTGATCATGAAGATTAGAGGTGACTCAGAGCATCTGAAGAGTTGTGCAGTTAAGAATTGAGAAATTTTGGATCGTGCTGTTGGAATTTGGATATTACTTTAGTTCTATCCAATCAAAGGAATTATTAGACTGGGTAAAACTGGAGAGCTAGCTCCAGAGGTTTTTTGAGTTTTATCTGTGTTCTTCAGAGATTAGATTTTGATCTATAGGATTGAATTGCCAGTTCGGATAGCTGGAATTCATTGTATTTCACATATCTTTGGGGAATATGTGTATGATTCTTCGAGTGATAGAATCAGCAGTGCAAAAGGATCTGGTAGTTGAGCTGGTCTTGGGTTTAGTCTGATATCTTGTTCCAATTCGAAGAATCAGATGAGGGATTTCTTGGTTTTAATAGTGTAGTTACTTAAGGTTTGTAGAGCGAGTATTCCAGTATAGGTATCTGGAAAACTCTAGATAATATTAGTAAGTTCTATTCAGAATTTTTCTGGATAGATAAAATTATTGTGTGTATTGGTTGCTATGATTGATTATGTGATTGCTAATTTAAAATTAAATTCTTTAGCTGGGTTATTAAATTATCTTTGATTTTAATTTCGTGGACGAAATTCTTTTAAGGGAGGAGGAATGTGACGACCCGGAATTTTGAGCAATATCAATTTAATAATCTTTGATAATAATTAAATTGATTTGATCATTTTATATTAAAAATTGACAAGTTAAAAATTATTTTAAAGATTTATGATAATAATTTGTTAATATCTGCAAACATTTTTCTTAACAATATGAACTGGCAAATTTAACTCTTTTGAAAGCTAATAATATTGAAAATATTTATTTTGGTAAATAAGAAGTTTTTAATGTAATAAAATTTTATATTCGAATTGTAATATATATGAATATATATATTGTGATTTGAGATATGTTTTAAAATTTAATATGGAAATTAACAAATTTAATGCTAGAATGTTTCTATTTGAAATGTGTACATATATTTGTATATATATATTTGAAATAGGAAAATTATTAATTTGAATTTAACAAGAGTTTTCAAACTTTAATATATATAGTTTTGAAATTGAAAAGTTAATTTGATTTAATGCCTTTGAAATGATATTTGAAATTTAAATTTTTATAACAAAGTTAATTCCTTATTTTTTTTTAAAAACATATAGTTCAACTTGAATTTTAGATAAGACTTAAATTAAAAGTTTAATTATTTTTAATATTCATTCATTTTAATTCTTACACAAGATAAATTTATTTTAAAAATTTTAAGAGTTGAATTAGAATAGATGTTTCAAACATATAAACATTAAATTGATTCAAAATATATGTTACATGAATTCATATGAATATTTATTAAAGGATAAGTATACACATTTTTTTTAATCATATGAATATTACATAAATATTTATATAAGGCTTAAATAGATTATTAAAAAGAAAATAACATTTAAAGCATTTATTAAACATTAATTAAACATTAAAATAACACTTGTTAACTTGTTAGTGTATGCTAATGACACTTGTGAAGTATATTGCATAGGTGTTAGATCATTAAGGCATTAACATGACAAATGTCTTTCTTTTGTAAAATTGAATTTAAAATTTTGTTGTAAAATTAAAAGAAAAGTTTCATTCTTCAGCTGAAACATTTTCTCCAACTCAAAAAAAAATGCTAATAAAAAACAAAGTTGAAAAAAAAAAGAATCCTGGGAAGTAATAAATCTGGGTTCAAAAGATGCTGGATTTGCAAAATCAAGGGGGAATGCAAGATTAAAATTCAATCATGCAGCAAGAATTTATCAACATGCAGATTTATTCAAGAAATTCTGGAATCAACAAACAATAAAACAAAAATACAGTGAAATCAAAAGCCTGGAAGCAAACTGGTTTTGTCTTCTGCTTTTATAACAAGGTGAGTAAATGAAATCTTTTAAAAACAGTTTAAATCTTGTTTCAATTTGGTATGGTGATGGTTATCATGATGAATTTGGAAGACTTAGTTTATGTTGGATGCATGTTTGAATTTAGTGTATTGAAATGCCTGTATAAAAATTACTCTGTGTTTATAAAACAGTTTCAACCTTTATAATAAATTCATTAACTTGTTTTTGATTTCGAATTGGACCATGACTTGTAAAGAGAAGATGATTGTAACCAATGTATCTTTCATCTAAAAATAGATACAGGTTGTTAAATTAAATAATTAGCTTGAATTTTAAAAATTTACAGTAAAAGTATAAATTGGGTTAAAAAATTTTGATTGCAAATTAGTGTTTTGATTTTAGAATCATATTGCAAATAAGAAAACATTATTTTTGAAATTTGAATCACAAATTTTAGTGTAGTAATTTGAGAGAATTTTGGGATTTACTGATTTGGGGTTTTTGGCCAAATCACGGCAAACCACGGCGAATTGGACATCGCCGTTGATCATGAAGGTGGAGGGGGCATCAGGGGTCATGCGAAAAATGAATTTGGAATTTATTATTGAGTGAGATGGTCGATTATCGAGGGGATAGGGTTAACAAACTTTAAATGCCGATGGTGTTCTATGGGTTGTTGCGTCATCATGGAGCTATCGGAGGCGAACGCGCGCATTGCCTTAGGTTCAGGGGGACGTGAGGGAGCTTCGGAGGAGATGGTGGGCCTTCTCGACGTTTGTGTTGCCGTGGAGGTTGGTTTTACAGGTGGGGGTGTTTCGAACTTATGGGTTCGAAGGTAAATTTTCGAATCTCGAGCGTTTTTGATTTTCTGGGTTGTGCGTAGGGATGCCGGGGTCTTGTGTGACGTAATGATGACCGGAGAGGGGTTCGTCGTTGGCGAGGTTGGTTGTGCACGTTAACGTGCACAGATCTGTGCTTCAGTGGTGGTTCTGGGGAGAAGAGGGAGGAAACTCAAAGAATGCATCGTGTATAATTCGTTCTGGCTCGAAGCAGAATTAGGTTTGAGAAACTCGAGGTGCTTGCTTGTTTTACTTCGGGAAGACTCGGGTTTGGGTAGAGGTTTGCTCGGGTTTTTAGGTCAAGCAAGTTTTGGGTTTTGTCGGTAAAGTTTTTAAAGCTTGAACAAAGGAATTTTGATTTTTGAAACTAAATTGTTTCAAGTTAAAGTTTTAAACAAGTTTATATATTTTGAAATATAGAAGTTTTAAAAAATAAAATAAGTGAATGTTTGAATAAATTTTGTATTAAATTTTTATTAAAGATCTTAGAAAGGTTTTAAAGATTTAAAAGTTCAATTTAAATATGTTTAATTATAATTGATTTTTAAATGTCATATTTTAATGATTAAGAATTGATAATCAATTGTAATAAAGACTTATCTTATGTAAATTGGAAATTTTGATTTAATTAAAGATAATTAAATTTGGAAAGGTAATTAAGATAATTAAATTATTAACCATTGAAAGGTTATTGGTTAATATAAATGTGTCAATTAAGATAATGGTTTCTTGTTTAAAGAATCTTTTTAATATAGTAAATTAAAGAATCATTTAATTAATTTTAAATGATTAAGTTAAATAATTAATTAAGTAATTAATTTAGATAATCACTTATGGGTTAATCTAATATAATTACTTTGGGAAGTAATTAAGTGGTTAATTACTAAAGGTAATTAAGTAAAAGTTAATTAATTTATTAAAAGTAATTAAGTAAATGTTATTAAGAATTAATCACTTGAGTTATTAATTAAAGACTTAATTAATAATTAGTTAAAGGTTTAAATTATTTGATTAACGATTAATGAATAAAAGAATTAAGAGTAATTAATTAAGTGATTAATTACTTGTTAAAGTAATTAATTAAGAAAGAAATTTAATTAATGAAGTAATCAATAATAAATGAAAATAATTAATTAATTATTAATTTATAACTTAAGAATAATTAATTTATAATTAAGTTGTAATTACTAAATGTAATTAAAGTAATTAATCAGAAGTGATTAAATAAAAGTAATTAATTAAATGTGATTAATTAAAACTAATTAATCAAGTAGTTTTAATTAGAAGTAATTAATCAATGTGATTAATTAAAAGTGATTAATCAGGTGTAATTAATTAAAGGTAATTAATAAATAGTTATCAGGATAATTAGAATAATTAAACAAGGTTGATTAATTTCAAAGGTAATTAAGAGGTAATTACTTAGTATAATTTGGAAGTAATTAATCAGGATGATTAATTAATAGGGTAATTAAGTAATAATTACTTAAAGTAATTAAGTGATAATTAATCAAGGAAGAATAATTGAAGTGGATAATTAAGTGATGTTAGTTAATTAATTTGTAACTAATTAATGAATAAGAAGTTGGATTGAAGATAATCCAAGTGATTAATTAAGGATTAATTTAATTTAAGGATTAATTAAATTAATCAAGTTTGAATCAAGCTTGTTTATGAATGATTAATGATTGGATGATATATATCATTCGATGAGTTAATGATATTGATTGTTGTTGGAAGACATTGATTGATGGGTGATGATGTGAATATGCTATATCTGAATGTGATATATATGCTGCTTTGTGATATGTATAGATGTATGTGATAATATGCTTATATATCTGTGTTGTGAATACATCCATTTATGTTAAGTGATATTTTCTGAATACCTATGTTTAAAATCCCTTAAGTATAACTTGGACATTAAAATGGCGTTTGGATTCGGTGAGACCGGGATCGGGTTTCCATATTTGGATATCCGAAAACCACATCGATTCCAATTAAACGTTAGGTCGTTAATCCAAGTGGAGCAAGTGAAGACTCGAGGTGTAAGGGCTATACGTCAGTATAACTCTGTGGGTGATTCCGTAATGAGTTTGACGGAATAGTGCTTATAGGTTCGAGATGAGGATATAGAGTGCAAGGGCTATGGTCGTTGACTCTGAGGGTGATTCCAAAGTGAGTGCAACGAGATAGTACCTTCGGTTTCGTTCTAACCCGGAACGAACTTATATGGATTGAATGCTTTCAGAACATCGTCAGGCGGACGATGAGCATTCTAAGATAAATGTGTCTTATAAAGGTAATCGCAGCCTCAAGCCTCATCAACCGGGAATGGCTAAAACAGGGGAGGTGCAGCAAGGCTTCGTGGGTCGCTCCCACTGGAGAGCGAGATACATCCCTGTCTAGATGTCCCTTTTTATTTCGGCTTTGTGGGCAGTTGGAACTGTAGCCAACTGCGGGGTGGTCTTGTTCGGGACTGTTCAGTAAGGAATGGTTCCGGCTTTGTGTTGCAGGGGAGTTAGGGTGACTCCTCGGTACGGTGATCTAGGCCACGTACTGTGACGGGCGGTACCCCAGTAGCCCTGCCATTGATGGAAACCCATTTTTCCCTACGAGACCCTACGGTTTTGTTTGTATTACCCGCTTTTGTGGCTAGTAGCTGGAATTTAATGAATGTAACAATTTCGGCTATTTCATATTTATTTGAAAACCCTAGACACTATTATAATATCACTGGAGTTCCTATCAAATGTTTTGGTTAGCGTAAGGTAAAAACTTTTCAATGTTTATGTGTGGGAAGTCTTACGTGATACCTTTTCTTTTCAAAGGATTTTCTAAAGTTAAGCAATCTTAAACCGTTTACTCACACCAGACCCCTGTCTGACCCGAGTGTTTATTTTCTGTTTTATTAAACTCTTGGGTACTCATATTATGTATGTGTAGTCAAGTGATTCAGGTTATCCCTTGACGAATTCGGGAGGAGCTTTGGAGCAGGAGGCTTCAACGTGTAGATATATGGTTAGAGTTTCCGCTGTGTGTTATTCCGTATGATGTCTTTTATTGTATTAGACAGAAATGTTATAATTGTCTGAATTGAGATGTTTAGTGGTGTACTCTGATGTATATGATACTATGTATATGTTCTATATTATATTTAAATCATTCCGCTGTGAGATTCTGATGTGTTGTTTCCTTTTCTTCTCTTTCTTTTCTCCTTCTATCCCTTTCTTTCTTAATTAGTGATGCGATTTTCTGGTGATAGAAAGCCTGGTCCTTACAGTTGGTATTAGAGCATTAGGTTGAGTGAATGCCTAGGCTCTAGAGAGGTGTCTATTTTGAGAGAGCGTACTTGTAATTTATATTTATATATATATATATATATATATAACAACCTAATTTGTTGGGTTATCTGTTCGGATTTTCCAACATAGGTTATAAAGGTAGATAAGGTAGGAGTGTGTAGAACACAACTACCACTATTAGTTGAGGTTTATATGTTGTGGTTGGAGATGTGTCTGTCGAGATTGTAGATCTAATACTGTCTTGAATAAGATTTGGTGGATTGTAGAAAGGATTTCTTTGAGTCCAGAGGTAGACTTTTTCAAGGATTTGAGTATATTCTTGAGAGCGAGGTTGATTTGTTCTCGAATGAGCAGGGATTTCCAAGAGTTGAGTTGTCCGCTGAGGAGAAGCAAGTGGTGGTATCTTGATAGCTTCAGGAAGGAATAGCTATATGGTGAGATACAGTTTCCATAGATGGTTCTGAAGATGTTTCTTTTGGAGCCAGATTTAGATGGAGCTAAGGGAACTGTGATGTCTACTGCAGTGGAGATTCGGATGTTTAGAGATTTTCTGGATCCCAAGTAAGAGTATATTGTTTTTATTGAAGTTTGAGACTAAGGTCGATGAGTTACCTCACTTCGGACATGGTCTCATTTGTTTTCCTCATGAGAAGATAAGTGGTTGATGTTTGATTTTGAGCCGAGTTTCTTTGAGGAGATGTCTACTCGTCTCAAGGATGTTTTAGAGGATTTGGGTGTTAGTTTTGTGTTTCAAGAAGCTTGTGGTTAAGGAAGATCTTGTGGCTTAGTAGTATCATTGAAGTGAAGTTTGGAAGCAGCAGCATGGACTTATTTCTTCGATGTTTTAGTAATCTCTGGGATCCTACTATCAGCAGACCATGCAGATAGTGAAGGCCTATTCTTTTCTTTGGGAGGCTCGGCAGAGCGTGATATCTGTTGGAAGTGATCTATCAGTTTTTCTGGTAGGTAAGCCATTCTTGAAGATTGGTCTTGATTAGGAAAAGCTGTTCTAGTTGGGGAGACAGTTCTTTGGATTCAGAAATGAGTGGGATCGCAAAAGTGACTTGCGATTAGTTTGGGAATCTTTGAATATTCTTGGTTTGGGAATTGAGGCATCTCGAGTAGAGGTGAAAGCTATAAAGGTAGTCGGAGATTCTCCAGATGTTTTTGAGGAAATCCGAGGTCTACCTGAATCGGAGATTGAGTTTTCTTATCAACTTGGATTCAGGAGTAATTTTGATGGTTCAACCATATAGTGGAATGACTCTTGGAGCGAGAAGAGTTTGGTGAGGCAGCTCATGATTCTTTGGATTGATCATCTTATTCCGAGTTAAGATTCTGTTGATATGTTTTGATCAAGTGGAATGGTCACTAAGATTTTATGAGTCGGATGAACTGTGTATGGAGAAAGATTGTGCTTGAATTCTTCGATAGCATTCTTATCTGCTCTAGATCAGAGTTGTGCAGCGGAAGCGAGTTGGGAATTATTCTAGTATGGGAGCAACCAGGAGTTGCAGTAAAGGAATTTCTACAGGAAATTCAAGTATGAAGGAATTTTCTGGATTTGGTAGGCAAGGTTGTCAGGTGCAACTGTTTGGCTATTTAGATATGAGATATAAGTTTGAAAACCACTGATGCTTGTGGTATAGAGTCGTATTTTGGATTTCAGCAAATTATTTTTGGGAAAGCCACTTTTTTGAGTAGGACCTGGAGATTTGATTTGAGTTGGTCCAGATTGTTTCTTGAAGCAATCAGCAAGGGTTAGGCTGATCAGGAAGTTTGGAGGTGACTCAGAGCATCTGAAGTGTTGTGCGGTTAAGAATTGAGAAATTTTGGAATGGGCAGTTGGAATTTGGATATTACTTTAGTTCTATCCAATCAAAGGAATTATTAGACTGGGTAAAACTGAAGAGCTAGCTCCAGAGGTATTTTGAGTTTTATCTGTGTTCTTCAGAGATTAGATTTTGATCTACAGGATTGAATTGCCAGTTCGGATAGCTGGAATTCATTTTTTTTCACATATCTCTGGGGAATATGTGTATGATTCTTCGAGTGATAGAATCAGCAGTGCAGAAGGATCTGGTAGTTGAGCTGGTCTTGGGTTTAGTCTGATATCTTGTTCCGATTTGAAGAATCAGATGAGGGAGTTCTTGGTTTTAATAGTGTAGTTACTTAAGGTTTGTAGAGCGAGTATTCCAGTATAGGTATCTGGAAAACTCTAGATAATATTAGTAAGTTCTATTCAGAATTTTTCTGGATAGATAAAATTATTTGTGTGTATTGGTTGCTATGATTGATTGTGTGATTGCTAATTTAAAATTAAATTCTTTAGCTGGGTTATTAAATTATCTTTGCTTTTAATTTCGGGGACGAAATTCTTTTAAGGGGGGAGGAATGTGACGACCCGGAATTTTGAGCAATATCAATTTAATAATCTTTGATAATAATTAAATTGATTTGATCATTTTATATTAAAAATTGACAAGTTAAAAATTATTTTAAAGATTTATGATGATAATTTGTTAATATCTACAAACATTTTTCTTAGCAATATGAATTGGCAAATTTAACTCTTTTGAAAGCTAATAATATTTTGATTTGAAAATATTTATTTTGGTAAATAAGAAGTTTTTAATGTAATAAAACTTTATATTCGAATTGTAATATATATGAATGTATATATTGTGATTTGAGATTTGTTTTAAAATTTAATATGGAAATTAACAAATTTAATGTTAGAATGTTTCTATTTGAAATGTATATATATATATATATATATATATATATCTGTATATATATATTTGTATATATATATTTGAAATAGGAAAATTATTAATTTGAATTTAACAAGAGTTTCCAAACTTTAATATATATAGTTTTGAAATTGAAAAGTTAATTTGATTTAATGCCTTTGAAATGATATTTGAAATTTAAATTTTTATAACAAAGTTAATTTCTTATTATTATTTTTAAAACATATAGTTCAACTTGAATTTTAGATAAGATTTAAATTAAAAGTTTAATTGTTTTTAATATTCATTCATTTTAATTCTTACACAAGATAAATTTATTTTAAAAATTTTAAGAGTTGAATTAGAATAGATGTTTCAAACATATAAACATTAAATTGAATCAAAATATAAGTTACATGAATTCATATGAATATTTATTAAAGGATAAGTATACACATTTTTTTTAATCATATGAATATTACATAAATATTTATATAAGGCTTAAGTAGATTATTAAAAAGAAAATAACATTTAAAGCATTTATTAAACATTAATTAAACATTAAAATAACACTTGTTAACTTGTTAGTGTATGTTAATGACACTTGTGAAGTATATTGCATAGGTGTTAGATCATTAAGGCATTAACATGACAAATGCCTTTCTTTTGTAAAATTGAATTTAAAATTTTGTTGTAAAATTAAAAGAAAAGTTTTATTCTTCAGCAGAAACATTTTCTTCAACTCAAACAAAAATGCTAATCAAAAACAAAGTTGAAAAAAAAAAGAATCCTGGGAAGTAATAAATCTGGGATTCAAAAGATGCTGGATTTGCAAAATCAGGGGGGAATGCAAGATTAAAATTCAATCATGCCGCAAGAATTTATCAACATGCAGATTTATTCAAGAAATTCTGGAATCAACAAACAATAAAACCAAAATACAGTGAGATCAAAAGCCTGGAAGCAAACTGGTTTTGTCTTCTGCTTTTATAACAAGGTGAGTAAATGAAATCTTTTAAAAACAGTTTAAATCTTGTTTCAATTTGGTATGGTGATGGTTATCATGATGAATTTGGAAGACTTAGTTTATGTTGGATGCATGTTTGAATTTAGTGTATTGAAATGCCTGTATAAAAATTACTCTGTGTTTATAAAACAGTTTCAACCTTTATAATAAATTCATTAACTTGTTTTTGATTTCGAATTGGACCATGACTTGTAAAGAGAAGATGATTGTAACCAAGGTATCTTTCATCTAAAAAGAGATACAGGTTGTTAAATCAAATAATTAGCTTGAATTTTAAAAATTTACAGTAAAAGTATAAATTGGATTAAAAAAATTTGATTGCAAATTAGTGTTTTGATTTTAGAATCATATTGCAAATAAGAAAACATGATTTTTGAAATTTGAATCACAAATTTTAGTGTAGTAATTTGAGAGAATTTTTTGGATTTACTGATTTGGGGTTTTTGGCCAAATCACGGCAAACCATAGCGAATTGGACATCGCCGTTGATCATGAAGGTGGAGGGGGTATCAGGGGTCATGCGAAAAATGAATTTGGAATTTATTATTGAGTGAGATGGCCGATTATCGAGGGGATAGGGTTAACAACCTTTAAATGCCGATGGTGTTCTATGGGTTGTTGCGTCATCATGGAGCTATCGGAGGCGAACGCGCGCATTGCCGTAGGTTCAGGGGGACGTGAGGGAGCTTCGGAGGAGATGGTGGGCCTTCTCGACGTTTGTGCTGCCGTGGAGGTTGGTTTTACTGGTGGGGGTGTTCAAACTTATGGGTTCGAAGGTAAATTTTCGAATTTCGAGCGTTTTTGATTTTCTGGGTTATGCGTAGGGATGCCGGGGTCTTGTGTGACGTGATGATGACCGGAGAGGGGTTCGTCGTTGGCGAGGTTGGTTGTGCACATTAACGTGCACAGATCTGTGCTTCAGTGGTGGTTCTAGGGAGAAGAGGGAGGAAACTCGAAGAATGCATCGTGTATATGTCGTTCTGGCTCGAAGCAGAATTAGGTTTGAGAAACTCGGGGTGCTTGCTTGTTTTACTCGGGGAAGACTCGGGTTTGGGTAGGGGTTTGCTCGGGTTTTTAGGTCAAGCAAGTTTTGGGTTTTGTAAGTAATTTTTTTAAAGCTTGAACAAAGGAATTTTGATTTTTGAAACTAAATTGTTTCAAGTTAAAGTTTTAAACAAGTTTATATATTTTGAAATATAGAAGTTTTAAAAAATAAAATAAGTGAATGTTTGAATAAAGTTTGTATTAAATTTTTATTAAAGATCTTGGAAAGGTTTTAAAGATTTAAAAGTTCAATTTAAATATGTTTAATTATAATTGATTTTTAAATGTCATATTTTAATGATTAAGAATTGATAATCAATTGTAATAAAGATTTATCTTATGTAAATTGGAAATTTTGATTTAATTAAAGATAATTAAATTTGGAAAGGTAATTAAGATAATTAAATTATTAACCATTGAAAGGTTATTGGTTAATATAAATGTGTCAATTAAGATAATGGTTTCTTGTTTAAAGAATCTTTTTAATATAGTAAATTAAAGAATCATTTAATTAGTTTTAAATGATTAAGTTAAATAATTAATTAAGTAATTAATTTAGATAATCACTTATGGATTAATCTAATATAATTACTTTGTGAAGTAATTAAGTGGTTAATTACTAAAGGTAATTATGTAAAAGTTAATTAATTTATTAAAAGTAATTAAGTAAATGTGATTAAGAATTAATCACTTGAGTTATTAATTAAAGACTTAATTAATAATTAGTTAAAGGTTTAAATTATTTGATTAATGATTAATGAATAAAAGAATTAAGAGTAATTAATTAAGTTATTAATTACTTGTTAAAGTAATTAATTAAGAAAGAAATTTAATTAATGAAGTAATCATTAATTAATGAAAATAATTAATTAATTATTAATTTATAACTTAAGAATAATTAATTTATAATTAAGTTGTAATTACTAAATGTAATTAAAGTAATTAATCAGAAGTGATTAATTTAAAGTAATTAATTAAATGTGATTAATTAAAAGTAATTAATCAAGTAGTTTTAATTAGAAGCAATTAATCAATGTGATTAATTAAAAGTGATTAATGAGGTGTAATTAATTAAAGGTAATTAAGAAATAGTTATCAGGATAATTAAAGAAGAATTAATCAAGGTTGATTAATTTAGAAAGTAATTAAGAGGTAATTACTTAGTATAATTTGGAAGTAATTAATCAGGATGATTAATTAATAGGGTAATTAAGTAATAATTACTTAAAGTAATTAAGTGATAATTAATCAAGGAAGATTAATTGAAGTGGATAATTAAGTGATGTTAGTTAATTAATTTGTAATTAATTAATGAATAAGAAGTTGGATTGAAGATAATCCAAGTGATTAATTAAGGATTAATTTAATTTAAGGATTAATTAAATTAATCAAGTTTGAATCAAGCTTGTTTATGAATGATTAATGATTGGATGATATATATCATTGGATGAGTTAATGATATTGGTTGTTGTTGGATGACATTGATTGATGGGTGATGATGTGAATATGCTATATCTGAATATGATATATATGCTGCTTTGTGATATGTATAGATGTATGTGATAATAGATGCTTATCTATCTGTGTTGTGAATACATCCATTTATGTTAAGTGATATTTTTTGAATACCTATTGTTTAAAATCCCTTAAGTATAACTTGGACATTAAAATGGCGTTTGGATTCGGTGAAACCGGGATCGGGTTTCCATATTTGGATATCCGAAAACCACATCGATTCCAATTAAACATTAGGTCGTTAATCCAAGTGGAGCAAGTGAAGACTCGAGGTGTAAGGGCTATACGTCAGTATAACTCTATGGGTGATTCCGTAATGAGTTTGACGGAATAGTGCTTATAGGTTCGAGATGGAGATTTAGAGTGCAAGGGCTATGGTCGTTGACTCTAAGGGTGATTCCAAAATGAGTGCAACGAGATAGTGCCTTCGGTTTCGTTCGAACCCGGAACGAACTTGTATGGATTGAATGCTTTCAGAACATCGTCAGGCGGACGATGAGCATTCTAAGATAAATGTGTCCTATAAAGGTAATCGCAGCCTCAAGCCTCATCAACCGAGAATGGCTAAAACAGGGGAGGTGCAGCAAGGATTCGTGGGTCGCTCCCACTGGAGAGCGAGATACATCCCTGTCTAGATGTCCCTTTTTATTTCGGCTTTGTGGACAGTTGGAACTGCAGCCAACTATGGGGTGGTCTTGTTCGGGACTGTTCAGTAAGGAATGGTTCCGGCTTTGTGTTGCAGGGGAGTTAGTGTGGCTCCTCGGTACGGTGATCTAGGCAACGTACTGTGACGGGCGGTACCCTAGTAGCCCTGCCATTGATGGAAACCCATTTTTCCCTACGAGACCCTACGGTTTTGTTTGTATTACCCACTTTTGTGGCTAGTAGCTGGAATTTAATGAATGTAACAATTTCGGCTATTTCATATTTATTTGAAAACCCTAGACACTATTATAATATCACTGGATTTCCTATCAAATGTTTTGTTTAGCGTTAGGTAAAAACTTTTCCATGTTTATGTGTGGGAAGTCTTACGTGATACCTTTTCTTTTCAAAGGATTTTCTAAAGTTAAGCAATCTTAAACCGTTTACTCACAGGTCTGACCCGAGTGTTTATTTTCTGTTTTATTAAACTCTTGGGTACTCATATTATGTATGGGTAGTCAAGTGATTCAGGTTATCCCTTGACGAATTCTGGAGGAGCTTTGGAGCAGGAGGCTTCAGCGTGTAGATATATGGTTAGAGTTTCCGCTGTGTGTTATTCTGTATGATGTCTTGTATTGTATTAGACAAAAATGTTATAACTCTCTGAATTGAGATGTTTAGTGGTGTACTCTGATGTATATGATACTATGTATATGTTCTATATTATATTTAAATCGTTCCGCTGTGAGATTCTGATGTGTTGTTTCCTTTTCTTCTCTTTCTTTTCTCCTTCTATCCCTTTCTTAATTAGTGATGCGATTTTCTTGTGATAGAAAGTCGGGTCGCTACATAAATAGTTTAACGGATCCTTAGAAGATAGAATCTCGAACATGTCTTAAGTTATTGCACGCACATTAGACACTGGATAGGAGATGTAAAAGCCTGTAAACATCCCTGAAGTCGTTACACTCATATTTTTTATAATTGATTTGACTTACATAATATATTTTAGTTCTAACTCGAGTGTTTTGTCTTTTCGTTATGCTTGGGTCAGCTTGAGCATTTCAGTATTGAAGACTTTATTTCTGGAGGACGAAGATGGAGATTTGTATTCTAATTATTTTATATATATTCCACTGCATCATGTTGTTCCGCTGTCCTGCTATATGTATAACTCTGATTTGTATTGTAAAAATGTAATCAAATGTTATTTTTAAAACAGCTTCATGAACTGTTTATTTGATTATTATATTTTGTCATTCCGCTGTGAGATTCTGTATTTTGTTTTTCTTCCTTTTCTCCTATTTTTTTATTTACCCCATTAACAATTCTCCCTTTTGAATGGTTTGAGTTGACATGTGCGGTTTATTGGTTATTTAAACCGTCCAAAAAGGTGGACCGTTACATTTGGTATTAGAGTGAGTTTTAGTGATAACCTTAGCTTTGTGGGGTTTGACCTATTAGAGATAGGGTGGTAGTACCCTAGAATGAGTTGTTTGAGTGTATATATATGAGAGAGTGTATTTATTAGTATAATAAAAATGTTTTTATTTCTTGTTAGTTCGTTCTGCGTAGTATTTATAAATTCTGGTCGGTACATAGGACGTTATGTCATCGATAGAGATTTCTAAACACTTAATAGGGAAGACCTTCACAATATTGTTTTTGAAATATAGGTAAATAAAATAATTTTACCTAGTATTATATTTTGTATATAAAAGAATAATTTTTATAAATGGATATAGTTGTATGGGATATGTTTGTTTGTTAGGAAGGGAAATTTTATAAATATTGGTTGCGAAATATGGTTTATAAATAAAATGAATTTAATTGGAAATTTAAGAACTTACGTTCTGGGTTTTGACATTGGTTTTCAAAAGATTTTGGGATATAATTTTAGTATTAGGTGGAAGTGTTTTCGGATGTAAATATTTTCAATGATTTTTGAAATAAATATTTTAAAGAATTTTGAACGGAAATAAGTTTTGTACTTCCCTCTTCTATCGTTGGAAAATAATTTCGATGATGACGGTCGCATCATCGACCTTCATTTTCGAGTTTCAAAGTGGAAAAACCGTTGTAGTAGTATTACTACGCATTTTTTCTGATAAACGAAAGTTTATTTTAAATTTCCTATGTATGATTTGATATATATAAAAGATATGAGTATACATGTTACTTCAAAATTGTTTGAAATTAAATCCGGTATTTAGTTTTTAAATTTCTTTTAATCGATGATTTTTAATTATTATAAGGAAATGCGAATTCTTGTATTATTTAGCGTGTTGCAAATCGAATTTCTATGGATTTCAAGTTTCAGATTTATAAATAAAAGTGTAGCTATTGAAATAACAAGGAATACATACTTAAATGGAAATAGATGTATAAATTAGGGATATTCACTATATTTTGTAATGTCCTTTTCAATAACTATGAAAAGATAATTCCTTGTAATTCCAAATGTAATACAAATTCCCTTTTTGGATAAGATATAGAAATTTACAGGTCTAATGATTTCATTTGGAATAAATGTAATTCCAATGTATTAAAATACAGAAAACCCAAAGGATAAATAAAAGAATTATAAATATGGTAAAAATAGTCTAAGAGAATGTGCACAATATAAGTAAAATGGAAGTGAAATAAAAAAAATGAAAACATAGACAAGTCATGATTTAAAATAAGAAGGGTATAAATAGTCCTCTAACATGGTAAGGAATTAAAGGTTAAAAAGGAATAGAAATAGGAAGTTAAATAATGAGGTAAGGGAAAGTGAACAAGAAAAGATTTTTAAAAGAAAGCGGTAAATGACCTTAAATTAAATAATTGTAAACGCATAGAAAAGTGCAGAAATATTGCCAGTTGTGAATAGTAGAGGCATGCTAATTAAATAAAATGAATGAAGATATATTTATAAATATTAATATATATATATATATATATAAGTAGCATCAAGTTTGCATTTATGGTGGCTGTGAATTATATAAGTATGTAAATAACATAAACGGATAAGAATGATGTAGTCATTAGAATGAGTTGGAATGCATATCCAACATTGTTACAGAATAGAATTTTTCCCACTGCAACGGACTACCACCAGTTGTGTATATATTATACGGATGTAGACATGTCCAACTTTAGGACTCATGGAGTATATACACTTGCGAAAGAATGTAACGACCCAAAATTTTGGGAAATATCAATTTAATAATCTGTGTTAATAATTAAATTGATTTGATAATTTTTCTTTATAATTTTAATTTAAATTCGTAAATTTATTCTTTTTAAGGTTAATAAATATTTTTTATCTAGCAATATTGATAAGAATTGTTTTTCAAAGCTAATAAAATTTTATTCTATTTATAATATATATATATATATTTGATATATATTGTGAATAAGATATCTTTTATTTTAAATAAAGTTGAATTTTCAAATTGTAATATATATGTATGTGTATGTTATAATTTGATGTTGTTTTTAAATTTAATATAATCTGTTGATAATTTATATATGTGTGAATATTGTAATGTGAAGCTTTGTTTTAGAATTAATATTTTTCAAAAGATAATTTAAAGTTTAATTCAATTATTTTCAAAATATAAGATAAACTATTTGTTTTTAAATGTGATATTTTAAAAAGGATTTAAACAAGCTTTGTTTTAAATTCAATTGTTTTTAAAATATAAGATATTTATTTGTATTTAAGTATGATAGTTTAAATCAAAGTTTTGTTTTGTTTAAAGTGTTTAATTTTAAAATGATTATAAATGTATAAATATGAATGTTTTAGACTTTAAAATTACTTGTATAAGATGTTCATTTTTATTATAACTAGTTTCATAATAATTTTCTTTAAAAGATTAAACTTGTATATTCATACATAAGTATTCATTTATAAAGTAACTTAAATAATTAAGCTTATCTTACATTTTCAAATTAAATAAAAATTTGATTTAAAAACACTTAAAATATGTGTAAATATGTTAATCCTCTCATAAACACATGTAAAGCATTTAAGCATAAGGGATGACATTTGTCCAAGTTTTATAACAAGTGGCATATGTTCATTTTTAATTTTTAATAAATATTTTTTTTAGAAGAAAACTAGCTTTCATAACACTTTCATTTTCTTTGTTCACTTTCCTTAACTCAAACCAGTAAAAAAAATTCAAATCTGCAAAATCAAAATCCAAAAGCAAAGTATAATCTGGAAACTTATATCTACAAACTTCAAACTGCAAATCAACATTTGTATCAACCTGTAATGCAAACGGATGAGCTACTCAGATCAATTTTAACATTAGTTCAGCAGTTTAAAATCAACAATTAAAGCTACAAATGAAACCTGCATTTCAAAAAGGGGAGTCAACTGCAGTTCAACTTTTAATCATCAAATTGAAAGCTTGCATTAGGATTTCTACAGCAAGTCATCTGTTTCAACATTTTAAACAACAGATTGCAAGCATGCAAATGGATTTTTCATCAGCATATCAAAGCCTGGAATATTACAGAAATATCTGCTCTCATCTGTAAGTAAATCTTCATTTTAAAAACAGATTTGAACCTGTTATTTACCTAGATTTGTGTGATGATTTATATAGTAGTTCAGTTATAAATATGTTGCGAAGATGATTGCATGTTTGTGTACAATGATGACATGTATGTATGTGACTGTATAGATATGCTCTGTTGAATTACAGGTATTTATCATTCAAATTAATTCAAATCTTTCAAAAAAAACATTATTTGGCTTTGATAATTTAATGGAAGTTGTAGTTAATGGATGATGATTGTTTTTAAAATCAATTCAGGATTTCTATTGCATTAAATAAACTTAAAATCTAGGAATACAGTAAATTTGTGATTCATGTCAGAAAATCAATAACCTTAATTCTTGTATTGGATTGTATAAATGAATTAGATGTTAGAAATGTTGATTTTTAACATGCAATTCATAATTTTTAAATTGATATTTAACTGGGAATTTAATGTTGAAGGGTTTCGGCAATTTCATCAATTGCCGATGATCAAACCCATGATTTGAGTTGAAATCTTGGGTAAAGCAAGCTTTTGTGTTGTTGAAGATGGAAAAATACACTTAAAATTTTCCGATGGCTGAATTGATGGGATTTGGGTCGAGTAGGGTTTTCTGGTTTGTTATGTTAATCGATGGGTTCGTGGTCCTTGCGTTGCCATGGAGATGATCGAGTGCGATCGTAAGTTGAGGGATGGTAGCGGGGTAGTACGGCGGTGCTTAGGAGGAGTTACTGGAGTTTCCAATTGACGACATCATCGGAGGCGATGGAAATTTTGGAATATGGTGGCTGCAGTTTTTCGATCTAAGGGTTGGTTTTTGATTCGTGATAGAATTTTGGTTTTGGTTGGTCGAGGGGCTCGACGTAGTCGTTGGCGACTTGGAGATGGCCAGAGGGAGGTTCGGCGATGCTTGGATCGTCGTGCTTGGTGCACGCGTGTACGATTTGGGGGACTGGAAGTTTGGGTTGGTGGTGATTAAGGGGACTCGGAGTATTCTCGCATATTTCTGTAAACAACTCGAAGTAAATGAGACTGAGGAATTGTCTCGGAGCAATGTCGGGGAATTTTTGAGGTTGTCTCGAGTTTTGTTGTTTGGTTCTGTATAGTGTCAATTTCAGATAATACTTGTAGTTTGCAATAAATATAGATCAAGCTTTAAACTATAAACAAGATTTATGAAAGAAATGATTTAAAACTTGTCGTTTAAAAATAAGTAAATCAAACTTTAAATATATTAATTGAATTTATTTTAATTTTAAATTTGTTTAAAATGATTCTTTTTGGGAGTAATTAATTGAAGTGATTAATGGAAGATTACTTAATGTTATCAATTAATAAATTGATTAAGTTAATTGTTTGAAGTTAATTAATTATGAAGTAATTAATAATTTAAGAATTAAGGATTGATTAATGATGAAATTAATTACTTGTTAGGTAATTAATGAAGAAGTAATCAAGATTTATTAATGGAAGTAATTAGAAGATAATTACTTGTTAAGTAATTAAGAATTAATTACTTAATTATTTTAGTTAATTAATTAATGTGATTAATTAATTTATGAATATGATTAATTTAAGATTAATTACCAAGTGTAATTAATTAAAAATGTAATTAATTAATAAAGTAATTAATTAAGGATTCATTAATTATTTGATTACTTAATGAAGTGATTAAAGATTAATTATTTAGATTAATTAATCAAAGGTTAGTATAATTAATTAAGAAGTTAATTAATTAAGATAAGTAAGTACAAGTTGTTAATTACTGTTTATGATTAATGAGATGATGAACTACAAGTTAATTATTTAACTAATTAAAGAAATTAGTAATTAATAAGGATCATTAGTTAATTAATCAAAGTTGATTAATAAAAGTGATTAATTTAAGTGTGATTAATTAATTGTAATTAATTAAGGTTTAATGTAATTAATTAAAGTTTAATGTAATTAATTATAGTTAATTAATGGAAGTAAATAAAGGATCATTAATTATTGTAATTACTGATAGTAATTAAAGGATAATTACTGTATATGGTGGAAAATTACTTGAATGTAATTAAAGTATAATTAATCAAGGAAGATTAATTAAGAAGATCATTAAGAGATGATTAATTTATTTATTTGAAATAAATAAATGAAGAAGGATGTAGATAATCCAATTGATTAAGAGTTAATCAATTTTGTTTATGGGTGATTGATTGACATTGGATGATTGATTGATATTGGGTGTTTGGTTGATACTGGATGATTTTGATATCTATGATATGTGATATACTGCTTTGTGAGATGAATGATTGTTATGAATTATCTGTTATGATAATGTGATTCGTCTATCTGTTTATATCATCCTGAATATAAGTTAGATTGTTTTAAACCCTTAAGAACAACTTGGACATTAAAATGGCATTTGATTTCGATGAGACCGGGATCGGGTTTCCATATTTGGTCCGAAAGCTATATCGATTCCAATTAAACGTTAGACCGTGAATCCAAGTGGAGCTTTGTGAAGACTCGAGGTGTAAGAACTATACGTCAGTATAACTCTGTGGGTGATTCCGTAATGAGTTTGACGGGAATAGTACTTATAGATTCGAGATGGTGATTTAGAGTACAAGGGCTATGGTCGTTGACTCTGAGGGTGATTCCAAAATGAGTGCAACAAGATAGTGCCTTCGGTTTCGTTCGAACCCGAAACGAACTTGTATGGATTGAATGCTTTCAGAACATCGTCAGGCGGACGATGAGCATTCTAAGATAGATGTGTTCTATAAAGGTAATCGCAGCCTCAAGCCTCATCAACCGAGAATGGCTAAAATAGAGGAGGTGCAGCAAGGCTTCGTAGGTAGCCCCCACTAGAGAGTGAGATTTACCCCTGTCTAGAGGTCCCTTTCGATTTCGGCTTAGTGTGTGGTTGGTCGTGCCAACCACGGGGTGGTCTTGTTCGGGACTGTTCAGTAAGGAATGGTCCCGGCCTTGTGTTGCAGGGGAGTTAGGGTGGCTCCTCGGTACGTTGATCTAGGCCACGTACTGTGACGGGCGGTACCCCAGTAGCCCTACCATTGTTGGAAACCCATTCTTCCTACGAGACCCTACGGTTTTGATTGTATTACCCACTTTTGAGGCTAGTAGCTGGAATTTAATAGTTGTAACAATTTCGGCTTTTTCTTATTTACTTGAAAACCCTAGACACTATTATAATATCACTGGATTTCCTATCAAATGTTTTGGTTAGCGTAAGGTAAAAACTTTTCCATGTTTATGTGTGGGAAGTCTTACGTGATACCTTTTCTTTTCAAAGGTTTTTCTAAAGTTAAGCAATTTTAACCCGTTTACTCACACCAGACCCTTGTCTGACCTGAGTGTTTATTTTTTGTTTTATTAAACTCTTGGGTACTCATATTATGTATGAGTAGTCAAGTGATTCTGGTTTGCTTGATGAATTTTGGAGGAGATATGGAACAATAGGATTTCACGTGTAGATATTACGGTTCCGCTGTGTTTGTTTGGTATCTGTATCTTGTGTTCTTGGGTTGTATAGTTAGACAGATGATTATAACTGTCTAATATGTGTTGTATAAGTTGTGTACTCTGATGTAATATGATACTATGTAATATTTTATGTGATATACTATATTTCATTCGTTCCGCTGTGAGTTCTCTGATGTTGTTTGGTTTCTTCTTTCTTATCTTTTCTTCCTCTATCCCTTTCTTTCTTCATTAGCGATGCGTCTTCCTGGAGATAGGAAGTCGGGTCGTCATAGTTGGTATCAGAGCATTAGGTTGAGTGAATACCTAGGCTCTGGAGTGGTGTCTTTCTTGAGAGAGCGTACTTGTAATTTTTATATATAAATATATATTTATATATCTATATCTACCTGAATTGTTGGGTTATCTGTTCGGATTTTCCAACATAAGTTTTAGAGGTAGATGGAGTAGTGGTGTGTGTGTGTGTAACACGACTACCACTGATGGAAGAGGCCATATGTTGAGGTTGGAAGTATTTGTCGGGACTGTATACCTAATACCGTCTCAAGTGAGATTTGTAGTTTGGAGTAAGGATTTCTCTGATATCCGAAGGAAATATTTTTAAAGATTCAGGGTTTATCTTCGAAGTGTAAGTTGGGATTTTGCTCGGGTGAGCGAATTTTTCTTGAGTTTGGATCTGTCGGAAGTGGAGAAGTAAGTGATGATATCTTGATAACTGCATGATGAGATGCAGTATCCTTGCATATTTTCCGAAGATGTTTTCTCTTGAAGCAGTGTTAGAAGTGGTTGAGGAGCAGTCTTTACCTGCCGCAGAGAAGACTCGTCTGTGTAGTAGTTGTCTGGATCTTTAGCAAGGAGGTTGGTTGTTTTGGAATATGAGACTAAGGTCTATGAGTTGTTTCGCTTCGACATGGTCTCATTGTCATTCCTTAAAGAGAGCGAGTTCTTGATGCTTGGTTTGGAACCCGAGTTTCTTGAGAGATGTCTACCATCTCGAGGATCTTTTGTGTTGTAACGATCCCAGTTTTAAAGACGAATTTCAATTTATAATTTAATTGAATTTTAGATTAAATTATGGATTTGGTTGAATTTTTCAAATTTAATAAGAAATTTATATTTATTTGTTTCTGAAATTGATTTGAAACTCAAAGCGAATGAATTGAATTGAATTATAAATAAAAAGTTTAAAACAAAATAGAATAAAACTACTTATCAATCGTAAGAAAAAAAAAATATAAAATAAAATATACGTTGTGAATGTAATACATAAGTTTGAAATATAATTATAAGATAAATTACAAAATATTAAGTAAACAAATAAAAGAAAATTTACATACAAATGAAAATCTAAGCACATATAAAATATAAAGTGAATACAAAGTAACCAAAGTAAAACAAGAAAGTAAGTATTTAAATGAATCAAAACAGCACTTACATATATATATATATATATATATAAAAATCTAAATATGCAGTAAGTATCAAACAAAGTATGTAAACCTGGGAAAGCAAAACAAGAAGTAATAAAATAAATGCCTACAACACAAGACTGCAAACTTACGAAAATGATAAAATCAAATGGATTTTAATATAGGCAAAAGTACACTTGTACGAGTTTAAACAAAGCAAACTGTACATGCATATGCAAAACAAAGATCTGAGAATCTATACACATGTATGCATAAAAAAATAAAATAAGGTAAAAGTATGCAGGCAAGAAGAAAGTAAGATATAAACAAGAGGCAAAGAACTGTACAAACATGTACAAAGTAAACAAAATAGGATTTGCATTTAATGTCAATCCTCTCAGCACAAAACATATCTCATCATCCATGCTTACTGTACTAAAAGAGAAAAAATAGTAACCCTATACAAATAAATGTGATATCACCTGTAAACTTCACCTTCTATATATCAATCATCTTCTCCATTTTGTTCGAACCAAACTTAGCAAAATCAGAGAAAAAGAAAATGTAAACATCTTCATCTATTTCAAACTCAAAAACATCATTCAAGTTCAAGCATGCAATTCAATTTAACAGCAAAGCAAGTTAAAAAAAAAAAAGTAGATCAAAATAAAATCTGGAAACCCAAAGAAAACAGATTCGAAGAAGAAAAAAAAATCTACAGTCTTCAAACAACAACTCTCAGTTCCCATTTGTTACAAGGTGAGCAAACCCTTAACTTAATTTATAAATCCATTTATATGATATTTCTAGTGATAAATAATTAAAATTATGTGGTTTCTATGGAAGTAAGTATGTGATTGCCTGGGATAATTGATGCTTGTCTGTATAGGTTTATATATACACCTCTGTTCTCTGTTAAAACCTAAAACAGTGAGTAAACATACACTTTCAAGTTCAAGTTTTGGTCACAACAGTATAGGCTATTCATTTGATAATATGTGTTGTTTGTGATTTATCTTTGAAAATAATCCTGTGTATATTTATATATAGAATGTTATGCATACTTTACTGCCCTATTTATTGATTGAAGGGTTAAATATTTATTCAAATTCGAATTTATTTCATCAAATATTATAAAGCTTTAACTTAGATGTTCAAACCCAAGTCAGGACTTTTAAAATTTGTTTTAAAACAAAATAGTGAACTATGCTCTGGGATTAAGTTTACAGGCAAACAAGAATTTTTTGTTGATAAATTTGATTTTTGTAAAAGGCTAATTCAGATGTATAACTTGAATCCTAACTGAAAGATAAGATTTTTAAAACAAGAATGGGAATTTTTAGTGATGTATGCTTTGAGCAGTTCATAAATGAATAGGATAGGCTTTTTGATCAATTACTAGTAATCAAATGAATTTTGGATGTTGTAATTTGGGTTGAAGCAGGTTTAAACATCATGGAGTTTAGGAAAATTGTCAAAAAAATTATCTGTTGCAAGAATTTAAAGGACGAGAGCAAATTAGGGTTTAAAGGTCCATTGTAGACGAGGAAGCAAATGAGGTCGCGGCGACGTCATCATAGCATCGAGCGCTACGGGGTCTTAGGAGATGGTAGAGGGGATCATGACGAGTAGTTGGCCGAAGTTATGGCGTCGCTGGTAGTCGAGGATGTCGAGGCGAAGCAATTGAAGGTAGGTGATGAAGTTCCAGGGTTCGAACGAAAAGCTAAAATTTGATTCAGTACGGTTGGCTTTGAATTTAACTTGGATTTCGAGTGTTGCAATGATTTGCGACTTGTCGAAGAGTTTGGAGCTCGCCGTAGCGGCGGCGCGACATCGTGCACGTGCACGACGTCGATCTGGTGTCAGGCAATTTTGGGCCAGGGAGATACTCGAGTGAATGCTCGAGTGAAATGGGTTGACTCGGGTAACAGATTAATTTGTTTCGAGTTGGATTGGGCGCGTGATTTTGTTTTTCTGTATAAAGTTAAAAAAAAAATTTTAACTTAGCTGAAATTAAGAGAAAAAAAAAGAAGAAGAAGAAGAAGAATGAACGAGTGGGAGAGGAGGTCTCGGGGAAACAAGAGAGGAACGCACGGGGTTACTCGAGATAATAGGGGTGAGACTCGGGTAATTTTCTTCAACTGCAGTGTTAAAAACAAAATCTTGCTCAGGTTGATTTTTCAACCTGCAAACTAATAGTAGCATGCGAACTGTTTAAAACAAGTTTCAATATTAATGGCCAATTAATGCATGCCAATTATAAGTTAAGCCTTTGTTACCAGTTCATGAGTTAAGAAGAATACTTAACAAAGTTTTAGAATTCAATTAATACTTTAATTTAGTAATTAATGTAAAACAAACAAGTGTTGAAATTTATTTACCATTAAAGTTTTTAATTTAGTGATAATTTGATTTCAAGGTTTGAAAGAGATTCTAAAATGTAAATTAAGACAAATAGATATTATTAAGGGTTTACTCTGTTTGTAATTACGAATTGTTAATCAGATAATCAAAGTAAATTAATCTCTAATTAGTAGTTAATTAAGATAATTGATTGAAAATTGATTTGTTAATTAACTAATTTGAAATGAGATGAGTGATTAATTGATAACTAATGATAAATTAAACAGGGTTAAGTGATTTATTCTAAGTAACTAAAATTAAATTTGAATTAATTACAGTAAGAATTAAGGATGATTGCTTATGGATTGTGTAAGTAGGATATCTGATTTGTTGCCTATTGAATTGATATTTCTGTTTATGATTATGAAGCTATGTGATGTGAACTGCCTTATGTTGTACTGTGAATTTGGATTTGTTTCTGTATATATTTGAAAACCCCTTGACCTGTATACGACATTTGAATTTCGATGCGACAGGGAGTCGGATTCCAGTTGGTTATCCGAAACCCACATCGAATTGTAATGATTGATCTTTGTGATTGATAAATTTATTTATTTATGAATCTGTAAATATAGATAAGCGTTATCAATTATATCGCTTATCGATATTGATATATTTGTGATGATTGATGTTGTGCACTATTGTGTAAAATCCCTGGACCACACTATACACACACAAATATGGATTTCACGTGGAAATCGGTTAAGTCACAGATTTTTAAATAAGTTTGAATTTGAATTTTAAATTCAAATAGTTTTGGAAATAAATTAAGTTTTAATGGGGAAAACTTTTGAAAAGTTGTTTTAAGAATAAAAGTTATTTTTGGATAACTAATAAAGATTTGGAATTTGAATAATCGGATTTAAATTGAAATTCAAAAATCTGAAATCGAATTCTATGTTCAGTATTTATGATTTAAAAGGGATTTTACAAGTTATACGGGTTTAAACCATTTTTAAGCGTTGATTTGGAAATTTGAATTAACTCAAAGATTTTTAACTTGTATATATAGAATCGGGGTTTTTCCAAAATAAAACTATTGTTTCTAAGTGATAAAAAGCTTTCATATGAGTAATGAACTTCCAATTTATATTAAAGAGATTTCAAGTTTGAATCAAAAATGATTTTCCAAGTTATGAATGAATCTTTGGAAACAAGTTTTAAAAGCTATGAGATAAATCTTTGATTTAAAGATTTAAATGAGTTAATCAAATTGAAACGGAAATTGTTTTGAAATCCGTAAATGAATCTTTTT
This sequence comes from Allium cepa, assembly GCA_030765085.1. Taxonomy (NCBI): domain Eukaryota; kingdom Viridiplantae; phylum Streptophyta; class Magnoliopsida; order Asparagales; family Amaryllidaceae; genus Allium; species Allium cepa. The sequence goes on along the minus strand of CM060943.1, from coordinate 576,092,543 downwards.
GAAACTGAGTGAACTTTGTGAAATAAATCTTTTTGTTTAAAAGATTTGAAATAGTAATTGGTTTAAACCATTTGAACGAAACTTTGGAATTATTAAGTTGTGACTTAATCGAAATCCCATATCCATATGTTTTAAATTTTGCACTCACTATTCGGGTTAGCCGGGAAAGGACCTTTGGGTCGTATAACCCATTTCGAGTATGTGATATGTCGTTATGGATAGCATTTGAAGACCGGTGTTGAAGACCGGGTATTTGCGAGAGCGATGGGATGACCTGTCGATTGACTCTGTACCGAGTTGCTCCGGTATAGAGTTCTCCATATGTGATGGGGAATCTGATCAGGATTGTGGACATCCGGATTGCAAGGGCTTCGTAAGAAGTGCCTTCGGTTCTGTTCGAACCCAGAACAGACTTGTATGGATAGTATGTCTGACATGACAAATTGAGATATAAAGCCGATTTCTTTCAAATATATTTCTGTTGGTGGAGGAGAATTTATTCTCTTAGCTTAACACCCTTCTCAGAGACGTACGAGCTCAGAGGTTATGTAGTTGAAGGTTATCAGCGATATATTCCCAATTTGGTAATGTGACATGCTGAGTGTTGCTGTGAAATGATCATTGTGTTGATTATTTGAGATAGGATCATTTGTTTGATCGTCTATCTTTGTGATCATTTCTATGATCATTTGTTGACCCAAAGCACGGCTTTTTGTATAAAGTGTGTTTTTGTGGACGAGACTTCGTCGAGCCTCACAAACCGGTAATGGTCGAAACAGGAATTGTGCGGCAAGGTTTTCAGGGATCGCTTCCCTAGGGTATGACCATTCCTTCTGGAAAAGGGTAGTATCATGGTATGGAGCCCAGATACTTACTCATGTTGAAACACTTATTATTATGGTGTGATGTTGGTTAGAGAGCTCTCGTTTAAAGGTCCCAAAGGACCGGGGGTGGCATATCTGAGGGTTTGTAATATCCCTTGGGAAAAGGGGTTCCCGGCCTTGTTTAGCAGAGAACGGTTTGGTTCTCGGGGCGTCCTTCCAGAGGCGTTTCCATGTGGCAATGGGAATTTCCTTGGCCTGACCATTTGTTGGAAAATCTATTCTTCAAATACGAGCCTTTTACGGTTTTAGTTGTATAACCTGCCATGGAATATGGCGGTAACCCGCTATTGAACATGGTAGCTATAGTAGGCATAGTTCGAAATGTCTATGCTGGCTAAGATTTATATCTTTACTTTCGAAATGATTTTTTACTACACTATGCACTAGTAATAATATCAAATGTTCTTTTTAATGCGTATCAAGCATCTTTGACTATCATAAGGAGAAATCTCCTCCGATTCTGCGTTTGCATTGTGTGTGTGTGCGGGAGGCCTTACGGTAGTCTCATTTTTTAAAAACATTGCGATTATAAAATTTTAAATCTTTGATTGTTTTGAAGATAAACTGTTTTGTTTGCTCACACCAGTCCCATGACTGATCCAGAGTTTATTGTTTATTTCCTAAACTCTGGGTGCTCAAAATTTTCTACACGGGCAGTCTAGAGTTTGGTTTTTCAAATAGTTAGGTTCAGTGGATTATCTGGAGCTAGTTCAGTTTTCTTTGGATATGGACGAGACTTGCTTGGTGGAATCTTGATGGTGAATCGAGCAAGGAGTTTTGGAGCTTTGTCTTTGGAGCTTTTTGGATCAGAGTTGCAGTATTATATTCTGAGAAGACTTATTTCATATTGTATCGTGTTCCGCTGTATTTTGTTTTGTATATTCTCTGATGTTGATGATTATCATTGTATCAAATTGATTTATCGGATATTGCATTCATGTTATATCAGTGATATCATCTTTTATTTCCGCTGTGTTATTTATCATTTAATGGTGTTGCAAGCTCCCGCGAAACGAATTTGATGTTGTTTGTTGGACATCGAGTTTGGGTCGTGACAGATTGGTATCAGAGCTGAAGGTTGAGTAAAAACTTTAGCTACGGAGTGTAACACCTTAGATGGCTCATTAGAGATAGGGTGAAGTATACCCTAGAATGAGTACAACCAGTGGAACCAAAACCCAAATTTCTTAATCTATTTTCTTTATCTGTTGTTATTCTCTGAGATATTTTGTCCGAATGCCTAAATCGGATTTCTTACTATTTATAGATAGTAAGAATGAGTGGAAGAAGAGGACGAAATAGGAGACAGGAAAGTACTACTTTAGCTGGTCAAAACCCTGCAACGACAGATATTCCTATTCAATCTCAATTGAATTTGGCTGATTTATATCAAAAGTTTTCTAGACTTGGTGGAAAGTCATTCACTGGCAAAGAAACCGTTATCGAAGCACATGCCTGGATTCGATTGTGCGAAAAGATTTTCAAAGGACTAAAATTAGAAAATGATCAGATGCGATTGATAGCTTCATGGCAACTCCAGGAAGAGGCTTTAGTTTGGTGGGAAACTGTTACCGTGGATGAGTCGACAGATGAATTTACTTGGAGTCGTTTCAAGGAAGTGTTTGAGCAGCGATATATGTCGTCTGCTGGTATCTCTAGAGTGTATCAGGAGTTTATGGATTTAGAGCAAGGGAGTTTATCGTTTGAGGAGTACTTGAACAAATTTATTGAATTATCTCGATTTGGTACAGAATTGGTGAATACACCGTTAAAGAAGAATGAAAAGTTTATTCGGAGAATGAACAAGGAGTTTCAGGAAAGGATGACTACTCACGTAAAGGAATCTTTTTTTGAATTAATTGATATGGGCTATCGATACGATACTCTGGAAAAGCAAAATGATCCGGAGGAGAAAGTAGATGCAAGTAATCTGAATTGGAGAAAAAGGAAGTTTGGCGGAAAGAAATCGAGGAAAAATAAAGGAAAGAAATGTATACAAAAGAAAAAGAAGGATGTTACTTGTCTCAATTGCCTGGAAAAAGGTCACTACTCGGATAAATGCAAGAATGATTGGAAGCCAGGAATGAGAGAGCCATTTATGAGGCCAGATCAGGAATCTACTGGATGCTATAAATGCCGCAAGCCGGGACATAGAATTAACAATTGTCCAGCCAAGAAGCAAACTTTAGTAAAGAAAGTGTATGCAATTAGAGATGATTCTTCAACCTCAACAAGCTGATTTAGGGAAATGAATTTTGTAAGGTAATCTTTTCGTTTACGATTAAATTGTTCGAATTTTGTTCGACACTAGAACTATCCTTAGTTGTATTTCTCAGCAAATCGTAAATGAATTAAATCTTGAATCTGAAATCGTAATCAAATCTATTTCTATCTATTTCATTGGGTTTTGATATATTCTACGAACGGTTAGTTATTCCTTCGGACTAACCAATACCCCTGTATACTTCGTAGATCAAATAACCCAATTGTTTCGTAGTTGATGGAGATTGTTCTCATATCTATTGTTGATAATTCTGATTTGGTAAGCCAAATGCAGAATTGATATCCAGTTTGATCTGAAAAGATATTTCTCTATCTTTCATCTATCTTCGTTATCTCTCTGACGAAATTTCGAGGACGAAATTCTTTTTAAGGGGGGAAGTCTGTAACGATCCCAGTTTTAAAGACGAATTTCAATTTATAATTTAATTGAATTTTAGATTAAATTATGGATTTGGTTGAATTTTTCAAATTTAATAAGAAATTTATATTTATTTGTTTTTGAAATTGATTTGAAACTCAAAGCGAATGAATTGAATTGAATTATAAATAAAAAGTTTAAAACAAAATAGAATAAAACTACTTATCAATCTTAAGAGAAAAAAAATATAAAATAAAATGTACGTTGTGAATGTAATACATAAGTTTGAAATATAATTATAAGATAAATTACAAAATATTAAGTAAACAAATAAAAGAAAATTTACATACAAATGAAAATCTAAGCACATATAAAATATAAAGTGAATACAAAGTAACCAAAGTAAAACAAGAAAGTAAGTATTTAAATGAATCAAAACAGCACTTACATATATATATATATATATAAAAAAATCTAAATATGCAGTAAGTATCAAACAAAGTATGTAAACCTGGGAAAGCAAAACAAGAAGTAATAAAATAAATGTCTACAACACAAGACTGCAAACTTACGAAAATGATAAAATCAAATGGATTTTAATATAGGCAAAAGTACACTTGTACGAGTTTAAACAAAGCAAACTGTACATGCATATGCAAAACAAAGATCTGAGAATCTATACACATGTATGCATAAAAAAATAAAATAAGGTAAAAGTATGCAGGCAAGAAGAAAGTAAGATATAAACAAGAGGCAAAGAACTGTACAAACATGTACAAAGTAAACAAAATAAGATTTGCATTTAATGTCAATCCTCTCAGCACAAAACATATCTCATCATCCATGCTTACTGTACTAAAGAGAAAAAATATTAACCCTGTACAAATATATGTGATATCACCTGTAAACTTCACCTTCTATATATCAATCATCTTCTCCATTTTGTTCGAACCAAACTTAGCAAAATCAGAGAAAAAGAAAATGTAAACATCTTCATCTATTTCAAACTCAAAACATCATTCAAGTTCAAGCATGCAATTCAATTTAACAACAAAGCAAGTTTAAAAAAAAAAGATCAAAATAAAATCTGGAAACCCAAAGCAAACAGATTCGAAGAAGAAAAAAAAATCTACATCTTCAAACAACAACTCTCTATTCCCATTTGTTACAAGGTGAGCAAACCCTTAACTTAATTTATAAATCCATTTATATGATATTTCTAGTGATAAATAATTAAAATAATGTGGTTTCGATGGAAGTAAGTATGTGATTGCCTAGGATAATTGATGCTTGTCTGTATAGGTTTATATATACACCTCTGTTCTCTGTTAAAACCTAAAACAGTGAGTAAACATACACTTTTAAGTTTAAGTTTTGGTCACAACAGTATAGGCTATTCATTTGATAATATGTGTTGTTTGTGATTTATCTTTGAAAATAATCCTGTGTATATTTATATATAGAATGTTATGCATACTTTACTGCCCTGTTTATTGATTGCAGGGTTAAATATTTATTCAAATTCGAATTTATTTCATCAAATATTATAAAGCTTTAACTTAGATGTTCAAACCCAAGTCAGGATTTTTAAAATTTGTTTTAAAACAAAATAGTGAACTATGCTCTGGGATTAAGTTTACAGGCAAACAAGAATTTTTTTTTTGATAAATTTGATTTTTGTAAAAGGCTAATTCAGATGTATAACTTGAATCCTAACTGAAAGATAAGATTTTTAAAACAAGAATGGGAATTTTTAGTGATGTATGCTTTGAGCAGTTCATAAATGAATAGGATAGGCTTTTTGATCAATTTCTAGTAATCAAATGAATTTTGGATGTTGTAATTTGGGTTGAAGCAGGTTTAAACATCATGGAGTTTAGGAAAATTTTCAAAAAAATTATCTGTTGCAAGAATTTAGAGGACGAGAGCAAATTAGGGTTTAAAGGTCCATTGTAGACGAGGAAGCAAATGAGGTCGCGGCGATGTCATCATAGCATCGAGCGCTACGGGGTCTTAGGAGATGGTAGAGGGGATCATGACGAGTAGTTGGCCGAAGTTATGGCGTCGCTGGTAGTCGAGGATGCGGAGGCGAAGCAATTGAAGGTAGGTGATGAAGTTCCAGGGTTCGAACGAAAAGCTAAAATTTGATTCAGTAGGGTTGGCTTTGAATTTAACTTGGATTTCGAGTGTTGCAATGATTTGCGACTTGTCGAAGAGTTTGGAGCTCGCCGTAGCGGCGGCGCGACGTCGTGCACGTGCACGACGTCGATCTGGTGTCAGGCAATTTTGGGCCTGGGAGATACTCGAGTGAATGCTCGAGTGAAATGGGTTGACTCGGGTAACAGATTAATTTGTTTCGAGTTGGATTGGGCGCGTGATTTTGTTTTTCTGTATAAAGTTAAAAAAAAAATTTTAACTTAGCTGAAGTTAAGAGAAAAAAAAAGAAGAAGAAGAAGAATGAACGAGTGGGAGAGGAGGTCTCGGGGAAACAAGAGAGGAACGCGCGGGGTTACTCGAGATAATAGGGGTGAGACTTGGGTAATTTTCTTCAACTGCAGTGTTAAAAACAAAATCTTGCTCAGGTTGATTTTTCAACCTGCAAACTAATAGTAGCATGCGAACTGTTTAAAACAAGTTTCAATATTAATGGCCAATTAATGCTTGCCAATTATAAGTTAAGCCTTTGTTACCAGTTCATGAGTTAAGAAGAATACTTAACAAAGTTTTAGAATTCAATTAATACTCTAATTTAGTAATTAAAGTAAAACAAACAAGTGTTGAAATTTATTTACCATTAAAGTTTTTAATTTAGTGATAATTTGATTTCAAGGTTTGAAAGAGATTCTAAAATGTAAATTAAGACAAATAGATATTATTAAGGGTTTACTCTGTTTGTAATTACGAATTGTTAATCAGATAATCAAAGTAAATTAATCTCTAATTAGTAGTTAATTAAGATAATTGATTGAAGATTGATTTGTTAATTAACTAATTTGAAATGAGATGAGTGATTAATTGATAACTAATGATAAATTAAACAGGGTTAAGTGATTTATTCTAAGTAATTAAAATTAAATTTGAATTAATTACAATAAGAATTAAGGATGATTGCTTATGGATTGTGTAAGTAGGATATCTGATTTGTTGCCTATTGAATTGATATTTCTGTTTATGATTATGATGCTATGTGATGTGAACTGCCTTATGTTGTACTGTGAATTTGGATTTGTTTCTGTATATATGTGAAAACCCCTTGACCTGTATACGACATTTGAATTTCGATGCGACAGGGAGTCGGATTCCAGTTGGTTATCCGAAACCCACATCGAATTGTAATGATTGATCTTTGTGATTGATAAATTTATTTATTTATGAATCTGTAAATATAGATAAGCGTTATCAATTATATCGCTTATCGATATTGATATATTTGTGATGATTGATGTTGTGCACTATTGTGTAAAATTCCTGGACCACACTATACACACACAAATATGGATTTCACGTGGAAATCGGTTAAGTCACATATTTTTAAATAAGTTTGAATTTGAATTTTAAATTCAAATAGTTTTGGAAATAAATTAAGTTTTAATGGGGAAAACTTTTGAAAAGCTGTTTTAAGAATAAAAGTTATTTTTGAATAACTAATAAAGATTTGGAATTTGAATAATCGGATTTAAATTGAAATTCAAAAATCGGAAATCGAATTCTATGTTCAGTATTTATGATTTAAAAGGGATTTTACAAGTTATACGGGTTTAAACCATTTTTAAGCGTTGATTTGGAAATTTGAATTAACTCAAAGATTTTTAACTTGTATAAATAGAATCGGGGTTTTTCCAAAATAAAACTATTGTTTCTAAGTGATAAAAAGCTTTCATATGAGTAATGAACTTCCAATTTATATTAAAGAGATTTCAAGTTTGAATCAAAAATGATTTTCCAAGTTATGAATGAATCTTTGGAAACAAGTTTTAAAAGCTATGAGATAAATCTTTGATTTAAAGATTTAAATGAGTTAATCAAATTGAAACGGAAATTGTTTAGAAACCCGTAAATGAATCTTTGTGAAACTGAGTGAACTTTGTGAAATAAATCTTTTTGTTTAAAAGATTTGAAATAATAATTGGTTTAAACCATTTGAAAGAAACTTTGGAATTATTAAGTTGTGACTTAATCGAAATCCCATATCCATATGTTTTAAATTTTGCGCTAACTATTCGGGTTAGCCGGGAAAGGACCTTTGGGTCGTATAACCCATTCCGAGTATGTGATATGTCGTTATGGATAGCATTTGAAGACCGGTGTTGTAGACCGGGTATTTGTGAGAGCAATGGGATGACCTGTCGATTGACTCTGCACCGAGTTGCTCCGGTATAGAGTTCTCCATATGTGATGGGGAATCCGATCAGGATTGTGGATATCCGGATTGCAAGGGCTTCGTAAGAAGTGCCTTCGGTTCTGTTCGAACCCAGAACAGACTTGTATGGATAGTATGTCTGACATTACAAATTGAGATATAAAGCCGATTTCTTTCAAATATATTTCTGTTGGTGGCGGAGAATTTATTCTCTTAGCTTAACACCCTTCTCTGAGACGTACGAGCTCAGAGGTTATGTAGTTGAAGGTTATCAGCGATATATTCCCAATTTGGTAATGTGACATGCTGAGTGTTGCTGTGAAATGATCATTGTGTTGATTATTTGAGATAGGATCATTTGTTTGATCGTCTATCTTTGTGATCATTTCTATGATCATTTGTTGACCCAAATCACGGCTTTTTGTATAAAGTGTGTTTTTGTGGACGAGACTTCGTCGAGCCTCACAAACCGGTAATGGTCGAAACAGGAATTGTGCGGCAAGATTTTCAGGGATCGCTTCCCTAGGGTATGACCATTCCTTCTGGAAAAGGGTAGTATCATGGTATGGAGCCCAAATACTTACTCATGTTGAAACACTTATTATTATGGTGTGATGTTGGTTAGAGAGCTCTCGTTTAAAGGTCCCAAAGGACCGGGGGTGGCATATCTGAGGGTTTGTAATATCCCTTGGGAAAAGGGGTTCCCGGCCTTGTTTAGCAGAGAACGGTTTGGTTCTCGAGGCGTCCTTCCAGAGGCGTTTCCATGTGGCAATGGGAAGTTCCTTGGCCTGACCATTTGTTGGAAAATCCATTCTTCAAATACGAGCCTTGTACGGTTTTAGTTGTATAACCTGCCATGGAATATGGCGGTAACCCTCTATTGAACATGGTAGCTATAGTAGGCATAGTTCGAAATGTCTATGCTGGCTAAGATTTATATCTTTACTTTCGAAATGATTTTTTACTACACTATGCACTAGTAATAATATCAAATGTTCTTTTTAATGCGTATCAAGCATCTTTGACTATCATAAGGAGAAATCTCCTCCGATTCTGCGTTTGCATTATGTGTGTGTGCGGGAGGCCTTATGGTATTCTCATTTTTTAAAAACATTGCGATTATAAAAGTTTAAATCTTTGATTGTTTTAAAGATAAACTGTTTTGTTTGCTCACACCATTCCCATGACTGATCCAGAGTTTATTGTTTATTTCCTAAACTCTGGATGCTCAAAATTTTCTACACGGGCAGTCTAGAGTTTGGTTTTTCAGATAGTTAGGTTCAGTGGATTATCTGGAGCTAGTTCAGTTTTCTTTGGATATGGACGAGACTTGCTTGGTGGAATCTTGATGGTGAATCGAGCTAGGAGTTTTGGAGCTTTGTCTTTAGAGCTTTTTGGATCAGAGTTGCAGCATTATATTCTGAGAAGACTTATTTCATATTATATCGTGTTCCGCTGTATTTTGTTTTGTATATTCTCTGATGTTGATGATTATCATTGTATCAAATTGATGTATCGGATATTGTATTCATGTTATATCAGTGATATCATCTTTTATTTCCACTGTGTTATTTATCATTTAATGGTGTTGCAAGCTCCCGCGAAACGAATTTGATGTTGTTTGTTGGACATCGAGTTTGGGTCGTGACATGTGTGGTTTGTTGATGGTTTTGGTTTTCGAGAAGCCTTTGGATTAGAAGTCTTTGGTTAACTGTGGTAGAAGTGCAACTCGAATTGTTCGTTGTGTTGACGAGAAGGTCTTTTAGCTTCGCAGTATCATCAAGGGAGAGTTTGGGAGCAGCAGTGTGGCTCGTATCTCCGATGATTCAGGAATCTTTGTGATTCTTCTATCAGCAGTACGGGCAGTTGGGGAATGTTTTCTTGAAAGGTTAACCTTGCTTGGACAAGTTTAAGGCTGTTCTAATTGGTAAAGAGAGGATAGTTTCTTTGGAATCCGAATTAGGTTGGATCGCAAAAGTGACTTGCGAATTGTTTGGGAATTTTTCTTGAGCAATCTTTTGTTTGAGATTGAGGATTCTCATGTGGAAGTAGGAGCTACTGAGGTAATCTGAAGTTTGTCTGCATCTAGAGTTGAGTTCCATATTGATTTGGTTCCAGAAGCGATTTTGGTGGTTAGCCTAGTAGGAGAGTTGGTGTAGCAGCTCAGAAATTCTTTTGAATTCGGATTTGGTTAGATCTAGTTTTCGAGTTGGATTTCGGTTATAAGGTTGTGTGACTGAGTCAGATGGGTCACTCAGATTTTATGGATTTGATGAACAAAGTTCCCGGATATATTGGATAAGTTTGAACTCATGTTCATCAACAGTATTCTCATCTATTTCAGAATCAGAGTTGTGCAGCAGAAGCGAGGTAGCAGCTGTGCAAGGAAGGAAGCAAATTTAGTTTGTTATTGCATTGGAGTAGGGCTTGTGTTCTGGATTTCAACGGATTATGGAAGACTTTTTTGTTAGATAGGATCCAGAAACTGATTTGTTTTGGTCTAGTTGTTTCTGGAAGTATCAGAGCTGATCAGGAAGAGGTTTGTAGCCCAGGATTGTCTGTTGAGTTATGCAGATATGAGATAAGGAGTTTGGAATTTGAAGTTGGAGACTTCATTGTTGTTAAGATTTTTCTGGTTAAGAGAGCAGTATTTGATAAGATTGGATGGCTTGTTTAGAGGCATTTGGGATTTTTTATCTGTTTTTTTGATAGGATAAGATTGAATTGCCAGTTTAGATAACTGGAATTCATTGTATTTCACGTATCTTTGAGGGAGTACGTGTACGATTCATCATTGGTTGTAGAATCTGCAGTTCAGTTTGATTCGGAAGTTGAGCTAGACTTGAGTATAGTCTGATTGCTCGGTTCAGATTGATGGATCTAGAGGTGAGTTGAGCTCTGGATTTTGGTGGTGTAGTTTGTTTAGTTTCTGTAGAGCGAGTCTCCCGGTGATTTATACTTGGGAAACTCTAGTCAGTGTTTGAGATTTATTCTGATTTGTGTCAGGATAATTAGTTAGGTTTGTTTGTTTGATTGATTGTTATGGTTGTTAAGTACTGGTTGATAGGTATGCTTTGCTCACTGAAATTGAAATCTTTTAAGGGTTATTAAATTACCTTTGCTTTTAAATTTCGGGGACGAAATTTTTTAAGAGGGGAGGATTGTAACGACCTGGAATTTTGGGCAATATCAATTTAGTAATCTGTGTTAATAATTAAATTGATTTAATAATTTTTCTTTATAATTTTGATTTAAATTGGTAAATTTATTCTTTTTAAGGTTAATAAATATTTTTTATCTAGCAATATTGATAAGAATTGTTTTTCAAAGATAAAAAAATTTTATTCTATTTATAATATATATATATATATATATTTGATATATATTGTGAATAGGATATCTTTTGTTTTAAATAAAGTTGAATTTTCAAATTCTAATATATATGTATGTATATGTTATAATTTGATGTTGTTTTGAAATTTAATATAATATGTTGATAATTTATAAATGTATGAATATTGTAATGTGAAGCTTTGTTTTAGAATTAATATTTTTCAAAAGATAATTTAAAGTTTAATTCAATTATTTTCAAAATATAAGATAAACTATTTGTTTTTAAATGTGATAGTTTAAAAAGGATTTAAACAAGCTTTGTTTTAAATTCAATTGTTTTTAAAATATAAGATAATTATTTAGATTTAAGTATGATAGTTTAAATCAAAGTTTTGTTTTCTTTAAGTATGATAGTTTAAATCAAATGTATAAATATGAATGTTTTAGACTTTAAAATTAATTGTATAAGATGTATATTTATATTATAACTAGTTTCATAATAATTTTCTTTAAAAGATTTATCTTGTATATTCATACATAAGTATTCATTTATAAAGTAACTTAAATAATTAAGCTTATATTACATTTTTAAATTAAATAAAAATTTGATTTAAAAACACTTAAAATATGTGTAAATATGTTAATCCTCTCATAAACACATGTAAAGCATTTAAGCATAAGGGATGACATTTGTCCAAGTTTTATAACAAGTGGCATATGTTCATTTTTAATTTTTAATAAATATTTTTTTAGAAGAAAACTAGCTTTCATAACACTTTCATTTTCTTTGTTCACTTTCCTTAACTCAAACCAGTAATTTTTTTTCAAATCTGCAAAATCAAAATCCAAAAGCAAAGTATAATCTGGAAACTTATATCTGCAAACTTCAAACTGCAAATCAACATTTGTATCAACCTGTAATGCAAATGGATGAGCTACTCAGGTCAATTTTAACATTAGTTCAGCAGTTTAAAATCAACAATTAAAGCTACAAATGAAACCTGCATTTCAAAAAGGGGAGTCAACTGCAGTTCAACTTTTAATCATCAAATTGAAAGGTTGCATTAGGATTTCTACAGCAAGTCATCTGTTTCAACATTTTAAACAACAGATTGTAAGCATGCAAATGGATTTTCATCAGTATATCAAAGCCTGGAATAATACAAAAAAATCTGCTCTGCATAATCTGTGAGTAAATCTTCATTTTAAAAACAGATTTGAACCTGTTATTTACCTAGATTTGTGTGATGATTTATATAGTAGTTCAGTTATAAATATGTTGCGAAGATGATTGCATGTTTGTATACAATGATGATATGTATGTTTGTGACTGTATAGATATGCTCTGTTGAATTAAAGGTATTTATCATTCAAATTAATTCAAATCTTTCAAAAACAAACATTATTTGGCTTTGATAATTTAATGGAAGTTGTAGTTAATGGATGATGATTGTTTTTAAAATCAATTCAGGAATTCTATTGCAGTAAATAAGCTTAAAATCTAGGAATACAGTAAATTTGTGATTCATGTCAGAAAATCAATAACCTTAATTCTTGTATTGGATTGTATAAATGGATTAGATGTTAGAAATGTTGATTTTTAACATGCAATTCATTATTTTTAAATTGATATTTAACTGGGAATTTAGTGTTGAAGGGTTTCGGCAATTTCATCAATTGCCAATGATCAAACCCATGATTTGAGTTGAAATCTTATGTAAAGCAAGCTTTTGTGTTGTTGAAGATGGAAAAATACACTTAAAATTTTCCAATGGCTGAATCGATGGGATTTGGGTCGAGTAGGGTTTTCTGGTTTGTTATGTTAATCGATGGGTTCGTGGTCCTTGCGTTGCCATGGAGATGATCGAGTGCGATCGTAAGTTGAGGGATGGTAGCGGGGTAGTACGGCGGTGCTTGGGAGGAGTTACTGGAGTTTCCAATTGACGACATCATCGGAGGCGATGGAATTTTTGGAATATGGTGCCCGCAGTTTTTCGATCTTAAGGTCGGTTTTCGATTCGTGATAGAATTTTTGGTTTTGGTTGGTCGAGGGGCTCGACGTAGTCGTTGGCGACTTGGAGATGGCCGGAGGGAGGTTCGGCGAAGCTTGGATCGTCGTGCAAGGTGCACGCGTGTACGATTTGGGGGACTGGAAGTTTGGGTTTGGTGGTGATTAAGGGGACTCGGAGTATTCTCGCGTATTTCTGTAAACAACACGAAGTAAATGAGACTGAGGAATTGTCTCGGAGCATTGTCGGGGAATTTTTGAGGTTGTCTCGAATTTTGTTGTTTGGTTCTGTATAGTGTTAATTTCAGATAATACTTGTAGTTTGCAATAAATATAGATCAAGCTTTAAACTATAAACAAGATTTATAAAAGAAACGATTTAAAACTTGTCGTTTAAAAATAAGTAAATCAAACTTTAAAAGATATTAATTGAATTTATTTTAAATTTAAATTTGTTTAAAATGATTCTTTTTGGGAGTAATTAATTAAAGTGATTAATGGAAGATCACTTAATGTTATCAATTAAGAAATTGATTAAGTTAATTGTTTGAAGTTAATTAATTATGAAGTAATTAATTAATTTAAGAATTAAGGATTGATTAATGATGAAATTAATTACTTGTTAGGTAATTAATAAAGAAGTAATCATGATTTATTAATGGAAGTAATTAGAAGATAATTACTTGTTAAGTAATTAATAGTTAATTACTTAATTATTTTAGTTAATTAATTAACGTGATTAATTAATTTATGAATGTGATTAATTAATTTATGAATGTGATTAATTTAAGATTAATTACCAAGTGTAATTAATTAAAAATGTAATTAATTAATAAAGTAATTAATTAAGGATTTATTAATTAATTGATTACTTAATGAAGTAATTAAAGATTGGTTATTTAGATTAATTAATCAAAGGTTAGTATAATTAATTAAGAAGTTAATTAATTAAGATAAGTAATTACAAGTTGTTAATTACTGTTTATGATTAATGAGATGATTAATTACAAGTTAATTATTTAATTAATTAAAGAAATTATTAATTAATAAGGATCATTAGTTAATTAATCAAAGTTGATTAATAAAAGTGATTAATTTAAGTGTGATTAATTAATTGTAATTAATTAAGGTTTAATGTAATTAATTATAGTTAATTAATGGAAGTAAATGAAGGATCATTAATTATTGTAATTAATGATAGTAATTAAAGGATAATTACTATATATGGTTAAGGAAAATTACTTGAATGTAATTAAAGTATAATTAATCAAGGAAGATTAATTAAGAAGATCATTAAGAGATGATTAATTTATTTATTTGAAATAAATAAATGAAGAAGGATGTAGGTAATCCAATTGATTAAGGGTTAATCAATTTTGTTTATGGGTAATTGATTGATATTGGATGATTGACTGATATTGGGTGTTTGGTTGATACTGGATAATTTGGATATCTATGATATGTGATATACTGCTTTGTGAGATGAATGATTGTTATGAATTATCTGTTATGATAATGTGATTCATCTATCTGTTTATATCATCCTGACTATAAGTTAGATTGTTTTAAACCCTTAAGAACAACTTGGACATTAAAATGGCGTTTGGTTTCGATGAGACCGGGATCGGGTTTCCATATTTGGAATTCGAAAACCACATAGATTCCAATTAAACGTTAGATCGTGAATCCAAGTGGAGCTTTGTGAAGACTCGAGGTGTAAGAACTATACGTCAGTATAACTCTATAGGTGATTCCGTAATGAGTTTGACGGGAATAGTACTTATAGATTCGAGATGGTGATTTAGAGTGCAAGGGCTATGGTTGTTGACACTGAGAGTTATCCCAAAATGAGTGCAATGAGATAGTGCCTTCGGTTTCGTTCGAACCCGAAACGAACTTGTATGGATTGAACGCTTTCAGAACATCATCAGGCGGACGATGAGCATTCTAAGATAGATGTGTTCTATAAAGGTAATCGCAGCCTCAAGCCTCATCAATCGGGAATGGCTAAAACAGGGGAGGTGCAGCAAGGCTTCGTAGGTAGCCGCCTCTAGAGAGTAAGATTTACCCGTGTCTAGAGGTCCCTTTCTATTTCGACTTAGTGTGTGGTTGGTCGCGCCAACCACGGGGTGGTCTTGTTCGGGACTGTTCAGTAAGGAATTGTCCCGGCCTTGTGTTGCAGGGGAGTTAGGATGGCTCCTCGGTATGTTGATCTAGGCCACGTACTGTGACGGGCGGTACCTCAGTAGCCCTGCCATTGTTGGAAACCCATTCTTCCTACGAGACCCTACGGTTTTGATTGTATTACCCACTTTTGTGGCTAGTAGATGGAATTTAATAGATGTAACAATTTCGGCTATTTCTTATTTACTTGAAAACCCTAGACACTATTATAATATCACTGGATTTCCTATCAAATATTTTGGTTAGCGTAAGGTAAAAACTTTTCCATGTTTATGTGTGGGAAGTCTTACGTGATACCTTTTCTTTTCAAAGGTTTTTCTAAAGGTAATAAATTTTAACCCGTTTGCTCACACTAGACTCCTGTCTGCCCCGAGTGTTTATTTTCTATTTTATTAAACTCTTGGGTACTCATATTATGTATGAGTAGTCAAGTGATTCTGGTTTGCTTGACGAATTTTGGAGGAGATATGGAACAGGAGGCTTCCACGTGTAGATATTATGGTTCCACTATGTTTGTTTGGTATCTGTATCTTGTGTTCTTGGGTTGTATAGTTAGACAGATGATTATAACTGTCTAATATGTATTGTATAAGCTGTGTACTCTGATGTAATATGATACTATGTAATATTTTATGTGATATATTATATTTCATTCGTTCCGCTGTGAGTTCTCTAATGTTGTTTGGTTTCTTCTTTCTTATCTTTTCTTCTTCTATCCCTTTCTTTCTTCATTAGCGATGCGTCTTCCTGGAGATAGGAAGTCGGGTCGTCACAAAGAATATCCTCGATGCAGTCTGTTTTAATAAATTAAGGGAAGGGTGTTGCCTTGATTGCATTGGGTAATCTAATTAGGATGGTAAGCGGCTCGATGTTATGCCAGTATGCATTGGTACCAAATCAGTAGTGGGAGCTATACATAGGTTGAGTGCATCATCATCCTGAGCAATCGACTGGAAAGATAGGGTTACACCTAATGGACTATGCCTCCTGCTAGGGCAGGTGCCATTAGGTAATGCACCACCGCAGTTGTTTTCTAGTTTGTTTGTTAAAGCAAGGGTAAATAAGTCATAAAAGAGTTCTATAAAAAACGAATGGAAAGAGGTGGTCTAAAGAGCTAAGTCCTTTATAACCAATAGGAAGTAAAAAGGTAGTAAATCTCTAAGGTTAGATATAATATGACTAAGCTATTGTGATGCCATACTAGGAACTATGGGATGCACGACGAGGCATAAACTACCATTAAGAGGTGGAGGAGGATGATGAGACGCATGGACGACTCAACATTTTGGGTTCCCCTCCATAATGTGTAGTTGTATTGATAGTCATAATATGAGATGTAGCTCCATATGAACATGATATAACATTGATGATGGATCTTGACGTGGTGCCGGATTATGAAAACTAGTGAGGATAGTATCTCTTAGTCCAATGGGAACTATGATACTTATATATATACGCACACACACACACACACACACACACACACATATATATATATATATGGTTATGGACTACTATTAGATGGGATATATCATACATATACGTGGATTTGAGATGATTAAGTAAAATAAAAGACATAATATATGATGGAAGACAATCGGCATAAGTACTGGTTTAGAGGGGATATATCATACATATAACCCCTACCTCATTACAACCCATAGGATAGCTCTAGAGGTATAAGTACTGGTGCAAGTGGGAACAGTAGAAGGATGGGTTTCCTTAATCATGCTCGGCACTATCAATCATACTGGATATTGGAAGTGTAATTCTTGGTCAGTAATTATATGGTTTATTATATTTTACTATTCTGTTGTGACTTAAATCAACAACACTCTGATATGCATTAATTTTTTTATTTTCGGGATACCAAAATCAACGATCCGTATCTTAGTGGACTTGGGTTTTAGATTTAACAAAAATTCGGTCCCATTGGGGTGTGGGTTGTTATAGGTCGTATCGATACCGAGAGCTCTTGCGTGGTGGAAATCAGCTCGGTGGGTGATGGTTCTTAAATTTGGGGCTTAGAGTGGTGAGAAAAAGGAAAGTGCTAAAGTTTGGCTAAGTGATGGGTCACAAAGAGCTTTAGAGGGCATGGATATAAGAGCTTTTTGAGTTGATGCCGAAAGCTTTTAAGAGGAGTGGTTGGGGCCCAAGCACTCCTAATACGGTACATTAGAACAAGAGGAAGAAAGTTAGCCAAAATTGGCTAAGTGTACCAATCGGTATTGAGAGGTCCGGTCAGTACCAAGAGGTTGTTTTTCATGCTACTATGGGGGAACTTCCAAGAGGGAGAATGTAGACCATGTGGGTCGTGTTGAAGGTGTTTGTTTGTTTGTTCATTAGGGGTATAACGATGATAGTAGCATGATGATACCTTGGAGACTTCCATGATGGGAACTTGATGGTGAATGGAGTTAGGATATGATAATGGCAGTTTGATGTTGAAAGGAGCCATTAGAATATTTGTCCATAAACGGCGAGTTCTAAGAAGGGAGAACCATGAATAAAACAAGAGAATGGTTCCATTGTGGAATGGAGGAATGTTGAATGGCTCCTCGAGATTAATGGAAATTAGATGGAGAAAGGGAAGGGATCAAATATGCATGCTAAGAGTTCGTTGACATTCGAAGTGTTTTCTAATGCACTCGAAAGCAGAGGCAATGTGGGGATGCTCGTGGGTACTTTGTTTGGTTACCGAGGGTCGATTGTTTGGATCTGTACTCTGGACTAGTGAATTTGGATCTTTATCAGCTTCAAGCTAAAGATGAGTATATTTAAAACTGGGATTTCCATTACTCCATGGCATTAGAAAGGCCATACGAGTTATCATATATCTAAATCACATTAAGTGATAGTGAGGAATGTTTGATGGATTCTATGGTTGCTTTGATTGTTTTCTTCTATAGTCTATTACTCTAGGGATGTCACTGGATATAGGTATTGAGGATAGGGATACCTCGACACTTGTTATCATACTTAGTTTGCAGTACATCTTATGATATTCGTAGAGCAGCATATTGTGTTCATTATGTGCTAACTTCTTGGTTGTAGGGACATGTCCGGTATGGTTCGTATACTCTTGTTCCTTACTATATTGACTTGTATAGTATTTTGAGATTCATTTACTACTCACACCTATCTGCTGTCTGACTCTTGATTTTATGCTTTGCTTCTTCTTATCTCGGATACTCTTAAATGAGTAGACTAGGTAGCAGGTCAAGGTGCAATGCAGCAGCTGTGAAGAGATGAGTTGGATGGAGCTCGCTTGCATTATATATGTCTTTCTTTGCTTACTCCACCATGCCATGCTATGGAGCCTTAGCTGTGCTTGCTTATTACTTCTATCATCAAATAGTTATTCGATTTTTTGCACGGACTCTATTGCTTACTTTATATTTTTTTGAATCTGTACTCTGACATTTGGATCACTTAGTCATTATTATCTCTCCTATTTTATATTTATGATGTACATTATATTTTATTCCATATTCCATAAGATATACGACAGGTTCTTTGTGATTTTTTTTCTTCTCTTTTAATCTTGATGATCGTCCTACATCGAATGGGCATGTTAGTAGTGCACTATATAGTTATATTGGGTGCTGAGTATATGACGATCATCACGTTTTGCATCGAAGCTTAGGTTATACGATTAACCTAAGTTGATATTGTGGCCTAGTAGAGATAGGGAAGGAGTTATCACCTTAGAGTAGATCAATAGTATATGTATACGGGAGAGTGCACACTTGTTTATATCTTGGTTTTCAAAACTAAATAGCACTATATAGTATATAGATCGTATGCACACATGAGTACAATAGACATAGTTTTCTTTTTGAGGAACTAATCATTCTTATTACAAAACGAGAATGAGCCTGTAAACAAGAAATACTTTAAGGAACTCATCTCTAGAATTGAGGAAGGAATGCATTCAGGGGCTTCAAACCCTGACTTGCAAGCTATGTTCAATACAATGATGGCAAACATGCTGTAGAATGCCTAAGTGGCCACTCCAAATGTTGGCGTTGGTGCCCAGGTGTAGGCTCCCAAGTCTGACTTTGCCAAGCTATGCAAAGATTACTCCACCTTAGGAGGCAAACCATTTCTTGGGACGCAAACAACCATCGAAGTGTAGGATAGGTTGGACACCTATGACCATATCTTTAGTGGCATGAAAGTAGATGATGCCATGAAAAGGAAGCTAGCCTTTAGACAATTTCAAGGGTGAGCCATGAACTGGTGAATTCCATTACTATTACTATACCCGAGGACAAGTTCACTTGGGACCTATTCAAGGCTAGGTTTGACGAGAATTTTGTTTCAACTGCCCATAAGTCGGTGCTATTCAGAAGATTCATGGATCCAATTAAAGTAGGGAGATATGCCTGTCTCCGAGTATATTATCGAATGCTTTGTTGAAGTACGGGATGTCTTTCATTGAGACTCCATTGATGAAGAATGAAAAGTTTCTTATGGGTTTGGATGACAATTTGGGGAAAGAGTTGGTTTGTCACATCGATAAGCCAATTTAGAGACTTGTCGAGTAAGCACTTTGGCAGGAGAGTTTATACCCTTAGTCCAAATCGGCTGTTGTCGCTAAGGAGGAGCCAAAATCGCATAAAGGCGATGAAGGCAAGAAGAAATGAAATGAAAAGACAAGCTAGATTTAGGGAAAGAATGCACAGAAAATGATAAATCGGAGCCTATTCATTTTGGTTGTAGAGACAAGGGTCACCTGATCAAAAACTGCAAGGTAGATAGAAATAATAAGTGCTACAACTATGGTAAGTTTGGACATATACAGAAAGTTGATCAGCACCAGCATAGTAGAAGCAAGTTGCGAAGGCATATGCTTTATGACATTGTTTTGACTTCATCGAGTGCTCTCTTGGCAAAGTAAAAGAGGAAAAGCATTGTTATTCAAGATATGCTGACCATTTATGATGTTCCCGTACGTTTTTATTTAAACCGGGGCTTCACATTCCTTCATATCTAGTGACCTAGTTGATGGATTGAGTTTGAAAACCAAAAAGGGTTGACCGACCCTTGAATGTGACAAACTCTATCGAAGGCTCAACTATCTTTTATATGGTTTGTCGTAGTTTGTTCTTATCGAGCCATGGGTGACTCTTTTGTTTTTGATTTCATTTTTTTGATTTTTGTTGGGTTCGGGATTATCTTGGAGATGGACTGGCTAAGAAAGTATGCTTGCGGGAGGGTCGGACGATAGTGATTGGCTGCTTGTTAGAGAATAGGGTTATGGTTAGCTTTCTATATTTGCTCGAGGTGCCACTGGATGGGTTGTTTCTGCGCCTATCGCTAAAGAATATCTGGATGTGTTTGAGAGAGTGACCAGATTACTGCCACGTTGGGAGATTAAGTTTCATATAGATTTACCCAAGGATGGCAGACCGATTGCTATGCCTTTGAGGCATATGGCACCTAGATAGAAAAATGAGTTAGAGGTGCAAATAAATGACCTGTCAAAGAGAGGGTTCATTCATATGAGTATATCTGAGTGATGTGCACATGTAGTATTCGCCACTAAGGCAGACGGCGCTCTGATGTTATGTATAGATTACCATGAGCTGAATAAGGTGACGAAGAAGAACAAGTATGCACTCCCACGTATTGACAACTTCTTCTATTAGCTCCATGGTGCGAAGATGTTGTCCTAATTGGATTTAGCGAATTGATTCCACCAATTGAGTGTAACGACCCAGAATTTTTAGAAATTAAAAATTTGAATATTTAATTTATTTTAAATATTAACAAGTGAATTTATAAGTCAAATAAATTTTTATTTGAATTATTGAATTTAATTGGATTATTAAATCGATAATTTAATATGTTAAATTATGGAAATAATTGAAAATTGAGTTAAATATGATTGAAAATGATTTGTAAAATTTTATTTTATCATGTTGAAGTTAGAATGATACTTTAGAACTTTTAAAATCGAATTAAGAGTTAAATTGTGAAAATTGAATATTTTAATATTTAAATTGACTAGTGAAAATAGTCAATTTTTGAACAGTCTCAGAATTGGACCAAACTAGTTCCATTGGATCCGTAATAGTTAGTTATTACCGGATTTCAATTTTCGTGTCAATCGGAGCTATCCTTTGATCGTGGAAGCTCGAAACGCATCAATTTATTTTTAATATTAATTTGGCGAGTTAAAATAGCCATTTTTCAAAAAGTCTCGGATTTCGACGAAACTAGTTTCATCGGATCCGTAATGTGATATTATTGTAAGGTTTCAAATTTCAAGTCAATTGGATTTACCGTTTGTCCGGTACGAATTAAAACGCCTAGAAATCGATTTAAATCGGTTTAATTTAAATTGAACGTTTGTTGCCATAACACGCACAGATGTCCGAATCAGCTTTCGAAACCTGTTCCATTGTGTCCGGAACGCGGGGTAAACCCTAGAAATGCTGGTTACGAAGCGTAAATCGGAGTTCGGAATTTCCGGATGAATAATGTTCGATTTTTCTCTATAAATAGCACCACCCTTTCATAAATAAAAAATAAAATAAAACCTAATATACTAAATCCTAGCCGCCACTTATACAACCGAAGGCCAGAAATGCTCAACGTTCTTCCTCGATTATCTCTCGATCCATTCACTTTCAAGCTTTGTGATCAACTAGGAAGTGGTAGAGCATGAAGAGAGCTAGAGATCCAACGGTCAAGATCGTTGTAGGCGAAGAGAATTGATGGGAATTGGCGTTCAAAGCCGTGCGTTTGCACACGAATTTCGAGGGTCTAGGGGTAGCCGAGTTTGATGGCGGTCATGCCGTGGGTGGTGCTAGGGTAGGCGCACGCGTCGAGAGTCTCTGATCGTGTTTTCGAGCATCGTGTGGATCGCAAAATTCAACCCTAGGCGGCCAAAAATGGGTTCTCTGTCGCGTGCAAAGCCTGGAACGAACGGCAAGAGGAAGATGTTAGGAAAGTGCGGCCCAGATTTTTCAATAAGGAAACGCACGGTTATGATTTGATTTACGGTTTTAAATTAAATAAAGGTGTAAATTATTGTATTTAAAAATCGTGTAACTTCAAATATTCATATCTTTTTCATACGAGGTCGAAAACATACGAAACCAGTTGCATTGGAATCGTATGGACGAGCACTACGCGATGAAATTGGATTGGATTCGTTTGGAGTTAGTGAGAATTTTGGGTAGAATTAAACGTCCGTTTAATTTTATTCGAAATAAATCGCTAAAACGGAATTTAAATCAAGGTGAGAACTTCTCACTCAATCGAATCAGTTTCGATTTTATTTTAAATAGTTAGATTTAAAATATTTGAATGCATGTTTGAATGATGATTGTTATCTATTGATTGTTAAAATAGACATTATGCGCCGTTAGTAAGCGGATGTTATTTATTAAAAACATATACCGCGAATATTTCATAAACAGTGAAATTGGTATTATATATAATAGCAATATATATATATTGGCATATGTACATATTGGAGTTATTGATTTCCCGCATTTTTTGTTTAGCGGATGAGACCCTATTGCGCCGTCTATTAAGCGGATAATATTTTAAATCCCATATACCGCGATAATTTCGTACTGGAGCGAAATTGGTATTGTGCTAATGTTTGTGGATGCAGGAAAACAGGTTGGAGGGATCCAACTGGATTCCTCAACAGTTTTTGTTTGATTTCAGATATTTTGATATTTGATGGACTATCATATCGATATATGATATCGTTGTTGTCGTGATTGACTATTTGGTGTGTAGCATCATTGGACCAAATTTTGGAACTTTAAAATGATTTTTAAAGTGATTTTTGAAAATATAAAATATTTTTGGAATTGATCCATTTTAAATAAATAAACGTTATAATTTTTAAAGTTATAAAAATTATGATTCTTGAGAAATATAGTTAAAAACTGATTTTTGAGAATACGATGCTAATGATTTTATAAAATAGTTTAATCGGGATTTTTAGAATTTATTGTAAAAAAGTTAAATATAGGATTTATAAAATTTAATTATTTTATGAATCAAAATGGTGAAATAATAAAGGAGATTAAATACGTTTTAAAGAATAATATAAATTAATTTATATTAAGAGATTTATAAATGGATATTTATAAATTGAAATATTGACATTATAAAACGAGTTTTTATAAGTGTTTGAATGAAGTGAAAATGAATTTCATTAAAAAATGAAATTTATAGAATTTAAATGGTGAAGTTATAAATGAAATTTATAAATAGTAAGATTTATAAATTTTGTAAAATTATTAAAGAATATATTTGGATGAATAATTAAATCTTATAAGTTAGAAGGTTTATAATTATGAAGTTCAAAGAAACAATTTTGTAAAATAATCGTTTTATGAGCATTTAACTTATGATATGAATCTTTGGTTTATAATTGAGTTATAAAGTGATTAGGTTGATAAAGGAATTTATAAAAGGAAGTTGTTATAAAATAATTAGAAATGGAATTTATAAACGTTGTTTTATAAATTCGCAAATGACTTATTTTGATAAGTAAGTTGTTGAAACCTATAAATGAAGTTATATTCACGTTTTTGACAGTGAATAACCCTTTGAAATAAAATGAATGGAAATGATGATATTTGTTAACGTAGTGTATTCACGTTTTTGAATAGTGAATAATATGTTAAAGAAACTGTTTTGAATGTGATGTTTTAAACAGAATTAAAACAAGTTAACGATGTTTTAAATGCATTGAGATTCGAATCCATAGATTTCAACATTTATTGTTGAAATAGACGTTTTCGAGAAATAAAAGGAAATAGTGGACTATAACACTGTTGTTATAGTAAATGATTTCCGAAAGGAAATGTTTTGTATAGTATTGGGATTTATATATCTATTTTAATTTCGAATCCCTATACTAGTGATTTTGGGACGTCGTAACGATGTTTCACGCAATATTCGTTTTGGCCCAAATAAATATGTTAAGAGAATGATTTCCTTAAAGAATGAAATATATACTTAATTTCGATTTAAGTATATTGAATATTTTCTAAGTGTTGAAAATAAATAAAATTTGTGAATTACTTATGAATAAGTAAGTATGGAAATGTTTTCCAATATAAAGTGAATATTTTGAGAATTTATCTTTTTGAAGATAAATTGAAATGAATAATTGAAATCGTATATTCATAGATATTTTGGATTATAAATTCACTAAGGAATTTATAAAAGGAAGTGGAACTTGTTTAAAAATAAATATTGATTTATTTTTGAAGTGTGAAAATAATATATCTTGTAAAGATATTTTGGAAAATAAATAATTTGAAAAATTATTTGGAATCTGGTGATGTGTGCATATCAATTGATAGTTCAATAACCGACTATCAATATTTCCCTTTGAATGGGTATTTTGATGTGATTTGTTTGAATTTGATTGCCACACTTATTTTTGAATAAGCGCTCACTATTCGGGTTAACCGGGAAAGGACCATGGGGTCGTATAACCCATTCCGAGTATGTGATACGTCGTTATGAATTGCATTTGAAGATCGGTGTTGAAGACCCGGTATTTGCGAGAGCGATAGGATGACCTGTCGATTGTCTCTGCACTGAGTTGCAATGGTATAGAGACTCCCTAAGTGATGGGAAATCCGATCAGGATTGTGAATATCCGGATTGCAAGGACTTCTTTGTAAGTGCCTTCGGTTTTGTGCGAGCCCGGAACAGACTTGTATGGATTGTATGTCTGACATTACAAATTGAGATATAAAGCCGATTTCTTTAAAATATATTTCTATTGGTGGCGAAGAATTTATTCTTTTAGCTTAACACCCTTCTCTGAGACGTACGAGCTCAGAGGTTATATAGTTGAAGTTATCAGCGATATATTCCCAATTTGGTAATGTGACATGCTGAGTGTTGCTGTAAATGATCATTGTGTTGATTATTTGTGATAGGATCGTTTATTTGATCGTCTATCTTGGTGATCATTTCTATGATCATTTGTTGACCCAAAGCATGGCTTTTGTATAAAGTATGTTTTTTTGGACGTGACTTCGTCGAGCCTCGCACCCCGTGAATGGTCAAAACAGGAAAGAAGCAGCAAGGTTATGAGGGATAGCGCCCTTTAGGATGTGTGCATTTCCTTCTGGAAAAGGGTGGTATCATGGTATGGAGCCCAGATACTTACTCATGTTGAAAACACTTTGTTATGATTGTGTGAATTGATTACGAGCGCTCGGTGAAAAGGTCCCAAAGGACCGGGGGATGGCATATCCGGTCAGTTGTTACTCAGTTAGGGGTAACCCGGCCTTGTGTTGGTAGAGATCCGGTTTGGTTCTCGGGGATGTCCATCCAGAGGCATTCTCATGTGGCAATGGGAAGTTCCTTGGCCTGATCATTCGTTGGAAATCCAAAGAAACAATACGATCTTGTACGGTATTAGTTGTAGAACCTATCATTCACTTATGGTGGCGCCCCACTGTTTGGATGGTAGCTATAGTAGGCATAGTTCGAAATGTCTATGTTGGCTAAGATTTATATTCTACTTTCGAAATGAATTTTTCCTACACTATACACTAATAATAATATCAAATGCTCTTTTTAATGCGTATCAAGCATCTTTGACTATCATAAGGAGAAATCTCCTCCGATTCTGCGTTTGCATTGTGTGTGTGTGCAGGAGGCCTTATGGTAGTCTCACTTTTAAAAAGCATTGCGAATTAAATTTAAAAATATTCCTCTATTTTGATTTCAAAGATAAATAAACTGTTTTGAGTTCTCACACCAGTCACATGACTGACTCGGAGTTTATTGTTTTCCTTCCTAAACTCTGGGTGCCCACCAATTTCCACACGGGCAGTCAAGAGTTAGGTTAATCAGGATATTCTGGATATTCTGAAGTTGCTGGAGGCAAGATGGATGGCATGGCGTATTACTAGTATATAGTATTTCTTTTTCCGCTGCACTGTTTGTTGTTGTTGTACATTCTGATGATATGATGTGATGTAATGAAATGTAATGTATAAAATGTAATAACTGATATAGTTCTTTGTTTAAAGATTATTCATTTATTATTATATGTTGTTCCGCTGCGAATTGTTAGATTCTGTTATTGTTCAGTTGTTTCCTTTCTGTTCTATATTTTCTATTTTCTATCTCTTCTCTATTTTCTGTTTTCTTTTCCCTATCTTTTTCTATTCTCTTTTCTCTCTATCTTCTATCTTTTTCTCTTCTCTTTTCTTAAATTCTTTTTCTTAAACCATAACTTTTCGGGTTTTTGGCCTTCGATTTCTCGGCAGTCGATAAAGTGAGTATCGATGTTGAATTTTCGAAAGTCGAAAATTTCCGGGGCGCTACATTGAGAGTAGCGAAAGAGAGTGTGTAGATCACCACGTTTCGTATGCCATCCGGTTTTTATGAGTGGTTGATTATGTTGTTTGGGCTAACCAATGCTCTGGCATACTTTACTAATCTCATGAACTGCATCTTCAAGGATCGGCAAAACAAGTTCGTAATTGTGTTCTGGATGATATTCTTGTCTATTCTAGGACAGAAGAGGAACATAAGGCACCCTTGAGGATTGTGCTTAAGGTGTTGGGGAGGCATAGGTTAAAAGCAAAGTTTTCGAAATATCACTTCTTGAGAAGGAAAGTGAGATTCTTGGGTCATGTCAACTGTGAGCAGGGCATCACGGAAGATCCTGCCAAGATAGCAATGGTTTAGGATTAGGGAAAACTTAAGAGTGCTATGGATGTAAAGAGTTTCCTAGGATTGGCGGGGTATTATAGACATTTTATCAAGAACTTCTCTAAGATAGAAGAACCGTTGACCAATTTGATAAAGAAGAATCAGACTTTTATTTAGAACGTGAAGTGTGAGCATGCGTTTGTGAGTCTGAAGGATCGGTTGATGAGTGCACCAGTATTGACCATTCCAAGCAGAAATGAGGAGCAGACAGTATATATAAACGCTATGGTATTGGACTAGGTGCGGTATTGATGCAAAAGGGAAAGGTTATCACCTACGCTAGTCGATAATTGAAGCCGCACGACAGGAAGTATCCAGGTCATGATTTGTAGTTGGCAGCGATAGTGTTTTCTTTGAAGATTTGGAGGCATTACTTATTGGGAGAATGGTTCGAACAGTTCAAGGACTGCAAATCCTTGATGTACCTTTTTCCCAAAAGGATCGCCAACAGCGATGGTTGAATTCTTAGCCTCCTACGACTTTGGTATTTCCTATTCATCCAGTATGTGAAATGCGCTCATTGATGAATTGAGTAGAAGACACAGTTTGGGAGCGATGTTCTTGGAGTGGAAGCGGTTGGAGTATATTTTTAGTTATAACTTCAGACCTCATTGCGACTTAGAGCTAGAGATGTTGGAAAGTTTAACAATCAGACCTACTTTGATTGAGCACATCGATACTAGTCATAGAAGAGATGCTTGACTAGTAGAGATCATAGCGAAAATAGAAGAAGCGGTAGAGTCTAAAGACTTAAAGCAAAATGGGATCGACCAAGAAGGTTGGCAGCGTAAGGAAATGAGATTGTTTGTCCTCGACGTTGATGGTTATGAGATGAGGCTCTACGAAAATGCCACCATTCTATGGTGACTATACGTCCCGATGGTATAAGATGTACCTTGATATGAAGCAAACCAATTATTAGGAGGGGATGAAAAAGGATGTCGGGACATTCATCTCAAAGTGTATGGAATGCTAGTTGGTGAAAGTAGAATAAAAAAAGCCAAGTGGATTACTACAGCTGCTTAAAGTTTCCGAATGGTAGTGGCAGCAAGTATCGATAGATTTTATTAATTAACTGCCGGGGACTCGAGCAAGGTACAAAAACATTTGGATTATAGTCGATTGGTTCACCAAGAGCGCAAGATGTATACTCACCAAGTCAAGAAAAAGAGCTGCCGAACTGGCTGAGTTGTATGTGAAATGGGTTGTACGATTTCATGGTGTGTCAAAGAGCATTGTAAGTGACCGAGACCCTGTGTTCACTAGTAGGTTTTTAAAGAGATTAATAGAGGCGTTGGGGACCGAAATGCAATTTGTTATAGCTTATCACTAACAAACTTGTGACGACCCGCAAATCCGTACCCTTTGAATCGATAATAATCCACACATGTCCGACCCAAAATGCACAGACTGACAGAAAGTCAAAAGAAAGAAAAGAAGAGAGAAGAAGAGAAGAGAAGAAATAAAGAAGATAGAACCAAACAGAAAAAATACAGAATCTCACATCACAGCGGAAAATATATAATATCATATCAATGATCTTTACAAAACAGAAACTATATATACATACATCAATCAGAGTTCAACGATCAATCAGAGTGATCAGCTTGAAAAATTAAAATAAAATGTCACTACAATTGCTGATAATATACAACAACAAACAAAACACAACGGATAATCAAAACAAGTATGTGTATATGAAACAGCTCTTCTGCTGAAGCTCCAAAAGCACCAAATCTGAACCTGTAAATGAACTCGGCCTAACCCGAGCATTGAAAGGGAAGAACGTCCGGATCAGTCTGATAAACCAGCGTGAGAAACACACTCAACTAAATTTATTAAATTACCAAACATTTCCTTAGTTTTCAAAACAAAAGTATCTCGTAAGACAAGTCTACACATAAACACGGACATGTTTTTACCTTACGATAACTAAAACATATCATATCAAATCTCATGTTATATTATAGTAGTCTCTACTATATACAAATAATATTAATCATAG
Source organism: Allium cepa (assembly GCA_030765085.1). NCBI lineage: Eukaryota > Viridiplantae > Streptophyta > Magnoliopsida > Asparagales > Amaryllidaceae > Allium > Allium cepa. Next base: position 576,063,401 of record CM060943.1, on the reverse strand, counting down.
CCGAAATTGTTACATTGATTAAATTCCAGCATATAGCCCAATTGGTTAATACAATCAAAATGGTAAGCACGTAGTGGAGTTTGGATTACCACACAAATGACCAGGTGAAGGGACTACCTTCCGAAGGGGTACACCTCTAAATGGATGTCCCGAGGCACATAACATCTGCCCTCTACCAACACAAGACCGGCCCACCTCTATAACTAGATGGTACCGAATATGTCATCCTCCGGTCATTACCGACCTTTAACCGAGGGCCCTCTAGCATACAAACCACAATAATCAGATACACGACGTCATAGCGTGCAAAGGTATATCTAGAAAAGGATGATCATACCCTAATGGGAGCGACCCACTTAGCCTTGCCACATCTAACCCTATTTTGGTCATTTTCGGTTGATGAGGCCTGATGAGGTAACGATTACCTTTCAAAATCACAAATCACATCACTTTGAATGCCACACGGCCATTTCCGTTGACTACTAATTGTCTTCCACAAAAATACAACCCTTAAGCTCATACATCTCAAGGAAGGTGTTAAGATAAGAGAAGTTTCTTTCTCCGCCACCACTGATGTACATTTGTAAAAACCAATGTACGTAATCTATAGAAATGCAATGTCAGACAAACATCCATACAAGTTGTCCAGGAACAGGACAAACCGAAGGTACTTTCCTACCGCATCCTGGCGGGAAATCCCTAGGATTAGTAGCGAATAGTCCTTGCATTGGATATTTCATAATGAAGAGACCACTGCTACTGGATGTATATTGGGATTTCAACCCCAAAAGATCCCCACTATGAAACTCCGTAATATCAATATCATCAATAAGCAACATGCACAAATCGTCACATATACGTTGGTCCGAAGTGGTTTTCAGATAAATCTGATCCTGGTCTCTTCGCACCAACAACGCAAAAGCGTTTCTCAACCTCACACAGAAACTAAGTCTCGTAGACTTATCACGTCTCCAACTTTCACTTTCTATCCTTCGGGCCAAGAAGGAAGCTCGATAGATCGGAGTAATATTCCGCACTATACGAATCAACATTCTCAACACAAACGATAATCAAGCCTACACAGAAGGCTACTTACTAAGTGTACAACTAAATAGTTACCACGTCAAGTGGAGGAACTAAAATTTTGGAAAAGGTTGATAGTCGGTTATTTAACTATCAAAGCAAACAAACAAATATTCAGCACCATAACAATCATTAGGCCCTTTAATTAATCTTTCATTAATTGAATCACTTGCTAAATATTTACTTCAATTTATCTTTAAAAGATATAATCTCAAACCATTTAAACTTTTCAACATCGGAAAACATTTCCAAATACTTATTCAATAATAAGTGATTCCCAAATCAATTTATTTTCATAACTTAGAAAATATTCAATATATTTAAAACACGATTAAGTATATATTTTATTATATAAGGAAAGCATTCTCTTTAAACACATTTATTAGGTCAAAACGAATGTTGCGTAAAACATCGTTACGACAACCCAAAATCACAAGTATAGGGATTCGAAATTTAGATAGATATATAAATCCCAATACTATACAAAAACATTTCCTTTCGAAAATCATTTACTATAACAACAGTGTTATAGTCCATCATTTCCTTATTTCTCGAAAACATCTATTTCAACTTATAAAATCACTTTATTAACCAATTCCATTTATAACTCAATTACATACCCAAAACGCCAAATTATAAGTTAATAGCTTATAATTCATTTATTCTACAAAATCCATTCATTTTATAACTTCACAAATTATATAAATCTTATTACTTATAAGATTTATTTGTAACTCATTTTAACATTTACAAAACTTATCTATAATTCAATTACTTTGATTTCTAAAATATCAATTTTATTAATCTTCTGTATAAACCATTTATAATAAATCAAAAATACCAATTTAAATAAACCAATTCTTTTAATAATTTACAAATCGTTATTAAAACGTATATAACTCCAAAAAACCATATTTAGGTATATTTCACCAAAAATCATAAATTTTATAACATAAAAATTATAGCTTTTATTTATTTAAAATAAATCCAATTCCTTTACAATTCAAAAATCAATAAAACGTTTATTTCCAAAATCACTTTAAAATCCTTTTATATTTGGAAATCATCACTTTAACATTTTTAAAATATAAAAATAGGCCCAATGCTGCAATAGCACCAAATACATCAACCACGGCATCCAAAACATCATATATCATATGATAATAGAATATATAACAATATCTGTAAATAAATCAATACTGGTGAGGAATCCAGTTGGATCTCTCCAACCTGTCACCTGTAGCAAATATACGTATTAGAATATGTGTACAATGTCCGCTTCAAGACAGACACACGTACAAAGGGTCATCCGCTCATACACGGGAACGTATAGGATCATCTGCTCCAGGCAGGTATATATCCAAATACTAATCAATATATCATATATCATCTAAACAATCATCAATCATCATATAATAAATATTTTCTCACTTATATAAAAATATTAGTGAGTCAGAAAGAGTGAGTTGTACTCACATTGCGTCCAATAGCAGTTTCAGTGTTTTATTCCAAATAAAATTAAACGCGCATTTAATTTTACTCAAAATTTACACTAGCTCCAATCAGCTCCAATCCAGCTCCATCGCGTAGTCTTCGACAATACGATTCCAACGCAAATCGTTTCGTCAAATTCCGACCTCAAATGACAAAGTTATACAGTTTTAAAGATTATACAAATTTTAATATAATTAATTTACAAATTCTTTTTATATTTTTAAATCTTAGATTGATCTAGGCCGCACATTTTCAAAAATGAATCCAGGCCGTGAACGTTATCTTCTTCCCCAGGTTAACATACGCGACCGAACCCATCTTCGCGTTCAACTTTCGAACGCCGCACCCCCACAACACGACCGGAGCACGATCGAACGATACCACCTCGAAGCACGTCGCCTACTCCATCACTGCCGAGAATAACGCGATGCTCGGTCGTGTCCTCGCATGGAAAAATGCACACAAACCACAGCCAAACACGGCTCGATTTCTCCCTCTACGTTGCATCGATTACGATCATCACCATATAGATTTGAAGCTCTCATCGCCCTCTATAATTTATTAGTTGAAGATTTCTTGAATAGATCGATGGATTGGAAGAAATAAATAGAAGAAAGTTGGCAATTTTCGGCCATTAAAATTTATGGTGGCGGCAGCGAAACCCTAGTTAGATTTTAACGCAAATAGAAAATGTTTTGTCCTTTTATAGAAAATTTGACGGCACTATTCATCCGAAATTTTTCTGAACTCCAAACGAAACGTGCCGCCTGGCGTTTATAATGTTTTACCCCTATTCCAAACGCAATGCAATATATACCAGGAGCCAATTCGATTGAATTTGGAAGATAGGTTTTCGAATCAACTATATAAATTTATAATTCACTTAAACCTATTTCCTACGCGTTTTAGCTTGCCCCGAACAAACCGTAAATCCGATTGACACGAAATTTGAAATCTTACAATAATATAACATTACGGATCCGATGAAACTGGTTTCGTCGAAATCCGAGACTAATTCAAAAATGGCTATTTTTATTCGTCAATTAAATATTAAAATATTCAATTTCTAGAAATTAACTTTTAATTCGATTTTAAAAGTTCTCTAACATCATTCTAATTCAAATATGATTTAATTCTACTTCATAAATCTTTTTGTTCACATTAAATCCAATTTCCAAATATTTCTATAAAATATTAAATTAACAGTTTAATTATCCAATTAAATTACTATATTCGAAATAAAATCTATTCAGCTTATTAAATTAACCTCTGAATATTTAAAATTAATTAAATATACGAATTTCAAATGACTGAAATTCTGTGTCGTTGCATTCTCCCCTACTTAAAAGAATTTCATCCTTGAAATTACTAAGTAAGAAAAAGTCACAAAATCCATTAACTTTTCAAAACAATTCATTCAATTTATATTTACCAAAATCACTTAAATGTTTAACTTTCCCAAAATCATTTAGTTAAACTTCCTACAATAACCTCTCTAAGTTTTCAAATCCATTCATAGGTTTTCAAATCCATTCATAGTTATTCTTTCGAAACCAACCAATATCGCTTAACTTTCAATTCAAAAACCAAAATTTAGTTTTCACAAAAATTTTCAATTTTCCCAAAAAAATTCTAACGCCTTAAATTTTCAGAAAATTTCGCCAGCGTCTCCTTTGCGCGGTTCGATACGGAAAAAAATAGCAATATATATCACAAATATACATCTCATCATCAAGGATGAAGCATCCCGAAGGTAAAAAAAGTGTAAAAGTACGATATGTAATCCGAGATATGTACCGTATATATTATTAGCGAGCATATACGGCTAATATAGCATGAAAGCGAGCTCCAAATGCGAAGCAAGCGTCAACCGCACCTACTAAACACTCAACAACAATGAGAAACATGTATATATAAAAGTAATGTCAATATAAAACATATATCAATAACTATATATGCCAATATAGCAGTGCAACAAAAGCAACAAATCCAACCATTAAACAACTATCATCCAACTAACATCCAACAAACTATATCTATCCAATATATTCATAACCGAATCAATATAAATTCACTTCTCATTAATATTCATTGAATTGATTTTTCAATTAATCACAATTGATTCATTAACATTGCATTTACTAACATTCATTCATATTCAATTAGTTTGCATTCACTAATTCATATTCCAATTTGTTTGCTTCCAAATCAAATCAATTTCATTTCTATTTTTCTTACTTCACTTTCAATTTGAATTCAATTATTTTGCTTTCAATTTAATTAATTCAATTCCATATGAATTTCTATAAAATCAACTAACAACCATCTAATTAACCAATGTATAACCAACATCACCAAATTTACTTAATTTACATTCAACATTCAATTTGGTTCAACCCTTTTAATTTCAAATTGGTTTAACATTCAATTGATTTTCATTCCGTTATTCAATTCACAACTTCTTAACTTAAGTTTTATTCAATTCTTAACATCAACATTTTCTAATCCATATTTATTCCCTAATTCACTTTCACAATTAAAGTTGAATTCCATAATATAACTCAAATTCACATTCATCACTTCATTTTATTAATTCACATTATTAATTTACTTTGATACCAAAATCATCTTCATTTAACATTACTTTACGTTCCTTTTTATAAATATCATTATGTTTCACTTACTTAAATTTCATCACTAAGTCAATTTATTAACCTTTTACTAAGTCAAATTCATAATACTTATTCAAATTCTGATTTTGTTTTTCTTAACAAAATTGTTTAACCACTTTAACAATTGGTTTTACTTACTTTTTCTCACTTTATATGTTATAAATCTTATCTATTCAAATTGCAAATTCATGTTATATAATCGCTTATCTTTTAAGTTTAATTTCAATTATATAATTCACTTACTAACTCAATTCAATTTAACTTTCCTTAAGCTAAAAATCTTTATTCCATACTACAAGTACAAAACTCATTTCACTTATATTCATCAATTACAACGTGGATTTTAAATCAAATTTGTTAATCAGAACAGAACATCAATTTCAATTTACTTTGGTAGCAAATCTATCACACAGAAACTCGAAAATGATATTGATGATGCTGCAGTCATCACCCTTATTATTTCCCAGCAACAGTAGTGAATTCAGTGCTTTATATACTTATAACAACTTCTTTTTATTTGTAAATCACATGTACAAACTTTTACTTATATAATTTCACTTATTTTCTATTTATAATAATATAACATCTTTAACTTTGAAAAACAACTTTCAAAATCAACAGAATTCAAATTTCCAAATTCTTAGTTTAAACTCATTTTTATTTATAACTCATATTTATAAATATATTCATCTAGTTTCATTTCTTATATATATATAAGATTATTTCACAATTGTAAATCATATTAATTATAATTCCATACTTATAATTCATTTGCTTATATAATTTATTCTTTTACAATTGTTTTTTTTATTAAGATTATTCAAACAGCTTTTATTAACTTATATATATATATATATATATATATATATATATATATATTTTCTAACAACCAAATAATCAGTTTATATACACTTTAATAATTCCTGAAAAAGAGTTTCTTTATATATAAAATATAATCGAGGTAAACTTATTACATTTACCCAATTTAAAATAATACTATGTCGACTTGCCTCGTTTAAGAGTTTGGAAATCCCTATCGATAATATGGCGTCCCACATGCCAACCAGAATTTGCAAACAGCTCAACGGATAAGCAAACACAATATAAAATATTTTATATTCACTAACAAATATGCGCTCATATATATAATACACTCAAACTCAATCTAGGGTGCTACAGTCCCCATCTATACTGAGTACAAATCAAAGTTTAGAAATGTACAAAATCTAAGCTCTGATACCAAATGTGACGACGCGCAAATCCGTACACTTTGAATCGACAATAATCTACACATGTCCGACCCAAAAAGCACAGACTGACGGAAAATCAAAAGAAAGAAAAGAAGAGAGAAGAAGAGAAGAGAAGAAAGAGAAAAGATAGAACCAAACAGAAACAATACAGAATCTTACATCGCAGCGGAAAATATATAATATCATATCAATGATCTTTACAAAAGAGAAACTGTATATACATACATCAATCAGAGTTCAATAATCAATCAGAGTTATCAGCTTGAACAGTTAAAATAACATGTCACTACAATTGCTGATAATATACAACAACAAACAAAGCACAGCGGATAATCAAAACAAGTACGTGTATACGAAATTGAAGATCTCCAGCTCTTCTATTGAAGCTCCAAAAGCACCAAATCTGAACATGTAAATATACTCGGTCTGACCCAAGCATTGAAAGGGAAGAACGCCCGGATCAGTCTGGTAAACCAGCGTGAGAAACACACTCAACTGAATTTATCAAATTACCAAAATTTTCCTTAGTTTTCAAAACAAAAGTATCTCGTAAGACATGTCCACACATAAACATGGACATGTTTTTACCTTACGATAACTAAAACATGTCATATCAATTCTCATGTTATATTATAGTAATGTCTACTATATACAAATAATATTAATCATAGCCGAAATTGTTACATTGATTAAATTCCAGCATATAGCCCAATTAGGTAATACAATCAAAATGGAAAGGACGTAGTGGAGTTTGGATTTCCATACAAATGACCAGGTGAAGGGACTACCTTCCAAAGGGGTACACCTCTAGATGGATGTCCCGAGGCACAGAACATCTGCCCTCTACCAACACAAGACCAGACCACCTCTATAACTAGATGGTACCGAATATGTCATCCTCTGGCCGTTACCGACCTTTAACCGAGGGCCCTCTAGCATACAAACCACAATAATCAGATACAAGACGTCATAGCATGCAAAGATACATCTAGAAGAGGAAGATCATACCCTAATAGGCGCGACCCACTTAGCCTTGCCGCATCTAACGCTGTTTTGGTCATTTCTGGTTGATGAGGTCTGACGAGGTAACGATTACCTTTTAAAATCACTTATCACATCACTTTGAATGCCACACGGCCATTTCCGTTGACTACTAATTGTCTTCCATAAAAATCAACCCTTAAGCTCATACGTCTCAAGGAGGGTGTTAAGCTAAGAGAAGTTGCCTTCTCCACCACCACTGATGTACGTTTGTAAAAACCAATGTACGTAGTCTATAGAAATGCAGTGCCTGACAAACATCCATACAAGTTGTCCAGGAACAGGACAAACCGAAGGTACTTTCCAACCACATCCTGTCGGGAAATCCCTAGGATTAGTAGCAAATAGTCCTTGCATTGGATATTTCATAATGAAGAGACCACTGCTACTGGATGTATATTGGGATTTCAACCCCAAACAATCAACAAGCAGTCCCCCACTATGAAACTCCGTAATATCAATATCATCAATAAGCAACCTGCACAAATCGTCGCATATACGTTGGTCCAAAGTGGTTTCAGATAAATATGATCCCGGTCTCTTCGCACCAACAACGAAAAATCGTTTCTCAACTTCACACAGAAACTAAGTCTCGTAGACTTATCACGTCTCAAACTTTCAACTTGCTATCCTTCGGGCCAAGAAGGAAGCTCGATAGATTGGAGTAATACTCCGCACTATATGAATCAACATCCTCAACACAAATGATAATCAAGCCTACACGGAAGGCTACTTACTAAGTGTACGACTAAATAGTTCCCACATCAAGTCGAGGAACTAAAATTTTGACAAAGGTTGATAGTCGGTTATTTAACTATCAAAGCAGCCAAATAAATATTCAGCACCATAACAATCATTAGGTCCTTTAATTAATCTTTCATTAATTAAATCACTTGCCAAATATTCACTTCAATTTATCTTTAAAACACATAATCTCAAACCATTTTGAACTTTTCAACATTGGAAAACATTTCCAAATACTTATTCAATAATAAGTAATTCCCAAATCAATTTATTTTCAACATTTAGAAAATATTCAATATGCTTAAAACACGATTAAGTATATATTTTATTATATAAGGAAAACATTCTCTTTAAACACATTTATTGGGTCAAAACGAATGTTGCGTAAAACATCGTTACGACAACCCAAAATCACAAGTATAGGGATTGAAATTAAGATAGATATATAAATCCCAATACTATACAAAAACATTTCCTTTCGAAAATCATTTACTATAACAACAGTGTTATAGTCCATCATTTCCTTATTTCTTGAAAACGTCTATTTCAACTTATAAAATCACATTATTAACCAATTCCATTTATAACTCAATTACATACCCAAAACCCAATTTATAAGTTAATAGCTTATAATTCATTTATTCTCCAAAATCCATTCATTTTATAACTTCACAAATTATATAAATCTTATTACTTATAAAATTTATTTGTAGCTCATTTTAACATTTACATAACTTATCTATAATTCAATTAATTTGATTTATGAAATATCAATTTTATAAATCTTCTATAAACCATTTATAATAAATCAAAAATACCAATTTAAATAAACCAATTCTTTTAATAATTTACAAATCGTTATTAAAACGTTTATAACTCCAAAAAACCATATTTAGGTATATTTCACCAAAAATCGTAATTTTTATAACATAAAAATTATAGCTTTTATTTATCTAAAATAAATCCAATTCCTTTACAATTCAAAAATCAATAAAACGTTTATTTCCAAAATCACTTTAAAATCCTTTTATATTTGGAAATTATCACTTTAACGTTTTTAAAATATAAAAATAGGCCCAATGCTGCAACAGCACCAAATACATCAACCACGGCATCCAAAACATCATATATCATATGATAACAGAATATATAACAATATCTGTAAACAAATCAATACTGGTGAGGAATCCAGTTGGATCCCTCCAACCTGTCACCTGCAGCAAATATACATATTAGAATATGTATACAATGTCCGCTTCAAGGCAGACATGAGTACAAAGGGTCATCCACTCATACATGGGAAACGTATAGGGTCATCTGCTCCACTAGGCAGGTATATATCCAAATACCAATCAATATATCACATATCATCCAAATAATCATCAATCATCATATAATAAATATTTTCTCACTTATATAAAAATATTAGTGAGTCAGAAAGAGTGAGTTGTATTCACATTGCGTCCAATAGCAGTTTCAGTGTTTTATTCCGAATAAAATTAAAAGGGCATTTAATTTTACTCAAAATTTACACTAGCTCCAATCAGCTCCAATCCAACTCCATCGCGTAGTCTTCGACAACACGATTCCAACGCATATCGTTTCGTCAAATTCCGACCTCATATGACAAAGTTATACAGTTTTAAAGATTATACAAATTTTAATATAATTAATTTACAAATTCTTTTTATATTTTTAAACCTTAGATCGATCTGGGCCGCACATTTTCAAAAACGAATCCAGGCCGCGAACGTTATCTTCTTCCCCATGTTAACATACGCGACCGAACCCATCGTCGCGTTTAACTTTCGAACGCCGCACCCCCACAACACGACCGGAACACGATCGAACGATACCACCTCGAAGCACGTCGCCTACTCCATCACTGCCAAGAATAACGCGATGCTCGGTCGTGTCCTCGCGTGGAAAACTGCGCACAAACCGCAGCCAAACACGGCTCGATTTCTCCCTCTACGTTGCATCGATGACGATCACCACCATATAGATTTGAAGCTCTCATCCCCCTCTATAATTTGTTAGTTGAAGATTTCTTGAATAGATCGATGGATTGGAAAAAATAAATAGAAGAAAGTGGGTAATTTTCGGCCATTAAAATTTATGGTGGCTGCTGTGAAACCCTAGTTAGGTTTTAAAGAAAATAGAAAATGTTTCGTCCTTTTATAGAAAATTTGACGGCACTATTCATTCGAAATTTTTCCGAACTCCAAACAAAAGGTGTCGCTTGGCGTTTATAATGTTTATCCCTATTTCAAACGCAATGGAATATATACCAGGAGCCAATTCGATCGTATTTGGAAGATAGGTTTTCGAATCAACTATTTAAATTTAAAATTCACTTAAACCTATTTCCTACGCGTTTGAGCTTGCCCCGAACAAACCGTTAATCCGATTGACACGAAACTTGAAATCTTACAATAGTATAATATTATGGATCCGATGAAACTGGTTTCGTTGAAATCCGAGACTATTTCAAAAATGTCTATTTTTACTCGTCAATTAAATATTAAAATATTCAATTTCTAGAAATTAACTTTTAATTCGATTTTAAAAGTTCTCTAACATCATTCTTGTTGATACTCGAAGATTTTGATCAATGACAATGTGCTTTAACAAACAAGGAAGGAATATATGCAAATGCTAAAGGAAGATCGATGAAAACCAAACAAACTTAAAGTATGTTTTTATATATGTCTAGATTTATTGTTAAAATCTATCCTCAAGAAGCTTGCACGAACACTAAAAAACATTTTATAAACTTCACAATTAAGTTTTCACTATGCATATTTTATAAGTTCAGTCGACTAAACAGGAACAGCCAGTCGACTGAAACTGGAACAAAATTATACACATGCACAGTTTCAGTCGACTGAATTTCCTGCACAGTCGACTGAATTTGCTCCCGAAAATTTTACTTCATATTTTCAGTTGACTGAATTTCCTGCTCAGTCGACTGAGTTTGAACCTGCGAATTTTCTCTGAAAAGACACCTTCTTCCTCCCAAAAGTTGCAACCATTCATCAATGGAAATGGAAGCATCTCTTGTTTGCAACCTTTGACAACATATACACCTCTTCTACAAGTATATATGCATGATTCTAACATCACTTAATTCACCGAATTCTCTTGCTTTAATCTTACTATTCTCTTGTTCATATTCTCTAGATATTCTCAAAGCAATCACCAATCTATTGCTTGAGTCACTGTTTTTGTTTATAACATTCTTTTGATTCATAGCAATTCACATTTCCTAAATCTTCACGAACACATTGCATACTCTCGAGGATAAGATTATAGGAATATTGTACTACATTAGACTCATTAGTGTTGAAAAGAACACAACAAGTCAAATATTGTATTTTAGTAATTGAGTTGAAGTCCTCTTCGGTAGTTGAGGCAAGAAATCCCGTTCGGTTGTTCGGGTAAGTTGTAAACCTATTCCTCCGGGTGAAGTGAGGGTGTTAGTTAGTGAAATTCCTAAGTGAAGCTTAGGGACTGGACGTAGGACGAGAGGTCCGAACCAGTATAAAATCCTGGTGTCTCCTTGCATTTACCTACTTTATCTACCTAGACTATTTCATTATTCCATATTACACGATCCTACCGCATAGCCTCTTTCAATTGGTATTAGAGCAAGGTCGTCCTATAACCATAAACCGTTATTAGACATATTGATAATATGGAAAATAACGCAAGTACAAGCACAACATCTGCCTATAGTTCTACATTTGCGGAAGGACAATCTACCCAAAGACTTCCTCTATTCAATGGACTAAACTATAACTATTGGGCTACAAGGATGAGGATTTATATGCAAGCGACAAGTTTCGAAGCCTGGAATGCTACTCAAACAGAGTTCGTTGTACCCACAACCGATTATCCTACATGGACACAAATTCAAAAGAATGAAGCTAGTGCAAATGCCAAAGCTATGAATATGCTATTTTGCGCCCTGGATAGAAATGAATTCAACCGTGTTAGCATATGTACTACTGCATATCAGATATGGGAAACACTTAAAGTCATACATGAAGGCACAAAAAAGGTTAAACAAACAAAGATATTCATGATGAAGAATCAATTCCAAAACTTTAGAATGCGACAAAATGAATCCATCAATGACATGTACTCAAAATTTCAAGACATTCATCATGCTCTAATCAGACTAGGAGAAAGATACACGGACTTTGACATTGTGTCTAAAGTTCTAAATTCACTCACTGATGAATGGGGGAGAAAAGTACTAGTAATCGAGGAAGCAAATGATCTATCTACAATGAAACCAGAAGAATTGATTGGAAATCTTATGTCGTATGAAGTAAATATGCAAGCTAAAAAGGATCAAGCTCAATAAAAAAAGAATGTTGCTTTTCATGCGGAAAAGGAAGAATCAGAGTCTGAAGATGAGGATCTAGCATTTATAGCCAAAAATTTCAAGAAATTCTTAAAGTATAGAAAATGAAACAAAAACGGATTCAAAATGAATTTCTTGAACAAACCTTCATCCTCAAATATAGAATGCTTCAATTGTCACAAGAAAGGACACATGCAAGAAGATAGTCAAGAACAAATGAAGGAAAATCAGAAAAACTTCAACAACAAAAACAAGAAGGATAAATTCAAAAAGAAGGCATTTTCTGTAACATGGGACGATTCAGATTCAGATTCATCCGAAAATGATAGTGATAGCGACAATGAACACGCAAATGTATGCTTCATGGCTCAAGAATCTGAGGTAAATAATTTAACTTTCGACGATTTAATTGAAGTAAACAATGAACTTTTAAGCACAATAAAAACTCTTAAAAAGAAACTCAAAGAAACTCGTGAAAATCAAAACAAAGCTGAATTTGAAAGGGATATGTTAAAAGATGAAAAGAAAATCTTAGAAGAAGAACTTGAAAAAGTTCAAGAATCTCATTCAAATTCAGAAACTCAATTATCACTTTTAAGTCAAGAAATTGAAACTCAAAAAACAAAGAATGATATAATTGTTTCTGAAAATCATGAGTTAAAAAATAAGATTAGACAAGTTGAGTTAGAAAATAATAGTCTTCAAGCTAGATTAGATAACATCACTAAAAATGTTTCTAACTTTAACAAAGGAAGAGAAAATTTATCTAAGATTTTAGAAAATTCTCAATCCTCTTCAAGTAAACATGAATTAGGATATAAAAAGGAGTCAAAAATTGCTAAAAAGAAAAATATAAATTTTAAGAGGAATATGGATTCAAAACAACAAATATTGCTAAAGAAACCTATTAAAACAAAAGTAGAAAACAAGGTAGTTAAAATTTGGGTAGCAAAGACTAACAATGTATTAATAAGAAATAAGTATATTAAAACATTTATGGATAATATTCATCATAATGTAAACTATATTTATAAAAAGGATGCTAAACCAAATTGGGTTTGGTTTCCTAAACTCTAACTTTTTAGGACCCTATTAAAAGGTGGGTACCAATAATTTCATATTTATTTTCTGGTCCCACTCAAAAAGAAGAAATGGATATTAGACAGTGGTTGTTCAAAACACATGACCGGAGACAAAGATATGCTTACAAACATCACATACTTTGATGGTGGCTCGGTAACCTTCGGAGACAATTCAGAAGGGTATATCATTGGCACAGGAGATGTGAACAATTACGGTACATCAAATTTACCTTTTATAACAAATGTTTCATTAGTTGAAAATTTAAAACATAATCTACTTAGCATAAGTCAACTGTGTGACAAAGGTTTTAAAATAACTTTCTCGAATAATAAATGTAGTATTTTTGATCAAAACCAAAATCTTGTTTTTGAAGGAAATAGAGATAGAAATATTTATGTTTTAAATATGAATATTAATCATAATTCAAGTATGTGTTTACTTGCCAAAGATAATGATCCTTGGTTATGGCATAAAAGATTTTGTCATATAAATTTTAAAACTATTAGAAAACTTTCTAAAAATAAATTAGTAAGAGGTTTACCCAAAATAAACTTTAAAATAAATAATCTTTGTGATGATTGTCAAAAAGGAAAATTAACGAAATCATCTTTCAAATCTAAAAAAAATATTTCGACTTTACAACCATTAGAATTACTACGTAGGGATTTATTTGGACCAACACAAGTTCAATCCATTAATCATAATCGATACGTATTTGTAATAGTTGATGATTTTTCAAGATATACATGGACTATTTTTATGAAAAATAAAAGTGACACTTTTGAGCATTTTAAAACATTTGTCAAAAGAATTCAAAACACTAAAGATTTGAAAATTAAAAATATTCGAAGCGATCATGGAGGCGAATTTGAAAATGAAGTTTTTTGAAACTTTTTGTAAAAAGAAAGGAATAAATCATAACTTTTCTTTTCCTAGAACTCCTCAACAAAATGGAGTTGTAGAAAGAAAGAATAGAACATTACAAGAATGCGCAAGAACATTATTAAATGGATGTTCTCTACCAAAACATTTTTGGGCAGAAGCCGTTGCTACTGCATGTTATGTATTAAATAGAATATCAATTAGACCATTAACTAAAAATACTTCTTATGAACTATTTAATAATAAAAAGCCAAATATATCTTATTTTAAAATATTTGGATCAAAATGTTCCATTTTAAATACAAAAGATCAAGTAGGAAAATTCGATTCAAAAGCTGATGAAGGAATTTTCGTAGGATACTCAGTAAAGCATATCGAGTATTTAATAAACGAACAAACTTAATTGAAGAAACTTTTCATATATCTTTTGATGAAAATTTTAATAAAAATTTAAATATAAAAGATGATGAAGAATTGTTAACTATAGAAGAAAAAAACCTTAAAAATAATAATGATGAACTAAGATCTCCTCCTAGAATATTACGAGATCATCCAACTCAAAATATAATAGGAGAAATAAATTCTCAAGTTAGAACAAGAAATCAACTAAATCAAATGGGTCATGTAGCTTTTATTTCATCAATAGAACCTAAAAATCCCAAAGAAGCATCAATAGATGATTATTGGATTATCGCAATGCAAGAAGAATCAAATCAATTTGAACGTAACGATGTTTGGGAATTAGTTCCCCATCCTAATAATCAATCAGTAATTGAAATAAAATGGATTTACAAAAACAAAGTAGACGAACAAAGTAATATAACAAGGAATAAAGCAAGACTAGTAGCACAAGGGTATAATCAAGAAGAAGGTATTGATTTTGAAGAAACTTTCGCTCCCGTTGCAAGACTTGAAGCAATACGTATACTATTAGCCTTTGCATGTTTTCACAATTTTAAACTTTATCAAATGGATGTTAAAAGTGCATTTTTAAATGGTTTTATTAAAGAAAATGTATATGTAGAACAACCTCCTTTATTTATACATGAAAAATATCCGGATCATGTATTTAAATTAAAGAAAGCACTATATGGTCTTAAACAAGCACCTCGTGCTAGGTATGAAAGACTTAAAAGTTATTTATTAAACTTGGGATTTAAAATTGGAAAAGTAGATCAAACGCTTTTTATTAAAAATACTACCAAAGATATTTTAATAATTCAAATATATGTAGACGACATTATTTTTGGTTCAACAAATGAAAATTTATGTAAAGAATTTTCAAATATAATGACTAATGAGTTCGAAATGTCTCATATGGGAGAATTATCATATTTTCTCGGACTTCAAATCAAACAATTAACAAATGGAATATTTATAAACCAAGGAAAATATTGTGCTAATTTAATTAAACGATTCGGCATGGAAAACACTTATGCTAAACCTACTCCTATGAGTACCACTACACATCTTGATCGAGATGAAAATGGAAAAAGTGTAGATCAAAAATTGTTTAGAAGTATGATAGGTTCCTTACTTTACTTAAGCGCTAGTAGACCTGACATAATGATGAGTGTTTGTTTATGTGCACGTTTTCAATCATATCCTAAAGATTCACACTTAAGAGCAGTAAAACGAATAATGCGATACCTTAACAAAACTAAAGATTTCGGTCTTTTCTATTCAAATGAGTGTTCATTTGAGTTAGTATCATTTAGTGATGCTGATTTTGGTGGATCTCGAACAGATAGAAAACGTACAAGTGGTACTTGCCATTTCATTGGAAAATCACTTGTACTTGGTTTAGTAAGAAACAAAATTGTGTCTCGCTTTCCACATGCGAAGCAGAGTATATATCAGCTGCTTTAGCTTGCACTCAAGTTATATACATGCAACAAACACTTAAAGATTTTAATATAGATTTAACAAATTCTACAATATATTGTGGTAATACAAGTACAATAAACTTATCTAAAAATCCGATTAATCACTCTCGTACAAAACATATAGATATTCGTCACCATTTTCTACGTGACAATATCGAAAAAGGAATAATTAATTTTGAACATATTTCAACTGAAAATCAAATTGCTGATATATTTACTAAACCTCTATTAGAAAACTCCTTCATAAATTACGACGAGAGTTAGGAATAATGTCTTTTAAAGATATCGTACAGAGAAAAATCTATACAATTCAGTCGACTAACATTACCTGTTCAGTCGACTGAATAAAAAAAATATGGGATTTTCAATTTACTTTTCTAATATGTTACATAATATTTTGTCAAATAATATTCACCATACATTTTTAACAGAATTATGGTAACCATTAAATCATTAAATGGATGAAAAACTTTAAGGATTTATAACCACTATATATTTAGAAAATTCCTACTATAAATATATCTTAAAAATATTATTTTCACAACTCATTCTCACAAATTAAAGTTTTATAAAGATGTCGTCCAACAACTCTCTTTCCCTGATCAACATCACTTCTTCTGTCGAAAACATTCCAACATCTCCAAAACTTCCCACTCAAACACTGACACGTGAGCCAGTTTTCAAATGGAACAATTATCGTACCGGCTACACACCAGAATCCAAGAAAGCAAAACGCGGACTCTTTACTTCTCCAGACACAAAAGGAAAGATTGATGAAATTCATCACTTTCAACAACAACAAATAGATCTTCAACGAGAATTATACTTCGAACAAAAGGTTACGACTAGACGTTTAAGCTTCCTTGAGCAAATCGGTTTACGATTTTGTGGATCAAAAAAGAACGAAGTGGCTGAACCCCCTACCTCGCCCCGTTAGCTCGCTTGATCCGTCTTCATCTTATCGTACACCAGTCGATCCCGTGAATCATTGGATGTCTCCTAAGACTCCTCAATATAGTCCAAATTCATGGGATATCAATTATATGAAGAATGAAGGGAAAAAGAATCCAAGTCCATATCCTAAGAAATAGTTTGTATTGAAATCTATTCATGATATTACATCTATATAATTGTAATTATTTCCTTGAATAAAGAGTTTGCCTTCAAAATTAACAAGGAACAACAAAATACATAAGTCAGTCGACTAAAACCCCCTGTTCAGTCGACTGAACTTAAGACAGAATGCAAAAAAATTTACAATTCAGTCGACTGAATCATCTGCTCAGTCGACTGGAATACTAACAGAAACTTTCAGGTAAACATTCAGTTGACTAAAAACCCTGTTCAGTCGACTGAATTTAGCCCAGAAAATTTTCGGCCTTCAATTCAGTCGACTGAACAGTGAATTCAGTCGATTGAACGCCAATTCCCAGGCAGATTTCCCCCTTTAACCACCAATTTTTACCCTACAAATTCACTTTTTACCTCCTACAAACTTTCTTCCCCAAATTAATTTCGAAACCCTAGCCCCCAATTCCTCAAAATCCACTCAAATCTCACCCAAATGGCACCAAAAAGATCAAGAGCTTCATCTTCTTCATCCTCCGAGCCAATTGATGCTCAAATAGCACAATGGCTTTACGATGGAACCGCTATCACTAGATGGAATAAGATGAAGAATTCCCGAATTTTCGAGCATTCTTTCGTTGATTTCGAAAGCTTTCAAACCTACAACATCCAAGCATTAACAGATCCAGCGGGTTTAACTTCTCTTTTAGATTTGAAAAGAAATGACCATGCCATAAATCATGTAATGGTCAAATTATTTTATGCTAATCTTAGTCTTGGACACCAAACTCCAAGAAATCCAAACAATAGTGTTTGGAGTATGGTATGTGGAAAGAAAGTTTGGTTTTCCTTGGATAGAATAGCATACATTTTAGAATCACCAAATGTCGGGAGAAAGCTAGAGGAGATAGAATTCAATCCACATATTCGTGACAACATAAACCATCGATTTATGGATGATAATATCAACTTTAGAGATTTTAAGTCCACCTCTCTTCGACCTATGGCAAGAATCCTCCATAAAGCCCTAATGAGAACAATTACTCGTCGCACGGGCTCGTACGAAATTGTCTACCCAAATAACTATCGAGCTCTTTATGCTATTTTTGGCAATATACAAGTCAATTGGGTACAGCTTATTCTTGATGAGTTTCTCACTTTTAATAATGGAAAAATGCGCACTATCTACTTTAGAGAGTACATCATGCGACTTCTCCTCAATGTCGATACGCCATTACCTGAGTCGGAGAATACAATGGTCCATCAAATTAACCACCGGACCATAAGCCTAATGCAACTCTCATCTCGACCTCCTCGCATAATATCACTCGCCGAATGTGAAGTAAGGCATCAAGAACAACAACAACAACAACCTCCTCAACCTCACCACGAAGAACATCTCGAGCAAGATGATGAAATTCGTCTTGTTGACCCAAGCTTCACTACCAACCAATCCGTGGGGATATTGTCAAGAAATCAACAAATTCTTGACACTCGTCTTAAAAAGGTAGATCACAAGCTTGACAAAATCAAAGGATTTTTCAACAAGTTGTGGGATGCAATTTCGTGCTCAAGCACCACTACTGCTTCAACATCTCGCGGCAAACGTCCGGCACCTACGTTTACATGGACGACATCCGAAGAGCATACAAGTAGCAGCGCTAGCGGAGTTAGTTGTGGCCAAGGAGGAAGAGCGCACATACCACCAACAGGAGGACCCATCATACGTGAACCAACATGAAGAGAAGGTTCATATGATTGGGATAGAGATGAGTAATTTTTTGGTTTGATGCGTATTTTTAACTTTCTAGTGGCTTGTATAAATAGCCATTTTATGCTTGTTTGTCACAACATTTTTTACTTTTCTTAAGCCATGATTATGCAAATATGCTTCAGTGATTATTTTGATAAATTATTACTTAGTACTTCCTTTCTGTCGATGACAAAGGGGGAGAAAATCTGTGGTACTAACTTTGTTTTGTAGGAAAGATAGTGCATACATTCAGGGGGAGAAATATAAATTAGTATTGTCATCAATCAAAAAGGGGGAGAATGTTGATACTCGAAGATTTTGATCAATGACAATGTGCTTTAACAAACAAGGAAGAAATATATGCAAATGCTAAAGGAAGATCGATGAAGACCAAACAAACTTAAAGTATGTTTTTATATATGTCTATATTTATTGTTAAAATCTATCCTCAAGAAGCTTGCACGAACACTAAAAAACATTTTATAAACTTCATTTTCAATTAAGTTTTCACTATGCATATTTTATAAGTTCAGTCGACTGAACAGGAACAGCCAGTCGACTGAAACTGGAACAAAATTATACACATGCACAGTTTCAGTCGACTGAATTTCCTGCACAGTCGACTGAATTTGCTCTCGAAAATTTTACTTCATATTTTCAATTGATTGAATTTCCTGCTCAGTCGACTGAATTTGAACCTGCGAATTTTCTCTAAAAAGACACCTTCTTCCTCCCAAGAGTTGCAACCATTCATCAATGGAAATGGAAGCATCTCTTGTTTGCAACCTTTGACAACATATACACCTCTTCTACAAGTATATATACATGATTCTAACATTATTTAATTCACCGAATTCTCTTGCTTTAATCTTACTATTCTCTTGTTCATATTCTCTAGATATTCTCAAAGCGATCACCAATCTATTGCTTGAGTCACTGTTTTTGTTTATAACATTCTTTTGATTTATAGCAATTCACATTTCCTAAATCTTCACAAACACATTGCATACTCTCGAGGATAAGATTATAGGAATACCGTACTACATTAGACTCATTAGTGTTGACAAGAACACAACAAGTCAAATATTGTATTTTAGTAATTGAGTTGAAGTCCTCTTCGGTAGTTGAGGCAAGAAATCCCGTTCGGTTGTTTGGGTAAGTTGTAAACCTATTCCTCCGGGTGAAGTGAGGGTGTTAGTTAGTGAAATTCCTAAGTGAAGCTTAGGGACTGGACGTAGGACGAGAGGTCTGAACCAGTATAAAATCCTAGTGTCTCCTTGCATTTACCTACTTTATCTACCTAGACTATTTCATTATTCCATATTACACGATCCTACCGCATAGCCTCTTTCAATTCTAATTCAAATATGATTTAATTCAACTTTATAAATCTTTTTTTTACATTAAATCCAATTTCCAATTATTTATGTAACTTCAAATATTAAATTAACAATTTAATTATCCAATTAAATTACTATATTCGAAATAAAATCTATTCAGCTTATTAAATTAACCTCTGAATATTTAAAATTAATTGAATATACGAATTTCAAATGACTGAAATTCTGGATCGTTATAAAACTGATGGACAGACCGAGAGGGTGAACCATATATTAGAGGATATCTTACGGGCTTGCATACTCGACGTTGGAGGCTTGTGGGATGATCACATGCATTTGGTAGAGTTCACATAAAACAGTAGTTATCGATCCAGTATTGGTATGGCACCATATGAAGCATTATATAGCCGATGCGTAATGCCCCTTCATGTTTGTTAGAAGCGGATGAGAACTGATACTTTGGCTAGATATGATTAGAGAAATCTCAAAGAAGATAGATTTCATTCGATAACGAATAAAAGCTACTTAGAATAGATAAAAAGAGCTACATTGATAGAGGACGTAGAGATTTGGAGTTTTTTGTCGGCGATATGGTGTTTGTGAAGATTTCTCCTTTGAAGAATGTTATTCGATTTGGTAGTAAGAGGAAGCTAGCCTCGAGATTTGTATGTCCTTTACCAATAGCAGAAAGGATTGGGAGCCTAGCCTATAGGGTTGGCTTACCACATAAGATGGCAGGTGTGCACAACACCTTCTATGTCTCTCATCTATGGAAGTTTGTGCACGTCTCGGGCATGACAATTGCACTAGATCAACTTGATGATATCGAGATTAAACCAGAAGCTTCGAGACCTTGTAGACTAGTTTGTATTATCGGATGTGACACTAAACAGCTTAAGAGGAAGACGGTGGAGTTTGTGAAGGTTCAATAGGGAAAAATTGAAGGTGATTGCATGTAGGAAACCGAGAAAAGCATAAAAGCCACATACCATAGCTCTTTGTACGGTAAAGCAGACTATTTATCGTATTTACTTTCACCCTTGATATCATATAGGATAGTTTAGTATCTCGCATGCTTGGATAGGCTTATCTACACTATTGGTTGTGTTGCTGCTTATTTGATATGTATGATGGT
This sequence comes from Allium cepa, assembly GCA_030765085.1. NCBI lineage: Eukaryota > Viridiplantae > Streptophyta > Magnoliopsida > Asparagales > Amaryllidaceae > Allium > Allium cepa. The sequence continues at coordinate 576,041,598 of CM060943.1, read as the reverse complement.
TGCATATGATTATTAAGCATGTGGGTTAACCATATTTGACTTATTTGGGGATTCTAGGGATGAAATTCCTAAAAGAGAGAGTGTAGCGATCCGTATTTTATGTATTTAAGGATCATAAAATATTTTTATTTTATTCATATGAGGTCATATGACTCTAAAATTTTAGAAAGTGACTCTTAGGGACATTTTCTACATTTATGATTTTTTCTGAATTTCTATCCGAACATTTTATCCTTGAAAATCTTGTTTGGACTATATCTTTTGACAAAGGTGGAGTTATGGTCTCAAACTACTTCCATTTCTTTGGGATGATGGTTTAGTAGAAAAAATTTGCTTATCGTTTGAAAGTTATAGTTGTTTTAAGTTTTGGTTGTTATTAGCATGCATTAGTGGATAATTAACTAAGCTCATGCTTAGGCCCACTAGCCCACCTCAAAAATTGTGCTAAGGGGGGGCTATAGGAACTGATCTAAGACATTTCCATCTTCCCCAAAAATAGCTCTAAACCTCCATTAACCCTAATTTCTTCAAAAAAAACGTACCTTTTCCTTACTAATTTTATTCGAATCATCAATTAGTGGTGTGATTAGCATAGAGGAGCTTGAGGTTATCATTTTTAGCTAATTTTCATTCTTCTTTCTTGCTGTCCACTTCAGATCTAAAGAGAGGAGTTGGTATTTTAGGTATTTGGTGAATAGTTCTCTCACTCTACTATGTAAGTATATGTAGTTAAAAAGGATGTTTTTAACATGATTTAGATCCTAAATTATTTTCTAACTTTAATAACATTTTAACATATATTTATAGCTGAATTTTAAAGGTTTTAAAGTGGTTTACAAAAGGCTTTGTAACTCCTTTTGTTCTTGTTCATATGCCAGTGTAAAAAAGATTTAGATTAGAGTTTGCTTGAATATCATGCTCTTCTGTATTGCATGTATGAATGGATGTATATGTATAATATTCCATATTTGTATACTGTGCTTTGATATGGTTTGCTAGTGCATTTAGATAGTTAGGAAAGAGGTGGTCAAATTAACAAATTGAAGACAAAGATGGTTGAAATTTGATGGAACTTGGAGGAGGGGCTTTAGAGCATTGGGGAGATTAAAGTTCAAGTCGCATCAAAATGGATGTTAATTGCAGGAGTCGGTACCAAGAAGTCATGTCGGTATCGAGAGCTCTTATGTAGTGGAAATCGGCTCGGTGCATGGTGGTTCTTCAAGTTGCGGCTTAGGGTGATAAGCAAAAGGAAAGTGGCAAAGTTTCTAAATAATGGACCAAAGCTCCCTGAAGTTTGGCTACGTAATGGACCAAGCACCAAGTGCTTTGGAGGGCATGGAAATAAGAGCTTTTGGATTTAGCACCAAGAGCTTTGGAGTTGATGCTGAGATGTTTAAAGAGGAGTGGTCGGGGTCCAAAAATTAAGAAGATGGAACATTGGAAGAAGTGGAAGAAAGTTAGCCAAAACTAGTTATGTGTACCATCGGCACCGGGAGGTTCAGTCGGTACCGAGAGGTCACTTTTGATGCTATTGGGGTGGAACTTCAAAGAGGAGGAATGTAGACTCTTTAGGTTGTGCTAAAGTTATTTATTTGTTGGCTTAGGGTTTGATAGCGATGCAGTAGCACGATGATAGCTTCGAGACTTGGGTGATGAAACTCGACGGTGAATTAAGTTGGGTTTCGATGATGGCAATTCGATGTTGAAAGGAGTCGTAAGAATGTTTATCCATAAAGGGTAGGGTTTTGGGAAGGGTGACCTGTGGATAGAACGTGAGAATGGTTCTACCATGGAATGGAGTAATGTGGAATAGTTTCTCGAGAATATGAAAACTAAACGGGGCAAGGGAAAGGCTTGGAGTGTTTTTTGATAGACTCAAAAGCAGGGGTATCGTGGAGATGCTCATGAGTAATTTGTTTGGTTACCTTGGGTCGGTTGTTTGGATCTGTATACCCTAGACCCGTGGATTTGGTCTACTACCAGCTTTGGGCTAAAACAGGTACTATAACGACCCACAAATCCATACCCGTTTGAGCCGACAATATTCTCCAATAGTTTAACTCAAAGTGCATGAAAATACGAACCATTAGGGTTAAAGAAGAAAGAGGTAGAAGAAGAAATAGAAAACAATATCAGAATCTCACAATCGAAGCGGAACAATATTTAATAGATAAATAACTAATATTTAAACAAAAGAACTATATTTGTTATATACATTACATCATCAGAGTATAACAAAATTCATAGCACACAACTGGACAGTTATCATAACATGTCCTCACAAAACTGACTATGCAGTTAATCATACACAATGGAATATACATCAAATACGTGTGATACATCTCGCCATCCATCTTATCTCCTGAGCTCCATAGCATCCTTTCCTGTGTTCTATAATACTCGGTCTGACCCGAGCATTATATCGAAATAACACCCGAGTCAATATGGAAAACCAACGTGAGTAAACACACTCAATTGGATTATTAAAGCTTTCAAAATCCTTTGAAATCAAGGGTATCTCGTAAGACCACGCCACAAATAAACATGTCGGGTTTTTACCTTACGATAACCAAAAAATTTCTTATCAAATCCGTTGATATTATAGTAGTGTCTATATACAAATACTTATTCAAATAGCTGAAATTGTTACATTCATTAAATTCCATCATAATAGGTATACAAACAAGTCCGTAGGCACTTACTGGAGATTGGGTGGTAGGGCTACTGGGGTACCGTCCGTCATAGTACCTGGTCTAGATCAGCGTACCGAGGATCCCTCTTGATCCCCTACAACATAGGACCGGAGCTACCCCTTACTAGATAGTCCGAATAAGATCATCCTACGGTTGAGATCAGTAACCACCCACACAGGCGAATAAAAAGGGACATCTAGACATGGATGACCTTACCCTAATTGATTGCTAGCCACTTAGCCTTGCTGCACCTCACCTATTTTAGCCATTCCCGGTTGATAAGGCTCGAGGCTATGCATTACATTTTTAGCACATATACACTTAGAATGCTCATCGTCCTCCTGACGATGTTCTAATAGCATTCATCCATACAAGTCCGTTCCAGGTCTGAACGGAACCGAAGGCACATTTTGGAATCACCATCAGGATTAGTAGCGATTAGCCCTTGCACTTCACTGCTCCATCTTCGACTCCAGGCTTTTGTCTTCTTCACGAAAACGTTCAAACATGATCGAAGTGGTTTTCGAAAAATTAATCCTGATCCCAGTCTCTTCGAAATGATCAAGGCATTGGCCAATATTGACAGTCGGTAATTTAACTATCAAATAACATTCACAAACAACCACTAGACCATAAATAATTTTCCAAATTATTTATTTCAAAAATATCTTCGCAAGATATTTTTCCCACACTTCAACCCTTTTAAAATAGTTTTCAAATCACATTCTCTCTCGTGGAATAAATTCCACCCAATTGTTTTATTTCCACCGAAAATTACAAAGTCTTAATACTTTAGATTTTTAAATAATCTAAATCACTTTATCCAAAAAAAATATACTTTAAAACACTTAAAATAAAAAATACCTAAAATATTTTATTTAAAATACCAGTTATGAAATTTTATAATAATTTCTCACGTAAAACTTAAGCCAAAACTAAATTTAAAATAATAGTTATTATATAAGGTATAAATATTAAATAATTATCTTTAAATCATAATACTGGTTAAACTTTTAAAATACTTTACTTATATAATTAACTTAATAAATATTTGCTTGCAAAAACAGGGATTTCAATTAGTCCCCACCAAGGAAAAGGCCATACGAGTTATCATATATCTAGAGCATATTGAGTGATAGTGAGAATTATTTGATGGATTCTATGGTTGCTTTGATTGTTTTCTTCTGTAGTCTATCACTCTAGGGATGTCACTAGAGATTGGAATTGGGGACAAAGATACCTGGACACCCGTCATCATACTTAGTTTGCGGTATATCTTTATGTTATTCATAAAGTAGCATATTATGTTCATTATGTGTTAAATCCTTGGTTGCAGGGACATGCCAGTTCATATACCCTTACTTACTATACTGATTATATAGTATTTTGAGATTTATTTACCGCTTATATCAGACTTTGTTTGACTCGAGATTTTATGTTTTACTTTTTATTATCTCGGGTACTCTTAAATGAGTAGACTAGACAGCAAGTCTATGTGCGACGCAATAGCTGTGCGGATGACGAGCTGGATGGAGCTATCTCGTACTATATATGGGTTTCTATGCTTATTTCGCTATGCAACACTGTGGAGTCTTAGCATTGCTTGCTTATTACTATTATTATGAGATAGCTATTCAAGTTTTATGTTCGTTTCTTATAAATTCTATTACTTGTCATATAAATCCGTGGATTTGTACTCTAATATTTGGATCACTTAGTTATTACCGTCTTTCATTTTTTATATCTATGATGTATATTATATTTTATTTCATGCGTTGTGTGATATATGACAGCTTCTGTGTAATTATGTTCTTTTCTTTTAATCTTGATGATCGTCCTATATCGATCGGGCATGTCAACAGTGTACTATATAGTTCTATTAGGTGCCGGTGGTGTAGGACGCTCGTCATTGTGAAGTGTTTGGAGAGAATTTGATGTTTGAATTGAAACAGGGGTTTCCTTTTTTTTAGAGATGAGAAGAAGAAGATACGTACATTTAAAATGATTTGAATTCAAAAATCCATGAAAGACGGGCAATTTATTGCCAAAGAGGGGTGTCCGTTTAACCATATGGGCCAAGCCCATTTATATATCAATTTTCGAATCAATATAACAAAGATATCTCTTACATCCAGCCTTCGATTTATACAAACGAATGCATGATGCGCATCAAAAAAACGAGATGGTCGCAATGGCTAAGTTTAATTCTCAAATTCAAAGGTTTAAAAAATTACAATTTACCCCCAAAGTTGAAATTATTGATTTTATTTATTTTTAAATCAAAAAAATATGGGTTACTACAAGCATCGTATTGTTCTAGTAGTTGATTTGTATCCTTTTGGTGTGTGATAGCATAGTACAAGGTTCATTTTGTATGGTATGCTATTTCTGAGATATGTGCAGTTCTTGGTTGATGTACCTTTCGAATCCTTCTTGTACATTGTTGACTCCGCACGTCAAAGACTTCCTGTACCCCCCAACTTGTACTACATAAGTTGTGTGGCTGTTTGAAATGCTCTCTTGACTCTACTTTGCTTATTTGTATAATATTTTTTGTTAGAAAATGTGTGGAGCATCAAAGTCCCCATGGATTACTTATTGCACATCTAGATTGGGTACCTCAAATGCTCTATCTACATCATTGTTTTCCCTCTTTCATTGCATCAAATTTTTACTATTTCTAATAATCGTACTAGAAATATATAGAAAAACTTACTCAAAGTACAATAGTATATTTCATCAAAATCCGAACTAGTGTCAAAAGCAACGAATTTTGTTGTAGACTAGTTTATGTTTCAATATATATTGTATAGAAATATAAGGAATTGAGATGTATTGAATTATTACGTGGTGAGGAATTTATATAAACTTCAAAAATTAGTCATTGTAATGCATTATTGGACTATTGGTCATTGCAAAGAGAACGCTTGTTTAATAAGTGTCTGACGGTCTAACGTTTTGTTTCGATTACAGATTTGTAATTTAAATTATAATTTTCTTGTAATATTAGGATTCGTAAACGATTATTGGAATGCACTTTAGATATCATATGATGTGTTTGTAATACTTCTTTAAAGCATTACCAACAATTGTGTTTGTCACCATGCACCAATCACAATGGTCGGTATATAGATCTCATTGAGGTCACAAACATCATGAAAAATATGAATATTTAAATGGGTAAAACATTGTATGTATAAAAGATTAAAGTTACCCACAGAGGAACTTCATAAGATGACCACAAGGATCAAAGTACAAAAACCAGTACAAGTATGAATATTTAAATGGAGGCTAACCCTCTTCACTTGTATTGTTGGTTTCTTCAGTGTAAACAAGTGAACTAAAATCACGAGACGTAATGAAAATGGTAAAGTAAATGTAATCAAACACAATGGGTACAATGGCTTGAAATGGCGAACTTCTAAAACTAGTATTACTATTTCATGACGAAAATGCTTCTGACAGTTAAAGCTACAGCTATTTTGTGAAGTACTGTGATGAACAAACAAATAACCTAAAGCAAGGAACGAGTCGTTCAAAGAAGAGTACGGTTGTGCTGTTGATGAGTTGGTTGTGCTCTATCACCGCCGGAAATGTTCAATCATCAGTAATATCCAGAAACAGTAAAGACAGGTGTCGATATCCTACTGAGCCCCAAAGGTCTGCTGTGAATTCGTAAATCATTTCATATCAGCCTTTTTGGTTTATTGGGTTGGGTAACGGATTGAACAGGACTTGCTGAAATTGTGTACCCGCGCGCCCCTCTAACATCAAATCCGTTAGATTTACTGTTCATGCATGCGGCTTTATTGTTACTTCAGTCGTATACGTGAATAACAGATCCCACCCCGCACTTTTTAGGATCGGTGTGAACGCAGTTAGTTGTTTGGAAGGTATCCCTCTGGTTTTATAGTTTACAAAAAGCAACAAATTTTTGTGTAATAAAAAACTAAACTATACTATAATTGAATATGGCCATTGTTAAACTGATTTCATTTTTAAATTAGACGATTTTCGGTAGAGGATCACCTAATTTGAATATGTTTTTCGGTATGAGATAATCGTGCGTATTGCACTTTTTTTAATCCTTTGTATAAGGAATAATGTTAAAAGCTTTAAAATATATTGTACAGCAACAGCTAGCAGTGAAAAATATACTATTATTATCGTTTGTTGAATTATTTACTTCATGTTTAGAAGATATAATAGAATTTTTAAAACAAAGGAAATAATATATGTAACAAATAAAGAATTCACTGAAGTAAAATTTCAGAGAAGTTGGAAAATAAGAATAAATTTACTTTATGAAGAATAGAAGTTATCATTTGATTGTTTTGTATAATTTGAAATGAAATATTGAAAGTAGGATCAATTTTGGAAAATCTTTTAGAAACTGAAGAACATTAAGTTAATAAAGTAACAAGATGCTTTTATCTTAATTATATTTTATTTACTTAGACTAAACAAATAAAATCATGTTAAAAATATATATTTCCTTAGCGCCTCAAGAAAAACACAATGCTCAAGTCTCGCCTCAAACATACAACGAAATAATAATCGTGATCGACACAAAAGATTATGCCGACATGAACACTTAATTAGTTCTAGTTTACAAAGCGGAATTTTAAAAACAATTTTTATTGGTTATTAAGCCTATTCTTTCACCTTTGGTCTTTATTCGACTTCTAGCAATCTATCTAAATGATAAATTCGGTCTACTTGAAGTTTATAAGAAATAATAAAAATACAGGTCGGACATAAAACTAAGAATGAGTTATTATTTTCTCTAATACAAACAAAGTGAAAACAAGCCGTCAAGCCGAATGAGTTTTCCTATTGATATTCCAATAACTTCAAATTCATCGTAACTGTGACATCTCCATTATTTTTAACGTCTGAAATCAATTACACACGTTATGCAACTAATTTTCAATATTAAGTGGATGTAACGACCCGTAAATTTCGATAATTTAATTCGTGTATTTAATAGGATTTCTAATTTAAATTTAGGAAGAAACAGAAATCTTATTTATTTATAGGAAAGAATGTTGAAATTAGATGTATCAAGGGTAATTAAAACTTACAAATTGAATTATATATTGCAATTAATTGTAATAGTGGAAAGTGTTGTAATTGGCTATAAGGTTAGAAATAAGTAAATAAAGTCAAGTACTGAATTCATCAATGAAAATAAATTTTTATTTAGTACAATCCCTTTTTATTAACTATTGTAAGGTGTTAATTAATTGAAATGGAAAATTTGACAATAGATTCAATTTGTATGTTGGATAATAAATTGTAATAAAGTAATTAATGGGTTAAAGGGAATACCAATTTACTCATAAAGTGAATATAAGTGAATGTAACAAAATAAATAGGAAACAATAATTATTCATAAGTGATGGTTGATGTAAAAGGAATAATTAATTGGATTTAGAATCTTAATTTGTATTTGTGCATATATTTAATGGAATATGAGAAAAACAAAATGTAAGGATTTGATTAATATATATGTTATTTATTCAGGGTATTGAATAAAATTGGGAATCCAATTGTAATTAATGGTAATAATGTTGGTATTAGCTAATAAATTTAATTTCAATGCAATACCCATAAATGAATGGAATGAAATGAATGTATGTAAATGTATACTAGGTTATTTATCAAATAAAAGGAAAGAAAAGTAAATATCGAATTTGATTGATGAATAAATATGCATTGAATAGGAATTGAATGTAAAGTTAATGGTAATTGTATAAAATCAATATAAGATAATGAATTGCAATAACTGTGGGTTGATAATAAGGTGTGAATGGAAATCTGATTGGTTATATTAATTTGATGGAATTCAAATTTGATGGGAAAGGTAATGGATATTTAGTAATAAATTTAAAGCAATTAAAAATGGAATTTATTTATTTAATAGATATAACGGATAAGGATATACTTACAAATGTAGGATTAAGAGTTTGAGTTATATACTTAGTTCCTTCAATTAAATCGGAAATCATTTCAATAATTATAAATTAAATGTTACGATAAATAAATTAAGGAATAAATGGGGAATAACGTAAATAAATTCTTTATTAAATGATGGTTAGTGTATATAAAGAATGGAGGTAAAGCTTTATAAATTGATTTGAATCCAAAATTTAATGAAAGGAGTAATTGGAATTAAATGGATTAAATGTTTGAAGTTACGAAGATTTTTATTTAGATAAAAGGGGTATGCATTTATGTAATAGAGTATGAATCTATTGTTAAGTTTATTTATAAAATGACAGTTGGGTAAATGAAAGGGTGCAAAAGTAAGCTTGTCAGTATATTTAAAGTAATATATGATAATAGGTTTAATCGAAATAAATGAAAATTTAAAATCTAAATATTACATTTATAGGGATTTAAGTGTAATCGAAGAATGTTAGGATAATAAATTTTGAATCTAATATTAAATCCATCTATTTGAAATATATGAATGGAATAACCATTGATTTCTTTGATTGAATATAAATTTTTAGAAAGTTAAATTATAATTTGTGAATTTAATGAAATTAAGGATTTACATTAAAATTTATAAATTTACCTTCTTTAATTTGACATCTAAACTTGTTTGAAATTTTGTAAATGATTAAGAAGGTTTAAGAGTGATAAAATGGGTCAAATTCTAGAATCTAAATATAAAATTTGTTTAATTTATTTATTTAAAATTTATTTAATTAATAAAAAAATAGCCATTTTGGCCACAGACTCGGATTTCGACGAAACTAGTTTCATCGGATCCGTAACAGTGAATTATTGTAGGGTTTCAATTTTCGTAGCGATCAGACTTGTCGTTTGATCGTACGAACGCGAAACGTCTTGAAATCGATTTAATTGAAATCAATTTGAAATCAACTTGGAATTTTTGTTTTCAGCATAACTTCTTCATACGATCGAATTTGGATGTGAAACTTTTTCCATCGCGTTCAGAATATTTTAAATTACCTATTTGGATATATGGGTTTACCCAATTTCGTTCCGGGGTCAGAACGGGCTTTTGGGCCACATTAGCGTTAACACGTTTGTTTATTGAATCCATCTATTCGAATTTCTAACCTATCTTTATAAACCCAGATATAAAACCTAGCCTCCACCTATTCTCATTTGTTTGTGTGTTCATTTTTTCTCAACTCCTCATTTCCAATGGCTGCAAACCCTAGATCCAATTGCAGTCCAAAATCAAAAGTCAAAAATTCAAAGTCCTTAGAAAAATTCCAAAAAATATAAGTTGTAGTTTTCATCAATACGGATCTACATGCAGTCTCTGTTTTTGCAATAGACGCTGGAGTCAACCATAAATCACGGTCAAACGTGTAAAATTCAAAACCCTAAAGGTTGAATTCGGGCTTTTTGTTTTCTACATCAATTTGCGAAATTGGAATATGGGTTTTGGAGTTTTCGTCGTGCGGAGTCGTTTGGTGGTCATTCGAAGAGGTGTCGTGGCCTGAGGCGGCCGTAATCGACGAACTAGGGTTCGAAAACCCTAATATTTTCATGGCGGCGGTGGCTGACCATAGGGGGTCGGGCGGCGTGGGGTAGCTCGGCTAGGTAGGCAAGGCGCGTGGTTGTGGTGTTGGGTCGTTCGGCGGCAGGATGGGCGACATAGGGGCGGTCAACAGTGAGGACGTGATGGGTTGTTCACGAACGCTTATGGGTTTCTAGGGAGATGGACTTGCGTGACGTGGCATCTGGGTTGAGTGAGTTGTTTCTTTATTTTATTTTGTTTTATTTCAAATTTCAAACCGTTTAACAATGATAACTCTCACGTACGAACTCCGTTTCACGCGCAATTTTTTTTGTTAGGATCATAATAAAATTCCAGACACGTTGACGCTGGTTTGGACAGATTTGAAGACCGTCAAATTTTTGGGTTTAAATCGGATTTAAATTCGAATTAAATTTAAAAGGTGAGTCTTTTAACCCACTCACAATTTCTAAAATTTCCTATGTCTGTTAAATTGACTTAAGATATGAGTAGAAATTCATTTATGACTGTTTGGCATGTTTTATTCGTCATCTTTGTTAAATTGCATTTATTTAATTTAACTATTAATTAATTTCATTTGTTGCATATAATTTGACAGTTAGAATTTATTTATTTGCGTATTAACTACCTGTCATAGTTATATTTATTTTTATTAACTGCCAGTTAAATTTACATTTATTTTTGCATATAAACTGTTAGTTTAACAGTAGTTAAATTTATATAAACTGTTAGTTAATACGTGTTATTTATTACCTGTATAATTTATATGCTCTATATTGATGTTGTTTAAATTGGATGATGATTGTAATAAATGGTTGATGATTGATATTTGGATGAATGGATGCTGTATTTTATATTGTATAAACTGCAAGTTATCGTGCATTTTATTCATTCGGGATTGCGGTTTGAAATGATATACAACCACATTTTTATTTTAAATTGCGGATTGAAATGATAAACATCCGTATCACTTGACCATATGGTAGAAAATTTTATACAGGCACCGCGGTATATATATATATATATATATATATATATATATATATAAATATTTTGAAATGTTTTTCTATGGTTTTGTAAAGTTATATATACGGTTTATGGGATATCGATTTGGTTATTGATAAAGGTTATCATATATATAGTAATTGCCGGTTTTAAGCTTTGTATAAATTTGATTTGAAGTTTGAAATAAAGTTTGATTTTAAGATCAAATAAGATTAAGCATTTATTTAAAATTTAATTTCTGGAGTTTCATTGACTTAGATGAGAATAAGGTTGGAAGATGAATATTAAGTTAAATTGGAATTAAATAAAAAGTTAGAACTTTTAAAGGATATGATTTTATAACTTGATTTTGTGTAGAGTGATCTAAATGAATATCGGGTTGATTTAATTGAATATATAATAAATTGAAAGATTTTCCAGTTATGTGAAGTTAAAGGTTTTCCTTAATTTTATTGAATTAATTAATTAAGTATTTCAAGTCTAAATAATAAGTAACTGAATTTAATATATATGGGATTGTCAAATGAGTTTGTTTCGAAATGGTGAAATATTTAAAGCTTTGAAACATAAGAATTGAAATGTTATTTGGAAGTTTAATCGATATTCGAAAATTGATTTGTGAAATCTAAAGAAACTATTGTGTTTTATAAAGTAATTTAATATTTAACCATTTGAGAGATGGAATTTGTTTCGAAGTTATGATTTTCAAGGTAGTATGATTTGAAAATATTATATTAAGGAGTTTTGATTTCTAAATATATATTACTTTGAAAACCCTATGATTTTGAAAAAGAATATATATTGGAAATTAAAATGACATTATATGATTTTGGGTCTAAATGATATCGTTTTGATTTGGGGTTTTTAAAAATATATAAATGATATCGTATTTATATGGGTTTAAAATGGATATTTTATTCTGGTTTTAAAGTTTAAATTATTTTAAATGACCGCGGTGTTATAATAACGTTTGGTTGTTAAAGAGACCAGGATCGAAAGTTGTCATACACTCTGCCAACTCCGAAAACCACTTTAACAACCGTGTACGCGGTGGAGATTCCAGAATGAAGTAGGTTGGTGGAGGAGTTTCCTACAAGGTAAATACGTGGACCCGACTCCCCTGAGTCGGCATAAGGTGGCTAAAACAGGAGCGATTCTCGGGCCAATGAGGTCATTCCTCTGATCGGGCACTCCTCTTCGATATTATACTTTGACTTTGGATTGTTTCAGTGGCCACTTTTACTTTGATTTTTGAGGGAGATTGTTCGAGGTGGGCGGTAGCTGCGGCTACGCGTTTCTATCAGCCCGGATAGCAATTGGTATATCTAACCTGGCATTGCCTAGTTGTGCCGTGTCACCTACCATACCGAGCCTTTACTGCGAGTTTCTATTTGTGTCGTACCTATGGAGTGTCTTCTCGTAGTCTCCCGATCAGGAGATATGCAGGCACTGTATAGACTATTGGCACTATTACGTGTTAAGGTGGAAAATGTAAGGCCTTAACGCTATTTTAAAGTAAGTCTATTTTACAAATAGACACTATTATAATAGCGCAGTATACTATATAGTAAATAGTTTAACGGATCCTTAGGAGATGTAAATCCCGAGAATCTCTTGAGCTACTGTACTCATATCTATTTATGTTAATTTAACTCACACAAGATCTTTAGTTCTGACTCGAGTGTTTTTGTCTTTTCAGATTCGCTCGGGTCAGTCCGAGCGTTCCAGGATTTGAAGATTTAGCTTTGGAGGACGAAGACGAAGATTCGTATTATTATCATTTATTCTATTGCACTACACTCATACTGTTCCGCTGCATTGTTATATGGTATGTGCACTTTGATATGTATTGTATAAATAAAATCAAAGGTTTTGTACAACAGCTTCATGAACTGTATATTTGTTATTATATTTTATCCTTCCGCTGTGAGATTCTGTTTAGTTTTTTTTTCTTCCCTGTTTTTCTTATTTATCCTATAACAATCCGCCCTTACGTATGGTTTGAATTGGCATGTGTGTCTGTTTAAATCGTGCGAAAAAGGCGGGACATTACAGTGGATCATATGTTTTATAATTTAAAATTTCAAGAACTATGAAAGAAGGGGGGAAACTCACATTGGAATCAAAAATCTATGTACACACATTATCTCAACAATTAAATATTACATATACAACACATCAAATGACATCCACATTATCAATACATTAATCATTATTGCTAAATAGAAATATAAATGTCCAACACCACTGTCTCAGTGGTTAGGCGCACTGATTTGGTCCATGGGGTCATAGGTTCGAATCCTATATAATGCATGATTTGAACAATTGAACATATGTTGAGTTGAAGTAAGTTATATACTATCTAATACTGCTAATACAATCATGTACTAGCACATAAGTCCCAATTTCAAAAAAAAGGGAGCATGAATGTCTTGTAAGGAAAATATAAAAAGGCAATAACCCTTGGATGTGACCTATATCCAAGCTTTTGCTTACTTCTTTGCTCCCGCTTCTACTTCACAAATGCATGAAAGAAAGAAAGAAATGTTCAACTATGTTTAAACTGTGTCAATTTCTATACACTCCGACCATAAGGGAACTGAGAGCTATTACAACGTAGTTTTGTTGTAACGTCCCGTCTTTTCGCATGCTTTAAATCGACACGCGTGCCAATTCAAACCATACGGAAGGGCGGATTGTTATGGGGTAAATAAGATAAACACAGAGAAGATGAAGAAAGAAGAAAAAAACAAAATAGAATCTTACAACGGAACGATAAAATAAAATAATAAATATATAGTTCATAAAACTGTTTACAAAACATTTGATTTTTCTTTATACAATAAATATCAGAGTTCACATACCAATAAATATCAATGCAGCGGAATCAAATGGTGTAGTGGAATAATTAATAGATAGTAATACTACAAATCTTCGTCTTCGTCCTCCAGAATAATATCTTCAAATCCTGAAACGCTCGGACTGACCCGAGTGAATTGAAAAGACAAAAGGCTCGAGTCAGAACTAAAAGATTTTATGTAAGTTAAATTAACAGAGATAAATATGAGTGCAGTAACTTAAGAGATGCTCGGGATTTACATCTCCTAAGGATTCGTTAAACTATGTACTATGTAGCATATTTCGCTATTATACTAGTGTCTAATTGTAAAATAAACTTACTTTTAAATAGCGTTAAGACTTTACATTTTCCACCTTAACACAGTTATATATTCCCATAGTCTATACAGTACCGTAATTTCCCCCGTACTGGGCGTCGTCAGAGGGCACTCCATAGGTATGGTACAAAACAAAAATCGTATAAGGCGTGCTAGGGTAGGTGACACGACACATCTAGGCAATGCTAGGGTAGATATACCAATTGCTATCTAGACTGGTGATAAAGCATAGCCGCAGCTACCGCCTACCTCGAACAAACACCCCAAAATCAAAAAAAATAAAGGTGGACACCGAATCAATCCAAAGTCAGAGTATAGTATCGAAGGGATGTGTCCGATAAAGGGCGCTAACCCCCTTGGCCCGAGAATCGCTCCTATTTTAGCCCACCTTATGCCAACTCACGGGAGTCGAGTCCACGTATTTACCTCAAAGGAAACGCCGCCACCATCCTACTTCATTCTGGAATCTCCACCGCGTACACGGTTGTTAAAGTGGTTTTCGGAGTTGGCAGAGAGTATGACAACTTCCGATCCCGGTCTCTTCAACAACCAAACGTTACTATAACACCGCGGTCTTATCAAAATAGTTTTACTTTCAAAACCAGAATATATACCCATTTCAAAACCATATAATACGATACCATTTTTCGTTTTAAAAACCAAATAAATTTGATATCATTTATAAACCCAAATCAGTATAATATCATCTTTATTTCATATATATCTTTTCCAAAATCATACAAATTTATAATATCTGAAACCCAAACATTTGAATTATAACTTTCAAAACATAATACTTCGATATTCATAGCTTTAAAACCACAACTTTCAAAACTTAAATGGTTTGGATATTCAACGGTATATAAAAATAAAACGGTTGAATTTAAAATTTCTTTGTAAAGTAAATAATTTCCACGCCTTTACAATTTTATTTGCTTTAAATTCAGTCTAAACCCATAACCATTAGATTCACTTTCAGTTTGAATAAAAACACTTTGATTTCAATATTTTCAAACTTTGAGCATTTAATAAATTTTAAAACTAAGATTGGGAATTTCTATTCAACAATTCATTGTCCTATTATTTAGTTTTAAAACGTTTACATAATAGATCCATAACCATTTAAAATAAAACCCAATTTGTTAACACTAAATATTTCCTTCCATTCATTTATACTAGAATTATTCATTTAATTTATCTTGAATAAAAATCAAGTTATAAATATCATACCTTTAAAATTTCCAAGATTAATAAGTTTACACCAACTTGTGGAGTTTAATTTTTAAATAAGCCCAATTCCAAATAAATTTCTAATTTAATTTTCAATCTTAATTGATTTGAACTATTTAAAACTCTATATATATATATATACACACAATATCTTAAACCTGTGCTTAATCATAAATATAAATTGTCAAACTCCATTCTTCAACTTATTTATTTCCATTTAATAAATTCATACATAGCTTAAATTCAATAATTTAACTATATATGTATATATAAAATAAGATTTTATATAAGATCAAAATTAATATTTATTAAATCGCATCCTATCCATACCATAGAAATCATTTCAAAAATAATTTTACGTATATACCGCGGTGCCTGTATATAATTTTCTATCCTATGGTCAAGTGATACGGATATTTATCGTTTCAATCCGCAAATTTAAAACTAAAAAAATAATTAAAAAAAATGCGGTTGTATATCATTTAAAACTGCAATCCCGAATGAAATGAGAATGCATAATACCTTGCAGTTTATATAATATAGAACAGACCATCCATTCACCCAATATCAATCGTCAACCAATTTCATTTCAATCATCATCAATTTAAACAAACATCAATAGAGCATATAAAATATAACAGATATCAACGAACAGTTTATATTCAAAATAAATAAATAAATAAATAACTGTTTAACTAGCAGTTTATATGCAAAATAAATAAATTTTAACGGTTAATTTATACGCAATAATAAAATTAACTAACAGTTAATTTAAATAAATGCGATTTAACTGATGAAAAAAATATATATGCAAAACAGTCATAAATAAATTTCTACTCATATCTTAAATCAATTTAACAAACATAAGAAAACTTAGAAGTTGTGAGTGGGTTAAAACACTCACCTTTTGAATTTAAATTAAATTAAAATTCAATTTAAACCCAAAAATTGGATAGTCTCCAAATTCGTTCAAACGAGCGTCAAAAGATCCGGAATTTTATTACGATCCTAACAAAAAAAAATCGCGTGTGAAACAGAGTTCGTATGAGAAAGTCACACGCGTTAAATTGCTTGAAAACAAAATTAATTTAAACAAACAAATAAACATACCTAACAAAAATATAAGCCACGTCAGCAAAAGCTTTAGCATGCTATAGGACCTCGTTCTTCTCCAGTACGAAAAATGAAAAAAAAAATCATTTTTATAAAAGAATGCTTTTGGAGTTGCAAGAATAAGAGCTTTTGAATATGAAGTGTTAGGAGAAACAAAATGTAGAAGAAGAAATAAGATGTAGGTTATTTATAATTAGGAAATGAATGTGGAGGGACAAAAATAAATGTCACGTTTTATTATTAAAGCTTCAGGCATTAATAATAGATAAGGGAATGTACGTAGGAATGGAAAAGTTTGCAAACGAAAGTAGAATTTTGTACGCATTTAGGTTTTTATCTACGCAAAATAAAATATTTATACTTACCTTAAAAATGAGAACGTTCAATTTTTTTTTCTTAAAATGATCTTTTATTTCTATTAAAACACCCTTTTTGTTTAACACAAAACGTGCGTTTCTTTTATTAAATCTATTAATTGCAATCAACGTTTCCTTTCTTTTTAATTGAAACATTTGAATTACATTAATTGCAGTTACTTACAAAGTTAGATTTTAAAACAGACAACTAAAATGGATAAAGAAATAGAACAATTGTTTATTTAAACACGTTTATAAATTTATTGCTTATACACAAGCGTAATAAATAGATTATTTTCCTATTCTTGTAATCAGTCTGTAAGCTAAAACACAGTTCAAATAAACATATATTTCTTTCTTTAAAGTCAATCTTTCTGTTATTATTTTAATGAAATTAAACGTACATTCACAGATGAAACATTCATTTTATTTAATGTAAAATTTTCTTTTTATTAAATCAAACTTTCCCTATATTTTCACAAAACATATGCTGCTTTTATTTACACCTATTAATTTACAATTAGTATTCTCTCTCCTATTAATTGGAAATTTTCAATTACATTAATTTCAGTTGGTTAAGTTTCAAAATGGACTAAATGAATGTAATGAGAAGTATAACAATTATTTCCTATCTAATAGTAATTTAAACATATTAATACACTATTCGCTACAAACAGTAATTATATATATTTTTTACTAAATAATAGTTTCTCATCTCTATAATCAATTTTTCAGTTGCCAAACATTTTTACTAAATGAATGTTTACTCTTTTACTAAACTTATTCATTCTTATTCTTTATTAACATTTATTATTATAATCACCGTTATTAATTACATTCAAACAATGTCATTAAATACACCTGACGTATGTTATCATTTTTTTTATCTTGCTGTAATACATGTTATTAGTAGAAGTTCAAATTAAGATCATAAACATATCTCTTAACATATGTTAACAAAAATAAAATCATAAATTTTTATTATTCAACCACTTATATTCCTTACTACAATTAGCCTTTTGTATTCCTATCCATTAATTACACAAATAACATAGTTAATATTTGTTTGTCTTTCACTACATTAATACTTCTATATACGTCTTAGATTTGTATCAACGGTTATTTTTTTTAAAATGTGAATCTTGTCAATTACGCGTATTAATTAAGATTTTAAACTCAATTAACAAAGTTTCCTAAGTCCAATCCCTTTTTACCGAATTTGACAATCCCTAACCATTCGTACTACATTCCCTATAAATGTAATATTTAATAGATTTTATTTCAAATTAACGTACAACTTAATTTCCCTTAATTGAGATCTGATTCCCAAATTTTTATTTAACATACTAAATGAATAAATAACCTAAATAAAGGGTCACCTACTCACTTTCTTTCATTTATAAGTTTACTACTTGCCCACCCAGGTATAAATCTCATGTACAACACTAATTAATTTCCAATAACACTGCATTATCCAATTATCATAAATTTGTTCAATATATACTCCTTTTTACTTATAAATAATTTATGTTCTTTGTAAATTCTCATTCACTCTTCCGTCACTAAAATTAAAAATCATTAAGTAACGTTTCCTCCATAACAGTACTAAAATTACTTACCATTCAAGAGGACTTTATTTCAAATAAATTGATTGACCAATAAATTAGGTAATATATAATAATTGTTATTATACCCTTAAGATTTACGCTTGTTCTCTTCTATTTGGTTTATAGCCTAAGATAATATAACCAATCTAACTCCATAAATGAACTTATTTTATTACTCAAATTATACATAAATTTATTACCTTTTACATCCCACTATAAATCAGTGTAACCATTAATACCACCCATATTATCATTCCTTACACAATACTGATCTTATTTAATTACCATTAACTATCTATTTTGTACAATAACTAAATGTTTACATTTGTTATTTATATTTAGTTTTATAACCAAACGTATCATGCTTAAATAAAATGAATTGGAGTTTCATTTAGATTGTTGACAATTGACTTGTATTAACATTGTTTCAGTCTAAATTTAGTTATCATTCCATTATAAAATTGCAATATTTTATTTCTTTCAATATTAACACATAAAATATTATTAAAATAACAAAAATTTAACATCGAAAATTTATGGGTCGTTACACTCTCCCCCACTCAAAACTTTTCGTCCCCAAAAAGGAAAAAAGGGAAAAAGAAGAAATAAAAACAATACACGTTATCAAAACATTAACTTTATAAACAATTAAATTTACAAAATTAATTACTTTAAATAAGATATCCTAATTTATAACTATTTAATCTTCTATATTTAAATTATTAAAGTTTGGAAAAAAAAAAAAAAAAATCTAAGTCCGAAATTTTCGAAAAATTTCGACAGAGTCTCTTTTATACGGAGAGGCTCGGAAGAAAAATAAAATATTAATTATAACAATATATATCGTATATTTTCAAAATAATATATATCCCAACATGGAAAAAAAAACAAAATAATAATGCTAAAACCCGTAATCCGAAAACGTACCTATTTGTCGGGCAATAACGCTTATTTTATGGAACCAAAAGCAGTAGCAATTGCTTCCATAACCTGCATTTTACTTATATAATCCAAAGGGTTAACAATTTGTAAAAAATGATAGGTGGTTTCAATCACTAACAACAAATCAATACAAAAACCATCAATTTCAACAAACAGCATACACAATACAAAACAACCATTCAATCAAACAAACAAATAGTTGTTCGGGTTCAAAACTTTTAAATTGCACGGAATGAAGAATAAACTACTAGCGCATCATTTACTCAGCAGCCTTAGATAAAACTAAATAGATTATTCATTCATCCAAATCCAAATTTAAAGTATCTTGCCCCAAACAACCATAAACCAAACAAGCAACAAATCCAAATAATAAATCAAGCTCATACTTATAAATTTCATTTATTACTTTACATTTATTTCTTACAACTTTTATCTCCATTCATTAATTTAGTGTTTATTACACTTGTTTTCACTTATACTTTTATATATATATATATATAATTCATTTTTCTCTTTTCATTTCATATTGCATTACTTCATTTGTTTATAGTATTCATGTGCAAATCAATTTCTTAGCACATTAATACATTAATTTAAGTCTACACTTATATATTAACAGCATTCATCTTTTCTTCTTATTTTATTAATAAATAGCTTCAATCCTTTACTTAAATTTATTATCTTCATATATACTACTTAATTTTATTTATTTTCTTCCATTTATAATACCTACCTTTCTAGTTCAATTAGTAGTCTTTTCAATTACACTTAAGATTATAATATTACAACATCAAATTCCTATTTATTAAGGAATTTCATTAATTACTTTCATTACCTCAAATTTATTACTTGTACAATATCTATTACATTTTCTTATTAGCATTTCAACTTTTAATATTTGGTAAGTTATATATATGCATTTAAAGAATGTAATTGAAAGTTATACAAGTTTTCTCATTTCTTTTAGTTAATTCATTGTTCAATAAATTTTACCTTTTCCTTATAAGTTACAATTTCAACTTCCTTTTTTTTAACTTTATAACTTAGCCTTAAATCTCTTACCTAAATTAGAGGTTTCAATTATTAATTACTTACCTTTCATTTCACTACAATAATTGAAACAATTAATTAATGGAAATTTAAGAATTTAATACCGGGTTAAATTTTCAATTTATTTTAAAACAATAGATAAATATATTCTTACAACTTATATATCTCTAATTATATTTAAAACAATTCAAAATTTATATATTTTTCAAAAATGAATCTGCAGTAGAACTACTACAGTGGCCTTCCCCCTTTGAACTCGAAAATGAAAGTCGATGATGTGGCCGCCATCACCGAAATTATTTTCCAGCGACAGAGAGGAAAGTACAAAACTTATTTTCTCCAAAATCTTCTTCAAAACAATTTTTTGAATTATAATAAATATTTATATCAGAAAGTATTTTGAAACAATATTATTATATTCCAAAATTTATTCGAAAGAAATTTCAAAACCCCGGATCTTAAGTTCTAAATTTCTCAAATTTATTTTATTTTATTTTTCAATCTTATTTCTATTATTATTTATACACTTTATTACCTAACAACCAATCTTTTGCAGCCAAATACAGATATCATTTGAAAATTCTTATTTTATATAGAAAATATAATAGGCAAAATTATTTCATTCACCTATATTAAAAACAAATATTATGTCGGTCTGTCCTATTAAGTGTTTAGAAATCCCTATTGATGTCATAGCGTCCCATGCACCAACAAGAATTTATAAATACAAAACGGAACAGATTAACACAATATTAAAACCTTTTTATAACAGTAACAAATACGCTCTCTCATATATATACACTCAGCGACTCCCATAGGGTATTACAACCCTATTAGTAAAGAGTCAAACCCCACAAAGCTAAGGTTTATCGCTAAACCAAAGCTTTGATACCAGATGTAACGTCCCGCCTTTTCGCACGCTTTAAATCGACACACGTGCCAATTCAAACCATACAGAAGGGCGGATTGTTATGGGGAAAATAAGATAAACACAGAGAAGATGAAGAAAGAAGAAAAAACAAAATAGAATCTTGCAGCGGAATGACAAAATATAATAATAAATATACAGTTCATAAAACTGTTTACAAAACATTTGATTTTTCTTTATACAATAAATATCAGAGTTCACATACCAATAAATATCAATGCAGCGGAATCAAATGGTGTAGTGGAAAAATATAATAGATAGTAATACTACAAATCTTCTTCTTCGTCCTCCAGAATTAAATCTTCAAATCCTGAAACGCTCGGACTGACCCGAGCGAATTGAAAAGACAAAACACTCGAGTCAGAACTAAAAGATCTTATGTAAGTTAAATCAACAGAGATAAATATGAGTGCAGTAACTTAAGAGATGCTCGGGATTACATCTCCTAAGGATCCGTTAAACTATCTACTATGTAGTATATTTCTCTATTATACTAGTGTCTAATTGTAAAATAAACTTACTTTTAAATAGCGTTAAGGCTTTACATTTTCCACCTTAACAAAGTTATATATTCCCATAGTCTATACAGTACCGTAATCTCCCCTGTACTGGGTGTCGTCAGAGGGCACTCCATAGGTATGGTACAAAACCGAAATCGTATAAGGCGCGCTAGGGTAGGTGACACGGCACAACTAGGCAATGCCAGGGTAGATATACCAATTGCTACCCGGACTGGTGGTAACGCATAGTCACAGCTACGGCCCACCTCGAACAAACACCCCCAAAATAAATAAAAAATAAAGGTGGCCACCGAATCAATCCAAAGTCAGAGTATAGTATCGAAGGGATGTGTTCGATAAAGGGCGCTAACCCCCTTGGCCCGAGAATCGCTCATGTTTTAGCCCACCTTATGCCAACTCACGGGAGTCGGGTCCATGTATTTACCTCAAAGGAAACGCCGCCACCATCCTTCTTCATTCTGGAATCTCCACCGCGTACACGGTTGTTAAAGTGGTTTTCGGAGTTGGCAGAGAGTATGACAACTTCCGATCCCGGTCTCTTCAACAACCATACGTTATTATAACACCACGGTCTTATCAAAATAGTTTTACTTTCAAAACCAGAATATATACCCATTTCAAAACCATATAATACGATACCATTTTTCGTTTTAAAAACCAAATAAATTTGATATCATTTATAAACCCAAAATCAGTATAATATCATCTTTATTTCACATATATCTTTTCCAAAATCATAATGCTTTAAATTAATAATATCTGAAACCCAAACATTTGAATTATAACTTTCAAAACATAATACTTCGAAATTCATAGCTTTAAAACCACAACTTTCAAAACTTAAATGATTTGGATATTCAACAGTATATAAAAATAAAGTAGTTGAATTTAAAATTTCTTTGTAAAGTAAATAATTTCCACGCTTTACAATTTTATTTACTTTAAATTCAGTCTAAACCCATAACCTTTAGATTCACTTTCAGTTTGAATAAAAACACTTCGATTTCAATATTTTCAAACTTTGAGTATTTAATAAATTTCAAAGCTAAGATTGGGAATTTCTATTCAACAATTCATTGTCCTATTATTTAGTTTTGAAATGTTTACATAATAGATCCATAACCATTTAAAATAAAAACCAATTTATTAACACTAAATATTTCCTTCCATTTATTTATACTAGAATTATTCATTTAATTTATCTTGAATAAAAATCCAGTTATAAATATCATACCTTTAAAATTTCCAAGATTAATAAGTTTACACCAACTTGTGGAGTTTAATTTTTAAATAGGCCCTATTCCAAATAAGTTTCCAATTTAATTGATTTGAACTATTTAAAACTCTATATATATATATGTATACAATATTTTTAACCTGTCCTTAATCATAAATATAAATGATCAAACTCCATTTTTCAATTTATTTATTTCCATTTAATAAATTCATTCATAGCTTAAATTCAATAATTTAACTATATATGTATATATAAAATAAGATTTTATATAAATAAAAATTAATATTTATTAAACCATATCCTATCCAAATCATAGAAATCATTTCAAAAATAATTTTATATATATACCGTGGTGCCTGTATATAATTTTCTATCCTATGGTCAAGTGATACGGATATTTATCATTTCAATCCGCAAATTTAAAATAAAAAAATAAAAAAATGCGGTTGTATATCATTTCAAATCGCAACCCCGAATGAAATGAGAATGCATAATACCTTGCAGTTTATATAATATAGAACACACCATCCGTTCACCCAATATCAATCGTCAACCAATTTTATTTCAATCATCATCAATTTAAACAAATATCAATAGAGCATATAAAATATAGCAGGTATTAACGAACAATTTATATTCAAAATAAATAAATAAATAAATAAATAACTGTTTAACTAGCAGTTTATATGCAAAATAAATAAATTTTAACGGTCAATTTATATGCAATAATAAAATTAATTAACAGTTAAATTAAATAAACGCGATTTAACTCAGATGATAAAAAAATAATATGCAAAACAATCATAAATAAATTTCTACTCATATCTTAAATCAATTTAACAAAAATAAGAAAATTTAGAAGTTGTGAGTGGGTTAAAACACTCACCTTTTGAATTTAAATTGAATTAAAATTCAATTTAAACCCAAAAATTGGACAGTCTCCAAATTCGTCCAAACCAGCGTTAAAAGATCCAGAATTTTATTACGATCCTAACAAAAAAATCGCGTGTTAAAAGGAGTTCGTATGAGAAAGTTACACGCGTTAAATCGCTTGAAAACAAAATTAATTTAAACAAACAAATAAACATACCTAACAAAAACATAAGCCACGTCAGCAAAAGCTTTAGCATGCAACATGACCTTGTTCTTCTCCAGTACGAAAAAAGAAAAAAAATCATTTTTATAAAAGAATGCTTTTGGAGTTGCAAGAATAAGAGCTTTTGAATATGAGGTGTTAGGAGAAACAAAATGTAGAAGAAGAAATAATATGCAGGTTATTTATAATTAGGAAATGAATGTGGAGGGACAAAAATAAATGTCACGTTTTATTATTAAAGCTTCAGGCATTAATAATAGATAAGGGAATGTACTTAGGAATGGAAAAGTTTGCAAACGAAAGTAGAATTTTTTACGCGTTTAGGTTTTTATCTACGCAAAATAAAATATTTATACTTACCTTAAAGATGAGAACGTTCAATTTTGTTTTCTCAAAATGATCTTTTATTTCCATTAAAATACCCTTTTTGTTTAACACAAAACGTGCATTTCTTTTATTAAATCTATTAATTGCAATCAACGTTTCCTTTCTTTTTAATTGAAACATTTGAATTACATTAATTGCAGTTACTTACAAAGTTAGATTTTAAAACAGACAACTAAAATGGATAAAGAAATAGAACAATTGTTTATTTAGACACGTTTATAAATTTATTGTTTATACACAAGCGTAATAAATAGATTATTTTCCTATTCTTGTAATCAGTCTGTAAGCTAAAACACAGTTCAAATAAACATATTTTTCGTTCTTTAAAATCAATCTTTCTGTTCTTATTTTAATGAAATTAAACGTACATTCACAGATGAAACATTCATTTTATTTGATGTAAAATTTTCTTTTTATTAAATCAAACTTTCCCTATATTTTCACAAAACATATGCCACTTTTATTTACACCTATTAATTTACAATTAGTATTCTCTCTCCTATTAATTGAAAATTTTCAATTGCATTAATTTCAATTGATTAAGTTTCAAAATGGACTAAATGAATGTAATGAGAAGTATAACAATTATTTCCTATCTAATAGTAATTTAAACATATTAATACACTATACGCTACAAACAGTAGTTATATATATTTCTTACTAAATAATAGTTTCTCATCTCTACAATCAAATCTTTCAGTTGCCAAACATTTTTACTAAATGAATGTTTACTCTTTTACTAAACTTATTCATTCTTATTCTTTATTAATATTTGTTATTATAATCACCGTTATTAATTACATTCAAACAATGTCATTAAATACACCTAACGTATGTTATCATTTTTTTTATCTTACTGTAATACATGTTATTAGTAGAAGTTCAAATTAAGATCATAAACATATCTCTTAACATATGTTAACAAAAATAAAATCATAAATTTTTATTATTCTACCACTTATATTCCTTACTTCAATTAGCCTTTGGTATTCCTATCCATTAATTACACAAACAAACTAGTTAATATTTGTTTGTCTTTCACTACATTAATACTTCTATATACATCTTAGATTTGTATCAATGGTTATTTTTTTTAAAATGTGAATCTTGTCAATTACGCGTATTAATTAAGGTTTTAAACTCAATTAACAAAGTTTCCTAAGTCCAATCCTTTTTTACCGAATTTGACAATCCCTAACCATTCGTACTACATTCCAAATGTAATATTTAATAGATTTTATTTCAAATTAACGTACAACGTAATTTCCCTTAATTGAGATCTGATTCCCAAATTTTTATTTAACATACTAAATGAATAAATAACCTAAATAAAGGGTCACCTACTCACTTTCTTTCATTTATAAGTTTACTACTTGCCCACCCCGGTATAAATCCCATATATAACACTAATTAATTTCCAATAACACTGCATTATCCAATTATCATAAATTTGTTCAATATATACTCCTTTTTACTTATAAATAATTTATGTTCTCTGTAAATTCTCATTCACTCTTCCGTCACTAAAATTAAAAATCATTAAGTAACGTTTCTTCCATAACAGTATTAAAATTACTTAACATTCAAGAGGACTTTATTTCAAATAAATTGATTGACCAATAAATTAGGTAATATATAATAATTGTTATTACACCCTTAAGATTTACGCTTGTTCTCTTCTATTTGGTTTATAGCCTAAGATAATATAACCAATCTAACTCCATAAATAAACTTATTTTATTACCCAAATTGTACATAAATTTATTACCTTTTACATCCCACTATAAATCAGTGTAACCATTAATACCACCCATATTATCATTCCTTACACAATACTGATCTTATTTAATTACCATTAACTATCTATTTTGTACAATAACTAAATGTTTACATTTGTTATTTATATTTAGTTTTATAACCAAACGTACCATGCTTAAATAAAATGAATTGGAGTTTCATTTAGATTGTTGACAATTGACTTGTATTAACATTGTTTCAGTCTAAATTTAGTTATCATTCCATTATAAAATTGCAAAATTTTATTTCTTTCATTATTAACTCATAAAATATTATTAAAATAACAAAAATTTAACATCGAAAATTTATGGGTCATTACATTTGTTCTCCATCCCTCTCCTACATCTAAATACTTGTTAGCACATGAAAAGCATAACATCCATGCAACCAATGCAAACAAGAAACATTAATCATGCTAAACCATCACAATCAATCATCATAAATATAGAGCAATAACAATAATAACACACTTTGCCATCTAAAAACACATAGATTTGGCAAACCTCAATGTCAACCACAAATATCAATTAAACTAATCACAATATATATATAATAACACATATACTAATTATCAACCATTGGCAATACACCATCAATGCATGTATAAATCAATCAAATGTGTACTAATGTACTTTATTACTAATGTCGATGCCAAAAGTGGCACGACACCCAAATATGACCTGCTGTAGAATTAGATCTAGTAAACATAACAAGAAAACGCAGAAAAACGCAGAAAAGTATAGAGATACAAGATTTTAATAGTGGTTCGACAATCTCTGGCGTACGTCCACTTTATAGATTCATTGATTATGGATTTAAGAGAAAATTAGAGTCACTAGTACAAGGGATTGACAGGTTCCTAAGCTTAGAACGGCCAATGATATCTATCTAGGTGACTATTGTGAGGGAGAGATAAGAGATGAATAAGGAGCACAGTCTAGGGTCAAAGTGAAGACTCTTCTTTAGTTGTCGCAGGGTTGATATTTATAGAGAAACATGTGTACATGTTTTAGAGCCTGCTTGATGTAAAGTCCAAAAGCGACCCAGGAGGGGGGATGGTCAACAGGTAGGTTCCCTATCGGTGAGTGAAGAATAGATTTCTTCGTTCGCCTCTAATTTTTACACGTCATTTTTGATTTTTGCTCTCATCCTGTCCATCCGTGCTTCCAACGGACGGCTCCTATTCAATCTATGAAGTGGTTGCATCATATTCAATCTCCAAATCCAATGGTCTGAGATCCACTTCTAACCCTATAAATAAGACCCTTGGCCTAACTATTTTTTTCATTCTAGATTTTCTCCATTTGGGTTCACCTTTTCAAGAAGGACCCTAAAAGGAATAATTTTCCAAAGAGAAAATCATTAAATTAAAATATTTAATAACTCCAAGTGGATCCGTGAAGACTAAGGGAAGACCTTAGGAATGTAGGTGAGTGGTTGTAATTATGTAACAACCCTAGATTTTTCATATATTTTAATATTTGACTTTATTTTATTTTGAAATTATTTTTAAACTTTTTTTATTTCAAACATTTCACATTTTTAAATATAAGTGTTGATTATTATGTGAATTATAATTTCAAACAGGTATAAATTGGATATTTTACTGAAAGATGAATTTCTGTTCAAACTGGTCAAACTTTGACTTTTAAATTTCAAATTTAAATATTTCAAATCCTAAATTTTATCTTTTATTATGGAAATAGATTTAACAACTTGAATAATGCTTTTTGTTTCGTTGAAAACGGACTTAAACTGTGAAAGTTATGCATATTTCAATTTTGAGTATAATTTGTTTTATTTTGCAATTTTGTCTATTTTAGATTATATAAATCATATTTTCTTTGTTATATTTTATTTTAATATGCGTTAATATGTTATTTTATGTATATTTTTGTCTTTTAATATTTTAAAGTAATAATATAATTTTTCCAAAATTTATTGCATATATTTTCTATTTTTAAAGGCTAGTTTCCATTTTTTTGCTATTTTCTTCATTTAAATTATATTTAATTAAAATTTATTTATTTATTTTTATGCATGCATTTTATTTTTGTGTCTTTATCTTTATTTATAAATACTTTTCAAGTACATAAAATTTTTCCAAGGTTCATTTCATTTATTTTCAAATTTTCTAGCCTAGATTACATTTTCTTTGCTATTTTCTTAATTTAATTATATGTAATTAATATTTATTTATTTATTTTTGTTTATTTACTAAATTTTCGTGTTTTTATCTGAATTTATACTTATTTTTTAGTTATTTAAAATTGCAAAAGAAATGGTGGAAATTTGAAGAGTTTTGCGACCTTTGATTTGCTTAAGGCTTTTTGTCTTCTTGTCTTTTCACATTTCAACCATCACCTTTTCATTATTTGCTGCCATAACTCATTCCCTTCAGCCGACCACTTCTCCACTTTATTTTTCATGAATTTTTTTCTTCTCAAACTCTAAAAAAATTCGGCCATCTCCTTTGTGAAAAGCTTTGGTAAATTTTCAATTCTTTTTCTCTTTTTCTTCTTGTTTCTTATGATTTTGTGCACTTGCCTTCACCTTTGTAGCTCAGCTGTAACGACCCTGACTTGACCTTCGAAAATCAGCACCGAATACAACACTCGTATTCAAATGCCGTAGATCCAAACGTCGAACCTGGTTCGCCGGAGCCTATAACACATTAAGTACAACACAGCGGAAGGAAATGAATGGCATATAACAATATACAACATTTGATACAATATGATACAACAGATGATACAATGAATATACATCACAGATACAAGAAATAGCAGCGGAAAGAAACAATAACACTAGCAGCGGAACAGAGTCTCCAATATAGTCTTCAAGGAAGAACTCCAGCATTGGTAATCTCCATCTCCAAAGCACCAATCCAGCAATAGCTCGAACTCTCAATCACAATGCACAAAGCTAAGCAAGTGCAGTTCAGATCCAAAGACTGAACTAGCTCCAGATAATCTACTAAACCTGACTATCTGAAAAACCCAACTCTAGACTGCCCATGTGGGAAAATAGTGGGCACCCAGAGTTTAGGAAAGGAACAATAAACTCCAGTTCAGTCATGGGACTGGTGTGAGCAAACAAAATCATTTGGTCTTTTAAAACAAACAACAGAATTTAAATTTGAAATCCGCAATGCTTTTTAGAAAATGAAACTACCATAAGGCCTCCCGCCACACACACAATGCAAACGCAGAATTGGAGGAGATTTCTCCTTATGATAGTCAAATATGCTTGATACGAGGAAATTTCTTTGATATTATTACTATAAGTGCAAAGTGTGAAAAACCATTTCGAAAGTATAATATAAATCCTAGCCAGCATAGGCATTTCGCACTATGCCTACTATAGCTACCATGTTCAATAGCAGGTTACCACCACATTCCATGGCAGGTTATACAACTAAAACCGTACAGGGCGCGTATTGTTTTGATTGGATTTCCAACAAATGGTCAGGCTAAGGAACTTCCTACTGTCAATGGGATCGCCTCTGGCGGGACGTCCCGAGAAACTAACGTTACGGTTAGATCTCTGCCAACACAAGGCCGAGTTACCTCTGTAACTAGGTAACTACTACACGAGCGTGCCATCCCCCGGTCCTTTGGGACCTTTATCCGAGGTACCTCTAAGCAACAACCACACAGTAAATGAGATTGGAGCAACCACATGAGTAAGTATCTGGGCTCCATACCATGATACCACCCTTTACCAGAAGGGAATGACAAACCCTAAAGGGAGCGACCCTCATAACCTTGCCGCATCTTTCCTGTTTTGACCATTTCCGGGGTGTGAGGTTCTGATGCAGTCTCGTCCACAAAGCTACGCTTAATACAAAAGCCATGCTTTGATCACAAATGATCAACAAATGATCATCAACACACAGCAGCACTTAGCATGCCACACTACCAAATTTGGGAGTATCTCACTGAAAAATATCAACTACATAACCTCTGAGCTCGTACGTCTCAGAGAAGGGTGTTAAGCTAAGAGAATAAATTCTCCGCCACCAAGCAGAAATGTATTTGATAGAGATCAGTTTAATATCTCAAAGCGTAGTGTCAGACATACAACCATACAAGTCTGTTCCGGGTTCGAACAGAACCGAAGGCACTTCCGAAGAAGCCCTTGCCAATCCGGGTATCCACAATCCCGATCGAACTTCCCATCACATAGGGAGAACTCTATACCAGAGCAACTCAGTGCAGAGTCAATCGACAGGTTATCCTACCGTTCTCGAAGACACCCGGTCTTCAATTGCAATCCATAATGTCGTATCACTATTCGGAATGGGTTATATGACACAAGGTCCTCTCCCGGCTAAACCGAATAGTGAGCGCAATATTTAAAAACATATGGATATGAGATTTCAGTTAAGTCATAACTTATAAAATCCAAAACTTTCTTTTAAATGGTTAAACAAATTACCATTCTAAATCTTTAAACAAAAAGATTTATTCCACAAAGTTCACTCAGTTTCACAAAGATCTATTTATAGATTTCCAAAACAATTTCATTTCACTTGGATTAACTCAATGAAATCTTTAAATCAAAGATTTAATTTATAGCTTTCAAACTCGTTTCCAAAGTTTTATTCATAACTTGGAAACTTATTTTCATTTCAAACTTGAATCCCTTTTTACCACGAATTGGAAGTTCATTTCTTATGTGAAAGCTTTTATTATTTTGAAAACAAATAATTTTCGTTTTGGAAAAATCCGATTTCATTTATACAAGTTAAATCTTTGGGTTAAATTTAAATTCCCAAACCAACACTTTTAAAAATGGTTTAAAAACCCATATAAACATATTTACAAGTTGGATAACCTTTTTAAACTCTAGTTCTCAAATCATAGAATTCAATTTCAAATATTGAATTCAAATTTAAATCAAATTATTTGAATTTCAAAACTCAATCAAGTTATTCCAAATAATTTTTAAAATTCATTTTCAAAAGCTTTCAATTCTAATTCCAAAACTAGTTTGGATTCAAAAATTCAATCTTTAAAACTATTTCAAAATCTGTGACTTAACCCATTTCCATGTGCAATCCATATTTGTGTGTGTATAAGTGTGGTCCAGGGGTTTTATACACAATAAAAGTGCCACATCATCAATCAGCACAGATTCAAATACGACAATGTATATTTAATAAGCGGTATAGACTATAACGCTTATATTTGATAAGCGGTACCAACCAATTGTAACGCTTATCTTTCATTCACAGATCACAGGCATGTATCACGGATAATAAATTGCAGTAAACATAGCTCAAATCAAAAACAGAGCATCACAATCAGGGATATCAAACAATCATCCAATAGAATCCAAACGTACATAAGTAAGGTCGGTTAATTATCTGATAAATTCAAATCCGATTAATTACTTATGAATTACTAATCCTGGTTACTTAATATAAATTTATTACAAACATTTTGGTCAATTTTTCTTTAATCAATTACTAATTAACAATTAATAATAAATTAATTAACCTTTAATTTTAATTCATCATCCTTTAATTATTACATAATTCCCTTTAATTATTTAATTCACTATTTAATTAATTATCTTTAATTAATTAATTAACACTTAATTAATTCCCTTCATTAATTTCACTAAGTAATTAGATCTCATTCAATTGTACAAAGTAATTATCTTTTATTTACTTTCATAAATAAATTTATCTTTAAATTAATTACACTTAATTACAATCCATCAACTTTTAATAATTTACCTTAGATTATTTAATTCACCATTTCATTAATCATCTTCCAATCAATCATATTAATTAGTTATCCTTAAATGAATTATTGTTTGATCACTTGGTTAATCAACTTTAATCATAAACTAGTTACTTTTAATTAGGCGGTTATCTCTAAGCAATTAATTACCCTTAATTACTTAATTAATTTAAATCATCCTCTAAATACTTTCATTAGTTAATCTTTAGGTCATTATTTAACTAACCCAAATCATGTAATTATTTTACCTTAATTCTTAATGGATTAACTAATCACTTTAATTTTACAAATAACCTTTTTATTTAATTATATTGAGAATTAATCACCTATCCTAATAATAAATTATTAGATTCTATTTGAAAGCATAAAAAAAATTACATAATAAAGATATAAATATTTTAAAAACAAATTTTAATGTTTAACTTAAAAATTAAAATTTTGAAACTTGTTAAAAACTCGTTTAATTTTCATTTTAACTTCTCAAATACGATTAATAAATTTTGGAGACTTTATTGATTTCATCATTAGTTCACCCTTCTGTATTTGTTAAAACTTTCTTTAAACATTTAAATAGTTTTAACTTTGGTAAATGTTTAACTAAACTAATATTAAAACAAAACTTGCTGTATTCACTCCCCCGAGCCACCCTTCCTTTTACTCGAGCCAAACCCTTCAATTCACGAACTCTACTTCGAGTTTTTTTTCCAGAATGACCCAAGAGCCACGTTTTCCAACAAGAAATTTTCTAATTACTTCTACAACGACACGCGAATAAATTACTCGAGTTATAACTCGAGCTGGAATCCCTAACGCACGATAAATGCTTCGAGTTCGACTTCGATCCTTTACCCAGTTCTACCCTTCTTCTTCCTCCTCCAATTTCCTGATACACAACACACGGCGTGCACGATGCACACAAACCTAGCCATCACCGATCAGGCGCCACCCACCAACAAGTCAACGTTGCCTCCCCTGAGCTTCCCAAACACCCAGAATTTCGAAGTTACCCACAAGTCGAAATCGAGCCTTCACGTGCTAACTGGAACTAACCCACCCATCGGGAAAACTCCTCGCCACGGCGAACGTGCCCACTGGGACCCACGCCGAACCACCTACCGCTGCCTCACACCGCCCCCTTTCAATTTCCCCATGTGCGATTGGCTGAATCGCAACATCAATGACGCGAGTAACTCGTGACTACCGCCTACAATCGTACAGCTTAAACCCTAAATCCAGCTCCCCCATTCTCCACGACGATCTAAAAAATTATCCACCATTTTTCCTGCATTCCTAGGTACCATGGCCACCCCCTTACCAAAACTCGACATCTCCTTCGACTCTGATCAACAGCAATCGACCCAAAATACAATTTCAAACAATACTCAATTTCTCTTTGAATACCAAATTAAAAATTCCCAAATTCACGTTAAAATTCATGATTTTGTATTTCAATTCAGGTCATATGATCAGAAAACTAAATTATTGAGATTGATTTTTTATCAAATTTTGATTTTTCACTGTAAATCTAAAATTTACGGTATATTTGTTAAATATAAATATTTAAATTTATTTTTAAACACAAGATTACTTCATTGTGTTCAAAGTCCCTTCAATGATCATTGATTAATAGTGATTAACTTGGGAGATAGGAATTTTTTTATAAAATAGGAATATGAATAAGAACAGAGTTTAAAAACTTTCATGTCTACAGGCATTCAAACTGCTAAATAAATATGCATTCAATCTTCAAATCACACATGCAAACATTCATATTCACACATATATTTTCAACTTCATACCTAAACAAACATTCAAGCATCACATAATGGATTCAAGAATTACAGCAATGCATCAGATTCATCAACAATTGTTTTAAACTTGTAAATTTTTGTTATTTTCAGGAAGTAGGATGTATACAGAGGTTTAAAACTGGGGTTCTCTGATTTTTTTTCTGGAATCATTTATATTTAGACATGCAAGCATAATATAAGCTAGACAATTCACATGCAACAGATTTACTTTACTTAAATCTTTAAGAAAAGTATTTACTCATAGGCAATTCAAAACGAAGAAAGTAAAGTTTGCTCACCTGTGCTTGTTTGAAACAGAGAACTCAAGCCTGAAGGTTTGAACCTGAGTCTGAACTTGACACCAGATTTGCTTATTCAAGCTGAATTGGTTTTTTTTTTTTGTTAAAAACTTGATTTTTGAAATTTCAAATCCATTAAGCTTTAAAGTTAAACTTACCTGAGATTGATCTTTGCATTTATTCTAGTTGCCTCAGTTTTCTGCATTATCTTAAATTTTCTAAAGCTTCAAACTTGATGTTGATCTGCTATTTGATTTGCAATTTAAGTTCGAACTTGATCATCTCAGGATTGAAAACTCTGGCTAGCTTCAGGTTGATTTTCCTTTGTTTCCAGGTTGCATGCAGAGCCTATTCCCAGATTTAAGAAAATGCAGTTGCTTGAAGCTATTGCTTGATCTTATTGAATTTCTTGTGAATCAGGTTTTCAGTTTGAATCAAAAAAAAAATTGATTTCTAGGCTTTTGTTTTTAAATATAAAAACTGAAATTTGCATTTGCATTGATCTCTTTTCCTTCTGTGGTTTAAAACTGAGTTGCTTTTTCCTTTATGATATTTATGCTTTGAACAGCTTTGTGGTTTTGAAAGATGTGAAGCAAATCCTTTTTCTACTATTTTGTTCAGATTTTCTAAGATACTATATGATGGCATATGGGAAGATGTGAAGTTTCTTGTAATTTTAAATTTCATTATTAAAAAAAAAGTTAATGATGCCATTTGTATATATGTATAAATGTGTAAGATCTTTAAGGTATGTTATGTTGATTTGCTTTCACTTATCTCTTCTATGTATGTTTACATTTGTAATTTTCAAAGATAAAAGAATTTTTAAAAAATAAATTTTATATCATATTCTTTTATAAATAAACATAACTTTAATTCATTGGTATATGCATGTATACATATGCCTTCATTTCAAAATTGTTTACATTTTCCTTTATATTTATATTTATTTATTTATTTATTTATTTATTTTATTTATACAACTTTTAAAAGAAAAGGATGGATTTAAATACTTTAATTTCATATTAACAAAGGATTACTTTTATTTATATAAGAAAATTTGACTTAAAAAAAATATTTTGGAAAGTATGTACATTAATTTCTATTTTAAATTGCAACTTCCAATTATTAATATATTAATTTAGGAAACAATTATCATTAACTTTTTTTATAAATCTCAAATTCCCATTTATAATTCATTTATATAAATATACATCTTATTTTTCCTAAATCCAATATTTATTTGTAAGCTACTTACACTTAAATTTCTAATTAAATTTCTATTTATAATAAAAAATTATTCATTTATTCTAAAAATTTTCTAATTAATTCACAATTTATTTTCAAAAATAAATTTAATTGCCAAATTAATCTTGATAAATTCCAGGAATGTTACATCGGCCCTAGCTCCTCCATCACCTTGGCCTCCCCCACCACCACCACATTAGGTTTCCACCACTTCCAGCCCTCTTCCTAAGACTGGCCATGCACCAATAGTTGATCAAACTCCACCAAAACTTGCACAAACTCCACTTGAATTGCCATAGCCAATCACCTATGCTATCACCACCTCTCTCTTCCACGTAGCTCGACCAAACACCACCTTCACTAGCCAAATTCCAACCTGGAACACCTCTGCACACCACTACCTGACCCCACCTGAAATAGCCATGCCCCCTTGGCCTTGGTCGAGCCATAAGATGCTTTGAAATCTATGCTTTTGCCTTTGAACATTAGATCTTGCTTCACAAATATTTGCACCAATTTCTCTAGGTTAGGCCGACCCCTATAGGTCCATAACCAGACCCTAGAACATGCCATAGTCGTTTGTTTTCCAGCCATGGCTGAGTCTATGCGAGATGGAGGCAAGTGCAATTGGTTTGGTTTTGATTTGTGCTTGTATATATAAGTTATTTAAATATATGTGAAGTGTTTATTCATGTATATTGTATTGTTTTGTTTAAATGTTTCAAGGGGTATAGCCTTGGCTCTCCCACTCTCAGATCATTGTAGTGTTGTCGTGCCTTCGTAGTGTCAGTATTGTTGTTTTGGTAGCGATCTCCAGCTTTGAACAGGTGAGTAAATCTCACCAGACTAATATGTACTTATATAGTGATAAACTGACATCACGTGAATCTGTAAATGCATATCATCCTGTTATAACTGCTATATTATATTCATATGAAGTTCACACCTATATTTACACTTGTTATACCATATGTTACTGTTATTTCATGCTATTCTGTTATTTTCATCAGTTTATCACACTGCAAGTTCCCTGTAGACTAGAATCACTATATGCTGAAATGACACATACCCGAACGGACTTTAGAATATGAGAAAATCGTTATGGGCTGAAATGATAGGCCTGAATGATTTTCAATTATTTTCTTTTACTTGGGATTGCGGGTTTGAAATGATCAAACCCGGGTTTTCTTTGTAAATTACGGGTTGAAATGATATATTACCCGTATCACTTCATCTAGGCTAGAAAATGAAATACAGACCCGTTGTTAAAATATGTTTTTCTAAAAAAGTTGAATTATTCTAGAAATGTAAATATTATAATATTTTGATTTAAATTTGATTAAAAATGATTTTTTTTAAAGCATTATTGATTTTTTGAAAATTTATAAGTGAAATAAATAAATGGTAAAGTTAGAAAATCTGAAATGTAAGTTATTTTGGAAATTAGAATTTGGTGATATATGGAATTTAAATTAAATATGAAAATATGATAAATTTATGATATTTTTAATTAAATGAAATTAAAATGATTTTATAATATATTAATGATTTTTGAATAAAGTTAAAATGTGAAATGAATGAATATTTAGGTTGAAATTTGGAAATATAAATAAAATTGGAAATTTGTGAATTTGGCTTAAAAGTGAATTTTAAGTTAAGTAAATAAAAATGAAATTAAGTTATATTTGAAAATTTTAAACTTAAATGTTAAGTTAAATTTAATTTAATGAATTTAAAATTTAATGTTGGAATTTAATAAGTGAATTATTATTAAATTTTGATTTTTGAATGGAGATTTAACTTTATAAAATCATGAATGTAAGGGTATTTGAATGACTGTTTTAAAAGTGTATGATTTTATAAGCTAAAAATGATTTAAATAAAAATATAATTGTTTGTGAAATTATATTGAATACTTGAAGATAATTAACTGCATTTCTGAAACGCTATTAATTCTAATGTAAATGATAATACAGCATTTGTAAATGCTGTAGTTGATAATAATGAACCAAATGGCTAAGTTTCGTTAAAGGTTATTATAGCATTTTTGTAAATGCTATAATTGTTGAATTTAACTAAGTTTTATTTGAAACTAATGTAACCCTATTACAGCATTTTTAAATGCTATCTTTTGTTAAATTGAACTGTTTTGAATGTAACTTTCCGTAGCAATTTCCAAATGCTGCGAAAGTTGAATTTTCATCTGTTTTAATAAATTATGTGAATAAATGAATTTTGAAAGACTAAAATTTTGGAAATTTAATAATTAAATTATTAAATATAATAACTTCATTTTATGATTTAAAATGAGGTAATTTGTTTCGAAATATAAACTATTTTGAAATGTGTTTTGTAATGGTATTTAAATTAAATAAAAATGAATGTGGTTTGGAAAATATGATATTTTGAATGATATTGAATTTTGAAATTATATTTGATTTTGAAGTATAAAATACCATTTTGAAATTTTAACCACGGGATGTAATTGATTTATAGTTTAACCGATTCTTAAAGGATGGGCGATCCCAAGCATCCTTTAAGTTATTGTGCATTTCTACTACAGTTCACTTGAGATGGTTTACATTATATAAGTATATATTGTCCTGACTCGAGTGTTTTGTATTTTACTTTACGCTCGGGTCAGCCTGAGTATTTACAGCTTAGCTTTGGATTTCTTTTCTAGAGCTTGGAATTGCTGGAGATTCTGCTTGTCTAGTTATCTATCCCTTCAGTTTCAGTTGTTCTATTTCAGCTTTGGTATTGATAAACTGCTATGTAATTGAGATTTCTATTGTATATGTTTTTCAGACTGATATTATGTATTATGTTTTGAGAGTTTGTCATAGTAGCTTCATGAACTACTATGGTATTTTAATTTCCGCTGCGAGTTATTCTGATATTTCTGTGTCTGTGATTCTGTGATTGTATTTCATTTGCTCCAAATTTATTTACAACGCGGTATTTTGAGCAATTCAAGTCCGACATGTGTGGATGCGAATGACTGAAAATATCGGGTTGTTACAAATTATTTTAGATTTTTATGTTATTTAAAATAATAGGGTTTCTAATAGTTTTAGTTTTTCCTACGATTTTTGAATAACTTTTTTACCAGTTTATTTTCAGTTTAGATTAATTTTTAGTATATTTCTTTTTAGCAATTCTTTTCAGTTATTTGTAGTTAATTACTGTTAATTATAGCTATTCCATTTATTTACAGTTATTTACAGTATTTTTAATTATTTACTGTTCTTTATGTTTTATTTACATCTTTTTCTACGTTTGGGATTTTTTCTATAATCATCGGTTTCTTTCTATTTTTCCTTTTTATGCGAATGGAATAGAATAGATTAAATGTGAATATGAATTAAATAATTAAGAATACTGAAATTATGGAAATTAAGATGTAAAATATAAATACTGTAATAAAATGGAATTGGACTGAAATTAAAATATTTGCACGCCTAATTATGATGTAAAATTAGGACTAAAAAGAGTAAAAGAAGAAATAACTTATTTTTTTACTTAGACCTTGGATTAAGTTAATAAGCACAAATATAACGTTGATTATAATTAGAAACAGAACAAAAAAAGGCTTACTTTGAGACTTAGAATAAATTAATAAGCAATGATAGTAAGAATGACAATTGAGTCTTATTTAAACAATTTATACTAAGTTATTGAGCAAAGTTAAAAGTAGGACATGTACCAACAACATTCTATATTATTTCTATGGACACGGTGTCTCACATTAACCTGAAGTGAGATGAGGGCAGACTTATGCTGTAGAAGTGGTAAATAAATGGTCAAATAATAGAAGTTCAAATCATGGGGATTTGGACAAGGGGCGTAACTAGATATTGCTTGGATGACAGGCCTGTGTCAACAGCATTCCCTATTATTTCTATGCACACAGTGTCTTACTTTAGCCTGAAGTGAGATGAGGACATGCTTATGCTGGAGTAGTGGTGAATAAATGGTCCAACAGTTGGAGCAACAGGTAACATTAGCATATTGGCGGTCATGCGTGCGGCTTCCAGTAGGTACTCAGTAATCATTATGAGTTCCAGGCGCATAGTAGGCGCCTTTCGTAGGCACTAGTGTCTAAACTTCAGTAGTCACATAGTAGAAGGCCGATCAAAAGAGTAGAATTAGGGCTTCAGCCTAATTAAAGAAGATTGGGAATTCAGCCTAATCAAGAAGCCAACAAGAACAAGTGCAAACAATCAAAGTTATCCAATTGAATTAATCTAGCATTTAAATCATATTTATTTCTAGTTTTACCTTTCCTTCTTTTTCCTTTGTTTCTTTTTATAACTATAACTGTTGCAAAGTCTATTATCTTTACTTTGCTTAAAAATACTAATAATTACTATCATTCACCAGACTTTTAGTCCGACCCACTCCTCTATTTTCTCATTTTCCCCCATAGGCCAGCAAGGGCAAGGACGGTAGATTGTGGACACTTGGAGACTTCTTTGGTAGAGATTTTCTCATGTATTTCTTTTCTTCATTTTTAGTTTTTAGTTCTTTTGTTTTACTGGCACTCTTTGAAGGACAATTTGTACTCTAATTTTTATGAGACTGAGGTTTTGATTTCATAAGACATATTTTGGGATTTTTAGACATCCTATGTATTTGGTATTTTGTGACTTATTTGGTTTATAAAGTATTTATGAAGTTTGGTTTCAATAATTTTCGTTGTTTTTATCTATTTTGTCTTGTGAATCTTAATCTCTACAAGTTTTTATCTATACCTACAGCGCACCACATCTTTAAATGTGTCCTTTTGGATATACTAAGGGGTGTATGGTGTTTCAAGATCCATATTTCGCTAACTCACAGCTAGTATTGTGGGTCCTCCATGGGGGTCCAGTGTTAGAACCTAGCATATTGATAATGACAAAACTATACAAGAACTATTTCTGTATATACTCGACTTTGTAGGAAAAGTATATGATTGATCGACAAGAGACAAGACAAAGATAATAATGGTGTGTGAGTCATAGTTATTTGCGTCTAGAAATTTATAATTGCTCAAATCTCTCCGAGGTAGTATAAACACACATATTTTATTTCAAGGATATCATATTTTATAAATTGATATCAACTGACTCAGGTGACTATCGACTGATACATATATCAGTCGACTTACGAAAGTATTTTAGTTGACTAAAAGCATAGAATTTTATTATTTCAAAACTTTTCTCAACCAATCGACGATCTGATAGATAACAGTCGACTAACAACTTATTCAATCGACTGATACCATTCTTTTATCAATCAAAACTTACCATTTTTGAACTAAATTCTTTCTGGTTGAAAAATCACTTTATGGACCATCAACTAGTTGACTAACCAACATTTACTAATCAACTATTTTCCTATAACGGGCCGTTTTTTAAAATATTGAAACTACTGTTCTTTCTGTTGAATGAACACTTCTCTTTGTAAAGAGTTGCATCCAACAAATAACACCCCGATATTTTATGGAAAATATAATTAAAAATAAATTAAAAGCATAGTTGGTACAGTGGTAAAGGCGCATGTTGACTTTCTAAGTGACCAGGGATCAAGTCACGTTGTCGCCAAAAATCAGGAGCGATGTTTTTTTAGCTGGTTCATTTTCAACGATTTTCCTGCGTATTTCAGCATTATTTTTGACATACGGGGGCTTCCCATTCCCTATAGGGCTGTCAACGGATGCTTTCGGATACGGATAGTTCCATATCTGTATCCGTATCCGAAATCATTTTCGGATATCGGATATCGGTATCCGTTTAATTTTCGGATATCGGATATCCGTATCGGCTTAATTTTCGAATACGGACGGATATCAGATATTTATCCGCTCCGCCAATAATTGAAAAATTTAAAGGTATAAACGAAAAAGTTTAGATCAACATAAAACGTTTTTTGTACTATTGTTTATAAAAAAGCGAAGAAATAAAAAATATGGAGATAAAACATTGTTTTATACTAATATATGTATGTGTATCCAAAAATATTCAAAAGTTAAACACTCATAGTCCTATTTTCCTATTTTAAATTATATAAATATGAATCAGTTAATCGGATGGATATTTTTCGGATACGGATACCACTATAACCATATTCGTATCCAAAAAGCTTTTCGGATATCGGATATCCGTATCCGCTTTTCGGATAACGGATATTTTTCATATTTTCGGATACGGATTCGGACGGATATCGGATTTTTCGGGTACCCATTGACAGCCCTAATTCCCTACAATAATGTAATATGATGAGATGGCTAAATTTTATTGGTTGAGTGATGTGTATCGGCTAGAATAGATAAACATTAAGTGTATGGAAGAACCAGATTTAATCTAAAATAATCTGATGGATTATATTCACACAAACAATCTATAAATAAACCATCTAACCTAAACCTAATCTCTTATTCAACCGTCACCAAAATCCGACAGTAAAATTAGTGTGTATTATTCTTCCTCCTTTTCTCTACTAAAGA
Source organism: Allium cepa (assembly GCA_030765085.1). Classification (NCBI taxonomy): domain Eukaryota; kingdom Viridiplantae; phylum Streptophyta; class Magnoliopsida; order Asparagales; family Amaryllidaceae; genus Allium; species Allium cepa. The sequence continues at coordinate 575,999,355 of CM060943.1, read as the reverse complement.
AATAAGACTCTACCAAATTAAATTATCTATATATATTCAAGCAATTTGGGGAATTTAGAAGAATCAAAGGTAGAAAGATTAAAGCAAAGATTTTTTCATATTTTTGAAAGCTCAAGTGCCAGGTGAATGAGAATTAATATGAAATAGAAAAATAAAGTAGTTCAATTTTAGTTCTTTTCTGACACGTTAAATGAGCTAATTCTGTTATTAATTGTGAATAAATGTAAATTATTACAACTTCTTCTTCTTCCACTTCTCAAATCTAATTCATATTTGGTTTAAATTTGAAACAAACAAATTGTTATTCACGTTTCGTAGCGTAAATAAGATTGGTTTAATTAGATTGAATTAGAATTATTATTCAATTTCTAATGATAGAATAGGTTAGTCGAATAAATTCACAATATGTTAGTTGAATAAAATTATGGTTTTGATTGATATAATTACATAATTTTGAATATGGTTTTGAAAAAAATTGGAAAGTCTAATTGGCGTAATTGTTTGTTTCATATGCGGCCTAAACATGTAAAAGTGAAATTTTGTTTAATTAAATGGTTTGTGACTATTGGAGCAAAAAATGTATGGATTGGATCTCTAAAAGGAGAACATAAATTAAGGTTTAAAAAAATGTAAATTAAATGGACTCTAAAGGCTAGTGTAAATTTGTAACAAAATGGCATAAAAATTACAACCAAACCATACGGACTGAACGGATGTGAAATTAAAAAACCATTTATGTAAGAGAAGGTGAAATTGTGAAATAACCAAATCCGATGTAAAAATGGCGTAAAGAAGTTTAATGAAAATAAATGATACGTAAACTGTAACGGTAAAATTAATTAATATGGAAACAATTTGGTAGGTAGACTTTTTAAAGTTCTGGATAGGTGTTTCATGCAGTTATGACCAAAATATAGTTTTGGCTGTACGTACTAGGAGCGAGCAAGTAGTTTCGTAAGGATATTTGTTACCTTTCATAGGTTGCTAGTATGTAGGATAGATAGCATCCGCAATCATAAGCTTCTTTAGACAAATTGACACGAACGGAGCATGACAAGTGTGCTTCATTGTAGGCTTCTTTAGGCATATCGTTGGAGGATTTTGTACCGCCAACCCAGCTGTGGGCGCTCTTTTAGGGGATCAACACTTTGGATAGAGGCAAGTCCACATAGGTGACATAGGAGACAGGAGGATAGTGGTCTAGTTTGGCGGAGCCTGAGCGTAACTTTGAGGTCCTATGAGGTTGTTTGAGTCGGCTCGGTCAAGCGTAAGAGGCATTTCGTCACATTGCATGGGTGAAGAGCATGACTTTCACGTTGTAGCACATGGATAGGTAAGGACAGTAGGTCCGACAGGCCGATTATTGTTTAGTATTACTACATGGTTGACTTCCCTAGAGTGACCACGGACTTTGGTTTTTTAGGAACTGTATCTAAGAAGGATTCACTGCAGTATATTATTCACCCTCTACGATATTCGGGCAAGACCTGGAATTAAACTGTTTTATTCTTTCTGCTTCATTTAATTTCTCATTCACCACACTTTATGTCTGACCCATTCCTATTTTTTCTATTTTCCCCAAATCATAGAAGGGCAGGTCTAGGTTGCTGTAGTCTTTGCAGCTTGGAGGGTCATTGGAGTAGCTTTTGTTTCTTTTATTTCATATACTTTATTTCTCTTTTTATTACTTTACTCTATATATAGGGACCTATATTGTGAACTTTGTTATGTTTTATGTTTCGTTGGAGACTACTTGGTACTTTGGTTTCATAAATACATTTGGGATAATGTTGTTTTTAGTGAAGATTTTTTGCTATTAATTTATAATTAGTGAAAGTTTTCTTCCGCTGTAATATTCTAATCATTTTATGTTGTTGCCTTAGTCTCTGTGCTATGTTATGGATTTTTATTTCACCGAACACCCGTGCCTCTTGTCATGTTCGATTTTCGGGGTGCCTAGAGGTGTAGGGTGTCACAGTTTGTATCGGAGCTAAGGTTTCGGTAATCCTAAAAATATTTTATAAATGTAAAGGTTTTCGAATAATTTTTAAAGGATATTTCAAATAATACTTTTAAAAGTACATGAACATATTTTGGAAAAAAAAGAAATTTTAGAAATGGGTCCCTCATATCTCTTCCTCCCTATCTATTGAATATTTGTGGAGTACCTAATCCCATCTTTTTAATATCAATAGACAAAAATGTTTGAACCGCAAGGTATCCTCGAAGTTCCAGGCCTTAATATGCCTGCTTGGTTCGTACATTATTTGCAAGCTACTGCACAAGCAGAGACATTAGCTAGGGATGCTGCTCCGGCGGAAGGGGCTCTAGCCCGTCCGCAAGCATTCTCGATTTTTCCAAGTTATGCAAGGACTACACCAGCTTTGGAGGCAAGCCATTTCTTGGCACCGAGTCATATACTCAAGCGAGAAATTAGATCCATAGTTATGAGCGGATATTTGGACTTATGGATTAGAGGACTTGGCTCGAAGGTACTTGCTTCATGGCAGTTGATGGGAGAGAATCTTTGTTGGTGTGAGATTATGGAGGCTGAGGCCGATAATTCGACTTGGGCGGATTTTCATACTAGGTTCGAGAGGAAATTCATATCACAGGCTAAAGAGGGAGTGCAGCTAGAGAAATTTATACAGCTCAAGCAAGGGGATATGACAGTTAAGGAATATGTTAATCAATTCAATGAGCTTTCTAGATTTTGACTAGACCTGATCAATACTCCTCACAAGAAGGTGCTGGAGTTCGCTAAGGGTTTGAGTCATCCACTGCAGAGTTTGGTGGTGAGCCACATTCCATTGAGAGCCACTTTTGAGGGATTGGTAGAGATGACTTTACTTTGCTGATACTGAGAAGAAAGGAGATGTGGGGTAGAAGAGTGATAGGAAGAAGCAGTGGAAAGGAAAGAGGATAGAAGGAGGAGAGTTAGGCGGAAAAAGAAAGTTCCAAGGAAGGACTGGAAGTGCAATACTTATGGAAAACTAGGTCATCATGCTAAGGATTGTAGAAGGGCAGCAAAGCGACCGAGAATGAGGTGCTATCTTTGCGATCAAGTGGGATATATGAAAAAGGACTTTCCATTGAATCCTAAGGAAGTTCAAAGACACCCTTACAGCCTGCTCAGGCTTGTGCTTTAGAGGCAGCTTCTTCCTCTAGTACTCGCGCGGTTGTGGACAAAGGAAAGAAGGTGATCATCGAAGGTGTGTTATCTATCTCTAATTTTACTATTTGTACCCTATTTGATTTTGGAGCTTCGCACACTTTTATATCTAGTACTCTTGTAGAGAGTCTTTATCTTGATGCTTGCTTAGTGATCGACCCGGTAGTACTATCAAATCCCATAGGAGGATAGGCATATTGTCCATGTTATGTTGGGATTTGAAGTTGTTTATTTTATGGGTTAAGTTTGACTGTAGTGCCTTTGTATTAGGCTTTTCTGAGTTCGGGTTAATTCTTGATATGGATTGGATATCCATATACCGTGCTGTTCTTGATTGCGATAAGAGGGTAGTGAGGATAGGCACTTGTAGTGGACGTACCTTGGAGGTATTTTGTGATCCTAGAGAATCAATCATGTTGAGCTACCTTTTATTCTCTTGACTTACCCGATAGTTTTAGTTCGGTACCCGTTCTTAGAGAGTTTCCAGAAGTGTTCGAGCAAGTTTTTGGCCTTCCACCTCGAAGTGAGATCAATTGAAAATTTATCTTGATAATGCCAAACCGTTTGCTTTATCGGTAAGGCATATGGCTCCTAAGAAACGTCGTGAGTTGAGTGAGCAGATTGGAGAGCTTTTAGAGAAGGGCTTATTGGTTGGAGAATTTCTAAGTGGGGCACCCCCGTTGTCTTTTCCATTAAGGAGGATTTCTCTCCCAGGCTTTGCGTGGATTATAGGGAGTTTAATAAGCCGATGAGAAGAATTGTTATCCTTTTCCACGTATAGATGATCTCTTCGACCAACTTGTAGGAGCCAAGGTATTTTCGCAGCTCGATTTGGCCATGAGATTCCATCAATTGCATGTGGCGGAGGATAGCAACGAGAAGACTACGTTTAGGACTCTGGATAGGTTATTTGAGTGATTAGTCATGCCATTTGGGCTAATCAATACTCCAGCATATCTTGTGGACCTGAGTCGAGTATTTCGCGAATCGTTGAACAAGTTTGTGGTGGTGTTCATCGACAACATTTTGGTTTATTTGCGAAGCAAGGAGGACCATACTGTTCACTTGGAAGAAGTGCTTAGGACCCTGCGAGCACATAAGTTGAAGGCACAGTTCTCCAAGTGCCACTTTTTGAGGGATAAGGTTCGCTTTTTCGACACATCGTTTCGGAGGATGGACTTGCAGTAGATCCGATGAAAGTGGCAGCAGTACAGGATTGGCAGACCCCAAAGAATGCCAAAAACATAAGGAGTTTCCTTGGTTTTGCGGGCTACTACAGGAAGTTCATTGAGGACTTCGCTTGGATATCATCTCCCCTTGCCCGCCTTACCAAGAAGAGCTCAGCTTTTGTTTGGGATGCCAAGTGTGAGGATGCCTGTTGATTGAAGGAAGCATTGACTACCACGCCCATATTGGTATTACCGGATTGAACCAAGCTTTTCTTAGCTTATACGGATGCTTGTCATAGAGGGCCCGGGGCGGTACTGATGCAAGAGGGTAGGGTACTTTGTTATGTAAGTAGACAGTTGAAAATGCATGAGAAGAACTATTTGATGCATGATCTTGAGTTGGTAGCTGTTAACCCGCCTTTTGAAAAGGCCGTAAACAGGCGGATTTAACTAAATCGATTACACGATTATCGAGGCTGGAATACGACAAATTCGATTCAACTAGACAGATAGACGATCAATCATGGATGATAAGTATGATCACAAAGCTGGGGTTCAGCGTAGCATGGTTCGGACTGGATGGTGTGGATCGGTATGGTGGTGTGGATCGGTCTTGGTGGTGTGGGCCAGCGTGTTGAAGTCGATCGACACCAGTGGATCGGCTGAACTCGGCCAGCTACAATGGATCGGTCATGAGCGTTCGCTCGCTGTGGTTCGGCATTTCTGGATTGGTCGTGTTGGAGTCGATTGGTTGGAATGCTAGGAGACGATGGGGAGTGGTGGATTGGCCATGTGCGGATCGGCCAAAATATTTAGGCTGAGGTGGTTCGGCATGTTAAAGGGGGCCGGTATGCTGGAGCCTGGTGTAGGTCGGCACGATGGAGTGGATCGGCATGTCGAAGTGGATCGACATGCTATAGTCTGGAGTGGATCAACATGATGGATTCTGGAGTGGATCGGCACGCTGGTGTCTGAGTTTTGGATCGATATTTTTCTTTTTGCTTTGGGTCGGCAGAAAAAATAAGGGATCGGTTCGGTCTTGAAGGGATAGGATCAGCTATAGAGGTTCGGGTCGACAATGGTGATGGATTTAGGATGGGCTATGGTCTTCATGGGCCCGGATCACTCAGGAATCCCAATAACTCAAATTTCACCGATAAATGCAATAGGCGGGGTTTCAAAAAGGGGAGCTCCATTCTGCTTTCCTTCTTCTTCCCCATTAAGGCTACTCTGCCATTGTTGTTTTAAAAACTCTGGATTGTAACTGTAATTGATTGGGATATCAATAGAAAGGAAATTTATAGAGTGGACGTAGGCCGAAGTTAGCCGAACCACTATAAATTTTTTTTTGTTACTGATTTCTTTTTAATTTTTACTTTTCTTTATATTTATACTCTCTACATACATTCTATCTATGACCTGTGACTGTGATTTGGTGCTTTCATCTGGACTTGGGTGTTAGTGACCAATTTTGGAGCAAACATTTTGGTGCTTTCATGGAGAAAGCTAGCACTCAAGGATTCTGAAGCTTGGATTTTGGATTTAAAGGTTTAGGAACTTGGATTGGAGACTATGTCAAAGCAATCAACTAGAAGATAGAGGACGGAGAGAAGACAGCAAGAGGGAAGTCAAAAGGTTTCCTTTGGAGCCAATCAAGCCTCCGTCTATATCACTAGGGACGAGATTTAGGTCATGACAAATTCCATGCAGGAAAAATAGAAAAGGCAAGTGCAAATGATGTAGAGACTTTTCAGACAATTTGGAAAAGCAGGAATTTTAGGAGCTCAGATCGATGGAGCTGGATCAAAAGGACTCAACCAGCAAGTAAATTGAGTGGTTCAACAGGGGGCTGCTCCCAATCAGCAAACAACTACCAATCTGGTTGCACCTAGACTCAGGGGCATGCCGCCAGATAATGCTGGAGCAACCCATGAAGGGATATCAGATGACGCTGCACAGCCCGACGCCAATGGGAATGCAAGAGTGCATGAGGAGTACTATGTACCGGAATTCCCTCAAGAACTTGGAGGGCTCTTAGGAAATGTAGATGGGAGCCAACCCTTGGCGGGTAATACTAGATTGGCTAATATCATCAGGTGAACTATTCGCGAAGGTCTGACAAATAGGGATTTATATGGAGTAAACAAAACATTTACCCGTAACATTAGGATTGCTAGGAATCCACCCGATTTCAAATGACCCACTCTGGAAGTATACAATGGTAAGACAGATCCCACTGACCACTTGATGAGATACACAAGGCGTATGGAAGTGCTGGGGGCATCATAGGAGGTTATGGCCCAGTGTTTTCCCTTGTACTTGACCGATATAGCTGCTATGTGGTTCAGACAGCTAGAAGATGGATCAATTGGAACATGGAAAGAATTGGTGGACAGTTTTTTGAAATAGTTTCGAGTCCACATCAAAAGGCTGAAGAATGTATTGACTATGATGTCAGTTAAGCAGAGGGCGGATTAATTTCTCAAGACTTTTTTAACTCGGTTTAACGCAGCAGTTGTATCGGTGGATCGGCCAGATCCATCGATGGTTCTGGTAGCAGTAGTATCAGGAGTCAGGGATAATTCGGATTTCAAAATCATTGACACGAGATCCACCAATGTATCTTAGGGAATCCTTTAACGAAGCCGAGAGGTTTCTTCGACAAATAATGCATGCTTGGATATGAAGTAAAAGGAAGTAAACATGGTTAAGGATAGAGAACCGTATGGTGAAAGCTCTGGTAAAGACAAGGATAAAGGGAAGAGGAAGTGCTGGGGAGAACCAAAATTCTCCACTTATACAGGATTGAATGCAACATTGGAGCGGATATTCTTGGATACTCGGGATTGCCTCCCTTATCGAAGGCCAGAAAGGAGGGAACCCTCAAAATGTGAAAGAGCATCAGAAAGGCAATGTCTCTTTCATGACCTGGAAGGGCATGATACTAACAGCTGCCGACATCTAAAGGATATAATCGAGGAGCATGTAATGAATGGTCAGTTGCGGCAATATGTCAAAACTTGAAGTGCGACGGTGGAACAGGAGTATCCACCGCCTACCTTGAACGATGATGACACGAGGCCTAGGAATGGTGGTCGGTTGGTCATCAACTAATCGTGATGGTTTGGAATAAGTAGAAAACTCTGGGCAAACGACTAAGTCACTTGCTCAAGTACGGGGACGGGGACAACCCCTGAGCATGCCCTGAGATGATGGTAAACGGTGATGCTCTGGTTTATGAAATTTGTTTTTTCTTTTTGGCTTAGACACTTGTTTTTCCGCTTTGGTTTTGGAATTTGGTTTGAACTCCCAGTTTTGTTGGTTTTTGGGTTTGGTTTTGTTTTGGATGCTTGATTTTTTATTTTGATTTTGATTAGGATTTTTGATACGGATATCTGGTTTTTTGGTTGGATTAGGATTTCAAATTGGACTTTCCTCTGGATTTTGGCTAAATGGTTATCGAGCATGGACTATGCTCGACAAGGGTCCGGAGAGACCAGGATTCGGCCTAGGATTTAGGCTTCCTTATTATCTATCGGTTACTATTTCAGGTCATCGAGTATGGACTATGCTCGGCAAGGGTCCAGAGCGACCGGGATTTGGCTTAAAACTTAAGCCACGACATTACTCAACGTTCAGCGACACTGAGCCATGAATACCATGGCATTACTTAATATAGGTCGCCGAATGTGAATTACTTGGAGGGAACCCAAAGAGGTTATGGATTTGGATATTTGCTATGAACAGCTAACGATTTGGGCACGGACCCTGGAGCGGTCCCGAATTTGGACATCGATTCAAAGAGGTCATGGATTCAATTATTGGTTATTAGATATGGATGGATTAGAACTCGGTTATCGGGTTCAGATGGAAGTGGAATTGGATAAGGATTTGGTTACTGGATAGGAATATGATATCGACTTGAAGCAGTCATAGATTTGGATAAGGATACGGCAATGGCACTTTGATAAAATGGATTGGATTATGAATCGGAAGATATGGCTATGGATGACATATGGACTTCGGATATCGGATCAAAAACTAATCAAAACACACCTTCCTACCGTAAGGCATGTTTTTGGGGGAAAATGTTAACCCGCCTTTTTGCAAGGCCGTAAATAGGCCGATTTAACTAAGTTGATTGCTCAATTATTGAGGTTGGAATACGATGGATTTGGTTCAATTGGATCGATAGATGATTAATCACGGACGACAAGTATGATCACGAAGCCGGGGTTCGGCATAGCATGGTTCGATCTGGATGGTATGGATCGACATGGTGGAGTGGATCTACCTTGGTGGTGTGGGTCCGCGTGTTGAAGTCGATCGGCATCGGTGGATCGACTAAACTCAGTCGGCTAAGGTGGGTCGGTCATGAGCATTCGCTAGTTGTGGTTTGGCATTTCAGGATCGGTCGTGTTGGAGTCGATTGGTAGGACGGCTAGGAGACTATGGGGTGTGGGTTTTTTTAAGTGGATTGGCCATGTGTGGATCGACCAAAATAGTTAGGCTGAGGTGGTTCAGCATGTTGAAGGGGACCAACATGCTAGAGCTTGGTGTGGGTCGGCACGATGGAGTGGATCGGCATGCCGAAGTGGATCGGCATGTTATAGTCTGGAGTGGATCGACATGATGGATTCTGGAGTGGCTCGGAATGATGGTGTCTGGGTTTTGGATCGGTATTTTTCCCTTTTACTTCGGGTCGGCAGAAACAATAAGGGATCAGTTCGGTTTTGAAGGGACAGGATCGGCTATAAAGGTTCGGGTTGGCAATGGTGATGGTTTTGGGATCGGCTATGGTCTTGATGGGCCCGGATCACTCCGGAAGCCTAGTAACCTAGATTTCGCCTATAAATTCAACAGGCGAGACTTCAAAAAGGGGAGCTCCATTCCGCTTCCCTTCTTCTTCCCCAGTAAAGCTATTATGCCATTATTGTTTTAAAAACTCTGGATTTTAATTGTTATTGATTGGGATATCAATAGAAAGGAAATTTCTACAGTGGATGTAGGCAGGAGTTAGCCAAACTACTATAAATCTTCTATTGTTACTGCTTGCTGCTTACATTTTAATTTTTATTGTTCTTCATGTTTATGCTCTCTACATACATTCTATCTGAGATCTATGACTATTATTTAGCGCTTTCATTTGGATTTGGGTGTTAGTAATCAATTTTGGCGCTAATAGCAGCTATAGTTTTTGCTCTCAAGTCTTTGAGGCACTATCTCTTAGGAGAAAGATTTGAGCTTTTCACGGATCATAAGTCCTTGAAGTCTCTATTCTATTAGAAAGACTTGAATTTGAGACAACAAAGATGGATAGAGTTTTTAGGCTCTTATGAGTTTGAGATTTCCTATACCCCTGGCAAGGTTAATGTCGTGGTAGATGCATTGAGTAGACACAAAGTGGTTTTAAGTCCTCTGTTTTTGAATGGAAGCATTTGGAGTATATTGCTACCTTTGATTTTAGATCTCCATTGAATTTAGCTCCGGGATTGTTAGCAGCCATCGACGTCCAGCCTACTTTAGTGGAGCAGATTGGAGCAAGGTAATGTGAGGACGAAGAGTTAAAGGACATTTTAGATAAGCTTGGTAGAGGAGAGTAATCACCACATCTTAGGCGATATACCATGGACACTAGAGGATGGCTTAGAAGGGATGGTAGATTTTGTGCTCCCCATAGTGTGGATTTAGTAGATGCGGTGTTGGCTGAGTCACACCATTCTAGGATGACAGTGCACCCCAGTGGTGATATGACGTACTGGGATATGAAGAGGGTATTTTATTGGCCCGAAATGAAGAAGAGGGTGGTGGAGTATGTATCAAAGTGCATCACTTGCCAAAGGGTAACGGTGGAACAGAAGAAGCTGGAGGACTGTTGCAGCCATTGGATATTCCATTATGGGAGAGCGTTGCCAGCATTGTGAGCAACAGAGATTCATTATTCACCAGCGAGTTTTGGTGAATTCTTCAACAAGCCTTGGGAATGAAATTGAATCTGAGCACGACATATCACTCCTAGATAGATGGATAGACCGAGATGGTAACTACTGTTTTGAAAGATTTTTTCAGATTGTGCATCATTGACTTCAGAGGCTCTTGGGATGACCACCTACCTTTGGTGGAGTTTGTGTATAATAATATTTATCAAACAAGTATTGGGATGGCACCGTTCAAGGCCCTCTATGGCACACCATGTAGATCACCAGCCTGTTGGTGGGATACCACCGATAGGATCTTGCTTGGACCAGACTTGGTGAGGAAAACTTCCTAGAAGGTGGATTTGATTTGCAAAAGGTTGAAGACTACACAAGATAGACAAAAGTCATAAACCGACAAAAGACGTTCAGATTTGGACTTTAAGGTTGAAGATATGATTTTTGTCAAGTTTTCTCCTTTGGGAAACGTTATGAGATTTGACTCATTGGGTAAGTTAGCATCGAGATTTGTAGGACCCTTCCCTATTTGCACTAATTGGAAAAGTGATATACGGAGTTGATCTTCTAGATAAGTTAGCAGGAGTTCACGATGTGTTTCATGTTTCGCATCTGAGGAAGTGTCTACATGATTCTGTAGTAGTAGTAGAACCCGATCAGCTAAGGGAATTAAAGGTAGAGTGTGAATCACTTGTGCATCATACACCCATCCGTATATTGGAACACGTCATCAAGAGATTAGACAACAAGTAAGTTCATCTAATGAAGGTTCAGTGGGATGATGACCCCAAGGTGTGCATATGAGAATATGAGAAGAGAATTCAAATTTTTTATCCTTTTCTATTTGAAGGTACACTTCAAGTACATATCTTTGATCTTTGATCTTTCCTTAGTTAGGGTCATTTCGAAAATCTTTAGGTGGAACCTATGGATGGTAGCTTGGTTATAAACATGTCATTAGGGCATGTTATGTTTGATGGATGAAAATGATTGCAAGTGGATGCCAATGTTTGCAAATGGATGCATTACATGCAATAGATGTATATTTATTAGGATAATCAGCCAACTAGGTACACACACCTGCATATGCGTGCATGTTATCTATTGCATTTGAACATAGTTGTATATATATGTGTGTATATAAATAGATGTTGCATATGGATAGTGCGTTTAGGTGGATGATTGAAACATACATATAGAATTATCAATTATACTAAGGTAATTGCATACATTTGGTTGCATGGAATAAGCATACTTGCATTACAAGAGGTCAATTGAATCAGCAGACTGACAACCTTTTTGCATTAGGTAAGCTCATTTGCATTTCACTTCGCATAAATTATAAATTGCATTAGTTAAAAATAAGGACAATGGTAGAAATAGATGATGGTTGAGCAGAGGGATGTAGTTCTTGGATGCTGGTTGTTAATTACGTTCTTCTGTCTTTAGACATTTTGGGGACGAAATCCTTTAAGGGGGGGAATGTAACACCCCGATGAAATATAATTAAAAAGAAATTAAAAGCCATTGGTTATAGTGGTAAAGGTGCATGTTGACTTCCTTAGTGACCAGGGATCAAGTCCCGTTGTCGCCCAAAATCTGGAGCAAAGTTTTTTTTAGCTTGTTCATTTCCAACGATTTTCCTTCGTATTTCAGCATTGTTTCTGACATATGGCGATTTCCATTCGCTCCAGTGATGTAGTAGGATGAGATGGCTAAATTTTATTGGTTGAGTGATGTGTATGGGCTAGAATGGATAACCATTAAGTGTATGAAAGAACCAGATTTAATCTAAAATAATGTAATGGATTATATTCACTCAAACAATCTATAAATAAACCATCTAGCCTAAACCTAATCCTTATTCAGCCGATGCCATAATTCTACAGTAAAATTAATGTGTATTATTCTTCCTCATTTTCTCTACTAAATAAATAAATATCTATCAAATTAAATTATCTATATATATTCAAGCAATTTGGGGAATTTAGGAGAATTAAAGGGAGAAAGATTAAAGCAAAGCTTTTTTTCAAATTTATGCAAGCTCAAGCGCCAGTGAATGGGAATTAATATGAAATAGAAAAGTAAAGTATTTCAATTTCAGTTCTTTTCTGGCACGTTAATATGAATTAATTTCTGTTATTAATTGGGAATAAATATAAATTATTGCAACCCTTTCTTGTTCTTCCACTTCTCAAATCTAATTCATGTTTGGCTTAAATTTGGAACAAACAAACTATTATTCACGTTTCATGGCGTAAATAAGATTGGTTTAATTAAATTGAATTACAATTGTTATTTAATTTCTAATGGTAGAACGGGTTAGTTGAATAAATTCAGAATATGTTACTTGAATAAAATTATTGTTTTGATTGATATAATTACATAATTTTGAATATGGTTTTGGAACAAAATTGGAAAGTCTAGTTATCATAATTGTTTGTTTCACATGTGGCCTAAAAATGTAAACGTGGAATTTTGTGCAACTAAATGACTTGTGGCTATTGGATAAAAAATTTGTACGGATTAAATCTCTAAAAGGAGAATGTAAATTAGGATGGAAAAAAATGTAAATTAAGTGGAACCTAAAGACTAGTGTAAATATGTAACAAAATGGTATAAAAATTACAAACAAACCATACGGACCAGACGGACGTGAAATTGAAATACCATTTGTGTAAGAAAAAGGGAAATTGTGAAATAACCAAATAGGATGTAAAAATAGCCTAAAGTAGATTAATGGAAATAGACAATATGTAAACTGTAACGTTAAACTAAATTAAACTGGAAGCGATTTGGTAGCCAGATATTGTAAAGGTCTGGATAGGTGTTTCATGCAGTTAAGACCAAAATATAGTTTTGGATGTACGTACTAGGACCGGGCAAGTAGGTTCGCAAGGATGTTTGTTACCTTTCATAGGTTGATAGTACGTAGGATAGATAGCATCCGCAATCGTAGGCTTCTTCAGGAAGATAGATGCGGACAGAATAAGACAAGTATGCTCCGATGTAGGCTTCTTTAGGCAGATCGTTGGAGGATTTTGCACAGCCGACCCAGCTATGGGCACTCTTTTGGAGGATCGATTCTTTAGATAGGGCAATTCCACGTTGGTGACCGAGGAGATAAGAAGATAGAAGTCTAGTTTGGCGGAGCCTGAGCGCAACATCGAGGTCCAACAAGGTTGTTTGAGTCAACGTCGGTCAGATGTAAGAGGCATTTAGTCACAGTGCATGGGTGAAGTGCATGATTTTCATGCTATAGAATGTGGATAGGTAAGGACAGCAGGTCCGACACGTCGATTGACGTTTAGTATTACTGCTTGATTGACTATCCTAGAGTGACAATGGGCTTAGGCTTCGTAGGAACAGTATCTAAGAAGGATTCACTACATTATATTATTCACTCTCTGTGATATTCGGGCAAGATATGGAATTAAAATGTTTTATTCTTTCTGCTTCATTTTATTTCTCATTCACCATACTTTATGTCTAACCCATTCCTATTTTACCTATTTCCCCAAACCATAGAAGGGCAGGTCTAGGTTGTAGTACTTTGCAGCTTGGAGGGTCATTGGAGCAGTTGTCATCTTCAGCTTTTGTTTCATGTGTTTCGTTTCTCTTTTCCATACTTTGCTCTATATATGGGGATCTATATTGTGAACTTTGTTATGTTTTATGTTTTGGCAGAGACTACTTGATAATTTTGGTTTCAAAAATAAATTTGGGATAGTATTGTTTTTAATGAAGTTTTTTGTTATTAATTTATAATTAGTGAAAATTTTCTTCCTCTATAGTATTCTAATCTTTTTATGTTATTGTTTTAGCCTCTATGCTATGTTATAGATTTTTATTTCACCCGATCATCTGTGCTTCGAGTCATATTCGATTTTCAAGGTGCCTAAAGGTGTGAGATGTCACACATCCTCGTGATTAAAGAATATTACCTTTCAACATCTATAAATAAAGCTTTGAATCAAGAGGAAAATTGGCATCCGCTCTCTTTCCTTTCTAAAAATCTAGCAGTTTTGTACTTTCTTTCAAAAGCTCTTTGCGAAAGGATCACTTAATCATTTCATAAAATTCTTACAATTGATCTACCACTTCCATACCTTTAAAAACAAACTCATACCACTTTCAAAGGAGATTAAAGGAAGTCTGTAACTGAAGTCAAAATTTGTGTTTGTAGAATATAATATTGTCAAGTCAACAAACTCTTGTAATGCTTATTCCTCTGGGCTAAATGAGGGTGACTGATTAGTGGAAATTTGGAGGGGAGCTTCGAGACAAGCCATAGAATGGGAGGTCTGAACCAATAAAAAAATCTCAGTATGATCGTTGATTATTTAACTTTATTATTATTATTATTATTTATCTTTATTATAGTTATATACATATTTTTATAAGTTAGCAATATCAGAGATCCTTTCCACAGTCTTTTCGTATCAAAGCGGGAACTTTCGTCAACCATAACAAAGTTTTAGGAAAATTTAATAATATGGTAAGCACATTTCGTAAAGGTCTATCAATTGCATGTCCTCCACTTTTTACCAGTTCATACTATTCATATTAGTCTACACATATAAGAATTTTTATAGAAATTAGTGGTCTTGGGATTTATTCAAGCTACTCAAAATAAGTATGAAGCATCTTCTACCAAAATGAGTACCTGGTCGGATGCTCAAAAAACCACGACGACCAATAATGCAAAATCTATGAATAATTTATTTTGCTCCTGTTATGAAAATGAATTTTCTAGAGTTATGCTTAGCAAAATTGCCTTTGACATTTGGAGCACGCTTCAAATTACACTGAAGGGACAAGCAAAGTAAAATAAACTAAGATTTCACTTCTTAAAAATCAATTTCACTAATTAAAAATGAAAACTAATTGAGTTTATCGTAGATATGTAATCAAGATTTTGAACCATTTAACATGATCTTTTGGAATTTGGTGTAGAATTTATTGAATTTGATCTTGTTAGACGTGTTTCGAATTCTTTACCAATTGAGCGGTGAAGAAAATTTCTAGTAATAGTAGAAGCCAATGACTTTCCCAACTCAAAGTTAAAGAATTAATTGAAAATTTAACGTCATATGAAGCTAATTTACAGGCTAAGGAGAAACAAACACGGGAGAAGAATAATATCACATTTCAAGCAAACGATGAGGATTCACATTTGGATAAAGATGAGAATGTATTTGTTGCCAAAAATTACAAAAAGTTAAAAAAATTTAAGAAAATGACGAAGGCACAACGTTTTGGAAAATCAACCTCAATCAAAAGCTTTGATGTAGCAAATTCAGTCATATGAAGAAGAATTGTCCACAACTTAACAAAGACAAAAAGAAAGACAATACCAAATTTCAAAAGTTTAAAAGGAAAAGGAAAGCGTTTCAAGTCACTTAGGATGACTTAGACTCCTTTTCATTAGAGAGTGACAATGATAGTGACATAGAACAAGCCAATGTTTGTTTCGTGGCTACTAATGAGGTAAATTATGATCTTTTCTATAATGATCTACCTGAAATTAGCAAGAAATTGATGATAATCCAAAATTTTAAAGAATTTGTATAAAGAAACTATTGGCAAGTTGAGTAGGGCAGAGTTAGAAATTGGAATGCTAAAAGATGAAAATTGTATTTTAAAAGATGAATTAGAAGATTCACGAAAATCATGTGAAAAAATAACATTTTTAAATACGGCTTTAGTTGAAATTAAAGCACGTAAAATTGAGAATGTTATACTTACCAAAGAAATTTTTGAACTTAAATCTAATTTAAGATCTACTAAAAATGAAGTACTTGAGTAAAAACAAAATTTAGAACAAATCACTAACAATGTTTCATAATTTAATAAAGAGAAATAGAGTTTTGGAATTTTAGTTCGATTTCCAAACCATCTAATAACAAAAATCGACATGGATTTAAAAAATCTAGAAAAATAAAAGATAATACTAAAAAATATTGTACTCTGTATACGAAAATTTGGTAAGTAAAGTTTTAAAAAGAGGATTTGAATTTGAAATTTCAAGTGTAAACATTTTAAAAATAAATTGAGTTTAAAACGATATGTATATATGATTAGTTTCATATCATTGTCTTTAAAAGGTTTTGTAAGTATAAATTAATAACATATTAAACTAGTATAATTATTTTTAAGTGTGTAAATGGATTTTTTTTATTTTCTTTTAAAAATTACATAAATAAGTAAAGAGATATTTAAAACAATACATATTAAAAAAAATTATATATAACTAAATTAAAAATCTATTGATACACATGTAAACCTATTGTTACATGCAAATACAAATGTAAATCAATTATAACATGCAAATGACATTTGTGAGCAAAATTAACAAGTGTCATTATTATTTTTATGAGATATACATCTTTACTCCTTTCTCATTTTCTTTTTGATCTTTAATTTCAAAAAAAAGAAGTAACCGCTGAAAACAAAATCAAAATCTGGAAATCAAAGAAAAAAATTAACTGGAGAATCAAAATTAAATTCTGTGTCAACCTGTAACCTGAGCAAACATACTTGATTCAAGAGCAAGATCAACTCAGCATGATTCAAATTCAACAAGTTTGCAACCTGATTCAAGAGCAGGGATTAAAGCTTCAGAAAATCAAAGGAAAAAATCAAACTAAAACTTTCAATTTAAAACAACAACAACATCAACAAGCAAACACAAGCCAGTTCCAGATTAAATTCTTCCCTGTTTCTCTGATTCTTCTAGAGGTGAGTAAACAATTTTTTTTTATAAGCTAAACATCTTTTAATCTTTAATGCATGTAATTGGTCGGTAAATTAGTATAGTATATAATGTTTGTAGAGATGTATGGATGTAATTGGTCTGTAAATTTAAATTTAATTTAAAAGTGGAATGTTTTGAAATGTATTTAAATTTTGTTAATGATAAGTAAGTCATTAATAAAAATAAAGATTTATCTTAAGAGATAATTAACATTTGGATAATAAATGAATAATTAATTAAATAAGGTAATTAAGGGTAATTAATTAGTTTAATTTAATATTGTTTAAGATTTATTAATTAATAGTTAGATGCTAGTTAATTAAGTAATTAAGTTGTAATTAGTGACTAATTAATTACTTAATGCAAGTAATTAAGGATTAATTACTTAGTGTAATTAATTAAGGATTGATTAAGGAAACTAATCAATGATTAGTTAAATAATAAGTATGATTAATAAAGGGATAATTGATCAATGAAGTGAATATGAGATAATTAATTTAAGTGATTAATCAAGAATCAATGTAATTTGAATGGATGGGTAAAGGATAATTAATTTGTGTAATTAATTGAGAGTTAATTACTTAATATAATTAAAGAATGATTAATCAAGGATGATTAATCAAGATGAATAATTAAGGGATGATTAATTAATTGAATAAAATTAATTAATGTTAAATAAGCAAGATTTATAAAGTAACTAATTTTATTCATTGACATATAATTAAATTAATTAGAAATGGTATGACTAATTTATCTTGCTTATGGATGATTGAATGATATTTGAATGCCTTGGATTATTTGTTATCCCTGGTATGTGATCATGATGCTATATGATATGAATTGTTTTTGTAATATAATATGTTGGGTTGAACAGTGATAATGTGGTTATCTGTGATGAAATGTTGTGTAAAGTAACATCCAGTGTTTAAAAGTAAATTGTAGTCACTTGAATAATTTGGGTTAAGATGAAATTGGACTTGAAGAGACCGGAGCCGGGTATTAGTTAATACCCGAAACCACTTCGATTCTTTATAGATTGATATGTGAAATCAATGGGCTCGAATGGAATGATTTAAGTGAATTGGACCATTTAATCTAATTTTTGGTACTTAGAAATTGATGTGTAAAATAAGTGATGTCTATAACAGATTGTGAATTTGTAAATTGATATGAGTTACCTCAGGTTTTAAGTAAATCTTATGCACTAGTTTTCTTGTTAGATGGGTTTACTCACGCTGGTTTCCACCCTGACCCGGGCATTACTTTCATGTATTCTTGGGTCAGACCAAATATTACAGATTTTCAGGCAAGGAAGTTCTGGAGCTCAAGAGGCAAGCTGGATGGCAGGAACGTATGGAGTGTTTCCGTTGTGAGATATTGTTGTATATCTGAGACATGATGATTGTATATGTCTAAGTGTTTGTATATATATTGTAACTCTGATATATATATTAAGGTGTAATTTCACAAATACAGTTTTCCTTTGTATAAATATTATTATTTGTTATTATATTTTATCCGCTGTGAATGTGAGATGTTGGTGTTTCTGTTCTTCTTTTCTTCTATCTCTTTCTTCTTTTCCGTAACTATCTGGAATTTTTGGGATCTGAAATTCCGAGTCACTACATTTAAAGGTCTGGATTTTTAGGTAAATAGATAGTAATATTTTTTTCGAGATGATCGAATTGGGTTGATCATCGATTTTAGAAGAACGACGAAGAGTTAATCGGCAAAGTTGCTGCTGGAGGGAGGGGGTAAGCTGGTGATCTTTGAAAAAACGGTCAGGTGTTTTATCGGTGGCTGTAGTGGCCAGCGTTCGGCAAATTAAGGTTTTAAGATAGGTTTGGGTTAGATGGGTTGTCAGGGCTATTTCGTGATCGACGTAGCATCGAGTTGCTGTGGACCGAGGGGAAAATGGGGCAAGAGTCGAGGCGAAGCTAAGGTCTTGGTGGCGTGGACGATGACGGTCGGTATTGTCGTCGGCAAGGCAAGTTTGTCAGAGGAGTTTGTTCCAGATTTGGATTCTGGTGTTCAATTTTGTTTCCATGTTCATCTCGAAGCTCAAGTGGTCGTGATCAAAGAGGAAGTTCGTCGCTGTCTTGCTAGTGGCCTCGACAATGACCGGAGATGGTCGTTGATCTGGTGCATGTGCATGCGTGTGCACCTGTGTCTGGCAACGTTTAAGTTTGGGAAGAAGGTGGATGTGTGGGTCGAACTCGAGGGCTTGGCATGTCAAACTCGAAGTTGATGAGTAACTCATGCAACTCGGGGTTCATCTCGGGGAGGAAGCGAAGTAGGCTCGGGTTCTTGTTGATAGTTCTATCTGCTATCAATTTTTAAGAACAGTTTTTAATATAGAATTTAAAGTCAATGATTTTGATAGGTGATTCATGTTGACTTAATTTAATTCTGTAACAGGATATTAAAAGGAAGTAGTATTAATTAATTTATATTTCAAAGTGTATTAACAAAGTTTTAAGCAAGGTTATTGTTAAACAAGTTCAAGTTTGAAGTAAGGTTAAATGATTTGAATTGTTGAATTTTTAATTGGATATATATATATATATATATATATATATATATATATTGGTAAATTTTGGAATAAAATACTATGTGTTATCAAAAATAATAGGTTAAGGTTTGAATTAAGAGTGATACATAAGGGTAATTAAACTTTGAATAAATAAAAGTATTTTTAAATGAATTTAATTCAAGCACCTACTTTTGAAAAAATGATTAAGAACCTAATTAAGATAAACGGTTTATCCTAATTAAATTTAGATCTTATTAAAGATAATTAATTAATGTAACTAGTTTAAAATAATTAATTAATTTTAAGTAATTAAGGATAATCACTTAATGTAACTGATTAAGTATAATTACTCAGTGTGATTAAATTAATGGATAATTACTAAATATAATTAAAATAAAAGGAAAATTATTTTATGGAAGTAATTAAGGATTGATTGGTTTAGGGAAACTAATCAAGGGTTAGTCAATTAACGAGTGTGATTTATTAAACAATGTAAGTGATTTTAGAATGATTAATTTGTGTAATTAAGGGTTAATTACTTATTGTAATTAAAGAATAATCAGTCGAGTGTGATTAATTATGAAGGATAATTAAAGGATGATTGATTAATTGGTTTATAATTGATAAATATTAAGTAAAGGTAATCTAAGTGATTAAGATTAGTAATTAATTTAATTAGAGATAAATTAAATTACTTTTTGGAAATGATCAATCTTGCTTATGAATGATTGAATAATGTTAAATGCCTTGAATTGGTTGATATCTCTGATATGAAATGTTTTAGGATATGATATGTTTGGTGGACAGTGATAATGTGGTTATCTATCAATGATGAGTTTCTATGTAAAAAAAGTGATATCTTGTATTTAAAGTTGAATTGTATTTAATTTAATAACTTGGGTTAAGATGACATGAGATTCGAAGAGACCAGAGCCGGGTATCAGTAAATACCCGGAACCACTTCTATTTGTAATCTACAAAATTCTTTATATTGGATATATGGTATTAAATAGGCTGGAATGGAATGAATTGTGTGATATGGATATTTAACTTGAAACTGTTGTGTGATAAATGTTGACTAAGAGGACTCGTAAAAGGGTACTAGTTACCTTGATTTTCTCATGTGTTATGGTTTGGTATTTCATATTATGTGGGTTTACTCACGCTGATTTCCAGCCTGACCCGAGTGTTACTTTGATATAATGCTTGGGTCAGAACGAGTATTACAGATTTTCAAGTAATGACGATCTGGAGCTCCGGAGGCGAGCTGGATGGCGGGAACGTTTGGAGTGTATACCGTTGTGATATTGTAGTTTGTCTGGGACAGGTTGATTGAATCTGTCCAGTGTTTTTATATATTGTAACTCTGATGTATTAAAGTGTAATTTGACAAGTATAGTATTTCTTTATAAACTTATATTATTGATATTATATTTTATCCGCTGCGAATGTGAGATTATGTTTGGGTGTTTCTGTTCTTCTTCTTCTATCTCTTTTCTTCTTTTCTCTAACTATCTAGAATTTTTGAGATCGAAAATTCTGGGTCGTTACATTTGATATCAGAGCCGAAGGTTAAGCGAGAACCTTGGCTCTGGTGGGCGTACTCATTAAGGATAGGGCAATGGTACCTTAGTATGAGTTAAGTGTGTATGTGTGTGTATGAGAGCGTACTTGTTATTTTCTTATATAAAGATTTTAAGTGATTTTATATAAGAATATATTTTGATATATAAAGAAATATTTCTTCCTAATAAATATTAAGGAAATTGGTTGTTGTATTAATTGAATTAAAAGTAATAACGAGAATTGTGGTAATGGAAATACAATCAAACTGAAATTGAATGAAGATAAGTTGAAATGGATTCAAAATGAAATTAAAATCTTGAATTGGGGAAGATTTTTAGAATAAGATAATAATGAATTGGTTTCCAGATATGATAATCTTGGTTAATATTGTTACCTGGAGATTTGACCAGGCAATTAAGTACTCGACATCAACATACTGTTCGACATCTGGATCGTTTGGCATTAGAAGAACGCTCGGCATTCACGAACGCTCGGCATTTAGGAACGTTCGGCATTAGAAAGTGCTCAGCTTCCAGAGTCGTCCGACACGTATGATTCGTTCGGCACTCAAGTTTGTTCGGCATCTATGGGACGATCGGCATGCGAGAGTGTTCGGCATACGAGAGCGTTCGACATTGAGAAACGTTCGGTATTGTATATCGTTCGGCATCCATGAGACGTTCGGCATGCGAGAGTGTTCGGCATGCGATAGTGTTCGGTATTGTATATCGTTCGGCATCTATGGGACGTTCGACATGCGAGAGTGTTCGGCATGCGAGAGTGTTCGGCATTGAGAGGCGTTCGGTATTGAATACCGATCGACTTCTATGGATGTTCGACATGGCAGGGTTGTTCAGCACTCCATACTGCTCGGCATCCAAACCTTGTTCGGCACAAATACCTCGTTCGGCATTCAGGTTGTTCGGTATCACTTCGTTCGGCATGAGAATATTGTTCGGTAGTTATGCCTTGCTCGGCATTTTTCCATTCGGCCTCTCTGGTCAGCACACAGAGATCGCTCTTTTTGGGCCGAGATACCAAGTTGCTAAGCCCACCAGAGAAGTCCAACCTACCTTCCTTCCTCTATAAATAGAGAGGCAAGGGCACAGTGAAATAGACCTTTTTTCGAGAACACTGGGGAGACTCTGCCGCATTCAAGACTCATTCAAGACTTATCTATTTTGCTTAGCAATTGTATTCAATATAATTAGTATACGGATTGTATCTGTAATCGATTATCGAGAAAAGAAATAAAGATTAACCTCAAAGTGGACGTAGGCAATTACGCCGAACCACTACAAATCTGGTGTTTCGTATTTTCTGCATTTAAACCTGCATATTATCCTTTTTTTAACTTACTTTCTTCATTAATCTCTCTACACAATCTCTTTTAAGGGTGTTAGTGACCAATTCCGGTGCTAACATTTTGGTGCTTTAACTGAGAATCGAATTCTCAGAACGATAGGATCTACTTTGCAACTACTAGATTGAAAAATCCCCTAAAGGAGATCCAAATCATTCAAAGGACATCTGTTGATTCTACTCAGAGTTACAACCAACAACTCTACCATGGGGAGACCACGAACTAGATCGGCCTCTCACAACGCAGATGTCCACGAAACTGCTAGTGTACAACAGATAGGACCTAGCAACCAAACAGTAATTTAAGGCGTAGGAATATCCACCCAGAACCAAGCGGAGGTTGTTTCCCAAACAGAGTTCAACGACTTAATAAGAGAACACAGGGAAAGTAGAAGGCAACTTGCTGAGCAGATCCAAGCTAATACTAATCTCATGACTCAACTTGCCCAACAGCAGCATCAGAATGCTGGAAGTAGTCCTGCTTCTTATTCTGAATCTGATAGCTCGACCTTAGCTGATGAACCTCCTAGGAGTAGATGCCGTAGGGATGAAGCTGCACAAGCAGATGCTCTCGATCGATCCGTCAGGGATCAGGCACGTGATGAGATCGGACGACCGGATCACCAAGACCCAAATCAAGTAGGACATCAACCCGCATGGTCCCGTGGAACGGAACCCAACCTCCCACCCTCGATACAAACTCCGGACTTATCAGCCATGGTCAGGCAGTTGATGGGAGAGAACCAAGGTCTGACCAATGAAGATTGGAGAGTGTCCAGAAGTATACTCCCTTCACAGATGTTATCCTACAGGCTGAGTACCCCAAGAAATTAAATATTCCGACTATTCCAGCCTATGAAGGGAAGACTGACCCTAGGCAACACGTGATGAGGTATGAATGGATGATGGATTCGGCAAGGGAAAATGACGCAACTAAGTGTAGGTGTTTCCCAATCACTCTATCAGGAATTGCAACTATGTGGTTTACTCGGCTTCATCCACGATCTATATCCAACTTCGACGAGTTAGCGAAGAAATTTGTTGAATAATTCAAGATACATGCTACCCGTCCAAAGGACGTTATGTCATTATCAAGCGTAATCCAAGCTCTAGAAGAGTCTTTGAAAGCATACTTACAGAGGTTTCGTGTTGTCGCCACTAAAGTTAGCAATCCTAACGACCACGCGATTTTGATGGCAGTAATGCAAGGTGTAGATCCAGACTCGGAGTTTGGAGATTGGTTGGCGGGAAAGCCCCCAGCTACGTTGGAACGATTCTATTCCAAAGCTCATCAGTTTATACGAAGGGAGGAGGCTCGATGGACGAGACGAGATAAGGCACCAGGGCCTGTTCAGGAGACTATGAAAAGTAACATCGCCATGAAGCAGTCCGACGATAGTTCGGGAAAGGTTTAAGTCAATGTCCAGAACAAGCCTGGCCAGTCCAAAGGATCCGGAGGTGAAATCCCGGAAAGAAAAGAGAAGCGGGGAATTGGAAGTCAAGGATTCCGACCTACAATGAATACACCCCGCTGAATACTTCTCTTGAATACATTTATCTATCTACCTGTAACACCTTTGAATATAGAAAGCCACGCCCAAAGGAGTCCAATAAAGAGCAGAAACGGACAGGGAAGTACTGTCGCTTCCATGAGACCCATGGGCACAATAGTGAGGAGTGTAGACACCTCCATGACGCCATAGAAAAGTTAATCAGACAGAAAAAATTACAGGAATTTGTCAAAAACTCACAAGATGGAAGGCAAGGAACGTCAGACGCGGACGCGGGCTGGCTCCACGCCAACTAGAACAACCTGCTCGGACTGTAGGTAGATTGATTATAAACACTATTGTCGGAGGACCTCATCCTATAGACAAGAATTGGCAGGAGATGGAACGATATGCTACCTCCTTGAGGCATGCGGATTACGAATGTGGAAGATGGAACCTGCGCAAAGCAACAACGCATGATGACTGATGATATAGTGTTTATGAGTCGAGACGCGGACAAGGTAGAGGCTCCTACTATCGACCCGATGGTTATATCTGCAGCAATCGGGCCGGCTTATGTCAAAAGAATCTTGATTGATTGTGGAAGCTCTTTCAACATCATCTTCAAGAAGGCGTATGATCAAATGAAGATGGAAATGAAAATTTTGAAACCATGCAAAGCCCATATCCACGGCTTTAACGGTGTTGCAACCGACGCGATGGGGGTATATAGAGCTACGAGTTGAACTGGGAGAAGGTGAGCGTAGGAGAGTGCGAGTCCTACCGTTCATAGTAATGGATGTTGACTCTCCATACAATGTCCTTTTGGGTCGTCCAGTGTTGGCAAAATTTAGGGCTGCTTTGGCCCCATGGTGTTTGACATTCAAATTTCCAACAGACAAAGGAGTCGGTGTTGTACATGGCGATCAGGCGACCGGTCGCGCATGTTATGTGGCGAAATTGAGAGAAGCTCAACGAAGAGAGAAGGGAAAGGTTGCGGACAGCTCCGTCCACATCCTAAAGACTGATGATTGACAAGTAGTGCCCGAGCCCTGGCTCGGGCAGCATTCTTGGATCCTTAGAGACATAGATCCGAGAGATGATGATGGGGAACCCAGGTAAATGAATGCAACACCAGCTGAGCTGACGATCGACATCCCAGTCAGCCGAGATGACCCATCACGAGTTCTTAAGATTGGATCACAACTCGACCCCTCAGTGGCCGAGGATCCTACTGATTTCCTCGGCGAATCTGGACGTTTTCACTTGGGCACATTCTGACATGTGCGTGATTTCTCCAGCAATTGCGAGTCATGTGTTGAACATAGACTTGAAACATGTTCCTGTAAAACAGAAAACGAGAGGTATGGACCCGAAGAGGTCTGCGGCTCTCAAAGAGGAGGTGGACAAACTCAAAGCCAATGGGTTCGTCTGCGATGCCCTCTACCTTGAATGGGTATCTAACCCAGTGCTAGTGAAGAAAGCAAATGGAAAGTGGAGAACTTGTGTTGATTACTCTGATCTAAATAAAGCATGCCCGAAGGATAGTTTCCCTTTACCTAGAATCGACCAGCTCGTCGACTCTACCGCCGGACATGAATTATTGTCATTTATGGATGTGTATTCAGGATACAATCAGATCCCGATGCATATTCCAGACCAAGAACACACCATTTTTGTCACGAATATAGGGCTATATTGCTATGTAGTAATGCCCTTTGGATTGAAAAACGCGGGAGCAACTTATCAACGTCTGGTGAATCGAATGTTTAAAGACCAAATCGGTAAGACGATGGAAGTCTATGTGGATGACATGCTCGTGAAGTCACGGCAGTCAAATGACCACATTTAAGACTTAGCAGAAATGTTTGATATACTCAGACATTATGGTATGAAGATCAACCCCTTGAAGTGCTCTTTTGGTGTGGCGTCGGGAAAGTTCTTGGGTTTCATTGTGAATGCACGTGGAATTGAAGCTAACTCGGAAAAGATTCAAGCTATTCGGGACATACAAGTGCCCAAAACTATAAAGCAAGTACAAAGGTTGAACGGAAAGGTGGCAGCACTGAGCTGATTCATATCCAGAGGCACGGATAAATGCATTCCCTTCTTCGATGTGATAAAGAAGGGAAAAAGGAATTTCGAGTGGACATGCGACTGTGAGGAAGCATTTCAAGCTCTGGTAAGGCAGTTGGAGAGCCCCCGATGCTATCAAAACCAATTGACCATGAAATGCAGTATGTATACTTGGTAATATCCCAGCACGCTATCAGTACGGCTCTGGTTCGCGAGGAGGACCAAGTTCAAAAGCTAGTATATTATGTTAGTAAACGCTTGACGGGGGCAGAAAGAAATTATCCCAAGAACGAGAAATTAGCTTATTGCTTAGTGATTGCATCACGCAAGCTTCGCCCATACTTCCAGGCACACTCAATCAGTGTTTACACTGATCAACCCCTGCGACAGGTACTCCAACGACCGGAAACTTCCGGAAGGATGTTAAAGTGGAATATCGAATTAAGTCAATTCGATATTACTTACCTACCACGAAAGGCCATACAGGGACAAGCGCTAGCGGATTTCATCGCTGAATTCACCATGACAGACGAATCAAACGGCTGCAATGTCATACCTCCCGTTCGATGGAAGATGTACACCAATGGGGCATCTAACGACCGTTGTTCGGGGGTTGGCATAGTTCTGGTAACTCGTGAAAACCGATCAGTTTGCTACGCTTTCAAGCTCGAATTCACAGCAACAAATAAAAAAGTCGAGTATGAAGCATTAATTGTCGGCTTAAGACTCGTCAAGGAATTGGGAATAAGATCGGTGGAAATCTTTTGCGACTCACAACTGGTGGTTTATCAAGTGCTGGAGACTACCAAGCAAGGGGGCAGAGACTTGCCCCATATTTGGCCCAAATTCAGGAGCTTCTAGCGAATCTCGAATATTATGATATTTCACATGTTCCACTTGAACAGAACAGAGCAGCTGATTCATTGGCAAAATTTGCAAGCACTGGCGATGCACGACAGATGGGATTGTTTCCCATTGGAACCTTACATGTTCCAAGCATAAATATGATGGAGGTAGATTTCATGTTAGAAACAGAAATCGAGAAGGAGTCATGGATGACCCGATTCAAGCAGTCTTTGTTACATGGGGTCGTGCTCGAAAGAAGGAGCGAAAGATGAGAAGTCATTCGTAAGGCTTCTCGTTATGTAATGCAGGATGGAATAATGTATCGGAGGGGATTCTTGACCCCATTACTATGATGCATTGGCCATGATGAGATAAAAAGAGTCTTGAAGGAAGTCCATGAAGACGAATGTGGCGACCATACCAGAGGGCAGACATTAGCAAAGAAAATCCTCCGCTATGGATACTTTTGGCCAATTGTAAATCGGGATGCCGCAGACTACGTGAGAAGATGTGACAAATGTCAGAAGTATGCGAAAATCCCAACAGCTCCGCCGACGAACTCACACAAATGGTTAGTCCTTGGCCATTTGCAATATGGGTAATCGATATAGTCGGTTCCTTGCCTCTATCCAAAGGTGGTGCAAAATACGTGATTGTTACGGTCGATTACTTTACCAAGTGGGCAGAAGCAGAACCTTTAGCCACTATCACCACCAAAAAGGTCATTAATTTCGTTGTACGGAATATTATATGCCGTTTTGGCCTTCCACGAACCATCGTCACAGACAACGAAACTCAGTTTGAAAGCAAAGAGTTCAAAGATTTTTGCCAAAAATATGGTATTGAGAAAAAGTTTGCAGCAGTTGCTCATCCGAAAGCTAATGGACAAGTGGAGGCCGTATACAAGATAATCAAATCCACATTGAAAAAACGTTTGGAAAAGGCTAGAGGCAAGTGGGTGGATAAGCTTCCAACGGCACTTTGGGCTTACAGAACCACCCACAAGTGCGCGACTGGCCACACTCCGTTCATGTTAGCATATGGCATGGAAGCTGTCATGCCCGTGGAACTTGAAGTCCCATCACATCGGGTAACTTATTATGACCCAGAGTCAAACCAAGATCTCTTGCTGGAATCTTTGGACTTCATTGATGAAAAACGCGAAGAAGCTAATTTAAGAGCGGCCGCGTACAGGCACCGAGTTGCTCGATATTATAATGAAAAAGTCTGACCAAGAATCTTTGGAGTAGGTGATCTCGTTTTGAAACAAGTTTTCCCAGTTCCGTCATACATGAGCCCCGCATGGGAAGATCCATACGTCATTGAATGGAAGCTTGGAGAAGGAAATTTCAAGTTAGCGACCGTTGATGGGGCGACACTTCCCCGAGAATGGAATAGCGAACATTTGCGGCACTATTACACTTAGTTCATTTCTATCACATTTTAGTTGCATTTATTTCCAGCAAGTTTTCATTCTTAGTTACGACATGTGAAAAGACAATTTAGCTTATTTACATTAATAAAGGCTTGAAGCCATTTCCTTTTCCCATGAGTTGTCGATGTTTCTGTGTATGATAACGCTGTAACAAATGACTAAGAGATATATTACTTTGTCTGACATACGAACGCGCATAAATAACTCAAAACCTCCAAGTCCTCGGAGTACGGACTGGAATACTCTAAGTCCCCAGAGTGCGGACTCGAGTATAAACGACTCAAAACCTCCAAGTCCCCGGAGTGCGGACTGGAGTACTCTAAGTCCCCAAAGCGCGAGCTCGAGTATAAAAAATTCGAAATCTCCAAGTCCCCGAAGTACGGACTGGAATACTCTAAGTCCCCAAAGCGCAGACTCGAGTATAAACGATTCGAAATCTCCAAGTCCTCGGAGTGCGGACTGGAGTACTCTAAGTCCCCAGAGTGTGGACTCGAGTATAAACGACTCAAAACCTCCAAGTCCCCAGAGTGCAGACTGGAGTAGTCTAAGTCCCCAGAGTGCGGACTCGAGTATAAACGATCAAAATCTTCAAATCCCCGGAGTGCGGAGTGGAGTACTCTAAGTCCCCAGAGTATGGACTCGAGTATAAACGACTCAAAACCTCCAAGTCCCCGGAGTGCGGACTGGAGTACTCTAAGTCCCCAGAGAGCGGACTCGAGTATAAACGACTCAAAACCTCTAAGTCTCCGGAGTGCGGACTGGAGTACTCTAAGTCCCTAGAGCGCGGACTCGAGTATGAACGATTTAAATGACCAAGTCCCCCGAAGGCGGACTGGACATAAAATGACTTGAAGTCATCAAGCCCTTGGCATACGGGCTAGAAAATATTCTAAGTACCCGGAGCATAGAATAAAAAATGTGTAATGCCAAAAGATTATCAACTTATTTGAAGATGAATTGATAAGCTGATGTAACTCGCAATAGCTTGGGTTCCGACCATGGTTATACAGAAAACCGGACAACAGAAATGTTCCAAAAGGCAAAAAGAGCTAAGTTTTATTCATCAAAAATAAGTTTCTACTACAACTCCTCCGAAGCTCGGAGTCAAAAGTTTATTTACATAAACTATGAAAACAAAAATAATTACATAATCTAAACTAGCTCTTGTTGAACGAGAGCGAAGACTATTTCTTTGACTTCTTCGACTTTTTGCCCGATGACTCCTCCCCGGTACGTTTACCCTTAACGACTTTCTTTGACGGGGGAGTGACAGCCGAAGAAGTATGAGGAACATCCATGGGTTTGGACCCGTCGAGGAGAATGACCTTCAACGGCTTGTTCAAAGGATCGTCCGGGTCCACAGCTTGAGGTTTGACCTTGATCTTGATCGTCTTTTCCTTCACTTTATCAAGCTGCTCCTTCATGCTCAGTTCGGACGTGTGCTCGAAGACGCCTGTAATTTCAACTTCATAACTCCCATCGACGGGGGAGGAAGTCTCAGATTTGTCCTCGTCAACCGCTCCGATTACCTGAGCATCGGGACCGGGAGCCTCTCCTACATGAATGGATTCACTCTTTTTTCCTCTAAACTCCTTGGCGACATCGCTCCTCGGAGTAGGCTCAAGATCAGAACGGCCTGCATAAAATCATGAAAAGCAAGTATTAGAATGCAATAGCTTCTGGTGAAAAGCGAAAACTCTTGGAATGTTAAAGTGAAAGAGTTGCCTATCAGGTTCCGGTTGGCTCTCAACCGTCAGGGGGTCTCGCCCTCTAGAATAGGTGACAATACATAAACACCAAGGCCGGGGTCCTCCGGGTCATAGCCGATGTGCTGTTTAAAAGGATCAAGTATCGGCCGACTGGTCGGCTGGATAGGCACACGAGCTGGAGACTCAATCCCGGATGGACCGGCCAGTCAATCTAACTAGGGTGGATACTAGCTCTATCTGATATAGCGCACACTAATAAATTTACAATATTTAACATTTTTCACAAGTGTATGTACAACAGTAATCTCACTTAATTATCATAGACCCAACATCACTATGGGGTTTCATATATCCAAATTCTAATCTGACAATAATCCCACATAACTATCACTAACCCAGTGTCGCTAAGGGGTTTTGCCACATTATATATAATTTTACCTTTTTATATACAATAGTAATTCACATCTAACTATCGTGTATCCAGTGTCACTAAGGTTTACAATTTTAAATCACAATTTTCTTAATTTATTCAAATACCATACATGATCAATTGTTCATAATATATACAAAATTAACATCTCATAACATATTTAAATATGTGGTGGTGGTAGAGCCTGCCTTTGTAAAAATAAAATAATAGAATGCAGTGGTGAAAGATCATACCCTTGCAAAATAAAATAACAAAGTGAGGTGATGGTAGAGCCTACACTTGTAAAAATAAAAATAACAGAGTGTGGTGGCGGCATAGGTTACCCTTGCAGAATTTTTTTAACAAAATGCATGGTGCCAGAGCTTACTCTTGCAAAAATAAAATAACAAAGTGCGATGGTGGTAGAGCTTACCCTTATAAATAAAATAGTAGAGTCCAGTGGTGGTAGAGCCTACCCTTGCAAAAATAAAATAACGAAATGCATGGTTTAGAGCCTTCCTCTGCAAAAATAGAATAACAAAATCCAATAGTGGCGGTGCCTTCCTTTACAAAAACAAAATAAATAATAACATAGAAAAACAAGAGAGGACACGCTTTCCTCTATATATACCCAATTTTATGGTTTATACTTTAATTTAATTATGCCCATGTTATTATACTTAAATTTATATAGAAAAAGAAATAAGGAAGAAAGCAAATGGTACAGGTAAGAGAAGTTTACTCACTTCCTAAAAGGTAAATTTTTTGAGTTGATGAAGCAAATGAAACCTTGTGCCTTAAAGATGAAAATGGTGTTTGGTTTCTTGCTTTAGTTTGTGGATGAATTAAAATGAGATGTGGACTTGGGTATTTATAGGTGATCAAGAGGAGGTTACTTTAGTAGTTTCCTAACCTTCTATAGCCAAATCTGATTCGACCTCCCTTTGGTCTAATAGAAACAATTCTTATCAACTATGGTCTAACCTGATTCGACCATATTTTGGTCCAATGGCAACCATCCTCATGGCATAACTTGATTCGGCCATATTTTAGTCCAATAGCAACCATCATTATGGCCTAACTAGATTTGACCATATTTTGTCCAATAGAAGAGGAAGGAAAATCCAAATTTCTTCTTATTATTAAATAAATTGGTTTCCCTAACCACCCAATAATTCAAACCATCTTTAAGCTAACATTTTACATTCGTTTAAAATTCCACTCTAGACCTTTTTCCAAATTTTATTTTATTCTTATAATGATTTTTCTTTATGAAAAACATTACCTTTTGATTTCCAAAAATTATAAAATAATTGTTTTTACTCCCAAAATATTTTGTCAAACTAAGAGATCGCCCAATTTCATGTTGTTACAAAGGGTATGCCCAAGGGGCAATTATGTAATTTGTTACATATATTTGACTTGGTAACCAATCTTGTTCGAAATAAAAGGTGTTTTCTTTCTATTATATCCTTGATATAATGTGTTATACTAATTAATTGGTTAATTAGTTAAAAGTATTTGTAATAGAAAATCCATAAATGATAAGTTTTATGATAGTAGTTACAAAGTGTTTTGACCGTGAGTAATTTACCACAATAAAAACAAATAAACCATTTTAAATGTTCCTAGCCAAGATGCATCGAGATTTGATATCAATGTATCCATTGAGATAGAGCATGTAACGCGCTTCAAATGTAAGGCAATGTACTACTCATGACTGCTGGGGCACCAAGGCGTTACGAACTAATAGTTATTGGATGACTATGAAACGACTCATTTGATAGTTTTTTGTTGGTTAATATAACTAAGATCAAACAGATGTAACGATTCAATTTTTTGACTTTCGAAAGTCGACATCAATACGTCTACTGTATCAAATGCCGCACAATTGAATGCCAGAAAACCGAACCATTTGGGTTAAAGAAGAAGAAGACAGAAGAAGAAATAGAAAACAATAACAGAATTTCATATTTCGCAGTGGAACAAATATAATAGATAAATGAATAATCTTTAAAACAAAAGCACTATATCAGTTTATACATAATTCATCACAGTTTACAACAACAAACGGCAGAAAAGAATATAACATATACAAGTGATACGCCACACTATCTAGCTTGAACTCCAGATCTCCACAACAACTTCTTGACTTCGCTCCCGAATAATTGATTACCTGACTCTAGGCTGCCCGTGTGGAAAATTTTGGGCACCCAGAGTTTAGAAAGGGAACAATAAACTCCAGGTCAGTCATGGGATTGGTGTGAGATCTTAAAAATAGTTATTTTCACAAAGAAAAGAAATCCGCTATGCTTTTGGAAAAAATGAAACTACCATAAGGCCTCCCGCCACACACATAATGCAAATGCAGAATTGGAGGAGATTTCTCCTTATGATAGTCAAACATGCATGGTATGCAAAATCTTTTTAATATTATCATTAGTGCATAGTGTGGAAAACATTTTGAAAGTATAATATTAATCTTAGCCAGCATAGATATTTATGCCTACTATAGCTACCATGTTCAATAGCACGTTACCGCCACATTCCATGGCATGTTATACAACTAAAACTGTACAGGGCGCGTATTTTTTCTTTGGATATCCAACAAATGGTCAGTCTAAGGAACTTCCTACTGCCACATGGATACGCCTCTGGAATGACGCCCGGAGAACTTAACCAGCTCTCTGCCAACACAAGGCAGAGTTACCCCACGCTGTAATACAGCTATAACATGAGTAACTACCACGAGTATGCCATCCTTAGTCGTTACCGACCTTTATCCGAGGATCCTCAACCACAAAGCAACAACCACAAAGTAATAAATTTGAAGTAACCACATAGGTTAAATATCTGGGCTCCATACCATTATACCACCCTTTTCCAGAAGGAAATGGACATACCCTAAGGGCACTACCCCTAAATTGTCTTGCTGCATCCTTCCTGTTTCGACTATTTCCGGGTTGTTTGGTCCGACGAGGTCTCGTCCACAAAGCTACGCTTTTCACGAAAGCCATGCTTTGATCAAAAAATGATCAGCAACACTTCGCATGCCACATTACCTAATTGGGAATGTATCACTAGTAACCATCAATTACATGACCTCTGAGCTCGTACGTCACACAGAAAGGTGTTAAGCTAAGAGAATAAATTCTCTGCCACTAACAAAAATGTTTTTGATAGAAACCAGCTTTACATCTCAAAGTGTAATGTCTGACATACATCCATACAAGTCCGTTCGGGGATCGAACAGAACCGAATGCACTTCAAAGAAGCCCTTGCAATCTAGATATTCACTAATCACGTCTGGAATACCCATCAAAAAGGGTGATAAAATCCCTATATCGGAGCTACTCGGTGTAGAGACATTCGACGGGCAATCGTTTTATTTTCGAAAAAACCCAATCTTCAACACCGTCTTCAAATGCAATCCCATTTCGTCGTATCATTATTCGGAATGGGTTTTATGACACAAAGTCCTCTCCCGGTTAATCCAAACAACGAGCACTTATTTTAAAAATAAGTGTTACATTCAGATTTCAAACAAATCACAACAATTTTAACTTTGATCTTTTTAAACAAAAGATCCAACACAAAGATTCGATGTGGTTTTTGAATATCCATTTGGATTCCGACCCCTGGTCGCATCGAAATTCAAACGCCGTTTAAAGGCCAACATTGATGGTCGGTTATTTAAATATCAATCAACCTTCACAACAATCACCATATTTCAAATAATTTTCCCCTAGTTATTTACTTTCAAAATATCTTTGCAAGATATATTTTCACACTTCAACTGTAACAATCCTGTATTTTGTGATTATTTTTATTTGTATATTTTAATTATTATAACTAAAATTCTTGATTTAAAAATTTTATTTTATTTATTAAATTGAATAAATTTTTTTATTTTAAATATAAATTTTGATTTTATATGAATTATAATTCCAAACATGAATAAATAGAATATTTTCCAAAAATGTGAATTTTGGTCAATTTGGTCAAACTTTGACTTTTAAATTTAAAATTTAAATATTTGAATATTTGAATTTTATCTTTTATTATGAAAATAAATTACATTTCAAGAATACTGCTTTTTGTTTCGTTGAAATCCGATTAATATTGTAAAAGTTATGTTGTTTACAATATTGTGTGTAAATTGTTTTATTTAACAAAATTGTTTATTTTAATTGATATAAATAATATTTTAATTATCATAGCATGTTTTAATTTGTGTATATACGTGTAATATGACATGTTATGTATATATTTTATTTTTAAAACATTTTACAAGTATAGTTATAATTTTCAAATGTTAATTGTATATTGGCTACAATTTTTAGTTCTAGATTCAATTATTAAGCTATTTTCTTAATTATTTTCTATTTTTCCTTAAAATAATTTATTTATTTTCCTTTTTCACTTTATTTTGTTTTCATTTTTTTTAATGATTTTATTTTATTTATTTTGATTAAAAGAAAATGGAAATGTGAAGAGACAAAAGCTTTTCATATTCTTGTGTCTTTTCATTTACCTTTGTCTTTTCAATTGCTTTTGTCTTTTCATCTTAGCTTGGACGTCCGTTTCTTGCATAGCCTGAATTTAATTTCTCCTTCATGTGAGAACCTTTCTCACATCTGAAAAAAACTCACGGCCATTTCTTTTTTTGAAAATATTTTCTAATGGCATCATCTCCTTCGTCTTTGCATTATTTTTAATGATTTTGCCTTCCTCTTCTTCTAGCTTTGCTCGGCCCCACTCTCCACCATCACCACCGACCCCACCACCACCATATACAGCAGCACCTCCTCTTCCTCCTCTGATCAACACCTGGCCATGCTATCCAATTGAAGCATCACTACCAAATTTGCACAAAAACTCCACCAAACTATGCTAGCTGAACCTATATTCCACTTCCCTTCATTGTCCACTTCGGCCACCACCTTAGCACCATCACCACCATCATAACCTGACCCCTGACCATCACTCCACCTCTTTCCAGATCAGAACTAAGCATGTCCAAACCAAACAATGATCAAGCCGAGCCAAATGTTGGCCAAACCCTTCACCTTTTGGCCTTGAACCTACGTATGCTTCATGTTGCAAATTCTACACCTTCATCTCATTCTAGCCGACCTATATGATGCCATACCTGAGCCAGAGAATGATCATGGCCGTGCATATGCTCCACTTAGGCCAAGCATTGGAGTGGTAAAAGCAAGATCAAATTATTTTGTCCTTTGTTAATTTCAATTTCCAATTGTTTTAATATTGTTTTGGTTGAATATTCATGTGTATGTTGCCTTGTTTTGGGTTGTTGTTTACAAAATCATATCTTGGCTCTCTCTCCACCCACTTGAATCAAATGTCGTGTTGTGTCATGTATCGTGCTTTTTAGAATTCATTTGTGTAGTTTTGATTGCTATCTCCAGCGTAAAGAGGTGAGTATTCACTCATGACATTTATACTTATATAAATTGTGAATTGACCATAGGTGAATGTCTAGAATATTATATCATGATATACATGCCTGTGTTATGAATTATATGATGTTAACCCTGTTTATAAACCTTTCATATCATCTATTACTACTATATGTTGCTATACTATTTATTTATATCAGTTTCTCACACTACAAGTTCCCTGTAGAATAGAATCAATATGGGTTGAAATGATACATACCCGAACGGACTTTAGATTAAGGAAAAATCGTTATCGTTTGAAATGGTTGGCCTGAGCCAATTTATTTATTTTATTTAACTTGGGATTGCGGGTTTGAAATGATAGAACTCTGATTTTTCTTTGTAAATTACGGATTGAAATGATATATTATCCGTATCACTTGACCTAGGTTAGAAAATATTATACTGACCCGTAGTTATTATATATATTTTTCTGGAATTTTTTTAAAAATTTTAAAATGTAAATATTTGATATTTTGATTTAAATTGAATTCAAAAATGATTTTTATAAGGATTTGTGATTTTTCTACAAGTTAAAAAATAATAAATAAATGAATGGTTAAGTTGAAATTTGAAATATAAATAAATTTCAAAATTTGTGATCTTGTTTAAAAATGGATTTTAAGTTAAGTAAATAAAATATGATAATTTGATTTAAATTGAATTTAAAATGATTTAATAAGGTGTTATTGATTTTTCTATTAATTAAAATGGTCAAATAAACGAATGTTTAAAAGTGAAATTTGAATATAACTTAAATATTTAAATTTGAGATTTGGTTTAAAAATAAAAGTTAAGTTAAATAAATAATAATGGAAATTAAGTCTATATTTTTAAATGGAAATTAAAACTTAATTGTTAAGTAAAAATATAAAAATACAAAGAATAAAAAATTGTATGCTTGAATTTAATAAGTGAATTATTAATAGAATTTGATTTTTGTGTATAAAATGTTACTTTATAAAAATCATAATTTAAAGGGTATTTAGATGAACATTTTGAATGTAAAATTTATGATTTTTATAAGTTAAAATGGTTTAAATTGAAGTTTAATTGTTTTTGAAATTGTATTGAAAATATGGAAATTTAATTAACAGCATTCAGAAATGCTATCATTTCTGAAGTTAACTTAAAATCAGTTGTAAAGGATATTACAATACTTTGTAAGTGCTGTAGTTGATGCAAGTGAACTAAAGGCTGAAACTAACTAAGGGCTATTGCAGCACTTGGTAAGTGCTGTAGTTGCAAAAAGAAAACTAAACCTGAAATTAATAAAAAGGGCTATTGTAGCACTTGATAAGTGCTGCAGCTGCAGATGGATGAAATGAGATTTTTTGAATATAATTAAACAATTACAGCAGATTTAAAATGCGGTCTTTGTTGAAATGAATTGTTTTCAAATAAAACTTACCTCAGCATTTTCTAAGTGCCGTGGAAAGCTAAAATTTCAATGTTTTGATGTATTAAATCGAATAAATGAGTTTAGAAAAGGATAAAATTTTGGGAATTTAATATTGATTTGAAGGTATAATGACTCCACCTTTTAATGGTTTAAGTGAATGATTTTAATTCAAAATTATAAACCATTTTTGGAATTTTAACCACGGGTACACTTCTCTATATGCCTTGTGATTTTTGGATGTACACCTTCAATTTGAGAGTGTGACTAGCGGTGAGCGATTGCTGCAGCTCTGCGCTACCCTAGCCACATTAACAGTGTTATTTGCATAGTGTACTTCAATATAGGCATTTCTATGATAACATTTATTACTGTTTAATTGATAGTTTAACGGATCCTTAGAGGATGGGCGATTCCAAGCATCTTTTAAGTTATTTTGCATTACTACTACAGTTCACTTGAGTTGGTTAACATTGTATAAGTATTTATGTCCTGACTTGAATATTTTGTGTTTTACTTTATGCTCGGGTCAGCCTGAGTATTCACAGCTTTGGATTTCACTTTTTGGAGCTAGGAATCGCTAGAGATTTTGTTTATTTAGTTATCTATCTATTTTACTTTCAGTTGTTCTGTTTCAGCTCTTGTATTAGTGAACTTCTGTATATTTGGGATTTCTATTGTATTTTTTTTCAGACTGATATTATGTATTTGTTTTAAGACTTTGTTATGGTAGCTTCATGTACTACTATGGTATTTTATCTTCCGCTGCGAGTTATTCTGATATTTCTGTGTCTATGATTCTTCATGATTGATTTTATTTGCTCCAAATTTTATTACAATATGGTATTTTGAATTATTCAAGTCTGACATGTGTGGATTATTGTTGATTTGAATGGTCCAAAATAGTAGGTCGTTAAAGTTGGTATCAGAGCTTTGGTTTTAGGCAAACCTTAGTCTACGGAGCAAAAAACTCTTTAGAGATAGGGTAAAAATACCCTACAATGGGTGAAATCAATCTCAGAATCATTTCTTTATGAGAGAACGTATTTTCGAAGTATAAAATGATTTCCAAATGATTTTAAAGGATTTTCAAAGATTACATTGGTATAAATTTATTTCTTATCTTGAAATCAAGATTTTCTAAACTTCAACCCTTCTGTATCCACCTTGTTAGTAATCTCTTGGTTAGGATTCTTATCGATTAGGATTCCTTGAACTTTGGAACGTTCCTACTTGTTCTAAAATCCAGTCTTGCCTCCCTATTTGTATGCTTTTGATTTTAGAGCATTCCATAAATCCACTTTGGAATGACCTCTATAAATATCCGTGATTCCGCAAATCTTTGAATGATTTGTAAAGAGTTGAAACTCCTTTACAATTTGCATTGATTCACCGGAGATTTCTGTATCCTCAGTTTACGATGCTATCTATCTCCTGCTCTACCTGGATTCTATCTTTGGCGATCGAATGTCAATTTGCCTTAGATTTCTGCATTGATTATATTCCTGAAGTCACGTTTGACCAGTTAAAGTCGCCCACGACTTATATAGGCTTATCCATCTACTATTTGGTAATTAGATTATCTCATCTTTTGTAACAACCCGCATATTTTATGATTGAATATTTAAATATTTTGTTTAAATATTTTACCTTTAGTTGGATTATAGTCTGAAAAGTTACTTTTTGCATACGGTCGAATTTGGACTCGGGACCACTTCCATAGAGTTCAAAACGCCGTTTACGATCTTTTTAAGTATAAACTTTGATATGTTTGGAGTTAGTGGAATCTTGCTACCTTTTCACTTTAGGCTTTAGGTTTGGTTTAGCCCATTAGCCTAAACTTATAACTCTAACTCAACCCCCTTCCCTTCATAATTTCATTTTCATTTCCTAACACTCAAGCTTCATCAAAAATGGAGGAAGGAATGGGAAATTAAAAATCCAAGCTCAAGATCATTTCCAAATCCAACAACCAATTCCAAATTCAAAGAGAAGACATTGATTCAAGCTTCTTGGGTTGATTCTCCTTTGCTTTCAAGCTTCTCTTTCATTGATTTTATGAAAAGGTGAGATTTTTATCTCACATCTTTGTCTATAACTATCATTAATTGTTGGGTATGAATTCCTAACACTTTTCATATGCATTTGCTATTGATTTGGATTGAATTGGTGAAAGTACCAATTTTTAGTGTTTTGGGTTCAAATCTTTAAAAATCCAATCTTTGATGTTTAAACACGTTTTTGATGATGCATCGAGGAGCCAATACGACCGGGTAGCCTATGGGCATAATCCCTTAGCGTCCGTGCTCGATTGGTTGCAAATTGGGAGAGTTTTGAGCTCCAAAACCCTTAGGTCACGCTGCCCGGACAATAGTGATTTTCGGCCTGCATTTAAGTCGTTCGGCCCTGTTTAGTTGTTAGGTTGTTCGGTGTATTCCTTAGGTCGTAGCTCGCTAGGTCGCACGACCTTCTTCACTTCCTGAAGTCTCTCGGCATTGGTTAGGTCGCGTGCACCTTTAGGTCGCTAGGTCGCTCGGCCTCCTCATGCGCCTTAGGTCGTTAGGTCGCAACTCCCTTAGGTCGCTCGACTTCTCAACGCCTTAGCTCGTTAGGTCGCTTGGCCTGCTTGCCTCGTTAGGTCGCTCGGCCATATGTTATGCCGC
This sequence comes from Allium cepa, assembly GCA_030765085.1. Lineage (NCBI taxonomy): Eukaryota > Viridiplantae > Streptophyta > Magnoliopsida > Asparagales > Amaryllidaceae > Allium > Allium cepa. Next base: position 575,959,374 of record CM060943.1, on the reverse strand, counting down.
TACCACCTTAAGTCGCTCGGCCTTAGGTCATAGGTCATAGGTCGCTGTCGCTCGGCCTGCACCATATAAACCTCTCGGCCTTCTCAACGCCTTAGCTCATTAGGTCGCTCGGCCTACTTGCCTCGCTAGGTCGCTTGGCCATATGTTATGCCGCTACCCCTTGAGGTCGCACCCCTATAGGTCGCGCCTTGATTAGTTCGCACCACTATAGGCCGCATGCTAGCTCCTTAAGCCATAACTCGTTAGGTCGCACGCCCACTAGGTCGCTCGGTTAGGTCGTTGCAACCACTAAGTCGCTCGGATTTTCTGCAGCTAGGCCGTGCCGTGTTGAGTCGCTAGGCTATTTCCACTTTGATGAATTTGGAATCGTATCCTTTGGATTTCTATTCACGTCTTCGTATGTGAATTTTTGTGATTATTCACTTTTATCTCACTCGTACGAGAAATCTAATTAAACGTCTTCGTAAAACAAGTGGTATGAAACGCTTGCGTTTACTTCGTCGGTTAATTCTTGGACTTTTTCGATTGAATCTTTTGTGACAATTTTCGAGTGAAGATCTACAATTTGTTCGTAAATATTTAAGTTAAGCTAGTGGTTATGGGACATGAGGCTAAGCTCATATATTTACTAGCTTATTGTAATTGACACTTCTTGATGATCGATGATGATCATTTTTGTGATTATGACTAGCAATATGCTATGTTTCTTTGTCCACGTAGGGGACAGTACCTCGTTTTATTGAGTTTCGTCTCATTTTTGTTATAGGCTAACGACCTATTTATTTCTTGGGGTTTCGACCCAATTTTTGTGGGCTAGCGACCCACGCTTTTATGGAGTTCGGATCTTCGGGCGTACCGTTGTACTACGTCGTTGTTTCGAATTTTACGAGTTTCAGGTTCCTCGGGCGTACCGTTGTACTACGTCGTTGCATCGGCTCTATGGTTAGCGACCATGGGATAGCGTCTCGTATGTGATACACGTGTTGGTGAGTTTTCAGGCTCCCGTTTTGTGACAGGCCTCCCCCTTTTTGTGATTTCTGGATTTCCGTGGGTGATTTCTAGAATTTGTGTTTCACCAATTTTTCGTTATTTTCATTGATATTTGTTATCAATATTTGTGCATTGATGAATTTGTGCGTTATTAACTTTTGTGAATGAAGATATTGAGTATGACATTCCTTTTGATCTTTGAGAAGATTCTTGTGGTATTGATTAATCTCTTGTTGATTTTCCATTTCATACTTATCACAGTATGGCTTTATGGTTATCGTATGTTATGTCATATCTCTTATTATATATCATTTTATCTGATATTTATAGCTAGACTGATCCGTTTATTATTTTCTTATAAATAATACTCGGGCCAGACCGAGATGTTACAGGGGCTTCTCCTTGACTTCACTTCTGGGATTATCATCCTGACTTTTGGCTAAGTACTTAGATTAGTAGTTTTTGTTGTATACCTTTGAGATATAGACTCCTTGATGTATACATATTCTTTTGTCTTGCACTTGTAACCATTCTTTTGTGATATTGTGGATCTTGTTCGACCACTACTCTGATGTACACTTTCATGTGTTATATTCATATCTTTTTCCGCCTTTGTGATATGGATGCCTATGACTGATTTGTGTTATGTTTATTTCTATGTTTGTTTCCGAAGATATTATAGCCACTGTGTGGTAGCTTGGAGTTTGTGGCGGTATGTCGGATTTCCTCTTATATTCTATCTGACACATCGGTGCTCGCACAAAGCAATTACACGGATGGTTGCTCCTCAACAGTCTTATTCTACGTGCTAGTTGACGGCATTACACCGTAGTGTCCTTGTCTAGCGCGGGTATAGAGGTGGGGCGTCACATCTTCGATCGAGCTTATCTTCGAACTAGAATTCTATTTGATTAGAGTTCCTCCAAATTTGAATCTCTATTTGTTTGAAATCCATCCTTGAATCATCCCTTGGAAATTTGTGTTTGGTTGTATTTTGAAATTGTGCGTACATCGAAACTATTAGTTTGATAAGGATGACTACATTTTTACGTATAAGGGTGAAATGTTTTTGATAAGGATTATATACTTTTTTAAAAACGAGAATTTGAAGTGTCGAAAGGATCTGATGTTTTGAAAAATTTATAAGAAATTTGATTTATATAAAATGATTTATTACTGAAGGGTTTTGAATTTGAATTTCGAGGAATCAAACTACGGTTTTTTGAAATCGGTTTTAAAATTTTGGAAAAAAATATAATTATATTATGATTTAAAAATATTTTCTGAATAAGAAATATTTCAAATGTATTCGAATGAACTCCAATGATTTCAAAGAGATTTCAAAGAAGTTTCAAGAAAGTAGAAGTCCAGAACTCACTTGTGTCGCTGGAAAATAATTTCGGTGATGTGTGCACGCATCATCTACATTGATTTTCGAGTTTCACAGTGGGGGAGAGGCCACTTTAGTAGCTTTTCTATGTGAGTGATTTTGTGAAACCAAATTTTGATTTCAAAACTCCAAAGTATGGTTTGATATTCGAAAGGTATATGTGTGTGTGTGTCTATATTTGAAACGATTTAAAGTAAGACGATGTTCAGTCCTCGAGTTTCAGATTTGTTTTCATATAACCTTATCTATCGGAATTGATTTACTGATTTATTGTTGATTTCCAACTCTTGGATTGGAAATTTTGATTTCCCCGACTATTTTGAATGTTCGAACACTTCCAAATCAAGGTTTAAATTTTTAAAGCAAAGTAATTTTCAAAAGGTAAATTGGATCTTCCATATATGGAAATAAATAGTTTAAAGGTTTTAAAGGGATAGTTATAAAGTTGGAAATCATTTTTGGGTATAATTGATTTTGAGAAAAATATTTGGTTTTGAAAATAGATTGGAATTTAAAACCCAGTATTTATATGATGGTTTTGGAAATGAATTTGTTTGACCTAAATTTTTTCGATTTGGAAATTTGGATTATTTTCTAAATCTATCGTTTTGAGAAACTTTGAAACTGAATATATATAATTTGGAAGAAATGATTTGGCAAAATCATATATAATTTTTGAAACTGAAACGTTATTGAAAGGAATTGAAATTGAGAACCTTTTTTTATCAAATACTTGATTTGTGAATTACCAAACTTATATAAAATTCATTTGTATAAGTATGAAGTTGATTTGAAAACTACCATTTTGAAAAGGTACTCAATTTGGAAAGTGAAATCTTATATAATGGCAGTTTATATAAGTGTGATATTGATTTTGAAAAGTATTCGATTTGAAAATAAAATCTTATGCATGATGGACTTTGTACAAGTATGATAATTGAAAGTGATTTGAAAGGTACTATATGATACATATTTTCGAAGTAAAGATATGGAAAGTGCCTTCTGCTTGATATCCGCTTGGTGGCCACATTGTAGATTCATTCTATCGATATTATTCTCCCTGATTTGGGTTTTTCGGATATGATACTTGAGTGTCCATCGAATTCCATGGCGATCTCTATGGTCTTACGAGCGCGACTACATAGCGTAATTCGCCTGGCCGAGATGGCTTACGGGTACAGATGTTTCCTGCGGGATCCAGGCATAACCATTATGTACCTGCGATCTACATAGGTCATTTTTAGTAGCGAAATCCGCAGGTTGAGATAACTTACAGGTACGGATGTTTCCTGGGGGATTCAGGCGTAATCATTGTGTATCTGCGGTCTACTAGCATCATGGCCTAATTCGTAGGGCTGAGATAGCTTACGGATACGGTTGTTTCCTGGGGGATCCAAACATATCCATTGTGTATCTGCGATCCATGGTTAGACAATGTTTTGGTTTGGTAGTTTTGTTTGGATTGTACTTTCCAAATCGGTTTTTAAAATTTTTTCAGTATTTTCACTGGGTGTTGAAACAAGTCTACTAAGTACCTGGAGAATTCTAGCTTTGCGCCTGATCAACGCATGGCCAGAGTCTGCAGGAACGAGGATAAACTTGTTAAAACATCGAGTTATAAAAGTATTTTGATAAAGTATTTATAAAGGATATTTTGATCATTTATTTTACTTTTCTAAATAATTTAAAATGTTTTAAGTATTGTTTACTTTGAACTAACAAATTTGAATCAAATGACTATTCATCATATTATAAAATGTTTAAAATGTTATACAAAAATTAATTGAAATTTATATAGTTTTAAAAATATGGTTCATCCTTGTCTTTCAACCTATTTTCCTTCTAGCTATTTCTACCTTCTTCCTCTTCGAGGGTCCTTTCCGCATTGTGGAAAGAGTTGATTCTTTGGCTTATCTTTTGGATTTACCCGAGAAACTTTCTGGAGTGCATGATGTATTCCACGTTTCACATCTTCGCTAGTATCTTCATGACCCATCTTTTAATGTTCAGCCTTCTTCTCTTAATAGTTGGATATTAAACCTAATCTGACTGTCGAGAGGAAGCCACTTCGTATTGTCGACAGAGGTACGAAGCAGCTAGGAAGGAAATCTGTTAGTCTGGTCAAAGTACAGTGGAGTACGGATGATCAAGATTGTACCTGGGAGACGGAGGAGAGCATTTGTGCTTTGAATCCAGAATTGTTTTTTTCAGGTACTATTGGCTTTGTCTATCTTGCTTTTCCTTTTTTTACTTGTTCGTTCTTTTCGAGGACGAAAAGATTGGAGTAGGGGAGAATGTAACAACCCTGTGTTTTGTGATTACTTTTATTTGTATATTTTAATTATTTTAACTGAAATTCCTGATTTAAAAACTTTATTTAATTTATTAAGATGAATAAATTTTGTTATTTTAAGTATAAATTTTGATTTTTATGTGAATTATAATTCCAAACATGAATAAATAGAATATTTTCCGAAAATGTGAATGTTGGTCAATTTGGTCAAACTTTGAATTTTATATTTAAAATTTTGAAATTTTGAATTTTATCTTTTGTTATGAAAAAAAAAATTAAATTTCAATAATATTGATTTTCGTTTCGTTGAAATCCGATTAATATTATGAAAGTTATGTTTTTTACAATATTGTGTGTAAATTGTTTTATTTAACAAAATTGTTTATTTTAATTAATATAAATAATATTTTAATTGTCATAGTACGTTCTAATTTGTGTATATATGTGTAATATGACATGTTTCGTATATATTTTATTTTTAAAACATTTTAAAAATATAGTTATAATTTTCAAATGTTAATTGTATATTGGTTACAATTTTTAATTCTAGTTTTAGTTATTAAGCTATTTTCTTAATTATTTTCTATTTTTCCTTATAATAACTAATTTATTTTCCTTTTTCACTTTATTTTGTTTTCATTTTTATTTTTATTTACTGATTTTATTTTGTTTATATTGATTAAAAGAAAATGGAAATGTAAAGAGACAAAAGCTTTTTATATTCTTGTGTCTTTTCATTTACCTTTGTCTTTTCAATTGCTTTTGCCTTTTCTTCTTAGCTTGACCGTCCATTTTTTGCATAGCCATGAGTTTCATTTCTCATTCACATGAGAAACTTTCTCACATCTGAAAAAAAAAATCACGACCATTTCTTTTTTTTTGATAAAATTTTCTAATGGCATCATCTCCTTCTTCTTTGCATTATTTTCAATGATTTTGCCTTCCTCTTCTTCTAGCTTTGCTCGACCCCACCCTCCACCATCACCACCGACCCCACTACCACCATCTACAGTAGCACCACCTCCTCCTCCCCTGATCAAGACCTGGCCGTGCCATCCAATTGAAGCATCACTACAAAATTTGCACAGAAACTCCACCAAACTATGATAGCCGAGCCTATATTCCATTTCCCCTTCATTGTCCACATCGGCCACCACCTTAGCACCATCACCACCATCGTAACCTGACCCATGACCATCACTCCACCTCTGTCCAGATCTGAACTAAGCATGACCGAGCCAAACAATGACCAAACGAGCCAAATGTTGATCAAACCCTTGACTTTTTGGCCTTGAACCTATGTATGCTTCATGTTGCAACATCTACACCTTCATCTCCTTCTACCCGACCTATATGATGCCATACCTGAGCCAAAGCATGATCATGGCCATGCATATGCTCCACTTAGGCCAAGCATTGGAGTGGTAAAAGCAAGATCAAATTATTTTGTCCTTTGTTAATTTCAATTTCCAATTGTTTCAATATTGTTTTGGTTGAATATTCATGTGTATGTTGCCTTGTTTTGGGTTGTTGTTTACAAGACCATATCTTGGCTCTCTCTCCACCAACTTGAATCAAATGTCATGTTATGTCATGCTATCGTGCTTTTTGGAATTCATTTGTGTAGTTTTGATTGCTATCTCCAGCGTAAAGAGGTGAGTATTCACTCATGACATTTATACTTATATAAATTGTGAATTGACCACAAGTGAATGTGTAGAATATTATATCATGTTATACCTGCCTATGATATGAATTATATGATGTTAACGCTGTTTATAAACCTATTATATCATCTGTTACTGCTATATGTTGCTATACTATTTATTTATATCTGTTTCTCACACTGCAAGTTTCCTATAGAATAGAATCAATATGGTTTGAAATGATACATACCCGAACGCACTTTAGATTAAGGAAAAATCGTTGTGGGTTGCAAAGGTTGGCCTGAGCGATTTTTATTTATTTTATTTAACTTGGGATTGCGGGTTTGAAATGATAGAACTCGGATTTTTCTTTGTAAATTACGGATTGAAATGATATATTATCCATATCACTTGACCTAGGTTAGAAAATATTATACAGACTCATAGTTATTATATATATATATATATTTAGAATTTTTTAAATATTTTAAAATGCAAATATTTGATATTTTGATTTAAATTGAAGTTAAAAATGATTTTTATAAGGATTTGTGATTTTTCTACAAGTTAAAAATATTAAATAAATAAATGGTTAAGTTGAAATTTGAAATATAAATAAATTTTGAAATTTGTGATTTTGTTTAAAAATGGATTTTAATTTAAGTAAAGAAAATATTATAATTTGATTTAAATTGAATTCAAAATGATTTAATAAGGTGTTATTTATTTTTCTATGAATTAAAATGGTTAAATAAGTGAATGTTTAAAAGTGAAATTTGAATATAACGTAAGTATTTAAATTTGAGATTTGGTTTAAAAATAAAAGTTAAGTTAAATAAATAATAATGGAAATTAAGTCTATATTTTGAAATGGAAATTAAAACTTAATTGTTAAGTAAAATTTTAAAAATACATAGAATAGAAAATTGTATTCTTGAATTTAATAAGCGAATTATTAATAGAATTTTATTTTTGTGTATAAAATGTTACTTTATAAAAATCATAATTTAAAGGGTGCTTAAATGAACATTTTGAATGTAAAAATTTGTGATTTTTATAAGTTAAAATGGTTTAAATTGAAGTTTAATTTTTTCTGAAATTGTATTGAAAATCTGAAATTTTAATTAACAGCATTCAAAAATGCTATCATTTCTGAAGTTAACTTAAAATCAGTTGTAAAGGATATTACAGCACTTTGTAAGTGCTGTAGTTGATGAAAGCGAACTAAAGGCTAAAATTAACTAAAGGCTATGCAGCACTTGGTAAGTGTTGTAGTTGCAGAAAGAAAACTAAACTTGAAATTAATAAAAAGGGCTATTGTAGCACTTGATAAATGCTGCAGCTGTAGATGGCTGAAATGAGATTTTTTTAATATAATTAAACTATTACACCAGTTTTAAGATGCTGTCTTTGCTGAAATGAATTGTTTTCAAATATAACTTACCGCAGCATTTTCCAAGTGCTGTGGAAAGCTGAAATTTCAATGTTTTGAAGTATTGAATCGAATAAATGAGTTCAGAAAAGGATAAAATTTTGGAAATTTAATATTGATTTGGAGGTATAATGACCCCACCTTTTAATGGTTTAAATGAATGATTTTAATTCGAAATTATAAACCCTTTTTGGAATTATAACCACGGGTACACTTCTCTATATGCCTTGTGATTTTTGGATGTACACCTTCAATTTGAGAGTGTGACTAGCGGTGAGCGATTGTTGTAGCTCTGCGCTACCCTAGCCACATTAACACTGTTATTTGCATAGTTTACTTTAATATAGGCATTTCTATGATAACATTTATCATTGTTTAATTGATAGTTTAACGGATCCTTAGAGGATGGGCGATCCCAAGCATCCTTTAAGTTATTGTGTATTACTACTACAGTTCACTTGAGTTGGTTTACACGTTATAAGTATTTACGTCCAAACTCAAGTGTTTTGGTTTTACTTTACGCTTGGGTCAGCCTGAGTATTCACAGCTTTAGATTTCACTTTTTGGAGCTAGGAATTGCTGGAGATTCTGTTTATCTAGTTAACTATCTATTTCAGTTTTAGTTGTTCTATTTCAGCTCTTGTATTAGTGAACTTCTATGCATTTGGGATTTCTATTATATTTGTTTTCAGACTGATATTATGTATTTGTTTTGAGACTTTGTTATGGTAGCTTCATGAACTATTATGGTATTTTTTCTTCCGTTGCGAGTTATTCTGATGTTTCTGTATCTGTGACTCTGTATGATTGGTTTTATTTGTCCAAATTTTATTACAATCTGTTATTTTGAATTATTCAAGTCTGACATGTGTGGATTATTGTCGATTTGAATGGTCCAAAATAGTGGGTCGTTACATCAACCATTTGAAAACAAATTTCAAATCACTTTTCACCTTTCAATCCTTTGAAAACAAATTCCAAATATTATTTATTTCCATTGAAGATTTGCCAAGTTCGAATACTTCAAAATAATTTAAATTGCTTATCCAAAATATATACTTGGAAACATTCAGAATAAAAACTATTTTAAAACATTGTATCTAAAACATTAGTTATGAAAATATTATACTAATATCTCATATAAAAATTCAAGTCCAAACTAATATAAAAATAAAATTATTAGATAATGTGTAGTTATTAAAATATCCATTTTCTAAATCAAATACCAATTTAAATCTTTAAATAACCACTTCTATAATTAATTAAATAAATCTTTACTTTAAAGATTTTATAACAACTAAAGAAAATAATTTCTCCACAAACATCCTTTTTAGAAACCAACTTAAAAACTTTTAAATAATATTTGAAAGCTACTTGTAACAACCCATAATTTTGTAAATATTTTAATTAAGTTTTACGTGAAAACATTGTTTTTTTAGTAAAATTTTCAATAATTAAATTTTTAAGTTAATAAATTTTGTTGAAAAAAAAAGAGGGAAAAAAACTTATTGTAATTTAAATTTAAGCCTTAATTAATGTAATATTTCTGTTATTGATTCAAATAGAAAACATATGTAGTTTATTAATGTTTGCATGTGTTCATTATTTAAATCCAATCTTTTGATTTTTGCATACTTTTGTTTAACGTAAAAAAAAAGGGGCTTCTTTATAAAAATAACTTGAATTTATTACAAAATATCACGATTCCTTTTATTTCCTTTTAAATTAACGTTAGACCTTAATTTATTGCTTAATATTAAAGAATTTACTAAGTTATAAATTTTAACATAAAGATTTTGTATTAAGTTTAAGAGATTATTTACAATGATTTGTATATACATATGTGTGTGCGTTAATTTGACTTAAGATTTATAAGATGGACTTGTATGCAAAGTCATAATTTTTTTTTAATCTTAAACCCTTTTATTCTGGAGATTAGGTTCAAAATTGTTGTCTTTAATTTTAGGCTCATAAAATAGTGAAACTTAATTTTAACACATTTATATGTATAAGTCTATTATACACACACACACACACACACACACACACACACGTATACGTATATGTTTTTAATAATACTATGACCAATAAAGATATATATGAAGGAAACATCATCTTTGTACACAATCTAATATTGCACTTACATAATTTACTGCAGAATACATTTGGACATAATTACATTCCATTCCATGAATAAATAGCTTGTTAATGACATTTAATTAATCAATCAATTTGATTAGAGAAAGAATGAAAGGTTTCTCTCTCCATATACATAATTAAGCTCTAGATTAATTACCTATTCTTAGGGAAAGAAACGAAAGGTTGCCTTAATTCTTGCCTTTTTGTTTTCCTAACATTTGTTCCTTTCTAGCCATTCATTCCTTTAGTTTAGCCGTATATTTTGACTTGCAATTCACGTACAAGTTTCTCTTTTTCTCATCTTCTTTATTTTCTCATTTCCTAAGAGAGAGAAAAATATTACAAGCACTTTATTCTTTTATTTATAAAACCTTGAAATTTATTTTTATATAAATTTTAATTTGACTAAATCATTTTCCAAAAATTCTAAGTATAAAATGAAAGTTTATGAATTTTTAACTTTGTTTAAAGGATAACTCTAATTGGAATTTTAATAAAAAAAATTGGATTATCTACTTCCTTTAAAAATTTGTAATATTTTGGCCATTTGAATAATAAATCACTTTGTAAATGGTAATAGGAATCAGAGAAGGATGTAACCAAAATCTTATCTTTATGTGAGTAATAAATGTTAAAATTTATGGCGTATTAAAACTGTTAGATTACGCATTTAAAGGGTTACGTTATTTGGAGGAATAAATAACATATAAATAGGAAAAGTATTAATTTTAAAAAGCGTAACTTTTGTTTTAATTTGGTATACAACTTTGAATAAAATAACGTATGTAATAGGAAAACGTATTAAAAAAAAATCAACGCATTCAATTTGTTTTAAATTTGGTATAAATCTTTACCAAATAAAACTTTGCCGTTTCTTTATAAATCAACAGCAATTAATTTATTTGCTTATTCTTGAGACCTAAATTTTAGCAAGATTCTTTTTGTTAAAAAGAAGAAAAATATACACATAAAGCACGTGTGAAGTAATGCAGTGGAAAAACATTTATTCCTTAATGTTTGTTTGACCGTTTCTCCACCTAAGATTTCGCATATAATTCACGAACAAAATCAAATAGGATCTCATGCCAAATTTACACATTCACCTTTAATCTCGCTCATCCTTCCTTTATAGTAACACAAAATTTCAAATTATTACTTGCCGTTTCATTCTTAATTAGTAAATAAATTAAATATAGCCGTAAAATTTTAGTACCCTGAATTCCACAAATTAGCTTTACTTTTTCCCATAACATTCATTTGTTTTAAAGATTGGTAAAAATCTTTACTTCGGAACAATTCCAAAATCTTTGCTAATTTAAATTCTTGATGCTCCGTTTCAAATGTAATCACTCGACCTATTTAATTTATTTTTACACGCAACCTTTAATATGCAATGAAACATTTATTTCCGTTAACAATTAAATTCAATCGCCATTCTTTCTACGCAATCAAGTGGAAATTTTGCCATTCCTGAAGAAATTTGATCTCTTGCCTCTTTTCTTTCCTTTAATCAAGCGCTTAAAAATAGGCACGTTCGTTTTCTCTTGCTTCCTTACCATTTTTTTTTCTCTTCAATCAAAGCAAACAATTTATTTCTTACCAAACTCCCTCCTACAATCAACTCTTATACCTGAGAATTTTTCAACGTTCCTTCCACTTCAGTTTCAAAGAAAAGTGTAAATTGCTTGCCTTCTTAATTTCAATCAAAGAAATTTAATGCTTGCCTGCATATTTTGGTTACCTAAATTTTCGCAAGCATCATCTTCAAATAACTGGAAACGTTTGCATATACTCTACCTCATCTTAGCTTCTGGTAATAAACATTTAATGGAAGAAATTTATTCCTTACCTGTAGAAACGAAATTACTAAAAATCAAAGGAATAAATCATGCAGCTTCCTATTTATAACACATTCAAAACGAATTTAATTCTTTCCAAAAATTTATCTTACCTATAATTTTGCAACCGAGTGGATTGATTTTTATTTTTTCCCAAAAATCACGCAGCCCTGCCTTTATAAACTCGTACTCAACATCTATTGCATAACAACATCTCTGCAATTCTTATTTCGTGCGAGCTCCTTCAGGCAATGGCAGTATTCTTTCTCCTTCCTTTTATTTATTTATGTATTTTCTTTCTTCTTCTTTCTCTCTTTCTCTTTATTCTTTTCAAATTCACTCGGCTACTTCCCCCATCATGCAAAGCCACAGCCTCCACTCCTTACTGTGCCGTATGAAAAAAAAGTATATTTGAATAAAAGGTTTGAACCACAAAAAAATTATGCAGCTCTAGGCCTTGAAAGCACTCACGTGCGTATACCTTACCCTGTGCGTGAATGCATTCTAGCATAAATGGGAAGGGACGTGTCAATGAAAAAAAGAGAGAGATTTGTTTACCTTGAGTGCGTGAGAACTGGGAAGCCGTGACTATAAGGGAGTGCAGTGCTTGCAATGTTGAATATGGAGATACTGTGATGCGTGCATATAGTTGAATTTTTGTAGTGAGCTGAGGTGGAAACAGTAGTTAGGAAAAAAAGAATATAAGCAAATAAAAGGGGGATTGATATATAATAGAGAAGAGTAAAAAAAAGGAAGAAGGGTGGACTCAGCCTTATATTTAAATCCCACTGCATGAACATTCCGAGTGCGTACTTTCAGTTGAAGTTTAGTCCTAGGAGTGAGTATGGTGGAAGTGTGTTTAGTTAATTTAAAATAATTGAATGAATATGAATTCAAAGGTAGAGAATGGGCATGCCAAATTGTTTGTCGAGTCGGGTTGGGTGGGGAGTAGTCGAGCAAAGTTTGATCCAATTATCTTTTATATAATCCCATCCCAATTTTGTTTTATTTAAATTTTGCTTTGACCGTAAATTAAAGTCGCGTATTTGGTTTTATTTGGATCGTGTTCTAGATTTGAATCAAGACGTTGCATCCGCGGAAATTTGATCGTGCCATTTGTACGTTTTTTATCAAGTGATACAATCGTTTGAATCTAAATTTTCTGCAGCTTTAAGGTGAGTATTTCTCACCAGACAAACATACCTATATATCTATGAATTTATCACAAGTGTAATTGTAAATTTATTTTATTAAATTTTATCTGCCTGCGATATAAATGTATGATGTTAAACCCCATTATTAATTGACACATCATCAGTTGTTTATTTATTGTGATATTATTGCAGTTATATTATTTAATCCTTATTTACTGTTAATCACACTGCAAGTTCCCTGTAAATTTGAGATCGTTTTAGGCTGAAATGATAGGCCTGAATGATAATTATTTATCCATTTATTTATTCAATTATTTAATTATTTATTATTTTAACTTGGGATTGCGGTTTGAAATGATAGAACCGGGTTTTCCTTTTAAATTGCGGATTGAAATGATATATATCCGTATCACTTGACCTAGGCTAGAAAACTATATACAGACCCGTGGTTTATATAATATTATTCTGAAATGTTTTAAAAATATTTTTCTGAAATGTTTTAAAAATATTTTTAAATGGAAAGTTTATAATATTCTGGTTTAAAATGTATTTAAAGGATTTTATAAAATTTATAATGATTTTTGAATGAGTCAAAATGTTAAATAAATGAAAGTCTAAGTAAAAGTTTGGAATATTACTTATTTTGGGAAATTCTGAATTTTTGTTAAAAGTAAGATTTTAGTTAAGTAAAATAATTGATAATATGTTATATTTGGGGATTTAAAAATTAAATTGTTAAGTTAATAATTTATTTCAGCACTAAAATGTTGTCTTTTGTAAATGAACTGTTTTAACCTATGACTTTAGGTAGCATTTTTTTATAAGTGCTACGGAAACTGAATTTTGATTGTTTTAATAAAATTTAATAGAAATAATCTTTGGGAAAAGGCTTAAATTTTGAAATTTAATATGTAATTAATAAAAATAAGGAATTGAGTTTAAATGGTTTTGAATGGAAGAATTTAACTTTTAAATGTAAGTTGAAAGGCAATTAATCCTTAAATAAATTAAATAGATTTAAATGGTATTTTATAAAATGACTGATGTTTAAATAAACGATGTTTGAAATGATACTATGATATTGAAAGGTATTTGAACTTATTTTGGTTTTTTTAGTATCAATACCATTTTTAAAAGTTGTAACCACAGGTTATAATAACGTTTGGTTGTTAAAAAGACCGGGATCGGATATGGGCATACTCTCTGTCGATACCGAAAACCACTTTGATAACCGTGTACGCGGTGGAGATTCCAGAATGAAGTAGGACGGTGGTGACATTTTCTTTGAGGTAAATACGTGGACCCGACTCCCGTGAGTTGGCATAAGGTGGCTAAAACAGGAGCGATTGACGGATTAATGAGGTAGCACCTCTGATCGGACGCACTTCTTCGTATGCCCTTCTATTGCTTTTGTGATTGTTTGGTGTGCACCTTTGATTTGGGAGTGTTGTTCGAGGTGGGCGGTAGCTGCGCGCTGCGCGTTTCCACCGGCCCGGAAGCGTAATTGGTATATCTACCCTGGCATTGCCTAGTTGTGCATTGTCACCTATCATAGCGAGCCATGTACGAGTCTGATTTGTGTCGTACCTATGGAGTATCTTCTCGTAGTCTCCCGATCAGGAGATATGCAAGTACTGTATAGACTATTGGCATTATGTGTGTTAAGGGCTATATGGATAACCCCTTAATGCTATTTTAAAGTATGTTTATTTTACTAATAGACATTATTATAATAGCGAATATTACTACATAGTAAATAGTTTAACGGATCCTTAGAGGATGGGCGGTCCCAAGCATCCTTTAAGTTACTTGCTCTATATTATAGTACACTTGAATTAACTTACACTATATAAGTATGTATGTCCTGACTCGAGTGTTTATGTTTTATTTTACACTCGGGTCAGCCTGAGTTGCAGTTCAGTTTCATCTCGGAGCTAGGATTTCTGTAGATCACTTTCAAGCTGCCGGAAAACTTCCCTTCCAGTTCTTTATCTAAATTTTTGAAATCAAGACTAGTGGACATTTGGATTGTTCTACTGATGATTTAAAACTATATTTGGATTAAAGACTATGTAATTTTTATTTGATTGAGACTATTTATAGTGGCTTCATGAACCACTAAGTATTTTTAAATTCCGCTGCGAGTTTTCTGATATCTTTGTCTGTGATCCTGTGATTATTTATTTACTGTATATTTTGAGATTTGCCAAATTTTGTTTACAACGCGGTATTTTGAAAAATTCAAGTCCGACATGTGCGGATGCGAATGGTTGAAAATACCGGGTCGTTACATTTGGTATCAGAGCTTTGGCTCTAGGCAAAACTTAGAATGTATGGTAAATTTGATTTACAGAATCACTTTCATTTTAGCTTGAATCTCTTCCTTTTCGAATTTTGGAACGTTCCCTGCGGTTTTGAAGTTCATTTGTGTCCCTCACTATTCATTTTCTTTCGATTCTGGAGTATCCTATAACTCCACTTTGGATGATCTTTATAGTGAATTGGCGGTCTCGCCAATATTCTAATAAAGGGGTGAAACTCCTTTGCAATTAGCATTGATTCACCAGAGATTTATATTTATCCTCGCTTTAGATGCTAGTATCTTTGGTTATTCTGAACTCTATCTCTTCAGATCGAATGTAGATTTACCCCAGAAAATCCACATCGATCTTATTCTTTAAGTCACGGTTGACCCGGTTAAGGTTGCCCGCGATTTATATAAACTTATCTGGTTCCTTATTCTGTTATTTAATCATCAGATTTTCTGATTCCAACTTATCTTTAAATAAAATTCTCTTTGATATGAGTCCTTCGAATTTGAATCTCTATACTTGTTTTGGAAAATTTATTCCTATATTTGGAAAAAACCTAATATTATATATATAAGTATAATTTTCAGAATTTAACTAGTTGTTTAGAGATAATAGTGTTTGATTTTATTTATGGTTTTGTAAACCATTGGTTTTGTCTTATATAAATAATTGAACTATAAAACATGGTTATAAATTTATTTGGAAATAGAATTGAATTTAAAACAAGAATTTAAGAATTTAATTTCTGGTAGTTTCAAACCTTGTGTTTAAAGTCTTAAAAGGATATATTATTATTTAAATTATTTTCGTATAGAAATTTGTTTCCAAAGAATTTTAAAGTTTTAAAAATTAGTGCTCTTCTCTTTGTCGCTGGAAAATAATTTCGGTGATGACTACAGCATCATCGACATTCATTTTCGAGTATCGAAGTGAAGAGACCATGCTGTAGTTTTGCTTCAAAAATTTAATTGATTTGAATTTCTAAAATATGACTTAATCTATAATATATATAGATATATGGTTTAAATTTGACTTGACATATACTATATGTATGTATTTATTTATCTCTAAAGTGTTTGAAGTTAATTGGAAATTTAATTCATAAATTTATGTTAAAAGGTGATTCTAATGATAAAATAAAGTCAAATTTTGAATGAATATTCAAACTTGAATAATAGAATTGGAAATTTTTTTACTTGTATAATATTAAATTGCATGCCAATATAACTTACCTAAATCATTCAGAAATTAACTATGTAATTGCATAATGTACAATATAAAAGGATTTTATAAATAAAATTTGAGTGGTTATAATAAATGTTATACACTTAAAGTTTCAGTTACAAAAAGACAAATAGAGGTAAATAGAATAAAAATAATAATTAAACAATATACAATATCAAATGGTGTTAAAGGAAATTTAGAAATAAATTGGAGTAGTTATAATAAATGTAATCTACTTAATATGTGCGATAAGATATATTAAGTAGAATATATTTAATAATAATCTGGAATAAAGAAGAATTAAATTTATTGAATAAAATATGATTATTATAAATGACTATACAAATTTATGATTTTAGAAATTGTTAATTTCAAAATAATTGGATAATAAGATAATTAATTTGGAAATAGTGAAGATTGATTTAACTTCAGTAAAAATCAAATGAATTAAATCAATTATTGAATATTAATTAATTTAAATTGAATTTATGTGGTTTAAATCAATGATTCCATTTTGAGTTTCAATTTAGTTTTCTTTCAGGGTGTTTCTATTCTCCTACCTCCGTCCTTTTCGAGGACGAAAAGTTTTGAGTAGAGGAGAGTATAACAATCCATAATTTTGTAAATATTTTAATTAAGTTTTACTTGAAAACGTTGTTTTTTTAGTAAAATTTTCAATAATTAAATTTTTAAGTTAATAAGTTTTGTTAAAAAAAAGAGGGAAAAAACTTATTGTAATTTAAATTTAAGCCTTAATTAATGTAATATTTCTGTTATTGATTCAAATAGAAAACATATGTAGTTTATTAATGTTTGCATGTGTGCATTATTTAAATCCAATCTTTTGGTTTTTGCATATTTTTGTTTAAAGTAAAAAAAAGGGGCTTCTTTATAAAAATAACTTGAATTTATTACAAAATATCACGATTCCTTTTATTTCCTTTTAAATTAACGTTAGACCTTAATTTATTGCTTAATATTAAAGAATTTACCAAGCTATAAATTTCAACATAAAGATGTTGTATTAAGTTTAAGAGATTATTTACAATGATTTGTATATACATATGTGTGTGCGTTAATTTGACTTAAGATTTATAAGATGGACTTGTATGCAAAGTCATAATTTTTTTTAATCTTAAACCTTTTTAATATGGAAATTAGGTTCAAAATTGTTGTCTTTAATTTTAGGCTCATAAAATAGTGAAACTTAATTTTAACACATTTATATGTATAAGTCTATTATACACACACACACACACACACGTATACGTGTATGTTTTTAATAATACTACGACCAATAAAGATATATATGAAGGAAACATCGTCTTTGTACACAATCTAATATTGCACTTACATAATTTGCTGTATTATACATTTGGACATAATTACAATCGTGCCATGAATAAATAGCTTGTTAATGACATTTAATTAATCAATCAATTTGATTAGAGAAAGAATGAAAGGTTTCTCTCTCCATATACATAATTAAGCTCTAGATTAATTACCTATTCTTAGGGAAAGAAACGAAAGGTTGCCTTAATTCTTGCCTTTTTGTTTTCCTAACATTTGTTCCTTTCTAGCCATTCATTCCTTTAGTTTAGCCATATATTTTGCCTCGCAATTCACGTACAAGTTTCTCTTTTTCTCATCTTCTTTATTTTCTCATTTTCTAAAAGAGAGAAAAATATTACAAGCACTTTATTCTTTTATTTATAAAACCTTGAAATTTATTTTTATATAAATTTTAATTTGACTCAATCATTTCCCAAAAATTCTAAGTATAAAATGAAAGTTTCTGAATTTTTAATTTTGTTTAAAGGATAACTCTAATTGGAATTTTAATAAAAAAAATTGGATTATCTACTTCCTTTAAAAATTTGTAATATTTTGGCCATTTGAATAATAAATCACTTTGTAAATGGTAATAGGAATCAGAGAAGGATGTAACCAAAATCTTATCTTTATGTGAGTAATAAATGTTAAAATTTATAGCATATTAAAACTGTTAGATTACTCATTTAAAGGGTTACGTTATTTGGAGGAATAAATAACGTACAAATAGGAAATGTATTAATTTTAAAAAGCGTAACTTTTGTTTTAATTTGGTATACAACTTTGAATAAAATAACGTATATAATAGGAAAACGTATTAAAAAAAATCAACGCATTCAATTTGTTTTAAATTTGGTATAAATCTTTACCAAATAAAACTTTGTCGTTTCTTTATAAATCAACAGCAAATAATTTATTTGCTTATTCTTGAGAACTAAATTTCAGCAAGATTCTTTTTGTTAGAAAGAAGAAAAATATACACATAAAGCATGTGTGAAGTAATGTAGTGGGAAAACATTTATTCATTAATGTTTGCTTGACTGTTTCTCTACCTAAGATTTCGCATATAATTCACGAACAAAATCAAATAGGATCTCATGCCAAATTTACACATTCACTTTTAATCTCGCTCGTCCTTTCTTTATAGTAACACGAAATTTCAAATTATTAGTTGTCGTTTCATTCTTAATTAGTAAATAAATTAAATATAGCCGTAAAATTTTAGTACCCTGAATTCCACGAATTAGCTTTAATTTTTCCCATAACATTCATTTGTTTTAAAGATTGGTAAAAATCTTTACTTTGGAACAATTCCAAAATCTTTGCTAATTTAAATTCTTGATGTTCCGTTTCAAATGTAATCACTCGACCTATTTCGTTTATTTTTACACGCAACCTTTAATATGCAATGAAACATTTATTTCCGTTAACGATTAAATTCAGTCGCCATTCTTTCTACGCAATCAAGTGGAAATTTTGCCGTTCCTGAAGAAATTTGATCTCTTGCCTCTTTTCTTTCCTTTAATCAAGCTCTTAAAAATAGGCACGTTCGTTTTCTCTTGCTTCCTTACCATTTTTTTTTCTCTTCAATCAAAGCTAACAATTTATTTTCTTACCGTACTCCCTCCCGCAATCAACTCTTACACCTGATAATTTTTCAACGTTCCTTCCACTTCAGTTTCAAAGAAAAGTGTAAATTGCTTGCCTTTTTAATTTCAATCAAAGAAATTAAATGCTTGCCTGCATATTTTGGTTACCTAAATTTTCGCAAGCCTCATCTTCAAATAACTGGAAACGTTTGCGTATACTTCACATCATCTTAGCTTCTGGTAATAAACATTTAATGGAAGAAATTTATTCCTTACCTGTAGAAACGAAATTACTAAAAATCAAAGGAACAAATCATGCAGCTTCCTATTTATAACACGTTCAAAATGAATTTTAATTCTTGCCAAAAATTCATCTTACCTATAATTTTGCAACCGAATGGATTGATTTTTATTTTTTCCCAAAAATCACGCACCCCTTCCTTTATAAACTCGTACTCAACATCTATTGCATAACAACATCTCTGCAATTCTTATTTCGTGCAAGCTCCTTCAGGTAATGGCAGTATTCTTTCTCCTTCCTTTTATTTATTTATGTATTTTCTTTCTTCTTCTTTCTCTCTTTCTCTTTATTCTTTTCAAATTCACTCGGCTACTTCCCCCATCATGCAAAGCCGCAACCTGCACTCCTTACCGTGCCGTATGAAAAAAAATTGTATTTGAATAAAAGGTTTGAACCACAAAAAAATTATGCAGCTCTAGGCCATGAAAGCACTGACGTGCATATACCTTACCCTGTGCGTGCATGCATTCTAGCATAAATGGGTAGGGACGTGTCAATGAAAAAAAAAAGAGATTTGTTTACCTTGCGTGCGTGAGAACTGGGAAGCCGTGACTATAGGGGAGTGCAGTGCTTGCAATGTTGAATATAGAGATACTGTGATGCGTGCATACAATTGAATTTTTGTAGTGAGCTGGGGTGGAAACAGTAGTTAGGAAAAAAAGAATATAAGAAAATAAAAGGGGGATTGATATATAATAGAGAAGAGTAAAAAAAAAAGGAAGAAGGGTGGACACAGCCTTATATTTAAATCCCACTACATGAACATTCCGAGTGCGTACTTTCAGTTGAAGTTTAGCCCTAGGAGTGAGTATGGTGGGAGTGCGTTTAGTTAATTTAAAATAATTGAATGAATATGAATTCAAAGGTAGAGAATGGGCAGGTCGAATTGTTCGTCGAGTCGGGTTGGGTGGGGAGTAGTCGAGCAAAGTTTGATCCAATTATCTTTTATATAATCCCGTCGCAATTTCGTTTTATTTAAATTTTGCTTTGACCGTAAATTAAAGTCGCGTGTTTGGTTTTATTTGGATCTTGTTCTAGATTTGAATCAAGACATTGCATCCGCGGAAATCTGATCGTGCCATTTGTACGTTTTTTATCAACTGATACAATCGTTTGAATCTAAATTTTCTGCAGCTTTAAGGTGAGTATTTCTCACCAGACAAACATACCTATATATCTGTGAATTTATCACAAGTGTAATTGTAAATTTATTTTATTAAATTTTATCTGCCTGTGATATAAACGTATGATGTTAAACCCCATTATTAATTGACACATCATCAGTTGTTTATTTATTGTGATATTATTGCAGTTATACTATTTAATCCTTATTTACTGTTAATCACACTGCAAGTTCCCTGTAAATTTGAGATCGTTATAGGCTAAAATGATAGGCCTGAACAATAATTATTTATCCATTTATTTATTCAATAATTTAATTATTTATTATTTTAACTTGGGATTGCGGTTTGAAATGATAGAACCGGGTTTTCCTTGTAAATTGCGGATTGAAATGATATATATCCGTGTCACTTGACCTAGGCTAGAAAACTATATACAGACCCGTGGTTTATATAATATTTTTCTGAAATGTTTTGAAAATATTTTTAAATGGAAAGTTTATATTATTCTGGTTTAAAATGTATTTAAAGGATTTTATAAAATTTATAATGATTTTTGAATGAGTCAAAATGTTAAATAAATGAAAGTCTAAGTAAAATTTTGGAATATAACTTATTTTGGGAAATTCTGAATTTTTGTTAAAAGTGAGATTTTAGTTGTAACAACCCTAGATCTTTATGTATATTTTAATTTTGACATTATTTCATTTTTAATTTTTTTTTAAAACTTGTTTCATTTTAAACATTTCATTTTTAAATATAAGTATTGATTATTATGTGAATTATAATATCAAACAGGTATAAATTGGATATTTTACTGAAAGTTGAATTTCTGTTCAAACTGGTCAAACTTTGACTTCTAAATTTCAAATTTAAATATTTAAACTCCTAAATTTTATCTTTTATTATGAAAATATATTTAACAACTTGAATACTGCTTTTTGTTTCGTTGAAAACGGACTTAAACTGTGAAAGTTATGCACATTTCAATTTTGAGTATAATTTGTTTTATTTTGCAATTTTGTCTATTTTAGATTATATAAATCATATTTTCTTTGTTAAATTTTATTTTAATATGTGTGAATATGTTATTTTATGTATATTTTTGCTTTTTTGTTATTTTTAAAGTGATAATATAATTTTTCCAAAATTTATTGCATATATTTTCTATTTTTAAAGGCTAGTTTCCATTTTTTTTTTTTTGCTATTTTCTTCATTTAAATTATATTTAATTAAAATTTATTTATTTATTTTTATGCATGCATTTTATTTTTGTGTCTTTATCTTTATTTATAAAAAAAATTCAAGTACACAAAATTTTTCCAAAGTTCATTTCATTTATTTTCAAATTTTCTAGCCTAGTTTACATTTTCTTTGCTTTTTTCTTAATTTAATTATATATAATTAATATTTATTTATATATTTTTGTTTATTTAATAAATTTTCGTGTTTTTATCTGAATTTATATGCATTTTTCAGTTATTTAAAAATTGCAAAAGGAATCATGGAAATATGATGAGTTCGAGACCATTTATTTGCCTAAGTTCTTTTGTATTCCGCCGTTTTATTTTCAATCAGTGCATCATTATTTTGGCCGATTCTTTTCTGATTGCTTTAGCCACTTCTCTCTTCATTTTTCACGAAAATAAAAGTTTCTCATCCAAAATTTTCGGCCATGAACTCCTGAAGCAAAAGTTTGGTAAAGTTGTTCTTCTTTTTCGCTTATTCTTCTTGTTTTCCTTATCTCTTTGCACTTGTCTTCACCTTTGTAGCTCAGCCCTTGCTCCTCCACCACCATAGCCACCTCCACCTCCAGCACCACCATAACCAGCTGCCATCCCCTCCAGCCCACTATCCATCCATAGCCGTGGCCATCCATGATGTAGATCCACCAAATATTTGAGCAAACTCCACCTAAACATGCATTGCCAAGCTCCTTTACCTTCACCACTCCACCACATCACCTTGGCCGACCTTTGCATCATCACCACCAGCTTCTTGCTGACCTGAGACCCCTACCACATCAGTACATGACCCTACCATGCCTGGCCATGCCTATGTATGCTTAGGGCCAAACCATTTATGCACAGAAATTCTACTTTGGTTACCTTGATTTGAGTTGTACATGCCTATACACTTCATCTCCTTCATATCCATGTTATGGCCGACCCTATTGAACCCAAACCTGATCCAAACCTGATTCAAAACCATCCCGTAACAGTGCCTTTCCAGTCCATAGCTGAAGCATACAAGGTTGAATGCAAGTGCAAAAGTTCTAGCTTTGAATTGTGTAGTTATTCCTAGCATTGTTTTGTAATATCTTGGTTTGTAATTCATGTTTGTATTTGTTTTGTTTGATATATTTAAGGAAATTAATCTTTGGCTCTCCCGATCTCAAATCTTATTCATGTTGTCGTGCCTTCGAAGATTCCTTGTCGTGTGTTTTGGTTGTCATCTCCAGCTTAAACAGGTGAGTAAATCTCACCAGACTAATATGTACTTATATAGTGATAAACTGCCATCACCTGAATCTGTAAATGCATATCATCCTGTTATAACTGCTATATTTTATTCATATGAAGTTCACACCTATATTTACACTTGTTATACCATATGTTACTGTTATTTCATGTTATTCTGTTATTTTCATCAGTTTATCACACTGCAAGTTCCCTGTAGACTAGAATCACTATGGGTTGAAATGATACATACCCGAACGGACTTTAGAATAGGAGAAAATCGTTATGGGCTGAAATGATAGGCCTGAATGATTTTCAATTATTTTTTTTACTTGGGATTGCAGGTTTGAAATGATCAAACCTGGGTTTTCTTTGTAAATTACGGGTTGAAATGATATATTACCCGTATCACTTCATCTAGGCTAGAAAATGAAATGTAGACCCATTGTTAAAATATGTTTTTCTAAAATTTTTAAATTATTTTAGAAATTTAAATATTATAATATTTTTATTTAAATTTGATTAAAAATGATTTTTGTAAAGCATTATTGATTTTCTGAAAATTTATAAGTGAAATAAATAAATGGTAAAGTTAGAAAATTTGAAATGTAAGTTATTTTGGAAATTAGAATTTGGTGATAAATGGAATTTAAATTAAATATGAAAATATGATAAATTTAAGATATTTTGAATCAAATGAATTTAAAATGATTTTATAATATATTAATGATTTTTGAATAAAGTTAAAATGCGAAATGAATGAATATTTAGGTTGAAATTTGGAAATAAAACTAAAATTGGAAATTTGTGAATTTGGCTTAAAAGTGAATTTCAAGTTAAGTAAATAAAAATGAAATTAAGTTATATTTGAAAATTTTAAACTTTAATGTTAAGTTAAATTTAATTTAATGTATTTAAAATTTAATGTTGGAATTTAATAAGTGAATTATTATTAAATTTTGATTTTTGAATGGAGATTTAACTTTATAAAATCATGAATATAAGGGTATTTGAATGACTGTTTTAAAAGTGAAATTATATGATTTTATAAGCTAAAAATGAAATAAATAAAAATATAATTGTTTGTGAAATGATATTGAATACTTGAAGTTAATTAACTGCATTTATGAAATGCTATTAATTCTAATGTAAATGATAATACAGCATTTGTAAATGCTGTAGTTTATAATAATGAACCAAATGGCTAAGTTTAATTAAAGGTTATTATAGCATTTTTGTAAATGCTATAATTGTTGAATTTAACTAAGTTTTATTTGAAACTAATGTAACCCTATTACAGCATTTTTAAAAGCTATCTTTTGTTAAATTGAACTGTTTTGAATGTAACTTTCCGTAGCAATTTCTAAATGCTGCGAAAGTTGAATTTCCATCTGTTTTAATAAATTAAGTGAATAAATGAATTTTGAAAGACTAAAATTTTGGAAATTTAATAATTTAATTATTAAATATAATAACTTCATTTTATGATTTAAAATGAAGTAATTTGTTTCGAAATATAAACTATTTTGAAGTGTGTTAAATGAAGTAATTTGTTTCGAAATATAAACTATTTTGAAGTGTGTTTTGTAATGGTATTTAAATTAAATAAAAATGAATGTGGTTTGGAAGATATGATATTTTGAATGATATTGAATTTTGAAATTATATTTGATTTTGAAGTATAAATACCATTTTGAAATTTTTAACCACGGGATGTAATTAATTTATAGTTTAACTGATTCTTAAAGGATGGGCGATCCCAAGCATCCTTTAAGTTATTGTGCATTTTTACTACAATTCACTTGAGTTGGTTTACATTATATAGGTATATATTGTCCTGACTCGAGTGTTTTATGTTTTACTTTGCGCTCGGGTCAGCCTGAGTATTTACAGCTTAGCTTTGGATTTCTTTTCTGGAGCTGGGAATCGTTGGAGATTTTGCTTGTCTAGTTATCTGTTTCCTTTCAGTTTCAGTTGTTCCATTTCAGCTCTGGTATTTATAACTTCTATGTATTTGTGATTCTATTGTATATGTTTTCAGACTAATATTATGTATTATGTTTTGAGAGTTTGTTATAGTAGCTTCATGAACTACTATGGTATTTTTATTTCCGCTGCGAGTTATTCTGATATTTCTGTGTCTGTGATTCTGTGATTGTATTTCATTTGCTCCAAATTTATTTACAACGCGGTATTTTGAGCAATTCAAGTCCGACGTGTGCGGATGCGAATGGCTGAAAATATCGGGTTGTTACAGTTGGTATCAGAGCTTTGGTTTTAGGCAAACCTTAGCCTGCGGAGCAAAAAAAAAAAAAAAAAAAAAAAAAAAAAAAAAAAAAAAACTCATTTGAGATAGGGTAGAAATACCCTAAAATGAGTGAAATCAATCTCAGAATCATTTCCTTGTGAGAGAACGTATTTTCGAAGTATAAAATGATTTCCAAATGATTTTAAAGTATTTTTTTAAAGATTATTTTGGTATAAAAATTTTCTTGTTTTGAAAGAAAATTTCTGGACTTTATCCCTTTCGTATCCACCTTGTTAGTAAGTTTTGTTGATTAGGATTTCCTTAAAATTTTGAACTTCTATCTTGGTTGGGATTTCTTCGATTAGGATTCCTTTGAATTTTGGAACATTCCTACTTGTTCTGAAATCTATTCCTATCTTCCCTAATTGCATTCTTTTGATTTTTGGAGCTTTCCATAACTCCACTTTGAATAACCTCTAAAGATCGGCAGTTCCGCCAATCTTTGAATGATTTGTAAGGGAGTGAAATTCCTTTACATTTGGCATTGATTCACTAGAGATTTCTGTATCCTCGGATGTCGATGCTATCTATCTCCTGCTCTACCCGGATTCTATCTCTAGCGAACGAAGGTCGATTTGCCTCAGATTTCCGTATTGATTATATTCCTAAAGTCACGGTTGACCGGTTAAGGTCGCCCGTGATTTATATAGGCTTATCTATCTCTATTTGGTAATTAAATTATCTCATCTTCATTTGAGTTTATCTTCGAACTAGAATTCTATTTGATTAGAGTTCCTCTAATTTTGAATCTTTGTTTGTTTGAAATCCTTCCTTGAATCATTCTTTGGAAATTTGTGTTTGGTTGTATTTTGAAATGTGCATACATCGAAATTATTAAGGATGGCCATATTTTTATATATAAAAGTGAAATGTTTTCGATAAGGACTATATACCTTTCAAAAATGAAAATTTGAAATTTCGAAAAAATTTGAAATTTTGAAAATTTTATAAGAACTTGATTTATACAAAAATGATTTATAACTGAAGGGTTCTGAATTTGAATTTCGAGCAATCGAATTCCGGTGTTTTGAAATCGGTTTTAAGATTTTGGGAAATATATAATAATAATATGATTTAAAGATATCATTATTTTTAAATAAGAAATGTTTCAAATGTATTCGAATGAATTTCAATGATTTTGAAGGAATTTCAAAGAAGTCTTTCAAAGTTAATTGAAGTCCAGAACTCACTTATGTCGCTGGAAAATAATTTCGATGATGAATGCATGCATCATCGACATTGATTTTCGAGTTTCTGAGTGAGGGAGAGGCCACTCTAGTTGCTTTGCTATGCGAGTGATTTCGTGAAACCAATTTTGATTTCAAATTTCGAAGTATGGTTTGATATTCGAAAGATAGATCCGTGTGTGTGTGTGTGTGTGTGTGTGTATATATATATTTGAAATGATTTAAAGTAAGCCGGTGTTCAGTCCTCGAGATTCAGATTTGTTTTGGTATAACCCTATCTTTTGAAGTTGGTTTACTGATTTGTTGTTGACTTCCAACTCTTGGATTGAAAATATGATTTCTTCGACTATTTTGAAAGTTCGAGCACTTCCAAATCAACGTTAACTTTTCAAAGCTAAGTAATTTTGAAAAGTATAAAGTATTTGCTAAATTGTATAAATTTAGTTTGTATGTTTCAAGTATGAAATAATATGATTTGTATAAGTTGAAACTGTTTTGTTAAGTAAATAAATAAGATTATTTTGAATTATACTAATATGAAATTTAGTTTTGACATGTTTTGGATAAAAAAAATTTAGTCTTCAAATGTTGATAAAAATTTGGTTTTAAATGTTTTAACTTAGTAACATCTTTATGAAACTACTTATTTAACAAGTTGGAATAGATACATAAGTTGTACGTATGTTGTTTTATTCGCATAATTAATTTGATCCAAGTTTGAGTACACAAGTTCGAGGTGAATTACACCATTTCGTGTTAGGATTTTTCATTTCAGTCTTGATGGTGAACATTTGATATGGATTTTGGGCTTGATTTTAGAATTCTCTATCATAGTATATGGCTATGCAAGGAGACTGATGGCTTCTAGTCGAGAAACCATATCGAAGTCCGCATTAGGGAAGTCGAATGGACAATACTAGTTCGAAAGCGAACTTGTGTGATCGAGCGAGCGATCGAATATGTTGCGAAATGATGACATATATACATCTTATAACCTAATATCATTGGTATACTTGACGCTGAAATTGAAAGTTGTTGGGTTGGATATCTTTGTAATTTAATTGGAATTTTTCTTTTATGAAAAACTACTATCAAATTTAAAACCATTTTTCAAAACCATTTTTCTTTTATTCTCCTTAAACTAACTGTTTTATTCTATTTTTCATACAAACTATTTTATACACAAAACTATTCTTAATTAAAAATCTATTAGTAAACAAAGATGTTCAATCCCACATGGCTTTCCATGCAGCGAAATTTATTTTTGAAATTTTTGATTCTCATATAAGATAAACTTTATGTAAGTATAAGATGATTTTGAAAACCATTGATTTTGATAAATGAATAATTGAAGCTTATATTAGTATGAAAGGATATTTAGTTTACCTGTAATTTGAGTTTATTTAAAAATAATGGATTTATGAAATAAATATTTCAACACTAAGTAATAATGAAGAAAAATTTGAGATATATGGAATTATAAAATTTAGTTTTGAAATATTGTATATTTAAGCCTTGAAATATATTTAAGATTTAATAGTTTATTTTGTGGATCAAATCTTTATTTGAAATTTTACAATATTTGAAATGGTTTTGTTGGAAAACTAAATTGAATTGAAACTGATGGTTTGAATTTAATTAAAATTGGAAATTTTAGATTTGGGTTTAATTGAATAAATTTGTGAAATGTAAAGAATTGAGGGAATGTTTTATGATTTCAAATGTATCATTTCAAAATGTTATTATTCTCAATGTGTAATGATTTCAAGTATATGGTTTCAAAAGATTTATAACTTTGAAAGTATTATGATTTTTGAAGTGAATATATGTTTGAAATGGAAATGAATTTGTTTGACCTAAATTTTGTTGATTTTGATTATTTTCTAAATCTATGGCTTTAAGAAATTTGAAACTAAATATATGTAATTTGGAAGAAATGATTTGGTGAAATCATATATGATTTTTAAACCGAAATACTATTGAAATGAATTAAAATTGAGAACCTTTTTTTAAAAATACTTTGATTTGGGAGTTATCGAACTTATATAAAATTGATTTGTATAAGTATGTAGTAGATTTGAAAACTATTGATTTGAAAACTGTTGATTTGAAAAGGTACCCAATTTTAAAAAGTGAAATCTTATATAATCGAAATCTATATAAGTGTGATTTGATATACTATTGTTTTGAAAAGTATTTGATTTGAAATGAAATCTTATATAAAATGAACTTTATATAAGTATGATATTTGGAAGTGATTTTGAAAGGTACTATATGATACATATTTTCGAAGTAAAGATATGGAAAGTGCCTTCTGCTTGATATCCGCTTTGTGGCCACACTGTGGATTCATTCTATCGATATTATTCTCTCTTTTTGATTTCGGTTTTTCGGATATGATACTCGAGTGTCTATCGAATTCCATGGCGATCTCCAAGGTCTTATGATCGCGACTACATAGCGCAACTGCCTGGCTGAGCTGGCCTGGGGGTACGGATTGTTTCCTGGGGGATCCAGGCGTAACCATTGTGTATCCTGCACTCTATGTAGGTCACATTAGTAGCGCAAATGCCTGGCTGAGCTGGCCTAGGGGTACGGATTATTTCCTGGGGGATCCAGGCGTAACCATTGTGTATCCTGCATTCTACTCGTCATCATGGCGTAACTCGCAGGGCTGAGAAAGCTTACGGATACAGATTGTTTCCTGGGGGATCCAGGCGTAACCATTGTGTATCTGCGATCCATGGTTAGACAACTGTTTCGGTTTGGTTGATTTGTTTGGATTGTACTTTCCATATCTGTTTTTTCTAAAAAGAGTTTTCTAGTATTTTCATTGGGTGTTGAAACAAGTCTACTAAGTACCTGGAGAAGTCTAGCTTTGCGCCTGATCAACGCACTGCCAGAATCTACAGGAACGAGGATAAACTTGTTAAGACATCGAGTTATAAAAATATTTTGATAAAGTACTATATAAAGAATATTTTGATCAGTTATTTTCCCTTCTAAAAATTTAAAATGTTTTAAATATTGTTTACTTTGAACCATCAGATTTGAATCAAATGACTATTCATCATACTAAAAAAAAATTTAAATTGAAATGTATAATGGTTCAAATAATGCTTCATCCTTGTCTTTCAACCTGCTTTACCTCCTAGCTATCTTTTTCCCTACCTTCTTTCGAGGATGCATTCCAACCTATTGCTCTTTCTTGTTGTTTCTCCGCTTCCTTCCTTTTCGAGGACGAAAAGATTTGAGTGGGGGAGAGTGTAACAACCCTAGATTTTTATGTATATTTTAATTTTGACTTTATTTCATTTTTAATTTTTTTTAAAACTTGTTTCATTTCAAACATTTCATTTTTAAATATAAGTATTGATTATTATGTGAATTATAATTTCAAACAGGTATAAATTGGATATTTTACTGAAAGAT
Source organism: Allium cepa (assembly GCA_030765085.1). Classification (NCBI taxonomy): domain Eukaryota; kingdom Viridiplantae; phylum Streptophyta; class Magnoliopsida; order Asparagales; family Amaryllidaceae; genus Allium; species Allium cepa. The sequence continues at coordinate 575,929,227 of CM060943.1, read as the reverse complement.
GAATTTCTGTTCAAACTGGTCAAACTTTGACTTTTAAATTTCAAATTTAAATATTTAAACTCCTAAATTTTATCTTTTATTATGAAAATATATTTAACAACTTGAATATTGCTTTTTGTTTCGTTGAAAATGGACTTAAACTGTGAAAGTTATGCACATTTCAATTTTGAGTATAATTTGTTTTATTTTGCAATTTTGTCTATTTTAGATTATATAAATCATAATTTCTTTGTTAAATTTTATTTTAATATGTGTGAATATGTTTTTTATGTATATTTTTGTTTTTTTGATATTTTTAAAGTGGTAATATAATTTTTCCAAAATTTATTGCATATATTTTCTATTTTTAAAGGCTAGTTTCCATTTTTTTTTTTTTTTGCTATTTTCTTCATTTAAATTATATTTAATTAAAATTTATTTATTTATTTTTATGCATGCATTTTATTTTTGTGTCTTTATCTTTATTTATAAAAAAATTTCAAGTACACAAAATTTTTCCAAAGTTCATTTCATTTATTTTCAAATTTTCTAGCCTAGTTTACATTTTCTTTGCTATTTTCTTAATTTAATTATATATAATTAATATTTATTTATATATTTTTGTTTATTTAATAAATTTTCGTGTTTTTATCTGAATTTATATGCATTTTTCAGTTATTTAAAAATTGCAAAAGGAATTATGGAAATATGAAGAGTTCGAGACCATTTATTTGCCTAAGTCCTTTTGTATTTCGCCGTTTTATTTTCAATCAATGCATCATTATTTTGGCCGATTCTTTTCTGATTGCTTCAGCCACTTCTCTCTTCATTTTTCACAAAAATAAAAGTTTCTCATCCAAAATTTTCGGCCATGAACTCCTGAAGCAAAAGTTTGGTAAAGTTCTTCTTCTTTTTCGCTTATTCTTCTTGTTTTCCTTATCTCTTTGCACTTGTCTTCACCTTTGTAGCTCAGCCCTTGCTCCTCCACCACCATAGCCACCTCCACCACCACCACAACCATCTTCCATCCCCTCCAGCCCACTGTCCATCCATAGCCGTGGCAATCCATGATGTAGATCCACCAAATATTTGAGCAAACTCCACCTAAACATGCATTGCCAAGCTCCTTTACCTTCACCACTCCACCACATCACCTTGGCCGACCTTTGCATCATCACCACCAGCCGCTTGCTGACCTGAGACCCCTGCCACATCAGTACATGACCCTACCAGGCCTGGCCGTGCCTATGTATGCTTAGGGCCGAACCATTTATGCACAGAAATTCTAGTTTGGTTACCTTGATTTGAGTTGTACATGCCTATACACTTCATCTCCTTCATATCCAAGTTATGGCCGACCCTATTGAACCCAAACCTGATCCAAACCTGATTCAAAACCATCCCATAACAGTGCCTTTCCAGTCCATATCTGAAGCATACAAGGTTGAATGCAAGTGCAAAAGTTCTAGCTTTGAATTGTGTAGTTATTCCTAGCATTGTTTTGTAATATCTTGGTTTGTAATTCATGTTTGTATTTGTTTTGTTTGATATATTTAAGGAAATTAATCTTTGGCTCTCCTGATCTCAAATCTTATTCATGTTGTCGTGCCTTCGAAGATTCCTTGTCGTGTGTTTTAGTTGTCATCTCCAGCTTAAACAGGTGAATAAATCTCACCAGACTAATATGTACTTATATAGTGATAAACTGCCATCACCTGAATCTGTAAATGCATATCATACTGTTATAACTGCTATATTTTATTCATATGAAGTTCACACCTATATTTACACTTGTTATACCATATGTTACTGTTATTTCATGTTATTCTGTTGTTTTCACCAGTTTATCACACTGCAAGTTCCCTGTAGACAAGAATCACTATGGGTTGAAATGATACATACCCGAACGGACTTTAGAATAGGAGAAAATCGTTATGGGCTGAAATGATAGGCCTGAATGATTTTCAATTATTTTCTTTTACTTGGGATTGTGGGTTTGAAATGATCAAACCTGGGTTTTCTTTGTAAATTACGGGTTGAAATGATATATTACCCGTATCACTTCATCTAGGCTAGAAAATGAAATGTAGACCCATTGTTAAAATATGTTTTTCTAAAAATGTTAAATTATTTTAGAAATGTAAATATTATAATATTTTGATTTAAATTTGATTAAAAATGATTTTGCAAAGCATTATTGATTTTCTGAAAATTTATAAGTGAAATAAATAAATGGTAAAGTTAGAAAATCTGAAATGTAAGTTATTTTGGAAATTAGAATTTGGTGATAAATGGAATTTAAATTAAATATGAAAATATGATAAATTTATGATATTTTGGATTAAATGAATTTAAAATGATTTTATAATATATTATTTATTTTTGAATAAAGTTAAAATGCGAAATGAATGAATATTTAGGTTGAAATTGGGAAATATAACTAAAATTGCAAATTTGTGAATTTGGCTTAAAAGTGAATTTTAAGTTAAGTAAATAAAAATGAAATTAAGTTATATTTGAAAATTTTAAACTTAAATGTTAAGTTAAATTTAATTTAATGTATTTAAAATTTAATGTTGGAATTTAGTAAGTGAATTATTATTAAATTTTGATTTTTGAATGGAGATTTAACTTTATAAAATCATGAATATAGGGTATTTGAATGACTGTTTTAAAAGTGAAATTATATGATTTTATAAGCTAAAAATGATATAAATAAAAATATAATTGTTTGTGAAATGATATTGAATACTTGAAGTTAATTAACTGCATTTCTGAAATGCTATTAATTATAATGTAAATGATAATACAGCATTTGTAAATGCTGTAGTTGATAATAATGAACCAAATGGCTAATTTCACTTAAAAGTTATTATAGCATTTTTTGTAAATGCTATAATTGTTGAATTTAACTAAGTTTTATTTGAAACTAATGTAACCCTATTACAGCATTTTTAAAAGCTATCTTTTGTTAAATTGAACTGTTTTGAATGTAACTTTCCGTAGCAATTTCTAAATGCTGCGAAAGTTGAATTTTCATCTGTTTTAATAAATTAAGTGAATAAATGAATTTTGAAAGACTAAAATTTTGGAAATTTAATAATTTAATTATTAAATATAATAAATTCATTTTATGATTTAAAATGAAGTAATTTGTTTCGAAATATAAACTATTTTGAAGTGTGTTTTGTAATGGTATTTAAATTAAATAAAAATGAATGTGGTTTGGAAGATATGATATTTTGAATGATATTGAATTTTGAAATTATATTTGATTTTGAAGTATAAATATCATTTTGAAATTTTTAACCACGGGATGTAATTAATTTATAGTTTAACTGATTCTTAAAGGATGGGCGATCCCAAGCATCCTTTAAGTTATTATGCATTTCTACTATAGTTCACTTGAGTTGGTTTACATTATATAAGTATATATTGTCCTGACTCGAGTGTTTTATGTTTTACTTTACGCTCGGGTCAGCCTGAGTATTTACAGCTTAGCTTTGGATTTCTTTTCTGGAGCTAGGAATCGCTGGAGATTTTGCTTGTCTAGTTATCTATTTCCTTTCAATTTCAGTTGTTCCATTTCAGCTCTGGTATTTATAACTTCTATGTATTTGTGATTCTATTGTATATGTTTTCAGACTAATATTATGTATTATGTTTTGAGAGTTTGTTATAGCAGCTTCATGAACTACTATGGTATTTTTACTTCCGCTGCGAGTTATTCTGATATTTCTGTGTCTGTGATTCTGTGATTGTATTTCATTTGCTCCAAATTTATTTACAACGCGGTATTTTAAGCAATTCAAGTCCGACATGTGCGGATGCGAATGGCTGAAAATATCGGGTTGTTACATTAGTTAAGTAAACTAATTGATAATAAGTTATTTTTGGGGATTTAAAAATTAAATTGTTAAGTTAATAATTTATTTCAGCACTAAAATGCTGTCTTTTGTAAATGAACTATTTTAACCTATGACTTTAGGTAGCATTTTTTTATAAGTGCTACGGAAACTGAAATTTGATTGTTTTAATAAAATTTAATAGAAATAATCTTTGGGAAAAGGCTTAAATTTTGAAATTTAATATGTAATTAATAAAAATAAGGAATTGACTTTAAATGGTTTTGAATGGAATAATTTAACTTTTAAATGTAAGTTGAAAGGCAATTAATCCCTAAATAAATTAAATAGATTTAAATGGTATTTTATAAAATTACTGATGTTTAAATAAATGATGTTTGAAATGATACTATGATATTGAAAGGTATTTGAACTTATTTTTGTTTTTTTAGTATCAATACCATTTTTAAAAGTTGTAACCACGGGTTATAATAACGTTTGGTTGTTAAAGAGACCGGGATCGGATATGGGCATACTCTTTGTCGATACCGAAAACCACTTTGACAACCGTGTACGCGGTGGAGATTACAGAATGAAGTAGGATGGTGGTGACGTTTTCTTTGAGGTAAATACGTGGACCCGACTCCCGTTGTAACGACCCGATATTTTCAACCATTCGTATCCGCACATGTCGGACTTGAATTGCTCAAAATACCGCGTTGTAAATAAAATTTGGCAAATCTCAGAATATACAGTAAATACATAATCACAAATCACAGAGTATTTAATAATGCAGCGGAATTTAAAAGAAATAGTAGTTCATGAAGCTACTATATAAAAATAAGATACATCAGAGTTAAACAATATACAGTAGAAGAGTAACAAGATACATCAAGTACAAATCAAAATACATCACTGGAAACACTGGATACTGAAAACAAATAGATGGCTGGATCTTCAAGCAAAGCTCCAACTCCAAAGGTGAGTCTTGAATGCTGAATCACTGAATCTGACTCGAGCGTAAAGCAAAACACAAAACACTCGAGTCAGGACATAAATACTTATGAACTGTAAATCAACTCATGTGAACAGTAACAAAAAATGCATTAGTAACTTAAAGAATGCTTGGGATCGCCCATCCTTTAAGGATGCGTTAAACTATTTACTATGTAGTAATATTGCGCTATTATAATAATGTCTACAGTAAAATAAACATACTTCGAAATAGCGTTCCGGGCTACCCATATCACCCTTCACACATAATAGTCCCAGTAGTCCATCCAATATCATGCCATCTCCACTCCGGGTGACTGTCAGAGGATACCACACGGGCTACGGGAGAAAAACAAACTCGTAGTAAAGGCTTGGAATGGTAGGTGACACGGCACACAAGGCAATGCCAGGGTAGATATACCAATTACGCACACGGACTGTTGGTAACGCAGCAGCCACATACGCCCACCTCGGAACACACTCCCGTATCAAAATCGGAGGATGGCCATCTAATCAATCACCAGTAAGAGTATAGTATCGAAGGAATGTGTCCGATCGGAGGAATGACCTCACTTGGCCCGAGATCGCTCCTGTTTTAGCCACCTTATGCCAACTCACGGGAGTTGGGTCCACGTAATATACCTCAAGAACGTCGCCACCATCCTACTTCATTCTGGAATCCCCACCGCGTACACGGTTGTTAAAGTGGTTTTCGGAGTTGGCAGAGAGTATGACAACTTCCGATCCCGGTCTCTTTAACAACCAAACGTTATTATAACGCCGTGGTCATTTCAAAATAGTTTATACTTTAAAAGGATCAAATCATTTCATTTCAAACTATATTTCTTTCAAAATAGTTTATACTTTGAAACCAAAACCATTTTTATTTCAAAACTATTTATTCAATCAAAATAGTTTATACTTCAAAACCAAAAACATTTCAAACATATATTCATTTCAAAATCATAATATTTTCAAAGTATAACTCTTTCGAAACCAAAAATACTTGAAACAATTACACTTTGAAAATCATAACATTTCAAAATCATACATTTGAAATGATGGGATATTCATTTAATTCTTTACATTTTACAATTCATTCAATTAATCCCAAATTTTCAATTTCCAACTTAATTCAATTCAAACCATCAGTTTCAATTAAATTTCCCAATAACCATTTCAAATCATATCATTTTCAAATATAGATTTGGTCCACAAATTAAACTATTCAATTTTTAATAAATTTCAAAGCTTTAATATCCCGCATTTCAAAACTAAATTTTATAATTTCATATATCTCAAATCTAGTTTCATTATTACTTAGTTTTGAAATATTCATTTCATAAATCCAATATTATTTAAATAAACTCAATTTACAATTAAACTAAATATCCTTTCATACCAATATAAACTTCAAATATTCATTTATCAAAAGTACATATCATTCTAATTCATATTCTTTATCAAAATAAAGATCAAATCATTTCCAAACCTTATTATCAAATCATTATTTGAATTCAAATTCAATTACTCAAATTTAAATATCATTTTTAAATCAAATAAGTCATTCATTTGTTATTTCAAGTATCATTACAAAATACATAAAAAATTCCATTCAAAAATTCATTTATCTCATTACATTTCATTCCATTTAACACATAACCAAGTAAACCTTACTTAAATTCAAATTCAAATTCAAATTTAAATTCCTTTAAAATTCAAATTTAAATATTAAAATATATTCAAAACTTCATAAATTTCACAATTAATCAATTTCCAAAATTTAAATCATTTAACACTTTAAACTATAACTCAAACAGTGTTAAAAACTATAACATTTCAAACATTGTCAAATTATAGCAACGACAGCATTTATAAAGTGCTATCGTAGCTTATAGCTTCCAAAAATGGTTTAGTTCAAGAATAACGGCATTTATAAAATGTCGTAATAGATATTTAGTTATTTCAAACATTGTTAGATTCAAAACAATAGCATTAAAAATGCTGTCAAAAGACTACAACATTTTGAAAATGCTATGAATTCCAGATTTCATTTTAGCTTTTCAAAAAAAAAAATCCAAATTTTTATTATAACTTAAAAGTCATATTTCTAGACTTCAAAATTTCACATTTAAAATCATTTTAACATATGATTTAACACAACAAAATTTTTAGACCAAATATTCAATTTAAAAACTCCATTCATTTATTAAGTCAAAATTCACTGTTTATTAACATATAAATTAAATAAAACTTAAAATTTTACTTCATATATAATTTTAAAACTTTAAATTTAATTTCCATTATTTATTTACATTTTATAATAAAATTTAAAGTCTAAAATCTCAATTATTTCACATTTACGAACTCAAATTCACCATTTCAAGACTTAATATTTAATTTTCTTAAACCATAAAATATATATTTTTAAATCAAAATTTCATACTTTTAAAAATCCATATTTTAATAAATATCATTTTAGACTATACCACGGGGTTTGTATATAATTTTCTAACCAAGGTCAAGTGATACGGATATATCATTTCAATCCGCAGTTTACAAAGAAGACCCGGGTTCTATCATTTCAAACCCGTAATCCCAAGTCAAATAAAATACAATAAAAATCGCTCAGGCCTATCATTTTAGCCCATAATGATTTTTCCCTAATCTAAAGTCCGTTTAGGTATGTATCATTTCAACCCATAGTGATTCTATTCTAACAGGGAACTTGCAGTGTGAATATATGCATAAACAATATAAACAATGTCAGTGTCACAATATAATGTCATATATCACATGTCAAGTGATAATTAATAGTTTTAACATGGTAATAACATGGCATAGCATATCATATGATCATCATTAACTTGCATAACATTTTATATTACTAAACACTTGTCATCAATTCACTATTTCATAAGTATAAATGTCAGAGTGAGAAAGACTCACCTTTTACGAAGCTAGAGACAAACAACACACATAAGAGCGATTCCAAAGGCACGACAAGCACGATTTGATTTGAATTGATGGAGACCCTTGTAAACAACACAAAATATAACATACATAAGCACAAATATAGATATCGACATACAAATATAATCAACAACTTTAGTTTGAAGAACAGTTGCAAAACAAGAGAGATGACCAAACCTTAGGAGCAAAAGAATTGCACACGACAACATAAGCTTGTCACATGATCAAATGGGCTTGACCTCACCACACTAGGCTCGGCCTAGGTGTCAACATGGCTCGGCCATGGCCTAGAGACAAGTCTTAGGGCATGAAAGTGGAAGGTAAAGGCAAAACAAGTGGAAAGTAAAGGAGGCAAGGGGGTTTGGGTCAAGGAATGGAAGGTTTTGGTGTACATAGGCTCGGCCTATGGTCCTATGGGCTCGGCCTGGTGCATCTTCAGGTCAGGTCAGAGATGATGATGATGGCTATAGGTCATGGCAGCAAGTGATGGTGGTGTTAGAGGTGGTGGCCAAGGCTAAACATGAAGGAAATGGGAATACAAGGCTCGGTTAGGCAATATTTGGAGTTTTAAGCAAAGTTTTGTGGAGATGGCTTCAATTGGATGGAATGGTTTGTCATGGTCAGAGGAGGAGGAGATGTTTGCTGCTGTAGATGGTGGAGGAGATGGTCTGTGGTGATGGAGGAGAAGTGGGGCCGAGCAAGCAAGAGGAAGAGGAAGGCTAAATCAATGAAGAAGAGGGAAAAAATGGAAGAAAGAAGCCATTAGCTTGCAATTTTTTCTCAATATGATGTAGCCGTGAGTTTGAAATGAGGAGAAAGATATTTTTCACGTGAATTGAAGATGAGAAACATGGCTATAGGGTAGAGGGATGTACGGCTAAAGCAAGGAGAGGAAAAGGCAAAAGCAAATGAAGAGGCGGAAAAACGAAGAGCCTTGAGCAACTAAAGAGACACAAACTCTTCAAATTTTCATTATTTTCTTTTTAAACCTTATATGACTGAAATATATACATAAAATCAGATAAAATACGAAAATTTAGTAAATAAACAAAAATAAATTAATTAATTATTAATTATATATAGTTTAATTAAATAAAACAGCAAAATTTGCAACTAGTCTTGAAAATATGAAAAATAAGTGCAATGAACTTGGGAAAATTTTTATGTACTTAAAAGTATTTATAAATAAAGATAAGAAAACAAAATAAAATAAAAAGGAAATCACAAAAGTAAATAAATAAATTTTAATTTAAATATAGTTTAGATGAAGAAAATAGCAGAAAAATGGAAACTAACCTTTAAAAATAGAAAATAAATTCAATGAGCTTTGGACAAATTCAAACATCACTTTAAAATATTCAAAAGGTAAAAATATATGTAACATAACATATAATAAAATTAAGAATAATATATGACAATTAAAAATATTATTTATATAATTTAAAATAAAAAGTAGTGTTAAATAAAACAATTTACACCCAATTTTGTAAAAAGCATAACTTTCACAATATTATTCGGATTTCAACGAAACGAAAAGCTGTGTTCTTGAAACTTTATCTACTTTCATAATAAAAGAAAAAATTAAAATTTTCAAACTTTTAAAATTTAAATTTAAAAGTAAAAGTTTGACCAGATTGACCAAAATTCACATTTTCTAGAAATATTCAATTTATGCATGTTTGAAATTCTAATCCACATCAAAATCAACATTTATATTTCAATTAACAAAATATATTCATTTTAATAAATAAAATAAAGTTTTTAAACTAGGAATTTAAATTAAAATAATTAAAATATACAATTACAATAATCAGAAAATACAGGGTTGTTACACTCTCCCCCACTCAAAACTTTTCGTCCCCGAAAAGGAATGAGGTACGGGAAAGCACAAAAAAAGATAGAATGAAATAGTATTAAGACAAGATGACAAGAAGATCAAAATTATAACTGATAACTGTTGCTATTGGTAAGTTTAACAAGGTGGAGATGATCTTTTCAACATCCTCCAGAATCAAGAACACAAGCATGAAAAAAAATCTTTTAGAATCTGATTCACCCTTCCCGTTTAACCGACGGTCTGTGGATGGCAAGCAGTGCTTAGATTCAAAGATGAGTACCAAAGATTATTAAAGATTATAGAAAGATTTCTAAACAGACTGGTATAAGCAATAACCTCTCATTCTGTAGCAAGACAAGGGAAATTAGGACAACAAAAAGATAGTTTGAAAAACAAAATAAGATAATAAATTTGAAACCATAAAATTTCAACTTAAACTAAAAATTAATTTTACATAAGTCAAATAAATCTTAAGCGTCTCTAATTTCATTATCTTATCATCCAATTATCTTAAATTAACAAATCCCTAAAATCATGTATTTGAAAAATCTTTTATTATACTCAAAATGTGCCAAATAAAATTTAATTCTTCTTCACTACTAATTAAAATTAAATTTATTCCTCTCAATATATTTTATCACCTATGTTAAATATACTCACACTCATTGCAACTGCCTTAAATTTATTCTTGGTTCCTTTATCATCATTTTATATTGTAAATTATTCCATTACCCTTTTTCTTTATTTACCTCTGTTAATCCTTTTATAACTTAAATTTAAGTATATAACATTTATAATAACCACTCAAATTTTATTTATAAAATCTTTTTTTTTATATTGTATATTATCCAATTACATATTCAACTTTTGAAAATTAAGGTAAGTTATATTGGAATGAAATTGTGTATTATACAAATAAAACTTTCTAATTAAATTATTTCAAGCTTGAATATTAATCCAAATCTTGAAATTATACTTAGAAATTATCTTTGAAGAAAAAATTTAGGAATTAAATTTCCGATAAATTCCAAACTATTTAGAGATCAATAAATGCTCATATACTATATATATTTATCCATTCAAATTTAAATCATATATCAGCATATGTTATAAATCCATTCTTATTTTAGAAATTAAAATCAATTAAATTTTCCCAAAACAAAACTGTAGCAAGACTACAGAATGGTCTCTTCACTTCGAAACTCGAAAATGAACGTCGATGATGCTGTAGTCATCACCGAAATTATTTTCCAGCGACAAAGAGAAGAGCACTAAATTTAAATTTAAAATTCTTTGGAAACAAATTTCTATTCGAAAATACTTTAAATAATATATCCTTTAAAACTTTAAACACAAAGTTTGAAATCCATCGGAAATTAAATTCTCAAATTCTTGTTTTACATTCATTTTAAATTTCCAAATAAATTTATAACCATGTTTTATAGTTCAATTAGATATATGAAACAATAGAAAATGATATATAAAATCAAATATTATTTCTTAACAACCAATTCAAATAAAATCCAGATAAAGATATATAATAAAGGTACAAAATTTATTTCACAAAAATTTATTTCATTACTAAATTTTAAAAACATATTGTGTCAGTTTGCTCTGTTCTAGTGTTTTGGAAATCCTATCGATGGCGTTGATCAGACGAATCGATTAGAAACCCAAATCAACATCAACAACTCAAACAACACAATATATAAAACATTTTAAATATTAGTTTACAAATACACTTCAAGAATAATTTGAAGATAAGTTGGAAACAAAGATGAGATGATTAAGTAACAGAATAGGGAGATGGATGAATTTATATAAATCACGGGCAACCTTAACCGGGTCAACCGTGACTTAAAGAATAAGATCGATGTGGATTTCTTGGGTAAATCGACATTCGATCTCAAGATGTAGAGTTCGAAGTTATAAGAGATACTAGCATCTAAACCGAGGATATAGAATCTCTGGTGAATCGATGTTGTTGTAAAGGAGTTTTCCCCCTTTACAAATAAATTTGAGGTTGGCGAGACCGCCGACTCATTATGAAGATCTTTTGAAGTGGAGTTATGGGATACTCCAGAAACAAATGAAGATGAATAGTGGGGAATAAGAATGGATTTTGGATACGCAGGGAATGTTCCAAAATTCCAAGGAATCGAGTCAAAATAAAGAGATTCAACTCGAATGAAAGTGATTCTATAAATACATCTACTCTATATGCTGAGTTTTGCCTAGAGCTACCAAAGCTCTGATACCAACTGTAACGACCCGATATTTTCAACCATTCGTATCCGCACATGTCGGACTTGAATTGCTCAAAATACCACGTTGTAAATAAAATTTGGCAAATCTCAGAATATACAGTAAATACATAATCACTGATCACAGACACAGAGTATTTAATAATGCAGCGGAATTTAAAAGAAATAGTAGTTCATGAAGCTACTATATAAAAATAAGATACATCAGAGTTAAACAATATACAGTAGAAGAGTAACAAGATACATCAAGTACAAATCAAAATACATCACTGGAAACACTGGATACTGAAAAAAAATAGATGGCTGGATCTTCAAGCAAAGCTCCAACTCCAAAGGTGAGTCTTGATTGCTGAATCACTCAATCTGACTCGAGCGTAAAGCAAAACACAAAACACTCGAGTCAGGACATAAATACTTATGAACTATAAATCAAATCAAGTGAACAGTAACAAAAAATGCATCAGTAACTTAAAGAATGCTTGGGATCGCCCATCCTTTAAGGATGCGTTAAACTATTTACTATGTAGTAATATTGCGCTATTATAATAATGTCTACAGTAAAATAAACATACTTTTAAATAGCATTCCGGGCTACCCATATCACCCTTCACACATAATAGTCCCAGTAGTCCATCCAATATCATGCCATCTCCACTCCGGGTGACTGTCAGAGGATAACACACGGGCTACGGGAGAAAAACAAACTCGTAGTAAAGGCTCAGTATGATAGGTGACACGGCACACAAGGCAATGCCAGGGTAGATATACCAATTACGCACACGGGCTGGTGGTAACGCAGCAGCCACATACGCCCACCTCGGAACACATTCCCGTATCAAAATCGGAGGATGGCCATCTAATCAATCACCGATAAGAGTATAGTATCGAAGGAATGTGTCCGATCGGAGGAATGACCTCACTTGGCCCGAGATCGCTCCTGTTTTAGCCACCTTATGCCAACTCACGGGAGTTGGGTCCACGTAATATACCTCAAGAACGTCGCCACCATCCTACTTCATTCTGGAATCTCCACCACGTACACGGTTGTTAAAGTGGTTTTCGGAGTTGGCAGAGAGTATGACAACTTCCGATCCCGGTCTCTTTAACAACCAAACGTTATTATAACGCCGTGGTCATTTCAAAATAGTTTATACTTTAAAAAGATCAAATCATTTCATTTCAAACTATACTTCTTTCAAAATAGTTTATACTTCGAAACCAAAACCATTTTTATTTCAAAACTATTTATTCAATCAAAATAGTTTATACTTCAAAACCAAAAACATTTCAAACATATATTCATTTCAAAATCATAATATTTTCGAAGTATAACTCTTTCGAAACCAAAAATACTTGAAACAATTACACTTTGAAAATCATAACATTTCAAAATCATACATTTGAAATCATGGGATATTCATTTAATTCTTTACATTTTACAATTCATTCAATTAATCCCAAATTTTCAATTTCCAACTTAATTCAATTCAAACCATCAGTTTCAATTAAATTTCCCAATAACCATTTCAAATCATATCATTTTCAAATATAGATTTGATCCACAAATTAAACTATTCAATTTTTAATAAATTTCAAAGCTTTAATATCCCGCATTTCAAAACTAAATTTTATAATTTCATATATCTCAAATCTAGTTTCATTATTACTTAGTTTTGAAATATTCATTTCATAAATCCAATATTATTTAAATAAACTCAATTTACAATTAAACTAAATATCCTTTCATACCAATATAAACTTCAAATATTCATTTATCAAAAGTACATATCATTCTAATTCATATTCTTTATCAAAATAAAGATCAAATCATTTCCAAACCTTATTATCAAATCATTATTTGAATTCAAATTCGATTACTCAAATTTAAATATCATTTTTAAATTATATAAGTCATTCATTTGTTATTTCAAGTATCATTACAAAATACATTAAAACTTCCATTCAAAAATTCATTTATCTCAGTACATTTCATTCCATTTAACACATAACCAAGTAAACCTTACTTAAATTCAAATTCAAATTTAAATTCCTTAAAAATTCAAATTTAAATATTAAAATATATTCAAAACTTCTTAAATTTCACAATTAATCAATTTCCAAAATTTAAATCATTTACACTTTAAAATATAACTCAAACAGTGTTAAAAACTATAACATTTCAAACATTGTCAAATTATAGCAACGACAGCATTTATAAAGTGCTATCGTAGCTTATAGCTTCCAAAAATGGTTTAGTTCAAGAATAACGGCATTTATAAAATGTCGTAATAGATATTTAGTTGTTTCAAACATTGTTAGATTCAAAACAATAGCATTTAAAAATGCTGTCAAAAGACTACAACATTTTGAAAATGCTATGAATTCCAGATTTCATTTTAGCTTTTCAAAAAAAAAAACTCCAAATTTTTATTATAACTTAAAATTCATATTTCTAGACTTCAAAATTTCACCTTTAAAATCATTTTAACATATGATTTAACACAACAAAATTTTTAGATCAAATATTCAATTTAAAAACTCCATTCATTTATTAAGTCGAAATTCACTGTTCATTAACATATAAATTAAATAAAACTTAAAATTTTACTTCATATATAATTTTAAAACTTTAAATTTAATTTCCATTATTTATTTACATTTTAAAATAAAATTTAAAGTCTAAAATCTCAATTATTTCACATTTACGTACTCAAATTCACAATTTCAAGACTTAATATTTAATTTTCTTAAAACCATAAAATATATATTTTTAAATCAAAATTTCATACTTTTAAAAATACATATTTTAATAAATATCATTTAAAAATATACCACGGGGTCTGTATATAATTTTCTAACCTAGGTCAAGTGATACGGATATATATCATTTCAATCCGTAGTTTACAAAGAAGACCCAGGTTCTATCATTTCAAACCCGCAATCCCAAGTCAAATAAAATACAATAAAAATCGCTCAGGCCTATCATTTCAGCCCATAAAGATTTTTCCCTAATCTAAAGTCCGTTTGGGTATGTATCATTTCAACCCATAGTGATTCTATTATAATAGGGAACTTTTAGTGTGAATATATGCATAAACAATATAAACAATGTCAGTGTCACAATATAATGTAATATATCACATGTCAGGTGATAATTAACAGTTTTAACATGGTAATAACATGGCATACCATATAATATGATCATCATTAACTTGAATAACATTTTATATTACTAAACACTTGTCACCAATTCACTATTTCATAAGTATAAATGTTAGAGTGAGAAAGACTCACCTTTTACGAAGCTAGAGACAAACAACACACACAAGAGCGATTCCAAAGGCACGACAAGCACGATTTGATTTGAATTGATGGAGACCCTTATAAACAACACAAAATATAACATACATAAGCACAAATATAGATATCGACATACAAATATAATCAACAACTTTAGTTTGAAGAACAGTTGCAAAACAAGAGAGATGACCAAACCTTAGGAGCAAAAGAATTGCACACGACAACATAAGCTTGTCACATGATCAAATGGGCTTGACCTCACCACACTAGGCTCGGCCTAGGTGTCAACATGGCTCGTCCATGGCCTAGAGATAAGTCTTAGGGCATGAAAGTGGAAGGTAAAGGCAAAACAAGTGGAAAGTAAAGGAGGCAAGGGGGTTTGGGTCAAGGAACTGAAGGTTTTGGTGTACATAGGCTCGGCCTATGGTCCTATGGGCTCGGCCTGGTGCATCTTCAGGTCAGGTCAGAGATGATGATGATGGCTATAGGTCATGGCAGCAAGTGGTGGTGGTGTTAGAGGTGGTGGCCAAGGCTAAACATGAAGGAAATGGGAATACAAGGCTCGGTTAGGCAATATTTGGAGTTTTAAGCAAAGTTTTGTGGAGATGGCTTCAATTGGATGGCATGGTTTGTCATGGTCAGAGGAGGAGGAGATGTTTGCTGCTGTAGATGGTGGAGGAGATGGTCAGTGGTGATGGAGGAGAAGTGGGGCCGAGCAAGCAAGAGGAAGGCTAAATCAATGAAGAAGAGGGAAAAAATGGAAGAAAGAAGCCATTAGCTTGCAATTTTTTCTCAATATGATGTAGCCGTGAGTTTGAAATGAGGAGAAAGATATTTTTCACGTGAATTGAAGATGAGAAACATGGCTATAGGGTAGAGGGATGTACGGCTAAAGCAAGGAGAGGAAAAGGCAAAAGCAAATGAAGAGGCGGAAAAACGAAGAGCCTTGAGCAACTAAAGAGACACAAACTCTTCAAATTTTCATTATTTTCTTTTTAAACCTTATATGACTGAAATATATACATAAAATCAGATAAAATACGAAAATTTAGTAAATAAACAAAAATAAATAAATTAATTATTAATTATATATAGTTTAATTAAATAAAACAGCAAAATTTGCAACTAGTCTTGAAAATATGAAAAATAAGTGCAATGAACTTGGGAAAATTTTTATGTACTTAAAAGTATTTATAAATAAAGATAAGAAAACAAAATAAAAAGGAAATCACAAAAGTAAATAAATAAATTTTAATTTAAATATAGTTTAGATGAAGAAAATAGCAGAAAAATGGAAACTAATCTTTAAAAATAGAAAATAAATTCAATGAGCTTTGGACAAATTCAAACATCACTTTAAAATATTAAAAAGGTAAAAATATATGTAACATAGCATATAAAACAATTTAGAATAATATATGACAATTAAAAATATTATTTATATAATTTAAAATAAAAGGTAGTGTTAAATAAAACAATTTACACCCAATTTTGTAAAAAGCATAACTTTCACAATATTATCCGGATTTCAACGACACGAAAAGCAGTGTTCTTGAAATTTTATTTACTTTCACAATAAAAGAAAAAAATTAAAATTTACAAATTTTAAAATTTAAATTTAAAAGTAAAAGTTTGACCAGATTGACCAAAATTCACATTTTCTGAAAATATTCAATTTATGCATGTTTGAAATTCTAATCCACATCAAAATCAACATTTATATTTCAATTAACAAAATATATGCATTTTAATAAATAAAATAAAGTTTTTAAACTAGGAATTTAAATTAAAATAATTAAAATATACAATTACAATAATCAGAAAATACAGGGTTGTTACACCCGTGAGTTGGCATAAGGTGGCTAAAACAGGAGCGATTGACGGATTAATGAGGTAGCACCTCTGATCGGACGCACTTCTTCGTATGTCATTCTATTGCTTTTGTGATTGTTTGGTGCGCACCTTTGATTTGGGAGTGTTGTTCGAGGTGGGCGGTAGCTGCGCGCTGCGCGTTTCCATCGGCCCGGAAGCGTAATTGGTATATCTACCTTGGCATTGCCTAGTTGTGCCGTGTCACCTACCATAGCGAGCCCTGTACGAGTTTGATTTGTGTCGTACCTATGTAGTATCTTTTCGTAGTCTCCCGATCAGGAGATATGCAGGTACTGTATAGACTATTGGCATTATGGGTGTTAAGGGCTATATGGGTAACCCCTTAACGCTATTTTAAAGTAAGTTTATTTTACTAATAGACATTATTATAATAGCGAATATTACTACATAGTAAATAGTTTAACGGATCCTTAGAGGATGGGCGGTCCCAAGCATCCTTTAAGTTACTTGCTCTATATTACAGTACACTTGAATTAGCTTACACTATATAAGTATGTATGTCCTGACTCGAGTGTTTATGTTTTATTTTACGCTCGGGTCAGCCTGAGTTGCAGTTCAGTTTCATCCCCGTGCTAGGATTTCTGTAGATCACTTTCAAGCTGTCGGCAAACCTCCCTTCCAGTTCTTTATCTAAATTTTTGAAATCAAGACTAGTGGACATTTGGATTGTTCTACTGATGATTTAAAACTATATTTGGATTAAAGACTATGTAATTTTATTTGATTGAGACTATTTATAGTGGCTTCATGAACCACTAAGTATTTTTAAATTCCGCTGCGAGTTTTCTGATATCTGTGTCTGTGATCCTGTGATTATTTATTTACTGTATATTTTGAGATTTTCCAAATTTTATTTACAACGCAGTATTTTGAACAATTCAAGTCCGACATGTGCGGATGCGAATGGTTGAAAATATCGGGTCGTTACACTACTTTCAAAACATGCTCGGTTTTCCAGGGAAAATACACCTTCCATTTCAAAATGGTCCATTTAAATCAATTAATAAATCCTTCTTGATTTATTTTAATTTACCTTTCAAATCGGCAAATTCCTTTCCACATTTTTAAAAATAAACAAATATTTATTTTTAAAACAAATTTCCCTTTCCTTTATGAATTCCCATTGTGAATTTTTAATTTCCAAACATCCATTGATATACAATTTTTAAATCGATTTCCAAATATTCATTTTCAAACACCAAATCAAATTCCAAATTGATTTTCAAAATATTTATTTCAAACACCAAATCGATTTCCCAAAGATTTATTTTAAAACACTAAATCAATTTCAAATCGATCTCCCAATTTATTTTCAAAACACCAAATCAAATTTTCAAATAGATTTTCCAAAGATTTACTTTCAAATACCAAATCAATTTCAATTTGATTTTCAAATTTATTTCTTTTTAAAATAAATTCCTTTATTTCTTCCAAACTATTTAAAAATTCAAATTTTAAATAAACCCTTCTACTTTAAACAATACTACTAAAAATTCCTTTATTAAAATCTTTTCCCATATTTTTGGAATTAATTCGATAGGATTTCAAAAATCGACTTTTATACCTTTAAATTCCTTCTTTTAAATTTAATCAATTTTCTAAAGTAAATTTACTATAAATTTTCTAATTAAATTTCAAAAATTCAATTTCATATTTCTAGTTCCTACGATACAAAAAATATATTCGGCTAAACTATAGCCATCAACGTTTTCAATTACAAATATAATCATACACAGATTATAAATAAAACAACACACAATATTGAAACAAATTCAAATATTTGAGGAATCCAGTTGGATCCCTCCAACCTGTTTCCCTGCATCTATAGACGTTAGCACAACAATGAAATACCAGTTCCACTTCGAGGTGGAATATCGCGGTATATGGGATTATAAAAAATCATCCGCTATTATGCGGCGCATAGGGTCTCATCCGCTATATAATGCGGGAAATCAATCACTCCAAATACATATGTAATATCAATTCCACTTCGAGGTGGAATATCGTGGTATATGGGTTTATATAATATTCTCCGCTATTATGCGGCGCACAGGGTCTAATCAAATACAACTAATAATAATTTATCATCCAAGCACACAATCACCAATTTTAAATTTAACTATTTAAAATTAAATCGGAAAATTAGATTGAGTGAGAAGTTCTCACCTTTGCTTTTCATGTAATCCATTTTCATTCCGGCTTGATTTTCTTTGCAATTTTGACCTTATATAAACTATTATATGAATTAATTAATATTCGAATAAATCGAATATTTAAATTCCATTTGATAATTTTAATTAACTAGTGATTTTATTTTAAACTGGTACTTTTAATTTTAAACCAATTCCTTTATAAAAATAATGTTTTTGGCAGCTAAAAAAATTAAATAAGTTTATTAAACAAATTGGATACCGTTTAAAAAATTTAATTTTAACTAATGATTAAATTTAACAAATAACCACCTTAACATATATTTTTTTATTAGTAAATACTAAAACAAACATTCACTTCATCGTTTAAATATATCTTTCTTTAATTAATACTCGGCTAAAACAAGGGTTATACCTCTCAACTCGATCGCAAAAGCAACCCAACTCG
The DNA here is from genome assembly GCA_030765085.1 of Allium cepa. Taxonomy (NCBI): domain Eukaryota; kingdom Viridiplantae; phylum Streptophyta; class Magnoliopsida; order Asparagales; family Amaryllidaceae; genus Allium; species Allium cepa. The sequence goes on along the minus strand of CM060943.1, from coordinate 575,909,545 downwards.
AGTTCAAGCCCAGACATCTAACATTACCGAGCTTCACGGCCCAATCCTCCTTGACTGAATAGTGACCACTCCACTACGAGATCGTATTCGCATCGAAGGTCGCACTTCCCAACATCGACTGTACTGACGCCGCATCGCTCCTCCCTAGACATCATCGCAAAGCAGCTCGCGTGAAACTCAATTCCCCTACAGCCACGTCGATCGCAAATCCACGATTTCATCGTGCCTGCCGCCTCGTCGTCGCTTCACCTGGAACCATTATAACGTCGCGTGCGTGCCCGTGGCCAGATCTCGACCACCAACACGGTCGCGCTGGATCCACAGCCTTCGCTTCCATCCAGACGCGACTCTTACCCTACGATTCCACACGAACCACCCATCAATGCTGCTTCGTTCGCCCTCCCTTATCGGAGTCTTCCCAAACGATGCATCTGACGACCCAACTACAACGACGAAACTAATTTCTTCCTTTCAACTTTGACTGGGTTTCGGTTGCGAAATGGAAGCAGACGCCATTTTTTAAATTTTCATTTTTGATTTCGAATAGGTCGCCATTTTTTATTTAAAATGAGGGAATTCGATTTGAATAAAGAAAGCAACCATGATAGAAAAGAACAAAGTTGATCTATTTTTATTTTAATGTTGGCCATCAATTTGATTTCGATTTTTAAACGAGGCTTCGGCCATTATTTTTACTTCCTTTTGATTTTCTTTTTCTTAACGAATTTTTTTTATATTTTTAAAAGCAACGCGTGTTGAAATTACAGAGGAAAAAAAATACGTGTTTGAATTTTACTCAACACGTCTTTGTTTCGCAGTAGCATTTTAATTTTATCATTTTATATTCAAATTTAAAATTCAAATTTTAAATCATCTCTGTAAACGAAAATCAAAATCTCGGTCTCCAATCAAAGCGCGCTGCTAGGCATTTATAATGTTAAACCTCTATTCTGAACGCAATAGAGAAGGTTCCAACTCCAAATTCGACCGTATGGAGAAGATAGCTTTTTGGACCTAGTTAAAACATTAAATTTTTAATTTAGATTTCAGCGCTTTTACTTATCGTACGGCCAAACGGTCACTCCAAATGCTACGAAAGTTGAAATCTGATAATAATACAATATTATGGATCGAATGGAACTAGTTTCGTCAAATTTCGAGATTGTGTTTCGGAAGGCTATTTTTAAATAATGATTTAAACAATATAAATTCAAAATTGAACAAAACATTTCCATATTCAATTCTGAAGCTTCCATTATCTTCAGCATTATCAATATAAATTTTCTAAGCCCTTTGAAATATTTTTAAACAGCTTAAAACTAAAATTTCAAATTTTTACCCAATTTCAATAATTAAATTCAATAATTAAATTGCCAAATTCATAGTTATATTTGAAAATCAAGTTAAACTATCTTCCAAACATTTAAAATCAATTACATATTTTCAGTTTCAAATGTCAAAATTTTCAGGTCGTTACATTCTTTCCCTCTTAAAAGAATTTCGTCCCGAAATTACTAGTTAAGAAGATGATCCTTAACCCGTTTATCATTTTTGCAAAAACAAACAGATTTATCAATTTGTCGAAACAAACCTTTTTATTAAAAACCCATTATCTCTTCAACTAACTTTCCAAGATCTTCCATGGATTTTTTTGAAACAACATTATTTTCACATTAATTCAAATTTAAATTCAAATCCAGATTTTAAATTTTCAAAATTTTCTCAAAATTTTTCTAACTCCCTAAATTTTTGAAAAATTTCGCCACCATCTCCTTTGCACGGCTAGCTCGGTACGACTACAAAATGGCACCATGGGCCTGCAGATGCAAAAAAGAAAACAGAAAGCCAACTGGCTAGATAAGAAAGTCATCAAATTTCATATAGAAATTTAAATACATACCTTTCTGTCGAGCAATTTAAATTTATCTTCGAACTCAAAAATCCAGTTCCTTTCCCTTTTAACACACCTGTATATCATGCTTATCATTTTACACATTTATTTACAAAATTTTGAATATTTATTTCATTCAAAGCCGTACGATGTATTTATATCATTCGTACGTAACACCAAATCAGATCGCTCACTCGATCACATAATTTCACTTCCAAACTAGTATCGTCCACCCGACTTCCTAGTGAAGACTCGGATCTGGTTTCTTGATCAGAAACTGTCATTCTCCTTGCATATCCATAAACTATGATAGAGAATTTCCAAAATCAACCAAAAATCCATATCCAGGTTCATCGTCGAAAATCGAGCGAAAAATCCCAACTCGGATCGATATAATTATCTCTAAATTCTGTGCTCGAATTCTGGATCAAATCGTTATGCGAACAAAATAATATAAGTATATCCCGCGTATTTATTTCTAAATTGATTATTGGCTATATTAATTTTCATTTTTTTTATTCACATTCATTTATCATTTACTTATATACAATTACCCAATTTCCAGTTTATCCTTTATTCAATTATCAATTTAGAATATTTTCTCAACTCCAAAATTTTTACTTAAGAATCCCATTATCCATTTCTTAAGTTCAATATAAGTATTCTATGTACTTCTTATATTTATTTTCAGTTCACTGCTTTGGTTTATAACTATTTATATTCAAATTGGATCTCCAATTCCATATGAATTTAATTTACCTTTCATTTATAATTATTATATTCAGTTCATTTCAAACCATATTTATTTTGTCATTTATTCAATTAGTTTCACTTACAAATTTTATTTCAATACTTCACTTTGTTTATCACAAATCAAATTCAATTCCAATGCCTATTCAATCTAATTACAAATTCGAAATGAATTTCAACATTCAATTTCACTTTCATTTACTTGCAATTGTAAATTCATTAATTCATTCACAATTTTGTTTTCCACCTTAATAAATTTGATTCCATAACTATTTTTATCATATTCCAGAGTCTTTCCAACATTTCAAAATCATTTTTTTGAAACCAATTCAAATTATCTTTGGAATTTGTAAAACCAAACCAGTTTCGCTAACAACTTTTATTTAAAACAATTTGGCAGCAATTCCTCTTTTGAAAACTCGAAAATGAACACCGATGATGTCGCGATCATCATCAGAATTATTTTCTAGTGATCGAAAAGAGTATAGTGCTTTTATCCCTTCAAAAACATTTTTTCCCAAAACCTATTGAAAATCATTTTCAAACTCAAAAGGATTTTTAATCTTTTCCAAATTTCAAAATTTTTAAATCCTTTCAAATTCTTTCAAATATTCTCTAGAGTTCTATTTCAAATTATAAATCACATTTACAATTTATATTTACAAATCCCATTTTTACATAAATTTATCTCTCAGCTTTTTATTATGATTTCAATTTCTTATCCAATAATCAATGATAATAATTTAATATTATCGCTTCCTATCAATCAAGCAACCATATACTATAATAATTTACAAAGATTATTTCCTTTTATATACAAAAATAATTTGGATATAATTATTTCATTTACCCTATTTTAAAACAATATTGTGTCGGTTTATCTTGTTTAAGAGTTTAGAAACCTATATCGACGCAGTTGGCCAAACTGCATTGACCAGAATCTATAAACAATCAACCTATAAGTTAACACAATATAAAACAATTTTATATCCACTAACAAATATGCGCTCATATCTATTATTACACTCACACTCATTCTAGAGTACTAATGACTCTATCTCCAATGAGTAATCCCCACCAGAGCCAAGGTTGTCACTTAACCAATTGCTCCGATACCACTCTGTAACGATCCAATTTTTCAACTTTCGAAAGTCGACATCAATACGTCCACTGTATCAAATGCTACACAATCGAATGCCGGAAAGCCAAACCATTAGGGTTACAGAAGAAGAAGACAGAAGAAGAAACAGAAAACAATAACAGAATCTCATATTTCGCAGCGAAACAAATATAACAGATAAATGAATAATCTTTAAAACAAAACACTATATCAGTTTATACATACATCATCAGAGTTTACAACAACAAACAGCGGAAAAGAATATAACATATACAAGTGATACGCCTCGCCATCCTACTTGAACTCCAGATCTTCACAGCAACTTCTTAACTTCGCTCCCGAATAACTGATAACCTAACTCTAGGCTGCCTGTGTGGAAAATTTTAAGCACCCAGTGTTTAGAAAGGGAACAATAAACTCCAGGTCAGTCATGGGATTAGTGTGAGATTTAAAAACAGTTATTTTCACAAAGAAAAGAAATCCCCTATGCTTTTGGAAAAAATGAAACTATCATAAGTCCTTCCGCCACACACACAATGCAAACGCAGAATTGGAGGAGATTTCTCCTTATAATAATCAAACATGCTTGATACGCAAAATATTTTTAGTATTATCATTAGTGCATAGTGTGGAAAACATTTTGAAAGTATAATATTAATCTTAGCCAGCATAGACATTTTGCACTTATGCCTACTATTGCTACCATGTTCAATAGCAGGTTACCGCCACATTCCATGGCAGGTTATACAACTAAAACCATATAGGGTGCATATTGTTTCTTTGGATTTCCAACAAATGGTCAGGCTAAGGAACTTCCTATTGACACATGGGTACGTCTCTGGAGGGATGCCCCAAGAACTTACCAACTCTCTACAACACAAGGCCGAGTTACCCCACGCTGTTATACAGTTATAACATGAGTAACTACCACGAGTATGCCATACCCTGTAACAACCCGCATATTTATCGAGTTTGTATTTAAATATTTTATTTAAATATTAACTCGTTAATCGGATTTTGGTCCGAAAAGCTACTTTTTGCAAACGGTCAAATTAGGACTCGAGACCACTTCCATTGAGTTCGAAATGTCGTTTACAACTTTTTAAGTATAAACATCGATAGGTTTGGAGTTAGTGAAATTTCACTAACTTTTCCCGCTTTGGACTTTGGGTTAGTTTAGCCTATTAAGCCCAAGTTCCAACCCTCTTCTCCTCACTCTTCATAAATTTCCTAACTAATCAAGCTTTGGCATTAATGGTGGAGGGAATGGGAAATTAAAACTCCAAGCACAAATTCAATTGCAAATCCAACATTCAACTCCAAATTCAAGTAGAAGATATTGGATTCAAGCTTTGGATTGCTTCTCCTTGCTTTCAAGCTTCATCTTCATAAACTTTAGTGCAAAGGTGAGATTTTTATCTCACAAATCTATTCTATAACTATATTGGACTATTGGGAATGATTCCCTATCACTTTTGCATGCACATTTGCATTTGGTTTGGATTGGATTGGCGAAAAACTCCAATTTTTAGCGTTTTGGTGAATTTTCTGCACTTAGGTCGTTCTGGCCATTTTCGTGTGTTCGGTGTTAGGTCGCTCGCGACCTAACCCTTAGGTCGTTCGCGACCTAACCCTTAGGTCGTTCACGTGGAAAAGTCTCGGCCTTCGAATAGCTCATTTCCGACCTAAAATGGCCTATAACGTTAGGTCGCTCGGCGCTTCGGAATTAGGTCGTGGGTCGTTGGGCTTTAGGTCGCAAGCTCCCTAGGTCGCTAGGTCACGATGTTTTAGGTCGCTAGGTCGCGACGTTTTAGGTCGCTGCATCCTATGCCTCTATAGGTCGCTCGACCTCGTTTATGACCATAGGTCGCTCACCCCCTCTTCGTTAGGTCGCTTGGCCTTGCCTTCCATTTTTAGGTCGCATGACCTTCTATCCCGCTAGGTCGTTGGACCTATAACCTGTTAGGTTGCTCGACCGTTTACTCCGTTAGGTCGCCCAACCCTACTACAAGTATTAGGTCGCATGACCTTGTTCCACTAAGTCGCTCGACCCTTAGGTCGTAACATGTTAGGTCGCACGCCTTCCACACCATTAAGTCGCGAGTTTAATTAGGTCGCTCGGCCTTAAAACGTTAGGTCGCTTGACCTGTGCTATTGTTAGGTCGCTTGGCCATTTCAGTTAGGTCGCATGACCACAGGGTTGCTCCAGTTAGGTCGCTTGACTGCTTAGACCCCTAGGTTGCAACCATTAGGACGCTCGACCCTATCTCCCTTAGATCGTTAGACCTCATTTTGTCTTCACTAGGTCGTACCGTTTTGGTCGGGGCGCTGCCACCCCCCCTGGACCCCCCCCTCCGTAGGGGATCTTATCTGAAAAACATTGAGCTGATTTTCTTGGATTTTATTCACATCTCCATATGCGATTTTTGTGACTGATTGTTTCTACAATTGCTTCTGTGTTTTGTCACTTTATAATATAAAGGTTTCAATACTAGTAGTAAATATCAAAACTCTTTTAACAAACAATTTCAACTCTATTTTTAATAACAAAGCTCTTTTCTTAAACCGTTTTCCAATCTATTAGTATGTACAAGCCTTTACCTCACTCGGATGAGAAATCTAATTAAACGACTTAGTAAAACAAGTGGTATGAAACGCTTGCGTTCACTTCGTCGGTTAATTCTTGGACTTGTTCGATTGAACCTCTTGTGACAATTTTATTAGTGAAGATTTACAGTTTGTTCGTAAATATTTAAGTTAAGCAAGTGGTTATGGGACATGAAGCTAAACTTCTATATTTACTAGCTTAGTGTAATTGACACTTCTCGTTGATCTTGATGATCGCTTTATGAATTAGACTAGCAATTGCGCGATGTCTCTTTCATTGCAAGGTTAGACTAGACACCACTTGTGTGATTCCATTCACACATACCTTTCTGCTTTTTGGTTAGTCTTGACCTCAATCTGTGTGATTCCATTCACACATGCGGGGTAGCTCCCCTTGGTCTTCGGACCGTCATCTGATAGGCCTCTTTCCCTTTTTATGATTTCTGGATTTCTCGTGTTGATTTCTGGAATTTATGTCATTGACTTGTTATGAGTACAAGTTTAGGGTATGATGCCCTCTTCGAATCTTTGAGAAGATTCTTGTGATATTGATTATCTCTTATTGATTGATCTTCTGTTGATCATTATTTACATACTTATAGTGGTATGTCATTATGGATGTTTATGTTTATGCCATATCTTTTATGTTATATCATGTCATCTGATATTTATAGCTAGACTGATCCGTTTATTATTTTCTTAAATAATACTCGGGTCAGACCGAGATGTTACAGGTGCTTCTGCTTGACTTCTTCCCAGGGATTCATCACTCTGACTTTTGGCTAACTGTTTAGATTAGCAGTTTTTGTTGTATACACTTGAGATATAGACTCATAGTTGTATTCTTTTGTATAGCACGTGTTGCTATTCTTTTGTATTATCGTGGATCTTACTGACCACTACTCTGATGTACACTTCCATGTGTTAGTTATATATTCATATCTTCTTCCGCCTTTGTGATATGGATATCTGTGACTGATTTGTGATATGGTTATTTCTATGTTTGTTTCCGAAGATTATTTATAGCCACCGTGTGATAAGCAATTACATGGATGGTCGCTCCTCAACAGCCTTATTCTCCGTGCTAGTTGACAGCACCACTGCGGAGTGTTCTTGGCTAGCGTGGGTATAGAGGTGGGGGGTCACAGCTTGGTATCAAAGCCAAACTTCGGAACAATGTAGAATAACTTAACAAGGATCATCGTCCTAAGTCTATCTTAGGAGTCATAACATAGGATTAATTCGAGTCTTCGTACCGATTCATCCTATTTCCTTTATGATTCCTTGTTTTATCTATCAAGATTGCTTGGTGTTCATTGGTGAATAACCTTCTTCCTTCTCTTCTTTCTTTCTTTAAGGAAGAGAATGTCTAGACCAGGCCATCCCAGAACTGGATCATCTGGTGCTGCTCCTCCGGATGGAGTTTTTATGACTGCTCAACAGCTTCTTGATTTAGTAACTAATGCTCAAGCAGCTGGAGCTAACCCAGAACCCACTCACCCAAAGTCGGGATTTGCACGCTTGTGCAGCGATTACACCAACTTGGGTGGGAAGCCCTTCAAAGGTTCGAAAAATATCATCGAGGTCCAGGCTTGGTTAAAATCATGTGATCGAATCTTCTCTCGCATGAACCTTATCGATCTCCACCGCGTTCAGGTGGCTTCCAGCATGCTCCAGGAGAGAGCATTGGACTGGTACGAACTCCTTATTTCAGAAATTAATGAAGCGGATCTCACCTGGGAGCAATTTCAGGGACGCTTCGAGTTAAAGTTTGTACCAGAAGCTGGGAAAGTAACCTTGGCTCGACATTTTATAGACCTTGTTCAAGGTCAATGCTCTGTGACTGACTACGTCGCAGCCTTCGAGTCGCTTTCCAAATATGGGGTTGAATACATCAACACCCCATTGAAGAAGAACCAGAGGTTCGTTTATGGCTTAAATAAGAATCTTAAGAAGCCACTGCTCCTGAAACTAGAAGTCGCATTTGATCAACTCGTCGATATCGCTCTTCGTCTTGAAGAGGCTGATAGAGAGAGTGATGTTGAAGTGGAAGGCGCTAAACCAAACTTCAACAACAAGAAGAGGCCAAACAAATTCAAGGTTCCTTATCCCAACAAAAAGGGTAAGCAGGCAACCCCTGCGGCAAAGTCTCCTTCTCCTAGTGGTGCGAGTTGCTTCAACTGTGGGTCTGGGGATCATTATGCGAATAAGTGCTCTAAGCCCAAATCTTGTCGCTATTGTAAGATCCCAGATCACTTTATACATCAATGCCTCAAACGTAAAAGCAGGAATGAGGGAAAGTTAAATGTGGCTCAAGCCCCTGGCAACACATCTCGTGGCCAAGGTATTTCTCATTCCATTCTTGATGGTATTATTTTATTTCATGATCAACCTATTAGAGTTCTCTTTGATACGGGTGCATCCCATTCTTTTATATCAAAGGAACTGGTAGACACTTTTTCCTTAAGTGTTACTGCATTGATGACTTCTTTAAAAATTGCGAATCCTGTTGATGGATCCACAACTCTTAGTTTGCTTTGTAAAGATGTGGAGATTATTTTTTGCGATCTTTCTTTCCTAGCCGATTTGCATGTCATGCGTTACTTAGGCTTTGGAATAATTTTGGGAATGGATTGGCTTAACCGTTATCAAGCCCATATCCTATGTCCTGAACGGGCTATTCATCTCCGTCATCCACTATCTGTTAATCAGATTTCTGTTAATCTTAAAGATTCAGAATCCTGTTTGGTGGCATCTTTATATTCTTTAAATCCTCGTGATAACGATGATGATGATGAAGATGATATTATTTCTCGTATTCATGTTGTTCGTGAATTTTCCGACATATTCGAGCCCGTTTTAGGTTTGCCACCTAAACGAGCAATTGAGTTCAGAATTAATCTTCTTTCTGGAGCTCAACCTATTACTCGTCCTCCTTATCGCATGTCCAATAAGGAAAATGAGGAGATGCGTAAACAATTATCTGAGTTGGAGACGAGGCAATTTATTCGCTCTAGTTCCTCGCCTTGGGGAGCTTCGGCTATTTTCGTAAAGAAATCCGATGGTACTCTGAGGCTCTGCGTTGATTATCGCAAGCTTAACGATCTTACTATTAAAAATAAATATCCTTTACCTCGGATTGATGATCTATTCGATCAGCTTAGTGATGCTAAGGTCTTTTCACAATTGGACTTGGCTACCGGTTTCCATCAGCTTCGTATCGCTGAGGATAGCATTCCTTTGACATCATTCCGTACTCGATATGGATCTTATGAATGGCTTGTTATGCCATTTGGGTTAACGAATGCTCCAGCTTATTTCGTTGACCTCATGAATCGAGTTTTCAAAGATTTCCTCCATCGGTTTGTTCTCATATTCATTGATGATATTCTAGTGTATTCAAAAACCGAGGAGGAACATGAGAAACATCTTAGGATTGTATTGGAAACACTTAGGAGTAATCAATTAAAGGCGAAATTTTCTAAATGCCACTTTTGGCAATCTCGTGTGAAGTTTCTCGGTCATATTATTTCCGAATCCGGGATATCCGTGGATCCTTCAAAGATCGAAGCGATTCAAGATTGGAAGAGACCGGAGAGTGTGACAGAGATTCGTAGTTTTCTCGGATTGGCGGGCTATTACCGCCGTTTTATTAAAGACTTTTCTAAGATTGTCGTGCCTCTTACTGGCTTGACTAAGAAGGGAGTTAAATACATTTGGTCGGACAAATGTGAAGCCTCTTTTCAGAAATTGAAAGAACTCCTTTCCGATGCTCCTATTCTTGTGATTCCCGAGGGGAATCAAGATTTTGTTGTTTATACCGATGCTAGTCACGTTGGTTTGGGTGCCGTTCTTATGCAAAAAGAACGTGTTGTTGCTTATGCTTCTAGGCAATTGAAGCCGGCCGAGACTAGATATGCCACACATGATCTAGAGCTCGCGGCTATTGTTTTCGCCCTTCGAATGTGGCGTCATTATCTATTGGGAGAGAAATTTATTACACGGATCATAAGTCTTTGAAATATTTATTTTCTCAAAAAGAACTTAATTTACGTCAACAGCGTTGGCTCGAGTTCCTTGCACCTTATGATCTTGATATTCTTTATACCCCCGGTAAGGGTAATCGTGTCGCTGATGCTCTTAGCCGTAAGCAACAAGAAGTTGTTTCTATGATGATATCCGAATGGAACGATCTCGAGATCTTATCCACTTGTGAGATTCGAGAGCGCGTATCCGATTTATGCTCATCGCTTGTTTTATGTAGCCTTGAGGCTCATCCTTCTCTTTTAGACTGCATTCTTGAAGCTCAAGGGCTAGATTCTGAATTGGCTCTTCTTGGCAAAAATGTTAAGGATAAAATTGATATTGAAGGTTTGAAAGACTTTGATATTGATTCTCGTGGCGGCATTCGAAAATTTGGTAGACTTATCGTACCAAATATTGGAGATCTTCGTAAAGATATTTTAGAAGATTCCCATCGTTCTAAACTCACCATTCATCCTGGTAGTAGTAAAATGTACGCTGATATGAAGCGACTTTATTATTGGGAGGGAATGAAATCTGATATTGCTAACTTTGTTAAGTGTTGCATGACTTGCCAACTTGTCAAGGCCGAACATCAAAGGCCTGGTGGGTTATTGCAACCTTTAGAAATTCCAATTTGGAAGTGGGATCAAATTTCCATGGACTTTATAGATGGCCTTCCCCGTTCTCGTTCGGGTCATGATAGCTTATGGGTGATTGTTGATAGACTTGCTAAATCCGCCCATTTTATTCCGGTTCGGTCTAACCGAACCGTTCCTCTTTTGGCCAAACTATTTGTCAAGGAAATTGTAAAAATTGCATGGAGTTCCTACTTATATTGTTAGCGATCGTGATCCATTGTTTACTAGTGGATTTTGGAAGAGTCTTCAAAAAGCTTTAGGAACGAAGCTTAATTTTAGCACCGCTTATCACCCCCAGTCCGATGGACAAACCGAGCGTGTGAATCAAACTCTTGAAGATCTTCTTCGTGCTTGTGTGCTTGATTTTGGTGGAAGTTGGGAAGATCATATTTCACTTGTTGAATTTTCCTATAATAATAGCTTCCAATCTAGTATTGGTATGGCACCTTTCGAGGCACTCTACGGAAGGCCATGCCGATCTCCTTCTTGTTGGCTTGAGGCCAGTGAGAAGCTGGTTTTAGGTCCAGACTTTATTCGTGATTCCACGGAAAAGATTGAACTTATTCGACATAGGATGAAAGAAGCCCAGAGTAGACAAAAATCCTATGCCGATAATCGAAGAAGGAAATTAGAATTTTCTGTTGGGGATCCTGTTTTTATTCGTGTTTCACCTATGAAGGGTGTTGTACGTTTCAGTCGATCGGGGAAGTTAGCGCCTCGATATATTGGGCCATTTCCTATCACTGAACGTATTGGTTCCATGGCTTATCGCCTTGCACTGCCGGCTCAGTTTTCTGCTATGCATGATGTATTTCACGTTTCTCAATTACGGAAATGCCTTCGGGATTCCGATTCTATTCTTGAGCCTGCTGTTGTGGAAGAAATTAAAGTTTCGCCGAATTTAACTTATGAGCAGCATCCTATTCGAGTTATAGCTTCTGAGGTTAAACGACTTCGAAATAAAGATGTTCCGCTTGTGAAGGTTCAATGGTCCTCAAATCCTAAGGATTGTTCTTGGGAATCCAGAGAATTCATAGAGCGTACACATTCGGACTTGCTTACTCCTTCTCCTAGAGGTAATCTTCTCATTTCAAAATTCCTCTTGTGTTAATATGCTTTTATGGTTGTTACTTTTTATTTCCATCTTATATATATTGCGAGGACGCAATTTCTTTAAGGAGGGGAGTCTGTAACAACCCGCATATTTATCGAGTTTGTATTTAAATATTTTATTTAAATATTAACTCGTTAATCGGATTTTGGTCCGAAAAGCTACTTTTTGCAAACGGTCAAATTAGGACTCGTGACCACTTCCTTTGAGTTCGAAATGTCGTTTACAACTTTTTAAGTATAAACATCGATAGGTTTGGAGTTAGTGAAATTTCACTAACTTTTCCCGCTTTGGACTTTGGGTTAGTTTAGCCTATTAAGCCCAAGTTCCAACCCTCTTCTCCTCACTCTTCATAAATTTCCTAACTAATCAAGCTTTGGCATTAATGGTGGAGGGAATGGGAAATTAAAACTCCAAGCACAAATTCAATTGCAAATCCAACATTCAACTCCAAATTCAAGTAGAAGATATTGGATTCAAGCTTTGGATTGCTTCTCCTTGCTTTCAAGCTTCATCTTCATAAACTTTAGTGCAAAGGTGAGATTTTTATCTCACAAATCTAGTCTATAACTATATTGGACTATTGGGAATGATTCCCTATCACTTTTGCATGCACATTTGCATTTGGTTTGGATTGGATTGGCGAAAAACTCCAATTTTTAGCGTTTTGGTGAATTTTCTGCACTTAGGTCGTTATGGCCATTTTCGTGTGTTCGGTGTTAGGTCGCTCGCGACCTAACCCTTAGGTCGTTCGCGACCTAACCCTTAGGTCGTTCACGTGGAAAAGTCTCGGCCTTCGAATAGCTCGTTTCCGACCTAAAATGGCCTATAACGTTAGGTCGCTCGGCGCTTCGGAATTAGGTCGTGGGTCGTTGGGCTTTAGGTCGCAAGCTCCCTAGGTCGCTAGGTCGCGATGTTTTAGGTCGCTAGGTCGCGACGTTTTAGGTCGCTGCATCCTATGCCTCTATAGGTCGCTCGACCTCGTTTATGACCATAGGTCGCTCACCCCCTCTTCGTTAGGTCGCTTGGCCTTGCCTTCCATTTTTAGGTCGCATGACCTTCTATCCCGCTAGGTCGTTGGACCTATAACCTGTTAGGTCGCTCGACCGTTTACTCCGTTAGGTCGCCCAACCCTACTACAAGTATTAGGTCGCATGACCTTGTTCCACTAAGTCGCTCGACCCTTAGGTCGTAACATGTTAGGTCGCACGCCTTCCACACCATTAAGTCGCGAGTTTAATTAGGTCGCTTGGCCTTAAAACGTTAGGTCGCTTGACCTGTGCTATTGTTAGGTCGCTTGGCCATTTCAGTTAGGTCGCATGACCACAGGGTTGCTCCAGTTAGGTCGCTTGACTGCTTAGACCCCTAGGTCACAACCATTAGGACGCTCGACCCTATCCCCCTTAGGTCGTTAGACCTCATTTTGTCTTCACTAGGTCGTACCGTTTTGGTCGGGGCGCTGCCACCCCCTGGACCCCCCCTCCGTAGGGGATCTTATCTGAAAAACATTGAGCTGATTTCCTTGGATTTTAATCACATCTCCGTATGCGATTTTTGTGACTGATTGTTTCTACAATTGCTTCTGTGTTTTGTCACTTTATAATATAAAGGTTTCAATACTAGTAGTAAATATCAAAACTCTTTTAACAAACAATTTCAACTCTATTTTTAATAACAAAGCTCTTTTCTTAAACCGTTTTCCAATCTATTAGTATGTACAAGCCTTTACCTCACTCGGATGAGAAATCTAATTAAACGACTTAGTAAAACAAGTGGTATGAAACGCTTGCGTTCACTTCGTCGGTTAATTCTTGGACTTGTTCGATTGAACCTCTTGTGACAATTTTATTAGTGAAGATTTACAGTTTGTTCGTAAATATTTAAGTTAAGCAAGTGGTTATGGGACATGAAGCTAAACTTCTATATTTACTAGCTTAGTGTAATTGACACTTCTCGTTGATCTTGATGATCGCTTTATGAATTAGACTAGCAATTGCGCGATGTCTCTTTCATTGCAAGGTTAGACTAGACACCACTTGTGTGATTCCATTCACACATACCTTTCTGCTTTTTGGTTAGTCTTGACCTCAATCTGTGTGATTCCATTCACACATGCGGGGTAGCTCCCCTTGGTCTTCGGACCGTCATGTGATAGGCCTCTTTCCCTTTTTATGATTTCTGGATTTCTCGTGTTGATTTCTGGAATTTATGTCATTGACTTGTTATGAGTACAAGTTTAGGGTATGATGCCCTCTTCGAATCTTTGAGAAGATTCTTGTGATATTGATTATCTCTTATTGATTGATCTTCTGTTGATCATTATTTACATACTTATAGTGGTATGTCGTTATGGATGTTTATGTTTATGCCATATCTTTTATGTTATATCATGTCATCTGATATTTATAGCTAGACTGATCCGTTTATTATTTTCTTAAATAATACTCGGGCCAGACCGAGATGTTACAGGTGCTTCTGCTTGACTTCTTCCCAGGGATTCATCACTCTGACTTTTGGCTAACTGTTTAGATTAGCAGTTTTTGTTGTATACACTTGAGATATAGACTCATAGTTGTATTCTTTTGTATAGCACGTGTTGCTATTCTTTTATATTATCGTGGATCTTACTGACCACTACTCTGATGTACACTTTCATGTGTTAGTTATATATTCATATCTTCTTCCGCCTTTGTGATATGGATATCTGTGACTGATTTGTGATATGGTTATTTCTATGTTTGTTTCCGAAGATTATTTATAGCCACCGTGTGATAAGCAATTACATGGATGGTCGCTCCTCAACAGCCTTATTCTCCGTGCTAGTTGACAGCACTACTCCGGAGTGTTCTTGGCTAGCGTGGGTATAGAGGTGGGGCGTCACATACCCCGTCGTTACCGACCTTTATCCGAGGATCCTCAACCACAAAGTAACAACCACAAAGTAATAAATTTGCAGTAACCACATAGGTTAAATATCTGGGATCCATACCATGATACCACCATTTTCTAGAAGAAAATGGACATACCCTGAGGGCTCTACCCCTAAATTGTCTTGCGGCATCCTTCCTGTTTCGACCATTTTCGGGCAGCGGTATTTTAATTTTATCATTTTATATTCAAATTTAAAGTTCAAATTTTAGATCATCTCTGTAAACGCAACTCAAAATCTCGATCTCCAATTGAGGCGTGCCGCTAGGCGTTTATAATGTTAAACCCCTATTTCGAATGTAATGGAAAAGATTTCGAGTCCAAAGTCGATCGTATGGAGAAGATAGCTTTTTGGACCCAGCTAAAACGTTAAATTTCAATTTAGATTTCGACGCGTTTGCTTATCGTATGGCCAAACGATCACTCCAAATACTACGAAAATTAAAATCCGATAATAATACAATATTACGGATCCAATGGAACTAGTTTCGTCAAATTCCGAGACCGTGCCTCGGAAGGCTACTTTTAAATATCTATTTAAACGGTATAAATTCAAAATTGAACAAAACATTTTCAAATTCAATTTTGAAGCTTCCATTATGTCATGATGCGAAATCCAATGTTCGAAAATTGAAACTAAATACCTCACTTGTATTCGACTACCAAAGATCCAAACATCGAACTCCAGTCAGATGGAGCTTATAACAACATCAGATGAATATAAAATAGCGGAAACAGAATGAATATCATGCATCACATCACAGATATAACATCAACATAATATCCATTACCACATCAGAGTATTTTTATACATATATCACACTCCAAATAAACATCATAATAGTACAACAAGTGATCCTATATCCAAAAGTCTTCGAAGCAATGAAGCGATAACGAACTTCCAAAAACTAAGCACCTGAGATCCTAAAATCTTCTGAAATATCTCTAAAGCAAAAGCTCCAAAATACTGCTAACACCAGAACACGGAAACCTGCTACTAGGCTGCCCGTGTGGAAATTATGGGCACCTAGAGCTTTAGAAAAGAAATAATAAACTCCGAGTCAGTCATGGGACTGATATGAGTAACAAAAGTAGTTGCTTTTAAGTAAAACAAGAATTATAAGGTAAAATCGCTATGCTTTTGGAAAATGAAACTACCATAAGACCTTCCGCCACACACATAATGCAATCGCAGAATTAGAGGAGATTTCTTCTTATGATAGTCAAATATGCTTGATACGAGAAAAACTCTTTGATATTATTACTAGTGCATAGTGTAGAAAGCATTTCGAAAATATAATATTAATCTTAGCCAGCATAGACATTTCGTACCATGCCTACTATAGCACCATCTAAATAGTGGTGACCACCATAAGTAAATGGCACGTTATACAACTAAAACCGTACTGGGTTCGTATTAGGAATTGGATTTCCAACAAATGGTCAGGCTAAGGAACTTCCTACTGCCACATGGGTACGCCTCTGGCGGGACGTCCCGAGAACTTAACCAGCTCTCTGCCAACATAAGGTCGGGTTACCTCTGTAACTAGATAACTACTACACGAGTATGCCACCTCCCGGTCCTTTGGGACCTTTATCTGAGGGCCCTCTATCACAAAGCAACAACCACACAGTAAATGAGATTTGAGCAACCACATAGGTAAATATCTGGGCTCCATACCACGGCATCACCTTTTTCCAAAAGGAAATGACATACCCTAAAGGGCGCGACCCTCAAAACCTTGCTGCATCTTTTCTGTTTCGACCATTTTTGGGTTGTGAGGTCCGATGAGGTCTCGTCCACAAAGCTACGCTTTACATGAAAGCCATGCTTTGATCACAAATGATCATCAACACACAGCAGCACTTAGCATGCCACACTACCAAATTGGCAGTATATCGCTGATAACCTTCAATTACATAACCTCTGAGCTCGTACGTCTCAGAGAAGGGTGTTAAGCCGAGAGAATAAATTTTCCGCCACCAACAGATACGTATTTGAATGAAATCTGCTTTATATCTCAAAGTTAGTTTCAGACATACAACCATACAAGTCTGTTCCGGGTTCGAAACAAAATCGAAGGCACTTCGTCCAATAAAGGATGAAGCCCTTGCAAATCCAGGTATCCACAATCCCGATCGGACTTCCCATCACTTAGGGAATCTCTATACCGTAGCTACTCGGTGCAGAGGCAATCGATAAGTTATCATAACGTTTTTGAAGACACCTGGTCTTCAACACCGGTCTTCAAATGCTATCCATTTCGACGTATCACTATTCGGAATGGGTTATATGACACGAAGGTCCTCTCCTGGCTAAATCGAATAGTGAGCGCTTAATTTTAAAACACGTGGATATATCAGTCACAAAGATTCACATTCAGGGTTCGATGGTGGTTTTGGATAACTAACTGAAATCCGACTCCCTGTCGCATCGAAGTTTATATGCTGTGTTAAGGGCAAAGGGGTTTTCACATCAATACAGAACAAATCACAAATCACAGTGCAGTACAGAGAAATCTACATCACACAGTATTATGATCACAACAGAAATAACAATCCAGTGCAGAACAGTAGTTAATTATCTTCAATTAATGTGAGTGTGATTTAATAGATTAACCACATAATTATTTTTATTGATTATTTTAAATCAATGATTAATTAAATCTTAATTAACTTGATTAATTGTTTCTTAATTAATTATTTTAATTAACTACCAATTATAATAAATCAACTTAATTTATCTAATTAACAAATTCTTGATTTACAAATTAATTTAAACACTTAATTATTAATTAACCAATCTAAAATTACTATTATAAATCATTCTTAATTACTTTTCAAAACCATTAGTTAATAAAAATTGTTACCTTAATTATCATTTAAAAATCTTCTTTACACTTTGAAAATCAATTTATTGTTACATTGAAAGTTTTGATGTTAATTAATTTTAATATTTATCTTAAATTAAATTATTTAGTGGAAGTATTAATTAGAAAAACATTGTTATGTACTCACTTAGTTGATCCACTAGAAACAAACCCTTAACTTAAATGGTCAACATTTTTTCTTTCCTTAACATTATAAACTTTAAATTAATTTGGCTTAACCCATTTAGAAGCAAACCCGAGTCTTCCCAGGTTTTTACTCGCATGTTACTTGAGTTTCTCCTGCATTTCCCCGAAGCATCTTTCTCCCTCACGTACTCTCTTCTTCTTCTTCTTTTTTCTAGCTTAAATTTAAACTTAAACCCACTGCTGAAACAACTCCATTCGAACGCGTGAGAACTCGAGTCAACCCACCTCCTACTCGAACGCTCCTTCGAGTTTCTCCCCAGGCCCAAAACTCCCTGACATAGAATCGACGTCGTGCACATGCATGGCGTCACGCCGCCGTTCTGGCGATCTTCGCGTGCTTCAGCAAGTCGAAAACATTCCCTGTACTCGAGATTAAAGCTCGATTCGACCCAGAAAACTCAAAATCAAAATTTAGTCATTTTGCTAGACACTGTAACTCGAACACACCTAAACGAAATTGCCTCGCCGCTGCTCCTCAGACCACCAGCAACGCCACGGCTTCGGCCACATCATGCCAATGCTACATACTACCCTCCCTCATCATCACGTGCAACTTGATTACTCCATGGTGATGAAATCATCACACTTCCAACCCACTGCTAACTTCCAACTTAAACCCAACTTTGGATTCGTTCGACAAATTCGTGCGTTCGAAAAATTATTTAGCAATTTTCTCAACATCACAAAAGTTCATACAAGCTTCAAACCAAATTTCAGTGTTTATTATTGGATCGTTCACTAGAAATTGGGAAAAATGCAAATCTTATTTAAATTCAAACTGCTCTTAGAATATTCAAGTAAAAATCATCATATTGCTTTTAAAAATCATAACTTTGTATGTTCATCCAAGTTATGTAATCAAATCAATTTTTAACAACATTCGAATTTATCCAAAAAATCACCTTTTACTGCAAAAATCAAATTTACAAAATCAATGTTTTAATATCAAGCCTAAAATAAATTCCATGCCTTAATTTAAGTTTAAACCAACTTACCATGTTTGAGTTCCTAAGCTTAATAATGTTTTTATGAAGATGTTTTGATTTTTTTATTTACTTTACTCTGTAACCAGAGTTTCAAAAGAATAGTCATTTAAAGGTTCCCAGTAACTCAAAAACATAAATAACAAATTTTGCTTTTCAATATGCAGTATAGTTCAAGATTTTATATAATAAATACTTAGATTTCCATTTTAAAAAATAGGTTTACTCACATAGAAATGTTGATGAACAGAGAGATGCTCTATGTTGTGAAGAACTGCAGTTTGATTTTGATTTTTTTTCTTTTTCTTTCCAGTAGATTGTATTTAAATTTGAATTTGTGAAATGATGTTTTATAATTTTTTTCTCTGATCTACTATGTTTATTTGAACAAACTAAAATGAATAAGGATGGGTATATATATATAGGAGGCAGTTTGTACAGGTATGTTATAACTGGTGCAAGCAAGTTCATTTTTTTCCTTTGATCAGATATTTATTTTTTTCTTTCTTATTGACTAAGCCAAATCTGATTTCGGCTGAAATGATCTTGTTACATTTGAATTGACTCAAAATTTGTGCTAAGAAGGAAGCATTAAATGCTATTGTTCCCCTCTTAGTTTACAGATAATCTTATTTGATGATTTTTTTTTGTAAGTACAAATTTTGATTTATTTTGCAGATTTTTTCTTGCATATGTCTTTGTTTTGTTGCTTCCTGGTTTATAAAATTCTCATGCACTTATGTGTATTCCATATGTCATGTTATAACAATATAATCTAATTACAAACATATATTTTAAACTTTATTTCTATTTAAAGTTTAACCATCAACATTTAATTTATCACATATATTTTACTTCATGGTTTAAGACAATTTCTTGTTTGTTATATGTTTTTGTTTATTATTATTTATTTAAAACTTAAATTATCAAATATTTATTTATATCCATATATCTTTCTTTTATTTAATATTAATAATATTTTATTTCTTTTGAAACTTCTTAATTTAAATTTTAAAAATCTAAACAAGTTACCAAATTCAAATTCATAAATTTTAGGATGTTACAAATATCCCCCCACTTAAGAAAATTTCATCCTCGAAATTTGAAAGAGAGAGAAAAGTAAGCAAATAATATACGAATTCAGAAAAAATAAGGAAATGGCTTACCAATTTAGGCCGAGATATCCACTCTGCAATTTGGATATGATTTCTGCATATCATCTTCGGTTTCCCAAGTACAGTCCTTTGGATCGCCACTCCACTGTATTTTAACCAGTTTCACAACTTTGTTTCTCAGTCGCTTTTCATCATGATCTACAATCTTTATCGGTTCTCTTCTAACTGTTAAATTAGGAGTGATTTCGAGATCCTGCTGAGCAGCTTCTTCAATAATACTATCTAGATCGTGCACGTACTTTCGAAGACTAGAAATATAAAACACGTCATGCACGCCAGACAACCAGCTAGGCAACTGCACTCGATAGGCCAAAGAACCGATCATCTCTAGGATAGGAAAAGGACCAATATATCGTGGCGCCAGCTTACCGGTCTTCCCAAACCTTAATACTCCTCGCATTGGAGATAGTTTGAGAAAGGCAGAGTCTCCAATTTGGAATTCCAAATCCCTTCTCCTGCGATCATAATAACTCTTTTGACGACTTTGGGCCATTTTCAAGTTCCGTATAAAATCAACTTTTTCTGTGTCTTCTTTAATCATATCTGGTCCAAGGACGAGTCTATCACCAGCGTCAATCCAACATGCCGGTGATCGACACGGACGACCATATAAAGCTTCAAAAGGAGCCATCTTTGTACTGGCATGATAGCTGTTGTTATATGAAAACTTGACCATATGTAAATGGTCCTCCCAAGAACCACCAAAATCAAGTATACAAGCACACAAAAGGTCTTCCAAAATTCGGTTAATCCTCTCAGTCTGCCCATCAGATTGTGGGTGATAAGCAGTGCTGAAATTCAGTTTTGTTCCCAATGCCTCTTGAAATGCCTCCCAAAATCTACTAGTGAAGATCGGGTCACGATCAATCACTATACTGCTAGGAATACCGTGGAGACGAACAATTTCTTTGACATATAATTCAGCTAAATTGGCAGCCGTGCGGGTAGATTTTACTAGCAAAAAGTGGGCTGTCTTAGTCGAACGGTCCACAATAACCCAAATTCCTTCATTGCCTTTCCGAGTACGAGGCAAACCATCGATGAAATCCATCGATACCTGGTCTCATTTCCACTTGGTTACCTCTAAAGGGTGAAGTAAACCCGCCATTTTCTTTTGATCGCTTTTGATTTGTTGGCAAGTAGCACAGCGACTCACATATATAGATATGTCTCTTTTCATCATCTTCTACCAAAAAGTTCTTTTAATATCCCTATACATTTTATTGACTCCTAGATGGATGCTGAATTTAGATTTGTGACATTCATCTAAAACTTCACGTTTTAGCTCTGGAATGTCAGGGACACAAATTCTACCTTTTGATCTTATAACTTCTCTATTATCCATCTCAAAACTAGTATCTTCACCTTGGCATATTCTTTTATAAATTCCCCGAAGAAACTCATCTTCTTTCTGCTGTCTCGCAATCCTTTTGAGAAGAGTAGGAGCGATAACAAGATGAGCAAGAAAAGCATGCTTTCTACTCAAAGCATTGGCAACTACATTGGCTTTTCTGGGTGTATATATAATATCTAGGTCATAATATGCCAGAAATTCCAACCAACGTTGTTGTCGCAGATTCAGATCTTTCTGGGTGAAGAGATATTTCAAAGATTTGTGGTCGGTGAATAATTCGAATTTTTCACCTAGAGAAAGAGGGTTCACTAGGTATATTTATTAAGTTAAGTTAAATTCGTAAATTGTTAAGAAAGATGAAAAGATTCTTACCTAGAAGATAATGTCGCCATATTTTCAAAGCGAAGATAACAGCTAAGAGTTCCAAATCATGGGTTGGATAATTTCTTTCATGAGGACGTAATTGTCTACTCGCGTAAGCAATTACCTTCCCATTCTACATTAATATCGCACCCAGACCATCACCGCAAGCGTCGGTATAAAAAGATATTCCATGATTCCCATTGATAATAGCGAGAACATGAGCGGTGGTTAATCTCTTCTTCAATTCCTGAAAAGCTTTGACACATTTCGGAGTCCAATTGAATTTTACATCCTTCATTGTTAGCTTAGTTAACGGACTGGCTATCTTAGAAAAGTCCTGAACAAACTTCTGATAATAGCCTTCTAAACCCAAAAGGCTTCGAACTTCTTTTGGGGTAGTGGGTTTTCTCCAATCAAGAATAGAAATTTTTTTGTTAAGATCAACAGAAATTCCTTCTTCATTAACAATATGGCCGAGAAATTTGACTTCTTTGACCCAGAAGTGGCATTTAGAAAATTTTGCAAATAGAATATTTCTCCTTAATATCTTCAAAACGATTCTGAGGTGCTCGGCATGCTCCTCTTCGGTCTTGGAATAGATTAAGATATCATCAATAAACACAAGCATAAATTTTTTCAATACTTCCCGGAACACACGAGTCATAAGATCCACGGAGTATGCTAGAGCATTAGTTAGCCCCAAAGGGTGACTAACCATTCATAAAACATATTAGGACCCCTGAAAGCGGTCAAATGGACACAATCTTCAGCGATTCGTAGTTGATGGAATCCTTGGGCTAGATCCATCTTTGAAAAGAAACGAGCGTCGTGCAATTGATCAAACAGATCATCAATCCTGGGTAGTGGAAATTTATTCTTGAGAGTCAGCTTATTGAGATCGTGGTAATTTACACATAATCTCAAAGATCCATCCGACTTAGTGACAAATACGACTGCTGAACCCCATTCAGAAACGCTGGGACGAATTAACCCTTTTGCTAGTAGATCATCGGTTTGCTGAGCTAATTCAACCGTTTCCCTAGGTGCCATCCTGCGACTTGCGTGAACGACAGGACGAGCATTGGGTACTAGGTCAATTCTGAATTCTATTTCTCGATAAAGATTTCACTTCTTCGAACACGTCCGGAAAATCTCTAACAATTGGTATAGACTCCAAACTGGGTTCGGGATAACCCAAGTTATACATTAACCCTTCCCTTTTTGGACTAGGGTCTTCACAAGAAATCTCGATAAAGTCTCCAAATTCGGTTTTGATTGAAATCAACCAATTAATGCAATCTAGTTTGGCTTCATATTTCGCTAGCCAATCCATTCCAAGTAAGACTTCAAACTCGTTAAAATCAAGGACAAAGAGACTGATAGGGAATTGATAACAAGAATATGAGATAGGAACGTCTCTACAACGAAGACAAAGGTTCGCGTGACCTCCAACTGGATTCTTTACGCATATAGGTTCATCAACAAAATCAGGTTCGAGATTTAATTCATTCATAGCTTGCTGAAAGATAAAACTATGTGTAGCGCCCGTGTCAAATAGAACTCTAACAATGCTGTCATAAATATTGAGATTACCTTCCAGAACTCCTTTTCCCTTTTTTGCTTTGGAAGGTGCAGGTTGGTCTTTGGCTGCATACACCTTTCCTATCCGAGCTTGCTTCATAACTGGACAGTCTTTAACTTCGTGTCCCAATTTCTGACAATAATAACATTTCCTGGGCTTCGCTTGAACGGATTGATTGACTTATCTCTTAGGCTTCGTACATCTGCTAGAATAATGGCCCTTTTCCAAGCAATTATAGCAAGTGACATTTTCTGTTGTGCTTCCCTGAATGCTCTTCTTTTTCTCCTTACCATGCCATGGTTTCTTGCCTTCATATTTCCTCTTCTTCCAATTTTGATTGCTCGAATTTCCTTTCTCCACCGGGGCTTCTTGCATATCGAGTGTGGCATATCTGCATCCCATATCAACTAAATCTGAAAAGGATTCCTTAACGTGGCCGGTCATCCTCTCATGGAATTTCTTATTCATCCCACGAATGAACCTTTCGTTCTTCTTTAAAGGTGTATTCGCCAATTCTGGACCAAAACTAGACAATTCATTGAATTTGTTTAGATACTCCTCGAATGATAAACTCCCCTACTTTAAGTCCATGAATTCCTGGTACATTCGAGAAATTCCAGCTGATGGCAGATAGCGCTTCTAAATACTTCTTTAAATTTCTCCCAAGAAAACTCATCTTCTAGCTTATCTACAGTGACTGTCTCCCACCAGGCTAAGGCTTCTTCTTGAAGTTGCCAAGAAGCTATGAGTCTCTTCTGATCGTCTTGCAGCTTTAGCCCTCTAAAGATTTTCTCACATGATCTAATCCATGCTTGAGCCTCAATAATTGACTCCTTGCCAGTGAACGGCTTACCACCAAGCCTTGAGAAATTCTTAAGTAAATCGGCCAGATTCGACTGCTGCTGAATAGGTATTGCTGCTGCTGCTGTTGGGGGAACTTGACCAGGTGCTGTGGAACTTCCTTAACCCCTAGCTCTTCCTCTTCGCCTGCTCATTCTTACTATATATAATTAGTAAGAAAATTGGTTTAGATATACGGACGAGACATCTTAAGGAATATCAGCAGTTAAAGGAAAATAGACTAAGAAAATTTGGAGTTTCAGTCATGGTTATAATCATTCTAGGGTATACTTCACCCTATCTCTAATGAGCCATATAATGTGTTATACTCCGTAGCTAAAGTTCTTACTCAACCTTCAGCTCTAATACCACTTTGTCAAGGTCTTTGGCTTTTCAACCATCCACAGCGGCCAATCTCGACTGGTAGGCTTTTCAACCATCACAGCCCCGCCGTGGCTTACAATGGTACCCTGCCCTTGCTTTTACGGCCAGCCTTTCGACTGTCACAGCTTACGCCTAACCAACCCTTTAAGGAGGACGTGTGGGGGTAAGAGTCTCCCGTTCGCTACCTAATGCAAAGCGAGAACCCCCCATCACGTTTCACTTAGATAAGCAAGGTCGGTCATGGGAATGGTATGAGTAAACAAAAGTAGTTGCATTTAAGTAAAACAAGATTTATAAGGAAAAATCGCTATGCTTTTGGAAAATGAAACTACCATAAAACCTTCCGCCACACACACAATGCAATCGCAGAATTGGAGGAGATTTCTTCTTATGATAGTCAAATATGCTTGATACGAGAAAAACTCTTTGATATTAATAGTAGTGCATAATGTAGAAAGCATTTCAAAAATATAATATTAATCTTAGCCAGCATAGACATTTCGTACTATGCCTACTATAGCTACCATCTAAACAGTGGTGACCACCATAAGTAAATGGCAGGTTATACAAATAAAACCGTACTAGGTTCGTATTGGGAATTGGATTTCCAACACATGACCAGGCTAAGGAACTTCCTACTACCACATGGGTACGCCTCTGGCGGGACGTCCCGAGAACTTAACCAGCTCTCTGCCAACACAAGGCCGGGTTACCTCTGTAACTAGGTAACTACTACACGAATATGCCACCTCTCGGTCCTTTGGGACCTTTATCCGAGGGCCCTCTATCACAAAGCAACAACCACACAGTAAATGAGATTGGAGCAACCACATAGGTAAATATATGCGCTCCATACCATGACATCACCTTTTTCCAGAAGGAAATGACATACCCTAAAGGGCGTGACCCAATTAACCTTACCGCATCTTTCCTGTTTCGACCATTTCCGGGTTGTGAGGCCCGATGAGGTCTCATCCAAAAAGCTACTCTTTACAAGAAAGCCATGCTTTAATCACAAATGATCAACAAATGATCATCAACATACAGCAGCACTTAGCATGCCACACTACCAAATTGGGAGTATATCGCTGATAACCTTCAATTACATAACCTCTGAGCTCGTACGTCTCAGAGAAGGGTGTTAAGCTAAGAGAATAAATTCTCCGCCACCAACAGATACGTATTTGAAAGAAATCTGCTTTATATCTCAAAGTGTAGTGTCAGACATACAACCACACAAGTCTGTTCCGTGTTCAAAACAGAACCGAAGGCACTTCGTCCAATAAAGGAAGAAGCCCTTGCAAATTCGGGTATCCAAAATCCCGATCGGACTTCCCATCACTTAGGGAATCTCTATACCGTAGCTACTCGGTGCAGAGGGAATCGATAGGTTATCCTATCATTTTCGAAGACACTCGGTCTTCAAATGCTATCCATTTCGACATATCACTATTCGGAATGGATTATATGACACGAAGGTCCTCTCCCGACTAAACCGAATAGTGAGCGCTTAATTTTAAAACACGTGGATATATCAGTCACAAAGATTCACATTCAGGGTTCGATGTTGGTTTTGGATAACTAACTGAAATCCGACTCCCTGTCGCATCGAAGTTTATATGCTGTGTTAAGGGCAAAGGGGTTTTCACATCAATACAGAACAAATCACAAATCACAGTGCAGTACAGAGAAATCTACATCACACAGTATTATGATCACAACAGAAATAACAATCCAGTGCAGAACAGTAGTTAATTATCTTCAATTAATGTGAGTGTGATTTAATAGATTAACCACATAATTATTTTTATTGATTATTTTTAACAATGATTAATTAAATCTTAATTAACTTGATTAATTGTTTCTTAATAACACTTAATTATTAATTAACCAATCTAAAATTACTATTATAAATAATTCTTAATTACTTTTCAAAACCATTAGTTAATAAAAATTATTTACCTTAATTATCATTTAAAAATCTTCTTTACACTTTGAAAATCAATTTATTGTTACATTGAAAGTTTTGATGTTAATTAATTTTAATATTTATCTTAAATTAAATTATTTAGTGGAAGTATTAATTAGAAAAACATTGTTATATACTCACTTATTGATCCACTTGAAACAAACCCTTAACTTAAATGGTCAACATTTTTTCTTTCCTTAACATTATAAACTTTAAATTAATTGGGCTTAACCCATTTCGAAGCAAACCCGAGTCTTCCCAGGTTTTTACTCGAGTTTCTCCTGCATATCCCCGAAGCATCTTTCTCCCTAACGTGCTCTCTTCTTCTTTTTTTTCTAGCTTAAATTTAAACTTAAACCCACTGCTGAAACAACTCCATTCGAACGTGTGAGAACTCGAGTCAACCCACCTCCTACTCGAACGCTCCTTCGAGTTTCTCCCTAGGACCAAAACTCCCTGACACAGAATCGACGTCAGGCACATGCACGACGTCGCGCCGCCATTCTGGCAAACGTCGCGTGCTGCAGCAAGTCGAAAACATTCCCTGTACTCGTGATTAAAGCTCGATTCGACCCAGAAAACTCGAAATCGAAATTTAGTCATTTTGCTTGACACTGTAACTCGAACACACCTTAACGAAATTGCCTCGCCGTCGCTCCTCGGACCACCAGCGATGCGACGGCTTCGGCCACATCATGTCAATGCTCCATACTACCCTCCCCCATCATCACATGCAACTCGATTACTCCATGGTGATGAAATCATCACACTTCCATCCCACTTCAAACTTCGAACTTAAACCCTACTTTGGATTCGTTCGACAAATTCGTGCATTCGAAAAATTATTTAGCAATTTTCTCAACATCACAGAAGTTCATACAAGCTTCAAACCAAATTTCAATGTTTATTATTGGATCGTTCACTAGAAATTGGGAAAATGAAAATCTTGCTTAAATTCGAACTGCTCTTAGAATATTCAAGTAAAATCATCATATTGCTTTTAAAAATCATAACTTTGTATGTTCATTCAAGTTATGTAATCAAATCAACGTTTAACAACATTCGAATTTATTCAAAAATTCACCTTTTACTGTAAAAATCAAATTTACAGAATCATTGTTTTAAAATCAAGCCTAAAATAAATTCCATGCCTAAATTTAAGTTTAAACCAACCTACCATGTTTGAATTCCTAAGCTTAATTAGTTTTTATGAAGATGTTTTGATTTTTTTTATTTACTTTACTCTGTAACCAGAGTTTCAGAAGAATAGTCATTTAAAGGTTCCCAGTAACTCAAAATACATACATAACAAATTTTGCTTTTTAATATGCAGTAAAGCTCAAGATTTTATAAACTAAATACTTAGATTTCCATTTTAAAAAATAGGTTTACTCACATAGAAATGTTGATAAACAGAGAGCTGCTCTATGTTGTGAAGAACAGCAGTTTGATTTTTATTTTATTTTCTTTTTCTTTCCAGCAGATTGTATTTAAATTTGAAACTGTGATGATGTTTTATAAATTTTTTCTCTGATTTATTATGTTTATTTTAACGAACTAAAACGAATATGGATGGGTGTATATATATAGGAGGCAGTTTGTACAGGTAGGTTATAACTGGTGCGAGCAAGTTCTTTTTTTTATCTTTGATCAGATATTTATTTTTTTCTTTCTTATTGACTAAGCCAAATCTGATTTCGGCTGAAATGATCTTTTTACATTTGAATTGACTCAAAATTTTTGCTAAGAAGAAAGCACTAAGTGCTATTGTTCCGCTCTTAGTTTACAGATAATCTTATTTGATGATTTTTTTTGTAAGTACAAATTTTGTTTTATTTTGCAGATTTTTTTCTTGCATATGTCTTTGTTTTGTTGCTTCTTAGTCTATAAAATTCTCGTGCACTTATGTGTATTCCATATGTCATGTTATAACTATATAATCTGATTACAAACATACATTTTAAACTTTATTTATATTTAAAGTTTAACCATCAACATTGAATTTATCACATATATTTTATTTTATGGTTTAAGACAATTTCTTGTTTGTTATATGTTTTTATTTATTTATTATTTATTTAAAACTTAAATTATCAAATATTTATTTATATCCATATATCTTTCTTTTATTTAATATTAATAATATTTTATTTCTTTTGAAACTTCTCAATTTAAGTTTTAAAAATCTAAACAAGTTGCCAAATTCAAATTCATAAATTTTGGGATGTTACATATTATCAATATAAATGTTCTAAGCCCTTTGAAATATTTTTAAACAGCTTAAAACTGAAGATTCAAATTTTTACCCAATTTCAATAATTAAATTCATTAAATAAATTGCCAAATTCATAGTTATATTTGAAAATCAAGTTAAACTAGCTTTCAAACATTTAAAATCAATTAAATATTTTCAGTTTCAAATGTCAAAATTTCCGGGTCGTCACAACAGATTATATTGATGTGACTAATTTACATGGTTTTCTCGATTTGAAAATACTGTGGATCATCAATCTAAAAGTTCCGCTTTGATTACAGTCTGATCATGGCATGTCTTCCATCGAGTGACTATAGTTAGAACGAGGGAAAGTATTGGAAGTGAAGCGCTATTTAAGAGAGAATTCGTCTCCTCGGTTATATAGGGTTAGTATCACGGTCAACTTAAGTCAACTCAAAGTCAAAGTCTCTAGCCAGAGCATTTTGGTTAATAATCATTATTGATTTTGAACCAAAGACTTTGTGTTTGGACTATAAAATTGAATATGGACGATATTGGATTTTGACCATTACCAAATTCCATAAGTTCAAAGTGATATGGTTTTGAAGAAGATAATTGGTAAATTCGCAATCAGATAATGCTTAACAAAGCGTATTAGATTTTACCAAAACTAGGTAAGTGATAAATTTTTCCAAAATGTCACACTGCCTTCTAAGTGACATGTGAACGTTAGCATTCGAATAGTTCAATATTAGTCGCTCACCAAATTTACACCTAACGAGTCACAGAACCGAAATGATGAATTATCTTTTGACCAAATAAATAATTGGTTAATAGTTATTATAATAAAATTTTGATTATTATTCAACGAATGAATATTATTAAATATATTTATAATAGTTATAGATATATCAGTCGATATATGTTATTGATAAGCGATTAAATTGGATTTAATTAAATGATATTTTTTACGGGCTTAAATGGGATCTTCATGTATGATGATGGGTGACTATTTTTGACCGAAAGAGGGTCTTAAGTGGGTGTCTTAATAGGTTAGGATTGTGGAGTTCGGATGGCTGGGATTGAGAGAGAACTGGTATGAGATAAGATCCACTATTCTCTCTCCTCCATCACTATTTAAACACCTCTAACCCTAACTGAAATTGACATGTTTTTGCTTCCATTCCTATCTTCTATTGCTAGTTAACTATAATCCCTAGGAGCCTCATCATATCAAGCTCAAATCAATTCAAGATCAATTACTATTGGATAGTCAAAGGTCAACAGTTCAAGGATTAGTAGTCTGCCGAATCAAAAAGCTTATAAGAGGAGAGAGTTCATCAATACAAGGTGTGTTAGAAGGCATTGGTTCTCGGGTATATTATTCATTATATTATAACATATAATTTCAAATTAATATTTCATTATATATATAAATATATTGTTAGTTAGGTAAAATTTTTATATGTATTGTTGTTGTCCCAATCTAGATTGGTTATATGTGTGTATTCACTTTGAAAAAACAACTTTTTTTTATATATATGTCAAATATATACAGTAAAATTTTTAAATATAATAATATTATTTTACACACACTCACATACATATATACATACATAAAGAGATATATATATGTTTTAATTGCTTATATATGGTTCATATTTAATTATAATATCATTCTATGGTAATAATTGATCCTATAATTTTATAGATGCATATTTACCATAATAATAATCTTCAACTGCTACAAAGTATTATTTTTTTTAATTATTGATTATTATTTAAATCAATATACTATCTAAATAAATCATATAAAATAAAATATGTTTTGAAAATTACTTTTTAAATTTATAAAATTATTTTATCATAATAAAAGCTCTTGGCTAGAAAATGCAAAGTTAAAAAAACAATTTCTATTTTTAAAAAATTACTACGATTAACAATCGAAAGATAATTAATTAATAAAAAATAGATTTTGATCGAAAAAGGTTATGGAAATTTCAACAAACTTCAAATTATCTTATAAGATTTTTGGAAATTTAAATGAGAACAAAGGTTTTATAAATATATTTTTATTAATATTTTATCAATTTTTGAATAAACAATCAATTAATAAATATATTTTAAATAATAAAATTTTATAGTACCATAACTTATGATTTGTAATTATAAAAAAATTATATTTTTAACTAATATATATATGGGTATTATAAATATATTTATTTATGAATATATATATTGTAAAATAAAAAATTATTATTCTGTCATTTTAGATATACATATATGTTTGGTTTAAAATTTATAAAAAAATATTAAAAACTAAAATTTATTATATGTATATATAATCTTAATACATATTATAATACTAGATAAATATATATATATATATATGTATTTACATAAACAAAATTATTTAAACAAAGTTTATATATACTTATATATATATATATATTTAATATTTATATAAGTACAAGTTTGAATGCATACATATATACAGACAACATACAATACATATCGGATGAGCAAACGTGGTTATTACAGTGTAAATCGCAACATCTATATACGGCATGTTATACCTTGCAAGGGCTTACATGTTACACAAGCACATACATATATATATATATATGATACAGATGTATATATTTACATGTATTAAAATATATATTAAATAAAACTATATATTAATAAATTTAAATAAATAGGAGATTTTATTAAAATAAAATCTAGAAATATACTAAATAAATTAGACTTCATAGGCCCAATATAGATTCAATCGGGGAATTTTTTGAAAATTCACTTATTCTTCTATTGTGGGCTGGCCCAATTCCAACACCCAAGAGACGAGGACTCGCATTTCTTGACCCTTTTCTCTTCCTACTATCAATGGATGGAGCGACCGCTTAGGACTAGCGGGCAACTTAATGACCTCCCAATTTATGATGGTTTCCTCAGGCAAAGGAGGTGCAATAATCTTAGTGGTGGATTAGAAGACCGCAAAATTAAGCTTGTTATCCGTTGAAACGATAAGAAGCCATGGTTAGATCAAGTGAAAGAAAAAAGGTAACGTTCAAGTTAACTACCATTTGGACCTTTCGGTCTTGCCTTATAACAAGGGGCGGGCATGATGAGAATGAGCTGCCTACTCTAGATTAATCAGTCTAACATGGAAAATGCTCGGTGGCATAGCATCGTAACCAAGATAGAAAGGATCATTGACGGGATTGGGCTCGGAGGAGGGTTATGTGTTTTCGCTGACGCTCGATTCATGTGGCCCTTCCCCGTATTACCTTCCTCAAAACTCTCCTCGGTATCCCATGAGACGACCGACCTCACGTGCCGTCGCACCGGGACGTCAACCAAATTAAGAAGATCAAAAAATTCCTACCGAGGCCACATCACTAAGCTTGTCATAGTTGCATTGTTTCCACTCTCCAAACACCACACTCTTACTCGTGTTGTCATAGCCACGGTTCACATCGGTGATCGGCCTAGCCTCAGGGTTCAAGAACTTGATCATTGAGTAATCCTGCTTCTTCTTGGCTGGTTTTATGGTTATGATGTCCCTCTCAGCCACCATAGTTTGATGCTACATCAACAGCCCGACTCAATGAATATTC
Organism: Allium cepa; assembly: GCA_030765085.1. Lineage (NCBI taxonomy): Eukaryota > Viridiplantae > Streptophyta > Magnoliopsida > Asparagales > Amaryllidaceae > Allium > Allium cepa. The sequence goes on along the minus strand of CM060943.1, from coordinate 575,876,915 downwards.
ATGATGGTAATTATGGTCTTTAAGTTCCTGATATGCCAATGGTCATTCTGATTTATTCCAAGTATTCACTAAGTGCCTCAAGGTTGATGCGGTGAGATCAAGAGATTTTTCTGCCATAGGTAAGGTAAGAAAAGGAATGGAAAATATGAAATAAAAAGAGTATAAAGGAGAACTTACTAGGGACCTGGAATTCAGTGTTCCATATATCGGCGTTGACCCCGTGGCAGATGAAGAAATTCTTCCCCAACTTGCATGGAGAAGCTTTAATAAGGACAATGGAGAAGACAAAGAGCTTAGTGTTGGCTTGTGTTACCCAGTGGCTTGACCAGGTAAACAAAGACTTGTAGTGGAAGCCTCGTTCGGTATCAGATCTCGGTCGGCATAGCAGGATCGTTCGGCATTCAGTCTCGACAGGCATGTACCTCGTTCGGCATTCGGTCTCGACCGGCATGAACCTCGTTCGGCATTCAGTCTCAACCGGCATGAACCTCGTTCGTCATTCAGTCTCGACCGGCATGAACCTCGTTCGGCATTCAGTCTCGACCGGCATGAACCTCGTATGACATCAGGCCTCTATAGGCATAGCAGCATCGTTCAACATCTAACCTCGTTCGGCATGAGCCTTATTCGGCAAAGCAAGGTCGATCAGCATCCAGCGTCGTTCGGCGTCCAACCTCGTTCAGCATGAGCCTCGTTCGGTATAGCAGGGTCAATCGGCATCCAGCCTTGTTCGGCATTTATGCCTCGTTGTGCATTCCAGCCTCGTTTGGCATTCATGCCTCGTTCGGCATCCAGCCTCGTTCGGCATTCCATCCTCGTTCGGCATTCCAGCATAGTTCGACATTCCATCCTTGTTTGGCACATAGCCTTGCTCGGCATCTCTCCTTGGTCGGCCTCGTATCTCACTCGGCCTACACGTTTCACTTAACACACAGTCTCGTTCGGCGTGGAGATGTGGCTCGGCATTTGCCGTTTGTCATTTGTGGCTTAGCACATAGAAGTCACTCACTACGGGCCGAGGTATCTCACTCCTAGGCCCATCAGGGAAGTCTAACCCATCTTTGTCCATGAATAGAGAGGCAGGGGCACAGTGAAAGGGACCTTTTTTGGGAGAACACTTTGGAGACTCTGCCGCATTCAAAACTCATTCAAGACCTATCATTTTTACTTAGCAGTTGTATTCAAATAATTGGTGTACGGATTGTATCTGTAACTAGTTGTTAAGTAAAGCAATAAAGGTTAACTTCAAAGTGGACGTAGGCAATTACGCTGAACCACTATACATCTAGTGTTCTTATATTCTGCATTTAATTGAGCATACTATTCTCTGTTTAAATTTACTTTCTTCATTAATCTCTCTACACAATCTCTCTTAAGGGTGTTAGTGACCAATTCTGGTGCTAACATTTTGGTGCTTTCACTGAGAATCAAATTCTCAGGCCGATAGGATCTACTTTATAGCTACTGGATTTAAAAATCCCCCAAAGGAGATTCGACTTATCCATAGGATGCCCGTTGAATCTATTCAGAGTTCCGACCGACAACTCTACTATGGGAAGACCATGTACCCGATTAGCCTCTCACAATGCGGACGTCCACGAGACTGCTAGTGTACAACAAGTTGGACCTAGCAATCAACAAGCAAACTTAGGTGCAGGGACTACCGCCCAAACTCAAACGGAAGTCATCGTCAGGATGGAGTTCAATGATTTGATGAGGGAACTCAGGGAAAGTAGAAGGCAACTCGCTGAGCAGAATCAGACCAACGCTAATTTCATAACTCAGCTGACGCAGCAGCAGCATCAGAATGCTGAAGGTAGCCCTGTTCCTTATTCTTCATCTGATAGCTCGACCTCACACGATGAACCTCCTAGGCATAGACGCTATAAGACTGAAGCTGCACAAGCAAGTGCCACTGATCGATCAACCAGGGATCAAGCACGTGAGGAGACTGGATGCCCGGCTCACCAAGATCCTAATGTAGCTGGCCTTGAGGATGCACGTTTGGCCGATTGCCAGCAGAGGGGACACCAACCTGAGCGGTCTCGTGGAACAGAATCCAACCTTCCATCCTCCATACAAACTCCAGACTTATCAGCCATGGTAAGATAGTTGATGAGAAAGAACCAAGGATTGACCAACGAAGATTGAGGAGTATCCAGGAGTCATAATCCTTTCACATATACTATCCTACCGGCCAAGTATCCCAGGAAGTTTAGTATGCCAACTATATCGGCCTACGAAGGGAAGACTGACCCTAGGCAACACGTGATGAGGTATGAATGGATGATGGATTGAACAAGAGCAAATGATGCGACCAAGTGTAGGTGTTTCCCAATTACTTTATCCGGAATCGCCACCATGTGGTTTACTCGACTTCCCCCACGGTCTATATCCAGCTTTGACAGATTGGCAATGAAATCTGTAAAACAATTCAGGATACATGCTACTCGTCCGAAGGATGTGATGCCCTCGTCGAGCGTAATCCAGGCTCAGGAGGAGTCATTTAAAGCATACTTGTAGAGATTTCATGTTGCTGCTACTGAAGTTAGTAACCCTAACGACCACACAATTCCGATGGCAGTAATGCGAGGTGTAGATCCAGACTCGGAGTTTGGAGATCGGTTGGCGGGAAAGCCCCCAACTACGTTGGAGCGATTCTGCTCGAAAGCTCATCAATTCATAAGAAGCGAGGAAGCTCGATGGACAAGACGAGATAAGGCACCAGGGCCTGTTCAGGAGACTATGAAAAGTAACATCGCTGTGAAGCAATCCGGCGATAACTCGAAAAAAGTTCAAGTCAACGTCTAGAACAGGCCTGGGCAATCTAAAGGATCTGAAGGTGGAAATCTCGAAAAGAAAAGAGAGACAAGGAAATGGAAGTCAAGGATTCCAACCTACAATGAATACACCCCCCTGAATACGTCTCTTGTAAATATTTACCTATATGCCTGTAACACCTTTCAATACAGAAAGCCATGCCCATAGGAGTTCACAGAGGAACAGAAGCGGATGGCGAAGTACTTTCGCTTCCATGAGACCCACGGGCACAATACTGAGGAGTGTAGACACCTCCATGATGCCATAGAAAAGTTGATCAGGCAGAAAAAGCTGCAGGAGGTTGTTAAGAACCCACCAGAGGGTGGGCAAGGAACGTCAGACCCCGGAAGCGGGCCAGCTCCATGCCATCCAGAGGAACCTACCCGAATCATGGGTAGGTTGATCATAAACACTATACTCGGAGGACCTCATCCTACAGACAAGAATTGGAAGGAGATGGAACGATATGCTACCTCCTTGAGGCATGCGGATCATGAATGTTGCTCGAATGTGGAGGATGGAACCCCTGCAAAACAACAACGCATGATGATAGATGATATAGTGTTTAGGAGTCGAGATGCAGACAAGGTGGAGGCTCCTACTGTCGACCCGATGGTCATATCTGTGATGATCGGGCCAGCTTACGTCAAAAGGATCTTGATTGATTATGGAAGCTCTGTCAACATCATCTTCAAGAAGGCTTATGACCAAATGAAGATGGAGACAAAAGATTTAAAACCACGTAAATCCCGTATCCACGGCTTTAATGGTGCCGCGACTGATCCAATGGGGTATATCGAGTTACCAGTTGAACTGGGAGAAGGTGAGCGTAGAAGAGTGCGAATCCTACCATTCATAGTGATGGATGTTGACTCTCCATTCAATGTATTTCTGGGTCGTCCGGCCCTGGCAGAGTTTAGGGCTGCTTTGGCCCCATGGTGTTTGACATTAAAATTTTCGACAGACAAAGGAGTCGGCGTAGTGCATGGCGATCAGGCGACCGGTCGTGCATGTTATGTGGCAAAGCTGAGAGAGGCTCAGTGGAGAAAAAAAGGAAGGTTGCGGACGGCTCCGTTCGCATCCAAAACACCGACAATTGACAAGTAGTGCCTGAGCCCTGGTTCGGGCAACATTCTTGGATATACAGAGACATAGATCTGAGAGATGATGATGGGGGACCCAGGGAAGAGATTGCAGCACTGGTTGAGCTGACGATTGACATTCCAGTTAGCCGGAATGACCCGTCACGAGTTCATAAGATTGGATCGCAACTCGACCCGCCATTGGCCGAAGATCTTACCGATTTCCTCTGAGCGAACCTGGATGTTTTTTCTTGGACACACTCTGACATGTGCGGGATTTCTCCCGCCATTGCAGGTCATATGTTAAACATAGACCCGAAGTATGTCCCAGTAAAACAGAAACGGAGAGGCATGGACTCGGAGAGGTCCGCTGCTCTCAAAGAGGAGGTGGACAAACTCAAAGCCAATGAGTTCGTCGGCGACGCCCTCTATGCTGAATTGGTATCAACCTGTGCTGGTAAGAAAAGCGAATGGAAAATGGAGAACTTGCGTCGATTATTCTGGTTTAAACAAAGCATGCCTGACGGATAGTTTCGCCTTACCTAGGATTGACCAGCTAGTCGATACAATGGTCGGACACGAGCTACTGTCATTTATGGATGCGTACTCGGGATACAATCAAATCTCGATGCACATTCCAGACCAAGAACACACCAATTTCGTTATAGATGTTGGGTTGTATTGCTATGTAGTGATGCCCTTCGAATTGAAAAATGCTGTAGCGACTTATCAGCGATTGGTGAACCGAATGTTTAAAGATCAGATCGGCAGAACAATGGAAGTCTATGTGGATGACATGCTCGTGAAGTCACGATGGTCAAACGACCACGTGCGAGATTTAGCAGAGTTGTTTGATATACTCGGGAATTATGGGGTGAAAATCAACCCTTTGAAGTGTTCTTTTGGCGTTGCATCAGGGAAGTTCTTGGGTTTCATTGTGAATGCACGTGGAATTGAAGCTACCTAGAAAAGATTCAGGCTATTCGAGACATACAAGTGCCTAAAACTATAAAGCAAGTACAAAGCTTGAACGAAAATGCAGCCGCGCTGAGTCGATTCATATCCAGAGCTACGGATAAGTGCATTCCCTTCTTCAGTGTGATAAAGAAAGGAAAGAGGAATTTCAAGTGGATGTCTGACTGCGAGGAAGCATTCAGAGCTCTGGTTAGACATCTAAAAAGTCCCCTAGTGCTGTCAAAACCAATTGACCATGAAATGTTGCATGTATACCTGGCTGTATCCCAGCATGCCATCAGTACGGCTTTGGTTCGCGAGGAGGACCGAGTTCAAAAGCCAGTGTATTATGTCAATAAACGTTTGACGGGGGTAGAAAGAAATTATCCCAAGATTGAGAAACTAGCTTACTGCTTGGTGATTGCATCACGCAAGCTTCGCCCATACTTCCAGGCACACTCGATCAGTGTTTACACTGATCAACCCTTGCGACAGGTACTCCAACAACCGGAAACTTCTGGAAGGATGTTAAAATGGAATATCGAGTTGAGTCAGTTCGATATTACCTACCTACCACGAAGGGCCATACAGGGGCAAGCGCTAGCAGATTTCATTGCTGAATTCACCATGACGGACGAATCAAATGGCCACAATGTCATACCTCCCATTCGATGGAAGATGTACACCGATAGGTCATCTAACGACTGTTGTTCGAGGGCTGGCATAGTTTTTGTGACTCCTAAAAACCGATCAGTTTGCTACGCTTTGAAGCTCGAATTCACAACAACGAATAACGAAACCGAGTATTAAGCAATGATTGCTGGCTTGAGGCTTATCAGAGAACTGGGGGTAAGATCGGTTGAAATCTTTTGTGACTCACAACTAGTGGTGTACCAAGTCCGGGGGGACTATCAAGCAAAGGGGCAGAGACTTGCCCCATGCCTGGCCCGGGTTCAAGAGCTGCTAGCGAATCTCGAGTATTATGATATTTCACATGTCCCGCGTGAGCAAAACAGAGCAGCCGATTCATTGGAAAAATTTGCAAGCACTGGCGATGCGCAGCAAATGAGATTGTTTCCCTTTGGAACCTTACATGCTCCAAGCATAAATATGATGGAGGTAGATTTCATGTTAGAAACAGAAATCGAGAAGTAATCATGGATGACCCCATTCAAGCAGTACTTGTTACACGGGGTCGTACCCGAAAGAAGGAGCAAAAGACGACAAGTCATTCGTAAGGCTTCGCGTTATGTAATGCAAGACGGGGTAATGTATCGAAGGGGATTCCCGACCCCCTTACTCCGGTGCGTTGCCCATGATGAGATAAACGAGTCCTGAAGGAAGTCCATGATGGCCAATGTAGTGACCATATTGGGGGGGCAGACATTAGCGAAGAAAATCCTCCGCTATGGATACCATTAGCCGATTGTAAATCGGGATGCCGGAGACTATGCAAGAAGATGTGACAAGTGTCAGAAATATGCAAAAATCCCGAGAGCTCCGCCAACGGAACTCATACAAATGGTTAGTCCTTGGACGTTTACAATGTAGGGAATCGACATAGTCTGTTCCTTACCCATATCCAAAGGTGGTGCGAAATACACGATAGTTGCGGTCGATTACTTTACCAAGTGGATAGGAGCAGAGCCTTTGGCCACTATCACCACCAAAAAGGTCATTAATTTCATTGTACAAAATATTATATGCCGTTTTGGCCTTCCACGAACCACTATTATAGACAATGAAACTCAATTCGAAAACAAATAGTTCAAAGAATTTTTCCAAAAATATAGTATTGAGAAAAATTTGCAGCAGTTGCTCATTCAAAAGTCAATGGACAAGCGGAAGCCGTGAACAAAATAATCAAATCCATATTGAAAAAGCGTTTGGAAAAGGCTAGAGGCAAGTGAGTGGATGAGCTTCCAACAGCGCTTTGGGCTTATAGAACCACCCACAAGTCCACAACTGGCCACACTCAATTCACATTGGTATATGGCATGGAAGCTGTTATACCCATAGGAATTGAAGTTCCATCACATTGGATAACTTATTACGACTCTAAGTCGACTCAGGATCTTTTGCTGGAATCATTGGACTTCATTGATGAAAAATGCGAAGAAGCTAATTTAAGAGCGGCTGCATACAGACATCGAGTCGCTCGATATTATAATGAAAAATTCCGACCGAGAATCTTTAGTCTGAGTAACCTCGTTTTGAAACGAGTTTTCCCAGTTCCATCAAATATGAGCCCCGCATGAGAAGGTCTCTACGTCATTGAAAGAAAGCTTGGAGAAGGAACTTTCAAGCTAGCGACCGTTGATGGTGCGCCACTCCCCTGAGCCTGGAATAGCGAGCATTTGCGGCATTATTATACTTAGTTCATTTCTTTCATATTTCAGTTGCAATTATTTCTAGCATGTTTTTATTCCTAGTTTATGGCATGTAATAAGACAATTTATCTTATTTGCATTAATAAAGGCATGAAGCGATTTTTTCCGCGAATTGTCGATGTTTTTGTGTATGATAACTCTGTGACAAATAACTAAGAGTTACATTATTCTGTCTGACGTATGAATGCGCACGAGCACTTAAAATCTCCACTGAATGCGGACTAGAGTACTTTGAGTCCCCTGAGTGCGGACCAGGGTATAAACGACTCAAAATCTCCAAGTCCCCTGAGTGCAGACTGGAGTACTCTGAGTCCCCTGAGTGCGGACCAGAGTATAAACGACTCAAAATCTCCAAGTCCCTTGAGTGCAGACTGGAGTACTCTGAGTCCCCTGAGTGCGGACCGAAGTATATAAGACCCAAAATCCCCAAGTCCCCTGAGTGCGGACCGAAGTATATAAGACCCAAAATCCCCAAGTCCCCTGAGTGCGGACTGGAGTACTCTGAGCCCCCTTAGTGTAGACCGGAGTATAAACGGCTTAAAATCTCCAAGTCCTTTGAGTGCGGACTAGAGTACTCTGAGTCCTCTGAGTGCGGACCAGAGTATAAACGACTCAAAATCTCCAAGTCTCCTGAATGCAGACAGGAGTACTTTGAGTCCCTAAAGTGTGGACTATAGTATAAATGACTAAAAATCTCCAAGTCCCCAGAGTGCGGACTGGAGTACTCTGAGTCCCCAGAGTGCGCACTAGAGTATAAGTGACTAAAAATCTCCAAGTCCCCAGAGTGCGGACTGGAGTACTTTGAGTCCCCATAGTGCGAACTAGAGTATAAACGACTAAAAATCTCCAAGTCCCCGGAGTGTGGACTGGAGTACTCTGAGTCCCCACGGTGCAGATTAGAGTATAAACGACTAAAAATCTCCAAGTCCCCACAGTGCGAACTGGAGTACTTTGAGTCCCCAGAGTGCGGACTAGAGTATAAATGACTAAAAATCTCTAAGTCTCCAAAGTGCGGACTGGAGTACTCTGAGTACCCAGAGTGTGGACTAGAGTATAAACGACTAAAAATCTCCAAGTCCCGGGAGTGCGGACTGAAGTACTCTGAGTCCCGATAGTGCGGACTAGAGTATAAACGACTAAAAATCTCCAAGTCCCCAGAATGCGGACTGGAGTACTCTGAGTCCCCAGAGTGTGGACTAGAGTATAAGCGACTAAAAATCTCTAAGTCCCCAGAGTGCGGACTAAAGTATAAACGACTAAAAATCTCCAAGTCCCCAGAGTGCGGACTGGAGTACTCTGAGTCCTTAGAGTGTGAACTAGAGTATAAACGACTAAAATTCTCCAAGTCCCCAGAGTGCGGACTGGAGTACTCTGAGTCCCTCGAGTGCGGACCGGAGTACAAACGACTAAAAATCTCCAGGTCCCCTGAGTGCGGATTGGAGTACTCTGAGTCCCCTGAGTGCGGACCAGAGTATAAACGGCTCAAAAATCTCTAAGTCCCAGGAGTGCGGACCGGGACACGAATGACTTGAAGTCATCAAGTCCCTGGCGTACGGACTAAAAAATATTCTAAGTGTTTGAAGCATTGAATACGGGATGAACAACTCCAAAGAATTTCAGAGTTATATGAAGATAAATTGAGAAGTACATGTAACTCACAATAGCTTGGGTTTCGACCACAATCATACATAAAGCTGAATGGTAAAAGTCTTTTGAAGGACAAAAGAACTAGGCTTTATTTATTCAAAAATAAGTCTCTACTACAACTCCTCCAAAATTCGGAGCCAAAAGTCTATTTACATGGACTTCGAAAATAAATAAATAAAATTACATAATCTAAACTAACTCTCGTTGAACGAGAGTAACGATTACTTATTTGACTTCTTACCAGACGACTCCTCTCCCGTGCGTTTGCCCTGGGTTATTTTCTTTGATGGGGAGGTAACAACTGAAGAAGTATGGGAAGCTTCCATTGGCCTGGACCCGCCAAGGAGGATGACCTTTAATGGCTTATTCAGAGGATCGTCCAGGTCCACAACTTGAGGCTCGAGTTTGATTTCGACCGTCCTTTTCTTCTCCTTCTCAAGCTGCTCCTTCATGCTCAGTTTAGATGTATGTTCAAAGGCGCCTGTAATCTCGATTTCATAACTCCCATCGATGGGAGAGGAAGTCTCGGACTTATCCTCATCAAGCACTCCGGTCACCTTAGCTTCTGGACTGGGAGCCTCCCCTGCATGAGTATCCTCACTTGTTTTTTCCTTCACCTCCTTGGCGACATCGATCCTCGGAGTAGGCTCGGGATAAGAACGGCCTGCACAAAATTATGAAAAATAAGCATTAGAATACAATAGCTCCTTGTGAAAAACGACGAATTTTGGAATGTTAAAGTGAAGGGTTATCTACCAGGTTCTGGATGGCTCTCAGCCGTCCAAGGGGTCTCACCCTCTGGAATGAGAGACAGAATGTGAACGCCGATGCCAGGGTCCTTCGGGTCGTAACCGATATGCTGCTCAAACGGATCAAGTATCGGTCGATCGGCCGATTGAGTAGGCACATGAGCTGGAGACTCGATCCCGGATGGACCGGCAGTAACATCTTTCCCTTTCGATGAAGGGGAGCCTTTGCAGCAAAGATCTTTCACCGCAGGCAGGTCTGAAGGCTCGTTCCCCTTAAGAAATTCCCTTATCAGAGCTTCCTCATCGACCGCCTCGGTGCCAAGTTCAACCTTCCTGATTTTTACTAAAGTCTCCCACGCCTCAACTAGGGATTCGAGGTAGCCCTCTCCCAGAAAAGTTAAGTCTCGATGCATCAGGATGCGGGCGTTAAATTCTACAATCAATGGGTCGAACATGCATTTGACCTCCTCCCTACCAGCCTCTTTAGCCGCCTCCAGGCGAGAGTCAATCTCCGCAGATGCTATTTTCTTGCCCTCCTCACGGGCTTCGTCTTTTAGCATCCTGACTTTAGAAAGTTCATCATCAAGCTTCGCCTTTAGAAGTCGTGTAGCAACGATCTCGTCGCAATATCGTTGCAACTCTTCTTGAGCAGCAATCTTCTCTTTCTCTGTGGAGTTGCTCCTCCAGTTCATTGACTCGGAGGCCAAATGCATCCCTCTCTTTCTGCATAGACTCCTTCTCTAAAGCTAGAGCCCCACAGCGTTAGACCGCCTCGTCAATTTCTTTTTTATAGGTTGACTCCAGATGAGTCACGGCCTCGGTAGTGTCTTTAGCGCTCTGCTGGGCAGCTTCAAGATGAGACTTATAAGAAGCAAGCTCTTCATCCTGAGCTTTAATAATGTCTTTATCATGGATAGCTTCAGGCGATCGATCTCATGCCGGCACTCTATGGAAACTTCTGAAACTTTTTCGGCTAAGTGCACGAACGCATCGTGCTAAACATAGACATCGTTAGTTCAGGTGATAGAACTTTGCTTGACATGCCCTGGAATTTGGTGAATCGTCGGAAGAAACTTTAAGTCTTCAAAGCATATCATTGGAAACGAGGCTTTAAGCTCAGCAAGTCATTCAGCGACCGTTGGATCAATTACGGGAGCAAGAGGAGTCTGCTTGAAGACCGCAGGCGTTCTGTGGGGATCTCTAGATTGCCTGGTACTTAATGAACCAGAGCGTTGGTCCCGATGTGCCTCAGGCTGAGACACCTTATGTGCAGGTTTCTCTTTGCTATGCTCCGGTTGGGAAGGAGGATCACAAGGGTAGGAGGACTTACTATAAGATTTTCTTCGGTAGGACGATTCTCGATGATGGTAGTCTCGATCATCGGAGTTGTCTCTATCTCGACGCTAGCCGAAACCCGGCCGGATTGGTGAAAATTGATGAACTGCGAAGGCGATCAACTCCATGTGTATGCCCCATGTCACCTACACAAAATTTAAACAACGTCGGGTCAGAAAATGGTAGAGTGATGATAGAAAGTTAAGTGCGAGGTGAAGTGCATGTGTTTGTGTGTGTCCTAGTGTTTCCCCCCGACGGACCAGTTTCTTTGCTAATAGGAGTTTTTTCTCTCTGGTCTTGGGCTTGAGTGCTTGTGTCGCCTCTCTTGGGAGAATGAAGGTTAAGGACCTCAGGATCATCGAAACCGTAGTTGAGCAGATCTTCAGGTATGGTGAGGTTCGACAGGCCTTTCATAGAACTTTCCAAGTGCTGCGAGGAAGTTTCTTTCTCCGTTGGAACAAGAGTAAATTTAGAAGTTCCGCCGACTGTTTTCTTCCACAGCTTGTATGTCAGTTTCTTCTTCCCCTTCGGAGGGAAAGGCGTCGTTTCAATGTTGTGAACTTCGACTATTGGGTCCCGAGATGGACTAACACTTTCGCCCTGTACTTCGGACGTTTTGGTTTCTTCAATCTCCCCCTCCTCTGGCGTGTCAGGGGCGTTATGTGTTGAGGACTCGGCCTTCTTTTTTCCTTTGTCCGAAGCAGGCTTGGACATGGAAACACTTTGGGGATACTTATCCAGTGACCTTCCACCAGTAACCCAAATTTCATGAGCGACTCATTCGAAATGAGAGTCCTGATGTCCCGGTCTTCGGCGGGAATGGCTCGGATAGCTTCGACAGCTTCGGAATATTCGGGGCCATCGGAACATGGATTAATACCTGAAAAGATGAAAGAAGAGATAGAAAAGGTACATCTTCGACCAAACATGAGTTTTGGTCCAGGAAAAAAGAGTTACATCCTTCCACCCATCTCCTCGCGAAGCCGGGGGGACAGCGCACATAGAACCACTCTTGTTTATACTGAGCAAATTTGCTCCATGCCCCAGTTATGATTTGGCATTTGCTGTGTAGCTCAAGAAACATGAAAGATGGGCTATCCGACCGTCCCTTGATGCGATAGATGTATCGGATATCGCCAGGAGTCGGAAGCCTAAAGAGGATGTCAGTGCCGTAAATGAATGCGTGGCTGTTCGGAAGCAGTTGCGATGGGGCAATCTCGATATACTGCAACACGTCTCGAAGAAATGAGTTGAATGGTGGCACGTTACTAACCCAGCACATGAATCTATTGAAAGCTGTATATCCGACCGGGGGCAAGTGCGGACGATCGTGCCCCGATGGAACTAACACGTCGTCGAAGGGGATTCCATGGATAGAGCATATCCGACGGAGTGTACTTTCATTAATCTTTGAGGCCTATGAATCGACTGGGTCGTCTAAGAAAATTGCTGCCTCTAAAGCGTCGGGAGCCAAGTCGACAGATGCCGTCGCAGGGCTCGGTAAGTCTTGAGTAGGGGTAGTTGACGGATCTGAAGTTCCTACAACTTCTTGTCGAGAGGATGTCCTAGGTCTGTCTGAGATCGTAGCGGAGCTAGATTTCCTAGACATCTCTGATGAAGATTGAATCTACTAAGGCACCTGTTTAAACTATACTTGAAAAACAATCGACATTAGACTTAACTACATAAATATTCCCCCCGTATGGTGTGTGAACTAGTGCGATCATTCAAATGTAAGTGTCGAACAGTGAAAAGACACTGGATAGATGAAATAAGTTTAAGCTTTGAATTGTCATCTTCGAAGACCGTCATCGCTGATTGTCTACGAAAGCATGTCGTAAGACGGTTTGTATTTGGAGCTCGGCGCCGACACTACATTTGAAAGGTTATTAACTGTTAAGAAAATCAAGTCCAAGCTTTCAATTATCAGAACACGGGAGTTATCAGTCCGGGTTCTCCGATATGCTTTGTTGTTCAAGTCTGTCCGTTTTCACTATCATTTATTCACTCATGAATTTTTTTTAGTCAATTGCGCATTAGGTTGGAATAGTGTTGTTGTTGTGCATAACTCTCCTATCATCCACCATTACCGTTCGGCATGCGGTAAGGCATGTCGAGCCGCAATCATGCCAGGTCACGTCGTTTGGCCTTCCACACTTCCATCTGCCCTCTCCACCGTTCGTCATAAGAGAGTCATGCCGAACCGCATTCATAATCGAGCAGCATCGCTCGGCATTCTACTCTCAACAACAACGCTCTTCCACCTATCCACCTCACCATTTGGCATGCAGAAAATCCTGCCGAACCATAATTATGCTGAGCCGCATCGCTCGGCATTCGGCCCTTGACACCGATTTCACTCCTTACCTCCTGCCCCGTTCCACATGAGAGAATCATGTCGAGCCATGGTCGTGCCGAGCTGCATCGCTCGGCACGCTGAGCCTTAACTCCAATTAACTTCTGAACGTCCGCTGCTTGCTCAGCATAAGGAAGCCTTACCGAGCCACATCAGTGCTCCTTCCACCAACATGCTCCTTTGAACACCTCTAATGCCTCCTTCTTTCCATTACTCCACCTATCCCTAAAAACGTGTTTGACCTTGAATTTATTATCCTCTATCCATGTGTTTCCTACCATCCTCAGTCTTGCAGAGATTCACGAGTTCGAATCTCATGCTATGTTTCTTACTTGGGAATAAGTGTTAAAAGGGAAATCCATTACCTAAGAAACAAATCGAAGCTTGGGGATGTTTTGGGTTAGGAAGCACGACTGTATTTGGGTTCGTTGATTTGGGAAGGGAGGTGAGGAAATGTATCGAGTTTGAAAAGAGAAGGAAAAGGTAGGTAATTCGCAGAAGTAAGAGGCAAGTTCGTATGTTCTAGAGGGTGGAGGTAAAAGTAAAAAAGAGAAAAATAAGTGAAGTGCCGACCTTTATAGAGAGAAGAAAAGTCGAAGGGACAGCGACCGGTAGAACCGATCAAACACTTCCCTCGCTCGGCATTCAGGTCGTTCGGCATTTGTATATTGCTCGGAATTTGGAGGTCGCTCGACATTAGTATGTCATTCGGCATGCATTGCCTCGACCGGCATTCAGAATAAGGGCTCAAAGCAAGGCACAGAGAAACCAAGATTCAAATCTCATCATGTTCGTCCACATGATACACTTTGGGAGGCTAGTGTTACCCAGTGGCTTGACCAGGTAAACAGAGACTTGAAGTGGAAGCCTCGTTCGGCATCAGGCCCCGGTCGGCATAGCCGGATCGTTCGGCGTCCAACCTCGTTCGACATGAGCCTGTTCGGCATAACAGGGTCGATCGGCATCCAGCCTCGTTCGGCGTCCAACCTCATTGGGCATGAGCCTCGTTAAGCATAGCAGGGTCGATCGTCATCCAGCCTCGTTCGGCATTTTTGCCTCGTTCGGCATGCAGTTCGGCATTCCAACCTTGTTCGGCATTCATGCCTCGTTCCGCATTCCAGCCTCGTTCGGCACATGGCCTCGCTCGGCATCTCCCCTTGGTCGGCCTCGTATCTCGCTCGGCCTACACGTTTCACTCAACACACTGTCTCGTTCGGCATGGAGATGTGGCTCCGCATTTTCTGTTCGGCATTTGTGGCTCGGCACACAGAAATCACTCACTACGGGCCGAGGTATCTCACTCCTAGGCCCATCAGGGAAGTCCAACCCATCTTCGTCTATAAATAAAGAGGCAGGGGCATAGTGAAAGGGACCTTTTTTAGGAGAACACTAGGGAGACTCTACCACATTCAAAACTGACCTATCATTTTTACTTAGCAGTTTTATTCAAATAGTTGGTGTACGGATTGTATCTGTAACAGGTTGTTAAGTAAAGCAATAAAGATTAACTTCAAAGTGGATATAGGCAATTACGCCGAACCACTATAAATCTGGTGTTCTTGTTTTGTGCATTTAATTGAGCATACTGTTCTCTGTTTAAATTTACTTTCTTCATTAATCTCTCTACACAATCTCTCTTAAGGGTGTTAATGACCAATTTTGGTGCTAACAGCTTGCAAGTGGTAATAGGTGCCGACCAACTAGATAGCCAGCTTCCCTCAACAGCCAAAAGATCATGCTGACCACATGAGCGGTCGACTCTGGAAGTAGGAGGTCCTAACAAGAAACATAGACCACTAGACCCTCATATAAGAAACAATAAGTATTGGGGGTGAGGTGATTGGAAGCAAGCTCGAAAGCAATGAGGATGGAGACAAGAAAAGGGTAGCGCGGCAAAGTAGCCTCGACTTTGAAGTAGTGCAAGGACCAAGTGAAGAAACCCAATGCTGAGTGATCCGATCGATCTGTGGTTGAGGGATATCTAGACCAATCCTATATTGTGTCAATGCTTAGCCAAATACGTGGCCAAGTCCACCCCTCTCGACTATCTCCAAAACTTTTAGGCTTAAATCATCGGCTGAGGTTGTTTCAAAATTAGCCATCTAAAATACAAGCGGACTAGTTAAACTAAAATATCCCCCACACCTAAGCCTAGCAAGACCCATGAGCGGCACCCTAAGGAAAAAGCTGGATAACCGTCATCATGGCATGTTTGGGCTAGGCATCCCATGAAGACAGCTCATGACTCAAACTATGCCCCTAGGTTAATTTATAGGCTACATGGCTCATACCCGCTATTATTTTAAGCTTAAAGCCCAAGGCAACCAATTTGGGCCTAAAAGTATGGTCCAAGGCACTAACGTAACTACTCAGTTTGTAGGTCACCAAAAGTTAGCCGACTTGTTCAATCGCCATTAACATGGCAGTAGCAATCGTTAGACGCATAAAAGATGGTTAGAAAACATAGGTTCCGGCCAAGCAAAAATAGAGAAACAACTCAAAATTAGTAACTTTCAAACAACGAACAAAAAAGAAAATACAACACTTTTTCAATGGAAAAAACAAATCATGTTCACTCAGAGATGATGATGCATCAAAGAGAAGAAGAGGCTTATTCTTTACATGAAAAAGGAAGTGTTGAAAACTTTGAAACTTGAAGAAACTTTTAATGGAGGATAGGCTAGTGAAAAATCAATAAAAATAAAGAAGAAGAAGGAGAGGGTATTATATATCTGTCCCCTCGATCGTGGCTGTCGTATTCAAAGGCAAAGAAATCCCAACCATCTAGGTTTAATTAATAGTGCTATCACATCAATGGTCCCCACTCTAGATCATCACAGTGCACCTTTGTAAATGGAATCAGCTTGACCAATTGTGTGTTGACACATGGCACACGCATTAACTGCAAAGCAGGTATCCCGACCAACATGATCTTCGTAGCTTGACAAGCCCTCCCCTGCTTACAGAGACAGGCTTGGGGAGAAAAATGTTGCTCAATTTTCTCGTAAGTAAATGGTAAGCTGGTCAGCACATCCATGTCCATACCATCCCAAGTCAGTCTGCATAAAAAATTGCACGAGAATGTCAAAGACAATCCAGTCACCACTTCTAAGCCCTGCACAATCCAAGTTGGCGAACACTACTAACCCACCTCAATAATTCAATCCAATCCACTCAGCAAACATGTTAGAGATACAGTCGCCCATATCGACTCAAGACAGAATATAGTCAATTCATTTGACTGGACTCGACATAGAAGCGTACAGCCTTTGGTTTGACTCTCTCTTGACCCATATACGACCGGCACCATACTGCCCATCTCGTTACACCACAGATTGTTAATGAATTTCTTTGCTAACACCCAAAAAGTGTAAGAAAAGTGAAAATTGGTAGAGTAGAATCTTTAGTAGTCCAAGATTAATTTACCAAGAAGGTATGTGCTCCATGTTAAATCCGTTTACCCTCAAAATCATGAATGTTTCGGAATTCGAAACAAGTTATGATTAAATCATAAGTGTTTGAGAATTCGAAACAAATCACAATTTAGGATGTTTCCTTAATATGCTATGAACTTGTTGAATATCCAAGACCTTACTTGCCAAAGTTACAAGAGTTCAAAATTTTCAATAGTGAAGCCAATGATCATATTGAAGGTATATATGCCTGAGAATTGTAAACCAACAATCTTGTCTCTTTATTCAATATAATATACAATTGTACATGTACAAGTCCTAATTTGTAACAAGGTTTGCAAGGTTACAATTGGTACTAAAATCTCCAAATTGGTTTAGGGTTACAAATTTTAAAAAGTACGAAAGGAGAAAGGAATTGATGGCCCTATGCTCCATGCCCCTAGGCTTGAATTTATAGGGATAGAAAGGTACGTCATAGATGTCACGTATCAATGCAACATGCTTGATTTCGACATTAAGGTCCATCTTGATGGTGCTTGGGATATTGCTTTAATTTAATGTTTCAAGGCATCCTTTGGTGTACCAAAGGATAACGCCATCATCATCCTAATTGCATGCGGCTTGATAGCTTTTGACATCATCTATAGAAATGAAGGCATTCGGTATCCTTTATCGTATTTGCGACATGCGATATGCTCTTGTATATTGTTGGCATGCGGCAATCTTCTTTATTTATATTAACGGTATGCGACATTCTTTATCACACTAGTGAAGGGCGGAGTAGATGGTATGCCAAATCATTATAGGGTTTCATACCGATCAAGTATGGAATTGGTAAGAGGCGGCAACGAAGAGAAGCGGAATCGATAAGAGGCGGTATCGAAGAGAAGCGGCATCGATAAGAGGTGGCATCAAAGAGAAGTGAATTGGTAAGAGGCAGCATCGATGAGAAGTGCAATTGATGATATATCATGCCTCTATCACATTGATGGCTTACGATATGTTGTCTTTCGATATTTTATGGCATTGATGAAGTATTGCTTTATTGATGATAGACGGTATCAATGGTATGCGGCATCGTTGTAGGCCTTCGCATTGGCTTTGGTGACCCGTTTTTCTTTAATTTAACACTTCAGTTGTCTACGAGATCCTTCAACTTTGACATTCATCCTACCTTCAGAATCAATAATGGTAGTAACATTTGCCCTTAGTATGAAGGAAATATCAAGTCAATGTCTTAATAACGGCGCTTGCCGTCCGTTGGTCTTCTTCTTCAAATCTGACTGCTCATTTAAATATAATCCAACGGTGATTGTTAGTCTTCTTGCATGTTATAAATAACAGAGCTCCTTCTTCATTTCCTTCTTTACCTGCGATTCAAAACTCAAGCAAAAGGAAAACTTTATAATTCCAAAAATTATTCAAAATTTTCAACCTCGGGCATCCGAGCTAATATCAAGGTACAATCTTTATTTTTAATTACATCGATAGCCTAAATTAAGAAATTTTATACCAGAATCATTATTAGGGTTTTATTTGTGGATTCTTGGATTCGAATTGATATTTGGGTTTACAGGCTAATTTTAATATTACAAAATGAAATAATACATTATTAAATTAATCACCTTAATGGTGTCCTCCTCTTCTTCTCTTCCTACTTCCACACCTTCCACCTCTCCAACCATTACTCCGACCATACATCCGACCATACCACCCATCTCTTTCGTTCCCAGTAAGTACATCAACATACTTGAAAGTCCTCCTGCTGATACGGCTGCTATGGCAACTACCATCCCTCCTTCGCCTTCGACCCGAACCAACCCCAACAAACCTGTAAGATTAGAAACTTCCAACATCAGATCTTATGCCCAGGTGGTTGCCTCGCTGCCTAGACCTCCACTGCTGCCTAAACCCCCTTCCAAGTGGCGCCTCCCCCTACCGATCTTCCTAAGTGTGCGTCACACTATCGATTTTTTGAAATCGAAGAGCCGTTGCCTTCGATGTGCGGGACTTGGACACGTGGCGAAAAACTGTCGGGATGCCAAGATTTGCTATAAATGCGGATTTTTTGGACACCCACAATCGCATTGTCCCGATAAGCCTTTTAAACCCACACGAGTTAACAATCACAACTCAGTCGCCTCCCTCTCTCTCCACACTAAAAACAAAAATGCTTCAGGTCTGTGGGTCCCAAAATCCAATCCACTACCAGCTCAGCATAAACCCTCCCGCTTCCCAACACACTCTCTTTCCTCCCCTCCCGCTTCCCAACGTACTTTACCATCCCCTACTATAATGCCAAAACTCTCTGAGAATCCTTTCAAACCAAAAAATAATCCAAAAATATTTCGCAGAATGGAACCTCCTCTATTTCTTACCGCCGAAATTATCAGTGGTGTGTGGTCGATTGATTCCCTTCACTACACTCTCACCACCAATTTTCATCATCGAGACTGGCCGATATGGCTACTGACAAACAATAGCTTTATCCTTTAC
Source organism: Allium cepa (assembly GCA_030765085.1). NCBI lineage: Eukaryota > Viridiplantae > Streptophyta > Magnoliopsida > Asparagales > Amaryllidaceae > Allium > Allium cepa. The sequence goes on along the minus strand of CM060943.1, from coordinate 575,857,673 downwards.
TGTCCCCCGTATGCTATCCGTGACCAGATCCTTCTTCGTTCAACCATTGCATGAGTTGGTGCAGTTATTCAGTTTCGACCTTGGGAAAAACCAGAAAACCCCACACCACCTCTTGATCTGGCATCATGGGCACGAGTTTCAGGTTTTCCCGAACTCCTCCGATTCAACGCAGATGCCATATCAGATGTTGTTAGCCCATCCGGTAAGTTCTTGATGTAGGATAACTGCGAATGGGCGAATCTAGACCACCGCTTCCTATATATCAAAATGCAATTTTACAGTGGCATCAGCTCCTCTTCCTCCTTTGTTGCTGTAGTGAATGAGGTAGCATACCTCCTGACCATCGAGAAATGGGAACACGAACAACCCAATAGAAGGCCGAAAAATCATCTGCTCGGTATTGATTACGAGAAAGACTTCCAACAATTCGAATGGCACTTGGCATCTGACAACCTAGATTCTGATGACCGGATTGATGTGATGAACTATGAGCCCCTATCCCCTGACCCCTTTGAGGTCCTGGGTCAATTTAATGATCATTCGATTGAGGTTGTCGGTCTGAGAGGGTGGGACCCTTGGCCTGTTCAGGAACAGGGGTGGAACCCCTATGCCGATCTTGACCTATCAGCTCCCCGCCGTCAAATTATCCCACCCCCACCAACTATCCCATATCCGATTCCAGTTTCGCCCCATCATCCTCGTATGGAAACCCCTCAGCCAGAATGTCAATCACCCACTCTTCTTTTCCATGCTCCACAACCTGTTGATCAAAGTCAGACACCTCAGCAGGAGGCCGGGCAGTGGTCTCAGATCCTCACCCCGACGATGGTCCGTCGGAGCTCCAGGTTGGACGAAGCGGCATCACATCCTGGTAGTTTCTTCAAACATGTTGTTTTCTCCTCTCTTAATAAAAGTCTAAACAAAAAATGGCACGTTGCATGGGTGTGAGTTTGCGTGATGAACACTACACCTCCATGCAGGCACTTGAATCAGAGCGTTTGTCGTTATCTCAATGAAGTTAATTTCTTGGAATGTAAGGGGGCTGGGGAACCCCAGTAAGAGACATTCTGTCAATCTCATAATTGCTCCCCATTACCTAGACATTCTATTTCTGCAAGAATCTAAAATTTCAGACCCAAACCCCAATCTCCTAAGACAAATTGGTGGGACATCCCTTACTGGGTGGGCCCATCTGAATACAGTTGGCTCTAGTGGGGGTATAATGACAGTCTGGAATGAATCTATATGGTCCCACTGCCAAACTTTTTATCACTCTTCGGCTTTACATGTAGCACTTCGTCATTTACAAACTGGAACTATCTTTTTCTTCTCCAATATTTATGGTCCACTTAATACTCTTGACCGCAATGATTTATGGTTAAATTGTCTTACCATTGCCTCTCATATCAACGGGCCTTGGGTTGTCGGTGGAGATTTCAACACCACCCGTTTCTCCACCGAAAGAAATTCTGGCAATCTTTCCCAAGACTCCGAATCCTTCAATTCTTTCATCAATCAATGCATCCTGATCGACCCACCCATCAGTAATCGTCTGTTCACCTGGTCCAACCGTAGATCTGATCCCTCACTGGCCAAACTGGACCATTTCCTTTTCAATCCTGCCTGGGAGGATTTATACCCACTCTCTATGGTCTCTGGCCTAGCCTCTACCATCTTTGACCATTGTCCAATCCTCCTTGACTCTGGCTCATCTAACTGTCATTCCAGACCCTTCCGCTTCGAACGCCTTTGGCTTCTTGAACCTTCATTTGATACTTTCATCAAAAATATCTGGTCCCAGCCTTTCCCTATCTCCTCCGCCTCAGCCAGAGTTGTCACCAAATTAAGAGCCCTTCGTAAACTTATCAGGCCCTGGGCTAAGTCGGTTTGGGGCTCAATTCGCTCGCGCATCTCAGCAATCCAAGAGGAAATTTTAGATCTAAACATTCTTGAAGAACCACATCCTCTTTCTGAATCTGATCGAGCACGATTGAGAAATTTGGAAGCGGAGCTCGATAGATTATCTCTACAAGAGGAGATTGGTTGGAAGCAGCGTTCCAAAGCGAAATGGATTGAGGAAGGCGAAAAAAACACAGCTTATTTTCACCGCCTTGCCAATGGTAGGCGCAGATCCACATTTATCCCTGAAATCAATCACAACGATATATCTACCACTGACCAAACTGTTATCCTCAACCTGTTCTCAACCTATTACCGCAACATCTTAGGTAAACACCACCCTCCTATCCCACATCTTGACTGGAACCTTCTCTACCTTGATAGTTCCCTCATCCCAATCGATCAACCCTTCTCGGAGGAAGAAATCTGGGATGCATTGAAGGACATGTCCGACGATAAGGCCCCGGGTCCCGATGGTTTCGGCCCCTTCTTCTTCAAACACTTCTGGGAAACCATCAAACAAGATATTATTGAGATGTGTGCCGAATTTCAAGAGGACCCATCATCAGTGGCTCGCCTAAACTATGCTAATATTATCTTTATCCCCAAAATCCCTAGGGCCAATTCCCTTCCCTCCTTCCGTCCCATCAGCCTTCTGAACACCACTTTCAAAATAATCACCAAAGTTCCGGCCAACCGCCTTGAATCAGTCATCGCCCCTCTTATTGGAATTGAGCAATCCGCTTTTATCCTTGGCTGTAACATTATGGACTGTGTAGCAACCACTCAAGAGATTATTTCCTTCTGTCACCAAACTTCAACGCCAGGCATTCTCCTCAAATTAGACTTCTCCAAGGCCTTTGACACTGTCAACTGGCAATTCATTCTTGACCTCATGAAGCATAGAGGCTTCACCCCAAAATGGTGCAATTGGATCCGAAGTATTCTTAATACTAGCTATTCTTCAGTTTCGATAAATGGCTCTACTGGTGGTCTAATTAAATCCGCTCGGGGTCTGCGTCAAAGAGATCCACTTTCTCCCCTGCTCTTCGTCCTCGTGGCTGACGTTTTCAATCGTATGATCAAATTAGCTATATCTAATAATCTCTTCGATGGCATTAAGCTCCCTAATTCCACTCTGACCATATCCAACCTACACTTCGCCGATGATACTATCATGTTTGCAACCCCCAACGTCAACCACATCCAATGCCTCAAAGTAGCTTTGTATTCTTTTGAACTTATATCTCGCCTATCTATCAATTTCAATAAAAGTTCCATCATCATGTTAGGAAACTCTGACCATCTCGGGCCCACATACTCCAAATTGCTCAACTGTACTATCACACAATTCCCCATCTCATATCTCGGCATCCCCCTCAGACCAACCAAGCTCCTCAAAAATGACTGGCTCCCCCTCATATCAAAAATTGAAAATAGACTCCTTTCCTGGAAGGCACATTCCCTCTCCGCTGCAGGTCATCTTGTCCTCGTTAAATCAGTCTTATCGGCCATCCCTTCTTATTGGATGTCGTTTTACAAATTACCAGGTTGGGTAATCAAAAAAATTGACAAGATCGGAAGTTTTTTCCTTTGGAATGGGGGCAGAATAAAGAAACTCGTCAACTGGCAGACGGTTTGTATGCACACCAGTAATGGTGGCCTTGGAATCGTTAATCTTCACCATTTCAATCTTTCCCTTCTTACTAAATGGCTCTGGAGATTTCTCTCCCCCGAAACCTTCCTTTGGAAATCATGGATTACCACACTTTACTACCACTCTAACCCCCATCTTGTCCTTCACTCCGTTCCCAGCCCTAAGCCTTCCACTTTCTGGTCTGGTGTCCTCTCCACCCTCCCCCGAGTCAAATCACTCTTTCAAGTCAAGGTGGGCAATGGAGCTAAATGTCTCTTCTGGGTAGATATATGGTTCGGCCACCTTCCACTATCCTACATTCTCCCCAACCTCTTTTCCAACTCAACCTCTTACCAAATCACTACTTCATACTCTTTCCTTCTCGGCCCTGACCATCTTCTTCCATCTTCATATTTCGACCTCATTACCTATTCCGAGCTCCAATATGCTGCCTTCACCCTTCAATCACTTCAATTCTACCCATTCCCCGACAAAATCATTTGGGCCCTCAACCCTGCAGCAGGCTTCTCCGTCGCATCTTGTTATTCTTATCTGAACAACCCTGGTCTTCTGAACTTCCCCAAACTTTGGAACTGTAAGCTCCAACCTCGAATTGCGCTCTTCCAATGGTGTCTTATCCGTGGCCATATCAATACCAGAGATAGACTATTTCGACTTAATATCACTTTGGACCCCTACTGTGCTCTTTGTTCTAATGCAACTGAAAGTATACAACACCTCTTCTTCGATTGCGACTTCTCAGTTAGGGTTTGGGCTGCAACATCTGCTCACCTGCTTGGTTTCATCCCAACAATCACTTCGTTTTACGATTTCTGGCAATATAACCCCGCCAAATAAAAGATTGGATCCTTTTGTGGCTATCTTTAGTTGGTACATCTGGGTTGAGCGAAATGCTCATGTGTTTAGCAAGACCAAATTGCTATTCGAGGGAACATGCAGGTGCATTATTTACTGTTATTCATCCTTAATAGGTCACAGTTTCTTGGCGCCCTTCAGGCTTAGGCTGCCATGCACTAGATCTTCTTCAGCTGAATCAACTGGTAGCTCCTTTGCAATCCCCAAAAACAGGCAGCATGGACAGTGATAGTAGCTCCTATCATCGGTCAGTTTTGTAATCAATTGTCTGGACTGTCTCCTGGTTTCAATTAGTATAACTGCTATGTTAAATTCTATCATTTTGGCCAGCGATCAGGCCTGTTGATCGCGCTACTTAAATATACTTATGCTATTTAACTGGCTGTGTAGTCACGCGCTACACATCCGTTTTACTCAAAAAATGCTTACGAATTGAACTATTTTTGAATTACTATATCGACGGAAGATTTACTATGTTAATTGGAGCTAGGCGACATCAATCCTAAGAGCTTCTAGTTCATTTAGAAGGTGAACAGCTTTATTAAACCCAAAGTTCGATATTAACTTGTTTGATTCCGAAATTGCTGCCTTACGGCATCAAATCGATGTTTGCCATCAAATAGGTTTTCCTTTTTTATTATGTTTCGACAACCAATTAAAAACTTAGAAAATGTGAGATCCTTATAGTGTTTGTGGCTAAACAAAGGTGCGACATTCATTCATGAATGTGACATCGATCTAAATGGTTATCGTATGAAGCCGATAACCTTACATTATGTGTCGTTATTCCTTCCTCGCAACTATTTACAATGTTGTGGTTTAAATTCGATATCAATAATTTGTATCATAGTTATCATATGGCAAATTTATGAACTACACGTATACATGATATTTTTGTAAAAATAATTTTAGACTATTTTGGCATCATTCATTGATTTCGGTCAATTATCATCTCGACATTAGGTCATTATTACCACATCATTACTACGACATCAATTTAATGATTTTAACATTCAATCAGACTTATTTTGTACAACTATAAATTTACCTTTCACTATGGATCTAGCAAGTGTGTACATATTTTTATTGACTAAAAGCTTAAGCACTTTATAAATTCATCATGGTTTGTTTAATGGTTAAAATTTTATTGTAAGTATAATATTTAACTTGTAATGACTGGGTGATTTTTGACCCACGAAAATCGAGACTAATACGTCCATTGTATAGAGTGTCAAACAATCGAGTGCCGGAAATACCAGGTTGTTGCGATTAAGAAGAAAAGAGATAGAAGAAGAAATGGAAAACAACAGCATAGAATCTCATAATCATAGTATAACAAAATATAATATACAATGGCAGCATTTTATGCAAGAAAAAGATGTAACTGTTAAATACATAAAAGTTATCAGAGTACAACCATCAACGAATAAATCTGGATGGTTAAAATAACTCGTTCTTAAATGTTGACTATACATCCTATACTATATAGCGGAATATAATCAATATGTCTCCGTCATCCAACTCGTCTCCTGAGCTCCAAAGCGTCCTAACCTTAAAATCTATAATGCTCGGTCTGACCCAAGCATTACAATAAAGTAACATCCTAGTTAGGCTGGAAACCAGCGTGAGTAAAACCACTAAATTGAAATACTTAAGTTATGAAAATCTTTGAAAAACCAGGTAACTCGTAAAAACCGACGAGTTATCATCTTATTTCAACCTAAACATTTTTCAAAAATCCATCAATATAAATAGTGTCTAAATCCAATACTTATCTAAAATAGTTAATTTTTTGTAATTTATCCAATTCCAGCCTATTAAGCTCTATAATCGAACCCATAAAGGTTCGTAGTGATTTTCAAAACGAGGGGGTTCCGGATAACACTGATATTTGATCCGGATCTCTTCGAATCCAAGCAATAAATTTTACGGTGCAAATTGTTAAAATAACAATTTATATTTAAGGTGGCAATATTCAAATATGGAAATTTATTATAGATTTTTATTTCAAATAAAAACGTATCATCATTTTAATCTAGCTATTTTAACTTGTCTGACCACTTTGTGGTACAAACGAGGATAATTGAAACGAATATCCAATAGAGTTACGCCGAGATATAGATCGTTAGCTAATTTAACGATCAATCAACAATTCACTTATCATGGTTCAATTTGCCTTGATTAACCATATCCATTTTTATTTAAATCCTAATTAATTTTTTTAAAAGAAAAAACATTTATTTTTAGTTAACTAAAATTTAACACTCTATTTAGTATCCAACTTTGTTAATTTTTATGAATTTTAAAATCAAATAATAATAATTAATTACCCATTGAATTTTAAAATACCATTGAACTTAAAACAGCGGATTTAAATTAATACTAGGTTTTCAGTAAAAATATAAAAGATAATATAAAATATCATATATGAAAATCCCATTTCTCTTCACTTTCCTTTCTTCCTTTCTTTTCCCTTTTCTTTTTTTTCCTTTCTCTTTTCCTTTTATTTTTCTTTGGTACATGCCGACCCAACTTGCCCTTCTCCTTTCTTCCCTTTCCTTCTTTTTAGCTCTTACTTCTCCCTCCCTTCTACTCGACACAACTGAAACATGCACATATATGTGCGCACCACCAACGGCCCTCGTCACTTGCCGCCGACCACTTCCGTGTGTCACTTACGACCACGCAATCACTTCCACCCACCTGAAACTCGTAGCCACGCTTCACCCTACAGATTCGACATCCTACCTAAAACTGGAACAACCAACCACCTAAAATCGCCTCGGCAGGACGACCCAACTCCCATCAACCACAGAACGTTGCCTGAAACTTCCACATTCCCTCCTCTATCATCTCCCCTTGGACCGCACTCTCCTCTCACCCTCTGCAACTCACCATTTTCCCAACAGGACACCCCACCAGAAACAAATCTAAACCCAAGATCGGCCTCGCCACACTAACCCACACTATAAAAAAATCATCCACCATTTTTCCCCGATGCCCCTCCGACCAACCCCCCCCCCCCCCAAAAAGCCAGCCACCTCACCTGAAATCGACCCTATCACCTGAATTTGACCACACGCCCAATTCCGACCACCCCTTGCTTCCTCCATACACATGGCCTTAAAAATCCTCAAACCCATGCCAAAAATCCTGTTTTTCAAAGGCGGTTCCACCCACACAATCTTTTTTATTTGATTACGATGTTTGGTTTTTGACCATACCTTGACTTCTTACTGTAAAATCTGCTTCCACCTTACTATACTCGATAAAATCAAATGGAACAAATTTTAAAATATACTAAACTCAAAAATAAACATCCCGTGTTTTGGAACTAAGTTTTAGAACTAATTAGAGTTCGAGTTACTGATTTCTAAAGGGAAAAACTTACCTGTTTATCAAAAAAATAATAAAAACAGAGGCTAGTACAGTATCTTTCTTGGTTACAGGTTTTTCTAGCTTTCATTTGCACAAGTATGTATACCTGGTTACCTTGTATACTTATCACAAGTAAAAATTCATTCAAATCTACTGATATGCAGATATATATAACGACTAAAACAAAACTTGGTATGTTTTGGTACTCACTGTTAGATAAATATAGATGAACCTGTTGCTTGCTTGTCACCTTCTTTATTTTTACTAACTTGATTTTTTTCCTTCACTCAATGGCAAATTTACTTTAATGGCAGATGTAACGACCCAATTTTTCGACTTCCGAAAGTCAACATCAATACGTCAACTGTATCAAATGCCAAACAATCGAATGTCGAAAAACCGAACCATTAGGGTTAAAGAAGAAGAAGATAGAAGAAGAAATAGAAAAACAATACCAGAATCTCACATCGCAGCGGAACAATATATAACAGATAAATTAATACCTTTAAAACAAAAGCACTATATCAGTTTTGTACACCATTTTAAATCAACAGAGCGTTACAACAACTAACAGCAGAAAAGAAATATTATATACAAGCAATACGCCTCGCCATCCAGCTTGAACTCCAAATCTCCATGGCATTTCTTTTCTAACTTCGCTTCAGAATAATGATAACCTGACTCTAGGCTGCCCGTGTGGAAAATTATGGACGCCCAGAGTTTAGAAAGGGGCAATAAACTCCAGTCCAGTCATGAGACTGGTGTGAGGTCTTAAAAACAGTTATTTCACAAAGAAAATAAAAAGAAATCCGCTATGCTTTTGGAAAATGAAACTACCATAAGGCCTCCCGCCACACACAAAATGCAAACGCAGAATTGTAGGAGATTTCTCCTTATGATAGTCAAACTGCTTGATACGCAACATCTTTTTAATATTATCATTAGTGCATAGTATGGAAAATATTTCAAAAGTATAATATTAATATTAGCCAGCATAGACATTTCGTACTATGCCTACTATAGCTACCAATTAAACGGCAGGTCACCACCATAAGTAAAAGGTAGGTTATACAGCTAAAACTGTACAGGACGCGTATTGTTTTTTTGGATTTCCAACAAATGGTAAGGCTAAGGAACTTCCTGACCAAATGGAACGCCTCTGAAGGGACGCCCCCAAGAACTTAACCAGCTCTCTCCCAACACAAGGCCGAGTTACCTCACGCAGTAACTACAGCTATAACATAGGTAACTACCACAAGTATGCCATCCTCGGTCGTTACCGACCTCCTCAACCACAAAGAAACAACCACAAAGTAATAAATTTGCAGTAACCACATAAGTTAAGTATCTGGGCTCCATACCATGATACTACCTTTTTTCAGATGGAAGTGGACATACCCTAAGGGCGGTACCCCCAAATTATCTTGCCGCATCCTTCCTGTTTCGACCATTTTCGGGTTGTGCGGTCCGACGAGGTCTCGTCCACTAAGCTACGCTTTTCACAAAAGCCATGCTTCGATCGACAAATGATCAGCAGCACTTCTTATGCCACACTACCAAATTGGGAGTATATCACTGGTAACCATCAACTACATAACTTCTGAGCTCATACGTCTCAGAGAATGGTGTTAGTTAAGAGAATAAATTCTCCGCCACCAACAGAAATGTATTTGATAGAAACCATCTTTACATCTTAAAGTGTAACGTCGGACATACATCCATACAAGTCCGTTTCGGGATCGAACGAAACCGAAGGCACTTCAAAGAAGCCCTTGCAATCCAAATATTCACTAATCAGGTCCGGACTTCCATCACAAAGGTGATAAAATCTCTATACTGGAGCAACTAGGTGTAGGGATATTCGACAGGTAATCCTTTCGCTTTCGAAAATACCAGATCTTCGACATCATCTTCAAATGCAATCCCATTTCGTCGTATCATTATTCGGAATGGGTTTTATGACACAAAGTCCTCTCCCGGCTAATCCGAATAACGAGTGCTTATTTTTAAAATATGTGTTCGTTTAGATTTCAAGTAAATCACAAAAAAATTTCTACTTTGATCTTTTAAACAAAAGATCCATCACAAAGATACGATGTGGTTTTCGAATATCCATTTGGAATCTGACCCCCCGGTCGCATTGAAATTCAAAGGTCATTTAAAGGCCAATATTGATAGTCGGTTGTTTAACTATCAATCAATATTCACAACAATCACTATCAAACAATATTCACGACAATCACCAAGATTTAAATAATTTTCTCAAGTTATTTTTTTTCAAAATATTCGCAAGATATATTTTTTTAACACTTCAACAATTTGAGAACAAATTTCAAATCACTTTCCACATTTTAATCCTTTGGAAACAAATTTCAAATCATTTTTCACACGCGGAATAAATTTCCAAATATTTATTTCCACTGAAAATATGCCGAGTCCGAATACTTTAAAATAATTCAAATCACTTGTCCAAAGTATTCTTGGAGACACTTACAATAAAACTATCTTAAACACTTACTTAAATATTAGTTATGAAAACATTATACGAATTATCACATATAAGACTTCAAGTCCAAAATAATTTTAAAATAAAATTAGTAGATAAGGTACAACTATTTATATAACCATTTCCTACAACAAGTATCAATTAAATCTTTAAATAATCACTTCTATAATTAATTAGATAAATCATTACTTTAAAGATTTAAAACAACTTAAGAAAATAATTTCATTAACTATATTCTTTTAAAAACCAATTCTAGAACTTTTAATTTATATTCGAAAGCTACTTTTAAAAACATACTCGGCTTTCTAGGGAACATACACTTCCAAAAATGGTCCATTTAAATCAACTAATAAATCCTCTTCGATTTATTTTAATTTACATTCAAAATGTGTAAATTTCTTTCCACACTTTTAAAAATAAACAAATATTTATTTTTAAAACAAATTTCCCTTTCCTTTATAAATTCCCATTGTGAATTTAAATTTTCAAATATCCAGTGATAATCGATTTTCAAATCGATTTCCAAATATTCATTTTCAAACACCAAATAAAATTCCAAATTGATTTTCCAAACATTTATTTCAAACACCAAATCGATTTCCAAATCAATTTCCCAAAGATTTATTTTAAAACATCAAATCAATTCAAATCGATTCCCAATTTATTTTCAAAACACCAAACCAAATTTCAAATCGATTTTCCAAAGATTTATTTTAAAACACCAAATCAATTCAAATCGATTCCCAATTTATTTTCAAAACAACAAATCAAATTTCAAATCGATTTCCCAAAGATTTATTTTAAAACACCAAATTAAATTAAATCGATTCCTAATTTATTTTCAAAACACCATATCGATTTCCAAATATTTTGGAATTTATTAGATAGGATTACAAAAATCAACTTTTATACTTTTAAATTCCTTCTTTTAAATTTATCCAATTCTCAAAATTAAATTTTACCATAAACTTTCTACTTAAATTTTAAAAATTCAATTTTATTCATTTCTGGTATCCTACGATATAAAAATACGGCTAAACTAGGGCCATCAACGATTTCAATCACAAATATAATCATACACAGATTATAAATAATCACATCACAATATATAAAAAAATTCACAAAATTTGAGGAATCCAGTTGCATCCCTCTAACCTGTTTCCCTACATCCACAAATGTTAGCACAACAATTAAATACCAATTCCACTTCGAGGTGAAATATCACGGTATATGGGATTATATAATATCATCCGTTATTATACGGCGCATAGGGTCTCAACCGCTATATAATACGGGAAATCAATCGCTCCAATATATATACACACACACACCCTATCATATATGCTATCAATCAACAGATAAATTATCAAATTCATCCAAGCATATCCAACAATTTAAATTTAACTATTTAAATTAAATTGGAAATTCCAATTGACTGAGAAGATCTCACCTTTGCTTTTATTTTGCAATCCATTTTCATTCCAGCTTGTTTTCTTCACAGTTTTAGACCTTGTATAAAAAATTATATTATTTTTATTAATACTCGAATAAGTCGAATAATTAAATCCTCATTTAATAATTTACTTAAGAAATGATTTTAAATTTTTAAACTAATTTTTTTTACTTAAACTAGTTTTTCCTTTTGAAACTACCTAAATAAGAAACTTAATTTATCAATTCAAAAATCCAATTTTTTTATATAACTTTTCAAAATCTTTCTCTAGGAATTTTTTGTCTTCCTACAATTAAAATGGGCATGCATATATATACACACATCTACATATATATATATATATATATTAAATCATAAATAACTGGAAAATAAATTCGAACCTTATTGTCATACTTATTTCGATCACGACTCGGCAAACAACCACCACAACTTCATGTCGTCGAATCATTCATCCATATTGAAATCATTTTTCGAGACTTCTTCTCACCGACGCACGTGACTCGAGCTCAGCCACGTTCGAGCCCAGGCTGACCACCCACCGCGTAAGCACCCTGACACGCCAACATCGGTCGCGAATCCCACCGTCGAGCCCAGCATCAACTTCGACTTCCACCGACTCGGCTCTTCACTCGCGTTGCCCATGCAAACGCGACCATCGCGACACTCCACGCTCTTAGATTTAGACTGCGACCGCCTTCCCATTTTCGTTCTTGAAATCGAACGAGGCCATAAATTTTTATTTAGAACAAGCTTGACTTTGATTTGCGTTTGAAGAGGGGAAGCACGGAAATTTTTTTTCTCTTTTGATCTGTAGATTAAGATTTTCGATTTTTCCCCTCCCTCTGTCGATTTTGCTCTGTGGCCATTATTAGTTTTAAAAGAAGGCCAAGAACTTTTTTTTCGTTCATTCATTTTGATTTTTCTTTTATTTATTTTATCTAAAGAAGACGCATGCTAAAGTAGGTGACACGTGCTTGAACAACGTTGACAAGTGTTGTAAGAGAAGAAACGTTGAATAAAATTTTATCTTGTAAAAACACTATTATATTTAAATTTAAATTTAAATCTAAATTGGTTAGAAAACGAAGCCTAAAATCTCGATCCCTTGTTGAGGCGTGCCGCTAGTCGTTTATAATGTTAAACCCCTATTTATAATGCAATGGAAAAGATTTCGAGTCCAAATTCGATCATATGGAGAAGATAGCTTTTTGGACCTAGTTATAATATTGAATTTTCAATAAAATTTCAGCGTGTTTGCTATCCGTACGATCACAGGACAACTCCAAATACTATGAAAATTTAAATCTGATAATAAAACACTATTACGGATCCAATGGAACTGGTTTCGTTGAATTCCGAGAATGTGCCTCGGAAGGCTATTTAAATATCGACTTAAACTATATAAATTCGAAACTGAACAAATCGCTTTCAAATTAAATTTTAAAAATTCTACTATCTTCAGTATCATCAATATAAATTTTCTAAGCCTTTAAAAGATTTTTAATCAGCTTAAAAATCAAGATTCAATATTTTACCCAACTTCAATAAATTAAATTCAATAATTTAATTGCCAAATCCATAGTTATATTTGAAATTCAAGTCAAAATAACTTCCAAATATTTAAAATCAATCAAATATTTCCTTTTCAAATGTTCAAAATTTCTGGGTCGTCACATTCTTTCCTCGTTAAAAGAATTTCGTCCAGAAATTACTAGTTTTTAAGAAGAATGATCCTTAATCCGTTCATTATTTTCCCCAAAACCCAACAGTTTTATCAACTTGCCAAAATAAATCTTTTTATTAAAGACCCATAATCACTTCAATTAACTTTCCATAATTTTCAAACAACATTATTTACTCGACAATTCAATTTTAAATTTAAATTCAAATTTTAAATTTTCAGAATTTTCTCAAATTTTGCTAACTCCCTAAATTTTCGAAAAATTTCGTCAGCGTCTCCTTTTTGCGGCTAGCTCGGTATGACTACAAAATGGCACATCGGGCCTCTAGATTTCAAAAGAAAACAAAACGCCAAGCGACTGGAAAAGAAAATCATCAAATTTCATACTAAAATTCAAATACATACCTTTTGTCGAGCAAATTCAAATTTATCTTCGAAATCAAAAATCCCATTCCATTTTTATTTATATCACATGTATATCTTTCTTAACAATAATTTCTAATCACAACATTCAAAACCATTTTATACATTTCTTTACGAAATTTCAATATTCGTTCCATTCAAACCCGTACGATATTCATATACCATTCGTACGCAATATCAAATTCGATCGCTCACTCGATCATACAATTTCACTTCCGAACTAGTATTGTCCACCTGACTTCCTAGTGCGGACTCAAATCTGGCTTCTTGATCAGAAACCGTCATTCTCCTTGCATAGCCGTGAACTATGATAGAGAATTTTCAGAATCAACCAAAAATCGATAACTAGGTTCGTCGTCGAAAATCGAGTGAAAAATTCCAACTCGGGTTGATATAATTATCTCGAAATTCTATGCTCGAATCTTGGATCAAATTGCTGTGCGAATAAAATAATATACGTACATCCTACATATTTATTCCAAATTGATTATTAGCAATATCGATTTTATTCGATTTTATTCACATTCATTTTTCATTCACTTATTCACAATTACCATTTCATGATTTCCAGTTTAATCTTCATTCATTTTTAATTTAGAATATTTCCTCAATTCTAAATTTTACATAAGAATTTCACCATTTATTTCTTAAGTTCAATGCAATATTCCATATCCTTCCTATATTTTTTTTTCAATTCACCACTTTGGTTTTTATCTATATTTTTATTTAAACTAATTTCCAATTCCATATGAATTCAATTTAATTTTCATTTATAATTATTGAATTCAATTCATTTCAAACCATATTTTCTTTGCCATTCCTTCAATTAGTTTCACTTACAAATTTTATTTCAGTCTTTGCCTCATTTGATCCAACTTGACAAATTTTCCCACTTCGCTTTGTTTATCACAAATCAAATTCAATTCTAGTTCCAGTTCCATTTACTTACAAATTCGAAATGAATATTAACATTTAATTTCATGTTCATTTACTCGCAATTGTAAATTCATTTATTCGTTCACAAATTTATTTTCCACCTTAATAAATTTTATTCCAATCATTTAGTCTATTAAACTAAGTTACCTTTATTCAAATTAACTCAAGTTGATTTCAATTTAAATCTGAATTTTCCAAGTTTTCAAACTTATTTATTATTCCATAACTATTTTAAATAACATTCTAGAGTCTTAAACAATTTCTCAATATTTCAAAATTACAAATCAACTATATCCAAAACCCTTGGCGTTCCCAAAACAAACCCAACTTTTGCAAACAATTTTAATTTTTAAATAATTTGGCAACAATTCCTCTCTTGAAACTCGAAAATGAACATCGATGATGCTGCAGTCATCACCGAAGTTATTTTCTAGTGACCGAAAAGAGTTTAGAGCTTTTTATCCCTTCAAAAACATTTTTTCAAAACCTTTGAAAACCATTTTCAAGCTCAAAAGGGATTTAATTTCCAATTTTTCCAAATTTCAAATCCTTTCAAAAACATTTTCTAATATTTCTTTGGAATTCTATTTCAAATTATAAATCACATTTACAAATCTCATTTGTATAGGAATTTATATTCTTAGCTTTTTGTTTATGATTTCAATCTCTTATTCAATAATCAATGATAATAATTTAATATTATCACTTCCTAACAATCAAACAACTATATGTAACTATAATAATTTACGAAAAATTATTTCTTTCATGTACAAAAATAATTTAGGTAAAATTATTTCATTTACCCTATTTTAAAACAATATTATGTCGAATTGTTCTATACAAGTGTTTAGAGATCCCTGTCAATAACGTTAATTACTCGTATTGACCAGAATCCATACACCACTCAACAAACCAATCAACACAATGTAAAACAATTTTTTATATTTACTAACAATTACGTTCTCGTATCTATTATTACACTCAAACTCATTCAAGAGTACTACTGACTCTATCTCTAATGAGTAATCCTCACCAGAGCCAAGGTTGTCGCTTAACCAAATGCACTGATACCACAATGTAACGACCCAATTTTTCAACTTTTGAAAGTCAACATCAATACGTCCACTGTATCAAATGCCGAAAAACCGAACTGTTAGGTTTAAAGAAGAAGAAATAGAAAAACAATACCAGAATCTCAAATTTCACAGCGGAACAATATATAATGAATAAATGAATATCTTTAAAACAAAAGCATTATATCAGTTTTATACACCATATTACATCAACAGAGTGTTACAACAATAAACAATGAAAAATAAATATTATATACAAGTGATACACCTCGCCATCCAGTTTGAACTCCAAATCTCCACAGCATTTCTTTCCTGACTTCGCTTTATAATAATGATAATCTGACTCTAGGCTGCCTGTGTGGAAAATTGTAGGCACCCAGAGTTTAGAAAGGGAAAAATAAACTCCAGGTGAGTCATGGGACTGGTGTGAGATCTTAAAACCAGTTATTTTCATAAAGAAAATAAAAAGAAATCCGCTATGCTTTTGGAAAATGAAACTACCATAAGGCCTCCTGCCACACACACAATGCAAACGCAGAATTGGAGGTGATTTCTTCTTATGATAGTCAAACATGCTTGATACGCAAAATCTTTTTAATATTATTGCTAGTGCATAGTGTGGAAAATATTTCGAAAGTATAATATTAATCTTAGCCAGCATAGACATTTCGTACTATGCCTACTATAGCTACTAATTAAATGGCGGGTCACCACCATAAGTAGAAGGTAGGGTATACAACTAAAACCGTACAAGGTGCGTATTACTTCTTTGAATTTCCAACAAATGGTCAGGCTGAGGAACTTCCTTACCAAATGGAACGCCTCTGGAGGGATGCCCCCAAGAACTTAACCAGCTCACTGCCAACACAAGGCCGAGTTACCTCACGCTGTAATTATAGCTATAGCATAGGTAACTACCACAAGTATGCCATCCCCGGTCGTTACCGACGTTTATCCGAGGATCCTCAACCATAAAGCAACAACCACAAAGTAACAAATTTGTAGCAACCACATAAGTTAAGTATCTGGGCTCCATACCATGATACCACCTTTTTCCAAAAGGAAATGGACATACTCTGAGGGCGCTACCCCTAAATTTTCTTGTAGCATCCTTCTTGTTTCAACCATTTCCGGGCTGTGAGGTCCGACGAGGTCTCGTCCACAAAGCTACGCTTTTCAGAAAAGCCATGCTTCGATCAGAAAATGAGCAGCAGCACTTCGTATGCCACATTACCAAATTGGGAGTATATGTAACAACCCGCATATTTTGCGATTGTATATTTAAATATTTTATTTAAATATAGCATCGTTGGTTGGATTTAGGTCCGAAATGCTACTTTTTGAAAGCAGTCGAATTAGAACTCGAGACCACTTCCATTGAGTTCAAATTGCCATTTTCGACCTTTTTTAGTATGAACATCGATATGTTTGGAGTTATCTTGAACTTTGACATTTTCACTTAGGGCTTTGGGTTTGGGTTTCAGCCCAATAACCTAACAGAAGACCCTAGCTCCACCCCTCTCCTCTTGATTCATTCTATTATTTTCCTAATACTTTAAGCTTTAAAAAAATGTGGGAAGAGATTGGAAACTAAAATCCTATGCCCTAGTTTCTTTTGCAAATCCAAGTTCTAGCTCCAAAATCAAAGAGAAGCTTAGGTAAGCATCCTCTTCTCCATCTCAATCTCTCTCCAATTTTAGAAATTTCCTATAACCTAACTTAGGAAATATTTGATTATGATCTCAGATTGGAGCTTTTAGAGTTGAAATTGAAGAGTAGTTGATCTTCCTCTTGTTTTCAAGCTTCTCCTTCATTGTTTTTGAGTGAAAAGGTGAGGTTTTTGAACTCACATCTATGCCTATAATTTTCTTAGTTGTTGGGTATGAATTCCTAACATCTATTCTTATTCATTTTCTTTGGATTGAATTGGTTTTATGAATATTCCAATTTTTGGGTGTTTTGAAGTCAAATCTTTAGAAATCCTAGCTTTGGTGTTTGAACATGATTATGGTGGTGTATCGAAGAGCCTATAGGGCTGGGTTACCGATTAGCATAAACCCCTAGTGCCCATTACTCATCCGATCGCGATTTGTAGGATTTTTGCCCCACTTGGGGGCTAGGATGAATGTCCTTTAGAAGCAGGTTCAGTCGACTGGACTAAAAGGTCAGTCGACTGAACAAGAAGATGAAAAAAATGCTTAGAAGCAGGTTCAGTCGACTGGACTAGGAGGTCAGTCGATTGAACCTGGGGACAGAAAATTCGTGTCCCTGTGTCAGTCGAATGACCACTTAGTCCAGTCGACTGAACTACTTGTTTCAGCCCAATTTGCCTATTTTTCTTGGGTTTCCAATTTTAATCGATTCCTTTTGATCCGATTTGTTGTTATAATTTATTATTGACTTTGATGACTTCTTCTTCTTCGGGATTTTTGGGAATATCCATTTTAATGGATTTGGTATCGATTTTGATGGATTTGATTCACGTCTTCGAATGTGAATTTTGGTGATTGATTGTTTCTAAAATCATTTTTGTGGTTTGTCACTTTAAAATACAAAGGTTTCTATACTAATAGCAAATATTCAAACCCCTTCACAAAGATGATTTCAATCTATTTTTAATACAAAGCTCTTTATAAAACCGTTTTCCAATCTATTAGTATATACAAATCTTTATCTCGTTCGTATGAGAAAATCTAATTAAATAGCTTAGCAAAACAAGTGGTATGAAACGCTTGCGTGTACTTCGTCGGTTAATTTTTGGACTTGTTCGATTGAAACTCCTGTGACAATTTTCGAGTGGAGATCTACAATTTGTTCGTAAATATTTAAGCTAAGCCAATGGTTATGGGACATGAAGCTAAACTCGTTTATTTACTAGCTTACTGTAATTCATAATTTTTATTGATTAATGACGATCATTTTGTTATTTAGACTAGCGATATGGTATGTCTCTTTATCCACGTGGGGGACTATATCTCGTTTTATTGAGTTTCGTCTCATTTCTTTTATAGGCTAATGACCTATTGGTTCTTTGGAGTTTCGACTCATTTTTTTGGGCTAGCAACCCATGTTCTTTTATGGAGTTCGGTTCATCGGGCATACCATTGTACACGTCGTTGTATCGGCTTATCAGGTTGATCGGGCGTACCGTTGTACTACGTCATTGTTCTGAATTATTTGAGTTTCAGGTTCCTCGGGCGTACCGATATAGTACTACGTCGTTGCACCGGCTCTATGGTTAGCGACCATGGGATAGCCTCTCGTTTGTGATACACGTGTTGGTAGTTTTCATGCTCCCGTCTTGTGATAGGCCTCTCCTTTTTTTGTGATTTCTGGATTTCTAGCTGATGATTTCTACAATTTGTGGTTCCCCACTTTTTGTAATTGGCAATAACATGTTTGCCGATATTTGGGGCTTGGTGAATAAAATAAAGAATATGACATTCTTTTTAATGCTTTGAGATTTCTTGAGATATTGTATGATTTTTGTATTGTCTAATGTATACATTTCATAGTATGAATTATTGTTATCTCTTATTTTATCTCTTTTTTATCTAATATTTATAGCTAGACTGATCAGTTTATTATTTTCTTATTAAATAATACTCGGGTCAGACCAAGATGTTACAAGTGCTTCTACATGACTCCTCTTCTAGAACATTATCTGACTTTTGACTAACTGCTCTATTTTTGTAGTTTTTGTTATTATACATACTAGATAGAGACTCCTTGATGTATACTTATTCTTTTGTCTAGCACTTGTACCTATTTTTTTGTGATATTGTGGATCTTATTTGACCACTACTATGATGTACACTTCTACGTGTTATATTCATATCTGTTTCGGCCTTTGTGATATGGATGTCTGTGACTGATTTGTGTTATGCTTATTTCTATATTTGTTTCCGAAGATCACATAGCCATTGTGTAGTAGCTTTGAGTTTGTATCGGTATTTCATATTTTATACTATCTGACATATCGGTTCTCCCACAAAGCAATTACATGGATGGTCGCTCCTCAATGGCCTTATTCTTCGTGCTAGTTGACGGCATTACCACGTAGTGTCCTTGGCTAGCGTGAGTATAGAGGTGGGGCGTCGCAGCTTGGTATCAGAGCCAAACTTCGAAACAATGTAGAATAATCTAGCAAGGATCATAGTCCTAAGTCCTTCTTAGGAGTCGTGCCTTACGATTTATCCGAGTCTTAGGACCCGTTCTATCCTATTTTCTTTTATGATGCCTTGTTTTATCAATCATGATTGTTTGATATTCATTTTGTGAATAACCTTTTTCGTCTTCTTTCTTTCTTAAAGAAGAGAAATGGTTAGACCAGGTCGTCCCACCGCTGGTCAATCCAGTTCAACTCCTCAGGATGGAGTATTTATGTCTGCCCAACAGCTTCTAGATCTTGTAAAGAATGCTCAAGCTGTCGGACCCATTCCAGAGCCTGTTTACCCTAAATCTGGGTTTGCACGCTTGTGCAGCGATTATACCAATTTAGGTGGAAAGCCATTCAAGGGTTCCGAAAGCATTATAGAAGTCCGAGCTTGGCTTAGAACATGCGATCGTATCTTTTCTCGCATGAATTTTATTGATTTGCATCGTGTCCAAGTGGCTTCTAGTATGCTCCAAGAAAGAGCATTAGATTGGTATAAGCTTCTGATTTTTGAAATTATTGAAGCGAATCTTACTTGGGAACAATTCTGGGAAAGAGTTGAATTGAAGTTTGTGCCGGAAGCTGAAAAGGTAACTTTAGCTCAGCGCTTTATTGACCTTGTTCAAGGTGAATCTTCTGTGATAGATTACGTTGCATCTTTTGAATCCCTCTCTAAATATGGGGTCGAGTACATTAAGAGCCCATTGAAGAAAAATCAGAGGTTTGTCTATGGCTTGAACAAGAATCTCAAAAAGCCTTTACTTCTGAAATTTGAAGTTTATTTCGATCAGCTTATTGATATCGCTCTTCGACTCGAAGAGGCCGATAAAGAAGATGATGATGAAGTTGTGGCTGCCAAACCAAACTTCAACAACAACAAGAAGAGGTCTATTAAGTTCAAAGGTCCTTATTCCGACAAGAAAGGGAAGCAAGCAACTCCAGTAGCAAAGACCACTACCTCTAGTCATGGGCAATGCTACAATTGTGGTTCTAAGGACCATTTTGCTAATAGATGTCTGAAACCAATCTTTTGTCGTTATTGCAAAATTTTGAGTCATCTTTTATCTTCTTTTCCCAAACTTCAAAGCAAGAACGAGGGGAAGCTAAATGTTGTACAACCCCCTAGTAACACTTCTCATAGTCAAGGTATTTCTCATTCTATCCTTGATGGAATTATTATGTTTCATGATCATCCTATTCGAGTTCTTTTTGATACGGATGCATCAACATGTTGATACTTTTTCTTTAAGTGTTATGGCTTTGATGACTTCTTTGAGAATTGTGAATCCGGTTGGTGGATCTGTAACACTCAGTTTGCTCTGTAAAGATATCGAGATTATTTTATGTGATTTTTCTTTCCGAGCTAATTTGCATGTCAGGGTTACTTAGGCTTTAGAATGATTTTGGGATTGGCTTAACCGTTATGAAGCCCACATCCTATGACCTGAGCGAACTATTCATCTTCGACATCCTCAATTTGTTAAGCAAATTTCTATTGTTCTTAAAGAATCGGATTCCAACTTGGAAGCATCCTTATATTCTCTAAACCCTCATGATGGCGATAATGATGATGAGGAAGATGTCATTTCTCTCATTCACGTTGTTCGTGAATTTTTCGATATATTTGAGCCCATTTTAGGATTACCACCTAAGCGAGAAATTGAGTTCAAAATTAATCTAATCCCTGGAGCACTACTTATCACTCGTCCTTCTTATCGTATGTCTAATAAGGAAATTGAGGAGATGCGTAAACAATTATCCGAATTGGAAGCGAAGCAGTTTATTCGCTCAAGTTCCTCTCCTTAGGGAGCTTCAGCTATTTTTGTGAAGAAATCTGATGGTACGCTAAGGCTTTGCGTTGACTACCGCAAGCTTAATGATCTTACCACTAAGAATAAATATCCTTTACCTTGGATTGAGGATTTATTTGACCAACTTTGCAGTGCTAGAGTCTTTTCACAGTTAGAATTCGCAACCGTTTTTATCAGCTTCTTGTTGTAGAGGATAGCATTCCTTTGACATCATTCCGTACTCGTTATGGATCTTGTGAATGGCTTGTTATGCCATTTGGTCTAACGAATGCTCCAGCTTATTTCGTTGACCTTATGAATCGAGTTTTCAAAGACTTCCTCGATCGATTTGTTCTCATCTTTATAGATGATATTCTTGTTTATTCTAAAACCGAGGAAGAGCATTAAAAGCATCTTCAGATTGTGTTGGAAACTCTTGGGAGCAATCAATTGAAAGCAAAATTTTCTAAATGCCACTTTTGGCAATCTTGTGTAAAATTTCTCGGTCATATTATTTTCGAATCTGGAATTTCCATGAATCCTTCAAAGATCGAAGCGATTCAAAATTGGAAGAGACCAGAGAGTGTGACAGAAATCTGTAGTTTTCTTGGATTGGCAGGTTATTACCGTCGGTTCATAAAAGATTTTTCAAAAATTTTCTCACCTCTTACTAGTTTGACAAAGAAGGGAGTTAAATACATTTTGTCAGACAGATGTGAAGTTTCTTTTCAAAGATTAAAAGAACTCCTTTCCGATTCCCCTATTCTTGTTATTCCTGAAGGGAACCAAGACTTTATTTTTTATATCGATGCTAGTCGTGTTGGTTTGGGTGTCATTCTCATGCAAAGGAAACGTGTAATTGCTTATACTTCTAGGCAATTAAAGCCCGTCGAGACTAGATATGCCACTCGTGATTTAGAGCTCGTGGTTGTTGTTTTCGCCCTTAGAATTTGGCGTCATTATCTTTGGGAGAGAAATTTATTCTCTATACCGATCATAAATCTTTGAAGTATTTATTTTCTCAAAAGAAACTTAATTTGCATCAACAAAGTTGGGTTGAGTTTCTTGCATCTTATGATCTTGTTATTCTTTATACTCCCGGAAAGGGAAATCGTGTTGCCGATGCCCTTAGCCGTAAGCAATAGGCGGTTGTTTCTATGATGATGTCCGAATGGAAATATCTCGAGATTTTATCCACTTGTGAGATTCGAGATCGTGAATTCGATTTATGTTCATCTCTTGTTCTATGTAGCCTTGAGGCACATCCATCTCTTTTAGATCGCATTCTTGAAGCTCAAAAGCTAGACCCCAAAATGGCTCTTTTTAGCCAAAATTGTAGGGATAAAAATGATATTGAAGGGTTGAAAGACTTTGATATTGATCTTCGTGGCGGTATTCGAAAATTTGGTAGACTTGTCTTGTCAAACATTAGTGATCTTCATAAAGACATCTTAGAAGATTCTCATTGTGATAAATTGACCATCCATCCCAGTAGTAGTAAAATGTAAGCGGATATGAAGCGACTTTATTATTGGGACGGAAGGAAATCGGATGTTGCTACCTTCATTAAGCGTTGCATGACTTGCCAACTCATAAAGGCCGAGCATCAAAGGCTTGGTGGGTTATTGCAACCTTTGGACATTCCAATTTGAAAGTGGGATCAAGTCTCCATGGACTTTATTGACGGACTTCCCCGTTCTCGTTCAGGCCATGACAGTTTATGGGTGATAGTTGATAGACTTACAAAATGCGCCCATTTTATTTCCGTTCGGTCTAATCGAACCGTACCTCTTTTGGCCAAACTCTATATTAGAGAAATTTTAAATTGCATGGACTTCCTACTTCTATTGTTAGCGATCGTGATCCATTGTTTACTAGTGGATTTTGGAAGAGTCTTCAAAAAGCTTTGGGAACGAAGCTTAATTTTAGCACCTCTTATCATCCTCAGTCCGATGGACAAATCGAGCATGTGAATCAAACTCTTGAAGATCTTCTTCGGGCATGTGTTCTTGATTTTGGTGGAAGTTGGAAAGATCATATTTCTCTTTTTGAGGTTTCCTATAATAATAGCTTCCAATCTAGTATTGGTATAGCACCTTTCGAGGCACTCTATGGAAGGTCATGCCGATCTCCTTCTTGTTGGCTTGAGGCCGGTGAGAAGCTAGTTTTAGGTCCGGACTTTATTCGTGATTCCACAGAAAAGATTGACCTTATTCGCCATAGGATGAAAGAAGCTCAAAGTAGACAAAAATCCTATGCCAATAACCAAAGAAGGAAGTTAGAATTTTCTATAGAAGATTTGGTGTTTATTAGTGTTTCACCTATGAAGGGTGTTGTGCGTTTCAATCGATTAGGAAAATTAGCGCCTCGATATATTGGTCCGTTTTCCATCACCGAATGCATTGGTTCCATAGCTTACCGCCTTTTATTACCGGCTCAATTTTCTGCTATTCATGATGTGTTTCGCGTTTCTCAACTACGGAAATGCCTTAGGGATTCCTATTCTATTCTTGAGCCCGGTATTATTACAGAAGTTGAAGTCTCACCTAATTTGACTTATGAGCAACATCCTATCTGCATCATTGCTACGGAGGTTAAACGCCTACGAAATAAAGATGTCCCACTTGTGAAAGTTCAATGGTCTTCAAATCCTAACGATTGCTCTTGGGAATCTAGAGAATTGATCAAGCGAACACACCCGGACTTACTCTCTCGTGCTCTTTGAGGTGAACTTTTTATTTCAAATTTTCTTTGGTGTTGATATGCTTTTATGGTTATTACTTTTTATTTCTCATTTTTCTTAAGTATTGCGAGGAAGCAATTTCGTTAAGGAGGAGAGTCTATAACAACCCACATATTTTACGATTGTATATTTAAATATTTATTTAAATATAGCAACGTTAGTCCAATTTAGGTCCGAAATGCTACTTTTTGCAAACAGTCAAATTAGAACTCTAGACCACTTCCATTGAGTTCAAATTGCCATTTGCGACCTTTTTAAGTATGAACATCGATATGTTTGGAGTTAGCTTGAATTTTGACATTTTCACTTAGAGCTTTGAGTTTAAGTTTCAGCCCATTAACCTAACATAAGACCCTTGCTCCACCCCCTCTCCTCTTCATTCATTCTGTTATTTTCCTAACACTTCAAGCTTTAAAAAAATGGGGGAAGAGATTGGAAACTAAAATCCTATGCCCTAGTTTCTTATGCAAATCCAAGTTCTAGCTCCAAATCAAGGAGAAGCTTAGGTAAGCATCCACGTATTCTTTTTCATCTCAATCTCTCTTCAATTTTAGAAATTTCCTATAACCTAACTTAGGAAATATTTGCTTATAATCTTAGATTGGAGCTTTTAGAGTTGAAATTGAAGAGTAGTTGATCTTCCTCTTATTTTCAAGCTTTTCCTTCATTGTTTTCGAGTAAAAAGGTGAGTTTTTGAACTCACATCTATGCCTATAATTTTCTTAGTTGTTAGGTATGAATTTCTAGCATCTATTCTTGTTCATTTGCTTTGGATTGAATTAGTTTTATGAATATTCCAATTTTTGGGTGTTTTGAAGTCAAATCTTTAAAAATCCTAGCTTTGATGTTTGAACATGATTATGGTGGTGTATCGAAGAGCCTATAGGGCTGGGTTGCCGATTGGCGTAAACCCCTAGTGCCCATGCTCGTCCGACCACGATTTGTAGGATTTTTGCCCCACTTGGGGGCTAGGCTGAAGGTGCTTCAGAAGCAGGTTCAGTCGACTGGACCAGAAGGTCAACCGACTGAACCAAAAGATGAAAAAAATGCTTAGAAGCAGGTTCAGTCGACTGGACCAGGAGGTCAGTCGACTGAACCTGGGGACAGAAAATTCGTGTCCCTGTGTCAGTCGACTGACCACCTAGTCCCGTTGACTGAACTGCTTGTCTCAGCCCAATTTGCCTATTTTGCTTGGGTTTTCAATTTTAATCGATTCATGTTGATCCGATTTGTTGTTATCATTTATTATTGACTTTGATGACTTCTTCTTCTTCGGCATTTTCGGGAATATCCAATTTGATGGATTCGGTATCGATTTCGATGGATTTGATTCATGTCTTCGAATGTGAATTTTGGTGATTGATTGTTTCTACAATAATTTTTGTGGTTTGTCACTTTAAAATACAAAGGTTTCTATACCAATAGTAAATATTCAAACCCCTTCACAAAGATGATTTCGACTCTATTTTTAATACAAAGCTCTTTATAAAACCGTTGTCCAATATATTAGTATATACAAACCTTTATCTCGTTCGTATGAGAAAATATAATTAAATGGCTTAGAAAAACAAGTTGTATGATATGCTTGCGCTTACTTCGTCGGTTAATTTTTGGACTTGTTCGATTGAAACTCTTGTGACAATTTTCGAGTGGAGATCTACGGTTTGTTTGTAAATATTTAAGCTAAGCCAGTGGTTATGGGACATGAAGCTAAACTCATTTATTTACTAGCTTAGTGTAATTCACACTTTTTATTGATCAATGATGATCATTTTTTGATTTAGACTAGCGATATGCTATGTCTCTTTATCCACGTGGGGGACTGTACCTCGTTTTATCGAGTTTCGTCTCATTTCTTTTATAGGCTAATGAACTATTGGTCCTTTGGAGTTTCGACTCATTTTTGTGGGCTAGCAACCCATGCTCTTTTATGGAGTTCGGTACATCAAGCGTACCGTTGTTCTACGTCGTTGTATCGGCTTATCAGGTTCATTGGGCATACCATTGTACTCCGTTGTCGTTTCAAATTATTTGAGTTTCAGGTTCCTCGGGCGTACCAATATTGTACTGCGTCGTTGCACCGGCTCTATGGTTAGGGACCATGGGATAGCGTCCCGTTTGTGATACACATGTTGGTTAGATTTCATGCTCCCATCTTGTGATAGGCCTCCCCTTTTTTTGTGATTTCTGGATTTCTAGTTGATGATTTCTAGAATTTGTGTTTCACCTCTTTTTGTGATTGGCAATAACATGTTTGTCGATATTTGGGGTTTGGTGAATAAAATAAAGAATATGACATTCTTTTTCGTGCTTTGAGATTTCTTGAGATATTGTATGATTTTTGTGTTGTCTAATGTATACTTTTCATAGTATGGCATTATTGTTATCATACGTTTTGTCATATCTCTTATTCTATCACATTTTTATTTGATATTTATAGCTAGACTGGTCCATTTATTATTTTCTTATTAAATAATACTCGGGTCAGACCGAGATGTTACAGGTGCTTCTGCTTGTGTAACGATCCTGAATTTTAAACAATTTAATTTGTGAATATTTAAATTATTTTAAATATTTAAATGATGATTTGACTTGAATTTCAAATTATCAGAATAAATTGGCGATTAAATATTAGAATTTAATCTGTTTAAAGTTGAATAAAAATTTGAATTTGACTTTGGAGTTGAATTTGAATATTGAATTTGTATTTAAAATTTGAACAAATGATTAGGAATAATAATTGGGATTTGAGAATTATTATTTATGTAAATTTATAAATTTGTGGTTAGTTTAAATAACATTTTTTAACTTAAATAAAACAGAATAAAATTTTAATCAATACAAAATAAATAAATAAATACACTTAGTTAAAGTTTTAACAACAAAAATTAAACAAAACAAAAACAAAGTAAAGAAAACAATTTATACAAAACAATTGAATTTAAAATATATAATAATATAACATAAAATAATAAAAAAAAAATAAAAAAAAAAGAATACATTACCTTACCCCTGTCAGCCAAAAACATGCCTTAACCCACGCCTTCAACTCTGCAAAAACACGTCTTCCCTATTCTTTTATACCCGATACCTCCTTTACCTTTCCCATTCAAAAACCCTTCAGTAATCAAAACGAATAAAATAAATTAATGGCGGCCACGAATCTTCGTTCGTCCCCCTCTTCAACAGCTAGGGTTTCGTCCTTCAACCAAAATTAGGTTTTTCGCACGAGTTCGTCTCCTTGCTTCGGTGAAAGGTGAGTTCTTTGCTCACGATTGGTTTTAATTCAAGTTTTTATATTTGCTTGAATTGAATGCTTGGTTGCATGCTATGTTTTGGGTGATATTTGCTATCAATTGCTCTGATAATTCGATTTTAACTGATGAAAATAGATGCTATTTGAATTGCGTTTAAACTATTGAAAACAGATACTATAATTTTGATTTTAAATTAAGAAGAACAGATGCTATTTGTGATTGTTTTAAACTGTTCAGAACAGATACTATATAAATTGTTTTAAACTGATATGAGCAGATTTGTCATTGCATGTTGGTTGTTGGTTGTTGGTTGTTTGCTATCATTTGCTCTTTGCTCTCGGTCAATTTAATTTAAACTGTTGAGAACAAATGCTATTTGATATTTGATATAAACTGTTAAGAACAGATGCTATTGATTTTAATTTTAAATTGGTGAGAACAGACACTATTTGGAATTTAATTTAAATTGTTAAGAACAGATGCTACTTAAATGTTAAATTAAATTGATAAGAACAGATGCTATTTAATTTTGTTTTTAAACTGTTGAAAAAGATGCTTGTTAGTAATTTCTTACATGGAACTTTGTCCATGCTTTGCTGTGTGCTCGTATGTCCTACTTGATGCTGCACACTTGTGCTTTGCTTTGATCACTTCTGCTGTTGTCATTTTGTGTTGGCTCTGTTAGCTTTGGGTTCACTGATCAGTACATGTACATGTTGAGTCTCATGACTTTGTCTCTATTTTGACCCTTGATCATTTCATGTTGACATCTACTCCACTTTGCATTTGTGCATTGCTGTCATTTAAGTTGGTCACTGTTGCATTTGGTTTATTTTGTTACAATCAATTGTAGTCTGCACCACCATATGCTCCTGTTGCCTGATTTTTGTTGCCTCTAATTCACTGAGTTGCACATGTTGCACTGACCCATATGTTTTCATTTGAAGTTACATCGTCTTCTTGATTTCTGTCATGTATATATATATATATGCATTCTTGTATGTATATATATGGGTTATCATCTTGCCTGGTGGAGCTCTGCATTGTTGTCACTTGGTCTGTTTCACTATGGATTCATGCCTTGAAGTTGCATTTCTCTGGTTCATTTCATTTTGGAACCATTTCTTTGTGACCCTTTTTACTGATGTTGTTCACTGTTGCATTGTTGGGTGTTGGTTGTACATATGAAATTGATTCATATGTATGATGGACAATGTTCACATTGCATTGCCTTATTTTTGTGCTTTCACCTCCTTTTTGCTGGCATTATGTAGTAACAGTGCCTGTGTGCATTTGTGTGACTGGTCAGTAGCTTGACCTTTGCCATTTTGTTAAAAATTTGGCTTTGCAACCTCATTTATTGCTGTCTCATCTTGTTCCTATGGTGTTGGGTTCAGTTTGGTGCCAAATTGATTCTGCACTTGCATTTGTGATCTTCATTTGCATGTACTCTATCATTGCTATATTGAGATCATCATGTAGCTTACTGTGTTCATTTGAATACTTTGTATTTCCAAAATTTTGATATGTTGTCCACCTGAGTATGGGGTCTGCCTTGTTGCTATGTCATTTCTGTTGACATGTTGTTGCATTCTCTTGAGTCTGTTGGACTTGGGTCTAGTTGTGCACTTGCATTTGAGTACTGTGTCTTGTTTCATTTAGTTTGCATTGTTCAAAGTCTTTTCCTATGAGTTGTTGCACTTCATTTAAAAATATTGTTGCAGTGATTTGTCTGATTTGCGCTTGCACACGTGTTGGCGAGGCAGTGCACATGTGTATTAATATACGTGTGTACTGCAGCCACACAGGATTGACAGATTTTAAAAATTGAAGTTGTTAATATGAAAATCCATAATAGATTAAATTGATTCATGTGATTCGTCATCTCTGTTACCATTTATTTCAGTTCATTGCAAATTTAATTACTTGAATTAAGATTAATCCTGACTCGAGTGTTTTTGTGTTTGCAATAAACGCTCGGGTCAGACCGAGTATTTTTACAGCTTGAAGATTTTCAGGCAGCGAAGTTAGAGAGAGAGGATAAAGCACTTCACTAAAGCTTTTCAAGAAATTTTTCTTGTACTTAATAAAATAAATTGTTTCCGCTGTATAAAAATTTAAATGCATTGTACAAACTCTGATATATGTATGTAAGAAAAATTCATTTATGAATAATATTATGATTATTCTGTGATTCTGTGGCTGATTCTGTTTAAACTCTATAAACTGACTAACAATCCGTCATTTTGAACGTTTCGAGTTGGTTTAATTACCGACTAGAGGCGGTCAGGACGGCGGGTCGTTACAGCTTGACTCCTCTTCTGGAACATTATCTGACTTTTGACTAACTACTCTAGTTTTGTAGTTTTTGTTGTTATACATACGAGATAGAGGCTCCTTAATGTGTACTTATTCTTTTATCTAGCACTTGTACCTATTCTTTTGTGATATTGTGGATCTTATTTGACCACTACTCTGATGCACACTTCTACGTGTTATATTCATATCTGTTTCCGCCTTTGTGATATGGATGTCCGTGACTGATTCGTGTTATGCTTATTTCTATATTTTTTTTGAAGATCACATAGCCACTGTGTAGTAGCTTTGTGTTTGTACCAGTATGTCGGATTTTATACAATCTGACATGTCGGTGCTCGCACAAAGCAATTACACGGATGGTCGCTCCTCAACAGCCTTATTCTTCGTGCTAGTTGACGACATTACCTCATAGTGTCCTTAACTAGCGTGAGTATAAAGGTGGGGCGTCACAGTATATCACTAGTAACCATCAACTACATAACCTCTGAGCTCGTACGTCTTAGAGAAGAGAAGGGTGTTAAGCCAAGAGAATAAATTCTCCGCCACCAAAAAAAATGTATTTGATAGAAACCAGCTTTACATCTCAAAGTGTAACGTCAGACATACATCCATACAAGTCCGTTCCGGGATCGAACGAAACCGATGGCACTTCAAATAAGCCCTTGCGATCCGAATATTCACTAATCACGTCCGGACTTCCTATCACAAAGGGTAATAAAATCTCTATACCGGAGCAACTCGGTGTAGAGACATTCGACAAATAATCCTTCGGCTTTCGAAAATATCCGTTCATCAACACCATCTTCAAATGCAATCCCATTTCGTCGTATCATTATTCGGAATGGGTTTTATGACACAAGGTCCTCTCCCGGCTAATCCGAATAACGAGCGCTTATTTTTAAAATTAGTGTTCATTCAAATTTCAAGTAAATCACAACAAATTTTCCACTTTGATCCTTTAAACAAAACATCGATCATAAAGATTAGATGTGGTTTTCGAATATCCATTTGAACTCCGACCCCCGGTCGCATCGAAATTCAAATTCCATTTAAAGGCCAATATTGATAGTCGGTTATTTAACTATCAATAAATTTTCACAACAATCACTATCAAACAATATTCACAACAATCGCCAAGATTTAAACAATTTTCCTAAATTATTTATTTTCAAAATATCTTCAAAAGATATAATTTTTAACACGTCAACAATTTGAAAACAAATTTCAAATCACTTTCCACATTTCAATCCTTTAAAAACAAATTTCAAATCATTTTTCACACAAGGAATAAATTTCCAAATATTTATTTCCTCTGAAAATATGCCGAGTCCGAATACTTTAAAATAATTCAAATCACTTATCCAAAATATTCTTGGATACATTTAAAATAAAACTATCTTAAACACTTACTTAAATATTAGTTATGAAAACATTATACTAATTATCACATATAAGACTTCATGTCCAAACTAATTTTAAAATAAAATTAATATATAGGGTATAACTATTTAAATAACCATTTCCTAAAACAAATATCAATTAAATTTTTAAATAATCACTTCTATAATTAATTAAATAAATCTTTACTTTAAAGATTTAAAACAACTTAAGAAAATAATTTCTCCAACTATATTCTTTTAAAAACCAATTCTAGAACTTTTAATTTACATTCGAAAGCTACTTTTAAAAACATACTCGACTTTCCAAAGATCATACACTTCCAAAAATGGTCCATTTAAATCAACAAATAAATCCTCTTCGATTTATTTTAATTTACATTCCAAATCTGTAAATTTCTTTCCACACTTTCAAAAATAAACGAATATTTATTTTTAAAACAGATTTCCCTTTCCTTTATAAATTCCCATTGTGAATTTAAATTTTCAAATATCCGCTGATATACGATTTTCAAATCGATTTCCAAATATTCAATTTCAAACACCAAATCAAATTCCAAATTGATTTTCCAAACATTCATTTCAAACAAAAAATCGATTTCCAAATCAATTTCCCAAAGATTTATTTTAAAACACCAAATCAATTCAAATCGATTCCCAATTTATTTTCAAAACAACAAATCAAATTTCTAATCGATTTCCCAAAGATTTATTTTAAAACACCTAATCAATTCAAATCGATTCCCAATTTATTTTCAAAACACCAAATCAAGTTTCAAATCGATTTCCCAAAGATTTATCTTAAAACACCAAATCAATTCAAATCGATTCCTAATTTATCTTCAAAACACCAAATCGATTTCCAAATATTTTGGAATTTATTCGATAGGATTACAAAAATCAACTTTTATTCTTTTAAATTCCTTCTTTTAAATTTATCCAATTCTCAAAATTAATTTTTACTATAAACTTTCTACTTAAATTTCAAAAATCCAATTTATTTATTTCTAGTATCCTACGATACCAAAAATATATTCGGCTAAACTATAGCCATCAATGATTTCAATCACAAATATAATCATACACAGGTTATAAGTAATCACATCACAATATATGAAACAAATTCACACAATTTAAGGAATCATGTTGGATCCCTCCAACCTATTTCCCTGCATCCAAAGATGTTAGCACAACAATTAAATACCGATTCCACTTCAAGGTGGAATATCGCGGTATATGGGATTATATAATATCATTCGCTATTATACGGCGCATAGGGTCTCATCCACAATATAATGTGGGAAATCAATCACTCCAATATATATATACACACATATATACTACAATTAACAGATAAATTATCAAATTCATCCAAGCACGTCCAATAATTTAAATTTTACTATTTAAATTAAACTATAAATTCCAATTGAGTGAGAAGATCTCACCTTTGCTTTTATTTTGCAATCCATTTCCATTTCAGCTTGTTTTCTTCACATTTTTAGACCTTTATAAACAATTATACGATTTTTATTAATATTCGAATAAGTCGAACAATTAAATCCTCGTTTGATAATTTACTTAACAACTGCTTTTCAATTTTTAAACTAAAAAATTTAACTTAAACTAGTTTTCATTTTGAAACTACCTAAAATTAGAAACTTAATTTATGGATTCAAAAATCCAATTTTTTTATATACCTTTTCAAAATCTTTCTGTATAAATTTCTGTCTTCCTACAATTAAAATGGGCATGCATATATATATATATATATAGACACACACACACACATACATATATATACATCTACATATATATATTTATTAAATCAGAAATAACGGGAAAATAAATTCGAACCTTACTACCATACTTATCTCGATCACAACTCGACGAACAACCACCATAACTTCAGGTCATCGAATCCTTCATCCATGTTGAAATCGATTTTCGAGACTTCTTCCCACCGATGCATGTGACTCGAGCTCAGCCACGTTCGAGCCCAAGCCGACCACCCACAGTTTATACAGCCTGACACGCCACCACCGACCGCGAATCCCACCGCCAAGCCCAGCATTGACTTCGACTTCCACCGACTCGGCTCTTCACTGGTGTCGCCCACGCGAACGCGACCATCGTGACACCCCACGCTCTTCGATTTAGACTACGGCCGCCCACCCTATTTTCGTTCTTGAAATCGAAGCTTGACTTTGATTTGCATTGTAAGAGGGGAAGCGAGGACTTTTTTTTCGTTTTCGATCCGTAGATTAAGATTTTCGAATTTACCCTCCCTCTGTCGATTTTAGCTCTGCGACCATTATTAGTTTTAAAAGAACGCCGAGAATTTCTTTTTTTTTCTTCGTTCGTTCACTTTGATTTTTCTTTTATTTATTTTATCAACCGACGCATGCTAAAGAAGGTAACACGTGCTTGAAGAGTGTTGACAAGTGTTGTAAGAGAAGAAATATTAAATAAAATTTTATCTTGTAAAAACACTATTATTTTTGAATTTAAATCTAAATTGTTTAGAAAACGAAGTCTAAAATCTCGATCCCCTATTGAGGCATGCCGCTAGGCGTTTATAATGTTAAACCCCTATTCCGAATGCAATGGAAAAGGTTTCGAGTCCAAATTCGATGGTATGGTGAAGATAACTTTTTGGACCCAGTTATAATATTGAATTTTCAATAAAATTTCAGTGCGTTTGCTATCCGTACGATCACACGACAATTCCAAATACTACGAAAATTGAAGTCTGATAATAAAACAATATTATGGATCTAATGAAATAGGTTTCATCGAATTCCGAGGCTGTGCCTCGGAAGGCTATTTAAATATCGATTTAAACTATATAAATTCAAAACTGAACAATTCGCTTTCAAATTAAATTTTAAAAATTCTACTATCTCCAGTATCATCAATATAAAATTTCTAAGCCTTTAAAAGATTTTTAATCGGCTTAAAAATAAAGGTTCAATATTTTACCCAACTTCAATAAATTAAATTCAATAATTTAATTGTCGAATCCATAGTTATATTTGAAATTCAAGTCAAAATAATTTTCAAATATTTAAAATCATCAAATATTTCCTTTCCAAATGTTCAAAATTTCCGGGTCGTCATAGCAGCATTCTCCTCTTGTTTGATATTTTTTTACTACAAGATATACTCGGCCTGTACATATAAAAGAAATGAAGTTAACAGTACAAGTTTGTACATGTACAGGTTATTTTTATTCTTTTTTTTTCATTTTTTCATTTTCTATTTGATTTGATTAAAAAACTGATTTGATTCGCGTAAATTGAGTGATTTGATTTAATAAAAGATGATTTGAATTCATATGACTAGATTTTGAAATTTTGCCATGATGATGTTCCCTTGCATGTTTACATGTACATTTATGTGAACTGATATATATATATATATATATATATATATATATATATATCCTTATGTGTATCTTTGCCTTTTTCCATTTTTATAATAATGTGTATATATATACATATATAAAGATATATATGCATATATACGTATATGTCTCTACATATATGCACTTAATGGTTGTCAAAAAGTTTGTGCTCCCTTGGAGATATGTATATAATTATTTACACATGTATTCACATTCTTCACATTCACTATTATATATATACATATACTTATGTATATCTTGTCATCACCTACACACACACATATACATACACACATACACACATTTATGCAAATTTCCATATTCATTACTTTATATGGCGCATACACACACACACACATACACACACATATATTCCTATATGCTTATATTTTTTAATTATCATACAGCTTATATATTTATATATATATATATATACATACATGTGTGTGTGTGTGTATATATATATATATTTCCATCATGAGGCTTTTTCATGTACATACCTATATATATGCACTATTTTACATAACATACAAACACATATTTTTCCTTACATATGTTTGTCATCATATGCATATATTCACTTATACATATTCTCATATACATTGCTTACGTATATTTTGATATTATATATATACATATACAAATTTTCCTATATTTTTCATCAAATCGGCATATATACATATACATACATTTACATACTTATATATTATCAAACACCATAATGCTTTTATATATATATATATATATATATTTAAATATCAGAAAATATATTTATTTGACTAATAAAAGTTAATATCCCAATAACTAAAATTAGTTAATTGCCCAATAACAGAGGTTAAAAAATCCAGGTCGTCACATTCCTCCCTCCTTAGAATTTTTCATCCTAAAAAAGGAACGAAGCGAGAATTTTAATTTCTTTGATGTTTATTATTAATTAATCATCTCTAAACATTTTAACTCTTTATTCTTTACTTATATAATTTAAAACACTTTAAATCCTACAGTATTACCAAATATTATTATAAAAATATTTTTCATAACTCGGTGTCTAAACAAGTCCATCCTTGTTCTCACAGCAATTTAGTCATACGTTGATTAAGCGTAGGACTGAAAATCTATAAGTACTTAGTAGACCCATTGTCAACACCCAGTGAAAATACTTGAAAATCTCTTTTCAAAAATGCTATGGAAAGCTTCACCCCTTCCATGTATTGCAGTTAGCACGATTATTGCATCGCCATCCCGGCAAAATCCATAAGAAAACTGCAGGAATCCGCACCCTCGACTTTCGCCATGGAAACTGCACAGATCACAGATACAACCAAGGTTGTGTCGCCATTACAGAAAAACCCATGTAATTGTAGGCTTCAGCACCACTCGAATTACGCTGTCAACCGAAACATTACCACATAGATCGCAGACTACACCAGTCAAATCCTATGTAGAATGTAGGCACTCACTGCCACATGAATTCCGCTATGGAACCACATAGATCGCAATCTACCCATGTTATGTCGCTCTTTCAGCAAAATCAAACGTAGATTGCAGGCAATCACTGCCACTCGACTTACTCTATGGAAACACAGTAGATCACAGTTGCAGCAAAGGTTACGTTGCCACCACAGCAAAACCCAATGTAACGGTACACATCAGCGCCAATCGACTTACGCTACCCAATAATGATCATTAGGAACTCGAGTTTTTTTCGAACGTCCTCTGGGATCCCAATTTCGTTGAACCCGCCTTTAGGGTTCTAGGCAGAACCACCTAGTTGTTCTCGTACTATAAGTTTCGACTCTCAATGGGGGTGCCTTTTTTTCCATACCATTCTCAAAACATATCATACTATATACATATATAGTACCTTTTAAATCATACTCTTTATATACATCACATATAAACTTCATTTACACAAAACTGATATCTTCAAACTCAATAGTTCTCAAATTTTGTTACCAAATTTCCAAAATTGACTTATTGCCTAAATCAAAAGTCTTTAAAAATCATTGGTTTTCAAAACCTTTCCATTTTTATTCCCATATACACATAAAATTATTCTTTCAATTCGAATAATTCTTGGATCAGAAAAATTTCTGAGTCCACTTCATAAACTTCATTTAGTATCTCAATTTTCTTACAAAGATCATTTTCTCTGATCATAAATCCAACAAGGGAAAGTATGAATATGTAACTAACATTTATATTCTCTTTAATGCCAAATCAAATTTTCATGTTCGATTATCTTTACTAAGTTATTTGTCACATTTCTTACTTCTTACAAGTAAGTTTCAATTATAGTACTATCCAAACTTCATTTTAAAATCAGCATAGTTTTTAAATATACTATTTTACTTCAAAAATAATTTTTACCTTAATATTCCAATTTTAGTTCCAACTCAAAATTGCTTTGAATTTCCTTTTGGGTTATAACTTCAATCTATCCCAATTAGTATTTAAATCCACGATTTAAATAAATTCAATTTCCACTCTGACCAGTTTGAATTTAGAAAACAGCTTGAATAGTTTTAAAATAGTTAAATAGTTAATATCAGATAGTTTGAGTTTTAAAAGAATAGTTTGTATAGTGAAAGGCTTGGAAAAATCAAAATAATTCGAATTATTTAAGAAGATAGATTTCAAGACAGTTTATATTAAAATAAATAGTTTCATAGTCAAACTGATTCAACTTCCAATCTCTAATTCAAATCAATTTTCAATTTCCACTTCCATTTAAATTGATTCAATCCCAACTTTCAATTCGAATTAACTTCGATTCCCATTCTAATTCAAATCAATTCCCAGTTTGAATTCGAACTAATTCAACTTTGATTACAATTCCAATCAATTCAATTCCAATTTGAATTAATTGCAATTCCATTCTCAAATCTAAATCTTTTTGTAACAACCCGAAATTTTGACAGCATATTTAATAAATATTTAATCTAATTTAAATTAAATATAAGCTTGTCAATATTTTATAAAAGAAGT
Organism: Allium cepa; assembly: GCA_030765085.1. Lineage (NCBI taxonomy): Eukaryota > Viridiplantae > Streptophyta > Magnoliopsida > Asparagales > Amaryllidaceae > Allium > Allium cepa. The sequence goes on along the minus strand of CM060943.1, from coordinate 575,819,759 downwards.
TTTGATTTGAAAATTTAAATAGAACCATTTAAAAAAAATCGGTCTTATTTAATAAAATCAAATCAAAGATTCAATTTTTTATTATCTGATAATTTATATGAATACAATTTTGGTTTTTAAAATGATAAGTTTTAAAATAAACAAACATGGAAATATTAAACATACATATGGAAGTGCAAAACAATATAGGTATAAACATTCAAAACTAGTATAAAACACAATCATAAATTATAAGATGTAATCAAAGTAACATAAATATACAAATATAAATTATAATTTGAAATGTATAAATACAAGTATGTGTAAATCAAATGTTTAAAAATTTAATTAACAAATAAAATAAAACTACTTGTCAGAGAAAAATAAGACAAGCCATACATATGCATAAGAAAAATAAGTTTCACTTCAAATATCATAAAACAAAACCTGTGTCTTATGGAGTATGCTAGCCGAAATGAAGGAAATATCTTTGTACTACACAAAGTAACTATCAGTCACCATTAATTATATGCTATCATAATTAAAAACATAAACATTAAATAGCATAACTTCTTGCTTAACAAGTACATGTAGCCGAAATTCTTGTCATGGTCTTCTTCTGCAGAACATAATCTTGACCAATTAAAGAAAATGACAAACAAATACATACTGGCCAGATACAACCTACTGTTAAGTAGCATTTATATATATACACCTACATATTATCAGTTCATTCATACAAACTTTAACTAAATAAAATCAAACCTGAGAACACATCTATTTGCTTTGCAAATATATGTTAATTTAAAACAGAAAATCAAACAAAGAAAAAGGAAACAGAAGACAGGAAACAAGGAAGAGTTTCAGGGAAATTTCAACTGCAAGTTTTTCAAAACCTCATTTCTGTTCAATTGCTTTTAGGTGAGTAAACAACTGATTTCAAAAATTTAGCTTGAATATTTGCTTGTTGAATGATATGTGTTGATATAGTTTAAACATACTGTTCTGTGTATGTTTTGTTGCACTGGAAACTTACATGGTTGTTCTTGATCAGTATTTCATGTTTTGAACAAAGAAAAGCCAATAAATTTATAAAAACTTATTCATATAACCATTTGAACTGTGTATTGTGCCAATTCAAGTTTGTTTAGTTTAAACAAGGCCTGCAAACATGTTTCAAGTTTAAACAGTATTGTTCAATACTGTATTTTCAAACTACAGGTAAAAAGAAATCAAAGTTTGAAATTCAAATATTTAAATTTGTAAATTCCATCACATATTTAGATTACATACACCTAATTATGATTTTTAACATAAAAATTAGGATTTTTAAGCAAGGAACTTAAGAGCAGTTTACCATAGAAGTAAAATGTAATTTTTGTCAATTCTTGAGGTTTGGGTTAATTTTAATTCTTGTAAGTTGGTATGATGCAAGCTAGTAATCTGTTTAACACAAGAAAAATGCAAAAAAATTTATTCAATGAAGGGATTTCAAGTTTAAATCAAGAGTAGTGTTTTAGTTGGAGTTTTCCCTGTGCTCTGTAAATTTTCAATTGCGACACACTGGGTGGATCGAGTGCGTCGCGTGTCGAGGTGAAGGGTTAAGAGGTACTGGACGTGGTGTAGGCGGAAGGGTTTCGCCTCCGGTGGTCTTGGATGGTGGGGCGGGCCATTTTCTTCGATGACAATCGAACTTGGGTTCTGACATCAAGTCATATTTTGATTTGACAATTTTCGAGGGGAATTGGGTTTTAAATTGGGTGGTCGAGGCGTTTTGGGGTTTGCTGGTGGTAGCGCAAGCCGCCGCAGGCGAGGAGAGCCACCGTGCACGTGCACGGTGGCGAAGTGGTGTTCGTGGGTCTGTGAGTAGTGTGCGTGCTCGAGGCATTTGAAGGGTTGCTTCGATCTTATCTTCGGGTTGTATCGTGAGAGTCGCGTTTTAGTGGATTTACAACTTTATAAACTGATGCTTAAAAAAAATATAAGAAGAAGGTATAAACTGGGAAGAAGATAGAGAATGAGAGAGGGGAAGACATGGGATAGTCTCGTGAACATCACGAGTTGGAATGGAGGCTGTCTCGGGTTTTTTTTTTCTGGACGAGCGTGCAACATGATTTAGCTTTAAATTGAGTTATAACTAAGTTAGGTTAGTAATTAGTAATTTAAGTTAATATTTGTTTAAAGGTTTAATAAGGTTAACGATGTAAAGATTGTTGATTTATACAAAGTAACTAGAATGTTAATTAATTTATATTTGAAATTTAATTGATAACTTTAAATTAATTTTGTAATTAAAAATAAATCATATGTTAAATCAATTTAAATCTTAAGAATGTTAGCTTCTCACTTATTAATAAATGAAAATTAATTTAAGTGATTAATTAAAGATTTTATAATTAATTAAATTGATAATAATTGATTTATTAAAATAATTTGAAACCTTTAATAAGTAAGTTGTTTATTAATAATTAAGATCAACTAATTAATTGAGTAATTGAGTAATTGAGTAACAGTTAATGAATAAAAGTTAATTAATTTAAATAAGTAATTAAAGATTAGATAATTAACAAATTAATAATAAATGATTAACTTATTAATTAATTGATCATTAATAAGCAAATTAAATAGTAATTAATTTAAACAGAATAAAATAGTTTATTCTTAAGCAATCAAATTGAGTAAGGTAAATCCAAACTGTTTGGTATGCACTGATAATTATGTTTGATTGACTTTGATATCTGTTTGATGATATTTCTGCGATATGTTGTGATATGTTATGGATATCTATGATAACTGTATATGATTTATCTGATATATCTGTTATGTAAATTCTTGATATTAAATTGAATTAAACTGTTAAGTTAAATAGACAACTTGGCCCTTAAAATGGCGTTTGGATTCCGATGAGACCGGGATCGGAAGAATCAATCTTGATTCTCCGTAAACCACATCGACCCAAATTAAACGATAGGTTGTAACTTATCAAATGGAGATCAAGATGGTGTTTCAGAATGCAAGGGTTATCGTCGTTGACTCTGAGGGTGATTCCAAAATGAGTGTAACGAGATAATGCCTTCGGTTTCGTTCGAACTCGGAACGAACTTGTATGGATTGAATGCTTTCAACACATCGTCAGACGGACGATGAGCATTCTAAGTGATATGTTCTTTAAAGGTAATCGTAGCCTCAAGCCTCATCAACCGGGAATGGCTAAAACAGGGGAGATGCAGCAAGGTTAGGTGGGTCATGCCCAAGCAGGACAAGATATTCCCCTGTCTAGATGTCCCTTTTTATTTCGGCTTTGTGAGCAGTTGTTGGCCACAACTGCAGGGTTATCTTGTTCGGGACTGTTCAGTAAGGAATGGTTCCGGCCTTGTGTTGTATGGGGTCGGGAGTGATCCTCGGTACGGTGATCTAGGCCCCGTACTGTGACGGGCGGTACCTCAGTAGCCCTGCCATTGTTGGAAATCCATTTTCCCTACGAGACCCTACGGTTTTGATTTGTATTACCCACTTTCGTGGCTAGTAGTTGGAATTTAATCATGTAACAATTTCGGCTATTTTCTATATACTTGAAAACCCTAGACACTATTATAATATCACAGAATTTCCTATAAAATGTTTGGGTTAGCGTAAGGTAAAAACTTACCCGTATTTATTTGTGGGGAGTCTTACGTGATACCTTTATTTTCAAATGATTTTCAAAGTTAAGCAACTTTAACCTGTTTACTCATACCAGACCCATGTCTGACCCGGAGTTTATATTTTGTGTTTTCATAAACTCTTGGGTACTCAAATTTTTATGAGTAGCCAAGTGATAGGTATTGGAAGTGTTGATTCTCTGGAAGAGCTATTTTGGGGAGAAGACCAGACGTATGTATCTATATATGTAGTTCCGTTGTGTAGTTAGTCTATGTTGTATTTTGGATGTATGTATGGATATATATGTATATGACAGTCCTGTTATATGATATTGTATGACTCTGATGTATGTATAACTATGTAATAGTTATGTGATGTAATTATATTTTGTTCCATTCCGCTGTGAGATTCTGATGTTTGTTGTTCTTTCTTTTTATTCTTTTCTATTTCTATCCCTTTCTTTCTTAATGATGAAACGTCTTTCTGGGGTTGAGAAAGGCGGGTCGTCACACTTTTCAATTTATATAAATTCGAGTTCGGTATTCAGAATATTGATTAATCACTTAAATCAAATTAACCTTTAATATTTAATTTAACAACCCAAGTCTTTAAAATAATTCATTTCTGAGCCTAAATTTCACATATTTATTTAAATTACCTCCGCTAAAACTTATTTTAAGGTTCGAGTGTGATTTCAAATCTTTTTAGAAGAAATCAATTTTCGAAATTCAATTTATTTCCCAATTATAACTTCAAACTTTTAAACCCGATTCTTTAAACAATTCTGGTTGATGAGTTTGTTTTTAGCATTTCAAATTTAAGTTCAAAATAATTCCATTTTATAAGTTCAATTTTATTCTATTCCATTTCAGTGTTGGATATATTTCATTTCAATCCACTTCTTAATTTATTCGAAATAATCCAATTTACAGTTTTATATACTGTAAATAATATATAGAATTACAACAGGATATATCAAAAAAAATAGACATTCAAATCATCTAAAACGTTAATAAATAGCATTCATCACAAATTTCCAAAATTCAAAACCTTTTTTATTTTCAAAAATCATTTTGAAATCATTTAGGTATACATAACTTCTTTTTCAATTTAACCCATTTAACTTCCATAAGTTAAATCTTAATCCCATCTTGAAATCTCCCATTTCAAGTTGTAAGTTCAAAACTTATTTAACTTGCCCTGAGTGAAATTCCAATTTGTTTAATCCATTTAGACTTCTAAATTTAAATGTCTACCTCCCAAATTTTAAATTTCTTATTAATATCATTTTCCCACTTATAAGTTCAAAAAACATACCTCTCTTTGGGATATACTCTCATTTCAAGAGGGTTCCAAAATTTAACTCCCACTACTTATTTCAAATCAACTTTGAAATCACATATATCCATATGTATATACATATGTATCCCATTTACATCTCAACACTTTAGATTTTAACTAACTCTGGTTTCTATCCAAAACAAATCCCTTTGGAAATTTCAAAACAACTCTTGTTTTTTAACAAAGATTTCCATACTCAGATATATCCTAATAATATTACTTATTATTTCCTTAAACACTTTGAAACAATCTTCAAAATTTTCTGCGGCTTAGTTTCAAAACCTCACAATTTAGATCTATTTTAAATTTATAAATCATATTTATACATTCAGCTTATATATATTTTTTTACTTCCTTAAACATTTCACTATATTTTATCATTGTTTATTCTGTAATAAGCATCCCTTTATTTAAACACAACAACAAATCAATATTATCATATTCAAGAACCAAACATACCATATATTTCATAATAATTTTCTGAAAAACATGCAATCAGGGTAAACTTATTTCATTTTCAAACACTATGAAAAAAATACTTCTGCAATTTTCAAAATTTTAAATTTTGGTTTGAGTCTACTTAACTTCTGGTTTTTAGCTTAATTTATTTGCAACATTTATCCTTACCCGAATTTCTATTTAGTTATATATATTACCACTTAAATTTTATAACTAATCAACTTAATATACTATAATAATCTGCAAAAAAATTCTTTTATATCAAAATATAATCTCATGTAAAAATTATTTAAATATCATTTTTAAAATCATTATATATGAAAATAAAAAGTACGCCTCATACATACTACACTCAACTCATTCTAGGGTACTGCTGACCCTGTCTCTAATGAGTAATCCCCACCAGTGCCAAGGTTCTCGCTTAACCTTCAGCTTTGGTACCATGTGTAACGACCGGGCAATTTTCGACCCTCGAAAATCGACACTAATACGTCCACTTTATAAAGTGTCGAACAATCGAGTGCCGGAAATACCAGTTTGTTTGGGTTAGGAAAAAAAAGATAGAAGAAGAAACATAATACGACGGCATAGAATCTCACAATCGCAATAGAATAAAATAAAATATACAATAGCAGCATTTTACATAAGGAAAAGCTGTAACTGTTAAATACATACAAGCTATCAAAGTACAACCATCAACTAATAAATCTGGACGGTTATAACAACTTGTCCCTAAATGCTGACTATACAGCCTATAATACATAGTGGAATATAATCAATACATATCTGCCATCCAGCTTGTCTCCTGAGCTCTAAAGCGTCCTAACCTAAAAATTTGTAATACTCGGTCTGACCCGAGCATTACAATAAAGTAACACCTGAGTCAAACTGGAAACCGACATGAATAAAACCACTAAATTGAAATATTTAAGTTATGAAAATCTTTGAAAAACCAGGTAACTCGTATACCGACGAGTTATCATTTTATTTTGACCCAAACATTTTCCAAAAATCCATCAATATAAATAGTGCGTAAATTCAGTACTTATTCAAAATAGCTAAATTTTTGAAATTTATCCAATTCCAGACTCTATAATCAAACCGTAAAGGTTTATAGTGATTTTCAGAAAGAGGTGGTTCCTGATAACACTAATATCTGATCCGGGTCTCTTCGAATCCAAGCAATAAATTTTACATTGTAAATTGTTAAAATAACAATTTATATTTAAGGTGACAATATTCAAATATGGGAATTTATTAAAGATTTTTATTTCAAATAAAAACATATCATCATTTTAATCTAACTATTTTATCTTGCCTGACCACTTGGTGGCACAGACAAGGATAATTGAAACGAATATCCATTAGAGTTAAGCCGTGATATAGATTGTTAGCTAATTTAACGATCAATCAACAATTCACTCACCATGGTTCAATTTACCTTAATTAACCATATCCATTTATATTTAAATCCAAATTAAATTTTTTTTAAACAGGAAAAAAACGTTTATTTTTAGTTAATTAAAACTTAACACTCTATTTAATATCCAACTTTGTTAATTTATATAAATTGTAAAAGTCAAATAAGAATAATTAATTACCCATTGAATTTTAAAATACCATTAAACTTAAAATTGTGGATTTAAATTAACACTAGCAGTAAAAATATAAAAGAGAATATAAAATTATCATATATGAAAATCCCATTTCTCTTCACTTTCCTTTCTTCCTTTCTTTTTCCCTTTTCTTTTTTTTCCCTTTCTCTTTTCCTTTTATTTTTCTTTGGCCCATGTCAGCCCAACTTCGACTTCTCCTTTCTTCCCTTTCCTTCTTTTTTTATCTCTTACTTCTCCCTCCCTTCTACTCGACTGAAACAAAATGTGCACATCTGTGTGCACGTGCACTCCACCAACGGCCCTCGTCACTTGTTGCCGACCACCACCGCATGTCACCCATGACCATGCCATCACGTCCATCCGCCTAAAGATCGTATCCATGCTTCACCCTACAGATTCGACCTCCTACCTAAAACTGGAACAACCACCCACCTAAAATTGCCTCGACATGACGACCCAAACCCTCATCAACCACCGGACATTGCCAAAAACTTCCACGTTCCCTCCTCTATCATCTCCCCCTAGACCGCACTCTCCTCTCCCCTTCTACAACTCGCCATTCCCACCAACACGACACCCGACCAAAAACAATTCTAAACCCAAGATCGGCCTCGCCACACAAACCCACACTATAAGAAATTCATCCACCATTTTTCCCCGTTGCCCCTCCGACCAATGCCCCTCCATGCCAGCCGCCTGGCCGTGAAATCGACCATATCGCCTGAATTTGACCACACGCCCAATTTTGACCACCCCTTGCTTCCTCCTTACGCACGGCCTTAAAATCCACAAACCCATGCCAAAAATCCTATTTTTCAAAGACAGTTCCACCCACACAATCTTTTTATTAAAATATGATGTTTGGTTTTTGACCATACCTTGACATCTTACTGTAAAATCTACTTCCACCAGACTATACTAGATAAAATCGAATGGAACAAATTTTAAAATATACTAAACTCAAAAATAAACATCCCATGTTTTGGAACTAAGTTTTAAAACTAATTAGATGACGAGTTACTGATTTCTAAAGGGGAAAACTTTACCTATTTATCAAGAAAAAAAATAAGAACGGAGGCTAGTACAGTATCTTTCTCGGTTACAGGTTTGTCTAGCTTGCAATTACAAAAGTATATATACCTGGTTACCTTGTATACTTATCATAAGTAAGGATTCATTCAATCTACTAATATGCAGATATACATAACTATTAGAACAAAACTTGGTATGTTTTGGTACCCACGATTTGATAAATATAGATGAAACCGTTGCTTGCTTGTCACCTTCTTCACTTTTACCGACTTGATTTTTTTTCTTCACTCAATGGAAGATTTACTTTAATGGCAGCATTCTCCTCCTGTTTGATATTTTTTTATTACTACAATATGTACTCAGCCTGTACGTATAAAAGAAGACGAAGTATACAGTACAAGTTGGCACATGTACAGGCTATTTTTATTCCTTTTTTCATTTTCTTATTTTCTATTTAATTAGATTAAAAAATTGATTTGATTCCCATAAATTGAGTAATTTGATTTAATAAAAGATGATTTGATTTCATGTGACTTGATTTTGAAATTTTTCCATGATAATGTTTCCTTGCATGTTTACATGTGCATTTATGTGAATTTATATATATATATATATATATATATATATATATATATATATATATCCTTATGTATATCTTTGCCTTTTTCCATTTTTATAATAATGTGTGTATATATACATATATACATATATGTCTCTGCATATATGCACTTAATGGTTATCAAAAAGTTTGTACTTCCTTGAAGATATGTATACATTTACTTACACATGTGTTTACATTCTTCACATTCACTATTATATATATACATATACTTATGTATATCTTGTCATCACACACACATACACACACACACACATATATATATATATATGTATATATTTGTGTATGTATATACATACACATTTATGCAAATTTCCATATTCATTACTTTATATGGCACATACATATACTCCTATATGCTCATATTTTTTTAATTATCTTAAAGCTTATATATATATATATATTCCATCATGAGGCTTTTTCGTGTACATACATACATACATATATTTTTCCTTACATATGTTTGTCATCATGTGCATACATTCTCTTATACATATTGTCATATACATTTCTTATGTATATTTTGATATTATATATATACACACAAATTTTCGACTTCAAATGGACATATATACATATATACATATACATACATTTATATACTTGCTATCAAACACCATAAAGCTTGTATATACATATATAAATATCAAAAAATATATTTATTCGACTAATAGAAGTTAATATTACAATAATTAAAATTAGTCAATTGCCCAATAACAGACGTTAGAAAATCTGGGTCGTCGCATAACTTGTACTTCAACACGTATTTATTAGTGCTTAGGTAATTTATGATTTACTTGCCATCTTTTTTTAGCATATAATTGTCTATTTTATATCATAAGCATTCTAAATTTCGAAAAATATGTAGTACTTCCCTGATTTAGTATAATATCACCTGGTAGGCAAATGGAAGGCAAGAAAGCCAGTAAGAGTTCTAAACCTTCTTCCTCGATCAAAAAAGGGGATTATCGTCTTAACCAATCATATATTACCACTCAAGAAGAAGTGTGACACTATCCTCATGCAATTCGATATTATAAACATAGAAGCCATTCCACCCAATCCTTCTAGCAGAGTTGATAACGCACTAGAAGGGTTCTTTGCCTTCACACTAACCTATATCTAGCATTCAAGGTACCTACCTTTTCTCGATTTTCTTTTGCATTCCTTAGAGCACCTAAATGTTGTTCTGATTCAACTAACTCCCAACTCATACACCTATTTGAGTTGCTTGGATGTTCATTCTTGAGAATCCAAACTTTCCTCTTTGAGTGTTGAAGTTCTTCATATCTTTGCTAGCCCTGTGAGACTAAGTAAGCAGCTGGATAACCCATTGTATCGTATTTGACCATTCTTGGAAAGCTTAGTAACCAATAATATTAACAAGACAAACAATTCTTCTATGTTGGACGCTATTCCCTTAAGATTAGGGAAACTTTATTCGTTTTCAGTATGCTTTTTTATATCCATCATTCTCTTATAATGTTTTAGGTCCTGCTTCTAAACAACTAAGGTCTTCTGTTGATAACACTGTCCAGTCTCTGACTCAAGCTTCCAAGAGCATGGGCGACAGGCTTACCCTTTTGAAGGAAATGGATCTCCATAAATACTCCCTAATTTTGGATAACCACATAATACTGAGAGAACCTCCAATGATGAAGGAGAATGCCCAAGGGAAACGGTCGTTGGTCATTAGTAATTAGAATACTTTCTCTGCTTCTTCTCTAGTTTAACTCGAATCTTCTAGTAAGTTTTAATTACTACTTGTATGGAATCTCTTAAGTTATTATCTCACAAGCTTCTTTCTTTGATTTTGGACCTTCTACACTCATTATTACTTCTAAGAAAAAGGAAATCAAGGATGATGCTCCTGTCTTAACCGGATCGAGTAAATATGCCTTTATTGAAGATTTTATTGCTAAGGCAGTTGAAGCTCTTAAAAGAAAAGCGAGCACTGGCGCTCTTGCTAATACTTCACTTCCTCCCCTAAGTAAAAGACCTAAGCTTATGGGATATTATACCCATGTTTTTATGGATGAGGAGGGTTACGACCCGCCTTTCTATAACCAGAAAGATGTATCATCAATAAGAAAAGAAAGAGATAGAAATAGAAAAGATAGAAAGAAAGGATAACAACATCAGAATCTCACAGCGGAAATGGAACAAAATATAATACATCACATAAATATTACATAGTTTTACATATAGAGTTACACAACATCATTCAAACAAGACAGTCATGTATATCTACCATTATATACATCCCAAAATACAACATACATCAACTAACACAGTGGAACTTGATAGATAGATACGTCTAGACTCCTGCTCCAAGCTCCTTCAAAACTCAACAATCTAAAACCTATCACTTGGCTACTCATAAAATTTTGAGTACCCAAGAGTTTAAGAAAAACAGAATAAACTTTGAGTCAGACATGGGTCTGGTGTGAGTAAACGAGCTAAAGTTGCTTAACTTTGAAAATCTTTTTAAAATAAAGGTATCACGTAAGACTTCCCATACATAAACACGGGTAAGTTTTTACCTTACGCTAACCAAAACATTTTATAGGAAATCCAGTGATATTATAATAGTGTCTAGGATTTTCAAGTAAAATACAGAAATAGCTGAAATGCTTACATCTCACATTCCAACATAGTCGGGCACAATCAAAATGTATGGCGCTTATTGGAGATTGGATTACACACAATGGCAGGGCTAATGGGGTACCGCCCTTCACAGTATGGGGCCTAGTCACCGTACCGAGGATCACTCCCGACCCCTACAATACAAGGCCGGAACCATCCCTTACTGGACAGTCCCGAACAAGATAACCTCGCGGTTGTGGCCAACAACTGCCCACACAGCTGAAATAAAGGGACATCTAGACAGGGGTATATCTCGTCCTACTTTGGTGCTACCCACCTAACCTTGCTACACCTCCCCTGTTTTAGCCATTCCCGGTTGATGAGGCTTGAGGCTGTGATTACCTTTAGAGAACACATCTCTTGGAATGCTCATCGTCCACCTGACGATGTTCTGAAAGCATTCAATTCATAAAAGTTTGTTCCGGGTTCGAACGAAACCGAAGGCATTATCTCGTTACACTTATTTTGGAATCGCCCTCGGAGTTAACGACGATAACCCTTGCACTCTGAAACACCATCTCGATCTTCACTTGAGTTTCACGACCTATCGTTTAATTTAGATCGATGTGGTTTTCGGATAATCATAACTGACACCCGATCCCGGTCTCATCGAAATCCAAACGCCATTTTAAAGGTCAAGTTGTTTAATAGTTTAAACAATTTAATTCAACACTTTGAATTCACATAGCATTTATCATAGATTAATCATACTCAAACATCACAGATATATCCAAAGCATATCACAAAGTATCATAGAATATCACTGTGACGACCCGACTTCCTATCTCCAGGAAATCGCATCATCTTGAAGAAAAAAAGGGATAAAAGAAGAAAAGAAAGAGAAAGAAGAAACAGAACAACATCAGAGAACTCACAGCGGAACGAATAAAATATAATATATCGCATAAAATATTACATAGTATCTCATTACATCAGAGTACACAACATAAACAACAGATAATAGACAGTTATAATCATCTGTCTAACTATACAACTCAAGTACAACAGAAACAGGTACAACAAACACAGCGGAAACAATATATATCTACACGTCGAAGCCTCCTGCTCCATATCTCCTCCAAAAATCATCAAAGAAATCCTGAAAACACTTGACTACTCATACATAATATGAGTACCCAAGAGTTTAATAAAACAGAAAATAAACACTCGGGTCAGACAGGGGTCTGGGGTGAGTAAACGGGTTAAAACTGCTTAACTTTATAAAAACCTTTGAAAAGAAAAGGTATCACGTAAGACTTCCCACACATAAACATGGAAAAGTTTTTACCTTACGCTAACCAAACATTTGATAGGAAATCCAGTGATATTATAATATTGTCTAGGGTTTTCAAGTAAATATGAAATAGCCGAAATTGTTACATGATTATATTCCAGCTACTAGCCACAAAAGTGGGTAATACAATCAAAACCGTAGGGTCTTGTAGGAAGACTGGGTTTCCATCAATGGCAGGGCTACTAGGGTACCGCCCGTCACAGTACGTGGCCTAGATCAACGTACCGAGGAGTACGCCCGCTCCCCTGCAACACAAGGCCGGAACCATCCCTTACTGGACAGTCCCGAACAAGACCACCCCGTAGTTGGTGCGACCAACCACACACTAAGCCGAAATAGAAAGGGACCTCTAGAAAGGGGTAAATCTCACTCTCAAGTGGGGGCTACCCACGAAGCCTTGCTGCACCTCCCCTGTTTTAGCCATTCCCGGTTGATGAGGCTTGAGGCTACGATTACCTTTATAGAACACATCTATCTTAGAATGCTCATCGTCCACCTGACGATGTTCTGAAAGCATTCAATCCATACAAGTTCGTTCCGGGTTCGAACGAAACCGAAGGCACTATCTCGTTGCACTCATTTTGGAATCACCCTCAGAGTCAACGACCATAGCCCTTGCACTCTGAATCACCATCTCGAATCTATAAGCACTATTCCGTCAACTCATTACGGAATCACCCACAGAGTTATACTGACGTATAGCCCTTACACCTCGAGTCTTCACCAGCTCCACTTGGATTCACGACCTAACGTTTAATTGGAATCGATGTGGTTTTCGGATCCCAAATATGGAAACCCAATCCCGGTCTCACCGAAACCAAACGCCATTTTAATGTCCAAGTAGTACTTAAGGGTTTAACAATTTAATTCATATTCAAGATGATATGTAAATAGATAGATGAATCATATTATCACAATAGATAATTCATATCAATATTCATCTTCACAAAGCAGCATATCACATAACAAAGATATCCAGTATCAACCAGTATCAACAAATATCAAACATCCAATATCAACCAATCATACAATATCAATCTCCAAATATTGATCATCCAATATCAATCAATTAACCAATATTAATCAATCAATCCATATTAATCAAACATCCAAAACAGAATTGATTATCTCTTAATCAATTTGATTACCATAATCCTTCTTCATTAATTATTAAATAAATAAATTAATTAATTAATCATCTCTAATGATCTTCCCCAATTAATCTTCCTTGGTTAATTATCTTAATTACATTCAAGTAATTGTCCTTAACCATATTCAGTAATTAAATCTTTAATTACTATCATTAATTACAGTAATTAATGATCATTCATTTACTTCTATTAATTAACTATAATTAATTGCATTATACCTCAATTAATTACAATAATCACCCTTGAATTAATTACTTATATTAATCAACCTTGATTAATATCATTAATCACATTAATTAATGATCCTTATTAATTAATAATACCTTAATTAATTAACTAATTAACTTATAATTAATCAACTCATTAATCATAATTAGTAATTAACAATTTGTAATTACTTATCTTAATTAATTAACTTCTTGATTAATTAATTAATCCTTGATTAATTACTTTAATTAATTAATCTTTAATTACTTTATTAAGTAATTATTATTCAATTAAATTAATGAATAAATCCTTAATTAATTACTTTATTAATTAATTACATTTTTAATTAATTACACTTAGTAATTAATCTTAAATTCATCATATTCACTAATTAATTAATCACATTAATTAATTAACTAAAATTAATTAAATAATTAATTCTTAATTACTTACATAAGTAATTATCTCTAATTACTTTCATTAATTACTTAACAAATAATTAATTCCATTATTAAATAATCATTAATTAATTACTCCATAATTAATTAACTCAAAGCAATTATATTAATTTAATTCCCTAATTGATAACAATAAGTGATTGCCCATTAATCACTTCCACTTTAATTACTTCCATGAGTAATTTCCTCTAATTACTTCCGTAAGTAATTAGCTTCTTAATCACATTCCATTATTAACCATTAATTACTTCATTAAGTAATTACACTTAATTATTCCATAATTAAGTGATTATATAAATTTAAATAAAAAATTAACTAATTAATTAAATAATTAACTTCTTATATTTTTAAATCTTCAATTAATTAAGAAATCATAAATCTTAATTAACTTAATTTATTAACAAATAAGCACTCTTAAGTCAATTATTCAAATAATTTAACCTTGTTTATTTCTATAAATTAATTATTTGAATTATTTAAAATAATTTAAAGACAAGTTATAAATCTTGGTTTACAAAATCATAATGATAATCTTATTTGAAAATAGGAAGTTTAGAAAAAAATTCAAATTTTACAATACTTTTAAAAATCTAATATTAGTCTTATTTATTTCAAATATAAATTTGAAATCTTAGGTTTGAATTATTATTTAACATAAACTTTGATTTAATATTTAAATCCAAAATATTCTTTTAAATTGAAGTCCAAGTTGTAATTAAATTACATTCAAAAGAAATCATTTTAAACAAATTTAAAACTTAAAATAAATTCAATCAGTACTTTTTAAAAAAAAAATTGATGAACCTTAACTTACAAACAACAAGTTTTAACTTTCGTTTCTTTATAAAACTAGTTTATCAATTTCAATGCTTACCTTCATTACTAAATCTCGGATTTACTTTGCAACTTAATCAATATACCTTACAGTACTTAACATTTACACAGTACTAACCCAAAAGCCCTCAAACAAAATACTCCAGACAAACATACAAACAAACCGAGCCTGCCTCGAAGACCCTCAGCACCCTTCCCACTTCGAGTCGCCCCTTGGAAAAACAGGAGATCTTCCCGAGAAAACCTCGTTTTCTCCAAACGAACTTCCCATAGCCAAGGCCGGGCACAGCAACTGCATGCGTGCACGTGTACTCACATCGCCGACCGCCGTAGTTCATCGTCACCATCGACATCGATCACAAAATCCCGTGCGACCCCAGATACGAACCCAGATCCACCCATTTGAACGCGAATCAAAATTGACTCATTTGCTCGAAAATGCAGATGCAACTCGAACCCAACACCCAATCACCGCCGTAATTCTTGACGCCGCTACACCTCGCTGTCCTCACCATAGAATCCCACATCCATGAACTTCATCTTCACCAAAAATTAACGAACTCGAATCATCATTCATGTCGCAAATGACATTACAGTCAAGTCAAACACAAACTTACTTAAAACCCTAGTTTGATAAATTTCGATCAAATTAAACATTTGAAAATTTTAATTATATTTTTCCCATCATCCTTATCATGAAATCAAGCTTCGATAAAAAAATTGACTCGAATCAACAAATGGATCCACGGTAATCCACCAAAATTCCATAATCGAACAAACCCGAAGTTCTCACTAATTACACAATTAAAAATTATGATTTTTGTTTTAAAATTCCTTGTTTCCAATATGGATTCAAGTTATAAGATTAGATTATCAAATTATAACATTTGATTTATCTTGCATTTTAGGATTTTCCACTGCATTCTTGGTTCTAGATAAAATTCAAACCTATACTACTTGAAGCAAATTTTAAATTTTAACTTGAGCACAATCAAACATAAAATGTTTGAATCTCTGATCTTAATAAAGACCAGTTGAATAAGTTTGGGTTTTTGATCAAAATTATAAATTATAGAACCAAGAACAGAGGTGAATAAAGCTGATTTCTTTCAAATATATTTCTGTTTGTGAATACCGGATTGCAAGGGCTTCGTAAGAAGTGCCTTCGGTTCTGTTCGAGCCCGGAACAGACTTATATGGATAGTATATCTGACATTACAAATTGAGATATAAAGCTGATTTCTTTCAAATATATTTCTGTTGGTGGCGGAGAATTTATTCTCTTAGCTTAACACCCTTCTCTGAGACGTACGAGCTCAGAGGTTATGTAGTTGATGGTTATCAGCGACATATCCCCAATTTGGTAATGTGACATGCTGAGTGTTGCTGTGAAATGATCATTGTGTTGATCATTTGTGATAGGATCATTTGTTTGATCGTTTATCTTTGTGATCATTTCTATGATCATTTGTGACCCAAAGCATGGCTTTGTACCAAAGCGTGGCTTTGTGGACGAGACTTCGTCGAGCCTCACAAACCGGTAATGGTCGAAACAGGAATTGTGTGGCAAGGTTTTCAAGATAGCTTCCCTAGGGTATGACCATTCCTTCTGGAAAAGGGTAGTGTCATGGTATGGAGCCCTGATACTTACTCATGTGGACACACTATATTTATTTCTGTGTGGTTGTTGGTTTAGAGGCGCCTCGTATAAAGGTCCCAAAGGACCGGGGGTGGCATATCTGAGGTTTTGTATATTCCCCGGGAAGGGGGGTAGCCGGCCTTGTTTGGCAGAGATCCAGTTGGGTTCTCGGAGCGTCCTTCCAGAGGCGTTTTCATGTGGCGATGGGAAGTTCCTTGGCCTGACCATTTGTTGGAAATCCATTCTTCAAATACGTACCTTGTACGGTTTTAGTTGTAGAACCTATCATTCACTTATGGTGGCGCCCCACTGTTTGGATGGTAGCTATAGTAGGCATAGTTCGAAATGTCTATGTTGGCTAAGATTTATATCTTTACTTTCGAAATGATTTTTTACTACACTATGCACTAGTAATAATATCAAATGTTTCTTTTTAATGCGTATCAAGCATCTTTGACTATCATAAGGAGAAATCTCCTCTGATTCTGCGTTTGCATTGTTGTGTGTGCGGGAGGCCTTATGGTAGTCTCATTTCTAAAAAGCATTACGAATTGATTTTAAAATATTTCGTTGTTTGTTTTTAAAGATAAACTATCTTTGTTACTCACACCAGTCCCATGACTGATCCGGAGTTTATTGTTTCTTTCCTAAACTCTGGATGCTCAAAATTTTCTACACGAGCACTCTAGAGTTGGGTTTTTCAGATAGTTAGATTTAACAGATTGTCTGGAGCTAATTCAATCTTTGGATCAGACTGCAGTTGCTTATCTATGTGCATCGTTATTGGGAGTTCGAGCTATTGTTGGATTGGTTTTTTTGGAAATGGATTTGCAGTTCTCGGAGTTCTCTTTTGAAGACTATCTTAGAGTTATATTGTTCCGCTGCTAGATGTTATCTATTTTTCTTTTCAGGTGCTATTTATTGTATCATATCTCTGATGTATATTGATATCTACTGGATCATCTGTTGTATCAGATATTGTATCAAAGCTGTATATCAATGTATTATTCTTTTATTTCGCTGTGTTGTTTACTTAATGTTGTTATAAGCTCCGGCGAATCGGATTTGAACGGTCGAATCTATGGCATTCGAATACGATATGAAGTATGGATGTCGATTTTAGAGCGGGCAAAATTCGCGTCGTCACATTTGGTATCAGAGCTAAGGTGAAACTTTAGCTTAGGAGTATAACACGTTAAGTAGCTCATTAGAGATAGGGTGAAGTATACCCTAGAATGAGTATATCCCTAAGATATCCGTTTGAATGCCTCAGTAAATTCTCTTACTATCCACTGATAGCAAGTATGAGTGCAGGAAGATGACGAGATAGGGGACAGGAGAATACGACTATAAATGGTCGATGACCTGTAACAGTGGAAACAAACTTTCTTATCAAATTTTCTTTGATTCATCTTTCCAAATTCTTTTGATTTGCCTCGTGGCAGTTGCAAGAAGAAGTTTCGATGTGATGATGGCTCTATGAATCGTTGTAGGAAAATTCTTATTTCGTAGTTCATCGATTTCTTATCAGTTTTTCGATTTAAACTTTAACGGATATGAATTTGAAAGTCGAGATTGAAAATTTAAAATAAAATGGAAATTTTAAATTGAGTTATATTTGTTAATAGAATATGAAGCTAAATTTGAATTGTATCAATAATACGATTTCGTTTAAAACCAAATTTGAATTTTTGAAAATTTTATTGTAATTTCTTGGGTATATCAAAGTCCGAAGAGGGACAAACTGGTATATATTTTGAGATATTCCGACTTGAGTTTGAAACCCATATCTATTGTTTGGGTCTCGATATAATCTGCGAATGGTTAGTTATCCATTCGAACTAATCAGTGCCTTGCATGTTTCGTAGATCTGATAACCCGAGTATCTTGTGAGTGTTAAATAGATTCGTTTTTGTATTTATTGATGATATTCTGATTTGGTAAGCCAAATGCAGAATAAATATTCAGTTTGATTTGATTAAATATTCTTTATCTATCTTTGTTGTTTTCGTGCCTACGAATTTCGAGGACGAAATTCTTTTAAGGGGGGAAGTTTGTAACGACCCCGGATTTTTATGAATTTAAATTGATAATTTAAATGAATTTTTTTTTAATTAAAATTGTAAAATTGATTATAAATGGCAGCGGGTTTCCTTGATTCAAATAGAAAATATATTAAGTCATATGAATTTGAAAATTTGTATATATGTGACTATATATGTATATATTGAATTAGAAATAAAATCTTAAATAAATGGTTTTAAAAATAAATAGAAATAAAAATAAGTAGTCATGTAAGAATAGAAATAAATATATAAGCTAATATAATAAAAATAAATATAACAACTTTTATAATAAGTACATAACGTAAAATAAATAGCTATCAAACATAAACAAAGCAAACAAATGAAAATGTAAATGCAAACAAACAAATATATGAAGTATGGATGTCGATTTTCGAGCAGGCAAAATTCGCGTCGTCACATTTATACTTCACCCTATCTCTAATACCAAATGTGACGACGCGAATTTTGCCCGCTCGAAAATCGACATCCATACTTCATATATTTGTTTGTTTGCATTTACATTTTCATTTGTTTGCTTTGTTTATGTTTGATAGATATTTATTTTACGTTATGTACTTATTATAAAAGTTGTTATGTTTATTTTTATTATATTAGCTTATATATTTATTTCTATTCTTACATGACTACTTATTTTTATTTCTATTTATTTTTAAAACCATTTATTTAAGATTTTATATCTAATTCAATATATACATATATATTCACATATATACAAATTTTCAAATTCATATGACTTAATATATTTTCTATTTGAATCAAGGAAACCCGCTGCCATTTATAATCAATTTTACAATTTTAATTCAAAAAAAAATTCATTTAAATTATCAATTTAAATTCATAAAAATCCGGGGTCGTTACAAACTTCTCCCCTTAAAAGAATTTCGTCCTCGAAATTCGTAGGCACGAAAACAACAAAGATAGATAAAGAATAGTTAATCAAATCAAACTGATATTTATTCTGCATTTGGCTTACCAAATCAGAATATCATCAATAAATACAAAAACGAATCTATTTAACACTCACAAGATACTCGGGTTATCAGATCTACGAAACATGCAAGGCACTGATTAGTTCGAATGGATACCTAACCATTCGCAGATTATATCGAGACCCAAACAATAGATATGGGTTTCAAACTCAAGTCAGAATATCTCAAAATATATACCAATTTGTCCCTCTTCGGACTTTGATATACCCAAGAAATTACAATAAAATTTTCAAAAATTCAAATTTGGTTTTAAATGAAATCGTATTATTGATACAATTCAAATTTAGCTTCATATTCTATTAACAAATTTAACTCAATTTAAAATTTCCATTTTATTTTATATTTTCAATCTCGACTTTCAAATTCATATCCGTTAAAGTTTAAATCGAAAAACTGATAAGAAATCGATGAACTACGAAATAAGAATTTTCCTACAACGATTCATAGAGCCATCATCACACCGAAACTTCTTCTTGCAAGTGCCACGAGGCAAATCAAAAGAATTTGGAAAGATGAATCAAAGAAAATTTGATAAGAAAGTTTGTTTCCACTGTTACAGGTCATCGACCATTTATAGTCGTATTCTCCTGTCCCCTATCTCGTCATCTTCTTGCACTCATACTTGCTATCAGTGGATAGTAAGAGAATTTACTGAGGCATTCAAACGGATATCTTAGGGATATACTCATTCTAGGGTATACTTCACCCAATCTCTAATGAGCTACTTAACGTGTTATACTCCTGAGCTAAAGTTTCACCTTAGCTCTGATACCAAATGTGAGGACGCGAATTTTGCCCGCTCGAAAATCGACATCCATACTTCATATATTTGTTTGTTTGCCTTTACATTTTCATTTGTTTGCTTTGTTTATGTTTGATAGATATTTATTTTACGTTATGTACTTATTATAAAAGTTGTTATATTTATTTTTATTATATTAGCTTATATATTTATTTCTATTCTTACATGACTACTTATTTTTATTTCTATTTACTTTTAAAACCATTTATTTAAGATTTTATTTCTAATTCAATATATACATATATATTCACATATATACAAATTTTCAAATTCATATGACTTAATATATTTTCTATTTGAATCGAGGAAACCCGCTGCCATTTATAATCAATTTTACAATTTTAATTCAAAAAAAATTCATTTAAATTATCAATTTAAATTCATAAAAATCCGGGGTCGTTACACTTGCTTCTCACATAAATTCAGAAATAATTCATATCTATAAATTCAAAATTTTGAATACTGATGATTTCCACGCAACATCAAGATAAATTTCAAAACATCACATGCATGTAGTAACAACCAGGTCAAACTGTTTTTAAAAGAGATTTACTCACCTTATTGAAATATGCAGAGCAGATTTTCTTAATTTCCAGGCTTGAACTATAATTCAGAAAAATGCATTTGCTTTTGATTATGCTTGCTGTTGAAATTGAATCCATGCATGCTTTTTAATTTGTTGATTTTAAAGTGCTGAAACTTCAGTTATTCCCGATTCCATTTGAATTGCAGTTGAACTTTATTTGTATTTGCAGGTTGTTTCAGATTGTAGGTTGATGTTGCAGCTTTTACTTTTAAGAAGAACTTCATTTGAAATTTGCAGATTTGAATGCTATGAAGAACTTTGGTTTGCAGGTTTTTATTTCAGGTTTGATAAAATAGTTTTCTGGTTTGCCATTAATTTGGTTGAGAAGTGAAAATAAAGAAAAGAAATGTTTGTAAAAACAAGTTTTCTTCTAAAAACATTTATTAAAAATTAAAATGAATATGCCACTTGTAAAAATTTGAACAAATGTCATTTAAGTACTTAATTGTTTTACATGTGTTCATGAGATGCCTTAGTAGATTACACATTTACATAAGTATTTTAAATAAATTTTTATTTAGTTTAAAATGTAAATATAACTTACTTTCTTAAGTTACTAAATAAACTTTTACATAAGTATATAAATTTACTTTTAAAAGAAAAATATTCTAAAGCTAATAAATACAAATATAAATATACATCTTATACATGTATATTTTAAAAAAATCTAAAACATTTATACTTGTACATTTATGACCATTTTATATTAAACATTTTTAAAGAAAACAAAAAGAAAACCTTATTTAAACTATTATATCTAAAACAAACAATTATCTTATATTTTGAAAACAATTTAAATTAATCTTTAAATTTAACCTTTGAAAACTATTAAGTTTTAAAATTACAATATTCATCCATACCAATTATTATTAGATTAAATTAAATTTCAAAATAACTCAAATTATAACATATACATACATATATATTACAATTTGCAAACTCAATCTTTATTTAAACAAAAGATATTCCTATTCACAATATATATCAAATATATATATTATAAATAGAATTAAAATTTGTTAGCTTTGACAAACAAATCTTATCAATATTGCCAGATTAAAATTCATTAACCTTTAAAAGATTAAATTTACCAATTTTAAATTAAAATTATAAAGAAAATTATCAAAATAATTAAATTATTTATACAGATTACTAAATTTATATTGCCAAAAATTCCGGGTCGTTACAATCCTCCCCCTTTAAAAGAATTTCGTCCTCGAAATTTAAAAGCAAAGATAATTTAATAACCTAGTAAAGATTTTTAATTTTAAACAACAAAGCATTCCTAACATCCAGTAACTAACAACCATAGCAATCAATCAAACAAACAGACCTAACTAATTATCCTGATACAAATCAGAATAAATCTCTAACACTTTCTAGAGTTTCCCAAGTATAAATCACCGAGAGACTCGCTCTACAAAAGCCAACAAGCTGACTATACAACCAAAATCCAGAGCTCCACTCATCTCTAGATCCATCAATCTGAACAGAACATAAGATTACTCTCAAATCCAGCTCAACATCCAACTCCAACTGAACTACAGATTCAACAACCAATCGATGAATCATACACGTACTCTCTCAGAGACACGTGTTACAAAATGAATTCCAGCTATCCAAACTGGCAATTCAATCTTATCCTATCAAAACACAGATAAGAAATCTTAAATGCCCCAGCACTAACCAACCAATCTTATCCAATTTCAACTCTCCTAACCAGAGAATTCTTAACAACAATGAAGTCTCCAACTTCGAATTCCAATCTCCTTATCTCATATCTTCATAACTCAACAGACAATCCTGGACTGCCAATCTTTTCCTGATCAGCTCATCCTATGCTGATAATCCCAGAAATAAATAGACCAAAGCAAACAGTTCCTAGATCCTATTCAACAGAAAAGTCTTCCAAATCCGTCGAAATCCAGAACACAAGCTCTACTTCTTAAGCAATAGCAAACTGAACTTGCTTCCTTCCTTGCACAGCTGCTACCTCGCTTCCGCAGCACAACTCTGATTCTGAAATAGATGAGAGTACTGCTGATGAACACGAATACAAACTTACCCAATATCTGAAAAGCTTTGTTCACCAAATCCATAAAAATCTGAGTGACACATCAGACTTGGTCACACAACCTCAAAACAGAATCCTATTCCAAAAGCTAAATCGGTCCAATTCCAATTCCAAAAATAATTCTGAGCTGCTATACCAGCTCTCATTTCTCAAAGAACCATCCAACTATCAGGCTAAATACCAAAATTGCTTCCGAAACCAAAACAATATGGAACTCAACTCCAGATGTAGACAAACTTCTGATTACTCCAGCAGCTTCTACTTCCACATGAGAATCCTCAGCCTCAACAAAAGATTGCTCAAGATAAATTCCCAAATTAATCGCAAGTCACTTTTGCGATCCAACCTAATTCGGATTCCAAACAAACTGTCCTCTCTTTACCACTTAGAACAGCCTAAAGCTTTTCCAAACAAGGTTAATTCTTCAAGATAACTTCCACCAACTGCCTGGACTGCTGAAAGAAGAACCATAAAATTTCTGAACCATCGGAGAAACAAGTCACACTAGTGCTTCCAAACTCTACCTTAAAGATGCTTCAGAGTCAAAAGACCTTCTCGACAACACACCGAACACTTCGAACAGCACTGCTACCACAGCTAACCAAGACCTCTAATCCAAAAGCTTCTCCAAAACCAAAACCTTCAACAAACCACACAACCGACCTCCAAGATGGCAGACATCCCAAAAGAAACTCGGGCTCAAACCAAGCATCAACATCTCGCTTTCCTTAAGAAATGACAGATGAGACCATGCCGAAGCAAAACAACTTATAGACCTTAGTCTCATATCCCAAAACAGCCAATCTCCATGCTAAAGATCCAGACAACTTTTATACAAAGGAGTCTTCTCTGTGGTAGGTAAAAACTGCTCCTCAACAACTTCTAAAATTGCTTCAAGAGAAAACTTCTTCGGAAAATATCCAAGGATACTGCATCTCATCACGCAGTTGTCAAGATACCATCACTTACATCTGCACTTCCGACAGATCCAAACTCAAGAAAACAAAATTTGCTCAACTGAGCGAAATCCAAACTTACTCTTCAAAGATGAACTCCGAATCTTTTGAAAAGATTTCCTTCAGATAACAGAGAAATCCTTACTCCAAACTACAAATCTTACTCGAGACGGTACCAGGTCTACAGTCTCGACAAATACTTCAAACCTCAAACATATGGACCTCTTCCATCAGTGGTAGTCGTGTTACACACACACACCACTACTCTATCTACCTCTAAAACTTAGGTTGGAAAATCCGAACAGATAACCCAACAAATTAGGTAGATATATATATATATATATATAGACACACACATATATATATATAGTTATATATAAAAATACAAGTACGCTTTCTCAAGAAAGACACCACTCCAGAGCCTAGGTATTCACTCAACCTAATGCTCCCTAAAGAAAGACATACTTCAGAGCCTAGGTATTAACTCAGCCTAATGCTCTGATACCAACTGTGACGACCCGACTTCCTAAGTCCAGGAAATCGCATCATCTTGAAGAAAGAAAGGGATATAAGAAGAAAAGAAAGAGAAAGAAGAAACAGAACAACATCAGAGAACTCACAGCGGAACAAATAAAATATAATATATCACATAAAATATTACATAGTATCTCATTACATCAGAGTACACAACATAAACAACAGATAGTAGACAGTTATAATCATCTGTCTAACTATACAACTCAAGTACAACAGAAACAGGTACAACAAACACAACGGAAACAATATATATCTACACGTCGAAGCCTCCTGCTCCATATCTCCTCCAAAACTAGTCAAAGAAATCCTGAAAACACTTGACTACTCATACATAATATGAGTACCCAAGAGTTTAATAAAACAGAAAATAAACACTCGGATCAGACAGGGGTCTGGTGTGAGTAAACGGGTTAAAACTGCTTAACTTTATAAAAACCTTTGAAAAGAAAAGGTATCACGTAAGACTTCCCACACATAAACATGGAAAAGTTTTCACCTTACGCTAACCAAACATTTGATAGGAAATCCAGTGATATTATAATAGTGTCTAGGGTTTCCAAGTAAATATGAAATAGCCGAAATTGTTACATGATTAAATTCCAGCTACTAGCCACAAAAGTGGGTAATACAATCAAAACCGTAGGGTCTCGTAGGAAGAATGGGTTTCCATCAATGGCAGGGCTACTGGGGTACCGTCCATCACAGTACGTGGCCTAGATCAACGTACCGAGGAGTACGCCCGCTCCCTTGCAACACAAGGCCGGAACCATCCCTTACTGGACAGTCCCGAACAAGACCACCCAGTAGTTGGCGCAACCAACCGCATACTAAGCCGAAATAGAAAGGGACCCCTAGACAGAGGTAAATCTCACTCTCAAGTGAGGGCTACCCACGAGGCCTTGCTGCACCTTCCCTGTTTTAGCCATTCCCGGTCGATGAGGCTTGAGGCTACGATTACCTTTATAGAACACATCTATCTTAGAATGCTCATCGTCCACCTGACGATGTTCTGAAAGCAATCAATCCATACGAGTTCGTTCCAGGTTCGAACGAAATCGAAGGCACTATCTCGTTGCACTCATTTTGGAATCACCCTCAGAGTCAACGACCATAGCACTTGAACTCTGAATCACCATCTCGAATCTATAAGCACTATTCCGTCAACTCATTACGGAATCACCCACAGAGTTATACTGACATATAGCCCTTACACCTCGAGTCTTCACTAGCTCCACTTGGATTCACGACCTAACGTTTAATTGGAATCGATGTGGTTTTAGGATCCCAAATATGGAAACCCGATCCCGGTCTCACCGAAACCAAACGCCATTTTAATGTCCAAGTTGTACTTAAGGGTTTAACAATTTAATTCATATTCAAGATGATATGTAAATAGATAGATGAATCATATTATCACAATAGATAATTCATATCAATATTCATCTTCACAAAGCAGCATATCACATAACAAAGATATCCAGTATCAACCAATCATACAATACCAATCTCCAAATATTGATCATCCAATATCAATCAATTAACCAATATTAATCAATCAATCCATATTAATCAAACATCCAAAACAGAATTGATTATCTCTTAATCAATTTGATTACCATAATCCTTCTTCATTAATTATTAAATAAATTAATTAATCATCTCTAATGATCTTCCCCAATTAATCTTCCTTGGTTAATTATCTTAATTACATTCAAGTAATTGTCCTTAACCATTCAGTAATTAAATCTTTAATTACTATCATTAATTACAGTAATTAATGATCATTCATTTACTTCTATTAATTAACTATAATTAATTGCATTATACCTCAATTAATTACAATAATTAATCACCCTTAAATTAATTACTTATATTAATCAACCTTGATTAATATCATTAATCATATTAATTAATGATCCTTATTAATTAATAATACCTTAATTAATTAACTAATTAACTTATAATTAATCAACTCATTAATCATAATTAGTAATTAACAATTTGTAATTACTTATCTTAATTAATTAACTTCTTAATTAATTAATTAATCCTTGATTAATTACTTTAATTAATTAATCTTTAATTACTTTATTAAGTAATGATTATTCAATTAAATTAATGAATAAATCCTTAATTAATTACTTTATTAATTAATTACATTTTTAATTAATTACACTTAGTAATTAATCTTAAATTTATCATATTCACTAATTAATTAATCACATTAATTAATTAACTAAAAGTAATTAAGTAATTAACTCTTAATTACTTACATAAGTAATTATCTCTAATTACTTTCATTAATTACTTAACAAATAATTAATTCCATTATTAAATAATCATTAATTAATTACTCCATAATTAATTAACTCAAAACAATTATATTAATTTAATTCCTTAATTGATAACAATAAGTGATTGCCCATTAATCACTTCCACTTTAATTACTTCCATGAGTAATTTCCTCTAATTACTTCCATAAGTAATTAGCTTCTTAATCACATTCAATTATTAACCATTAATTACTTCATTAAGTAATTACACTTAATTATTCCATAATTAAGTGATTATATAAATTTAAATAAACAATTAACTAATTAATTAAATAATTAACTTCTTATATTTTTAAATCTTAAATTAATTAAGAAATCATATATCTTAATTAACTTAATTTATTAACAAATAACCATTCTTAAGTTAATTATTCAAATAATTTAACCTTGTTTATTTCTATAAATTAATTATTTGAATTATTTAAAATAATTTAAAGACAAGTTATAAATCTTGGTTTACAAAATCATAATGATAATCTTATTTGAAAATAGGAAGTTTAGAAAAAATTTCAAATTTTACAATACTTTTAAAAATCTAATATTAGTCTTATTTATTTCAAATATAAATTTGAAATCTTAGGTTTGAATTATTATTTAACATAAACTTTGATTTAATATTTAAATCCAAAATATTCTTTTAAATTGAAGTCCAAGTGGTAATTAAATTACTTTCAAAAGAAATCATTTTAAACAAATTTAAAACCTAAAATAAATTCAATCACTACTTTTTAAAAAATAATGATGAACCTTAACTTACAAACAACAAGTTTTAACTTTCGTTTCTTTATAAAACTAGTTTATAAATTTCAATGCTTACCTTCATTACTAAATCTCGGATTTACTTTGCAACTTAATCAATATACCTTACAGTACTTAACATTTAAACAGTACTAACCCAAAAGCCCTCAAACAAAATACTCCAGACAAACATACAAACAAACCGAGCCTGCCTCGAAGACCCTCAGCACCCTTCCCACTTCGAGTCGCCCCTTGGAAAAACAGGAGATCTTCCCGAGAAAACCTCGTTTTCTCCAAACGAACTTCCCATAACCAAGGCCGGGCACAGCAACTGCATGCGTGCATGTGTACTCACGTCGCCGGCCGTCGTAGCTCATCGTCACCATCGACATCGATCACAAAATCCCTTACGACCCCAGATACGAGCCCAGATCCACCCATTTGAACGCGAATCAAAATTGACCCATTTGCTCAAAAATTCAGATGCAACTTGAACCCAACACAAAATCACCGTCGCAATTCTTGACGCCGCTACACCTCGCCGTCCTCACCATAGAGTCCCACATCCATGAACTTCATCTTCACCAAAAATTAACGAACTCGAATCATCATTCATGTCGCGAATGACATTACAGTCAAGTCGAACACTGTGACGCCCCACCTCTATACCCACGCTAGCCAAGAACACTATGGAGTAATGCTGTCAACTAGCACGGAGAATAAGGCTGTTGAGGAGCGACCATCCGTGTAATTGCTTTGGGCGAGCACCGATATGCCAAATAAAAATATAACTTTTCATCACAAGAGGAAATCCGACATACCGACACAAACTCAAAGCTACTACACAGTGGCTATAGTATCTTCGGAAACAAATACAGAAATAAACATAACATAAATCAGTCACAGATAATTCATATCACAAAGGCGGAAGAAGATATGAATATATATAATTAACACATGGAAGTGTATATCAGAGTAGTGGTCAAAAAGATCCACAATAATACAAAAGAATAGCAACACGTGCTATACAAAAGAATACAACTATGAGTCTATATCTCAAGTGTATACAACAAAATAAACTACTAATCTAAGTAGTTTGCCCAAAAGTCAGAGTAATAAATCCCTGGGGAGAAGTCAAGCAGAAGCACCTGTAACATCTCGGTCTGACCCGAGTATTATTTAATAAGAAAATAATAAACGGATCAGTCTAACTATAAATATCAGATGAAACGATATAGAATAAGAGATATGACTAAACACACAATAATCACAATGCCAAGCTGTGATATACATAAGTAGTTGAAAATCATCAAGGGATTAATCAATGTCACAGAATCTACACAAGAATCAAAGAAATGTCATACTCCTTATTTCGTTCATCAAACCACAATTATTGACGATTATATCAATGTCAATCACAAAAGTCAATGACACACGAATTCACCAATACACAAATATTGATAAAACTTATCAATGGAAATCATGAAAATTGGTGAAGCATAAATTCTATAAATCATCTCAAGAAATCCAGACAATGACACACGAATTCACCTATGCACAAAAATTGATAAAACTTATCAATAGAAATCACAAAAGTCAATGACACACGAATTCACCAATACACAAATATTGATAAAACTTATCAATGGAAATCACGAAAATTGGTGAAGCATAAATTCTAGAAATCATCTCAAGAAATCCAGACAATGACACACGAATTCACCTATGCACAAAAATTGATAAAACTTATCAATAGAAATCACAAAAATAGGTGAAGAAGAAAGTTCCAGAATTCGACACACGAAATCCAGAAATCACACAAAATAGGGGGGAGGCCTATCACACGAACGGGAGCATAAAAACTCAACAACATATGTATCACACGAACGAGACTCTATCTCATGGTAGCTAGCCATTAATTTTTGACACACGAACGGCCCGAAGACCATGGGGCGCTACCCCACATATTTGAGTTGAAACTCACACAAACGGGGTTTATTCTCCCTCGTAGACAAAGAGACATCGCACATTGCTAATCTAAATCACAAAAATGATCGTCATGATCATCAAGAAGTGTCAATTACAGTAAGCTAGTAAATATATGAGCTTAGATTCATGTCCCATAACCACTAGCTTAACTTAAATATTTACGAGCAAATTGTAGATTTCCACTAGAAAATTATCACAAGAGATTCAATCGAACAAGTCCAAGAATTAACCGACGAAGTAAACACAAGCGTTTCATACCACTTATTTTGCTAAGTCGTTTAATTAGATTTCTCGTACGAGTGAAGTAAAGGTTTGTATATACTAATAGATTGGAAATCGGTTTGAGAAAACGAGCTTTGTAATAAAATAGTGTTGAAATCGTTTTGATGAAAGAATTTTGATATTTACTACTAGTATTGAAACCTTTATATTTTTAAAGTGACAAATCACAAAGAAGATTGTAGGAACAACCAATCACTAAAGTTCACATTCGAAGACGTGAATAAAATCCAAAGAAATCGATACCGAATCCATCAAAATGGACATTCCCGAAAATCACGAAGAAAATGTCATCAAAGTCGATAATAAGTGATAATAACAAAAGGGAATCAACACGAATCGATTCAATCCAAAAAGGCAAAATGAACTCAAACAGCAGGTTCAGTCGACTGAATAGAGTTTTCAGTCGATTGACCCTGTACCTGGAAACTTTCCAGGTTCAGGAAACTTTCTGTTTCCAAGTTCAGTCGACTGAACAGAGGATTCAGTCGACTGAATCATACCTGAAAACTTTCGGGTTCCAGGTTCAGTCGACTGAACAGAAGATTCAGTCGACCGAATCATGCCTGGGCTGTTTTTCAGCCTATTCAAATGAAGAGCAAACTCTTCCAAAATGCAACCGGACGAACATTGGCTCTAAGGGTTTATGCCAATCGGCAACCCGGCCCTATATGCTCCTCGATGCATCACCAAAAGCATGATCAAACATCCATAAAAGGATTTCACACAAATTTGACTTAAAAACCTAAAATTTGGAATATTCACAAAACCAATCCAAATCAAGAGCAAATGCACGTGAAAAAGTGTTAGGAATTCATACCCAACAACCAAAGATAATTATAGTCATAGATGTGAGATAAAAATCTCACCTTTGAAATCACACAAATGAAGAAGGAGCTTGAAAGCAAAGGAGAATCAACCACTCTTCAAATCCAACTCAATAGGCTTGATTCTAAGCTTTAAAAGAAGAACATTCCGAAAGTTATGTTTAGGAATTTCTGAAATGATAAGAGAATGAGTTGGAGAAGAAGAAGAGAAGCTTACCAATGGGTTCTTCTATTAGTTTGGAGCTAGAACTTGATTTGCAAAAGAAAACTAGGGCTTGAGTTTTAATTTCCCATCTCTCCCACCATTGTTGCTAAAACTTGAGTATTAGGAATTGAAAATGAAGTAAATGAGGAGTTGAAGTGGAGTTGGGACTGAATACATAAGTGGGGTTATTGGGCTCAGCCCAAACCAAAGCCCTAAGCAAAAAGTAGCAAAATTCAACTTTCTCCAAACTTATCGAAGCTTATACTCAAAAAGGTCGCAAACGGCATTTTAAACTCAATGGGAGTGGTCCCGAGTCCTAATTTAACCGTATGCAAAAAGTAGCTTTTCGGACTAAAATCCGACTACGATACCATATTTAAATAATACATTTAAATATATAAATCATAACATATGCGGGTTGTTACAAACTCCCCTCCTTAAAGAAATTGCGTCCACGCAATCATAAGGAATAAATGAACTAATAGTAACAACCATAGATGCATATCAACACAAAAGAAGAAATTCGAAATAAGAAGTTCACCTTAAAGAGCACGAGAGAGTAAGTCCGGATGTGTTCGCTCGATGAATTCCCTAGATTCCCAAGAACAATCCTTAGGATTTGAGGACCATTGAACTTTAACAAGAGGAACATTTTATTTCAAAGTCGTTTGACCTCTGAAGCAATGATACGAATAGGATGTTGCTCATAAGTTAAATTAGGCGAAACTTCAATCTCTTCCACAACACCGGGCTCAAGAATAGAATCGGAATCTCGAAGACACTTCCGAAGTTGAGAAACGTGAAACACGTCATGGATAGCAAAAAATTGAGCCGGTAATAAAAGACGATATGCCATGGAACCAATACGTTCAGTGATAGGAAATGGCCCAATATATCGAGGCGCTAACTTTCCCGATCGACTGAAACGCACAACACCTTTCATAGGTGACACACGAATGAACATAAGATCTCCCACAGAAAACTCTAACTTCCTTCTCCGGTTATCGGCATAGGATTTTTGTCTACTCTGGGCTTCTTTCATCCTATGTCGAATAAGTTCAATCTTTTCTGTGGAATCACGAATAAGATCTGGACCTAAAACCATTTTCTCATCGGCCTCAAGCCAACAAGAAGGAGATCGGCATGGCCTTCCATAGAGTGCCTCGAAAGGTGCCATACCAATACTAGATTGGAAGCTATTATTATAGGAAAATTCAACAAGTGAAATATGATCTTCCCAACTTCCGCCAAAATCAAGAACACATGCACGAAGAAGATCTTCAAGAGTTTGATTCACACGCTCGGTTTGTCCATCGGACTGAGGATGATAAGCGATGCTAAACTTAAGCTTCGTTCCCAAAGCTTTTTGAAGACTCTTCCAAAATCCACTAGTAAACAATGGATCACGATCACTAACAATAGAAGTAGGAACTCCATGCAATTTAACAATTTCTTTAATAAAAAGTTTGGCTAAAAGAGGTACGGTTCGATTAGATCGAACGGGAATAAAGTGGGCGGATTTAGTAAGCCTATCTACAATCACCCATAAGCTATCATGACCCGAACGAGAACGGGGAAGGCCATCTATAAAATCCATGAAAATCTGGTCCCACTTCCAAATTGGAATTTCTAAAGGTTGCAATAACCCACCGGGCCTTAGATGTTCGGCCTTAATGAGTTGGCAAGTCATGCAACGCTTAACGAAGTTAGCGATGTCAAGTTTCATTCTCTCCCAATAATAAAGTCGCTTCATATCCGCGTACATTTTGCTACTACCGGGATGAATGGTAAATTTAGAGCGATGGGAATCTTCTAAAATATATTCTCGAAGATCACTAATATTTGGTACGATAAGTCTACCAAATTTTCGAATGCCGCCACTAGAATCAATATCAAAGTCTTTCAAACCTTCAATACCAATTTTATCCTTAACATTTTGGCCAAGAAGAGCCAATTCAGGATCTAGCACTTGAGCTTCAAGAATGCGGTCTAAAAGAGAAGGATGAGCCTCAAGGCTACATAAAACAAGAGATGAACATAAATCGGGAACACGGTCTCGAATTTCGCAAGAGGATAAAATCTCGAGATCGTTCCATTCGGATATCATCATAGAAACAACCGCTTGTTGCTTTCGACTAAGTGCATCCGCAACACGATTTCCTTTTCCGGGAGTATAAAGGATATCAAGATCATATGGTGCAAGAAATTCGAGCCAATGCTGTTGACGCAAATTAAGTTCCTTTTGAGAGAATAAATACTTCAAGGACTTATGATCGGTATAAAGAATAAATTTCTCTCCTAAAAGATAATGACTCCAAATACGAAGGGCGAAAACAATAGCCGCGAGCTCTAAATCATGTGTGGCATATCTAGTCTCGGCCGGCTTCAATTGCCTTGAAGCATAAGCAATAACACGTTCTTTTTGCATAAGAACGGCACCCAAACCAAAGCGACTAGCATCGATATAAACAACGAAATCTTGATTCCCCTCGGGAATAACGAGAATAGGAGCATCAGAAAGAAGTTCTTTTAATTTCTGAAAAGAAGCTTCACATTTGTCCGACCAAATGTATTTAACACCTTTCTTCGTCAAGCTAGTGAGAGGCACGGCAATCTTAGAAAAGTCTTTGATAAAACGACGGTAATAGCCCGCCAATCCAAGAAAACTACGAATCTCTGTCACACTCTCCGGTCTCTTCCAATCTTGAATCGCTTCAATCTTTGAAGGATCCACGGAAATCCCGGATTCGGAAATAATATGACCGAGAAACTTCACACGAGATTGCCAAAAGTGGCATTTAGAAAATTTTGCCTTTAATTGATTACTCCTAAGAGTTTCCAACACAATCCGAAGATGTTTTTCATGCTCCTCCTCGGTTTTAGAATACACAAGAATATCATCGATAAAGATGAGAACAAACCGGTCAAGGAAGTCTTTGAAAACTCTATTAATAAGGTCAACGAAATAAGCCAGAGCATTCGTTAGACCAAATGGCATAACAAGCCATTCATAAGATCCATAACGAGTACGGAACGATGTCAAAGGAATACTATCCTCTGCAATACGAAGCTGGTGAAATCCAGTAGCTAAGTCTAATTGTGAAAAGACTCTAGCACCACTAAGTTGATCAAATAGATCATCAATCCGAGGTAAAGGGTATTTATTTTTGATAGTAAGATCATTAAGCTTGCAGTAGTCAACGCAAAGCCTAAGTGTTCCATCGGATTTCTTCACAAAAATAGCTGAAGCTCCCCAAGGCGAGGAACTAGAGCGGATAGATTGCTTCGTCTCCAATTCGGATAATTGTCTACGCATCTCCTCGTTTTCTTTATTGGACATACGATACAGAGGACGAGTGATAGGTTGAGCTCCAGGAATAAGATTAATTCTGAACTCAATTGCTCGCTTAGGTGGTAATCCTAAAACGGGCTCGAATATGTTGGAAAATTCACGAACGACGTGAATAAGAGAAATAATATCACCCTCATCATCATCATCGTCATCACGAGGATTTAAAGAATATAAAGACGCAACCAAGCTGGAATCTGAATCTTTAAGATTAATAGAAATCTGCTTAACAGATTGAGGATGTCGAAGATGAATAGTCCGCTCGGGACATAAGATATGAGCTTCATAACGGTTAAGTCAATCCATTCCCAAAATCATTCCGAAGCCTAAATAACGCATGACATGCAAATCGCCTCGGAAAGAAAAATCACACAAAATAATCTCGACATCTTTACACAATAAACTGATTGTCGCGGATCCACCAACCGGATTCGCAATTCTCAAAGAAGTCATTAAACACAAAACATCCAGAGAAAAAGTATCAACAAGTTCTTTTGATATAAAAGATTGGGACACACCTGCATCAAAAAGAACTCGAATGGGATGATCACGAAATAAAATAATTCCATCCAGAATAGAATGAGAAATACCTTGGCCACGAGATGTGTTGCCAGGGGCTTGAGCAACATTAAGCTTTCCCTCCTTCCTATTTTGAAGTTTGGGACATACATGCATAAAATGGTCCGGGCTTTTGCAATAGCAACAAGTACGAGGCTTTGAACACTTGTTCGCAAAATGGTCTTTCGAACCACAATTATAGCATTTCCCTTGAGTAGAGGAAAAGGTCTTTTCAACAGGAGTTGCTTGCCTCCCTTTCTTATTGGGATAAGGGCCTTTGAATTTGTTTGGCCTCTTCTTGTTGTTGAAGTTTGGTTTGGAACCCACCACTTCAACATCATTCTCCCTATCCGCCTCTTCAAGACGAAGAGCGATATCAACGAGTTGGTCGAAAGAAACTTCTAATTTTAGAAGTAATGGCTTCTTGAGATTTTTGTTTAAGCCATAGACGAACCTTTGGTTCTTCTTTAAAGGGGTGTTGATGTATTCAACCCCATATTTGGAAAGCGACTCGAAGGAGGCGACGTAATCAGTCACGGAGGACTCACCTTGAACAAGGTCTATAAATCGTCGAGCCAATGTCACTTTCTCTGCTTCTGGTACAAATTTCAACTCGAAGCGTTCCCGGAATTGCTCCCAGGTGAGATCCGCTTCATTAATCTCAGAAATAAGAAGCTCGTACCAGTCCAATGCTCTTTCTCGGAGCATACTAGAGGCCACCTGAACTCGGTGAAGGTCAATAAGATTCATGCGAGAAAAGATTCGATCGCATGACCTTAGCCAAGCCTGTACTTCAATAACAGTTTCGAAACCTTCGAATGGCTCCCCACCCTAATTAGTGTAATCGCTGCACAAGCATGCAAATCCCGACTTTGGGTGAGTAGGTTCCGGGTAAGCTCCAGCTGCTTGAGCATTCGTCACTAAATCAAGAAGCTGTTGAGCAGTCATGAAAACTCCATCCTGGGGCGGAGTGCTAGATGGTACGGCTCTGGGGAGGCCTGGTCTAGACATTTCTCTTCCTTTAGAAAGAAAGAAGAACAAGGAGAAGATTATTCACTAATGAATACCAAGCAATCTTGATAGATAAAACAAGGAATCATAAAAGAAAATAGGATGAATCGGTACGAAGACTCGAAGTAAATCCTAAAGCACGACTCCTAAGATGGACTTAGGACGATGATCCTTGTTATAATATTCCATATTGTTCCGAAGTTTGGCTCCGATACCAAGCTGTGACGCCCCACCTCTATACCCACGCTAGCCAAGAACACTATGGAGTAATGCTGTCAACTAGCACGGAGAATAAGGCTGTTGAGGAGCGACCATCCGTGTAATTGCTTTGGGTGAGCACCGATATGCCAGATAAAAATATAACTTTTCATCACAAGAGGAAATCCGACATACCGACACAAACTCAAAGCTACTACACAGTGGCTATAGTATCTTCGGAAACAAATACAGAAATAAACATAACATAAATCAGTCATAGATAATTCATATCACAAAGGCGGAAGAAGATATGAATATATATAATTAACACATGGAAGTGTATATCAGAGTAGTGGTCAAAAAGATCCACAATAATACAAAAGAATAGCAACACGTGCTATACAAAAGAATACAACTATGAGTCTATATCTCAAGTGTATACAACAAAATAAACTACTAATCTAAGTAGTTTTCCCAAAAGTCAGAGTAATAAATCCCTAGGGAGAAGTCAAGCAGAAGCACCTGTAACATCTCGGTCTGACCCGAGTATTATTTAATAAGAAAATAATAAACGGATCAGTCTAACTATAAATATCAGATGAAACGATATAGAATAAGAGATATGACTAAACACACAATAATCACAATGCCAAGCTGTGATATACATAAGTAGTTGAAAATGATCAAGGGATTAATCAATGTCACAGAATCTACACAAGAATCAAAGAAATGTCATACTCCTTATTTCGTTCATCAAACCACAATTATTGACGATTATATCAATGTCAATCACAAAAGTCAATGACACACGAATTCACCAATACACAAATATTGATAAAACTTATCAATGGAAATCATGAAAATTGGTGAAGCATAAATTCTATAAATCATCTCAAGAAATCCAGACAATGACACACGAATTCACCTATGCACAAAAATTGATAAAACTTATCAATAGAAATCACAAAAGTCAATGACACACGAATTCACCAATACACAAATATTGATAAAACTTATCAATGGAAATCACGAAAATTGGTGAAGCATAAATTCTAGAAATCATCTCAAGAAATCCAGACAATGACACACGAATTCACCTATGCACAAAAATTGATAAAACTTATCAATAGAAATCACAAAAATAGGTGAAGAAGAAAGTTCCAGAATTCGACACACGAAATCCAGAAATCACACAAAATAGGGGGGAGGCCTATCACACGAACGGGAGCATAAAAACTCAACAACATATGTATCACACGAACGAGACTCTATCTCATGGTAGCTAGCCATTAATTTTTGACACACGAACGGCCCGAAGACCATGGGGCGCTACCCCACATATTTGAGTTGAAACTCACACAAACGGGGTTTATTCTCCCTCGTAGACAAAGAGACATCGCACATTGCTAATCTAAATCACAAAAATGATCGTCATGATCATCAAGAAGTGTCAATTACAGTAAGCTAGTAAATATATGAGCTTAGATTCATGTCCCATAACCACTAGCTTAACTTAAATATTTACGAGCAAATTGTAGATTTCCACTAGAAAATTATCACAAGAGATTCAATCGAACAAGTCCAAGAATTAACCGACGAAGTAAACACAAGCGTTTCATACCACTTATTTTGCTAAGTCGTTTAATTAGATTTCTCGTACGAGTGAAGTAAAGGTTTGTATATACTAATAGATTGGAAATCGGTTTGAGAAAACGAGCTTTGTAATAAAATAGTGTTGAAATCGTTTTGATGAAAGAATTTTGATATTTACTACTAGTATTGAAACCTTTATATTTTTAAAGTGACAAATCACAAAGAAGATTGTAGGAACAACCAATCACTAAAGTTCACATTCGAAGACGTGAATAAAATCCAAAGAAATCGATACCGAATCCATCAAAATGGACATTCCCGAAAATCACGAAGAAAATGTCATCAAAGTCGATAATAAGTGATAATAACAAAAGGGAATCAACACGAATCGATTAACATTGGAAATTCAATTTAAAACGGAAAAATGGACTCAAACAGCAGGTTCAGTCGAATGAACAGAGTTTTCAGTCGACTGACCCTGTACCTGGAAATTTTCCAGGTTCAGGAAACTTTCTGTTTCCAGGTTCAGTCGACTGAACAGAGGATTCAGTCGACTGAATCATACCTGGAAACTTTCGGGTTCCAGGTTCAGTCGACTGAACAGAAGATTCAGTCGACCGAATCATGCCTGGGCTGTTTTTCAGCCTATTCAAATGAAGAGCAAACTCTTCCAAAATGCAACCGGACGAACATTGGCTCTAAGGGTTTATGCCAATCGGCAACCCGGCCCTATATGCTCCTCGATGCATCACCAAAAGCATGATCAAACATCCATAAAAGGATTTCACACAAATTTGACTTAAAAACCCAAAATTTGGAATATTCACAAAACCAATCCAAATCAAGAGCAAATGCACGTGAAGAAGTGTTAGGAATTCATACCCAACAACCAAAGATAATTATAGTCATAGATGTGAGATAAAAATCTCACCTTTGAAATCACACAAATGAAGAAGGAGCTTGAAAGCAAAGGAGAATCAACCACTATTCAAATCCAACTCAATAGGCTTGATTCTAAGCTTTAAAAGAAGAATATTCCCAAAGTTAGGTTTAGGAATTTCTGAAATGATAAGAGAATGAGTTGGAGAAGAAGAAGAGAAGCTTACCAATGGGTTCTTCTATTAGTTTGGAGCTAGAACTTGATTTGCAAAAGAAAACTAGGGCTTGAGTTTTAATTTCCCATCTCTCCCACCATTGTTGCTAAAGCTTGAGTATTAGGAATTGGAAATGAAGTAAATGAGGAGTTGAAGTGGAGTTGGGACTGAATACATAAGTGGGGTTATTGGGCTCAGCCCAAACCAAAGCCCTAAGCAAAAAGTAGCAAAATTCAACTTTCTCCAAACTTATCGAAGCTTATACTCAAAAAGGTCGCAAACGGCATTTTAAACTCAATGGGAGTGGTCCCGAGTCCTAATTTGACCGTATGCAAAAAGTAGCTTTTCGGACTAAAATCCGACTACGATACCATATTTAAATAAAACATTAAATATAAATCATAACATATGCGGGTTGTTACAAAAACAAACTTACTTAAAACCCTAGTTTGATAAATTTCGATCAAATTAAACATTTGAAAATTTTAATTATATTTTTCCCATCATCCTTATCATGAAATCAAGCTTCGATAAAAAATTTGACTCGAATCAACAAATGGATCCACGGTAATCCACCAAAATTCCATAATCGAACAAACCCGAAGTTCTCACTAATTACACAATTAAAAATTATGATTTTTGTTTTAAAATTCCTTGTTTCCAATATGGATTCAAGTTATAAGATTAGATTATCAAATTATAACATTTGATTTATCTTGCATTTTAGGATTTTCCACTGCATTCTTGGTTCTAGATAAAATTCAAACCTATACTGCTTGAAGCAAATTTTAAATTTTAACATGAGGATAATCAAACATAAAATGTTTGAATCTCTGATCTTAATAAAGACCAGTTGAATAAGTTTGGGTTTTTGATCAAAATTATAAATTACAGAACCAAGAACAGAGGTGAATAAATATACAGACATGCACACTTGCTTCTCACATAAATTCAGAAATAATTCATATCTATAAATTCAAAATTATGAATACTGATGATTTCCACGCAACATCAAGATAAATTTCAAAACATCACATGCATGTAGTAACAACCAGGTCAAACTGTTTTTAAAAGAGATTTACTTACCTTATTGAAATATGCAGAGCATATTTTCTTAATTTCCAGGCTTGAACTATAATTCAGAAAAATGCATTTGCTTTTGATTATGCTTGCTGTTGAAATTGAATCCGTGCATGCTTTTTAATTTGTTGATTTTAAAGTGCTGAAACTTCAGTTATTCCCGATTTGAATTGCAGTTGAACTTTATTTGTATTTGCAGGTTTTTTCAGATTGCATGTTGTTGTTGCAGCTTTTATTTTTAAGAAGAACTTCATTTGAAATTTGCAGATTTGAATGCTATGAAGAACTTTGGTTTACAGGTTTTTATTTCAGGTTTGATAAAATAGTTTTCTGGTTTGCCATTACTTTGGTTGAGAAGTGAAAATAAAGAAAAGAAATGTTGGTAAAAACAAGTTTTCTTCTAAAAACATTTATTAAAAATTAAAATGAATATGTCACTTGTAAAAATTTGAACAAATGTCATTTAAGTACTTAATTGTTTTACATGTGTTCATGAGATGCCTTAGTATGATTACTCATTTACATAAGTATTTTAAATAAATTTTTATTTAGTTTAAAATGTAAATATAACTTACTTTCTTAAGTTACTAAATAAACATTTACATAAGTATATAAATTTACTTTTAAAAGAAAAATATTCTAAAGCTAATAAATACAAATATAAATATACATCTTATACATGTATTTTTTAAAAAAAATCTAAAACATTTATACTTATACATTTATGACCATTTTATATTAAGCATTTTTAAAGAAAACAAAAAGAAAACCTTATTTAAACTATTATATCTAAAAACAAACAATTATCTTATATTTTGAAAACAATTTAAATTAATCTATAAATTTAACCTTTGAAAACTAAACAATATTCATTCATACATCAATTATTATTAGATTAAATTAAATTTCAAAATAACTCAAATTATAACATATACATATATATATATATATATATATATTACAATTTGCAAACTCAATCTTTATTTAAATAAAAGATATTCCTATTTACAATATATATCAAATATATATATTATAAATAGAATTAAAATTTGTTAGCTTTGACAAACAAATCTTATCAATATTGCCAGATTAAAATTCATTAACCTTTAAAAGATTAAATTTACCAATTTTAAATTAAAATTATAAAGAAAATTATCAAACTAATTAAATTATTTATACAGATTATTAAATTTATATTGCCCAAAATTCTGGGTCGTTACAATCACCGAATAGATATCATAAATTCAGGTATTCTACTTATACAATCATCCATAAACAAGCATCTTTAATCCTGCTTGATAAATCATTAATTAATTATTTATTCCATTTTATACCATTTAATTAATTAATTACTTCTTAATTAATTTATTAAACCTTAATTACTTAATTCATTACTCCTTAATTATCAATTAATAACCTTAATTATTAATTAATAAAACTTAATTACCCATTTATTTATCACTAATTACTTAATTAATCAATTATTAATTCTTAATTAATTTAGTTAATTAGTTAACTACTAATCGTATATTAATTAACTTTATGCAGATAATTAAAAATTCTTAAATTCAAACTAATTAACACTTAATCATTTGTTAATCAATCTTTAATAACAAATTTATAAATCTCAATTCACTTAGTTAATTACCATTTCAATGAATTAACATTCTTAATTACCTTACAATATAAATAAATTAAATTAGAATCATTATCCTAATTACCTTCTTACTTAACATTTTACAATCTTCCTTAATAACTTTGAATCAAATTATTACTAATTTAAAAAGCTTTAATGTAATTAAATTTAAAATTTATCTTACATAACTACTTAATTAAAGTATTAATTAACATTTAAAACATTCTTAAGTATTCATTTTATTCATTAAAACTTGAAATAAATTCTTAACTTAAATTGTCAAACATTAATTAAGTCATTAATATTTAAACTTTGTTTAAGATGATATAACTTAAATTCTAATAAGCTGCGCATTTGAAAACCAACCCGAGAAAATTCCCAGGTTTACTCGAGTCGAAACTCGAGTTTCTCCCTTATCTTCCCCGAGTCCCCTCTTCTTCTTCACATACACTTTCCTTTTTTTAGTTTTAAACTTAAATAAACTGCTAGGCTATAGAACTCATGCAAGCAATGCTCGAGTAAAACACTTCCTTTTCCGAGCATACTCTCGAGAACCCAAAGCATCAAAATATCAAATCGTGCACGCGACCCACCTGTGCACTTGCACCTACCGCCGACGAACTTTCGTCACCTGAGACGATCGCCAACAAGTCGCCTATCGTCAATTCTTTCGGTCGCATCATCCAAATCCTGATGAAACACAAGAAAAAAATGACAGTTTTTGAGCTTTCATACAAAATTACTCCGACCATTAATCTCCTCGTCCCAGCAGTGCCGACCATCGGAAGCCTGAAAAATTCGGCTACGACACCTCTTGCCTCCACGCAATCACTACCCAAATTCACTTGCAGCTCGATGCATCAAAGGATCCACAGCGACCGATTTTTCAAGTCTCAATAAAACTAGGGTTTAAAACCCAATTGGTCTATCGCCGATGCCA
The DNA here is from genome assembly GCA_030765085.1 of Allium cepa. Taxonomy (NCBI): domain Eukaryota; kingdom Viridiplantae; phylum Streptophyta; class Magnoliopsida; order Asparagales; family Amaryllidaceae; genus Allium; species Allium cepa. Next base: position 575,776,981 of record CM060943.1, on the reverse strand, counting down.
CAACAATTGTGCACCTCTTCCACCATTTTTCCCCACTTCGACGTTAGCCAATCTAGCCTCGTGCAAAGTTTCAACATCCAGTATTTGTTCGATCACCACAAATTGGTTAAAACCCATTTCTAATTCATCTATGAACTGCTCTTAGTATTCTTAACTAAAAGTCACCATTTTAGTTTTAAAAATCCTATTTTTAAGTGTGGATTCAAGTTATATAATTGAATTAACAATTCATAACACTCGAATTTAACATAAATTTGAATTTTGCTATGTAAAACAAGTTTCCCAGTGGTGATACTTCACCAATATATTTATAAAAAAAAAATCTTGATTTATGTTTAAACAACTTATTTTGTTTTAAAGTGTAAGCCTAACAATGGCAAGGTGAAATTATTTTAAATTTTGATTAACTGTTGAATTCTGAAACTAAAAACAGAGAAGAACTAGTATATTCAATTTTCATAGAACACTCATATATAAACACAGAGCTATATTCCAAAAAATACATATGCAAGCACAATATATTTCATGAATCACATACATAGATTTAATTATACTTAAGTCTTTAAAAATTGTGTTTACTCACCTGAAAAATGTGTGAACAGAGAGATACTTATGTTTTGAAACTGCTAGTTTGATCTTCCTTTAATCTTCCTGTTTGCTCAGCTGATTTGCATTTGAGTTTATAAGATGATGATGCTTATTTTTTTCCCTTTCTGGTTTGTTATGTTGTGAACGAACAGGAATAAGAATAGATGTATATATAAAGAGAAAAGGGTTTTACAGGGTAGGTGTTTACGGGTACAAACTTTTATTTTTTTTCTCTGTTTTGATCAGATTTTTTTTTTTCTTTCCTTCTTTGACCAAACACGATTTTTTCTTTGAACTGAAATGATTTATGAATATTTTGAAATGACCTCTTTTGTGCTTGAGATAATATCATTTAATGCATGTCTTCTTATAAGCTTACATACTTATCCTATTTCCTTTGTATGAACATAGATTTTTGTTTGTAGATATATTTGTTTTTATCTTCTTGCAAACACATATGAATTTCCATAGTATATTACTAGAATTACCATATGTATTTATTTATTTTTTCATAGAACTATAGAAGTTAACTTATATTTTTATTTCTATTTTTAACATAAATCCTTGTTTTTATTTTTATTTCTATTTTAAGCCTAAACCATCAAACACTTTATTTATATTCATATATATTTTTTATACTTATATTTAGTATTGATAAGATTGATTTTATTTTAAGCATTATTAACTAGATTACATTCATATATATATATATATATATATGTATATATATATATGTATGTATGTATGTATGTATATTATATCAAATGTTAATAAGGTAGAGCATGTTAATTTAATTTAATGTAAATAAAAAATATTTTATTTTAAATATTTTTGAAAGATTTTATTTTAAATATTTCCAAATCATAGTTTCCTTCACAATATATATATATATATATATATGGTAATGACCAAAAGTCTTATTCGTTTTAAAATGATAAGGTTGTATTTTATTTAATTAGATTAAATGCTTATTAAATTAATATTGCCAAAATCTCGGGTCATCACATTCCTTCCCTTTAAAAGAATTTCATCCCCGAAATTTAAAGTAAAAGCTTTTATATCAATTACCCAACATACATATCATCCATACAATAACAATCAACCAAACAGTCTCCTAAAAAACATTATTAGCTATCCGGACGCAAATCTGGATAGGCTTTCCTAAAACTTTCCAGATTTTCCCAGGTACAGTCTCTGGGATCCTCGCTCCGCTGCACTTTGACAAGCTTCACTACTTTGCTCTTAAGTTGCTTCCCGTCTTGATCAACAATCTGAACAGGGTTCCTGACCACAGTCAAGTTTGGTTCGACCTCCAAATCTTCTTGGACTACTGGTTCTACAACCAGTGATGGGTCATGGACAAACTTCCTTAGATGGGATATATGAAATACATTATGAATTTCCGACATCCATTCTGGCAATTCAATTCTGTAAGCTACAGCACCAATCCTTTCCAGCACCCGGAATGGTCCAATATACCTCGGGGCGAGTTTTCCCGTGTTTCCGAATCTAATAGCTCCTTTAATTGGGGAAACTTTGACAAAGACTAAATCTTTGATCTAAAATTCCAATTGTCTTCGCCTTTTATCTTCGTACTTCTTTTGATGGTCTTGAGCAGCTCTCATTTTCTTCTTGATAAGTTCAACTTTTGCAGATGCTATACGAATCAAATCTGGTCCAAGCACAAGACAATCTTTCGATTCTATCCAACAGGATGGGGATCTACATGATCTTCCATATAAAGCTTCATAAGGAACCATCTTTATACTCGCTTGGTAACTGTTATTGTAAGAGAATTCCACTAGATGAGGATGGTCTTCCCAAGATCCACTGAAATCCAAAACACAAGCTCGCAGCATATCCTCACGAATTCAGTTAAGTCTCTCCGTCTGCCCATCTATCTGGGGATGATATGTTGTACTCAATCTCAAACTCGTTCCCATAACTGATTGCAAAGCCTCCCAGAATTTGCTGGTGAAGATAGGATCACGATCACTTACTATACTAACTTGAACACCATGCAATCTGACTATCTCTCTCAAGAAAATCTCTGCTAGAGAAGCTGCAGTACGAGTTACCTTAACGGGTATAAAATGGGCGCTCTTAGTTAAACGATCCACAATCACCCATATTCCTTCGTTTTCCTTCTTGGTCCTAGGAAACCCGTCGATGAAATCCATCGAAATCATCTCCCAATTTCCATTCTAGAACTTCCAAAGGCTGCAACAAACCTATCGACTTCTGTTGATCTCCTTTAACCTGCTGGCAGATAGCACAACTATTGACAAAAGCAGCTACATCCCTCTTCATGCTCGGCCACTAGAAAACTCTTCTCATATCCTTATACATCTTAGAAATTCCTGGGTGGATATTTAATCTGGGGCGATGACACTCAGATAAGACTTCTTGCCTCAATACATCTACATTAGGTACACATAAACGACCATTAATCCTCAAAACACCTTGATCGCCCACCTTGAAATCCAAACATCGACCATCCTTGGTTCCAAAAATTAGTTCTTCAAAAGATCTATCCTCCATTTGCTTGTTTATGATTCTTTCCTGGAGAGACGGAACAACTTCCAAAAGAGATAGAACTGCACTCCTGCTAAGAGCATCAGCCACAACATTCGCCTTTCCCGGGGTATACAGAATATCCAAATCATATGATGCCAGAAACTCGACCTATCGGTGCTGCCTCAGATTAAGATCCTTTTGAGAGAAAAGATACTTCAACGGTTTGTGATCCGTGAATAACTCGAACTTCTCTTCGGAAAGATAGTGCCTCCAGATCTTTAAAGCAAAAACAATGGCTAACAACTCAAGACCGTGCGTAGCGTAGTTCCTTTCATGTGGTTTTAACTGCCTACTCGCATACGCAATAACTCTACCATTTTGCATCAACACTACACCCAGTCCAACTATACATGCATCCGTATAAACCTCAAATTTGCTCTTCCCATCTGGAATAGCTAGTGCAGGTGCACTGGTTAGCCTCGTCTTTAATTCCTGGAAAGCCTCTTCACACTGGGGTGTCCATTTGAATTTATCTCTCTTCCTTGTCAGCTTAGTTAGGTGCGAAGAAATCTTAGAATAGTCCTTGATAAACTTTCTATAGTAGCCAGCCAATCCCAAAAAACTACGAACTTCAGTCGGTGTCTGCGGTTGCTTCCACTCCAGAATAGTCTCAACCTTCGCTGGATCTACGGAGATACCTTCTCCAGAAGCAATGTGCCCAAAAATTTGACTTCTGATTTCCAAAAATGGCACTTAGAAAATTTCGCCTTCAAAACATGCCTCCTCAGAGTCTTTAACACAATCTTCAAATGCTTCCTATGCTCTTCTTCAGTCTTAGAGTAGACCAAGATATCATCGATGAACGCTAGAACGAACTTATTCAACACATCTCGAAAGACTCGTTTCATCAGGTCAACAAAGTAGACAGGAGCATTGGTTAACCCAAAAGGCATAACCAACCACTCATAGAAACAATTTGGTCCCCTAAATACAGTCAAGGGAATGCTGTCCTCGGCTACCCTTAACTGATGGAAAGCTGAAGCTAAATCCAGTGGAGAAAAGACAGAAACTCCATGCAGCTGGTCAAAGATATCATTAATTCGAGGAAGAGGATATTTATTTCGGATGGTCACTTTGTTCAATTCTCTATAGTCAATACAGAACCTTAGTGATCCGTCCGACTTGGTGAAAAACACCGCAGCAAAATCCCAACAAGAAAAACTGGGTCTAATCAATCCCTTCTTCAACAGATCCTGAGTTTTCTTCATTAGCTCCTCCCTCTCCCTAGGAGCCATCCTCCTACTAGGCTGAATCACCGGTACTGCTCCTGGAACCAAATCAAAATGCGAAACTCTATCTCTCGATGTGGAGGTAAACACTTGACTTCCTCGAACACATCTGGGAAATCCTGGACCACATCGATATCTTCAACCTTCTCTTGAGAAGTCTCAAGCCCATGTAAAAGACCACTCAAATGAATTCCAGAATTATTACACGTCACTCTAGCAATCCTACCCAGATCGGTTTCCAACGAAACTGTTCTCTCTTCACAATTCAAGACAGCCTTATACTTATCAAGCCAATCCATCCCCAATATAAGGTCAAACCCCTTAAAATCCAACACATGAGGGTCACAAGAAAAACTATGGGCCAGATAGGAAATCCTCAAATCCTTACAGACCATATCTAATTTGGTTACCCCTCCTATAGGATTAGATACAAAGATGGGACAGTCAACAGTACTAGGGGTAAGAAAGAACTTTGCTATAGATTCCAGAGAAATAAAACCCAAAAAAGCACTCGAACCAAACAAAACTTTAAAATACTTTCCATCTAAAAGTAATGTACCTTCCAATACTCCCTTGCCATTAGATGAAGTTGATGGTGCACCCTCCAAAGCAAATACCTTATTCTGTTGAGCTTTATGAAGTAGCGGGCAATCCTTGATCATATGTCCTGGTTAGTGACAATTGAAGCATAGAGATTTCTGAACCTGTGTAGTTAATGTGCTCAGTAGATTCAAAGCGGTGGAGGTGCAAAAAGTCATAGCGGGAATACAGTGAGGATATAGCGGGATATAGAGGATGGCTCTAAAATAGCATATAAAACTCGTACTTAATGTTTTTACAATTATATAAATGGTAATTAAATGAAAATTTATCATTTAATTGAATTATAATTAATACATAAATAATTTTAAATAAAAACATGTGCGAATATACTTTAAATAAACATAAAACTATTATATAACATAATTGAATTTAGTAGAATATTAGAGTATTTTCATTTCTGAAAATATATTAAAAATTAAATCAAATAAATTAATTTCATAATTTTTATAATGTATAAATGCAATTTTTCACTTCATTTTATTAAAGAAGATATAGCGGAAATAGCGGAATATAGCGGGAATAACGGGATATAGCGAAAATAGCGGGGCTTAAAGCAGAAAGGCTATATTTTAGGGCTAAATGGAAAAATCATAGCGGAAGAAATCCACTACGAGATATAGCATGGTTATGGCGGGGTAATAGCAGGGCATTAACTACACAGTTCTGAACCAAAGCCGAATCCGGTCCACTTTGATGCGACTACTGTTGTTGTTGCTGAGATCCTTTCCTGGGACACTTATTCACCAAGTGACCTTCTTGTTGACATATATAGCATTTGCGAGGTCCGTTGTTACTTCCAATCTTCTTCTTTTTCTTCTTCCTCCAATTGGGATTGAACTTCCTCTTATTTGGATTAGCAAAATTTCCTCCCGATGTTGCTACAGGTGCCACTGATTTCTTGTTCATAAAATCCTCATATCTCAGAGCCATATCAATTAACTCAACAAAATATCCTTTCATATGTGCCGTCATCTTTTCATGAAATTCGGGCCTTAATCCTTGCACAAACATTTCGTTCTTTTTGAGTGGATTGTCTATAAGTCCCGGTCCATAGCAAGAAAGTTCATTGAATTTGGTCTCGTACTCCGCTATAGTCATGCTTCCCTGCTTCAAATTCAGAAAATTCCGGTACACACAAGTTTTCCCTGCTGTTGGCATGAATTTATCCTCAAATAACTCCTTAAATCTTTCCCAAGAAATGTTGTCCTCGGAGATATTTCCTACCGCTGCATCCCACCAGGTTGCAGCGCCTTCTTGCAATTGCCACAAATCCATTTCCCTTTTCTGCTCATTAGACAACTTCATACTCTTAAAGATCTGCTCACATGAGCGTAGCCAAGCTTGGACCTCAATTATCGTCTCTGACCCTTTAAATGGTTTACCTCCAAGGTTGGTGAAGTCCTTGCATAAAGAGGCAAAAGTAACCTGAGGCTGTACTGGATCTACAGCCTCACTAGCAATTTGACTTCGTCCATTATCGGTCGAGATACTGCCCCTGCCTCTGCCTCTCCTTTCAGAACTCATGTTGGCAACCTGGACAGGTAACTCAACAAATTTAGATAGGTATATAGTTATATAAAAATAAAAATACGCACTCTCAAGATAGATACTAGTCCAGAGCCTAGGTATTATCTCAACTTATGCTCTGATATCAACCCACCTTTCTATAACCAGAAAGACGTATCATCAATAAGAAAAGAAAGAGATAGAAATAGAAAAGATAGAAAGAAAGGATAACAACATCAGAATCTCATAGCGGAAACGGAACAAAATATAATACATCACATAACTATTACATAGTTTTACATATATCAGAGTTACACAACATCATTCAAACAAGACAGTTATATATATCTGCCATTATATACATCCCAAAATACAACATACATCAACTAACACAGCGGAACTAGATAGATAGATACGTCTGGACTCCTGCTCCATGCTCCTCCAGAACTCAACAATCCAAAACCTATCACTTGGCTACTCATAAAATTTTGAGTACCCAAGAGTTTAAGAAAAACAGAATAAACTCCGGGTCAGACATGGGTCTGGTGTGAGCAAACGGGTTAAAGTTGCTTAACTTTGAAAATCTTTTTAAAATAAAGGTATCACGTAAGACTTCCCACACATAAACACGAGTAAGTTTTTACCTTACACTAACTAAAATATTTTATAGGAAATCCAGTGATATGATAATAGTGTCTAGGGTTTTTAAGTAAAATACAGAAATAGCTGAAATGCTTACATCTCACATTCCAACATAGTTGGGCACAATAAAATCGAATGGGCGCTTATTGGTGATTGGATTCAATACAATGGCAGGGCTACTGGGGTACCGCCCGTCATAGTACGGGGCCTAGATCACCGTACCAAGGCACATATATATACTCATATATGCTTATATTTTTTAATTATCTTAAAGCTTATATATATATATATTCCATCATGAGGCTTTTTCATGTACATACCTACATATATGTGCACTATTTTACATAACATACATACATATATTTTCCCTTACATATGTTTGTCATCATATGCATACATTCTCTTATACATATTCTCATATACATTGCTTATGTATATTTTGATATTATATATATACGCAAATTTTCCAATATTTACTTTAAATGGACATATATACATGTACATACATTTATATACTTACTATCAAACACCATAAAGCTTGTGTATATATATATAAATATCAAAAAAAAAATTATTCGACTAATAAAAGTTAATATTACAATAATTAAGAATAGTTAATTGCCTAATAACAGACATCAGAAAATCTAGGCCATCACATAACTTGTACTTCAACACGCATCTATTAGTGCTTAGGTAATTTCTGATTTACTTGCCATCTTTTTTTAGCATATAATTGTCTATTTTATATCATAAGCATTCTAAATTTCAAAAAATATTTAATACTTCCCTGATTTTGTATAATATCACCTGGCAGGCAAATGGAAGGCAAGAAATCCAGTAAGAGTCCTAAATCTTCTTCCTCCATCAAAAAGGGGATTATCATCTTAACCAATCATATATTACCATTCAAGAAGAAGTGTGACACTATCCTCATGCAATTCGAGATTATAAAAATAGAAGCCATTCCACCCAATCCTTCTAGTAGAGTTGATAACCCATCAGAAGGGTTCTTTGCCTTCACACTAATCTATATCTAGCATTCAGGGTACCTACCATTTCTCGATTTTCTTTTGCACTCCTTAGAGCACCTAAATGTTGTTCTGATTCAATTAACACCCAACTCATACACCTATTTGAGCTGCTTGGATCTTCATTCTCGAGAATCCAAACTTTCTTCTTTGAGTGTTGAAGTTCTTCATATCTTTGCTAGCCCTGTGAGATTAAGTAAGCAGCTGGATAACCCGCTGTATCGTATTAGACCATTCTTGGAAAGCTAAATAACCAATAATATTAACAAGACAAACAATTCTTCTATGTTGGATGTTATTCCCTTAAGATTAGGGAAACTTTCTCCATTTTAATGAAAACTTTTTTATATCCATCATTCTCTTATAATGTTTCTGGTCCTGCTTCTAAACAACTAAGGTCTTCTGTTGATAACACTGTCCACTCTCTGACTCAAGCTTCCAAGAGCATGGGCGACATGCTTACCCTTTTGACGGAAATGAATCTCCATAAATACTCCCTAATTTTGGATAATCACATAATACTCAGAGAACCTCCAATGATGAAGGAGAATGCCCAAGGGAAACGGTCGTTGGTCATTAGTAATTAGAATACTTTTTGTAACGACCCAGAATTTTGAACCAATTAATTTGAAAATATTTAATTAAAATTAAATATTTGAATGATGGTTTAACTTGAATTTTAAATTTTCAATGTGAATTTGGCAATTAAATTATAGAGTTTAATCCATTGAAAGTTGAATAATAATTTGAATCTTCAATTTTAAGCTAATTAAAAATATTTCAAAGGCTTTGTAAAATTCATATTGATAATACTGAAGATAATAGAAGCTTCAGAATTGAATTTGAAAGTGATTTGTTCAATTTGGAAATTACATCGTTTGAATCGATATTTAAAAATGGCCTTCCGAGGCACAGTCTCGGAATTCGACGAAACCAGTTCCATTGGGTCTGTTATATTTAATTATTACCGGATTTCAAATTTCGTAGCATTTCGGAGTTGTTACGCGAGCATACGACATATAAACGCGTTGAAATAAAATCAAATTCAATTTAAAATTTAACTTTGAAATTTGTCAACATCAGCTTCTTCCCTTCCGTGAATTATACCTAAAATCATGATATGAAATCGTGCAGCCCATGCCCTTTTCAATTTTAAATATTCCCTTCCCTCTTGTCTACAGACCAAAAATTTAGATTGAAATCAAATTGCCGGAGATAAAAAAATAGCCGAGCATTTGAAATTAAAAGGAAAACAAGGGAACAAAATCAACTCGTTCGTTTTAAAATGAAATCCATGGCCGCTTCTTTCTGGTCAGATCCAACAACCGGCTCATAAAAAAAAAATCTCGATCAAAATTCACGAAATCAAAATCGCATTTGAATCAACTAAGAGATCGGTGGTGCTGGGGAATTCGCGATAGCTCGCAGCGGCGAATAGCTTGACGGTCATAGGTGGAGTCGCGGTTAGGATGGAAGTCGAGTAGGGGATCTCGTGAGCAAAGGCGAGATTTGCGAAGAGGATTGGCTCGTGTGAGGCTAGGGGTTCTGAGGCCTCGGCGTGTTTCGCTGCGAGATGGGGAAGCCGATGGCTGTGGACACGAGAAGGGGGAAATCGATCGAGGCTGAGGCGTCGGCTAGGGCTAAGGACCAAGATAGAACATCGCGGTATTGATTCGAGGTATGATTTTAACAGAAAGAAAAAAATGTTTGCTATTTAGTTCTAAAAAAAAATATAAAAAAATAAATAAATCCCAGAGTTTGATTTTATATACTTTAGGTTATTAATTCAGTTAGGTCTACAGATTGTTAGTTTAAAATAAAGGCCGAGAACGTGATACTGTGAGTAATTTAACTCGATTTCAGAAAATTGATTTCGTTATTAAAAGAATATATATATATGTGCATATATATATATATATATATGCATACGAATTTTAAAATGTTGAACAGTATGAAAAAATTGGTTTTTTGAAGATATTTAAATTTATTGTATAACTGTATGAGTTTCAAAGACAAAGAAAAAAATATATGTTTAATGCAGAAATCTTACAGTAAGTAAATTTTTATTTGTGATAACTTACTTGTTTAATTTATTCTTAGAAATGATTGAAGAAGAAAATTTAATTTTAAACTAAAATTGTAGTTAAGTAAAAAAATTATTAAAGGAGAAATTGGCTAATTAAATCTATTAAAGGAAGATTAGTTTTGAATTTAATTTCTTGATTAAATAAAATTGTTAAAAGGAATTTGTTAGTCAAAATAAAATCACGGGTTAATTAAAACTTATTAATGAGAATTTAATTATTCGATTTATTCGAATATTAATGAATTTGTATAATATTTATACAAGGTCTAAAATGGAGAAATCAAGCTGGAATAATAATGGATTGCAAAATAAAAAGCAAAGGTGAGAACTCCTCACTCAAAAGGGTTTTATTTCAATTTTAAATAGTTAGATTTAAAATTGTTTGATTGTGTTAATTGAATGCTTGAATGATGATTGTTATATATATATATATATATATATATATATTGGATGTAAATAGACCCTATACGCCGTTAGTAAGCGGATGTTATTTATTACACACATATACCGCGATATTCCACCTTGAAGTGGAATTGGTATTATATTAGTATATAGCAATATATATATATATATATATATATATATATATATATTGGCATATGTATATATTGCAGTTGATTGATTTCCCGCATTATATAGCGGATGAGACCCTATTGCGCCGTTATTAAGCGGATGATATTTTATAAATCCCATATACCGCGATATCTCGTCTTGAAACGGGATTGGTATTGTGCTAATGTCTGTGGATGTAGGGAAACAGGTTGGAGTGATCCAACTGGATTCCTCAACCGTATTTATTTATTTACAAATATTGTGATATTTGTTGTTTATCATATATGATATATGATGTTTGGATGCTGTGATTGATTTGTTTGGTGTGTTGCATCACTGGACCTATTTTTAAAGTTTTAAAAATATTAAGATAATGATTTCCAATATAAAAGGATTTTAAAGTGATTTTTGAAAGTATATGTTTCATTAAAATTTTGAATTGATTTATTTTAAATAAATAAATTTTATAATTTTTATTGTTATAAAAGTTATTATTTTTGGAAAAAAATACTTAAGTATGATTTTGGAGTTATTTAAACCTTAAATAACGATTTGTAAATTATTAAAAGGATTGGTTTAATTAAATTGGGATTTTTGAATTATTATGAATGGTTTATATAAAAGATTTATAAAGATTGATATTTATAAATTAAAAATATTGGAATTATAAAACGAGTTTATTTAACTGTTAAAATAAAGTATAAAATGGATTTAATTGAAAATTATAGATTTAAAAATTGTGAAGATTACAAAATGAATAGGTGTTGTAAAATAAAAGACTTATGAGTAATTAAGTTATAAACTGGATTTTGGACATTTAAATGGGATATAAATAGAAATTGTTAATAAAGGAGATTTTATAAGTTGAAGTTGTTATAAAATTTAAATGAATCTTATAAGTGATAAGATTTAAAATTTGTGAAGTTTTTAAGGAACGATTTTGTAAATAAATGAATTATAAGTATTTAACTTATAATATAGACTTTTGGTATATAATTGAGTTATATAAATCGAATTGGATTAATAAAAGAGATTTATAAATCGAAGTTTATAAATAGAAATGGAATTTATAGACATTGTTTATAAATTCGAAATCAATGGAATTTGATAAATTGAAAGTTGAAATTGGTTAAGGAAGTATATTCACGATTTTGGGCAGTGAATATATTATCAAATAAAATGGATATGCTTGGGAAAATGAATATTATAAAATGAAGTTAATCGTTTTAACGATTAACTTAAAATGTATTATAAATCGAATACATAGATTTCAACATTCATTGTTGAGATAGACGTTTTCGAGAAATAAGGAAATGGTGGACTATAACACTGTTGTTATAGTAAATGGTTTCCGAAAGGAAATAATTTGTATAGTATTGGGATTTATATATCTATTTTAATTTTGAATCCCTATACTAGTGATTTTGGGTCGTCGTAACGATGTTTTACGCAACATTCGTTTTTGACCCAAATAAATGTGTTAAGTGAATGTTTTCCTTCAAGAATGAAATATATACTTAATTTTGATATTAAGTATATTGAATATTTTCCAAAAGTTGAAAATGAATAGATTTGTAAATTACTTATTATTAAATAAGTATGGAAATGTTTTCAAATATGAACTGAATATTTTGAGACTTTATCTTTTAAAGATAAATTGAAAATGAATATTAGAAATCGGTTTGGGAAAATCGTATATTCGTAAATATTTTGGAATGTAAATTCATTATGGAATTTATAAAGGAAATGGAATTTGTTTAAAAATAAACATTGATTTATTTTTGAAGTATGGGAATTAATTTACGGATTTGGAACGTAAAAATATAAAGTAAATCGGTAAGGATTTATTTAATTGGTTTAAATGAACCATTTTGAAATGAAAGTATTTCCGAGTATGGAAAATGATTGAAATTTGTTTTCAAATGGTTAAGGTGTGGAAATTTTATATATCTAGTAAAGATATTTTGGAAAGTAAATAATTTGGGAAATTTTTTTTGGAATCTGGTGATGTTGCGCATCTTTATTGATAGTTAAATAACCAACCATCAATATTTACCTTTAAATAGGTATTTGTTGTGAATTGCTTGAATTTGAATGCCACACTTATTTTTTTAAAATAAGCGCTCACTATTCGGGTTAGCCGGGAAAGGACCTTGGAGTCGTATAACCCATTCCGAATATGTGATACATCGTAATGGATTGCATTCGATGACCGGTGTTGAAGACCGGATATTTTTGAAAACGGAAGGATTACCGTTGAGTTACTCTGCATCGGCTGATCTCCGATATAGAGGTTTTATCACCCTTAGTGACGGAAAGTCCAGACGTGATTAGAAATTATCCGGAATGCAAGGACTTCTTTGTAAGTGCCTTCGGTTCTGTTCGATCCCGGAACAGACTTGTATGGATTGTATGTCTGACATTACAAATTGAGATATAAAGCTGATTTCTTTCAAATATACTACTGTTGGTGGCGGAGAATTTATTCTCTTAGCTTAACACCCTTCTCTGAGACGTACGAGCTCAGAGGTTATATAGTTGAAGGTTATTAGTGATATACTCCCAATTTGGTAGTGTGGCATGCTGAGTGTTGCTATGAAATGATCATTGTTTGATCATTTGTGATAGGATCATTTATTTGATCATTTATCTTGGTGATCATTTCTATGATCATTTGTTGACCCAAAGCACGGCTTTTGTATAAAGCGTGGCTTTGTGGACGAGACTTCGTCGGACCTCACACCCCGAAAATGGTCAAAACAGGAAGGATGCGGCAAGGTTATTAGGGGGTAGTGCCCCTTTAGTGTATGTCATTCCTTCTGGATAGAGGTGGTATCATGGTATGGAGCCCAGATATTTAACCTATGTTGTTGCTGCATATTTTGTGGTTGTTGAAAATCGAGGATCCTCGGATAGATCGGTTACGATCGGGGGATGAGATATTCGTGTCAGTAGTTACCCAGTTAGGGGTAACCCGGCCTTGTGTTGGCAGAGATCCGGTTAGGTTCTCGGGACGTCACTCCAGAGGCGTTTCCATGTGGCAATGGGAAGTTCCTTGGACTGACCATTTGTTGGAAATCCAAAGAAACAATACGATCTTGTACGGTTTTAGTTGTAGAACCTGCCATGGAATGTGGCGGTAACCTGCTATTGAACATGGTAGCTATAGTAGGCATACGATAATGGTCGTATGTTGGCTAAGATTTATATCTTTATTTTCGAAAATGATTTTTCCTACACTATGCACTAGTAATAATATCAAATGTTTCTTTTTAATGCGTATCAAGCATCTTTGACTATCATAAGGAGAAATCTCCTCCGATTCTGCGTTTGCATTGTGTGTGTGTGCGGGAGGCCTTATGGTAGTCTCATTTTTAAAAGCATTGCGAATTGACTTTAAAAATATTCCTCTATTTTGATTTTAAAGAAAAATAAACTGTTTTAGTTCTCTCGCCAGTCACATGACTGACTCGGAGTTTATTGTTTTCCTTCCTAAACTCTGGGTGCCCACAAATTTCCACACGGGCAGTCAAGAGTTAGGTTTATCAGGATATTCTGGAATTTAGGAGTTGCTGGAAGCAAGCTGGATGGCATGGCGTATTACTAGTATATTATATTTCTTTTCCGCTGCATGTTGTTGTTGTACACTCTGATGATGTAATGTAATGTTTTAACTGATATAGTTCTTTGTTTAAAGATTATTCATTTATCTATTATATGTTGTTCCGCTGCGATTGTGAGATTCTGATATTGTTCTGTTGTTTCCGTTCTGTTCTATCTTTTTTCTCTCTTCTTCTACCTCTTCCTTTTTCTTAAAACCCTAAGGGTTCGTATTTCCGTTCATCTTGAGTTAATCACTGGAGATTAGTGTCTATTCAACGAGTACGGATTTGCGGGTCTTTACATTTGGTATCAGAGCATATGGTTAAGCGACAACCATGGCTCTGTTGGGTATTACTCATTAGAGATAGAGTCAGTAGTACTCTAGAATGAGTTTGAGTGTAATAATAGATATGAGCGCGTATTTGTTAGTGAATATAAAATGTTTTATATTGTGTTGACTTATCGGTTGATTGTTTATAGATTCTGGTCGGTGCAGTCTAGCTAACTGTGTTGATAGGAGTTTCTAAACTCTTAAACAAGATAAACCGACACAGTATTGTTTTGAATCGGGTAAATAAGATTATTTTGCCCAAAACTATTTTTGTATAGAAAAGAAATGATTTTCTATAAATTATTATAGTATATGGTTGCTTGGTTGTTAGGAAGTAATAATATTAAATTATTACCATTAATTATTGAAAATAAGAAATTGGAATCATAATCAAAAGTTAAGAAATAAATCCATTTACCAATGAAATTTAAGAATGTAAATTATAAATGTGACTTATAATTGGAAATAGAATTCCAGGGAAGTTTTTGGAAATGTTTTTGAAAAAGTTTGGAAATTTTAGAAATTAAATTCCTTTTTGGTTTGGAAATAATTTTCAAAGGATTTGGAAAAGTGTTTTGAAGGAATGAAAAGCTCTAAACTCTTTTCGATCGCTGGAAAATAACTTCGGTAGTGACTGCAGCATCATCGATGTTCATTTTCGGGTTTTCAAAAGAGAAATTGCTGCCAAACTATTTTAAATGGAAGTTGTTTGGAAAATTTGGGGTTTGGTTTTGAAATTCAAAGGATAATTTGAATTGTTTTCAATAATGGTTTTGAAAGGTTGAAAAGACTCTGGAATGCTATATAAAAATATTTATGGAATATTATTAAGTTGAAAATAAATTTGGAGTAATTAAAATGAATTGAAATTGAGTATTGAATTATGGAAATAAATTGTGAATGAATGAATAAATTTACAATTGCAATTAAATGAAAGATGAATTTAAAATTCGTATGTAATATTGAAATCCAGTTTAATATTAAGTGGTTATAAACCAAAATAGTGAATTGAAAATAAAAAATTGGGAATTGAAACTGGAATTGAAACTGAATGTTGAAAACAAATTTGAATAAAGTGAATTAGAACTTGTAATGAATTAGTAATGGGAACTAATTTAAAATAGTGCAGTTGTGAATAAAAGATGATTGATAAAATTCAATGTTCAGAATATAAGTTAAACTGAATCCAAATTGAATTAAAATTGTGAATTGAATTCAAATGAAATTGAATAGAATAGAATTGAAATTAAAATTGGATGAAAATGAATATGTAACATCAATAGTGAAGTAAAAATGTATAAGAAGCATATGTTGAATATTTTGTAATGAAATTGGCAAAATGGTTTGAATGTTGGAATTGGATATTATGGTTAGCAGGATATACAGGTGTATAAAGGAATTGAGATTTTGATTTCAAAGAAAAAATTGAATTGCTCGACAAAAAGGTACGTATTTCAATTTCAGTATGAAATTTGATGATTTTCTTCTCCAACCACTTGGCTTTCTCTTTTCTTTTTGATTCTGAGAGGCCGTGGTGCCATTTTGTAGAAGTACCGAGCTAGCCGCGCAAAGGAGACGCTGGCGAAATTTTTCGAAAATTTAGGGTGTTAGAAAATTTTTGAGAAAATTTTGAAAGTTTGAAATTTGAATTTAAATTTGATTTTTTAAGGAAACAATATTTTTCAAAACCTATAATTGAAGTTGGAAATCTAGTTGAAATGATAATAAATCCCTAATAAAAAGATTTAGGTTAGTAAATTGATAAAACTGTTTAGTTTTGGAAAAATAGTAGACGAGTTAAGGACTATTTCTTCCTAACTTGTGATTTCGGGACGAAATTCTTTTAAGGGGGAAGATTGTAACGACCCAGAATTTTGAACCAATTAATTTGAAAATATTTAATTAAAATTAAATATTTGAATGATGGTTCGACTTGAATTTTAAATTTTCAATGTGAATTTGGCAATTAAATTATAGAGTTTAATCCATTGAAAGTTGAATAATAATTTGAATCTTCACTTTTAAGCTAATTAAAAATATTTCAAAGGCTTGTAAAATTCATATTGATAATACTGAAGATAATAGAAGCTTCAGAATTGAATTTGAAAGTGATTTGTTCAATTTGGAAATTACATCGTTTGAATCGATATTTAAAAATGGCCTTCCGAGGCACAGTCTCGGAATTCGACGAAACCAGTTCCATTGGGTCTGTAATATTTAATTATTACTGGATTTCAAATTTCGTAGCATTTCGGAGTTGTTATGCGAGCATACGACATATAAACGCGTTGAAATAAAATCAAATTCAATTTAAAATTTAACTTTGAAATTTGTCAACATCAGCTTCTTCCCTTCCGTGAATTATACCTAAAATCATGATATGAAATCGTGCAGCCCATGCCCTTTTCAATTTTAAATATTCCCTTCCCTCTTATCTACAGACCAAAAATTTAGATTGAAATCAAATTGCCGGAGATAAAAAAATAGCCGAGCATTTGAAATTAAAAGGAAAACAAGGAAACAAAATCAACTCGTTCGTTTTAAAATGAAACCATGGCCGCTTCTTTCTGGTCAGATCCAACTACCGGCTCATAAAAAAAAATCTCGATCAAAATTCACGAAATCAAAATCGCATTTGAATCAAATAAGGGATCGGTGGTGCTGGGGAATTCGCGATAGCTCGTGGCGGCGAATAGCTTGACGGTCATAGGTGTAGTCGCGGTTAGGATGGAAGTCGAGTAGGGGATCTAATGAGCAAAGGCGAGATTTGCGAAGAGGATTGGCTCGTGTGAGGCTAGGGGTTCTGAGGCCTCGGCGTGTTTCGCTGCGAGATGGGGAAGCCGATGGCTGTGGACACGAGAAGGGGGAAATCGATCGAGGCTGAGGCGTCGGCTAGGGCTAAGGACCAAGATAGAACATCGCGGTTTTGATTCGAGGTATGATTTTAACAGAAAGAAAAAAAATGTTTGCTGTTTAGTTCTAAAAAAATATAAAAAAATAAATAAATCCCAGAGTTTAATTTTATATACTTTAGGTTATTAATTCAGTTAGGTCTACAGATTGTTAGTTTAAAATAAAGGCCGAGAACGTGATACTGTGAGTAATTTAACTCGATTTCAGAAAATTGATTTCGTTATTAAAAGAATATATATATATGTATATATGTATATATATATATGCATACGAATTTTAAAATGTTGAACAGTATGAAAAAATTGGTTTTTCGAAGATATTTAAATTTATTGTATAACTATATGAGTTTCAAAGACAAAGAAAAAAATATATGTTCAATGCAGAAATCTTACAGTAAGTAAATTTTTATTTGTGATAACTTACTTGTTTAATTTATTCTTAGAAATGATTGAAGAAGAAAATTTAATTTTAAACTAAAATTTTATTTAAGTAAAAAAATTATTAAAGGAGAAATTGGCTAATTAAATCTATTAAAGGAAGATTAGTTTTAAATTTAATTTCTTGATTAAATAAAATTGTTAAAAGGAATTTGTTAGTCAAAATAAAATCGCGGGTTAATTAAAACTTATTAATGAGAATTTAATTATTCGATTTATTCGAATATTAATGAATTTGTATAATATTTATACAAGGTCTAAAATGGAGAAATCAAGCTGGAATAATAAGGGATTGCAAAATAAAAAGCAAAGGTGAGAACTCCTCACTCAAAAGGGTTTTATTTCAATTTTAAATAGTTAGATTTAAAATTGTTTGATTGTGTTAATTGAATGCTTGAATGATGATTGTTATATATATATATATATATTGGATGTAAATAGACCCTATACGTCGTTAGTAAGCGGATGTTATTTATTACACACATATACCGCGATATTCCACCTTGAAGTGGAATTGGTATTATATTAGTATATAGCAATATATATATATATATATATATTGGCATATGTATATATTGCAGTTGATTGATTTCCCGCATTATATAGCGGATGAGACCCTATTGCGCCGTTATTAAGCGGATGATATTTTATAAATCCCATATACCGCGATATCTCGTCTTGAAACGGGATTGGTATTGTGCTAATGTCTGTGGATGTAGGGAAACAGGTTGGAGGGGTCCAACTGGATTCCTCAACCGTATTTATTTATTTACAAATATTGTGTTATTTGTTGTCTATCGTATATGATATATGATGTTTGGATGCTGTGATTGATTTGTTTGGTGTGTTGCATCACTGGACCTATTTTTAAAGTTTTAAAAATATTAAGATAATGATTTCCAATATAAAAGGATTTTAAAGTGATTTTTGAAAGTATATGTTTCATTAAAATGTTGAATTGATTTATTTTAAATAAATAATTTTTATAATTTTTATTGTTATAAAAGTTATTATTTTTGGAAAAAAATACTTAAGTATGATTTTGGAGTTATTTAAACCTTAAATAACGATTTATAAATTATTAAAAGGATTGGTTTAATTAAATTGGGATTTTTGAATTATTATAAATGGTTTATATAAAAGATTTATAAAGATTGATATTTATAAATTAAAAATATTGGAATTATGAAACGAGTTTATTTAAGTGTTAAAATAAAGTATAAAATGGATTTAATTGAAAATTATAGATTTAAAAATTGTGAAGATTACAAAATGAATAGGTGTTGTAAAATAAAAGACTTATGAGTAATTAACTTATAAACTGGATTTTGGACATTTAAATGGGATATAAACAGAAATTGTTAATAAAGGAGATTTTATAAGTTGAAGTTGTTATAAAATTTAAATGAATCTTATAAGTGATAAGATTTAAAATTTGTGAAGTTTTTAAGGAACGATATTGTAAATAAATGAATTATAAGTATTTAACTTATAATATTGACTTTTGGTATATAATTGAGTTATATAAATCGAATTGGATTAATAAAAGAGATTTATAAATCGAAGTTTATAAATAGAAATGGAATTTATATACATTGTTTATAAATTCGAAATCAATGGAATTTGATAAATTGAAAGTTGAAATTGGTTAAGGAAGTATATTCATGATTTTGGGCAGTGAATATATTATCAAATAAAATGGATATGCTTGGGAAAATGAATATTATAAAATGAAGTTAATCGTTTTAACGATGTTTTAAAATGTATTATAAATCGAATACATAGATTTCAACATTCATTGTTGAGATAGACGTTTTCGAGAAATAAGGAAATGGTGGACTATAACACTGTTGTTATAGTAAATGGTTTCCGAAAGGAAATAATTTGTATAGTATTGGGATTTATATATCTATTTTAATTTTGAATCCCTATACTAGTGATTTTGGGTCGTCATAACGATGTTTTACGCAACATTCGTTTTTGACCCAAATAAATGTGTTAAGTGAATGTTTTCCTTAAAGAATGAAATATATACTTAATTTTGATATTAAGTATATTGAATATTTTCCAAGTGTTGAAAATGAATAGATTTGTAAATTACTTATTATTAAATAAGGAAATGTTTTCCAATATGAACTGAATATTTTGAGACTTTATCTTTTAAAGATAAATTGAAAATGAATATTAGAAATCGGTTTGGGAAAATCGTATATTCATAAATATTTTGGAATGTAAATTCACTATGGAATTTATAAAGGAAATGGAATTTGTTTAAAAATAAACATTGATTTATTTTTGAAGTATGGGAATTAATTTACGGATTTTGAACGTAAAAATATAAAGTAAATCGGTAAGGATTTACTTAATTGGTTTAAATGAACCATTTTGAAATGAAAGTATTTCCGAGTAAGGAAAATGATTGAAATTTGTTTTCAAATGGTTAAAGTGTGGAAATTTTATATATCTAGTAAAGATATTTTGGAAAGTAAATAATTTGGGAAATTTTTTTTGGAATCTGGTGATGTTGTGCATCTTTATTGATAGTTAAATAACCGACTATCAATATTTACCTTTAAATAGGTATTTGTTGTGAATTGCTTGAATTTGAATGCCACGCTTATTTTTTAAAATAAGCGCTCACTATTCGGGTTAGCCGGGAAAGGACCTTGGGGTCGTATAACTCATTCCGAATATGTGATACGTCGTAATGGATTGCATTCGATGATCGGTGTTGAAGACCGGATATTTTTGAAAACGGAAGGATTATCGTTGAGTTACTCTGCATCGGCTGATCTCCGATATAGAGGTTTTATCACCCTTAGTGACGGAAAGTCCAGACGTGATTAGAAATTATCCGGAATGCAAGGACTTCTTTGTAAGTGCCTTCGGTTCTGTTCGATCCCGGAACAGACTTGTATGGATTGTATGTCTGACATTACAAATTGAGATATAAAGCTGATTTCTTTCAAATATATTACTGTTGGTGGCGGAGAATTTATTCTCTTAGCTTAACACCCTTCTCTGAGACGTACGAGCTCAGAGGTTATATAGTTGAAGGTTATTAGTGATATACTCCCAATTTGGTAGTGTGGCATGCTGAGTGTTGCTGTGAAATGATCATTGTTTGATCATTTGTTATAGGATCATTTATTTGATCATTTATCTTGGTGATCATTTCTATGATCATTTGTTGACCCAAAGCACGGCTTTTGTATAAAGCGTGGCTTTGTGGACGAGACTTCGTCGGACCTCACACCCCGGAAATGGTCAAAACAGGAAGGATGCGGCAAGGTTATTAGGGGTAGCGCCCCTTTAGTGTATGTCATTCCTTCTGGATAGAGGTGGTATCATGGAATGGAGCCCAGACATTTAACCTATGTTGTTGCTGCATATTTTGTGGTTGTTGGAAATCGAGGATCCTCGGATAGATCGGTTACGATCGGGGGATGACATATTCGTGTCAGTAGTTACCCAGTTAGGGGTAACCCGGCCTTGTGTTGGCAGAGATCCGGTTAGGTTCTCGGGACGTCATTCCAGAGGCGTTTCCATGTGGTAATGGGAAGTTCCTTGGCCAGACCATTTGTTGGAAATCCAAAGAAACAATACGATCTTGTACGGTTTTAGTTGTAGAACCTGCCATGGAATGTGGCGGTAACCTGCTATTGAACATGGTAGCTATGGTAGGCATACGATAATGGTCGTATGTTGGCTAAGATTTATATCTTTATTTTCGAAAATGATTTTTCCTACACTATGCACTAGAAATAATATCAAATGTTTCTTTTTAATGTGTATCAAGCATCTTTGACTATCATAAGGAGAAATCTCCTCCGATTCTGCGTTTGCATTGTGTGTGTGTACGGGAGGCCTTATGGTAGTCTCATTTTTAAAAGCATTGCGAATTGACTTTAAAAATATTCCTCTATTTTGATTTTAAAGAAAAATAAACTGTTTTAGTTCTCTCACCAGTCACATGACTGACTCGGAGTTTATTGTTTTCCTTCCTAAATTCTGGGTGCCCACAAATTTCCACACGGGCAGTCAAGAGTTAGGTTTATCAGGATATTCTGGAATTTAGGAGTTGCTGGAAGCAAGCTGGATGGCATGGCGTATTACTAGTATATTATATTTCTTTTCCGCTGCATGTTGTTGTTGTACACTCTGATGATGTAATGTAATGTAATAACTGATATAGTTCTTTGTTTAAAGATTATTCATTTATCTATTATATGTTGTTCCGCTGCGATTGTGAGATTCTGATATTGTTCTGTTGTTTCCGTTCTGTTCTATCTTTTTTCTCTCTTCTTCTACCTCTTTCTTTTTCTTAAAACCCTAAGGGTTCGTATTTCCGTTCATCTTGAGTTAATCACTGGAGATTAGTGTCTATTTAAGGAGTACAGATTTGCGGGTCTTTACACTTTCTCTGCTTCTTCTCTAGTTTAACTTGAATCTTCTAGTAAGTTTTAATTACTACTTGTATGGAATCTCTTAAGTTATTATCTCACAAGCTTCTTTCTTTGATTTAGGACCTTCTACACTCATTATTACTTCTAAGATAAAGGAAATCAAGGATGATGCTCCCGTCTTAACCGGATCGAGTAAATATGCCTTTATTGAAGATGTTATTGCTAAGGTAGTTGAAGCTCTTAAAAGAAAAGCGAGCACTGGCGCTCTTGCTAATACTTCACCTCCTCCCCTAAGTAAAAGACCTAAGCTTGTGGGTTATTATACCCATGTTTTTATGGTTGAGGAGTGTGACAACCCGCCTTTCTATAACCAGAAAGATGTATCATCAATAAGAAAAGAAAGAGATAGAAACAGAAAAGATAGAAAGAAAGGATAACAACATCAGAATCTCACAGCAGAAATGGAACAAAATATAATACATCACATAACTATTACATAGTTTTACATATATTAGAGTCACACAACATCATTCAAACAAGAAAGTCATATATATCTGCCACTAATACATCCCAAAATACAACATACATCAACTAACACAGCGGAACTAGATAGATAGATACGTCTGGACTCGTGCTCCAAGCTCCTCTAGAACTCAACAATCCAAAATCTATCACTTGGCTACTCATAAAATTTTGAGTACCCAAGACTTTAAGAAAAACAGAATAAACTCCGGGTCAGACATGGGTCTGGTGTGAGTAAACGGGCTAAAGTTGCTTACTTTGAAAATCTTTTTAAAATAAAGGTATCACGTAAGACTTCCCATACATAAACACGGGTAAGTTTTTACCTTACACTAACCAAAACATTTAATAGGAAATCCAGTGATATTATAATAGTGTCTAGGGTTTTCAAGTAAAATACAGAAATAGATGAAATGCTTACATCTCACATTCCAACATAGTCGGGCACAATCAAAATGTATGGCGCTTATTGGAGATTGGATTCCATACAATGGCAGGGCTATTGGGGTACCACCCGTCATAGTACGGGGCCTAGATCACCGTACCGGGGATCACTCCCGACCCCTACAACACAAGGCCGGAACCATCCCTTACTGGACAGTCCCGAACAAGATAACCCCGCAGTTGTGGCCAACAACTTCTCAAAAGCCGAAATAAAGGGACATCTAGACAGGGGTATATCTCGTCCTGCTTGGGTGCTACCCACCTAACCTTGCTGCACCTCCCCTATTTTAGCCATTCCCGGTTGATGAGGCTTGAGGCTGCGATTACCTTTAGAGAACACATCTCTTAGAATGCTCATCGTCCACCTGACGATGTTCTGAAAGCATTCAATTCATACAAGTTTGTTCCAGGTTTGAATGAAACCGAAGGCATTATCTCGTTACACTCATTTTGGAATCATCCTCAGAGTTAACGACGATAACCCTTGCACTCTGAAACACCATCTCGATCTTCACTTGAGTTTCACGACCTATCGTTTAATTTGGATCGATGTGGTTTTCGGATAATCATAACTGACACCCGATCCCGATCTCATCGAAATCCAAACGCCATTTTAAAGGTCAAGTTGTTTAATAGTTTAAACAATTTAGTTCAACACTTTGAATTCACATAACATTTATCACAGATAAATCATACTCAAACATCGCAGATATATCCAAAGCATATCACAGAGTATCACAGAATATCACCAAATAGATATCACAAATTCAAGTATTCTACTTATACAATCATCCACAAACAAGCATCTTTAATCCTGCTTGATAAATCATTAATTAATTAATTATTCCATTTCATACCATTCAATTAATTACTTCTTAATTAATTTATTAAACCTTAATTACTTTATTCATTACTCCTTAATTATTAATTAATAACCTTAATTATTAATTAATAAAACTTAATTACCCATTTATTTATCACTAATTATTTAATTAATCAATTATTAATTCTTAATTAATTTACTTAATTAGTTAACTACTAATCGTATATTAATTAACCTTAAGTAGTTAAGTAAAAATTCTTAATTTCAAATTAATTAACACTTAATCATTTGTTAATCAATCTTTAATAACAAATTTATAAATCTCAATTCACTAAGTTAATTACCATTTCAATGAATTAACATTCTTACTTATCTTACAATATAAATAAATTAAATTAGAATCATTATTTTAATTACCTTCTTACTTAACATTTTACAATCTTCCTTAATAACTTTGAATCAAATTATTACTAACTTAAAAAGCTTTAACGTTAATTAAATTTAAAACTTATCTTACATAACTACTTAATTAAAGTATTAATTAAGATTTAAAACATTCTTAGGTATTCACTTAATTCATTAAAACTTGAAATAAATTCTTAACTTAAATTGTCAAACATTAATTAAGTCATTAATATTTAAACTTTGTTTAAGATGGTATAACTTAAATTATATTAAGCTGTGCATTTGAAAACCAACCCGAGAAAATTCCCAGGTTTACTCGAGTCGAAACTCGAGTTTCTCCCTTATCTTCCCCGAGTCCCCTCTTCTTCATCACATACACTTCCCTTCTTTTTTTTAGATTTAAACTTAAATAAACTGTTATGCTACAGAACTCATGCGAGCAATGCTTGTGTAAAACACTTCCTATTCCCGAGCATACTCTCGAGAACCCAAAGCTTCAAAATATCAAATCGTGCACGCGACCCACCTGTGCACTTGCACCCACCGCCGACGAACTTTCGTCACCTGAGACGATCGCCAACAAGTCGCTTATCGTCCATTCTTTCGATAGCATCTGCCAAACCCTGATGAAACACGAGAACAAAAAAACGACATTTTTCGAGCTTCCATACAAAATTACTCCGACCATCAATCTCCTCGTCCCAACAGTGCCGAACATCGGAAGCCTCAAAACTTCGGCTACGACACCTCTCACCTCCACGCAATCACTACCCAAATTCACTTGCAGCTCGATGCATCAAAGGATCCACAGCGACCAATTTTTCAAGTCTCAAAAAAACTAGGGTTTAAAACCCAATTGGTCTATCCCCGATGCCACGACAATCGTGCACCACTTCCACCATTTTTCCCCACTTCGACGTTAGCCAATCTAGCTCTATGCAAAGTTTCAACATCCAGTATTTGTTTGATCAACAGAAATTGGTTAAAACCCATTTCCAGTTCATCTATGAACTGCTCTTAGTATCCTTGACTAAAAATCACCAATTTATTTTTAAAAATCCTATTTTGGAGAGTGGATTGAAGTTATATAATTGAATTAACAATTCATAACACTCGAATTTCACCTAAATTTGAATTTTGCTCTGTAAAAAAAAGTTTCCCAGTGGTGATACTTCACCAATATATTTAAAACAAATTTTAAAATCTTGATTTATGTTTAAACAGCTTATTTTGTTTTAAACTGTAAGCCTAACAATGGCTAGATGAAATTATTTTGAATTTTGATTAACTGTTCAATTCTGAAACTAAAAACAGAGAAAAACCAGTATATTCAATTTTCACAGAACACTTATATATAAACACAGAGCTATATTCAAAAAAATACATATGCAAGCACAATATATTTCATGAATCACATACATAGATTTAATTATACTTAAGTCTTTAAAATTGTGTTTACTCACCTGAAAAATGTGTGAACAGAGAGATACTTATGTTTTGAAACTGCTAGTTTGATCTTCCTTTAATCTTCCTGTTTGCTCAGCTGATTTGTATTTGAGTTTATAAGATGAGGATGCTTATTTTTTTCCTTTCTGGTTTGTTATCTTGTGAACAAACAAGAATAAGAATAGATGTATATATAAAGAGAAAAGGGTTTTACAGGGTAGGTGTTTACGGGTACAAACTTTTATTTTTTTCTCTGTTTTGATCAGATTTTTTTTCTTTCCTTCTTTGACCAAACAAGATTTTCTTCTTTGAACTGAAATGATTCGTGAATATTTCAAATGACCTCTTTTGTGCTTAAGATAATATCATTTAATGCATGTCTTCTTATAAGCTTACATACTTATCCTATTTCCTTTGTATGTACACGGATTTTAGTTTGTGGATATATTTGTTTTTATCTTCTTGCAAACACATGAATTTCCATAGTATATTACTAGAATTACCATATGTATTTATTTATTTTTTCATAGAACTATAGAAGTTACCTTATATTTCTATTTCTATTTTTAACATAAATCCTTCTTTTTATTTTTATTTTTATTTTAAGCCTATACCATCAAACACTTTATTTATATTCATATATTTTTTTATACTTATATTTAGTATTGATAAGATTGATTTTATTTTAAGCATTATTAACTAGATTACATTCATATATATATATATATATATATATATATTATATCAAATGTTAATAAGGTGGAGCATTTTAGTTTAATTTAATGTGAATAAAACAGATTTTATTTTAAATATTTCCAAATCATTGTTTCTTTCACAATACATACATATATATATATATATATATATATATATATCGTAAATGACCAAAAGTCTAATTCGTTTTAAAATGATGAGTTTGTATTTTATTTAATTAGATTAAATTCTTATTAAAATAATATTGCCAAAATCCGGGTCGTCGCAAGGAGAAACATGTGAATATTGATTCAAGCCCTAATGTTGCAAATCTAGTTCTCGTGGGCATATGTTCAAAAATTAACTAAGGTGGCTCATTCTTCGGATTTCCTTCTCAACGTTTTCCTTCCTGATTCTCCAACGACCCTTCGTTATATATTTGATGAGCTTGGGTTATTTCCTTCCCCAAGTGATTCTCTTCCTTTGAAGGCTAAAACACAAACTCCTATGATGAGTTTTGTATTATCTTCTTTGATTGGCAGCCCAATCTCTTAAGCGACCATAGCCTTTGATCTATTCTAAGGATCATCTTTTCATCATTATTAAATAGCTCTTACAAGTATGCATTTCCTTCTATTTGATTGAACTTGGCTTTTAGCTTTGTATATCCTATTCTAACTTAGGCTTTTTAATTATTACAAGCGGCCAAGCATATGTTCTTCCTCTAAGAGGCTTCTTAAGAGCTCTCTAATGAAGTGGCTGAGCATAAGGGATAAATCTCCTTACTTAACAATAGTACAATTGATATCGATACAGAAAGGGATGAAACCGTTTCTGAAAAATACAAACTCGCTTCCTCTCTTGACAAGGAAAAGAAAGCTAAATAGTTATTGGAGGAAGAAGTAAAAGCACTAAAGGCGGATCTATAAGGCCACCAAAGAGAAGGCCAAGCTAGCTGACAAAAATAGATCTTTAAAGGATAGGTTGAAAAGGAAGAGGGATATCCTAACTTATTCAAACAACATTAAGGATGCCAAGAAGAAATTCGCCTTTTTCCTTGATAATGCTCTTATTAAGATTACAGAGAAGTGCTACGAAAACACTTTGTTCATGGCATATGGTGATAACATCCAAAAGTGTCTAGATTTAGACTTCCTTCCCACCAGATTGGAATGAAAGATTCAAAAGAAAGTTTAGCCTCATATTGAGGAGAGCTCAGGGGTCACTTCAAGAAAAGTTTCCCACCGAAGAGAAGGTCGATGCTATAAAGTCATTATCTTTTGATGACCCTCTAGAGGAGACAAATTCTAAGGAGAAAGAAGACAATGATGATGACAATGATAATGATGACAGTGATGGCCATGATGACGACGGTGGAGGCGGTGGCGATAGAAAGGGTACTTCAAGACCAAAAGATGGGAGAAATGGATTAGAAAACAAAATAAAACAATTAATTTAAAACCATATAAATTTACATTAATTAATACTCAATATTTGATTTTAAATTCAAGGTAATCCATTAAGTTGATTTGATTTCAATTAATTAATTCTTTCAAACCAAAATTTATTTAATTTATATCATTTATTCATTATCTTATTATCCAATTATCCTCTATTAATAATTTTCTAAAATCATAAATTTGAATAGTCATTTATTATAATCATATTTTATTCAAAAAAATTGATTCTTCTTTATTCCAAATTATTATTAAATTTATTCCACTTAATATCTTATCACATATTAAGTATATTTGCACTTATTATACGTCACGACCTGACTTTCTACTCCCAGAAAATCGCATCATGAATTAAGAAAGAAAGGGATAGAAAAGAGAAAGAAAGAAGAGAAAGAAGAAACAACACAAGAATCTCAACAGCGGAACGAATAAATTATATTAATAACATAAGTATTACATAGTATACATCAAATATCAGAGTTACACAGACATATACAACACATACTAGACAGTTATAAACACCTGTCTAGTTATTACAACTTAATCACAATACAGAAACACTCAGAGATACCAACACAGCGGAACTATATAACTATACGCAGAAGCCTCCTGCTCCATGTGCTCCTCCATAATTCGTCAAAGCTAACCTGAATCCTAACCTGAATTCCCTTGACTACTCATAAAAATTTGAGTACCCAAGAGTTAAAGGAAAACAGAAATAACTCCGGGTCAGACATGGGTCTGGTGTGAGTAACAGGTTAAAGTTGCTTAATTTTGAAAAACCTTTGAAAAGAAAAGGTATCACGTAAGACTTCCCACACATAAACATGGAAAAGTTTTTACCTTACGCTAACCAAAACATTTGATAGGAAATCCGATGATATTATAATAGGGTCTAGGGTTTTCAAATAAATAAGAAATAGCCGAAAATGTTACATCTATTAAATTACAGCTACTAGCCACAGAAGTGGGTAATACAATCAAAACCGTTGGCACTTATTGGATTGTGGATTCCATACAATGGCAGGGCTACTGGGGTACCGCCCGTCACAGTACGTGGCCTAGATCACTGTACCGAGGATTTC
This sequence comes from Allium cepa, assembly GCA_030765085.1. NCBI lineage: Eukaryota > Viridiplantae > Streptophyta > Magnoliopsida > Asparagales > Amaryllidaceae > Allium > Allium cepa. The sequence goes on along the minus strand of CM060943.1, from coordinate 575,747,605 downwards.
TCCCAATCCCCTGCAACACAAAGCCGGACCCGTTCTTTACTGAACAGTTCCAAATAAGACAACCCCGACGATTGTCATGATCAACCGTCCACACAGCCGAAATATAAAGGGACCTCTAGACAGGGGTAAATCTTACTCTCCAGTGGGTGCGACCCACGAAGCCTTGCTGCACCTCCCCTGTTTTAGCCATTCCCGGTTGATGAGGCTTGAGGCTACGATTACCTTTATAGGACATATCACTTAGAATGCTCATCGTCCACCTGACGATGTTCTGAAAGCATTCAATCCATACAAGTTCGTTCTGGGTTCGAACGAAACCGAAGGCATTATCTCGTTACACTCATTTTGGAATCACCCTCAGAGTTAACGACAATAACCCTTGCACTCTGAATCACCATCTCGAATCTATAAGTACTATTCCGTCAAACTCATTACGGAATCACCCATAGAGTTATACTGACGTATAGCCCTTACACCTCGAGTCTTCACTCGCTCCACTTGGATTAACGACCTAATGTTTAATTGGAATCAATGTGGTTTTCGGATGTCCAAATATGGAAACCCGATCCCAGTCTCATCGAAATCCAAAGCGTGTCTTTTAGGTCCAAGTTGTTTTAAAGTTTAAAACAATTCAATTCATTATCTAAATATACACAGATAGATAATTCATAACATAATAGATAATCAACCTTATCATTGTCAATAGATAATTTATATCAAAATCAGATAATCCATATTATCATCCAAAGCAACCAATGCATCCATATCACATACACTACTCATCTCATAACTGAGATTACAAACCATACTAGGAAACCAATACCATTCATCAAACATAAACAATGATCTAATGATCACACTTTCTATAATTAATTTAAAATGAATTAAATTAATTACTTACTCTCTAATTAATTTAAAATGAATTAAATTAATTACTTTATCAATAAAATTCTCCTTAACTTATCCATCCATTGATTTCAAATCAATTTATAAATCACCATCTCAATATTTCAATTAATATTGATTTACTATCTCTAATTTCAATAAGTAATTAGCTTATAAGTTAATCACACAAGTTAATTACTTAAACCCTTTGCCAATAATTAACTTGTAATTACTAAATTAATTGATTAACTAAAATTAATTACATTAATTATTTATTCATTATTAATTATACCTTAATTAATCAATTTCAAATTACATCATTGACTAATTAATTAATGATTTCTGACTACAATTAATAAATTTCTAAATATAAATTAATTACATAAGTAATTAATCTAAAATTAATCTACATATAAATATTAATCACCCATGTTTAATAACCATTCAGTAATTAACTACTTTAATTACTCATCCCATAATTAATTATTATTAATTAGTTATCTAAATTAATCCCCTTGATTAATTTCAAAGTAATTTAAATCCAATTTACTTCTATATCAAATATCTTTAATTACATCCTGTAATTATTAATTAATTACTTCCTTAAGTAATTACAAATTCATAAATTACATAAAGTAATTATTCAAACAATCAACAAATGTTTAAATTAATTTAACTTAATTAATCTAAACTAATCACATTAATTAAATTAATTACACCAAGTAATTAATCCATTAATTACCTTCATTAAGTAATTAAAACTTAAACAATTGATTATTATTAATTAATTAATCTAATTAATTATCAAAATTAATCACATTAATTAATTGTTAAATAATCTTAAGTTAATGACCCTCATTAACATTTCTTAATTACTTAATTAAGAATCAACTTAAATTAATCATTATTAATTATCAATTAAATAATATTTAATTACAACTTAATTAATCACTAATTATTATTTAATTAAGTGTTAATTAAAATCTAAATTATCTCTAATCACTTGATTAAATAAATCTTAATTAAAATTTAATTAATCATCCTTAATTATAGATTAATTATCCTTGATTAATTAATCTCAAATCTAATTAATTAACTTAAAAATAATTAATTACTTAATTAAACATCCACATAATTAATTAAATAATTAATTAATTTTCATCTTAATTACCTTAATAATTAAATGAATCCAATCATTTAATTTTATTTATCTTTTAGATAAACATTTCTTATTTAATTATACATTTAAAAACACAAAAATGTTTTTAAATTTACTTTAAATTCCATTTAACTTCATTTTAACTTAAGACTCAAATTTATCTTAAACAATACAAAACTTAATCTTATATGTTAAAACATCTACCTTATCAGTAAGTTAAAACAATTTAAATTTCAATTCAATTTAAATTCAAATCAATTTAAAAATTACTTTAAAATTTCAAAATTGAAATACAACTTCCAAACTCATTTTAGTTTTAACTCTTTAAAATTCTTCCTACAATCTACAACTTCAATTCAAATGCATATCATTTTAATCATTTAAAAGTAATTTAAATTCAAACCTTTATTTTAAAACTGAAGTTTAAATTTTATTCCAGATTTGAAAACTCAGATTTGAATTCACCTTGAATTTCTAATTTAAATATTTAACCTTCCAATTCAAATGCAAAACACATATGCATTTACACTTGTAAGTTTGAAAATCAAATTTAAATTTAAAAACATAAATGAATTTAAATCTCTGACAAACAAATTTGAATTCATATCCAAATTTCAGATTTTAAAAACTCAGTATAAATTTCCATTTGCAACTTAAACTTTATCTTTACTTTTAAAAACAGAAACAGTTTATGTTTTATTTAAAAACCAAACTTTGAAATTTTTTTCTGAATTTAAATGATTTCAAAAGACCAGAATTTAAACTTATTTAAATTCATAGTTAAATTCAGTTTTTAAAATCCTAAGTTAAAATTGTAGTTTGCCTTTATTTCAAATTTTATAAAACTGAAACAGGTTTCCTATTTCCCCCTTTCTTTTCTTATTTTAAACCAAACTTGAATTTCTTAATTCAAATTATTTCAAAATCAGAATTCAAACTATTTGAATTCATCTTCAGATTCAGGTTTTAAATCCTAATTTAAATTTTCAGATTCAATTTAAACTTGACTTTTAAAATTCTTAAAACAGAACAGGTTCTGTTTGCTAAGACCTGAAACATAAATACACTCGAGCAACCCCATTTTACTTCGGGTCAGTAACCCACTTACTTCGAGTTTCCCCTTAAAAATCCCGAGACTATCCCGAGACAAAAACTCTGCAACCAACAAACGTCACAAACCTGCACAACCTTATCACTTTGCACCCACTTCCTCTCTCTGGCCATCACTGGCCATCAACTCTGGCCATCCTCCATCGATCAGTAAACCCACAACTCCCTTCAAACCTCAAATTCCCAAAACTCAACTTGAATTTGAATTTCAAGTTTAGAACCAAAACCTGGAACAGAAGTCAGCAAACTCAACCAAACCTGTCAACGGCGACCCTACACGCCTCCGGCCACCAACTCCACCCAAACTCCGGCAACATGTTCATCAACCCATTATCTATCAATACCCAAAAGACCTTTGAACTCGATTCACTATTGAAGCCGCAGACAAAATTTCTTAAACCCAGTAAACTAGGGTTCATAACCAAAAATCCCAAATTTTAATCTCAAACTTGAATTGCAAACCAATTCAGAAATTTTCCTATGATATATGATAGATAAACTATCACCAGAAACAAATTCAACTAGTTCTATTTCAAGGATCAACTGATCTTGACCAAAATGTAAAATACATAAATTTTGAAACTGCATTTATTTAACAGCACTATAAGCTGTTATTTTTACTTTCTAAAAATCCTAATCCTTCATGATGTTTTGAGTTCTACTCCTAAAACATTGAGTTGTAATGTTTTATATTTTTACTTATAAAATTTCCTATGCTCTGTTATTTTCTTCCAGTAAGTTAAATTTAAATTTTACCTTAGTAAAATCCTAAAATCTAAACTATGAAAACTAGCCTACCACCTTATTTAAATTCTAAAATTTAACAAAGAAAAATTTAAGATATAAGAATTAAATTAGAAACTTGAAATAGAAAACAAAACAGAACATAGTAATTAAAACAGCATACATATATATATGTAATCCATACATCAGATAGTAAGTATTGAACACATGAACATTTATTTATTTTAGCATGCAACAAATTTAAATCCTTAAATTTATAAAAGAAAGTTACTCACCTGTATTTGCAAAATGCAGAGCACAATTTTAAATTGCATGTTCCAGATTATGAAATGCAGGCCCTTGCTTCCAGATGCAAAGAAATGCAGACCCTCAGATTTTATGCTTTTAATCTTTGTTTGTAAATGATGCTTTCAGTTTTACAGAATGGAATGCCTATATGCTTGATTCATATTGTTGCATGCAGGTCTTTAAACTTGAAATTGCAGTAGTCCTGCATGTTTCAGAAGAACGGCAGGTTTTGTATTTTGGAAGATGCAGACTTTTATTTTGAAAAAGAGGAGTTTGGATTCAATTCATTTACAAGTTTGAAGAAAAAAATGCAAGTATTTGCTTGATTATGAAGAGGAGTTTCAGATTTCAGATTTTCTTTTTAGAGTGAAGAATGAAAAAGAGAAAAGAAATGAGTAAATGCAAGTTTTATAATCTAAATTTATGATTTAATTAAAATTAAGGAAAAACAAAATTAAACAATGACACATGTAAATAAAGATAGACACTTGTCATTTAAAATGATGATAAGTTTACATTTGTTAGTTTAAGCTTTAATATATTTACACTTGTATCCTTATGCTTACATATGTCTTTTAAATGTTTTTGTTATCTTAATTAAATGTTAAAGAAAAATTAAGCTCAATGAATGTTTAAACTTAGTAAATTATTTTTAAAGAACAAGACAAAGTATTATGAAAACAATATACAAATTAACTATTTGAAAAAGAAACTTTTAAACAACTAAAATAAATTTATAAAAGAGTTTGTAACTTATTGAATACATGTTCACATTTTAAATTGTATTTTAAATTTCAAATTAAATTTACAAATCAAAATTATCAATAAATAATTTAAAAAGAATAACACAAACATTTATGTAACATATTTTAATATACAAACTTAAGTTAAAATGAAATTTTAAACCAATAAAATATTTATCTCATATTTAAAATCATATAGTATTTTATTAAATACTTTTGAAAAACTTAAATCCAAAAATAAATCGCAATTTCTTATTTTCAAAACATATTAAAATTATACTATACTAATTTAACTAAAAACAACTTGTCTATTTAAAATATATACAAATACATATACATTATTAAATAGAAAACAATTTATTAACTCATTAAAAATAAATTCACAAATTAAATATTTAAATAAAGAAGATTATAGAATCAAATCCAATTTATTAACAAAAATTATCAATTCAATATAAATTTAAAACACAGATTATCAAATTTATATTGTCCAAAATTCTGGGATATTACATTATAAATACTCAAATTTATTTATAAATTCCTTTAACATCATTTTACATTGTATATCCAATTGCATAGTTAACTTCTGAATAATTTAGGTAAGTTATATTGGAATGTAATTAAATATTATACAAGTAAAATATTCCAGTTCAATTATTTCAAGTTTTGAATATTTATTCAAAATTTTGGCTTTATTTTATAATTTAAAATCATATTTGACACATATTTAAGAATTTGATTCCCGATTAACTTCAAACAATTTAGAGATAAATATATATATACAGTATATATCAAATCAATTTATAAACATATACTTATATATAAAACATCAAATCATACTTAGGGAATTCAATTCAGAATTATTTTGAAACAAAAGTGTAGCAAAGCTACTGATGTTCTCTACACTCTGTAACTCGAAAATGAATGTCAATGATGCGGCTGCCATCACCGAAATTATTTTCCAGCGACAAAGAAAAGAGCACTGATTTAAAACCTTTAAACATTCTTTGGAAACACCTTTAAAGCCAAAGTTTGAAATCACCGAAAATTAATTCTCAAATTATTAATTTAAATTCATTTTATTTATTATCATGCAATAGACAATGGTTTACAACATAATAAATGAAAATCAAATATTATCATTTTGTTAACCAATTCATTTAACTTTTTAAATTCCAAAAAATTTATACTTATATATGTATAATAAAATCATACCAAAATTTATTTTATATACCAAATTTGAAAACAATATTGTGTTAGTTTTCTTTGTTCAAGTGTTTTGGAAATTCTATCGATAGCGTTCATCAGACGAATCGATCGAAAACCCAAATCAACATCAGCAACTCAAACAATACAATATATATATATATATATAAACATTTTTAGTATTAACTTGCAAATACACTTCCTCGCTCGATGATACAATAATGGTCTTGAAACAAAGATAGAGATTCAAATTTGATGGACGCAAATCAAAGAGAATTTTGATTCGAAGATAAGTTCGAAACAAAAGATAAGATGATTAATAACAGAATAGGAAGATGGATAAGTTTATTAAATCGCGGCAACCTTAACCGGGTCGACCATGTCTTCAAGAATAAGATCGACGTAGAATTTTGAGGCAAATCGGCATTCCTTCGCAAGAGATAGAATTCTGGCATAGCGGAGATAGATAGCATCGTAAACCGAGGATACAGAAATCTCTAGTAAATCAATGCTTATTGTAAAGGAGCTTCATCCCTTTACAATCATTCAAAGTTGGGCGAGACCGTCGATTTGCTATAGTGATTGTTCGAAGTGGAGTTATGGGATACTCCAGAACACGAATAGGGAGAGACAAGAATGAATTTATGCTAAGTTATGCCTTGAGCCAAAGCTCTGATACCAACTGTAACGACCGGATATTTTCAACCATTTGCATCCACACATGCCGGATTTGAATTGCTCAAAATAAAAGATTGTTAATTTATATTTGGCAAATCTCAACATATACAGTAAATAAATAAATCACAGAATCATAGATACGGAGTAATATACAATGTGCAGCGGAAATAGAAGATAGTAGTTCATTAAGCTACGACATATATAACAAAGTTAAACAAGATACAACAGAAGTCTCGAATACAATAATTAAATATAAGATTAGAATACATCACTAGAATCAACTGAATATCTGAAAGCTGGATAGATAGTTGGATCTCCAAGCAAAGCTCTAACTCCAAAGGTGAGTCTCAAAAGCCGCATCACTCAGTCCGACCCGAGCGTAAAGCAAAACACAAAACATTTAAGTCAGGATTAACATTCTTATATCAATAAATCCAAATCAAGTGAAATAACAACTGAAATACAAGTAACTCAAAGGATGTTTGAAATAACCATCCTCTAAGGATCCGTTAAACTATCTACTATGTAGTAATGTACGCTATTATAATAATGTCTAAAGTAAAGTATAATATATTTAAAAATAGTGTTAAGGCGTTACCTATATTCCCCTTAACACATTTTATAGTGTCAGTAGTCTATACAGTACCGTAATACCTCCTGATCGGGAGGCTACCAGAGGATACTCCATAGGTACAAGTACCGTAATATCTGGAGGCTACCAGAGGATACATTACCGTAATATCTCTAAGCGAAGCTCCAACTCCAAAGGTGAGTCTCGAAAGCTGTACACTCGGTCTGACCCGAGCGTAAGGCAAAACACAAAACACTCGAGTCAGGATTAACATTCTTATATCAATAAATCCAACTCAAGTGAAATAACAACTGAAATACAAGTAACTCAAAGGATGTTTGGAATAACCGTCCTCTAAGGATCCGTTAAAATTCTACTATGTAGTAATATACGCTATTATAATAATGTCTAAAGTATAATATATTTAAAAATAGCGTTAAGGCGTTACACATATCCCCCTTAACACATTTTATAGTGCCAGTAGTCTACACAGTACCATAATGCCTCCTGATCGGGAAGCTACCAGAGGATACTCCATAGGTACGACACAAATCAAACTCGTACAATGCGCGCTAGGGTAGGTGACACGGCACAACTAGGCAATGCCAGGGTAGATATACCAATTACACTTCCGAGCCGGTGGTAACGCGTAGCAGATACTACCGCCTACCTCGAGCCATACCCCCAAATCAAAGAATCAAAAGTGGCTACCAAATCAATCACAAAGTAATAGAATGGTATCGAAGGAGCGTGTATGGTCAGAGGAGCGGCCTTATTAGCCCGTCAATTGCTCCTGTTTTAGCCACCTTATGCCAACTCACGGGAGTCGGGTCCATGTTCATACCTCAAAGGATGTCTCCACCATCCTACTTCATTCTGGAATCTCCACCGCTTACACAGTTGTTAAAGTGGTTTTCGGAGTTGGCAGAGAGTATGACAACTTCCGATCCCGGTCTCTTTAACAACCAAATGTAATTATTACACCGCGGTCATTTCAAAATAGTTTATACTTCAAAATCAAAATACCATTTCCATTTCAAAACCAAATAAGATATAATTTCCATTTCAAATATACTCATTTCAAAAATCATATCATTTTTTCAAAGTTATAACACTTTCGAAACCAACCACTTCAAATTACAAGCCTTTCATAATACTTTGAAATTCATAGCTTAGAAACCATAACTTTCACCACTTAAACAGTTTAGATATTCAAATAGTATATATAATAAAATAGTTTTAAATTTAAAATTACTTTATAAAATAAAATAATTTCCTCACCTTCACAAATTGATTCAAATCAACTTGAATCCAAAAAAAATTCAATTTAAATTAACGCTCAATTCATAAAATTCAACTCTATTCATTTTTCAATGATCCATTCCAATTTATATCAATTTCAGATACAGATTTGACCACAAAATAAACCATTTCAATATATTTCAAAGCTTTAAATATTCAGTATTTCAAAACTAAATTAGATAACTTTATATATATAAATATCAAATTCAATTTACTATTATTTAGTTTTGAAAAATTTACTTAATAAATTCAATATCATTTAAATAAACTCTAAATTTCAAATAACTGAATATTTCCCTTAATTTATTCAAACTTGATATATTCATTACATACTTTCCAAAATCAGTTTATAAAGCCATATCCCTTTAAAATATAAAATTCCATAAGTTTTAAATCTATTTAATTTAATAAATTCTTAATAAAATACCCTTTCAAATCAAATTTCAAATCCATCTTCCCAACCTTAGTTTATTAAAAATCATTATAAACTCTATATTAAAATATAATTTAAATAAATACTTAACCATATTATATTTTGATAAAATCAAACTTTATTATGAAAATTATTTTATATTAAACAAATTTTATATATAGCTTAAATTTAAGAATTGAACTATATATAAAATAACATTTATATAATATCAAAAACCAATAAACTTATATAAAACCATGTATTTCTCTCCCAAACCATAGAAATCTTTTTCAACGTACTTATATATAGACCAGCGGTGTCTTTATATAATTTTCTATCCTAGGACAAGTGATACGGATATTTATCATTTCAATCCGTAATTTAAATATGTACGGATATATCATTTCAACCCGCAGTTCCAAATTCAATTCAATGAAAATCGCTTGGGTCTATCATTTCAACCCTTAACGATTTTCTCATATTCTAAAGTCCGTTCGGGTATATATCATTTCAACGCATAGTGAATTCTATACTAACAGGGAACTTGCAGAGTGATAACAGATATAATAATAATATAACAGGCATATATCATCAATATAAATAACATAAACTGGTGTCAGATGTCACAGGTGAACAGATACAGATAACAGCATATATATAGCAATGTAACTAACTAACAGCAGCATATTTCAATTGTCGTTTCAATTGAAATCAAATTTAATAAATAAAAGAACATTAGTCGTGAGTGATTGCTCACCTTTCGAGGCTAGAGAAAATAGGAGATGACACGGATACGCACATTGATACGGACACTGAAATTGAATTACGAATCCAAGCACGAATTCAGATTTATGGAAACGAATCAGAGCCATCCTGATATAATTGATGTATATATTATAAATTTCCTCTATAACTAATCCTTAAACACATTTAAATAAGATATATACATATGTATATTAAATCAAAATTTATCTTTAACACAATTAAAACAAAATCTATATACAACATTTCAAGCCACTATTAAATTTGAACACACATAAACTACATATATATTTACCCTTTATAGTTCCCTCTATATATGTATATATATATATATATAAGTAAGGCTGAGCAAAATATACTATATTATATACATATAAAAGCTGTAAACACTATATACTTAAACGGTGTTGTATTACGGTATGCATATATATTTAATATAAAACAACCAGATTATAAACTATATAATTGGTTTAGGTGAACAAATATATAGCACGTACTGAAAAATCTTAAAGCACGGTACATATACATATATATATATATATATATATATATATATTATACGTACAATTACATGTGTGAGTTTTAAACGTATAACAAACAATATAATAACATAGGTTGGCTGTAAACAACCATGCCATAAGCAGTTAACATTTATAACTACACAATACATGTAACTAATATATATTTTATAAAACTAATATTTTAACAAACAATATATACAACACAGGCTAGCTGTAAACAATATATACAACTAATATTTTATAAAACTATACAATATATATATATATATATATACACAAAATAGAAACCACCATGCAACCTTTATAGCTAGTATATTGAAATAATTACATATAAAATTTATAACACCCACACACACATATATAGGTAAATCAAAGTCTCAACACGTTTTATATATAAGCAACATATACAGCACACATATATAATTATTATATAACCCACGCAAGTATTCACAACAAAATGAGAATGGACGGTGCTTTATTTTTATATAAATATAAATATACATCAGGCATGAAAATGGATAGTGTATAGCAAAATAGAATGGCAAACATATGAACATCATATACTATAACGAAATTAACAACAGAACTTATATATAAACTTCAAAACAGGTTATATATAAATCTATATTTCTAACCATATACAATTACCTTTATAATGTAATATACTTTGAAACCCAAATCAGATTTACAACTTTCTACTGAACATCATATATACAAATAGTTGGAAAATTAACAAACTGTTGTATATACTCATATTAAATAAAATTGTTATATTTATATATATATACATAGAATATTAAATAAAACAACTCTATACATATATATATATACTATATTATAACTATATATATATATACTACTGACGTATTGTCTACACTAACAAACTTATATATCAACTAACCTAAATCAGATTTAAGTATACACGCACGCCATAGCTCTACATATATAAAATTAATATAACATGCATATTAAATATATAATACCTGCTATGTATATAAATTGGGAAGCAAAATAGAGAAGAAGGAGGAGAAGTGTTGTTCGGCTGTAGGTGGAGGATGAAGCGATGGCGGCCGAACCCAGGGAAGAGATGCTAGGGAAGGGTTTGCGGTAGAGAAGATGGCTGAGACTCGACAGAAAAATGACGCAGCATAGATGCATGTAGGAGGATGGCTCGATTAGAGGTGTTGGGCTATGCATGAGCTAGGCTTCGGGCATGGACGGTTGTGAGGAGAGCAGGAGGGCGAGAGGGTCGGACGGTGGATGGTGGCGTTCGAAAAGGCGCACGGAGGAGTCAAGTCTTGGCCATTGGAATTTGTATATATTGTTTGCAGAAGAAGACGAGCCCGAGAATTGAGAAGAAAGAAAAGAAGATGAGAAATGAAATGGGATGAAGTGAGAAATAAAGTGGACAGTCAGGCAAAACAAATAGACGTGCATAAAAAGAACGTGCAAGAGAAGCCAAGAGTTTTTGAATATGTAATTAAAATGAATGTGCATTTAAATGCACGTGAACAGTGGGAATAGTAATAGTCACCGTTTGATTTTCGGGGAAAATAAAAGGTTGTGCACCTTAGATTACAAGGTAGGTAAATAAAAGGTTAGAGGAAACCAAAGGTACCGATACGAAAAACTGATGCATGAATTCCGTCTCGTACCGGACAACGAAACATCCAAACGAATATACTACGGTGATCAGTACTACGATACGATCAAAATGATACACAGATATCGTTGGAATGATCATCCAATCAAAAGTCGATAATCGGTACCGATATACGTTGCTATTCCGTACAGAAAAATCCAAACGAAGCTGGAAACGTCCGAATTTCACGAAACGAATTTCGCAGTCAGATTCAAAGTGTTCTAAATAAATTTTCTCATGTTGACATATTTAGGTTTCGAAATACTTTTAAATTCAACTGTCATTAACTGGTTTAAACTGAATTTCTAGCGGCTGATGGAGCATCTATATTATTCGACGAAATTTTACCAGTTGCCATGTCTAAGTGGACGTATTCCAAATATAAAATTTTTATTTCCAAATATTATTATTTAATATTTCACAAAAATTCAATTAACTAAAACCACTAAAATTTCCGGGTCGTTACATGATGAATTTAACAAACTTTCTAACAAATACAAGCGCCTCTCTGCTAATGTTGCACTGTTAAAATTCTTTAAGGAAAAGCAAGCTACCCTTCGTTTGAAAAGAGCTCGTCTTCACCGGGACAGAATTATGAGAGAGAATGCAGAGTTAATGACTCTGTTCTGGATGCTTATTGATGATAAGGAGGCCCTAGTAGTGTTCCTCTATAAAATTTATTTTAGAAATATCCTCATCGACTTTTCTTTCTTGGGGAAAAAGTGGGGAATTGATTAGATGTCCCTACAAAAGATACTTAGATGATCATAAAAGCGACTCTCACCCTAGGGCTTGTTGGAATCTTCCTAAGGTTGCTACTATTCCCTTTCTCCTAATACTCTTCCTCGCGAGATGGATAACTATAGTAAAGAGAGATTTATTTCTGAATTTTGTAACGGATCAATATTATACAAATCCAAATGATTTTATGACTGTAATGTGTAATTCAAGTAGCTTATAATCTATCACCTTTTCTTAGTTTATTTTTTATATGTTATATAGATTAAGGAATTCTCAAGTAGTCCTGTTCTCATGAAGCTTTTGAGTAAATTTATCAAGTTAAAAAAGGATTTTAAAGGGAAGCCCATAACCCTTGGAACTTCTCATTTAGCAAAACAATACTCTCTTAGAGATCTACTGGAAGTTCATACACGATTCTCTCGCTTTCTTTTGATTTCTTGGGTGATGAGAAAGATAAACTACTCAGTGAAATTTGAACTTATCATGCTAAATTTCTATATGGTCACACCATCCCTCCAGATGGGAAATGGGACTTCATTAATTCCCTCTAGTTAATACATCGGAAGGGATCAAAGCTTCTTTTGATTCTACTATAACATCCCCCTACTAGGAGGCCCAAAACTAATAGCTATGGATGCTGCAGTCATCTGTAGTTATTAATTCTTGACGATCAAATACAGCGGTGTTAACTACGTTGATACACAGATCACAAGAATATGGAAAAAATTTAACAAATTAAAAACACATTTCCATATTCCATTCAAAACATTTCATGTTCATTACATAATCTCACAATCGTTAACCACATTCTGAAAATATAATTATTACATATAGGTCAAGAGCGACAAACGAAGATGCCCCCTTGGTTGATCAGAATATATAGTAAGGCTAATAAGTCTTCCTATACATCCAAAATACACAGCGGAAAAAAATAACTCCAAATAACTAACTGCTTCATGCACGCCTCAGGAAGCTTTATTCGTCTAAGAAGAGAACCTAGAAACCCTAAACGTCAAACTACTCAAAATCAACTGAGTATCCGAGAATTAAGGGGAAAACAGAGTCAAACATAAAGCCTAGTATGAATAATAATCTAACATCTTAATCCATTTAGATATCTAGTGAGACCATACCGCTTAGCGGAATGGGTTTTCTCCTCACTAGTATCCCAAAAATCCATTTTTATATTATCATACATTGTGCTCCTGCATCCACAATGGTGAAAACATAACATTTCAAAATATCATGATGATATACATATTTAAACATTTTTGATATCCCGTACCCAGTTTAATTGACTCCCTGTCTATTTATAGTTTCTAGGGTTGATGTTAACCTATTAGTTTTCATGGGTTTACTAATAACCTTTTCATAATTCATGGACACCCTGTCCTATATCAGAGTTTTCATGGGATCACTAAGAACCTATAGACCTCTGCCAATTAACTTAATTAATTCATGGATTCCTCTGAACATATTGGTCATTTCAATAACCCATCTTATATCCTAGTTTTCATGGGTTGAGTTGGACCCTATGGATAACTCCAGTAACTCCCTTCTTAGCCTAGTTTTCATGAGTTGACTAGGAACCTACTGATGCCTCCCTTAACTTCTTTCTTATCCTAGTTGTGACGACCTGGAAATTTTAACAATTTAAATGGAATAATAAATTGATTTTTTACATTTGAAAGGTTAATTTTAACTTCAATTCGAGATATCAATATTTACTTGATAATTAAATCATTGAATTATATAGTTTAAATATTGAATTTAATAATTGAAAATTGGGTAAATGGTTGAATCTGAAGTTTCTAAGCCTGTTTAAATAATTTGAAGGCTTATAAAATTTATAATGATGATAGTGAAGATAATAAAATGGTTGAAACTAAATTTAAAAGTAATTTGTTCGGTTCTGAAAATATATCATTTCAATCGATATTTAAAAATAGCCTTCCGAGGCACGGTCTCGGAATTCGACGAAACAAGTTCCATTGGATCCGAAATAGTTAGTTATTATCGGATTTCAATTTTCGTAGCAATCGGAATTGTCGTTTGACCCTGCCAGCTCGAAACGCGTAGAACTATTTTAATCGATTTAAAATAAAATTGATCGTTTTCTTCTGTAACTCGCGCATATGATTGAATTAGCTTCCGGAACATGTTCCATTGGGTTTGGAATGCGGGTAAACCCTTATAAACACCTGTCGGTATGTCTGATAAGGGGTCCGGAATTTCGCGTTATGCCTAACGAGACATTTGTAAATTTTATAATATAATAAAATTAAAAGTACAACAGTCAGAGATATTTTTCCCAACGCGTTCTCGTGAAGCTTCCCAGCCGATATTTTATATCACTCTCCTCTCAAATCTTCCAAGTGATAATCGAAAAGAAAACGGGGACAGAAGTTTGAAATCTATGGCCAAACTCCTCTTTGACATCGTTCCCCTCAAACTAGAGTCGACCGAATTCGTTTCCTTCCTCTTCCCTCATTTTCAATCCAAAGATTAATCGAAACCCTTTCCCTCTTTTAAAAAAAAATGTATACAGAGAATCGATCCGCGAACGAATTCGCGATCGAATCGAGGCTCGAGCCCTGACGCTCTAATGGAAGGAAGACGAATCGAGATGCTCGATTAGAGATGTGGCATCTCGAGGCCGAATGAAGGGGAGAGGCAGCGACGTCCAAGCACATGGAAGTCTTGAAGTCGTCTCCTTTGAGCATCGTGTGTCAGAGGGCGGCGGCGGCGACTATAAATGCTAAGTGAGTAATCATTTCTTTTATAAAATTTTAGATTGTTATCCAGGTTCATTTGATAAGCTAAATATGTTTCTGAATGTATTTACTTGGATTTAAATCAATATGCTCTGTTTGATTGATATTCATGACTGTGTACCTATGTAACAGGCTCTGTATATTTCCTGGTTCATCAATCTACTATAAAATTCATACCTCGGTATACAATCAGTATTATATGATGATTCCTAAAGGAAAATTGTTAGTAATAACCAAAATTGATTTTTAAAAAATATTTTTAAGTTTGATTAACAAGTATAATCTTCGAAAGTCAAGAAACCACAGCAAGAACCAAATTAAACAGAAAATCCAATATTTCAATTTCTTGAATTGAAATATTGAACTGGTTTATCATTGCAAACAATGATTTTTGGGATGTAAATCATGATTTTTAATTTGGGGCTGAGTGTGATAAACTGAGTTGCTTAGTTTTTGGAATTTTCGGCAATTACCAATGATCTATGCCGAGTTGAAGCTCGAAATTATGATCAATAATAGCTTATGGGTTGTTACTCGAGTTTCCTATGTTTGTTTGGGAAGGGATTTAGCTTACGAATTCGTGAGAGGCTCTGGATAATTTTGGGCTCGGTAATGTTAAGGTCCACAAAATTTAAGTAAACGATAATCCAGTTTTAATTGACTCTTAAACTATTCTTTAAAATAATAAGGGTATTTAAAATGATTAGTTAATTTAAGAGATTATGTAATTTATCAAGATAGTTCATAAATTTATTTAAAACATTATCAATAACGTGATTGAGTGGAAATTGAGAAAATAAAAAGTTTTATCGATAATCTAATTTAAGTTAAGATTATCAGTTAATGATAAATTAATTCCAAAATTTATTTGATTAATTAAGAAGGTACTTGAGATTAATTAGTGGAATAAGTATAAGTTAATCGTTCAATGAGATTCATAGATTAATAAATTGATGATGCTAATAAAAGGTAATTACTTAGCATAAGTAAATGGGAAGAATGGTTAATGTTTATAATTAATTGAAACTAGTGAAAATGAGATGATAAATTCTTATAAACTTAATTAAGTAAGTTATCTCATGTAAGTAATTAAGAGATAGTTAATTACGAATGGGTTTAACTAAGGTTTGTTAACGAATATGATTAATTAAAGATAAGTCAATTTTAGATAATTAATTTATGGGAGTAATTTAAAATTTTATTTAGTGTGAATAGTTAAGGCTAATTTATCTATGTGATAGATTAAGGCTTAAATTAATTAATGATCAAGGTTAACATATTGAGAATAATTAACCAGTGGAATAGTTACTTGATGGGGGTAAATTAAGTTAAATTCCTTACGTACAGAAATTGAGGATTAATTACTTAGCGTAATTAATTAAAGGATTGATTAATTAATTAAAGAAATTTATTAAGGGTTAATAAATTAATAGGTATGATTAATTAAAGAATAATTAATCAATGTAAGTGATTGAGGAATAATTAATTTGAGTGATTAATTAAGGATCAATGAGATCAATGTGATGGATGAAGGCTAATTAATTTGTGAAATTAAATAAAGAATTAATTACTTATTGTAATTAAAGGATAATTAGTCAAGCGTGATTTATTAAAGATGGACGTTAAAAGATGATTAATTAATTGGTTTAAGATTGGTTAATTAGGGATAATTTAAAATAATATTGGAAGTGTTAAATCTTGCATATGGATGGTTGAATGATGATTAAATACCATGGTTGATTGTTAACTATGATATGAAATGTTTTATGATATGATATGTTTGGATGGACAATGATAATGTGGTTATTCATCAATGATGAACTGCTGAGTAAAGGTGGCATCTTTTATTTAAAATTGGATTGAATTTCACTTGAATAACATGTGTTAAGATAAATGGAATTCGAAGAGACCGGCGTCGTGTATTAGTTAATACCCGAAACCACTTCGATTCTTCATAAATTGCTTGGTGAAATCAATAAGCTGGAAGGGCATGATTTAAGTAAATTGGTGAGTGAAATAAATAATGTCGGTAACAATTTGTGAAATTGTAATTGATATCAGCTACCCGGGTGTGACGCCCAACCTCTATACCCACGCTAGCCAAGAACACTCCGGAGTAGTGCTGTCAACTAGCACGGAGAATAAGGCTGTTGAGGAGCGACCATCCATGTAATTGCTTATCACACGGTGGCTATAAATAATCTTCGGAAACAAACATAGAAATAATCATATCACAAATCAGTCACAGATATCCATATCACAAAGGCGGAAGAAGATATGAATATATAACTAACACATGAAAGTGTACATCAGAGTAGTGATCAATAAGATCCACGATAATACAAAAGAATAGCAACACGTGCTATACAAAAGAATACAACTATGAGTCTATATCTCAAGTGTATACAACAAAAACTGCTAATCTAAACAGTTAGCCAAAAGTCAGAGTGATGAATCCCAGGGAAGAAGTCAAGCAGAAGCACCTGTAACATCTCGGTCTGACCCGAGTATTATTTAAGAAAATAATAAACGGATCAGTCTAGCTATAAATATCAGATGACATGATATAACATAAAAGATATGGCATAAACATAAACATCCATAACGACATACCACTATAAGTATGTAAATAATGATCAACAGAAGATCAATCAATAAGAGATAATCAATATCACAAGAATCTTCTCAAAGATTCGAAGAGGGCATCATACCCTAAACTTGTACTCATAACAAGTCAATGACATAAATTCCAGAAATCAACACGAGAAATCCAGAAATCATAAAAAGGGAAAGAGGCCTATCACATGACGGTCCGAAGACCAAGGGGAGCTACCCCGCATGTGTGAATGGAATCACACAGATTGAGGTCAAGACTAACCAAAAAGCAGAAAGGTATGTGTGAATGGAATCACACAAGTGGTGTCTAGTCTAACCTTGCAATGAAAGAGACATCGCGCAATTGCTAGTCTAATTCATAAAGCGATCATCAAGATCAACGAGAAGTGTCAATTACACTAAGCTAGTAAATATAGAAGTTTAGCTTCATGTCCCATAACCACTTGCTTAACTTAAATATTTACGAACAAACTGTAAATCTTCACTAATAAAATTGTCACAAGAGGTTCAATCAAACAAGTCCAAGAATTAACCGACGAAGTGAACGCAAGCGTTTCATACCACTTTTTTTACTAAGTCGTTTAATTAGATTTCTCATCCGAGTGAGGTAAAGGCTTGTATATACTAATAGATTGGAAAACGGTTTAAGAAAAGAGCTTTGTTATTAAAAATAGAGTTGAAATTGTCTGTTAAAAGAGTTTTGATATTTACTACTAGTATTGAAACCTTTACATTATAAAGTGACAAAACACATAAGCAAGTGTAGAAATAATCAGTCACAAAGATCGCATACGGAGATGCGAATAAAATCCAAGGAAATCAGCTCAATGTTTTTCAGATAAGATCCCCTACGGAGGGGGGGTCCAAGGGGGGTCCGGGGGGGTGCCAACCCCCCAAGGTGGGGGTGCGGGGGCAACGCCACCGCCTACGGGGTTCGACCTGCCCGGTCAGGTCGCGGGGGTCCAGGGGGCAGCGCCCCCGGCGGGGTGCGGGGCAGCGCCCCGACCAAAACGGTATGACCTAGTGAAGACAATATGAGGTCTAACGACCTAAAGGGATAGGGTCGAGCGACCTAAAGGTGTTCGCGACCTAACGATGACTCGCGACTTAACGAAGAGGGGGTGAGCGACCTATGGTCATAAACGAGACCGAGCGACCTAAGGGAATAAGGGCCGAGCGACCTAGCATTCGAACGACCTAAAAGAGGCGTGGCCTAAAGGAGACGCGACCTAAAAGAGGCGCGACCTAAAGGAGACGCGACCTAAAAGAACATAAGGTCAAACGACCTAACTGTATTGGGTCACGCAACCTAAAGAGAGGCGGCCTAGCGACCTAGAGTGCACACGTCCAAAAGTGGGAACGACCTATCGAGGTAAGGTCCAACGACCTACGACCTAAACAAATAGACCAAGCGACCTATAGGGTTAACGGTCTAACGACCTAACAGTTATGGGGTCACGCGACCTAACTAAGTACGCGACCTAGTGGGTAAGGGAGTCGAGCGACCTAATTGCATCCAGTGACGAGCGACCTAATGGAGTCAAGTAGCGAGCGACTTAACTAGTTAACGACTCAAGGGGGTCAACGACCTAAAGGTCCAACGACCTAAAGGTCCAACGACCTAAAGGTCCAACGACCTAAACCCAAACACACGAAAAGTGGCCAGAACGACCTAGGGGTTAACTCACATGCGACCTACGACCTAAGGCCCATGCGACCTATGACCTAACTCCGATACGAGCTAATAAGGCCAGAACGACCTAGGAGTTAACTCACATGCGACCTACGACCTAAGGCCCATGCGACCTACGACCTAATGAGATAACTCCGAGCGACCTAAAGGTATAGGCCATTTTAAGGTCGGAAACGACCTAACTCCAGTGCGACTTTTCACACAGAACGACCTAACAAAGGCAGAACGACCTAGGGGCAGTTTTTCACCAAAAACACTAAAAAGTGGAGTTTTTCGCCAATCCAATCCAAACCAAATGCAAATGTGCGTGCAAACATGATAGGGAATCATTCCCAAAAGTCCAATATGGTTATAGGCTAGAATTGTGAGATAAAAATCTCACCTTTGCACTAAAGTTTATGAAGATGAAGCTTGAAAGCAAAGAGAAGCAATCCAAAGCTTGAATCCAATATCTTCTACTTGAATTTGGAGTTGAATGTTGGATTTGCAATTGAATTTGTGCTTGGAGTTTTAATTTCCCATTCCCTCCACCATTAATGCCAAAGCTTGATTAGTTAGGAAATTTATGAAGAGTGAGGAGAAGAGGGTTGGAACTTGGGCTTAATAGGCTAAACTAACCCAAAGTCCAAAGCGGGAAAAGTTAGTGAAATTTCACTAACTCCAAACCTATCGATGTTTATACTTAAAAAGTTGTAAACGACATTTCGAACTCAATGGAAGTGGTCTCGAGTCCTAATTTGACCGTTTGCAAAAAGTAGCTTTTCGGACCAAAATCCGATTAACGAGTTAATATTTAAATAAAATATTTAAATACAAACTCGATAAATATGCGGGTTGTTACACCGGGTTATGTATAAATTGTATGCTTTTGAAATTTATGTTAATTGGTTTACTCACGCTGGTTTCCAGCCTGACCCGGGTGTTACTTTGGTGTAATGCTCGGGTCAGACCGAGTATTATAGATTTTTAGGTAGATACGTTCTGAAGCTCAGGAGGCGAGATGGATGGCAACATCGTAGAGAGTATTCCGCTGTATTTATATTACTGTTAATCTGAGACTTGATAATTGTAAATATTCAGTGACTGTATATAATGTGAAACTCTGATGTATATTAAATGTAATCGACATATATAGTATTCTTTTGTAAGCTATTATTATTTTATTATTATATTTTATCCGCTGCAAATGTGAGTTGTTGATGTTTCTGTTCTTCTTTTTCTTCTATCTCTTCTTCTTTTCCATAACTATTTGGAATTTTCGGGTTAGAAAATTTCAGGTCGTTACATTTGGTATCAGAGCAGGAAGGTTAAGCGAGAACCTTGGCTCTGGTGGGGATTACTCATTTAATAGAGTCTGTAGTACTCTAGAATGAGTTGAGTGTATATATATATATATGAGCGCGTACATGTTATATTCTTTTATATGAAGATTTTAAATGATTTTATATAAAGTATAGTTTGATATATAAAGCAATATTTCCTTCTAATGAATATTTAGGTGATTGGTTGTTAAATTATTGGAATTAAGTAAAGAAGTAATATAAAATACGACCAAAATGAAACTTATAACCAAAGTTGAAGAATAAATTTATATAACGAAATGGAATTTGAAATATAGATTGTGAATGTAATTTATAAATTGAAATAAACTTCATAAATAAATGATATTATAATTTGGAATAGAATTCCAGAGAATACTTGAAAATAAAGTAGGATGAAAATGCCAGAGTAATGTTTAAATATGAATTGGATGGATTGGGAATTTGGAATTTTTGGGAAAAATTTAAAATTCCGTTGGATTTGGAAGTGGTTTCCAAAGGTTTTGAACAAAATATATATATATATATAGTATTATTTCAAAAATATTTTTTGTGTTGAATTTGTAACCTGGGAGATTTGAAATTAAAAATATTTGGAAATGTTTTTAAAAGAGATAAAAGCATTGAGCTCTTTCGGTCACTGGAAAATAACGCCGATGATGACTGCAGCATTATCGATGTCTATTTTCGAGTTTCTAGAAGAGAAATTGCTACCAAACTGTTTTACGTTGGAATTGTTTGTGAACTGGGTTTGGTTTTGAAATTCAAAGGGGTAATTGAATTTGTCAAAGAATTTTGGATATAGCTCAATTCTAAGGTGATATTGAAATTTTGGAAATTTGTTTAAACTCTGGAATCTTGATTAAAATGTTTATGGAATAATAAAAATATATTGGGTAAATAAAATGTATAACTCCAAGTTAAAAGTCAAATGTGAATGTAATTGATTATAAATAGAAGTTGAAAATTTTAAATTATAATTAAAGTTGTACAAGTTTAAAATTCAAATGGGAAATTTGTATTGGATTAACTTGAAAAGGGTATTGAACTTGAAGAGAGTTCAATTGATATTGGTCCAGATTTATGTGAATAATTTGGAATTAAAATTAAAGTGGAATTGGTTTAAGATCAAACGGAATTTGATTTGAAGTTGAAAGGAAATTGAGAATCAATTCAACTTGAATTGGGGTTAAATCAATTTCAATAGAAATTGATGATTATTCAATTTGAAAAAGGGGACAATTTAAATGGGAGTGGAAATTTAAATTGAAAATGTTGGGGAAGTGAACAGTTTCGACTCTAGACTATTTTCAATATAAATTGTCTTAATATAAACTTATTATTTTCTAAGCTATTAAATATATACAACCTTTTTTTTAGCTAACCTATTTTATAATTGTTTACTATTATTTTGGAGTTATTTAACCATTTTTCAACTGTTTCTTAAACTAATTACTATTTTTCAACTATTTCACAAACTAATTTCTATTGTACAACTATTTCGCAATTATTTGTAATCTTTGAAACTATTCAATTACTTTTTCACTATTTTACAATTAGTTAATCATTTTATAGCTATTTGGTGAACTAATAATTATTTTCAACTACTTATCTATTTTTAAAATTTTCAAGCTATTTTCTAAAACTGGTCGGAGTTCAAACTGTTAATTGGTTTAAATACCAACTGAGGTAAGAATTGAAGTGACAATTCAATGGGAATTAAAGGAAATGTGAATAGAAAGGAAATTGATCTTGGAAAAAGGAATCAAATTTGAATATTTGATTTTGGACAAACAAGGTTATATATCTTTGTCATATAAGACAAATCTTCCATTGTTGAATCTATTGCGGGAAGAAAAGGATTTTTGAACATGTTTGAAGTATAAAAGGAGTTTTATACGAGATTGAAATGATCCAAATTTTTGAAAGTTATATATATTTGAATATATATATATAAAGGATCTTATGAGGATTTTGGGAAAAAGGTTTTGGGAACCTTTGAATTTGGAAAGGCTTTTGATTTTTGGGTAAAATCAAATATTGGAATTTGGAAAGCCTAGTTTGAGAATTATTGATTTTGGAATAATCGATTTTTTTGTAAAGGAGACTTATATGAAATTCATACTAGGTGTATGATTTGAAGATACTATATGTATAGTATAAAGTGTTTTGATGATGGCTCTGGGGAAAAGGGCGCTCTCTTGAAATGGACTTCTCAGGAGTGCCACTGGGTGGTGCTGCCTTGAGCCCCAAGGGGGGATTCTAAAGTTGATCCTGTGAGGAGTCCAGACAAAACTAGTTCTTGAGGATTATGAGTAGTGTATACCATAGCGAAAGTCATGTGTGCCGCTGAGAGCCAACAATCTGCGCATGATTTTATATCGATAGACTGCGACCTATGGTATAACATAGCGAAAGTCGTGTGTGCCGCTGAGAGCCAACAGTCTGCGTTTGATTTTATATCGGTAGACTGCGACCTATGTAGGAGTGGAGAAGTTTCATTTCGACAGCGAAAATCAGAGGCCGCGGAGAGCCTGCAGTTACATGGACTTTTGCTGTGACGGCAACGTAACCCTGGATATAACTGTGATCTGTTGTGTGGGATCCATGGCGTAATCGAGAGGCCGCGGAGAGCCTGCAGTTACGTGGACTTTTGCTGTGACTGCAACGTAACCCTGGAATGTAACTGTGACCATGGATGGGGGTGATGATTTCCAGAACATTCTCACCAAAGATATATCCTCTATATTTTCAAAACTGTTTTCGATATTTTCAATAAAACTATTTTCCAAGTATTTTCACTGGGTGTTGAAAACGGGTTTACCAAGTACTTATAGATTTTCAGTCCTACGCCTGATCAACGTATGACTGAATTTCTATAAGAACAAGGATGGACTGGTTGAGACATCGTGTTATAAAAAGTATTTTTATAAAGAACTATTTTATTAGTATGATGTGAATTTAAAGGCATTTCTAAAAATTTTAAATAAAGAAGTTGGGAGTAAGCTAATTGATTAAATAATTGTTTGATTGAGTATGTTAATAAAATTTAACTTTGGTAAATAAATGGATTGTGAATTAATAATGGAGTTTGGAAATGAATTAGAATTGTAAATAGAATTCGAGTTAGATTTGATAATGAATTAAATAAGAGGAGATGTTGTAAAATAAAAATAAAATAGAGTTGGATTGAAAATGTGATGGTTTGAATTACAAATAAAATTCAAAGGTGATTTGAATAATGTTCAATGAAATTTGCAAGAAAATTGGATATAAGAAAAGTGATTACAATAGCAATGTTTTGAGTTGCAAAACAAAGCCCAAGTGAATAGAAATAAATTGAGAGTGGCCTTGTATTAATAAAATAAATTCGATAGCGAATTAAGTAAGTAAATTAAAAATTAAAAACGGGTTAATTGAATTAAATAGTAAATGGATAAAGTCTGATTGAATAAAAACTAAATCAAAGTTGTAATGGGAATTGGATTATCAGACTGAACTTAAGTTCGGTGGCATATGTGCTTGGATATTATTTGATAAATGGAGAAGGTGAAGTAAAATTAAAATTTAAATGGATGGGCTAACTGAAATTAATGGAATTTGATTAAATGAGAATCAAATAGAAGTGGACTTAAGTTTGATGTTGGAATAAATTAAAGTAAATTAACTTAAGTTTAAAATTTATGAAGCTTGGCTTCAAATAAGCGTGAACGCCTATTAAATAAAAACTTGGATTAAATTAGTTTGGGAAATAGTTAATAATTTATAAGAATGGAATGAGCCAAGATTAATAAATTGTTTGGCATGAATCTAATGCGGGAATAAAATGAAATGCAATGAATGGTTGGTAAATAAATTAGCAATGAAATGAAATTAATTATAGAATGAGTTGAAGTTAATTTAAAGTAGTTATAGACTAAAAATAAATACTCTATTAAACGAATATCGTCGAAATCTTTTAAAATGGTTGTCGTACGGCGTAAATAAAAGTAATTAAATTGCTATGAGTCAATAGAAATTTAATAAAATTGGTTCTGAATCATTTGAAGTGAATATGGGCTTGTATGGGTTAAAAATCAATGGAATGTAAGAAATTGAGTTCTAAACCATTGAAATTAAATGAAATGGTATAAAAAATTGGTTGAAAGCAATTGAATTAGTTTTGAAAACATATAAATTTCTCATGGAAGTTATTCTGAGTGCATTTCTTTTAGAATTGAAGCGTTATAGTTGTTTAAGTAAGGGAAATGTTATAAACTTTATATATATAGTACTTATATGTGTAAAATGAGTAAGTACAGGTACCAGAAGGCCGTTTGGCTGGATTTGGATGCACTGATAGCTAAAATAGGTAAGCCGCATGCTTAAAATGCTAAATAAGGTATGCCTACGCAATAAAAATAGGAAATATGAACTGTTTTTGCTTTTTTCGACCGTGTAGGTCGATGTATATATATTTATATCTCTTGTCAAATTTCAAAAGCTCCTCCGTACAAGGAGACTCTGCCAAAAAAAATTGGAAATTTTGGGAGTTAGAAAATTTTTGACAATTTTTGAGAAAATTTGTGTTAAGCAATTAAACGATTTTAAATATGAAACTGAAATAGAGTAGCAGATGGAACTAATAAGACTCAGTTATATATGGAAAATAAAAATTTAATATTCAAAATTGAAATAAGTTGAATTCATATTAAAAACGGGAGAACCGAATTTGAATAGAAGTAAATATAAAAACCTATATAAGAGAATGTATAAAATGATTTGTAAAGTCTCGATTGAATATTGTTGTTAAACAAGATATGCAGGTATTAAAAGGGGAAAAGAAAATTGGATTTGATTCCAAAAGATTAATGTGAATTGCCCGACAAAAAGGTATGTATTTTAATTTCTGTATGAATTGGATTGGGTTTTTTTTTGAGGTAGCCACTTGGCTTTTGTTTTCTTTTGGAATTTGGGAGCCCGTAGAGGCCTTTTGTAGTAGTACCGAGCTAGCCGCGCAAAGGAGACGCTGGCAAAAAAATTCGGGATGGAGAGTTAGAAAAATTTTGAGAAAATTTTGATAATTCAAAATTTGGTTTTAAATTGAAATTTAAATGTTTGAGAAAAGTGATATCGTTTGGAAACTATATAGGTTTGGGAAGTTGGTTGAGGTAATAGTGAGTCTTTAATAAGAGATAGTTAGTAGGATGTTGAATTGTGGGTTTTGGAGGAAAGGTAAACGGGTATCGGTCCATTCTTCCTAACTAGTAATTTCAGGGACGAAATTCTTTTAAGGGGGAGGAATGTGACGACCCGGAAATTTTAACGATTTAAATGGAATAATAAATTGATTTTTTACATTTGAAAGGTTAATTTTAACTTGAATTCGAGATATCAATATTTACTTGATAATTAAATCATTGAATTATATAGTTTAAATATTGAATTTAATAATTGAAAATTGGGTAAATGGTTGAATCTGAAGTTTCTAAGCCTGTTTAAATAATTTGAAGGCTTATAAATTTATAATGATGATACTGAAGATAATAAAATGGTTGAAATTAAATTTAAAAGTAATTTGTTCAGTTCTGAAAATATATCGTTTAAATCGATATTTAAAAATAGCCATCCGAGGCACAGTCTCGGAATTCGACGAAACGAGTTCCATTGGATCCGAAATAGTTAGTTATTATCGGATTTCAATTTTCATAGCAATCGGAATTGTCGTTTGACCCTGGCAGTTCGAAACGCGTAGAACTATTTTAATCGATTTAAAATAAAATTGATCGTTTTCTTCTGTAACTCGCGCATATGATTGAATTAGCTTCCGGAACATGTTCCATTGGGTTCGGAATGCGGGTAAACCCTTATAAACACCTGTCGGTATGTCTGATATGGGGTCCGGAATTTCACGTTATGCCTAACGAGACGTTTGTAAATTTTATAATATAATAAAATTAAAAGTACAACAGTCAGAGATATTTTTCCCAATGCGTTCTCGTGAAGCTTCCCAGCCGATATTTTATATCACTCTCCTCTCAAATCTTCCAAGTGACAATCGAAAAAAAAAAGGGACAGAAGCTTTGAAATCTATGGCCAAACTCCTCTTTGACATCGTTCCCCTCAATCTAGAGTCGACCGAATTCATTTCCTTCCTCTCTCCCTCATTTTCAATCCAAAGATTAATCGAAACCCTTTCCCTCTTTTAAAAAAAAAATGTATACAGAGAATCGATTCGCGAACGAATTCACGATCGAATCGAGGCTCAAGCCCTGACGCTCTAATGGAAGGAAGACAAATCGAGATGCTCGATTAGAGCTGTGGCGTCTCGAGGCCGAATGAAGGGGAGAGGCAGCGACGTCCAAGCACGTGGAAGTCTTGAAGTCGTCTCCTTTGAGCATCGCGTGTCAGAGGGCGGCGGCGGCGACTATCAATGCTAGGTGAGTAATCATTTCTTTTATAAAATTTTAGATTGTTATCCAGGTTCATTTGATAAGCTAAATATGTTTCTGAATGTATTTACTTGGATTTAAATCAATCTGCTCTGTTTGATTGATATTCATGACTGTGTACCTATATAACAGGCTCTGTATATTTCCTGGTTCATCAATCTACTATAAAATTCATACCTCGGTATACAATCAGTATTATATGATGATTCCTAAAGGAAAATTGTTAGTAATAACTAAAATTGATTTTTAAAAAATATTTTTAAGTTTGATTAACAAGTATAATCTTCGAAAGTCAAGAAACCACAGCAAGAACCAAATTAAACAGAAAATCCAATATTTCAATTTCTTGAATTGAACTCATGAACTGGTTTATCATTGCAAACAATGATTTTTGGGATGTAAATCATGATTTTTAATTTGGGGCTGAGTGTGATAAACTGAGTTGCTTAGTTTTTGGAATTTTCGGCAATTACCAATGATCTATGCCGAGTTGAAGCTCGAAATTGTGATCAATAATAGCTTGTGGGTTGTTACTCGAGTTTCCTGTGTTTGTTTGGGAAGGGCTTTAGCGTACGAATACGTGAGAGGCTCTGGATAATTTTGGGCTCGGTAATGTTAAGGTCCACAAAATTTAAGTAAACGATAATCCAGTTTTAATTGACTCTTAAACTATTCTTTAAAATAATAAGGGTATTTAAAATGATTAGTTAATTTAAGAGATTATGTAATTTATCAAGATAGTTCATAAATTTATTTAAAACATTATCAATAATGTGATTGAGTGGAAATTGAGAAAATAAAAAGTTTTATCGATAATCTAACTTAAGTTAAGATTATCAGTTAATGATAAATTAATTCCAAGATTTATTTGATTAATTAAGAAGGTACTTGAGATTAATTAGTGGAATAAGTATAAGTTAGTCGTTCAATGAGATTCATAGATTAATAGATTGATGATGCTAATAAAAGGTAATTACTTAGCATAAGTAAATGGGAAGAATGGTTAATGTTTATAATTAATTGAAACTAGTGAAAATGAGATGATAAATTCTTATGAACTTAATTAAGTAAGTTATCTCATGTAAGTAATTAAGAGATAGTTAATTATGAATGGGTTTAACTAAGGTTTATTAATGAATATGATTAATTAAAGATAAGTCAATTTTAGATAATTAATTTATAGGAGTAATTTAAAATTTTATTTAGTGTGAATGGTTAAGGCTAATTTATCTATGTGATAGATTAAGGTTTAAATTAATTAATGATCAAGGTTAATATATTGAGAATAATTAACCGGTGGAATAATTACTTGATGGGGGTAAATTAAGGTAAATTCCTTACGTACAGAAATTGAGGATTAATTACTTAGCGTAATTAATTAAAGGATTGATTAATTAATTAAATAAATTTATTAAGGGTTAATAAATTAATAGGTATGATTAATTAAAGGATAATTAATCAATGTAAGTGATTGAGGAATAATTAATTTGAGTGATTAATTAAGGATCAATGAGATCAATGTGATGGATGAAGGCTAATTAATTTGTGAAATTAAATAAAGAATTAATTACTTATTGTAATTAAAGGATAATTAGTCAAGCGTGATTTATTAAAGATGGACGTTAAAAGCTGATTAATTAATTGGTTTTAGATTGGTTAATTAGGGATAATTTAAAATAATGTTGGAAGTGTTAAATCTTGCATATGGATGGTTGAATGATGATTATATACCATGGTTGATTGTTAACTATGATATGAAATGTTTTATGATATGATATGTTTGGATGGACAATGATAATGTGGTTATTCATCAATGATGAACTGCTGAGTAAAGGTGACATTTTTTATTTAAAATTGGATTGAATTTCACTTGAATAACATGTGTTAAGATAAATGGAATTCGAAGAGACCGGAGTCGGGTATTAGTTAATACGCGAAACCACTTCGATTCTTCATAAATTGCTTGGTGAAATCAATAAGCTGGAAGGGCATGATTTAAGTAAATTGGTGAGTGAAATAAATAATGTCGGTAACAATTTGTGAAATTATAATTGATATCAGCTACCCAAGATATGTATAAATTGTATGCTTTTGAAATTTATGTTAATTGGTTTACTCACGCTGGTTTCCAGCCTGACCCGGGTGTTACTTTGGTGTAATGCTCGGGTCAGACCGAGTATTACAGATTTTCAGGTAGGTACGTTCTGGAGCTCAGGAGGCGAGATGGATGGCAACATCGTAGAGAGTATTCCGCTGTATTTATATTACTGTTAATCTGAGACTTGATAATTGTAAATATTCAGTGACTGTATATAATGTGAAACTCTGATGTATATTAAATGTAATCGACATATATAGTATTCTTTTGTAAGCTATTATTATTTTATTATTATATTTTATCCGCTGCGAATGTGAGTTGTTGATGTTTCTGTTCTTCTTTTTCTTCTATCTCTTCTTCTTTTCCATAACTATCTGGAATTTTCGGGTTAGAAAATTTCGGGTCGTTACACTAGTTATCGTGGATTGACTAGGAACCCTTTGACTGATGTCAATACTTAATTCAGATATAGTTTCCATGTGTTCACTACAAACCAATTGGCCCCTGCCTACCATCCTTAGTACATAGTTTTCATGGGTTTACTATGAACTTATTGGTTACCCAGAATAACCTCCTAATCCTAGTTTTCATGGGTTTATTATGAACCTATCACCAGACAACTTCAAGGTGAGGCACCCTAATTTGGTTTCCCTGACCTCCTAGATGCAATTCTACTCGTTTACGAGTTTAATCAATGTATATTCACTATTGGGTTAACCAAGTTGGTTCTTCTACCATTTTATCCCCAAAATACAGTTGTGGGTCCTTTATCATGTGAATATATTCATATTTGAAGAAGAAAACATAACAACTGAACAATACCACTCTTATGGGTTTAAGGTCCTTGAAAACATTTACATATAGAACATGGTTAATCCCTTTAATCTATACTTTTATCATGGAAGTACTTCTTCAAATTTACATACTTGAAGTCCTTTCAAAACTCTTTTATTTAGCCATGGGTTTTTCCTTTTATAAATAATTTTAGGTTTAAAAAGCCTTTCGACGCCTTCGAAACCTTGCTTTCGACGTCATTGGACAACCTCCTTTGAAAGCATTAAATTCTATCTTTAAAGCATTAGGCTCCTGCCTTTCGAATACATTAAAACATCTCTGTCAAAACCTTTCGATCTTGTTAAAGTATTATCATATAAGTATAGAAGCATAGCTTCGAAATCATTCAAAAATACCCCTTTTGAAACCATTGAAGGTTACCCTTCGAAACCATTGAAGGTTACCCTTCGAAACTATTAAAAGTCATCCTTTTGAAATTATTGGGTTTACGTTTGAAACATTTATTTGGGTCAAAACAAACATAAGAGAAAGCATCTCTTTTGAAACAATTCTTTATTACATATATGTATTAGGGAAACTTAATGGTGTTGAAACCATCCTTTCAAAAGCATTAAAACATCTGGCTAAAACAATTAAAGGTTGGCTTCAAAACACCTTCCAAAACCATTGCCTTCGAACCCCTGACCCCTTTCGAAAGTCATGGGAAGTGGCTTATATTTATAAAAACAACTGATACCTTTTGACATCATTGATGTCTTCGATACCATTGAAAGGCATCTAAACATAGAAGGGTTTCGACTTGGTTGAAATTGCCCCTTCCGAGAGCTTCAATTAAAAACTAAGTAACTCCTTCGAAGGCTACTATTTTAAAACAAAGGCGGCAGCTCTCCTTCGAAAGCTTCTTTAGAGATATCCTTTCGAAACCATTGGCTTTGACTACTTCGAAACCCTTTTATAAACAGGGAAGCATTTTTCTTTTTAAACAA
This sequence comes from Allium cepa, assembly GCA_030765085.1. Lineage (NCBI taxonomy): Eukaryota > Viridiplantae > Streptophyta > Magnoliopsida > Asparagales > Amaryllidaceae > Allium > Allium cepa. Next base: position 575,716,129 of record CM060943.1, on the reverse strand, counting down.
AACAAAACGAAGGAACCAACCCCTTCGGAAGCAACATTTTGACACCCTAACTTCCGTTTTTCTCCAATCCACTACATACCAGCTAAATAATACCATGTGCACTGGTTTACTAGTTTTGACCTAGAAGGTTTTGACTAGGTTGGATGCAGAAGCTCTGGTTCGAAAGGTCCTTCTAAAAGAGGCGGAACCTACTCTTATGAGTAAAAGGCTATTTTTTACTAGATGAAGTAAACTTATTGTAACAAAATTGTCCACTTGCAAACACTTGATTGGCTATCATAAACTTTCAAATAATTTAGCTAATATTTGCTTCATTTTTTCAGATCTAAAACCCATTAATAGTTAACACATAAGCCCTTTCAAGTAATAAAGCAATTAGATCATTTAGGTCCTCCTTTCAAAACAATTTAATTTCCATACTAAATCACTTGGTAAAAATATCTAAAAATTTCAGAAATTCACTTTAATCATGTTATCTAACGTATCAAAATTTCAGACCCAAATTCTTTATATAATTTTCGAAATAAATTTATAAACACAAATAGCAATATTTTCCTTTGAAAATTCATAACTAATTCTCCACGGCTTGGAAAATTATAAAAATTAAAATCCAACTCCAAAATCATGTTTTTCATAAAATATAATTTTCCATGGCATTTAAAAATCATTTAATCTCGGTTTTCCCTAAAACCGTGCATGTTTCGTTTTAAACAACCTTGTTTAAATTAAACAAATACTAAATCATGCATATCATCATCCAATATATCATAAAAATGAATTTACCCTTAAATCTGAAAACATATGATTATAAAACCAGAAAAAGAGATGTAGTGATTATTATTCACCTTAGATTGGATAAGGATATAGAAGATTTATTGAGATTGATTTCTTCTAGCTTGAACTTAAGCTTTAGGTTTGATTTTTCTCTTCTTCTCTTCTTCCTAATGGTCGGATCTCCTCTTTCTCATGTTTTGATATTTTTCTTATGATAAATGAATGTGTATGGCCTAGAGGTAATGGTATAAGAGTGGAAAATATGGGTGGCTATTACCCTAATGCCCATAGGTTTATTTTAGTTAGCACTTAACCATTTATAAGTTCATTCATTTTAAATAAGCATGGTCACTTAGTTTATTAATCAACCTCGATCTCCTTATCACTCTACATCATTCTATTTAATTTATTCTAATTAAATCTTCTGAATAAGGTTATCAAAAATTAGGGTTGTTACATCTACCCTTACCTTATCTCATGGGTCATTTAAAAAGGCCAAACCTGATGTTTCAAAACTTTAAGAGTTAATTGTATATAGCATTGATGTAATTTTGAATTTGCTTAAGTTGTAAACTTTTTTCGTTTAATAAAGAGAATACTTTCAGTGTATTGATTTCTTTACTTACTAGGAAAAATAGTTGACACTCGCATCCTCAGATAGCCTTGCTTGACTTGATTCTATTAAAGATAGGCTTAGGGAAAAACTTGAGAAAAAACTCTCTTCTCAAGATACTCTGGCTTTACGATTTTCGAATAATCCAGATACGCAAGAATGGCATTACAAATATTTTAAATTAAGATCTATGTTTCATAGTTTTAAGGAGACGACTTCTGATTCATAAGAAAATTAAAGAGAGGAACGGGAGAATCCATGAGCTAAAAGGGAAGATAAACACAATTTGTCAATATGGACCTTCTATCCAAAGTATCGAAGTTAAAATGGAAATTGCATAATTACACCAAAAGGCGATGGATCTCCAAGTGGAGTTATTAAAAAGAAAAGTGTATTGCCAATCTTTAGAGCTTATCGGTAGTGAAGGCGAGTCCAACCTTTCTACTCCTAGCCCTTTGGTAGGTCAAGAGAAGTTTTCTGCTTTGTTAAACCCACGTTTGGACTTGGATGATGGCGAAATTGCGAGATGGTGCCAAAAAGTTAGATTTGAATGCGTTCAAGTTTTGAACAAGAAGTGGAGTGAGAAGATTTCTACTCGTCTAAAAAACTTACGAGGATAAATTTGAGAGATTCGAGTGTGAAATACACATTTTCGAGTAAGAGATTGAGAAATTAAAGAGCAAGATTCATCTTCTCAAAGAAGCCAACAAGACGCTCGATCATGCTTGAAAATTCAAATTGATTCAATCGACGATGTGAATACTATTCACAAAAATGAGAAGGAGCTTAAATAAATTTTGATTGTAGCAACTCGTCATTTAACCGATTCATCTTCGGTTGCTGAAGATTTATGGAAACTGGCCCAAGATTTAGCTCTTAAGAGAGAATCATTTGTAAACTTTTTAATTGGACTTAATTTTTATTCCAATCTTTTGTTCCTGTCATTCCTGTACGTAATGTATTAAATGTTAAATAAATTCATACCTGAATGGTTGATATTTCGAAGTATATTCTTTGTCTTTGCTTGAGACTTGCAATTAGCTTCTCGGTTTTAGCATGCTGCTTTGTAACTATTATTTTGAACATACACTTGCTTTCTTATGTTTCATGCTTTTAATAGATAAACCAATAATCTATCTATTAAGTGAACCAAAATCCTTTCTGATTGAGCATTTAGAATCTTAGTTGGTATGGAGACTATATATTTTGATCTTGATGTAAGAGTCTTCTTTTTCTTTAATAAACATCTAACACTTCGCTTAATAACGGAGACTCTTGTTATTTTAATAGGAAAGTTGAACTCTAATCATAATAGGTATTGAACTCAATTTGATCAGGTAATAATTTTGATTGAATCCTGAAAGGAAGACTAGAGAACCATTTGGCGTAATAACTTGAATAAAACACTAGAAAATCATTGTAAATAATGACACTTGAATTAAAGCGTAGAAAATTTTCTGACGATGATCATAATATGAATAGTAGACCGAAAAAAATATCCAGTAATGATAATCTGAATAGTAGACTAGGAAATTCATTTGACAATAATATGAATGGAAGAATATAAAATCCCTCTGGCAATAATATTTTCTTTTGTGTTAACGGAGAATTCCCGCTTTTTTGAATCATAACAGCTTGTATTTGATGGAACTTCCTCTAGAAGATTGCTTGATTTCTGATCTGGAGCAAAAAAGGCTCATTTTTGATTGATCTTCCTCTAGAAGATTGTTTTTTTCTTTATGAATGGCTCATTTTCAGTCGATTTTCCTTTAGAAGATTGGCTCAATCCTTCTTTAGGATTGAGTTTGATTTGCTTTTGTATTTGATCTTCCTCTGTAAGACTGCCTCAATCTTTTTTTAGGATTGAGTCTGATTTGCTTTTATATTTGATCTTCCTCTAGAAGACTGCCTCTTACTACTGTTTGGGTAAATTAAGGCTTTGATTGATTTCTTTTCCTACCATCTTTAGGTAATGATCTCCACTTGGATCGCACCCTTTATCACCGTCTTAGATGAGAATTTAGATTTTTCGTCCGGTGCGTTTGGTTAGTTATTTTAAGCAGAACCAAAGACTTACCCAACCTCCCTCTAAGAGGCGCTTCAGTCAGGCCTTATAGGTAGTACTGAAGGCTGGTTTGGTGCTTTGGCCAGGCCATCTTAGGCGAGACAAAAGGCTTACTCTGTTCTCACTCTAGGAGGCGCTACGGTCAGGCCACATAGGCTGGACCGAAGGCTTGCATATGCTTTGGCCAGGCCATTTCTGGCGGGACCAAAGGCTTACTCCAACCTCTCTCTATGAGGTGCTTTGGCCATGTCCTTATGGAAGGATCAAAGGCTTTACTCGCCCTTTATTAATTATAGGTAATGTTTTAGGTTTTTCCTTTGTTTGTAGGAGATTCTTACTCCTTTCTATGATTGATCCAGTAGATATACTTGTTTCATTTCAACAATCTTTCTTTATTGTCTACTTGTTCAATGTCTCTTTACAAATTCTTTAAGCTTTCCTTGTCCTATGAAATTGTTGATCATCCCTTCCAAGCTTCGACATTGATTAGTGTCGTGGCCATTTAAGCGGTGGTAGTGACCATATTGCCCTTCAAGATTTCGTTCATTCTTTGGTCGTTTCTTTTGAGAAGACCAATAGTTTAGTCTTTCCTTGGTTAGGAGGTAAATATAAGAGAATAGTTCTTAGAAAGTCCTAAACTTTTGGAGGATGATTCCTTGATTTCCACTTAGCACTTTTATTGTATGGGACGGGTTCCGTAGCCTTCATATCAAATTTTCTCTTTTAAGAGCTTTGAGTCTCCATTAATTTATGGGAACGATTAAGCACATTCTTTCACATTTTGGTGAGTTAATCAAAATCTTTTGTTATTTCTCTTTCAAAGATAGTTCCTCTTCCTTGGAGTTGAATTCTCTTTGTCATTTGTATGAAGATGATATCTTTCTTTTCCAAAGCAAAGATTGGTGTAGGCCCTATGTGAAATGGGTTTAAACTCCATTTATTTGGACCATAAGGAGTTACTTGCCTTCTCTTATTTTCCATGATTTGTAGTGCTAACATCATTAATACTTACTCTTCATGAAATCGAAGATCACTAGTGATTTGGTAGGTTTGGCATAGCTAATTGTAACGACCCGTAAAATTCGGTAATTAAATTTCTTAATTTAAGAAGATTTTGGTAACTTAATGTTGAAGGAAATAAAAATTTAGTGAATTATTAATGGAAATAATAACTTGGATAAGATTGGTAAGTTAATTTTTAATAACTTGAATGTAACAGTATAAATGTAAGTTAATTGTTAATAACTTGGATGTAATTCCAATAAGTGAAACGGTGTAAATGTTAATTATCTTCTTATTGTAATAAAAGAATGTTACCAAGATGAAGTGATTAATTTGATTTAAAATCTTAATTAATGTGTGCATTAGTTTATAATAGGATATAAAAGGTAAATTAATAATTTAAAACGTTGGCTTACTAATAAAATAATGTATAATGAATGGAAATGGAATAAATTAGTGTATGAACTAATGGTAGCACTTGTTGTAAGCTAATAAGTAAATTAAAACGTAACCGTGCTAATTTAGGTTAATACATTAATAGGTTGAATGAAATGACAATTAATGAATTTATTAAAATTGTAAAGTTATAATATAAGAGATGGTAATTGGTTGGGAAGAATGAACATACAAGTATTTTAAAAGGTAAAATGGTGACAAATGGTTGTTACCAGTTAATTCACCAATTACAAATAAAGATAATTAAATATACTTTAATGATAATTAATATAATAACGGAAAGTGTGAATGTAAATTAAAAAGGAAACGTAAAATTTATTTATAAGGTAGTAGTAATTGGTGTAATAGAAAGCATGAGACCAAGTAAATAAATTTATTGAGAATATTAATTGTAATTAATGAATCAAAGAAATAGTAACGGTCGTAAGTTACTATTTAATTGTCCTATTAATTTGTTGTAACTGTTATATTTGGGAATGAGATTTTATTATAAGTAAATAAAGGTAAGTATTGTATGAATATATGAATTAATGTATGATTTATGGTAATAGAATGAATCCATATGATGTAAGTAATTTTAATAAATAGTTGAAATAATAAGCCTAAGTGAAATTTTAAGGTTATGGTAACAATTATCATAAATTACCAGAATATATCTAGTCTACCAAATTAATTGTAAAACAATTACATTTAAATGAAAATAAATGTCTCATTTATGAGGGTAAGAACTGTAATTGTAAAGTGCAAATGTACGGAAATGCATATTTTATTCATAAGATAATATAAAGGAATGAAACCTATTTGAATGAATTAATTGAGGTTCTAATTATAATAAATGTATATATTTGACAACTTCAATATATTTGGAAATAATGGTTAATACAAAGGGAAGTTAGAAATTTGAATACATTAATGGAATGAAATGTGAGGCTAACTGCATTACAAAGTAATAATAGACTCAATTAAAGGGTTGAAATTGAATTTAATCAGTTTAATTGGAATATATAAAAATTAATTGGATTCAATTTACAATAAAGGGATTATTTTAAGTAAACGAAATAAATACAATAATTGGTGAATTAATTTACTTTAAATTGATATGGGAATTGGTTTTAAAGGATTATAAATTACTAAAGTAATACTAGATGATAAAAATTATGAATTATAGAATTTGAATTTAAATAGTGATTTAATTTATTTAATATTAATTTATATAATTTAACTGGAAAAATAGCCATTTTGGTCACTGACTCGGATTTCGGCGAAACCAGTTTCATCGGATCCGTAACGGTAAATTATTGTAGGATTTCAAGTTTCGTAGCGATCGGGCTTGTCGTTTGATCGTACGGACTCGAAACGCCTTGAAATCAATGAAATGGAAATCAATTGAAATCAATTTGAAAAATATTGATTTTAGCATAACTTCTTCATACGATGTAATTTGGACTTGAAACTTTTCCCATTGCGTTTAAAATATTTTAAAACATCGATTTTGATATATGGGTTGACTCAATTTTGTTCCGGAGTCAGAACGGGCTTTTCGGACCATTCATCGTTCAGCGCGTTTATAAATCAGGTCCATCTATTCTTTTCAACCTTGCCTATAAATATCATGTTATAAACCCTAGCAACCTCTATTTCTCATTTATCTATGCGTACAATTCCTCTTCACCTCCTCTCTTCAATGGCAGACAAACCCTAATTCCAATTGCAATTCTAAATCAAATCCAAAGCCTAAATTTCAAACTCCACAAACTATAGCATATTTTATAACGTTGGAAAGCTCTCGAAGGGCGCATCTCAATTCTATGATTCGTTTTTTGATTTGGATTTATGATTGGCCAGAAATTGATCAAACATCCATGGTCGTTCATCACGCGTTGGTAAATGGCGATGGATCGCCAAATCAATGGTGTAGACGTGTAGAGAGGACGGAGTAGAGCACATCGGTATGGTTCATCTCGTAGATTGATGGCTAGATCATCGGATTTAATTGGAGTAGGGTTCAATTTCATTCGGCGGCTGCTCGTTCTAGAGAGCACGTGGCGCACGGAGGTGGTTCGCCACCCGGTGTGGCGATGGTTGAGGGTGCCTTGATGGCCGCGATGGCTTGGCGAGGGCGCTAGGACTGGTGGCGTGTCAGTTGAGGCGACAGCGCATTGAGATAGGAGCGGCTTCGTGTCTGCAGTTTTAGTGTTTGGATAGTGATAGAAGCTGATGACGTGGCTTGTGGGCTTGGTCTTTCTTTCTTTTTCCTTTTTTCTATTTATTTAAATTTCCAATCATTATAACTCGCGTATCTTTTACATACGAGGTCGAAATCACGCGCGGTTTTCTCCGCTAGGTTCGTATTGGAATTCCGGATGTTTTGGCGCTGGTCTGGATGGATTTTGAAACTATCCAATTTCTGGTTTTAAATTGGATTTAAATTCAATTTAAATTCAAAAGGTGAGTGTTTTAACTCACTCACAACTTCTAAAATTTCTTATGTTTGTTAAAATTATTTAGGATGCGATTAGAACTCTATTTATGACCGTTTGGCGTATTTTTAATCATCATCTCAGTTAAATTGAATTTAATTGAATTAAATTGTTATTTAATTTATTTATTGCATCTAAACTGCCGGTTAAATTTTTATTTAATTTATTTTTGAATATAAACTGCTAGTTGATACCTATTATTTATTATCCGTTATATATTGATGTTATTGTTTGAATTGGATGATGATTGTGATAATGTTTGATGATTGATATTGGATGAATGGATGTTTTATTTATATTGTTATAAACTGCAAGTTGTTATCAAATTTTTATTGATTCGGGATTGCGGTTTGAAATGATATACAATCGCATTTTTATTTTAAATTGCGGATTGAAATGATAAATATCCGTATCACTTAACCATAGGATAGAAAATTATATACAGACACCACGGTCTATATATAAAAATATTTTGAAATGATTTCTATGGCTTTGTAAAGAAATATATGATTTTATGAGATATGGATTTGGATATTTTATAAATATTATTTTATATATAGTTAAATTATTGGTTTAAGCTATGAATGAAATTCGTTAAAAGTATAAAATAAGTTTAATAATAAAGTTTGATTTTATTAAATATAATATAGATAATTATTTACTTAAATCATATTTTAATATAGAGTTTATATTGATTTTTATAAATCGAGGGTGAGAAGATAGTTGAATTGATTTGAGGTTTTATTTAATTAAGAATTATATTTAGTAAGAATCCATTTGAAACTTATTGAAATTTTGGATTTAAGAGAATATGGTTTTATAACTTAATTCGGGTTAAGGTGATTTAAGTGAATAATTTGAGGAATATTTAGTTATTGAAATTTGAAGCTTTATTTAAAGGATATTGGATTTAGTAAGCAAATATTTCAAAACTAAATAATAGAAAAAGTGAAATTGGTGTGTATGTGTGTGTGTGTGTGTATGAATTTAAAATTTAGTTTTGAAATATTGAATAATTAAAGCTTTGAATTATATGGAAATTGAAATGGTTTAATTGGAGGTTCAAATCGGTATTTGGAATTTATTTGTGAAATTTAAAAAGCTGTTTTAATATATAAAGTAATTTAATATTTAAACCATTTAAGTATTCGAAGTTATATTTCAAAGCTATGGGGTTCAAGGTACATAGATTTGAAAGTATGATGATTTTGGAAAAAGATATATTTTGAAATAAAATGATATCATCTTGATTTGTTTTTTTAAATGGAAATGAGATCGTATATATATGGTTTTGAAATCGATATGATATTCTGGTTTTAAAAGTATAAACTATTTTGAAAAGACCGCGGTGTTATAATAACGTTTGGTTGTTGAAGAGACCGGGATCGGAAGTTTTCATACTCTCTGCCAACTCCGAAAACCACTTTAACAACCATTTATGCGGTGGAGATTCCAGAATGAAATAGGATGGCGGCGGCATTTCCTTTGAGGTAAATACGTGGACCGACTCCCGTGAGTTGGCATATGGTGGCTAAAACAGGAGCGATCGACGGGCTAATGAGGTAGCACCTTTGATCAGACACATCCCTTCGATATTATACTTTGACTTTTGGATTTATTCGGTGGCCACTTTTGATTTTGTTTTTTTGGAGGTGTGGCTCGAGGTGGGCGGTAGCTGCGGCTATGCGTTACCACCAGCCCGGAAGCATAATTGGTATATCTACCCTGGCATTGCCTAGTTGTGTCGTGTCACCTACCCTAGGGCGCCTTGTACGAGTTTCTATTTGTGTCGTACCTATGGAGTATCCTCTGGTAGCCTCCCGATCAGGAGGGTACTGTATAGACTATTGGCACTATTACATGTTAAGGGGAATATTGGGTCACTACTTAACGCTATTTAAAAGTAAGTTTATTTTACTAATAGACATTATTAAAATAGCGAAATATTACTACATAGTAAATAGTTTAACGGATCCTTAGGAGATGTGAATCCCGAGCATCTCTTGAGTTACTGCACTCACGTTAGACACTGGATAGGAGATGTCAAATCCCGTAAACATCTTTGACGCCGTTACACTCATATTTTTACCGTTGATTTAACTTACATAAGATCTTTTAGTTCTGACTCGAGTGTTTTGTCTTTTCAATTCGCTCGGGTCAGTCCGAGCATTTCAGGATTTGAAGATTTTATTCTGGAGGAAGAAGACGAAGATTTGTATTACTATTATATATTATATTAGTCCACTGCATCACATTTGTTCCGCTGCATTATTATTTGTTTCTCTGGTATGTGTAACTACGATATGTACTGTATAAGTATAATCGAATATTTTGTAAACAACTTCATGAATTGTATATTTGATTATTATATTTTATCGTTCTGTTGCAAGATTCTATTTTTTTTTTCTTTCTCTACTTTTCTTATTTACCCCATAACACAACACCATAACAACCATTTTGTAACACTTATTTTTCAGAAATCGTAACGTTATTTTCGTTATAAATTAGTAACGGATAATTTCGTTGTTAAAGACTTGCCACGATTATTAGTGTGACAAAATTCAGCGCTCATGTAAATTAGGTGAACTACCAAGGACAATTTTGTAAATTTGTTTTTATCCTTTGTTCCACGGTTCCTAACGCTACTAACACTGTTCTCTCATTGATGGCTAGGGTTTCCCCTTCAGCTTTATTTTCTTTTTTCAAGTTTAAATCCATTCATCTCCTAAAATCCACTATTTTTTAATTTCAAGCTAATCTCTGCGTCGACAGAATTTCAAGCTAAATCTCAAGCTAAAACCAGGTACCGCAAATTAAACTGTAGTCGATATTTATTTAATTTCTTATACTTGATTTATAAATGAATGCTATAATTTTTTGATTAATCGATTTTTATCCAAGTTTTTTTTGATTGTGTTAATGATTACGAAAGATTATATTTTTTGAAATTAAGTTTATATGAATGTTTGATGGTCTGAGATTTAAGTTTCTTACTATTGTCCCTTTAAATTTCACCTCCTCCTCGTCCTCGTCCTCCTCTTAGAAATAAAGCGAAGCTTCATTTCGCAACATCGAGCACTCGAGGCTGTGGCCATTTAGAAATAAAGCATGCGGCGACTCGATGTGTGGTTTCGACGCGATTGGATGGTGGTAGAACGATTTCGGCGAGCTTAGTTCACGAGCTTATAGTAAGGTAAGGTTTTGTTCTTCTTATTTAAATTTAATAATAAATGTATATATGTATAATATATATGCAGTAAAAACAAATAGGAAAGAAGAAAAAGAAAAGGAAAAAGAAAAAGAAAAAGAAAACAGAATAGATTTTTAATATGAATATACATACCTTTTTAATTTAAACATACACACACACACACACACACACACACACACATTTACACATAAATTTTTTTTAGTAAACAGAAATATGTGTAAATATAAGATTTTGGGAATAGAAATTTTAAATGTTGGAATGATTATTTTAAAAAAAATTGATTTCGAAATAAATATGGATATTTTTAGTCCTAAAGAAAATGAATATACATATAGATATTTTAATTTACCAGGTTTATTTTAAAATAATTTATTAAGGTGATTTATTTGTAAGTTAACCTATTTAATTATTCTAAGATACTAAATAATTTTTTTTAAAGGAATTTAATTTTTTATAAATTTATAGGTTTAACCCGCCGTCCTCGATATTAAATTCGTATTAACAAATAGAACACGTTAGTGTAGTTTATTGACACGTTTAGCGTAGTATAAAATATTGATAAAATATTAGTGACATTTTTGTTAGCCGAACAAATCCTCATTCTGCTATTATAAACTGTGTAGATTTATTATTATTCGGTGATTGATCTGTTGATATTGGTTGTTAATTGTTTAGTAAATAGATGTGTCGCTACTTATTATTATTTTTTTGATTGATTGTTTGGTTGTTTGAATTGCGCTTGGCCAGTTTATGAGCACTAATTATTATTTATCGATTATTGACATAACTTTACTCACAATCTTATATAACATAAACTAGTTCTTGGTCCACGTTGATGGTAATGAATTAAAAGGAAAGGGATGAATCCACGTATTTGTTGCATTTAGGGGATGACACAAAGGACGGCGAAAAGACTTGTGGTTTAGTAGTGTTAGTGTTGCTGTCACTATAAAAATCAGAGACCAAAAAGCACTTTCATGAAACTTTAGTCATTGACCTATAAGAAGAGGCATTATTGGATCAAAGCACTTTCATCTAAACTTTAGTCACGAAACTTTAGTCATTGACCTATAACAAGCGGCATTATTGGATGAGTGCCATTAGTTGGTTAGGGATGGGGGTAGGTAAGCAGCCATGTATACATCTAAATTTGAACTGGAAGTAGAGGACAGTTGGGTAGGTAATCATCATACTGATGATATGGAAATCAAGCGATGGAACGACATTGAATCACTAATATTTATTTTTTGCCATAATATTTTATTATATGTGCTTTTGCTCCATTTATATAAGAAACGACATTGAATCACTAATCTTTATTTTCATAATGAATTAAGTGATCCACGAGTTTTTGCTAATGTCAGAACCAACCTCGAGAGATTGGATCAGAATTCGACATAGGAACACAAACGAATATATACAAGGTGTTCGATATTTTATGAATTTCGTGAAGCGTCATTCACCGCCTGATTTTGAAATATGCTGTTGTCCTTGTATAAAGTGTAGAAATTCTAAAAAATTGCCTTTTGAAATAGTTGAGAAGCACTTAATTCTTTATGGTATGGATCCAACATACAATGAATGGTTTTTTCATGGAGAAAGTAATGACATTGAAGTAATGGTCAATCCTACACACCATGTTGTCAATGATGATTTCGTGTCTCATCAATTTCAAGAGGAAAACCCAATAGAATGTGGTCTTGGAAATCTTGTTGATGATGTATATGGATTATCTCATGGTACACAAGCAACTTTTGATGAAAACCACGGAAAAAAGTATAATGAATACAAAAGAAAAGCAAGTGAAAAATTATATCCTTCTTGTGAAGATGGTCTTACAACATTAAGTGTCCTCATAGAGCTTCATGGCTTGAAAAAAGAATTCAACTGGTCAGGAAACAGTATGACCGAGTTGTTGAAGAGGTCAAAAATATGGCTTCCAAAGAAAAATACACTACCCGATAAGTACCCTACAATGAAAAAAATATTAAAAGATCTAGGAATGAATGTAAAAGGAATACATGCTTGTGAAAATGATTGTATATTATTTTGGAAGGGGTATGAAGATGCATTGGAATGTCCGCACTGTAATACTTCGAGATTTAAAGTTAAAGAACATGGGAATATAGTCGAAGTCATAAAACAACCAAGAAAAGTTTTGAAATATTTTCCCATTATTCCTAGATTAACTAGGTTGTACACTGTACCTTGGATATCCCGAAAAATGTTATGGCATAGTGAAGCAAAGCCTTCTTGGGACTCCATGCGCCATCCTATTGATTAGGCTGAATGGAGATCACTTAAAAATAGATGGCCGGATTTTGCTACCAACGTAAGAAATGTTTGGCTTGGCATTGCTACTGATGGATTTAATCCTAGTGGAGCTCAATTTAATAGTTATAATTGTTGGCCCGTGTACATGATCCCATATAATTTGCCCTCTTCATTATGTATGAAACCTGAGTTTCAAATGTTATGTTTGTTGATTCCTGGACCTAGAGCACCAAGCCAAGACATTGATGTATACTTAGAACCTCTTATGGATGAGTTAAAGCAGCTTTGGATAGGAGTGCCTGCATTTAACATGGATAAGAAAGAGCAATTTACATTGAGAGCGATGCTTTTGTGGGGAATTCATGACTTACCAGCATTTGGAAATTTATCCAGTTGTGTGACACATGATTACAAAGCATGTCCGGTTTGTGCTACCGAGACCGAGTCAGAACGTATTGGTAATAAGATTGTTTATACAAAGTATAAAAGATTTTTGGATAATGGTCATCCATATATAGCATTGAAACATGGATGGTACAAAGATGTAGAGCATAAGGAACCTCCCACACGATTGGTAGAATCGACACTTTTGGAAAAGCTTGCTCATATCAAATATGTACCGGGTAAAAATAAAAATAAAAAACATAAAGAATTTGATGATGGTGATGAAGATCATTTTGTAAATGAGAATGACAATGAGGAAAGACCAGCGTGGTATAAGAAATCGATTCTTTTTACCTTAGAGTATTGGAGTAGTCATAAAGTGCGGCATACGATTGATGTGATGCATACTGAAAAGAATGTAGCGGAGCATCTTATTAACTTGTTTTTTGATAGGAAACAATCTTCCAAGTTTGCATTTGATAAGACTTACAAAATTCAATGCTGCCAAGTCTTAAAAGGTGCAAAGCTTCCATCATGCTTTTCAACAAAGATAGGCAATTTAGTCAACGTTCAACCACCTAGCTTGAGCATTAGAAAATCATATGATTATCATATCATTCTTCAATATTTTCTTCCAATCATGGTTCAACATGCCTATCCAAAATGTCACGACTTAAGACGTGCAATTTGCAAGTATGTTTATACTTCAAAATTATTTGTTCGAAGGTTTTAGTTAGAGAGCATGTCCAAGCTGCTAAAGATATGATTTCAGAGGCGTTATGTGTGTTGGTTCACTACTTTCTTGCTCACTTCTTTGATATAAGCATACATCTAATGTTGCATTTAGCTGATCAAGCATTACTTTGTGGACCTGTTAATTATATATGGATGTATCCGTTTGAGAGGTACGATACATCTTTATAAAATTACTTGCTTTATATTTAAAAATATATATATAAGGTAATATATTTTTTTATTTCTTGACTAGAGCTATGAAGGAGTGTAAGAACATACCAAGTAACAAGCGATATGTGGAAGGCTCAATTTCCGAAGCGTATCTTGTTTCAGAATCTATTAGATATGCAATGGAATATATGCCAAATCTACGTATGGGTAATCATAGTTCTACGCAAGCGTCATTTTTGGATGAGAACGATAATGATATATACGAATGTTCAATTATGGAAGGCAAAAATATCAAGTTATCTAGTGTGCAACGTACGTAGATTCGAAGATGGATACTTTTCAGAATTGACATACCAGATCTAGATGATTATTATAGGTTTGTATTTTTTGTGCATTTCGTAAGGTATAACATTATATTTATTGAGAATATTACTTATAATTTGTAGCGAGTATCAGTTGTCCTTAGAAGATGCTCAGCGTGGTAAAAAAAGACTACAGATAAAGGCGAAAGTGGTAGTACAATCTGAATTTATTGATTGGTTGCACAATAAGGTTTGTCGAACTTGCTTCCTAGTTCATAGTTTAATAATAAAAATAATAGTGTTTAATATATTTCAGTGGATTTAACAGCTAATTGAAGAAAAAAGCATGGATTCAATGTTGTGGCGTTATGTTAGTGGACCACAATGGGAAGCTAGAACTCATCTTAAGTATAGAATCAATGGTTATATATTCTCTCCACAACATTATGATAACACATTATCAACCCAAAATAGTGGTGTTTGCATGAATGCGATTACAACATTTGTTGCAAGTGCGAAAGATTTAAATCCTATGGATGATGATACTACGTGGTATGGTGTTATCAAAGAGATTATTGAAGTTGATTATTATGAATCTCAACATGTAGTATTCTACTGTGATTGGATCAATGTAGCAGATAAATCAAATTGCTGTAAGATTTGTAGTGACTCCAATTTGTTAATGGTGAATCTAAGGAAATTGAAAAGCAGTAGTGGAGAATATGACGAGCCCGTCATTCTATCGTCCGAAGCAAGTCAAGTCTTTTACATAAGCGACATGCATGATCCTAATTGGTCCATCGTACAACACTCGCCTAAGCGCATGACTGATAGCATAGATGATTATGAGATGCCAATGAGCTTTCAATCTATTTTGAAGGAGCAGCCTAATTTAACTGCATTGTTGAAATGTATCGAATCAAAATAGACACACTTGATTGAACAATAATTATTTTGTTTACTTGTTACAATGTTGTATTGATTACTATACACTTGGGTATGTTTCTCTATTGTTAAATATTTTTGAAGTTATTACACTTGTCTTGAACGTATCATATTAATGCTATGATTTAATCTTTTTGTGTATAATTGATACCTTTTACAAATATGAATTGGTATGAGCAATAAATAAACATGGATTAAGCTTTTGCTATGTTCTCCATCTTGGATGATCCATTCCTACAAATTTCCTTTCATGCTTTAATATGCATTCATCGTCTTTAAATTATTTGCATTGTAGAATGTCAGGCAATTGTAATGTCACGTCACTACATACAAATGACGCAGAGGAAGTTGATGTTCCTGCCCCCTCCAAATAAAAAGTACTCAATAATTGTGGACTTAGAAGGTGAAAAAGGTAGTGATGCAAAAAAATGGGCCTCTCTTTGTGGTGTTTTGCTTCGTTCTCTCATTCCGATTGGTTATGAAGGATGGAATGATGTAGATGTTGTTTTCAAAGATAGCCTGTGGAAAGCACTAAAGGTACGTAACTGTTTATTCGTAATATATTTAACTATTTATTCGTAACTGTGGAAACCACACACATTCAATGTTCCAAAAGTTTGTAGAAATTGACATTGTTGTTTGATTTTTTTTGTTTCAACAGAAAGAGTTTGACTTGAATATCGACCCCATGGTAGCTAGACCAATATTGGAGAAGAAGTTTTCACAATGTTATCGAACATTCAAAGCAACGGTACGTCAGAGATTCCTCAAAAAAGATGGACAACTCATGCCTAAACATGTTGCACTTAATAGTCGTCCTGATGACATTGATAAAGTATGGTGGCAGAGGTTTGTTGACATCGAATATAGTGACAAGAAAATGAAACAATGCAAGACAAATTCCGGAAACAAGGCCAAAAGTACTCTAACTCATACATTGGGAAGGAAACCTTATCTTCGACTATATGAAGAATTGGTATGTAAAAACATTTTTTAGGTTAATATTTCAGTGACAAAATATACTTTATGAAATTATTCAAATGCAGGCAGCTGAGAATCCAGGACAGAAGATCACACGTACAGTGGCATGGAAAGTGGCCCATACAAGTAGGAAAACGGGAAAGGTGATTCCATGTGCTGCCGAAAAATTTTTAAGTACTTCAACATCTATTCAAATGCTTGTTTATGCTTCATTTTGATGTTGAAAAATAACTATCAGGTTTGAAATCTACAAATGCTAATTAATTAAGTTGAACAATGAAAAAATAAAAACGTTTGTACAGGAGCAGTTTGAAATCTACAAATGCTAATTAATTAAGTTGAACAATGAACAATGAAATCTACAAAAGCTATGAGGTTCACAGTTTGTATTTTCATCACTAATTAAAAAATATAAATTTTCAATAGCATAGTACTTAGTTGATGAGGAAGTTTGGAGAATAAATAAATAAAGGCAGTACTCAATCTTTAATAAGGGGTAAAAAAATTATTTTCAAAAAATTGACAGAAAAATAAAAACCCTTAAACCTGTAACTACCTTCGTTATTTCGATAACTTCGTAAATTCCAGTTAGATTGTCAAAACCAAAAACTTTTCCGCCTGTTCGAAGCTTGGGTTAGTGAATGGACTGATGTGAGGTGATTGTTGTAGAAAGGCAGCAGTGTGGCAGTGGTCGTTCTAATTGTTTTGTTGCGATTTGGGTTTGCAATTATATTGGGAGGTTGTTCATGGTTGGCAAAATGTCAGAGGGCAAGTTGATGAATGTTGCGTGAGTCTCTGGTCGTTTGCTGCGGAGGCTGGGTTGTTGATGTTTTATCGAGTTGTAGTATGAAGTGCGGTTGTGAACAGGTTGCAGGTTGGAGAAATGGGAAGGAAGATGGTCTGTGGTTGCTTGGGGTTTGTAGTTGGAGTGGCCACTGTTGTAGTGTGTGAATATGGTGCGGTTGGTTGTATCAGTGCAGTAGTCAATAGGTTGTAGAATGTTTATTGAAGCAGGCTACAGGAATGTAGGCAAGTGGATATTGTTATAGGCTGGTATGAAACTGTGTTGTGAGGAGTGAATGAATTGTTTAACAGTGGAGTGGGGGATTGATTGCAGTGTTGAATGCATGAATTTGAGAGGCTGCAATTATTGTCACTGTTTGAATTCAAGTGGTTGAAGGTTGCAGATGGTCTCGTGTTCAGTTGTATTGAAAAGGTGGGTTTCAGGTGGAATTGCAGTGAGATGATGATGAAGTTTGTGATGTCGTGATGTGAGGCAGTAATGAATGGTTGAAGGTTGTGGATGTCAAAGCAATGGTTGGAGGCAGTTGACAGAGGGGTGGAAGTTTGCAAGCAGTGTTGAATGTATTTCTGGGTTGGTGAGGAGTGTTGGTTAAAGAGGAGGTTGATGATGGCAATGGTTGAGTTGAAGAACGGCAGGCGAAGGTGATGGTATAGGCTCTGTTCGTAGGTGGTTGAATGATTTGCTGTTGTGAGGGTGAGGTAGTGTGTGAAGAGTGGTTGAAGTTGTAGGAGGCGGCAGTGACAGTTGATAGTTGAAATAGGGGGATGGCGGAAGTGTTTGCTGCTATGTTGGAATAGGTGATGGTAATGGAAGTTGCACGGGAGGATTGGAGATGGTTTGTAGGTTGAGCAGTGATGGTTGCTGTAAGATGATGGTACAGGAAGGATGCAGGAAGTTGCGGCAATTATGGTGGGAGTGTGGGTTGTAGAGGTATGTATGGTAATGAAGTGAAACAGTATGATATGGTTTTTTATGCGGTGTGGGTTGCAGGCGGAGGAAGTGGCGAGTTTGAGAAGTTTGATGGTGGAAGGATTGGTTATGGTGATGGTTGACAAATGATTTAGGCAGTGTGGTGTTGCTGGTGATGAAGGAGGCAACTTGAAGCAATTACGGTTATTTGGTGCTCGCTGTGAAGGTTGTTTAGGTGGGGCAGGCAGTTTTAGTTTGAGGTTGTGGATGTTGGAGGTTGTAGTGCAGGCGTCTTGGTGTTAAAGGAGGTGTGTGATTGTGAACTTGCAAAATAAAAGGAGTGTGACAGTGGGTGGTTGCTGAGTGGTGGTTGTGGGCTGTAGTTTTGGCAATGAAGTATTTGTTTAGGATAGAAAGCCTATAACAGAAAATGCAGAAAATAAAATGGAATGTGATGAAATAGAGTGAAATGAAATAGTGTGATGAATGTAACAGAGATTGTAAACATAGGTTGTAATAAAAACTTTGGAATAGAAATTTAACAGTTCGTAACAAAGTTTAACTTTTTGTAAAGAACGGTTTGTAATCAAATGGAACGAATTTTTTTTGAAATGCACAAAATGTAATGCACGAAATACAAACAAAGATACAAAGTGCAATGTAAATGAAGTAAAAACATAGAACTATGCACAACGTTGTTGAACACGGCAAATGGAATGCATAAGGCAAATGAGAATTAATGGGCACAAAAACAGAAATGCGGTGGTGATGTATGGATGTACTGATGTGTTATAGTTTAGTCAGAAAATGGTGGTGTTGAATGATGTAGGGGGAGTTGTGACAGAGAGTACGCAATTTGATGGGGAAGGCAGTGAAGGCTTTCGGTTTTTGAAGTGTGGTGGTTGTATTTAGGAGATGGTTTGGATTTTTGGAGTGCAGCGTGGATGGAGGGTGTATTACCATTGTATGAATTGAATGAAGTATGTCGATGGGTGGCAGATGGTGTACGTGGCTGTGGTTATGGCAAGCGGTTTTGTTGAAATGAAGTTTTAGTTTGAGTGACAAGGGGAGGGGATGTTCAGTATGGCAGAGTGATGTAGTATGAAGATGTATGTGTGCAGGCGGATGGTTATTTGTTATGGACAGAAGCAAGTTAGATAATCAGAGCCTAATATATCATAGAACAACACTGTTAGCCTAATATATCATAGAACAACACTGTCAACTTCTCTTATAGCAAAAGCCCAAGTAGGTAGGCATCAAGATATGGAAACTGGAAAAGCTTGATTATAATATAGTAGCCTAAATTATTGCAAATCAAATTCATTTGCTTGATTTACTTCGTACATGAACTGTACCAAACTTGATTATTTTTTTGTACCTATTTATTTTGTTGGTATTTTAACCGACTTCTTAAACTTGAATAATTAACCTTTTTCTGATAAAAGACTGATACTGTATTCTCAAATCTACGAGTAACAAAATATATTTGGCTTCTTGAATAACTACGTTGATAATTTCATACATGGAAAACCATATTTAAAAATTTTGAGCACCGTGTTTTTTCTTCATGTTTTTTAGCGAATTCTTGCCAGATGAAGGCACATCATAGACTACAGTGACTAAATATTTAATTCAACTTTTATTTAAAATAGAAACTTATCTGCTTAAAACATTTTTTTGCGTTTTTTTACTGACATGTAATACAAGGAAAGAAATGAGTCAAACAACTATAACTGAGGTAGATGCCGCATTGATACAGGTCTGGCATGACATCTCGTTAAGTTAATAAATCTGTTGAAGCCAGGTACACCCATATATACGTCAAATGTCAAGTTCAACTATAAGAAATAATTCAATATGCGTCAAATGTCAGAGTCAGTTACACCCATATATACACACTTTACTTAGGTTGGACTTTCAACTTTGTTAGTTATAAATAACCTTATATTCCTGCAAATCTATGTATTGCTTTATTTAATATGCAATATGCAAAATACTTTCAAGTTCAACTTTTGTTTATAATTTATTTGGGTATTATGCAGGCATTAGTTGAAGCGGCGAAGGAAAGACAAAAGGAAAACTCTAGTGTCAATTGTAGCAATGAAAGTAGAAATTTTGAAGCTTTTGAGAATGATCCCATTGCTGAAGTGTTTGGAAAGGAGAAAAGAAAAAATTATTGTCGTGCAATTAGCTCTACATCGACTATGAAGCAAGTGAAGTTTACACAAGCATCAAAAGCAATAGCTAATTTGAAGGAAGATGAAGATAGAAAATGGAAAGCAAAGATGGAGAACAATCAAAATAGACTAACCGAAGAATTTAGATCGATGCATTCGACTATGATGAGTATGCAACAAAGTTTGTTACAATTTATGAATCAGTTTGGAGGGAATGCGACACGAAGAAACGAAGTTGCTTCCAACAGTCAGCATGATAGTCCTGGAGCTAGCTTGGGTGTTCAATCCAATGGTGCTATTGAATCTTCCACAAGAGATAGGCAATCTGTAGTCATATTGTCAGAAGAGTTGAAAGAGGTTGCTAAGGGCCATCTTGGGACACAGAAAATATGCCACCATAGAGAGGTGATGAATGGGGAAAGAATTGTATGGGAGGAGAAAGTGTTTGATCCAGAAGCACCTATTTATGAAGCACCACAAAATGGTAATTACAAGCTATTTGATATAATTGATGGAGGTTTTGTTATTTGGCATGAGTGTCGTGTTCGTTGTTTGTAGGATCTAGAATTTATTTTGAAGTAGTGTTAGAACTTGTAATATTTTGATTTCATACTCTTTAGTTATGTATGATGAACTTGTGCAATTTAAGTTGGATGCTTGGATGCGTAATTGCTTATTGTTATCGAAATTCTGTAATTTTTGATATGTATGTACTACTGTATTATAATAGACAATTCTGTAGTGTAAATGCTAGCAAAAATGCATGTCTGCATGGTTTGGTAGCTGTAACGAACATATTCGTTACTAAAGACGAAATTTATAACGAGCATAGTCGTTACTATTGATGAAATTTGTAACGAACAAGTGCGTTACTAATGACGAAATTTATAACGAGCATAGTCGTTACTATTGATGAAATTTGAAACGAACAAGTGCGTTACTAATGATGAAATTTGTAACGGACAAGGTCGTGATAATTTAGAATGACAACCCCTTCTTCCACCATGAAAGGGAAAACTAAGTAACGGAAGATACCCGTTATAAACCGATGCAAATAATAACAACCTATTTCGTTACAAAAATTTAGATTTCTAACGACAAAGTCCGTTGGTAAGTGATATATCTAATAACGGGTAGAGGCCGTTATAAATATTTGTAACGAATTTCCTCACGTCTGTACCGCTCACGACTATATCTGTTATAAATTTCATTTGTAACGACTATATTCGTTACAAATAAACCTTTTTGGTGTTGTGTAACAATCCACCCTTTTGTATGGTTTAAGTCTGACGTGTGTGGTCTATCGTCGATTTAAAGCGTACGAAAAGGCGGGACGTTACACTAATCGATTGGATGGAAGTTAATGGGATATGATTGGCAGGGATAAATCCTTTAAGCCCTATATATGTAGGTTAAGGGTAGTTCCACTTATGGGTTAAGCGAAGATGGAGGTTCAAGCCCA
This sequence comes from Allium cepa, assembly GCA_030765085.1. Taxonomy (NCBI): domain Eukaryota; kingdom Viridiplantae; phylum Streptophyta; class Magnoliopsida; order Asparagales; family Amaryllidaceae; genus Allium; species Allium cepa. The sequence goes on along the minus strand of CM060943.1, from coordinate 575,694,380 downwards.
CATTCTAGCGTCAAAATATTAATGAATTTCTTCGCTAACATCCAAAAAGTGTAAGGAAAATGAAACTCAATGGAGTAGAATCTTTAGTAGCCCTAGGTTAATTTGCTAGGAAGGCACGTACTCCATGTTGAATCCATATTAACCTCAAAATAATGAATGTTTTGGAATTCAAAATAAGTTATGATCAAATCACAAGTTTTCGAGAATTCGAAACAAATCACAATTTAGGAAGTCTCCTTTACTATGCTATGAAGTTGTTGAATATCCAAGACCTTATTTTCCAAAGTCACAAGAGTTTGAAATGTTCAATAGTGAAACCGATGATCGTGCCGAAGGTATGTATATGCTTGAGAATCATAAACCAACAATCTTGTCCCTTTATTCACTATAATATGCGATTGTACATGTCCAAGCCCTAACTTGTAATAAGGTTTTCAAGGCTATAATTGGTACTAAAATCCTTAAATTGATTTAGGGTTACAATGTTTAAAAAGTAAGAAATGAGAAAGGAATTGATCGCCCCCTCCTCCATGCCCCTAGATCTATATTTCTAGGGGTAGAAAGATACGGCATTGACGCCACGTGTCAATGTGGCATATGCTTGATCTTCGGCATCAAGGTCCATCTTGATGGCTCTTAGGATATTGCTTTGATTTGATGGTTCATGGCATCCATTGATGTATTGAAGGATTACGGCATCATCATCACGATTGCATGCTGCTTGATAGCTTTTCACATCAGCCCTAGAAATGAAGGCATTCTGCATCCTCTATCATAATGGTGACACGTGGCATGCTCTTACATATTGTTGGCATGCGACAATCTTCTTTACTTACATTGACGGATGCGACATTCTTTATCACATTGATGAAGTGAGGAGTATATGGTATGCGACATCATTGTAGGCTTTTATACCGATGAAGTGCAGCATTGATAAAAGGTGGCATCGAAGAAAAGCAGCATTGATAAGAGGTGGCATCGAAGAAAAGCGGCATTGATAAGAGATAGCATCGCTGAGAAGTGTCATTAATGATATATCATGACTCTATCACATTGATGGCTTACTAGATGCTATCTCCCGATATCATGGCCTTGATGAATTATAGTGTTTTATTGATGATAGGCGGCATCAATGGTATGCGGCATCATTGTAGGTCTTCGTCATTGGCTTTGATGACCTGCTTTTCTTTAATTTAACACTTCATTTATCTATGAGATCCTTCGATTTCGACATTCTTGTTGTCGTCATGCCTTTAAAATCAATAATGGTAGTAACAACGATCGGCTCGTCCGACTTCAGTTTTGTGCTTAAACGTTTTTGGCTTTGTTAGTGGCAATCTTCGGCAACAATACACTGACGTCACTTTGCACGAGAAGCTTCTCTAGCCTTGTTTTCTAAAAAAGTGTACTGTACGACAAAAAGTACAACCAAGTACACCAATTATGATGGCATGTCTGCCAAAAGCGCGTCTACTTCTATGTCATGTCGTTTTACCCTATGCAAAGCACGCTCCTCGTACGGAGCGATAGTTGGCATGCATCCCAACCACACATTTGTATCACCTTTCCAACTAACCCCATCGACTGAAACGATTAGCTCTACGGCCATGGTGGTTCCCGCCTGTTAGCTAGGCAATTATAACCATCCAATGACCAATATAAGCTGCAACAAAAATACCTCTTGTCATACCAACTTCATAAAGATTTCAAAACTCATTTTCACCATAGATAATATTTAGAAACATTGTAATCTTAAATGCTTAATTTTTAATTATTCTCTTACACTTTCTTGTAATTGTGATAGATCAAATTAGTAAAAAAGATCCTCACAGTTGACGTAGACAAGTTTAGCCGAACTATTTTACCTCTGTGTCATTTATTTTACTTGCTCCTCTTCTTCTTTTTTCTAATTTTTTAAGCTTAGCATTAGCGAGTAACATTTGTTAATACAAATGCATTAGCATAATTTTGAAGTTGGTTAAAATTTTAGTCAAAATTAACCAACTTGAATATTCTCGTATCCCATGCAGCATCATGTTTTTCAGGATGTATAAGAGCGATTGTAGTAAAAACTAGTGCAACATTAACTATGGTACTAGAATACATCAGCTGCACAGAGAATTATCGATTGCATCATACAAACTATCCATCTGAAGTTGTGATGCAAATGGGATGATGCGTGTTCACATTGAGGAAGAAGCAATTTCATGAAAACCTTCATCGATATACGATGCTTCATTTTTTGAGCTCATCATTCTATTGTAACTGTAAACTTTACTTTACATTGAAATCAATGACAAAACAATTGCTCAATTAACTTTCAGGGACCACTGGTTTAAACGAAACAGTACATACGAAACTGGAACATTTTACTTCATCGTCTTGGGAACTTCCATCAGTTTTCTCCACTTTTATTCGAACTGTATAATCAACTGTAAATTCATTTCACAAATGTAAATGAAGAACAAAAGCATCACATACCACATTCTTTACTCCTAAAAATATCAGAACGTCAAACGGCCTCATGCTTACGTGTGCACATACACTAATAATAACGCAAACCAAATAACCAGCGATACTTCAAGCTTGTTGAGATACGTGTACGTACGTTTATAAGAGCATACAACTATTTATGAAATAAAATAAATTTCTTACCCTAAGAACACACAAAGCTAAAAGGACTCCAACTTGCACTTGAGCAAACCATGATACGTTATTGCTACTTTTACTAGAACACGCATAGGAGTGAACCTACTATGCGTAGAAGTGAACCATGTGCATCTAATTTTGGCAACGTGTACATTAACCCTCTCGTATTGCAGCCTGGTTTCACCACTGACTGTGCATGTAACCACAAGTAAAAGTTGAATGATAAATAATTTAAAACATGATTGATAACCATAAGACTATACATCACAAAATTTTCCTTTTTTTCTAACATAAAGGATGAATGATAGATAATTGAAAAGTCGGAAGATGTAAATCATTCATCAAATGATACATCTAGTCAGTATGCAAGATGAATTCATATGCAGCGACTCAAAAATTGCAACAAGAATCAAAATAACATCAATGCAGTTGAGGATGATACAACAACAAAATCCATAGATGATTCTGGGTTACAAAAAGTTGCAATTAATATTCACTGCTCAATTTTCTCTCCTCCTCTCCTAAAAAAAAGAAAAAAGAAAAAAGAAAAAAAAAGCCACTAACAGAAATAAAACGATAACAAATTCCTGACTCCAACTCCTTGCCGTCTAGTTACATGCATCTCAAAAAATACATCAAAATACACGACAGATAAATGACAGGCACCAATATATGCCCCTTAATCTGCAAGAAATAAAGACGGAGTGGTAAAATAAAACATTTGCATGATGTAATATCTATACCTGACAGTCTTGAACAATAAAAATAAGGGATTGCTAAATGGACAGTTTTGGATGAAGAAAATATAATTTTTGGAGGACTCCATCCTAAAATAAAATTGTAAATAGGAGGAATGTAATAAATGAGTACAAATCAAGTGATCTAATGTTTTATCCTTGTTCAAAGTAAATTTGGCACAAAATGACATAGGTCTACCGAAAAAATAACCGATACCGATACCGAGAGTCATACCAAAAAGCATCAAAAATAGAAAGGAAAAAAAAATTCGGATAATCATAGAACGGTGTAAACGGGAAAGGTTAAATAGAAGCGGCACATGCCTGTCGTTTTAATCTTATATCATTCAAACTATGCCAATGGAATGAGGGTAATAACAGAATTATATTTGATTTTACTATGGAGGGCTAAAATTTTCAGTACCTCTCCTGACAATATATTTAGAATTGAACATGATACATTTTCCATTTTACTTGTTTATTTATTGTTGTTGTTGAGCATGTGTTTTGGAAATTTTAAGGAGGCGCAAGGGGACTTGCCCTCTCTTGGCCTTACAGGAACACACACCCATGGTGCACTGTGTATAAGAATAACTATATCTTGTATAAATTAACAATTTCACAACTTCGTTAAGAATGATAAATGACATGTGATCATGAAATTGTATACTTCTATAACTTTGAAATTATTCCTATTCAGAAATAAAATAAAAGGAGAAAGCAACTGAAAAATGAGTTATATATCTACATCTGAAAAAAGATTTGGAAATGACACTCTTGATCTTGAAAAGCTAATCCAACGGTCCAAGTCCAACCATTTAATCTCTACATTAGTTTACACATTGTATTCATTCACCCTTTATTAATTAGGTATTCCATAAGAAGAGGGATAGGTTGCTTTACATAATTGTATAGGTAAATTTCATATATCCAAAACGAATAATGTCTAGTGATATTTTACGTATGTAGCTACAAGGCAATGATAAAAGAGAGATACACAAAATTAGTTTAGGTTTCTTGGCTTGAGTGAAAGATACATTCAAAATGCATTAAATTTTCATAAATATTATATCATATTGAAAAGAAAGAAAAAATAATAATAATAAAATCATCAAAAATTTCTGAACACCTCAAAATGGTAATGCAAACCAAATACTAATATAACTTCACTTCAACGTTTCATATTAAATCACATTTTTTAGATGAACATTTTCTGGAATAATTTCCATTTTTCAATGATCCAAATAATAAAAATGACATGTCTAAAAAAAATTAGTGCATTTTGAATTGTGTAGATGTAAAACTTTAACATTGGAGGAGGGTATTTGCTCCGTCAGGTGAAGGAGTGAATAATTCCACTAAACATGAGGTTGACTCTGTGATGGTAAACGATTTGCTTAAGATGTGTGTGTGTCAATTATTACATGACATTCATAGAATATGGCCAAAAGTAGTAGAATGTAGAAGAAGATTGCTGCTGACACAATTAAATTTGAATTAAATCTTTACAAAATTTTATAAAATAAAAAGAAAGGTCCATTTAAAAAAACAACAACAGATTTAATCAGGAGAAAAAAAACAACTGATTGAAGATTTTTAAAAAGTTCAGATAGAAATTATCAAATATTGATTCTGCCTTTTTGATCTTATCCTAATATTTAGTTTCGATACTAGTCCAAAAAGGTGAATATTGTTTAAAGCTAGAAAGTATGGGGATAAACTAGCAATCCATTAAACAATTATTTCATTTTCACATAAAATCGTCCTATGATAAGTAAGTGGTTATGTTTCCATTTGAGTTGCACTTTTAACTATAAAAATGCTTGTGCTAGTAACTTCATTATATTTTTCTTTTGTACAGGAAACACAACCGCACACAAGTGTATGCGCGTGCATGTGTGATGTGTGGGTGGGTTTCGGACTTTTGTAATCTAAGGTATGTCGACTTGATTCGTAAATTTTGGTTTCGGAAACATATATATATATAATTTATTGAAACGTTATCTTTAATTGAAAAATAAGGTATAAATGAATAATACTGATTAATCATAAATATTTAAAACATCAAAAAATATTTATTCATTGCTTCATTTTTAACTTTTTTAGTTATATAATTTATATATTTTGTGATTTTATATGTTTCCAAAGTTAAAATTTCAAAACTTGAACATTTGTAAATTTGAAATTCAATTTTTTTTTTTCGAGTTTCCTCTGTAAAATTTGAAATTCATTAGTATTTTTTATTGAACCGCAGTTTCGGTTTTCTTTTGTTTCGGCTCCTAATGAAACCTAAACAAAATGATCTGAATCTCAATGTTTTGAGCGAAACCTCAAACCTCGAAAATCCCCCTCAAATCCCTTCTCTATGTTTTTGAGCAAAATCTATCATATCGAAGTGAATTTTTATAGATACGTTATGCTCGTTAGCAGGATTATATCCATGCAAAATTTAGAATCATTTTAAAATGTTTAACTCCTTCAAAGCTGCAAGCCAATACGTCGAAAATGTTTGTTTTAACCTTCAATTTGGAGTGTTATTCCAAGGGATATAAGCTTTGGAACAATTCTAATTTTTCCATGGTTGATCTTGCCTATAAACATAACATATCCACGTAAAATCACATTGATCAGGACATAATTTGGACAAAAGCAACCTCCCCCACCCCCCAACCCCCCGCGTTGTGTTTGTGGGGGTGTGTGCGTGCGCGCGCATTCGTGAACGCACATGCATGTTTGTATTCCTTGGAGAGGAACCTTGTTTCCATATAACCAAAATAACCATCTAAATCTTAAATGCGCAATGTAGTAAAAAGAAAGAGGGATAGATTAACACGCAAAGAGAAAATGTAAACTAAGGAACATTAACAGTTATTGTCAAATTAAAATATTCATGATGTTTTTGCATATGAGAACATCTTTTCTGGATGAGTCAACACAATCCAACTGATGAATGTGTGGGTAGAAATTTGGATGATTCAAATATTTGTTAAAGAGGAAAGAAATTGATTAATTGATTCATTCAAATCGATTAATTTGGCTAGTATATGGAAGGATATTTTGAAAGAAACTAATTAATTAGTCAATCAATTAATTAGTCAATATATTTGTTATATGAAAAAAATAAATGATTAGGCATGGAGAATAAAGCAAAGATATGAAAACCAACATTACGCCATCTATTTGTACTAAAATCAAATCATGCAATTTGAAGAAAAAAATATGGGTAATCAGGAAATTGATTTCTTAATCTCCAAGCAACCCTTCATTATCAAGTCTATTTAAATGAAGGAATTTCATCTTCATATGTACAAACAAGTGTGTGAGAGTATCCACCATTATTCTTCCATCTCTTTTGTACTCTTTTCTTTAGTGAAATAAAGAAGTTATTGGGTCTCCGTGGACGTAAGATATTCATATCAGAACCACGCTAAATCTTCTGTGTCTCTTATTTCTATTATTATTTCTGTGAGACTGCATAATTTTATTTAAGTGTCATTGGTATCTAAATAGGCAATACTAGATGCTGATCAAATAAATCGTTTCCGCTCAAATTAAAACAAAATTCACTACGGTTTGGTATCAAGGCTAGTGTTATTGTTCCTGTTTGGATATTAATGGCTATTTCTACTAAGTCTGTTGGTAGATCTGGTGTCAATTATGGAGTAACACGTTTTGACGAAAAAGGAGATTTTAGTACTTTGAAGATGAAGATGGAGGCTGTATTGAAGAATGAGAAGACTTACAAGGTTGTTTCTGCGCCTGAGAAATTGAAAGGTATTGATGCAGCTGATTTGAAAGAGATGTAAGATGAAGCTCTCACTACAATTCAGTTGAGACTTTCAGATGAAGTTCTTAGAGAATTCTCTCAGAAGAAGACGGCGAAAGAACTATGAGATGCATTATCCGATGCATATCAAGACAAGTCTCTCACTAATCGGATTATTCTTCAGCAACAACTCTATTCGTTCAAGATGAAGCCTGAAGCTGATCTCATGGAGCATGTAGATGCTTTGACGACTTGATTATGAACCTGAAGGCAGCGGAAGTTGATATTACCGGTGAGGCTCAAGCCGGGATCCTCTTATTTTCCTTGCCTAAGGAGTATACTGCTTTTGTTAATTCCATGATTTATGGCCGCAATAAAATTAGTCTGTCTGATGTAAAGGCTGGTCTTCATAATGAAGTATTAAAAGGTAGATTGGCGAGCACTAGCTTGGATAGTGATACCGAAGGCTTATCTGTTCAGAGAGGTAGAGGCCAAAGCAGGTCGAAGAAAGATGGAGGACGGAATTATTCACGGTCTCAGTGTAGGGGGCCTAAGAATTTGACTTGTCATTATTGTAAGAAATCAGGGCACTTCATAGCACAATGTCTCAAGCTTGAAGGTAGAAGAAAAGATCCAAAGCAAGCCTCAGCTTCTACAGCAGAGAAATCAGATACAGAAAGTGACACCGATGTATTTACAGCTTCTGGCTTTTCTGGAAAGAGCAACTTATGGCTGATTGATTCTGGAGCATCTTATCATATGACACCTGATAGGAACTGTTTTTCCGCTTACCGTGAAATTGATGGAGGAGAAGTTCTGATGGGTAATGATCCTTCTTACTGTATGGTGGGTGTTTGTAGCGTGATGATTAGGATGTTTGACGATGTTATTCGTACGATCACCGATATTAGACATGTACCTGATTTGAGGAGGAGCTTGATCTCTGTTGGAGCATTGAGTAGACTTTGCTTGAAGATTGTAGTGGAAGGAGAGAAAATTAAGATATCGAAGAGTTCCATGATTGTTATGAGAGGTGTGAGGGCATGAAATCTTTATCTATTAAAGGACACTACTGTAATTGGTGAATCAGCTTCTGTTACATCTGTTGCTTCGGATTCTTCCAGATTATGACATTTACGGATGGGTCACATCAGTAAGCGCAGCATGGATGAGTTAAGAAAACGAGGATTGATTGGAGTTCATCATTCAAAACTTGATTTTTATGAAGAGTGTGCTCTTGGAAAGCAGATGAAGATTTCTTTTGGTATAGAAGAGCATAAAGCAAAAACAATCTTGAAGTATGTTCATACAGATATCTGGGGTCCCTCCCCTTGTCACGTCTTTAGGTGAAGCCGGATATTTCGTTTCATTTACATATGATTTCTCTCGTAAAGTATGGGTATACTTTCTTCAGTCAAAGAATGAAACATTTGCCAAGTTTCGAAAGTGAAAATCTATGGTTGAGAAGCAGTCAGAGAAGAAATTGAAAGTTCTCCGTTCAGATAATGACGGTGAATTTGTATCACAAGAATTCATTGATTATTGTGAGTCTGACGGCATTAAGAGGCATTACACTACACCAGGCAACCCTCATTCTAATGAAGTTGCAGAAAGGATGAATCGGACATTATTGGAGAGAACAAGATGTCTTAGACTGACTGCTAAATTGAAGAAGAGATTTTGGGCTGAAGCTTTATCTATGGCGGCTTTTCTCATCAACCGCACACCTTATTGCCATAGATACGACCTGAAGAAGTATGGAAAGGAGAGTCTGTTGGCTATTCACTTCTCGGAGTGTTTAGTTGCCCAGCTTATGTGCATGAGAGCAAAGTGAAGCTAGAACCTAGAGCTCGCAAGTGTATTTTTCTAGGTTATAGGAGAGGAGTGAAGGGATATAGGTTGTTGTGTTCTATTAGCAAGAAGATCGTTATGAGCAGGCATATGACTTTTGATGAGAAGGCTATGTTAAAGGTGGAGCCTTCCTCATCGGATGACAATGAGAGGACATGTGAAGAATACCAGACACAAAGCAAGTCATTTGTTGATCCATAGAAGTTCAAATGATGTTTCCGATGACACCTTACTTGATGAGAATAATATCGATGTTGGTACAGATGATCAAACTCAAGGAGGAGCTCGTTCGGAACCTAGGCCTTTCAGACAAAAAAGAAAGCCTAAGTGGCTTGATGAGTTTGTTGGATTGAGCATCGAAGATTTAACTTCAATGCTACGGCAATATATGCTTTGAATGTTGTCCATGATGAGCCCTATGATTATAGAGAAGCTATTGCATCGGTTAACAGTTCCAGTTGGTTAGTTGCTATGGAGGAGGAGATTGAATCATTGCAGAGAAATCATACTTGGGATTTGGTGCATCTTCCCACCGACAAGAGAGCTATTGGATGCAAATGGATCTATAAAGTGAAAGATGGTGAAAATGATAATCTCGGATACAAGGCAAGGTTAGTCGCAAAGGGACATGTTCAGAAGAAGGGGTAGAGTATCATGATATCTTTGCTCCAGTGGTTAGGCATACTTCTATTCGTATTCTTTTGGCATTAGTTGCTCATTATGATATGGAATTTGAGCAACTAGATGTCAAAACTGTATTCTTGCATGGTGATCTGAATGAGGAGATTTATTTAAAGCAGCCTGAATGGTTCATTGATAGTAACAGACCAGACTATGATTGCAAACTCAACAAATCTCTATATGGACTGAAGCAGTCTCCTAGACTATGGTATAAGAGGTTTGGTAAGTTTATGCTTTCACAGAGATACTCCAGAAGTTTCAAAGACCGGTATGTTTATTTCAGAAGATGTGATGGTGATATGATTTATTTGTTGTTATATGTTGATATGCTGATTGCATCTCGGAGTATGGTCAGAATTAAGGAGTTGAAAGCGGAGCTCAGTAGAGAGTTTGACATAAAGGATTTGGGTAAGACATAAAGAATATTGGGTATGGAGATAAGCAGGGATAGGAAGCGGAGAGAGTTAAGGCTCACTCAAACGCAGTACATCGAGAAGGTCCTCGCTCGATTTGGAATGGAGAAAGCTAAACCGGTTGGCACTCCATTAAGCTCTCATTTTAAGTTGTCAAAAGACTTATCTCCCTCATCGGAAGAAGACAAGAGGTATATGGCCGATATACCTTATTCTAGTACTGTTGATAGTCATATGCATGCGATGGTGTGCACAAGACCAGATTTGGCCCATGCAGTGGGTGTTGTGAGTCGATATATGTCTAATCCAGGCAAAGAGCATTGGCAAGCTGTGAAGTGGATTCTTAGATATCTTCGAGGCACTTCTTCGGTGGGCATGTTATATGGTGGAGTGGATGGTGACATCTTTCTTAGAGGATAATGTAATTCTGATTACGCTAGGGATAGAGATGTTAGGAAGTCAGTGTCGGGCTATGTTTTTACACTTGGCATAGACTCGATTTCAGAGAGATCAAAGCTGCAATCTATCGTAACTTTATCAACTACCGAAGCGGAGTTGATATTGATTGTGGAAGCAACAAAGGAAGGATTATACTTACATCAGTTGTTGGATGATCTTTCAATGGTGCAGCGGACAGTAGAGCTATTTTCAGACAGTCAGAGTGCGATTCATCTTGTAGAAAATCAAGCTTATAGTTCACGGACGAAGCACGTTGATGTTAGAGGTTTCTTTCTTATCCTTGAGGAACAACGAAGCAAGATCAAATTATTGAAGGTGGGTACTTTGGATAATCCTTCAGATATGATGACTAAGTCACTTCCAAAGGACAAGTTTGAGCATTGCTCAAGCTTGATCATTTTGATACCTGTTACTTGAGCGCCATGGGGCGCTAGACCCAACAACTTATATGTCGATTGCTTGATGATAAGATGATGAAAAGAGATTGTTATATTTGAATCAAGGTGGAGTGTTGAATTTGGATGATTCAAATATTTGTTAGAGAAAAGAAATTGATTAATTGATTCATTCAAATCAATTAATTTGGCTGATATATGGAAAGATATTTTGAAGGAAACTAATTAATTAGTCAATCAATTAATTAGTCGATATATTTGCTATATGAAGAAATAAATGATTAAGCATGGAGAATAAAGCAAAGATATGGAAACCAAGATTACGCCATCTATTTGTACTAAAATCAAATCATGCAATTTGAAAAGATATCTGGATAATCAGAAAATTGATTTTCTTAATCTCCAAGCAACTCTTCGTTATCAAGTCTATTTAAATGAAGGAATTTCATCTTCATATGTACAAGCAAGTGTATGAGAGTATCCACCATTATTCTTCCCTCTCTTTTGTACTCGTTTCTTTAGTGAAATAAAAAAGTTGTTGGGTCTCCGTGGACGTAGGATATTCATATCCGAACCACGTTAAATCTTCTGTGTCTCTTATTTCTGTTATTATTTCTGTGAGAATGCATAATTCTATTTAAGTGTCATTGGTATCTAAATAGACAATACTAATCATGATCAAATAAATCACTTCCACTCAAATTAAAACAAAATTCACTACAGAATCAACATAATCCAACTGATGAATGTGTGACGAACTAATTTCAGAAGCAAACTACACTAAAAATTACAGCACCATCTTTTATATTCAGGTGTAAATTGACAATTGTAATACTGGAGATGATATGATGATTTATACACAGATAAAGGTCATAAAGCATCAATATGCTAACAAAGAGCAAAGTCTAGTGCCTAGAAATGATAGATGACATCACATTCCAAAAATCAAAAGGATAAAAGTAGGCTGGAAGAGTTGAAATTTTACCTGTACAGGTTTAGTTAACCAGCCATTCCAAAGTAAGCCATCGTACTTCAAATTGGGATGTTTAATCGCAAAATTCAAAAGAGCTCAAACCAGATGTCAAAAGAGTTCCACGGAAGCCTTCTTCAACATTTTTCGGAGACATATTTTGATCTGAAAGTTCATCTGCATATATAAATATTTGTTTAACACTGATTTAAATTGCCTCTGGCCATTCCTTGTGCATTTATCTGTTAGCCGTATTATTTTATTGAGCAAAAGTTATAAGACCTGCTATATCTCGATTTTCATGGATCTCTGAATCTTTGACCCAAAGAACATCCCCTGGAAATATATTTTTGTCAGCAAGAGTGGAAGAATCCCCTTCTAACTCTGTGGAGCCTTTGTGAAGCTTTTGATTCTCCTTTACTACCTATATAATGAAGTAAATGCATGCAGTCAAAAGATCAAAAACTTGAAAGCTATAGATTTCATCCATGATAATAATTAGCCAAATCATTGTGATAGACTTGTATCGGTGAATCCTCTGGGGGCAGACTAATGAAATTGTGATTATACAAAGAAAGAATAGTTGCATCAATTATTTGGGGGAACCAAAAACTTCTCTAATAATATTCTGAATGATAATTAAATGGTCAGAAGAAAAGAAATGCAAGAACAGTTTAACAAAGAATATATTCCAATTAGCATTCGCCTAATAGAGATTATTCTATATCAAATGAAATTGCATACCCCAAAAGCTTCCCATATCATCAGTTTCAACTGGTAGATGGTTGTGGTACAAGATACTGTCAAGCTAATTGAATTCCCAGATGACGTTTTTTTTGAACGTTTTGAAGCTCGGCGATCTGATTCAGGATTATTCCCCGAAGCTTCTACTATTGACTTTGGTGCCTCCTTCCCATGCACAAGATACACACGGATATCTTCATTGCAATAGTTTAGTTTCTTCATCAGTTCACAGCTCTCCCTTTCTCCAATACAGTCATCACAAACCTAACAATTACTAATATACATCAGCGAAAACTAATAATCGCAGAAAATCAGAATTAGTTCATTGTTGTGTGTACAAATTCGAAATTAAATATGACTTAAACCAACAACTATCTGCCTTTGGCACAAGCCAACCCCAGAGAGCCAACTACCATTACAGACCATATGAAAACTAAATGGAAAAAAAAAATTGAAAAACGTATAACTACTGCATGATGCATTATAGGACATTCTTCTTTCTTGCTAGAAGGAAGAGAATGCACAGGAAAATCCTTTGATCCTACATTGGGGAAAATAGGAGTTCTCTAACAAACATCTGTATAGTAAATTTTAAATTGAAGGTGACCAATATAGCATCACAAAGAAAAAGCTGGGATCTAGGATTCTAGGTCAAGAGAAATACTTTCATCCGCATTACTGCATAACTTCGTAGTATCCATCTGAAACTAAAATGATTACACACACAGACATGTGTGTGCATATGTGCATGCAAGCACACATAGGGGCTCATGTAGCGTGACTGCCAAAAGAAAAAAAAATCTCCTGGTTGATGATTGAACTAATAGAGATAGATATGGATTTCTGATATTTTATTGGAAAGAGAGAAAATATATTATTTAATTCGCAACTTGCGGCCGATATCAAGGGGGATTTTAGGTGTAGCAAAAATGAGGTATAGTTGATCCTTACCCTACAACCATTAGATCTCCCCCGACCACCTCCCATTTAAAAACAAAATCCAATAGTCAATCCTTGTGTCGAATTTTATGTTTTAATTGCCGCTCTACACACACATAAGGAGCGGCTATGTGGACATAAAATATGACAATAGATCTTGATCATTGAATTTTTACACAACTCGAAATTAACGAACATTTTGTAGATATGCTCTAGCATAACTCAAGAGCATATTCACACGAATTTGGTTAATTTCAATTATCCTAACATATTTTAAATAATATTTTAAATCGATTGTTAAAATAAATGTTTTAACAGTTAATATTGATTCAATATTTTGAATACGTTAGAAGTTTCGAAATGATATCATTTTGTAGGGACATGATGTTCATAGTTTAGATTGAACATCCCCACAGTTTCATTTGATTTTGATTATGTAGATCTAGAAGCCATAGAAGTATAGAATGAGATGTACCGAAAGAGGGATGTGCGTGGAAATTCTATTTGTACACAAAATGTGACACAAGAGTTCTTAACCATTAGATCTTCGTATGAATTCCACTTCTTATATAAAAGCAAAGAAATTTAATGTTCAATACTTGTTGTGTCAACTTCTGTGTTTTATTGTAAGTCTCAATAGTCGACATATATACATCCATATATATTTGGGGGGGTGGGGGGGTGGGGGGTTTGGTACTGGTTAAAAGTTATAACCCCTATGCAACACAACGACATTGTTTTACAGTTATATAATTCAAAATGAAACTAAAATTGGTAAATATATTTTTATATCAAGATCATCGTCATAAAATGTAATCCGTTTGAATAATCCTAGCACTTTAAGAAAATATATTTTCAATTGGCAATTGAATTTAATTATTGATATTTTTGCAGCTTGAGAGGTAGATTATGTCTCTTCCGTATTTTATACGCACACACATGCGTGTGTGTGCAGAGTTCGTATCTAGGTTATCAGATATAAACACCTTGATTTATTTGAATGTATGTTAGGGATAAACATACATCCTTCAGACTTTTTGAAGAAAACTCAAGTTACAAGATCTTTGAATATATATTTGGTAAAAAATGTCTAGACACCTAATAAAATTAAACTTGGGATATTTGGCTACAATAACAAATATTTTACCACCATTATCAGTGGTTATGTATGCCCGTGCACACGCACACGGACATAAACACACACATACATACGTGTTTATGTATATATGTATGTATATACACACACGCGCGCGTACGTGTGTGTACACACACACATGCACACAGACATAGACACACGCGCACGCGCACACATATATAAACACATATACGTGTATATATATATATACACACACACACACACGTACGTATGTGGGCATATATGTGTGTAGAGATTGTCTTAAAAAACGAGCATGAGGTGCGCCTCGAGGCGATCCATAAGGCCTCAAAGCGCGTTTCAAAAACATTTGGCTCAAAAAACGTATGCCTCTCATCATGAGGCACGGGTTTTTTACGTTTTTTACGCCTTAGGAAGTTGAGGCTCGAGATTTTTTAGGTAAACCCCAATCAGTTTTTACCAGCTCACTGAAGCTAAATCATTACTCATTTCAAAATAAAAAATAAAAGAAGCAGCAGCAGGAAGAAGCAGCGGATAAAAAAAAATCCTTTAAATTGAATCATGATCCTCGAAATCGATCAAGAATCCTGATTGATTCTGGAAATCAATTAGGGATTCCATCGACTCGGAATCGATTAGGGTTTCCTAATTGATCCCGAGTGGAATCCCTGATCGATTCCCGATCAGAACCTGATCAATTTTTCTTTTTCCTTTTTAAGAAAAAAAGGGAGAAGAGAATCAGCAGTAGAGAAGAGCAAGGGGCCAAAAAAAATATATTACCTGGGCATTTTTCTCTTCTGCGGGTTATGCTGCAGGTTATATTAAAAAACCCTGCTGTGTTATTAAGTTAATTATATATTAGATACATATAATATGCTGCAATAATACCCTGCGTTCTTTATTCTGTAAATTAAAAAAAAAAAAAAAAAAAAAAAAAATCTGCTACTGTTCTGGGCATTAAAAAAACCTGCGCTGTTTTAACTTGTTTTTTACTTGTATAGATCAGCGTCATAAAAAACGCTTTATATTTGCAATTTATGTGGATTTAATGTTTAAATGCTTATGGATTGTATTTTGTTTGAATTACTTCGAATGCTTTATATTTCGTATTTAATATTTGATATTTAGCATTATTGTATGATTCTTTGTATAATTTCTTTACATGTAATGCGCTTATTTTTGTACCCAAAAAACTTACGCTCTTACGCCTCGCCTCACGAGCACAAAAATGCCTTGTGTACGCTTTCGCGTTTTAAAACATTGTTGTAGAGGGAGAACACTCAATATGTCTCCACTCTTTAGCACAGCTATATAGCTGAATTTTACACCGATCTATATCAAGATACCTTTATTTAAGTTTGATTTTAATGGACCGGTGAAGGGTAGTTTTGTTCAATTTAATTCATTACACAGATAAGACATATGTGTGTGTATGTACAGACACACACACACACACAACACACACACACACACACACACATATATATATATGTATGTATGTATGTGTATGTGTATGTGTATGTATATGCATATGTATACACATATACACACACATATATAAGGCAAGGATGAGCTACACCTCAACTTGGCTACACCTCTAATCCCCTGATTTCCACCTCATGTTCCAACTTAAATAATATTTATCTCTCTTCCCACTACACTATAGAAATTATTATTATTTAAATCGGAACTTGTGGTGAAAATCGAAGAGGGGAGAAATGAGGAGTAGCCACACACACATGTATGTCACTTAATGTGTGTGCACAAGCCATATGGTTAAGGTAAATTGGAAAGGTCACCTCAGGAAAAGTTTGGATGAAAGGCATTCCATTTTCTAGCCCATTGTTTGCATCCCCGTTAGAATTTTTGAACTCCTCAGAAACTACAGCATCTTCAGAAGACCATGTAGCTTTTCCTAAAGAACTTCTACTGTAAGAAATTTCAGCATGTATGCCTTTATTTTCTGCAGCATTCCACTCTTCACAAAAAAACTTCCAATCACTTTCAGGAATAAGAATTAACCCTTCTTTCTGTAAGAATAAAAAATAATAGAACGTTAAGTGTCCATTATGAGAAAATAGGTTGTTATTTTATTTTTTTCAAGAGGCTAATATCAGTTTTTGAACCAGAGGATTATTGCGCATTATACATTTGATGCCCAGACAAAGTATTTTGCATACTTTGAAAGGTTGACTTCAATTAATAAACACTTTAGACATGCTATAGAAGTTGCATATCATACAATTTGTCTTTGTACGATTTGGTTTTGCAAAATATATAATCTCACTCATATTATAAGGATAAGGATAAGTTGACATAGGACATAGGACGGTTTTTCTAATTCCTCAACTAAAGGCTATTTCTTTTCTTGGATATAATCAGAACTTGATAAGAGGCCTTGGTGTATTAGTAGATAAAACACTTCAATCATTCCTGACAAAAAATTAACCAGCATGTAATGATTATTATAATTGTAACAGGGAGGGAAGGGAAGGGGACCGTGGAGTGGGAGGTGTTGGATTGGGGTGTGAAGAAGGAAAAAAAAAAAAAAAAAAGATGCCTATAATAACATGCCAGCTCATAAATGTTTAAGTTACTTACATCTGATGTTCTCTGGGTAATGGTTCCATGCTTCAAAACAAGCTCAAGGGGCCTCTCTAACAACCTTGAATGCTGTAACACATACACTTAACCAACTTAAAAGTAAAAAAAAAAAAAAAAAAAAAGAGCGATTATGCTTCTTTAAGAATTATACACAACTAATCTATATTCAGTATAGATACTTGACCAGCTAATAACTATGATAAGGATAGAAAATTAAATTCAAATGCTAAAGAATGAATTGACAGCATCACTTTTATTATAACTTTATTATTATTACTGCTACTTACGCATCCGTATCCGAAAACGAATTAGCATTTGATGTCGGAAAAACGAATATGAATGCGGATATGAAGTCATCCACATCCAAAAGTTATCCGTTCAGTTTAAATCAAGATAATAGTTTATATTATATGTATTTTAGTATCGTGAACAACAAGCATTTATTGTTTTATCAAGATAATACTTTATATTGTATGTATACAACATATAAATGCATATTCACTGTTCAAAACTATTTTTTATCGTCAGATTCTTATTTTACTTTTTTAACTTTTTTAATCGTCGGACACAAAACAATTTTATATTAAACTAAAATTTTATATTTATGACTTAAATTAATTAATTGTCAGCAGATATGAAGATATCCAATATCCGTCCACTATCCACAGATATGGATATCCGATATTTGTCCGCCGTCCATGAATATATGGTATCTGAAATCCAAATATGATTTTGGATATGGATGTGGATATAACACTATCCACGTTCAAAAGTATACATTGACAGACCTACTATTATAGTTGCTATTATTACTGTTATTGTTATTGTACTGCTGCTGCTGCTGTTACTGTCGTCGTCGTTATTATCATTATTAAATACTACTACTACTATTAACATTATTATTATTATTATTATTATTATTATTATTATTATTATTATTATTATTATTATTATTATTATTTGACCATTTATCATCACGAAAAGGTTTTGATATAGCACATAGGTTTAAACTAATTAGATAATTCACCTTATCACATATAAGGGAATCGATGGTCACTTGCAAATTTTCGGGTTCAACTGAACAGGGCTTTTTCTTTCCAGTGGCATTGATAAAAGTTCTCCATTTAGCTAACCATGATGCAGGGACTAAGAAATACTTGCAACCTACAGAAAGTGTCAAACTCTTCCCAAGGATTAATTTTTCATGATTTTGTCTTTGCTTGAGCTTTGTGGTTCTGCAGCATATTCAGAAACGAAACTAATATATTATAAGTTAACTACAAAAATTACTTCAAACATCACGTCAAGACCTGCTGGGATGAACTCTTCTACTACATTGTGAAGTGAGTATTATACTCCTTTGACAACATTATGATTGTAATCTCAAATTGAGTTCTTCAATCTTTGAACTCGCCTATGTATGTTGATTAATGATGTTACCATTACATCATTGGACAAGTGCTCAACCACATTTACAGGGTAACCCTAGAATATGAATTGCAAGTAATGAGCATATTTGTGCCATTTACCTAAGACTGTCTTCGAAGCAGGCAACTTCAGTCAATTCACTGGTGCAAGTTTCACAAGGTTCAGAAACTGACGGAAAGGCCAATACAATATCATCAGGTTTCACTTTCATTGCACTTTCATACAAAAATGACCAAAGAGGCTCAGAAACAGAAACACGCTTTGCCCCAGTAGCTTGTTCAGGAAGAAGACCACCATGGGGACACATAAGAGAAGCAGTAGGTCCCGCATCAGCATCGCAAGGATTATCAGTAGCCTTTCTACGCAACCATTGTACCAACCTACAAAAGAATGAAAATAAGATATATCCGATTATCACAGAATATCATGTAATCAAGTAGGCCAAAAGCAATACAGAAGATAGGATAGTCTGAGGGGTAAAGGAAACATCACGCATAATGTTTTAACCTACTCTTTTCGGGGAATTGAAACAACAAGTTCATCTGATTCAGGAACTGCATCCTCTTATCTAGTTCAAAGCCACTAGTTGGAAAGTTTAGTGACGGTTTACAGAAGGTCGGTATTAAGAAACAGGAAATGAGTAAGCCAGGAAAGGTATGCAAAAGCATTAGCATGAAGTATGCAATTACTGGTATTACTAGAACCATTACAGTAGCGTATTGATTGTGTAAAAACATTTCAAAACACCGATAAACTTATATTGCAGGGGAACAATAATCACACTGTTACATCTCTAGCATTCATAATTTGTCTAGTTGCTTAATATCTTTCATTTCACGCTTAAAAATTTAGCAGGCACTACCAAGAAATATCAAAATAGCTATCTCATATTCTTAACAATGTTTATCGTTGCCAGCTAAAAAGTTCAAATGATTATAAGCAACAATTGAAGATGAACGTTGTTAACATACATACAGTTATTGAATTGGCACAATGTCAGGGACAACTGAGAAATATTGTTGTTCTGCTATAATAAACTGGAAAAGATGAGAACCCAATTGACTGTTTAAAGTAGATGAATTTAAGACATTGATAAAATAGATCGTGCCTTGTCCACTTGATTGAAAATGAAATAATAGAAAGATACTAGAAGAAAGCAAGTTTTGTGAGATATTGAAGTGTTAGAAGTGCAGAGTTTGAACTCCAGTTACGATGCATAAATACCCTTGATTTATCCAAATATAAGATAGAAGCACGTATATATCCTTCAGAGTATACATGCAAAACTCGGTTCTTTGGTCCTTAAAAAACGATATTGGTGAACACTAGACTTTACATGTTAACAAATGCACACAATATATACTGAACAGTGAATTGCACATGCATAACATCCTATTACTATCTTTCAAAATTAGTTACAGTTAGAATCTATTTATTGATCAATATCAGTCTGTGTATTAGCTCATGAATATACAAACTAGTTATACTTATATATTCCAGATACCATCATTAGCTACAATACAGATATGGAAGTCCACAGTTTTGCTATATTCTGAGCTTTATAGGTTAATATTATCTGTGCATCTCATAGTATTTATGAACTGATGTTTTTATGGGTAGTATACCATGTGAATCTCTGACACTCATACTAAAAAAAAAGGGGGCAAGACAACTTGACTGGATAAGAAAACAAGGCCAACTAAAAATAATCATACCAAGGCTTAGACACTAAATAGGCGGCACCATTGGTACAATATCCAGCGACAGCTGCTTCAGCTAAATGCCGTAATGAGGCTCTTTGATCACGATAGTCATCTGCGCGTACTGTGTTCCTTGCAATATCCATTAGACAGTCAGCACAGTAATCATCATTGGACAATGCTGGGCCACCTCCATACTAACATCAAGTGAGCAAATGAAGCAGAAAATAAATAATCAACAACGTGAAGATGCAAATCTTTTGATCATCGTTGATGATATTCAATGTAAGAACAAGCATATCGAAATGATTTGGATGGTACAATATTCATAACCATATTCCACTTATTCTTTTTTAAGGTTTGAATATTTTATCCATTGACAGAATAAATAAATAAAAAGAGAGAGAAGATTAATATAATTGTTAAAATATCAGTCTTTAACCCCAAAACAATAAAATTCTAAATTACAACAGCAAATTTGCATCCTAACGCTAAGCAGTAGATACTTTTTGGGCGTTGATATCATCATCTATATCCATAATTTAGATTAGGGTTCCTTTTTGTACTTTTTTAAATACATATGCTGATATGCAAACATATTTACAATATCCTTGACAGATCTCAGGAAAAAAGTTCCAAAACCTACTCCAATTTGTAGTTGGCATAGGTGAGCTCATGTATACAATTAAGCAACCATTAGCACACTTCTCTTTTAGACTCTTGAACCAAGCATAAAACTTACTGTGAAGTACTAATAAATTGTACGTGTAGAATGAACAAAGAGAAATGAAAAAGGATAGGATGATGTCGTTCAAATCTGGGAACATCTTGAATCGATTTTTTTTTGACATTATTTCACGATTCATCTTGACTGGGTCAAAATAAACATGTCCATGATAGTTGGTCAAAGTTATGAACTTGATATAAAATGACGAAGTTCATAGAAACTAACTCTGCTGACTATAATGTAATATTGGATGAAGGTATATTCGTATTTTTGAGTTTTGTACATGCAACTGTATTCATTATAAGTTGTGTTGGTTACAAACAGTACCAAGCCTTTAATCCCCAATTTTTTGCATCTGTTCCATGACTATTAGCTACAGAGGATAATATCGATTTTATTAAAATCTACCTGATCTGCTAGATTTGGTTTACTAGCGACCGACACTTTCCGGAAATTTAGGTTTGGTTTAAATCTGAAAATTTTAATCACTTTGACTTCTGGAACTGCCACTTACCCACTTCAACACTCCCAGTAGATATTCATTCTTTTTATCTTATCAATCAATGTAAAATTTTCGTCATCAAGGAAATATAATCTTCTTCTTTTTGAAGCCCGAGATAAACCGGGTCGGGTCCATTGACTTTAGGAGAAAATGTGTTATAAAGCCCTCGCGGTCCAGATAATTAACAAAAGGATTTGATATCTTAATTAGGAATTAAGCTTTGGATCACTTCATCCTCATCTCGACACTTCAACAAATGAACCTAGCCCTTAGAGGCTAAGAGATAAAAAATCTTAAAACAACATAAATAATAATAGTCGTTTGAAACAGAAGGAGATGGATGCACAAGTCATATCAGACATCAAGATAATTAATAAATATTATTTATGTTTTATAATAAGGCAACAGTTTTGATTGGTGTGAACTAACCTTGGAAAGCAATTTCTGCCAAGCAGTGTTTGACAACCGCTTCAATGACGTAACCATAGAAAGAGGTACTTTTCCATGCGAGCATTGAATTGGACTGTTATCAATACAGCTGAAACCGCAAATGTAGAATTAGTAATACTGTTTCTAAAATGTCGCTTGTTGAACTTATAGTTTGATCAGATATATTATCATCTGAACAAGCATTTTCCAATCTGCTTTATGAAGCATCAATCTTAGTGTTCATAGAGCTTGTTAGATCAAAAATAATTGTGGAATTATATTAAACATCCATGATACATGGCAGGAGGTACTCAAATTATACTAGACCACACAATCATGGGACTTCAACAAATTAACATAAGATAAAAATCCTGCAAAACAAAACGTAATTGTCACAAATACCGTTCTTATCACCTTAGTAAATGTTTGCAAGTATTTTGACATAATTGATCTTATTCAAGCATCTAACGCAGTGTGTAAACTGATTTGTATTTACCTTATATGGTTTCACTGTTCAACAGGTATTTCTTGCAAACATAAAATAGCATCTAGTCCTTAAAGCTTGTTGAATTACCAGTTCATGTATCTTATATCATTTGCGATATTCAGTAAACAGAGGTGTATTGTAGTTCTAGAACTAAAGATGATTCCTCTAACAAAATCTAGCGTAGAACTGCTTAAAACTTCAAGAGTTGCCAGGTCATTGCTACATTTTTGTCTTGAAACTGGTTGAATTACCAGTTCATGCTATTCAGAGTTCTAGAACTTGAGGGTAATTTCCTGCAAAAAGTGGCTAAGATTTGCTATTAGAAGCGTTTAATTTGTGTAACTAACACAATCTTGTCTAAGAGATTTTACAAACTGAAGAATTTTTATTATTATTATAAAGGCTTTATCTTTAAGGCTTCAGACTAGATATAAATGGAAGCTTTTAATTCACAGGGTAGTTGGGAACAAGATAAAAACATCAGAACTCAAAGACTCTTCACTATACGAGAATTAAATGTGGGTGTCAAAAGGGTAACACTGAGAACTAGTTTAATCTTCTTCAAACAGGATGTACTGGCACTCAATCCTGGGATCGTAGGAAACAAATTGGTTGATTTACCATTAGACCAGGCCCACCCTTACTGGCTGCAAACATACCTTGAAAAGTATAACAATAATTTATTTTGTATTAAGTAATTGTCAAATGGTTAGTACTTACGGAGGAGTAACGCTATCCGCCCATTGGCGGATCCAGTCTGTAGCGACCCAAAAGTACAAGTCATCACTCGAGTTAACTTGAGCTTCAGAAATAATTGATCTGACCTCCTGCCTGCGTTCCGTTATATAAGACAATTGCTTGTCCTTTCTTTGTTGATGCTCTTCACAGTTTCTGTCATAAGAAGCATTCAACTCTTCTATCTCTTTCTTAAGATGAAATGGTAGAGAACTATCATTTATATACGTGCGCACATTGACATCCACACTGGTATACATCAGCATGTAGGCATCTGTTGATGAAAACACATCTTCCGGATGTGAGGTACACTTGTTACCATTACTCTGGTTGACAGTATCATTAAGTTCACTTTTGGTAGATACAGATTCACCAAATGGGTGGGGGCCAAGCTTAGAGACATGTTCATCGTCGAATTCCCACCATTGTCCACTAATTGTGTCCTTTATATGAGCAACATAATGTCCACTATTGACAGCTGTACCCTTGTGAATAAGTATAGCTGATAACTCATATACTGTGTTAGACTCAGAAGGGCTGGAAAGTCGCTTTCCCATATTTAGTCGTCTAGGGAAGCTAAATGAAGAAGTTATTTTCTTTTTTGTTGTTGTCTGGAAACAAGCTTCAGATGTTTAGAAAAGCAATTAGATATTCAAAATGGTACACCTTTTTAAATGGCATGAAACAGAAGTACCTTTGGGAGGAAAATGTAACGCTTAAGCTGAAAATTTAGCACTGAAGGTAATGATATTAGTTTAATTCTGCGTGTAGCATCAACACGTTTATTACATGATTCGCAAAAATATTGATTTTCTCCATCCAACTTCTCAGTGCTGAGATAATTGTTTAAACTCTTGTCAAGATTGTCCAAACCCTTGATATTTAGTTCAAGCTCATAAAAATCTTCCAACTTCAAAGATGCATCAGAATCTTTCCCACAAAGTGAACACCTACAGATACAGAATTGTCCGATACTTCGTAATGTCTCCAAAATAATAACAACCAACGCCATCTTAATTATGAAAATAAACTAAGAGCAATAAAAAAGGGTAATAGCAGCTACTAGCTAATGATAATAAGACGTTTGTCAATTTGAGATGCTATTTTACAAAAAGTATTAACAAATATTCACTTGAGATAAATTAGTAAGATCCCATCTGTGCATTTAGCGATGTAAAAGACAATTATTATATAATATTAGATATCGGCAAAAATGAAAAGAAAGCCACAGATTCTTAAAATAATCCACTTAATAAGTAGTAAGAATGCATCTGTGTCTATAGAAATTAGATATCAACAACAAAAGGAAGTGACGGATTCTGGAATAAACCCTTCAAGAATTAGTAAGACTGCATCTTTACACTTAAAAGAGTGCTGATAAAGACGTAAAATATTATTAAATTTACATTACAGGTATCATACAATTTGAACTCTATTCCAAAAATACATTTTGAATGTTTTAACACATGTAGAGTAGCCTGAGAGTATGGTCCAGTCAAGGGATCAAATGACAAAATGTGTGCCATGTAGATATTTGTGTATCAACCACAGTGATTGAGTTACATTCAAACATCTGTGTATTAATGTATTGATTACGAAATTTTAGATGGATAATTATTAGTTTTCACTAACAGTAAATATCTATGTATTGATAATAGAAACTAGTATACCCATAAACATGAGCCCCTTCATTAAAGAAAACCTCTAACTTGTTAATTTATCATAGATTTAAAATAATTCATATGTACATTCTTACATAATTACTTAACTATGGTAGCTTCAAGATGAGGGGAAAAAATCTGATGTGATCTCATAATTACAATAGCACAAACAATGAAAGATGCTTATTAATAAGGGTACTGTTACTGACATTCTAATTTTGGATATAAAGAGGTCAAATTATATTTGCACTTCATGTTTAATAAGATTGATATGAGGGGTACATGGCCTTTAATTAAAGTTGGCATCTTCTCATATTTTGCTCTTGGTTAAAACTTTATAGTAAAAAATAAACATACAAAGTAATTTTTCTCCCTCCCTGCTTTTATATAGACAAAAAAACAATGAGAACCAAAAATTCTAGAGAAAAATTGAATTTAAACTAAATATTAATTTAAACTAACGTATAAAATTCGATAGGTGTATACCGGACTAAAACCAGAAAATCGACAATAGGCTGTTGAAATAAAAAAAGTTAAACGGTAGAGGGTTGTAGAATTAAATTATTCATTTTGGTCATTCTCTCCGAACTTTATTTCAAATATCGGTTATACGTTAATTTTTCGATCGACAAACACGTTAAACCCTACCTACAAAACACTAGAATTTATAGAAAATAAAATTAGTTGATTGTTTTGTTGAACAAAATCTACGTTACGAATGTTTTCTTGAGTAAGAATTAACCCGGTTTCTTTCTCGTTTTGAATTTCATTTGCATTGATTTCTCCATTAATTATTGATTTGATTTAAAAATTAAAGAATGAGATTAATGAAGATTAAGGAATTAAGATAAAATAGGAAAGAGGCAAATTGGTCAAATTAAATTGTAATTCTATGAGGAATCTATTTTTATTAGTACCCCGTAGTAAAATTTTGTTCTTAAAAAAATGACCGCCTCATACCCGAAGGTAGAGTGTTCGTAACAATGCCCATTAATAAAACATATCCATTTACTTACAGGTTTAGGTAAAACCTTTATAACTTAATGAAAGTATACTGCTACGTAATTTGATCTTGTTCTTAAAAAATTACATGTTCCAAATCATGAAAAATTATGATACACATGAATTGTGTATAAATAGTGCTAGCTGATAAAAAGGAACTGAAATAGTGCACAGACTCCAGATATGCAAGGGTTTGGGAGAGATTGATCTGGAAAGTAGAATTTCATTAAAATACTTGTTATAAGAGACCATCCTCGTAGCTTGAACTGAATTCGCGGACCACGTTGGTTTTCCTTACCTTGACGCAAATCCAGCCCCCATGCAGAATACAACAATTGAAAATGATAGCAACATATATATCATATACATCTATGTTTTGTAGTAGAGTTTGCCTACATCATATAGAGAGGGCAACAAATACATTAAGGAAACTATATATATGATAAAAATAAATTGAAATCGTCTTCTTTTTTCCACGACTAGCCTAAAGGAGAGTGAAGATCTAGGGTTTTCGTATATTCGCGATTAAGATAAAGAATAGATGAAATTTACCAAAAACTAAATAACATCTATTGAGAAAAGTAACGATCAACTTGGATATTGAGAGGACTGTGAATTATGAACACTGCGGAATTTTTCAGAAAATCAATAGTAACAACAGAAGAATTAAATTTAGCTTCTTACCGGGTTACATGAGACACATTTCCACGAAATAAGTCTTGCACAACAGTTTTAGCCACAGGATTCTTTGAATAACTTAAAGCCCTCTCCAGTAAGGAAAGGAACAAGGTAAGAAATTCATGACTGTCTTGCTGGACTCCATTATCAAGCTCTAATGTTTTGATAAAAGGGGCAGAATCAATAAATGCCATTTTGCTTGAATGTAATTGCATGAACAACCGCGCAAGCTGGCCCAAAACTGGATGTTGCCTCAAAAGTTCAGGCTCAACAGAACATATGCCTGCTCTAAATGGAATATTCATATAAAGGCATTGAAGAATGCTATTAGCATAGCATGTGGCACCAAGGTTAGTCAAGCCAGCTGGTATGTCTGTAGAAGATCGAAGATCTCTGCATGGGTTTTCACCCAAAGACTTAATTATATCTGGCATTTTTTGCCACAAACCAACTTTTCTAGTTCCATTAGGAGGTGGAATTAACCCGCAGAAGCAATTAGGAGAGTCCTTTGAATTTACTCGACATCCCTGACAAGCAGGTTTGTTGATCAAGTACAGCTGAGATATATCTGATGAAGAAATGATGCCGGTTAAATGGATTTTTCTGTAAAATGAGGTAATGGTAGGTTAAAGAACACTGGAAATACGATGAAAACAATTGATATGCAAATAGCAAGATCCATACCTAAGGATCTCAATAGAAGAGTCCTCATTATCATCTCCCCTTTGCCTTTTATTTTTATGGCGGGTATTTGGTCTACTCATTGTAATTTACTATAACAGCTTTCTTCGATAGTGAAGGAGCCCCCTGACAAGGGATAATGACAAAGATTAGAAGACGTGAAAAATAATTTATGCACTATATATTGAATTCTGAGAGACAATGTTCGGTCCAATCAATGTTAAAACTTGTTGGGTATAATAAATAAAAAGAATTAATTGTTACTTCACAGCTAAATAAGACAATAAAATGCTAGCTTTCAGTTGTAATATTAAATAACTTACGTATTTTATTTTTTCAACCTGTATATAGGAAGTTTGTGATCATCATCTTAGTAACTTATGATTCATAGTAGGGCTTCATTGGAAAAGGAAAAAAACCAACCTTTAAACAAAAGCTGGTTTGGTATACATCAATGTAGGAGAAAATATATGTATAAATTGAGAAACTGTAACCTTCAAACAAAAACTGACCTTCAAACAAAAACTGGTTTGACCACAGAATCTTTCTATTTTAATTATGTACTGTTGCAGTCTCTTTTCTTTTCTTTTTTTGTTAAAATTCATTTTCATGTGATTGTATTAGTTAAATTTTTAATATGTTTTTTCCTAAAAATAGTGGAAAAATAAAAAAGTGCAGATGAAACAATATTATTCAGATAGTGGAGTCTATTCAATTTCAGTGCAGATAATTGATGTTGATTCAGCTATAAAGAGTTCAAATGCACAAATGCATGTGCACACAAACACATATATGTATATAATCAACATTGTGTGTGTTATTGTAAGCATAACAATTTCAAAAGTCCAATGGTTTTGAATTTTGAACCTCATTTTGTAGATATGTTTCTGCATAACTCAAGAGCATATTCACAAAAATTTGGTTAATTTCAATAATCCTAACATATTTGAAATAATATTTTAAATCGATTGTTAAACGTTTTAGCGGTTAATATTGATTCAATATTTGGGATACGTTAGAAGTTTTGAAATGATATCATTTTTTAGGGGCATGATGTTCACAGTTTAGATTGAACATCACCAAAGTTTCATTTGATTTCAATTATGTAGATCTAGAAGGCATAGAATTATAGAATAAGATGTACCGAAAGAGGGATGTGTGTGTGAAATTCTATTTGGATACAAAATGTGACACAAGGGTTCTTAACCATTAGATCTTCACGTGAATTCCACTTCTTGTATAAAAGCAAAGAAATTTAATGTTCAATACTTGTTGTGTCAACTTCTGTGTTTTATTTTATATCTCAATAGACGATATATATACATACATATATATGGAGGGAGAACTGGTTATAACCCTTATGCAACACAACAACATTGTTTTAGAGTTATATAGTTCAAAATGAACTATATAGTTGGTAAATATATTTTTATATCAAGATCATCATCACAAAAATGTGATCCGCTTGAATAATCCTAGCACTTTTAAGAAAATATATTTTCAATTGGTGATTGAATTTAATGGTTGATATTTTCGCAGCTTGAGAGGTATATTATGTCTCTTCCGTATATTATACACACACATGTGTGTGTGTGCAGAGTTCGTATCTTGGTTATCAAATATAAACATCTTGATTTATTTGAATGTATGTTAAGGGGTAAACATACATCCTTCAGACTTTTTGAAGAAAACTCAAGTTGCAAGACCTTCGAATATATATTTGGTAAAAAATGTCTAGACACCTAATAAAATTAAACTTGGGATATTTGGCTACAATACCAAATATTTTACCACCATTATCAGTGGTTATGTATACGCACGCGCACGCACACAGACATAAACATACGCATACATACACGCGTGTGTGTATGTACGTGTATATATATACACACACACGCATGTACGTACGTGTGTACACACACCCACACAGACATAGACACACGCGCGCGCACATATATATATATAAACACACATATACATGTATATATATACACATACGTATGTATGTGTGCATATATGTGTAGAGCATTGTTTTAAAAAATGAGCGTGAGGTGCGCCTCAGGCGAGAAGGTGGCCAAAAGGCCTCAAAGCGCGTTTCAAAAAACATTTTGCTCAAAAAACGTATGCCTCTCATCATGAGGCACGGGTTTTTTTTTACACCTCAGGAAGTTGAGGCTCGAGTTTTATAGGTAAACCCCAATCAGTTTTTACCGGCTCACTGAAGCTAAACCATTACTCATTTCAAAAAAAAAAAAAAAAAAAAGAAGCAGCAGCAGCAGGAAGAAGCAGCGGATTAAAAAAAAATTCCTTGAAATCGATCAAGAATCCTGATTGATTCTGGAAATCAATTAAGGATTCCATCGACTTGAAATCGATTAGGGTTTCCTAATTGATTCCGAGTGGAATCCCTGATCGATTCTCGATCAGAGGACCTGATCGATTTTTCTTTTTCCTTTTTTAAAAAAAGAGAGAGAGAGGAGAATCAGAAGTAGAGGAGAGCAAGGGGAAAAAATTTACCTGGGCATTTCTCTCTTCTGCGGGTTATGCTGCAGATTATATTAAAAAAAACCTGCTGTGCTATTAAATTAATTATATATTACATACATGTAATATGCTGCAATAATACCCTGCGTTCTTTATTCTGTAAATTAAAAAAAATCTGCTACTGTTCTGTACACCAAAAAAAACTGCACTGTTTTAATTTATTTTTTACTTGTATAGATCATCGTTTTAAAAAATGCTTTATACTTGCAATTTAAGTGGATTTAATGTTTAAACCAAGAAATGAGGTTTCGTCCGGTACCTCGATATTTCGGGGTACCAGACCGGTATCGTTGTGGAACGGTCCGGAATCGACATAAAAAATCGGTTCTAGACTAGAAAAAAAAGATCACATTTTTTTCTTCAAAAAAAAAAAGGGGATTTTGCAACTTGTGAAGCAACGGCGAACAGATTTAGGGCACAAAAATAAACGCATCATTCAAGCGTGAAAAAAAAAGGAATCTTGCAGCAGACATGTGAAGGAAAAGCAAGATTAAAAGCAAAAGGCAATTAGATACAAAAAATTTGAAATAATACATCAAATCAAAAGTTTTAATAATTCAAATGTGCAGCAATAGTAGACAATTGAATTACCCGATCAATTCAAAAGCTTATAAATTGTACTAGATAGAAAACATACTTACTGCATCAAGAAATACTCAAATTACAGCTCAATTGGAATTCTCCTATTTAGACATTATCTTCCTCGACTTTACAGTAATTGATTAATTCTTATTCTTCTTGTTTTCTCCGTCGACACAAAATGATGGATCTTCTTTTTATTTTTTACCTTTCGTCTTTCTTAGCAGAGCTTCGTTTTTTTTCGACAATTGATACGACAGATGGAAAGGGGGGAATGAAACGTATGTTATGTTTGATGGAGGACTGCTGGGTTGCTAGTTTTTATTTAGAATGTCATTTAATTCATTTAAGTTATATTGGGCTGATGGAGGGAAGTTGGGCTGCTGGTTTAATTTACTTCAGCATGTTTTTTATTTACTTAAGCGTGTTTTTTATTTACTTAAGCGTGTTTTTTACGATAGTTGGGCTCGGCTTTTATTTACTTGAGAAGTAGATGAAGTGCAGTTTCTTTTACTTGCAGTTTCTAATTCCATTTACTTAGGCATGTTTTTTATTCTAATTTTATTTTGAGCTTAATTTAAGTTATATTGGGAAGAATTTACTATAATTCTAACATAAGTTTATTCAACTGTTTTCTAACAAACTACTGAAAACCGAAATTCGGACCGAAACTGGAAAAAAAAACCGAAATTTATGAAATCATCCGAAACTAGCAAAATTTCAAATGACCGAAATAAAGACCGAAACCGAATGCTAGAATCTTGGTTATTATACACATAGCAAATGATATAAGAGGAAAAGAGTAAAAATAGAAGAAATGAAAAGGAAAAAAGTAGTCAAAAAAGCAACATGATGGTTGAAGAGAAGTACAACAAGCTATACACTTAGACGAAAATTTTAAAACATCCCAAATCATAAACCACACAAGAATTTACAAAATCTTAAAAATGAAGCACAAAACATTGTTAATATACTATATAGCTAAACAAAATGTATGTAAAGACGTACACGAAAAACTAGATACAAAAGGATAATTTATTTACAAATTAGCAATCAACAACGATAAATTAACTCAAGGTTTGACTTCCCCAATGCTTGAATTGTAATCTGCATTGATTAGTCGAATGTCTAACTTTATGGACATACAGTAGCATTCATGTTAAATGAAGCATAACATGTTTTTTTCCTAAAGAAAAAGCACAATGATTTTCATGTGTAAGTCTATTGTGAGACTTATTCATGCATCGTCGGATTATATCTCTGTGGATGCTTGATTTAGTGAACAAGTTTCGAAAACAATTTCTCCAGCGATATACGATACACGTAATACTATGTATAGCTTGCTCATCCCAAAATTGACTTCAGTGAGAGTCTTGTACACTTGATAGTGAATGAATGAATGAAATTATAAACATTTGAAATAAATAAACTACATTAAATAAGTAAATAAAAATATATTGGTAAAAAATGTAGATATATGAAATAGATTAAAAATTATTTTAAACAAATGCTTAGTAAAGAAAACCCTAAAAGAATGTAGAACATATAGATAAAATATATAGATGATCAATCAAATAAAAGGTAAAGAAACTGAATAATCAACTAAAGAAGAGAAAAAATTAGTACTAGATAATACATATGTGGAGGCTTAGAAATCATTATGAAACAAATCAATTGAATTGTCCACAGATTATTTAATAAATATTAAAAGAAGAGAAATGCCTAATGAGGTGAGGAAGGGCGTGAGTTTCGTTCTTTAAGAGTAAAGTAGAATTTCATGATCGTGAGAATTATGTGATATCATGCCCATCCTTGCTACTTATATACAATTAGGTGGAGCCTTGACGCCACGGTTAGATCACCCGCATGGTGATCCGGACGTTCAGATTTGAGTCCGGAAACAGCCACTTCGCAATGCGAGGGAAAAGCTGCGTACATTATCGACCTCCTCAGAGTCCGCTATCATGTGGGAGTCTCATGCATGGGATTCCACCTTTTTGGTTCTTTCTTCCATAGTAAACTATGTCCCTAATTAGAAATAATAATCAGAATACATGATTCATATCTTTTTTGTCAAAACCATTTTAAAATTTGTATTTTAAAATAAGGTATTGCTTGTAATATTTAGAAATTACAGTGGATAAAATAAAATATTTTTCATTTATTCAGAAAAACATGTGTTGTAAAGAATTGAGTGTTTTTTGTAAATATACGGAAAATACATATAATTTTTGTAAATATACGGCAAATACAAATAATTTTCAGTAGTTCTGCTAAGTATAGATGAGAGTTTGGTTGGTTTGGTTTATCCGATGATGAAAATTGTTAAATCGGAGTAAAAACAATATAAAAAAAACCAAACCAACCGAATCAAGTTTAATTGGTTTGGTTGGTTATCCAATTTAACTGAACTAATAATGATTTAGTTTGGAATATTTACTGAAATTTAAATCCATTTAGTTCCACGCACTTCCCTCCTCAACTGATTGATTACAAGTTTCTAGAGACCATATTTCGTCCTCCGGCTATTAATTCTTGCCATTCTAAAACTTCAATATACATATGCAGACACTTAAATGGAGTTATACACAAGGATTTGGCAAGTAAAGGAGAATTGAGTTATAGGAAGAGATGCTACAAGGTTTTAAGGTCACTTACAGTACTTGCATATAGTTTAATTCAAGCTACCATAGATTGACCAAACATTATTAAAAAAGCCAAATAATTACAGCAAGAAGATAGTTAGAGATAGATGTGAGATTTACTCACCTTTCTTCTTTAAGCTATAACATTAGTGATTTCAAAAATGAAATAAAAGTTCGGTTAATTTGGTTAAACCGATAACCAAACTAAATTTCTTTAGGGACCAATTATAAACCAATCTAATTTCAAAACCAAATCAAACCGACCGAAATGAATCTGTTTGGTTGTTTTATTTGGTTTAACTAAAGATTGCTCACCCCTACCGCTAATGTAATATTTTTTCATAAGAAGTTTTTTATGTAGTTGAAACATAAACACAACAATTTTCCAATGAAATGCGCCTTTCAATGTAAAAAGTTGGGAGTAGTATCCATATCTAACAGTTGGATATGACGGTATTTTGTATCCATTGTTCATCTATGTTCCTTTAATACCTTTTGCATTTCTTGTACAATTGAGAAAAGATGCTTATATTAAATAGTTTCTCTTGGAACATGTTTGAAAACAACTTATTTTGAAACGGCTTATAAGGAGATTTATATAGTAACTTTTAAGTAGTTTTAAATAGTGGTTTATAAGTAGAAGTGTTCGGATGCGATTTGACTTTCAAGTTAAAATAAGTAAAATAAGTTGTCGAAAATAGTTATAAAATATATCCATAAGTCATAAGCAACTTATTTTGACTTATTAATCGCTTTTGTAAGCTTCTTATACGGAGTTGCGAAACACTTTAATTATAATAAGTGTCTTATAAGTACTTTTGGCTACTTATAAGTAGTTGCTAAACATGCTTTAATAACAATGTTACAGATAAGCCAAATCCCAATTGCAGGAAAGAATGTTTAAGATAATTCAAGGAAAAATATGTATTGAAAATCAATGCTGAACTCCATGTACATATTTAAAATTGCTAAGAGCTGAAAAATAAAATCTTTAATAATAGTTGTAATAGATTTGGTGTCACACTTTTTTGGTATCAACGTGAACTACCAAAAAATGTCCATCTATATGTTAGCAAATCTTAATAACTTAAAAATAGAATCTAATTTTAAACTTCTTTCACAAATTCAAACGCCCCTAAAAATAGGATCTAATAATGAATATGAATTCAAAACACTTCTAAAAATAGTATCTAAAATTAAACTTCCTTCATAAATTTAGAATACTTCTTTGCAAATACACAATTCTTAATATCACTTGAAAATAATAAAAAATCATTTTTTCACCGATTTACACATATACAATTTATCTTTAATAATAGTTGTAATAGCTTTGGTGTCACACTATTTTTTGTATCAACGTGAACTACCAAAAGTGCCCCTCTATGTTAGCAAATCTTAGTAACTTAAAAATAAAATCCAATTTTAAACTTCTTTTACAAATCCAAACGCCCCTAAAAATAGGATCTAACAATGAATATGAATTCAAAACACTTCTAAAAATAGTATCTAAAATAAAACTTCATTTATAAATTTAGAATACTTCTTTACAAATACACAATTCTTAATATTACTTGAAAATAAAAAATCATTTTTTATCGATTTACACATATATAATTTATAAGAAAAATAATTCACGCGCGAAGCGCGTGTTGTGACACTCGTAAAAAAGTAACCAATTGCAGGCGTATTCAGTACGACAGTGGTAATAGTCAAGAACAGTGAAAAAAAGAATTTGATATAATTAGATCCTAAATTTAAATCTATAATTGAGAAACCGGACATTATACAAAATCATGATACACAATCTGCTATAACATATAATCGAATAGATGTCTGTAGCATAAATTTAGTACAGTATAAAAAAATAAGGGTTCTCTTCTGTACTGAAAGAGGAAACAAACAAATTCACCTAGGACTCGACACTGAGCGGGAGGAGACGGCTTTGAAAGTTCGCCCTTCCTATGAGAATCTCGGGAGTGTCGGGTAGAAGAAGAGTCAGAGTGTTGGTCCCGGGGAGCATCAGAATGCGACCTCTTATGGCCACGTTTGTCTTTGCTTTGCTCCTGATAAGAAGAGGTCTCCTGGCGGTGCTCGGGCTGATAATAAGTTTTCTTCCGGGATGACGAGTCCCGGGCATGATAATCTCGGTCGCTGTCACTGTCTCTGTCTCGGCGCTTCCCGAGGCCCGAGTCCCGACCAGACTGGCGTAAAGTCGACGAACCGCGAAGGCGGTCGTATCCGTGAGAGCGCCCCATGTCACCTGCAATCGAACAATAGCGAATTAGCGAAATAGCAGAATGGTGAAAGAAAATTAGGTGCAAAGTGAAATGCATGTGTCTGTGTGTGTCCTAGTGCTGCCCCCCGACGGACCAGTGGCTTTGCTAACGGGAGTCTTTTCCCCTTGGATCGGGGCCGGGACACCCGCATCGCCCCTGACGGGCGAGCGAAACTTAAACAGCTCCGGGTCGTTAAAATCATAGTTGAGCAAGTCATTGGGAATGGAGAGGTTCGATAAGCCCTTCAGAGAACTTTCATCGCGCTGTGAAGAAGCCTCTTTCTCTGGCTGAATAGGCGTAACTTTGGAAGTCCCACCAACTTTCTCCTTCCTCGACTTGCACGCCAGCTTCTTTTTCCCCTTCGAAGGGGAAGATGACGTTTCAATATCATGAACTTCGGCTGCAGAGCCTAATTCCTCACCTTGCTTTTCAGGTGACTCGCCTGGAATTTCCCCTTCTTTCGGAGCTTCAAGAGAAGGGCGAACGGATGATTCAGGCAGTTTTTTCCCTCTGACATGTACATGCTTGGGAAGCGAGGTGCCCTCTGGAAGACTAACCCGGCGGCCAGGGTCTAGCAAAACAAACTTTGATAGTGACTCATTGGAAATGAGGGCTCGGATATCTCGCTCTTCAGCAGGAAGAGCTCTAATGGCGTCAACAGCATCGGAGTACCCCCGGCCCTCAGGACGGGGGACGAGATCTGAAAAAATAGAATAATGAGTTAGGAGAAGTTCAACCCCAATCGGGAACGGACATCAACTCAGAGAAAAGACTTACTTCCTTCAACCCACCGCCTCGCAAAGCCGTGGGGGCAGCGCATGTAAAACCACTCCTGTTTGTACAGGGCGAATTTGCTACTCCACGCGCTAGTGAAAAGTTGGCACTTCCGATGTGGCTCGAGAAACATGTAAGAGGGGCTTTCTCCCCGTTTCTTGGTCATATAGATGTACCTTATATCGCCGGGAGTTGGAGGCCTGGAGAAGACGGCCATGAAAAGCATGTACGTACCATAAATGAAAGCGTGACCATTTGGATGAAGTTGAGACGGGGCGACGTCCAGATACTACAGCACGTCGCGAAGGAATAGATTGAAAGGTGGCACGCTACCAACCCAGCACATGAACTTGCTACACGCCGTATATCCCACTGGGGGCATATGTGGGCGGTCACGCCCCGACGGAACGAGCACGTCAGCAAACGGAATGCCATGAGTAGAACATATCCGCTTAAGAGCGGCCTCAGTGACTCTCGAAGCCTGTGAGTCAACTGGGTCATCCAGTAAAATCGACGATTCCAAAGTATCGGGAGCCCAGTCATGAGCGGGAGAAACTGATGGGTCAGTTGTGTCGGGAGCCGTTCGCTTAGAAGACGGCCCAGGTTTGTCGGAAAGTGTAGCAGAATTGGATCTTTTGGACATCTTGAATAAATAGCAGACCCAACCGAGCACCTGTGTGAACTATACTCGAAAAATAATCCACGTTAGAATTAACAACGCAGATAACCCCCCCGTGTGGTGTGTGAACTAGTGCAATCAATCGTGCATAAGCAGTTAATATAACGTCAAGCCTAAAACATCGCTTTCGAAAACCGTCATCGCTGACCGTCTCCGAAAGCCTTCTGGATAACGACTGCAGTAAGATACTAGAGGCAATTGTCTGATTATGCCAAGCAAAGACCAGTTATGAAATTGGGCAAGGAGAGTATATTCGGCATTTATGTTTGGTTCGGCATCTATGTTTGTCCGGCCTAAGCTATGCTCGGTAGTTATTTTTGGCTCGGCATCTATGTTTGTCCGGCCTAAGTTATGTTCGGCAGTTATGTTTGGTTCGGCATAGTCAGTTTGGCATCTATGTTTGTTCGGCTTAAGTCATGTTCGGCCGGTAGAGTATGTTCGGTTCGTTCGGCATCTATGTTCTGGTTCGACCGGGTATTGTTCGGCATGCCATCGTTCGGCATTTATGTTATTGTTCGGCATGCCATCGTTCGGCATCTGTGTTTTGGTTCGGCTGGGTATCGTTCGGTATGTTCTGTTCGGCCAAAATCCCATTTCAGCCGAAACAACGCTCGACGTCCCAACTGCTTCCTGCCCCCATACTCCTTCTTCCACCGACACCATTCGGCACGAAGAAACTGTGCCGAACCACCACACATCTAAACAACGAACTCCCACCTTTCTCCTCTCCGTTACACCTGCTTTAGAATTACCCAAGGTCAAATCAAATCCCAGCCTCGGGGTACGAGAAAGAATCGTCTCTTCTTCCCTGTACCTCATACCGATCCTATCATCAAACTACAGTTTGTGATTAAACAAACCTATGCGAAAACACTTACCAAGAGGAGTGGTAGGAGCTTGGGAAGAGATTGTAGGAAGGACGCGCTGGGTTCAAAGGACGGAAGGGAAGATTGAAAATTTAAAGGAAATAGGTGTTCTTAGAAAGTCACGGTCAAGGAGTGAAAAAGAGAGAAAGGAATAGGGTACTGGGATTTATAGGAAAAGAGAAGAAGCCGAAATGACTCTGACCGGTAGAACCGGTCAAAGCAAAAAAAAAAAAAAACAATCGTTCGGCATGAAGGACGTTCGGCATGGGTCATCCTGTTCGGCATCCTTGGCATTCGGCGGCAATGCGCTAATCCAGTAGTTCAAAGCACACCCTGTTCGAACACACGGTGTACTTTGGGGGGCAAGTGTTTCCCAAGGGATTGGCCAGGCAACTTAGTACTCGACTTGACCACTGCTCGGCCTCCCAGGAAGGTTCGGCATCCAAAGGGTACTCTGCTACCCAAGAACGTTCGGCCAAAGTGAACGTTCGGTCTCTAAGGAGTACTCGGTGTAAAGTGTGTTCAGCATTCGAAGGACACCCGGCATCCAGAACACGTCCGGCCAGAGTGAACGTTCGGCTGAAGTAAACGCTCGGTCAAAGGGCGTTCGGCATACAAACGATCGTTCGGCATGGGATCGCGTTCGGCATCAAGAAGCGCTCGGTATTGAATACCGTTCGGCCAAAGGAGGACGCTCGACATGCGATCGTTCGGCATAAGATCGTTCGGCATCCATGAACTTTCGTCCTCCAAGGAACATTCGACATTCCCAAGTTGTTCGGCATCCCAGCCTCATTCAACCTACATCCCTCACTCAAAGGCATACCTCGTTCGGCACGAAAAGGAAGGCTCGGCATACCTCGTTCGGCCTCTCTGGTTCGGCGCA
Organism: Allium cepa; assembly: GCA_030765085.1. Classification (NCBI taxonomy): domain Eukaryota; kingdom Viridiplantae; phylum Streptophyta; class Magnoliopsida; order Asparagales; family Amaryllidaceae; genus Allium; species Allium cepa. Next base: position 575,655,779 of record CM060943.1, on the reverse strand, counting down.
TAGTACTTACGCCACTTGGACCGAGCTATTCAGCCACCTGGCCCACCAGGGAAGTCCAACCCACTTTCATCTATAAATAGAGAGGCAGGGGCACAGAAAACGGGATCGGATTTCAGAGAATACAGGGGAGACTCTGCCTCATCCAAACCTCATCCCAGACTTCAACTTTTATTTCACAATTGTATTCGAATACTTAAAAGCGGATTGTATCTGTAATCAAGTTAAAAGTGAAGAAAAAAAAAGATCAACTTCAAAGTGGACGTAGGCTACAACGCCGAACCACTATAAATTCTGTGTTCTCGTCTCCCGCATTTTAATTTATATTATCTTCTCTATTTTAATTTATCTTCTTCATTAATCTCTCTACACAAACTCTCTAAGGGTGTTAGTGATCAATTTTGGCGCTAACAACGCGCGAAACCAGTTGCGTTGGAATCGTATGGATGAGCACTACGCTATGGAATTGGATTGGAGTCGTTTGGAGTTAGCGAAAATTTTGGGTAAAATTAAACGCGCGTTTAATTTTATTCGAAATAAATTGCTAAAACGGAATTGAAATCAAGGTGAGAACTTCTCACTCAATCGAATCGGTTTCGATTTTAATTTTAAATAGTTATATTTAAAATTCTTAAATGCATGTTTGAATGATGATTGTTATCTATTGGTTGTTAAAATAGACATTATGCGCCGTTAGTAAGCGGAGGTTATTTATTAAAAACATATACCGCGAATATTTCATAAACAGTGAAATTGGTATTATTTATGTACTTGGAGTTGATTTTCCCGTAGTATATAGCGGATGAGACCCTATTGCGCCGTCTATTAAGCGGATAATATTTTAAATCCCATATACCGCGATAATTCCGTACTGGAACGGAATTGGTATTGTGCTAACATCTTTGGATGCAGGAAAACAGGTTGGAGGGATCCAACTGGATTTCTCAACAGTATTTATTTGATTATGGATATTTTGATATTCATTGATTATCATATCGATATATGATGTCGTTGTTGTCGTGATTGACTATTTGGTATGTAGCATCATTGGACCAAATTTTGAAATTTTAAAAGGATTTTTAAAGTGATTTTTGGAGAGTATACGTTTTATAAAATAATTTTGGAATTGATTCGTTTAAAAAAAAATAAACGTATAATTTTAATGTTATAAAAATTATGATTTTTGAGAAATATAGTTAAAAGTTGATTTTTGAAAATATGAGGTAAATGATTTTATAAAATAGTTTAAATTGCGATTTTTGAATTTATTATGAAAAGTTTAAAAATAGGATTTATAAAATTTGATTATTTTATAAATCAAAATGGTGAAATTATAAAGGAGTTTAAAGATGTTTTAAAATAATAATATAAATTGATTTATATAAAAGATTTATAAATTGATAATTTATAAATTAAAATATTTGAATTATAAAACGAGTTTTTATAAGTGTTAAAATGAATTGTGAATGAATTTCATAAATGAATGAAATTTATAGAATTATAAACGGTGAAGTTATAAATGGAATTTTATAAGCAGTAGGTTTATAAAATTTGTAAAGTTATTAAAAGAATAGATTGGGTAAATAAATGAATCTTATAAGTTATAAGATTTATAACTTTGGAAGTCTTAAAAAGAACGATTTTATAAACAAATAAATTATAGGCATTTAACTTATAATATGGACTTTCGGTATATAATTGAGTTATAAATCGAATAGGTTAATAAAGGAGATTTATAAAGGAAGTAGTTATAAAATAAATAGAAATGGAATTTATAAACATTGTTTTATAAATTCGCAAACGGCTTATTTTGATAATAAATTGTTATAACTTATTTATGGAGTTATATTCACATTTTAGATAGTGAATAATCCTTTGAAACAAAATGAATAGAAATGATGAAATTTGTTAACAAAGTATATTCACGTTTTTGAATAGTGAATAATATGTTAAAAAAAATGTTTTGGATGTGATGTTTTAAATAGAATTAAAACGATCTAACGATGTTTTAAAATGTGTTAAGATTCGAAACCATAGATTTCAACATTTATTGTTGAAATACACGTTTTCGAGAAATAGAAGGAAATGGTGGACTATAACATTGTTGTTATAGTAAATGATTTCCGAAAGGAAATGTTTTGTATATTATTGGGATTTATATATCTATTTTAATTTCGAATCCCTATACTAGTGATTTTGGGTTGTCGTAACGATGTTTTACGCAACATTCATTTTGGCCCAAATAAATATGTTTAAGAGAATGATTTCCTTAAAGAATGAAATATATACTTAATCTCGATTTAAGTATATTGAATATTTTCCAAGTGTTGGAAATAAATGGATTTGTGAATTACTTAATAAGTAAGTATGGAAATGTTTTCCAATATAAAGTGAATATTTTGAGAATTTATCTTTTTGAAGATAAATTGAAAATGAATAATTGAAATCGTATATTCGTAGATATTTTGGAATGTAAATTCACTATGGAATTTATAAAAGAAAGGGGAATTTGTTTAAAAATAAATATTGATTTATTTTTGAGGTATTGAAATTTTATATCTTGTAAAGATATTTTTGGAAAATAAATAATTTGGAAAATTATTTGGAATCTGGTGATGTTGTGCATATCCATTGATAGTTCAATAACCGACTATCAATATTTACCTTTGAATGGGTATTTGTTGTGATTTGTTTGAATTTGAATGCCACACTTATTTTTGAATAAGCGCTCACTATTCGGTTTAGCTGGGAAAGGACCTTGGGGTCATATAACCCATTTCGAATATGTGATTCGACGTTATGGATAGCATTTGAAGACCGGTGTTGAAGACCGGGTATTTGCGAGAGCGATAGGATGACCTGTCGATTGACTCTGCACCGAGTTGCTCTGGTATAGAGTTCTCCATATGTGATGGGGAATCCGATCAGGATTGTGGATATCCGGATTGCAAGGACTTCTTTGTAAGTGCCTTCGGTTCTGTTCGAGCCCGGAACAGACTTGTATGGATAGTATGTCCGACATTACAAATTGAGATATAAAGCTGATTTCTTTCAAATATATTTCTGTTGGTGGCGGAGAATTTATTCTCTTAGCTTAACACCCTTCTCTGAGACGTATGAGCTCAGAGGTTATGTAGTTGAAGGTTATCAGCAATATATTCCCAATTTGGTAATGTGACATGCTGAGTGTTGCTGTGAAATGATCATTGTTTGATCATTTGTGATATGATCATTTGTTTTATCACTTATCTTTGTGATCATTTCTATGATCATTTGTTGACCCAAAGCACAGCTTTTGTATAAAGCGTGGCTTTGTGGAGGAGACTTCGTCGAGTCTCACACCCCGGAATGGTCAAAACAGGAAAGATGCAGCAAGGTTATGAGGGGTAACTCCCTTTAGGGTATGTGCATTTCCTTTTGGAAAAGGGTGGTATCATGGTATGGAGCCCAGATACTTACTCATGTTGAAACACTTTATTTATTATGGTGTGATGTTGATTACGAGCGCTCGGATAATGGTCCCAAAGGACCGAGGGATGGCATACTCGTGTCAGTAGTTACCCAGTTAGGAGTAACCCAGCCTTGTGTTGGCAGAGATCCGGTTTGGTTCTCGGGGACGTCCTTCCAGAGGCGGTCTCATGTGGCAATGGGAAGTTCCTTGGCCTAACCATTTGTTGGAAATCCAAAGAAACAATACGATCTTGTACGGTTTTAGTTGTATAACCTGCCATGGAATGTGGCGGTAACCTGCTATTGAACATGGTAGCTATAGTAGGCATACGATAATGGTCGTATGTTGGCTAAGATTTATATGTTTACTTTCGAAATGAATTTTTCTTACACTATGCACTAGTAATAATATCAAATGTTCTTTTAAATGCGCATCAAGCATCTTTGACTATCATAAGGAGAAATCTCCTCCGATTCTGCGTTTGCATTGTGTGTGTGCGGGAGGCCTTATGGTAGTCTCATTTTTAAAAGCATTGCGAATTGACTTTAAAAATATTCCTCTATTTTGATTTTAAAGATAAATAAACTGTTTTGAGTTCTCACACCAGTCACATGACTGACTCGGAGTTTATTGTTTTCCTTCCTAAACTCTGGGTGTCCACCAATTTCCACACGGGCAGTCAAGAGTTAAGGTTTATCAAGATATTCTGGAGTTGTTGGAGGCAAGCTGGATGGCATGGCGTATTATTAGTATATAGTATTTCTTTTCCGCTGTTTGTTGTTGTTTGTTATTGTACACTCTGATGTAATGAAATGTAATGTTATGTAATGTAATAACTGATATAGTTCTTTGTTTAAAGATTATTCATTTATCTATTATATGTTGTTCCGCTGCGATTGTGAGATTCTGATGTTGTTCTGTTATTTCTTTTTGTTCTGTTCTCTCTTTTTCTATCTTCTTCTACTTTTTCTTCTTCTTTAACCCTAACAGTGCAGTTTTTCGGCTTTCGATTGCTCGGCAGTTGATACAACGGACGTATTGATGTCGGCGTTCGTGGATGAAAAATCGCCAGTCGTTACAAAGAATTTGAAGAGCGTGAATAAAAATGTAAATAAACTAACTAATTAATAAAATAAATTTGATAAAAATGTGAGAGTTAAATGATAATTTAGAGATAATTTCACTCTCTAGATCATATAGTTCAACAAAACATGAAATTATTATCTCTTTTTTTAGTCATTAGCGAAATTAATTGTTGTGTTTATCACAAGTATGACATATTTATGCTATTATTTAGCTCAATATAAGCCATCAAACTATAACACAACCACTAATACATTTTTAAATCTCATGAAATATGACAACAAAGTTGAAAGCAAAATCTATTTTAAGCATGGCCTATTAACTATTAGTTAAAAATATAAGCCATCAAATTTTAATTTCAACATTCACTTCTTTGCCATAATCATATATAGATGAAGAGGTAATTTGTGTTTTGTGATTGTTTAAGCATAGCCTATTTGGCGTCAACAATATAGGCTATAAAATTCAAAGCAAAACAATAAGTTAAACCACTTCATGCATTCACATTAAGCACAAAAAAAGAGCAAAAATTATCAAAATGTTAAAGCTACATGATTAGAGGCTTCATTACACCTAAATAGAAGGGCTTGGCCTCTCATTTGTGCTATCATATCAATACAAGTATCATGCAACATGAAACACAAAAAAAAGATGAAAGCAAAGTAAAGGAAGAGCTATTCTACTTGTATAAAATAAAAGAAGATCTATACTACTTGCATAAAAGTAAATAAACAAGAAAAGACTTGAATTAAAATTGCATAAAAAACTACATAAAAGAAATGGCTAAGTAGCCATGAAAAGAAAGATAGTTCTCATATTATTTTTGATCTAAACTAACTAAGAGAAGAGAGCCTAAGAGAGACTAAAGAAATTGAAATAATTACATGAAGATAAGAGGTATTTATACAAGTTTAAAACCCTAATTCACCTTTTTTGGGAATGTCCAAACTACCCCTCTAGGAAGTATGGTGGCCAAGTAACAATTAGCTTCAAATAGTCATCCATTAAGTGTGCATGAAGATTTAATGGCCTTTTAGAATGTGCATTAGCTTTTAAGTGTACATTAAGGTAGGTCGGTAAGTGGGGTCCTCCATGATCATCATTTTGAATTATTTCCATCTCTGTTCCTTTGTATTCACTCTTGTGCATGCATATCTCCATGAAGCCACTTGTAAAATTCATTAAAATTCCTATAAAACAACGTAGAAAATTCCAAGTAATTTTTGATAAATTAATAAATGCAAAAAACGACTATTTTGGCCCTATATGAAGATGAATATGTGACAATTTGAAAATAATTTGAATTTTGGTTTAAACAAGTTAAAACACCCAATATGATCATTTATTCAACTTAAATATATTAAATATGGTGGTAAAAATATGTACATTTACATGCACATCAAATACCCTCACACATATCTTTTTATTTGTCCTCAAAAAAAGAAAAACTAAGATAAATCCGTTCTCGTAGGGTGCACGATTGCATTTAGCATATGCAACAAGCTGTTAAACCTCTGGGTCTCTCCGGTAGGACGAGTGTTGTCTCATGAGGGTTTTCAGCGGATACTACCCATAAAATCCAAATGCAAGATGAAAAGATTTACAAAATGCAAAATTTATATACAAAGAGATGAATGAAAGTTTTTGAAAATATTTACAAATGTAGGATTTACTTTCAAATTGACACAAATAAGTTAAATATAAGTTTTGGTCATTATCTTGAAAATTTAAGTCATTTACTCGTCAAAATTTCCAACAAAAATCAAGTTATCATAATAAATAAACTATAGTTTAACTCGTTGTTTTGGTTGATAACACGGTGTAATTATGAAATGCATCCTTAGTTGATTATCAAAGTTTTTCAAAGTGGTATTTTCATTTCTTTTCAATAACAAGTCAAATCAAACAAGTTGAAATAGTGCTTGGATTTCATTTGCTTACTCTCTCTATGTTTTTTGAAAATTTTATTGATATTTACAATATTTACATATGCCTAACTCAGATAAACTGAGGCCAAATGTGTTACCGGTGCACTGCCTTTTGGACTTATGTGAGAGGAATACATAGCGTGGAGAGTGAACACAAAACTGTGAACACCTATTGACTGTAGGCGTTATTAAAAAGAATTTATATATATACACCTAATTCAGATAAACTGAGGCCAGATATACCAATCGTGCACTGCCTTTTGGACTTATGTGAGAAGGGTACAGAGCATGGCGAGTGGGCATAATAGTGTGAACACATGACTCTAGGTGTTAATAAAAATTATATACATACATACAAATATATTTTTTGTTTTTTTAAAGAGATTTTTGCAAAATAATCTTAGCACTATTTAACTTAGAATACAAAAAGATGTTATATCCTTTACTTTAAATTCATCACCTTTTTACACAAAGATTTTCAATTAGGATATACTTCATAATTAACACGTATGAATCTTCCTATATACTAGTTAGACTATTGTTATCTGTAATCAAACTTCATTTTTATTTTTGTTAAGGCAAATAAATTTTCAAAAATTTCAATTTAATAAACCAAAACCATTTATTTATCTTATAGTGTTTCTTTGAAAATAAATCAAAATGCTTTAAAAAAATTGGTTTTGATTTTTTTTAATATATATACATATTGAGTATTGGAAGAAAAATGAAAAATTAATCATGAAAAATCAAAAAGCAGACGTGTCTCCCCTTACACTTGATTTTGACCATGTCCCTACAGTCAACCTAAGTGGAAGGAGAAAAATAAAAAAAATGACCTACATTTACATGAAAATGAACGGCACTTACACGAAATCAGAAAGTATATCGTCAAAAAGTAAATGAAGCGGTCTTTCAAAGACCGATTCATTTGTCTCGTCAAGTATGCGAGACATAGCTTAACCGCTAAAAACCAAACCATAAATGATTTTGGAATCGAATGTTGATTTGGAAGAACGAATGTCGTTTTATTGAAAACCGTATGAGTTGTTTTATTTTCGATGATTTTCATGGTTGATAAAACAATTGATTGAAGTTCAAGTTTATTTTCACCAATTTGAAATTCAAGCCTATCATTGAAAACTTCTTTTGAATCATTGATTTCAAAATCAAAATGGTGATTTAAATCTTCCCCTTCAGGATTCAACAATCGTCTTCGAAAAATTCAAAACATCCATGTTCTTTAAATTCGTCTTCCTTTGTTGGATTATCAACAACTTCATTGCGTATATCATTTTCAAGATCCAAAGTTGCTGTTTTCAAATTTTCGAAATTGGAAAAAGGAAGATCGAATTTCAAATCAAGTTTCACACCCTCAAAGGAATTGAAATCAAACTCAACTACCGAATTTTCAACAATTTCATTAAGATTGTCATTTTCCATTTCGAAAGTTGGTATTTGAAAATCATCGATTTAGGTAAAAGATGGATTATTACTTGACTCGTCACACATTGGGATTTGGTTTTGTTTCTCACATTGTTTCATATATATTTCGAACAACAAATCCGTTTATTCATCGTAAATTTCGTTCATTTGTTCAACAAAATCTAATTTATAGTTATTAACTTGAGAATTTTCGACATGGATTTGTTGAGAACAAAAATTTTCACTCGTATCGTAATCGAGATTATTCCTATTGCCAAAATTATTTGAAAAGTGGATCACATTTTGATTTTGATTTTGAAATTCATTTTGGAATTCAAAATTGAATTGGCATGGGCTATACTCGAAGTCGTTTGAATTTTGAAGTGAATTCAAATTTTGACTATTTTGAAAACATTGACTCGAGTTAAAATACATTGACTCGAGTTATTGCGCAAATATGAATTGCACAAATCATTTACCATTTGATTTTGTTGTGTAGAGATTTCAAGTAAAGACGAAATGTTATTTTCAAGATTTGAGGGTTGCTCGTTACTTTGAAAATTTTATGGTGCAAAATTTGAATTGTTTGAACAATAATGGTTGTTAAAATATTCATACGAATTTGGAATGAAATCATATGAATTGTATTGATTTTCACAACTGAATTCAAGTGAGTAAGGAAAAGCTCAGACATTTTTAAGAAATTTTTTTTGGTTTTTTTATAAAGGTAAAATATTTACAAATAGAATTTATTTTTTCAAAATGGAAAATTGATTTTTGTTTTGTATTTTGATTTCTCAATTTTTTTGTTTTTGAAAAGATTTCATATTATTATTTTTTTAGATTTTTTATTTTCTAAAAAAACTAAGTACTTTTTTTTGGCTTTTTGGCCTTTTGATTTTGAAACTTTTCAAAGGAAAGGAAACATAATATTTACAATTTTTTTAGTTTTGAATTTTGAAATATTTTTTAAATTATGCATGAACTAATGCAACTAAATGAATGCAAGGGTTAATTACAAATGATTTATCCTAAATTAACCCAAAATTGTATAATCACACTCTGTGTTAAATCAAAAGATAGATCTTAGTCAGGTAACAGACAAGATTTATCAGTGCACCACGAAACCGTAGCAATGCAGCCGAAGGTTTAAGTACCTTCAAAGGAACAATGTAACAACCCTAGATTTTTTGACTATAAATTTCTTTAGTTTATTTTAAATTTGTTTATTTGTTAAATTTCATCTCTAAATATTTTTAAAATGATAATAAAAAATTTCCAAAATTTACCGTATTTATTTCCTATTTTTAAGGGCTGTTTTCTTATTTTCTGCTATTTTCTTCATTAAAAACTATATTTAAATAAAATTTTAAATATTTATTTTATGAATGTATTTTTATTTTATGTTATTATTTATGTTTAAAAATATTTTACAAGCTCATATGAATTTTCTAAAAATTATTCTATTTAATTTCAAATTTTCTAGTCTAGTTCACTATTTTTAGCTATTTTTCTTAATTTAACTTTATATAATTAATAAATAATATATAAATTTTTATATTTGATAAATTTTTGAAATTTTATCTGGGATTGTTATTATTTCTAGAAATACAAAATTATATAATTAAATTAAAGAAATATGAAAGGGTTTTGACTTTTGAATTGCCTTTTGCCTTTTTGAATTCCACCTCTTCATTTTCCTCACAACTCTTCATTTCTCTTGCCATAACTCCCCACATTTCAGCCGACTATCTCATTTTCAATTCACGTATCTTTCTTTCCTCCTTCCTGAGAAAAAATTTCAGCCATCCTTGCTTGAAGATTTTGGTAAAACTTTATTTCTTTTATCTCTTTTTCTATTTACATCGTTTATTTCTAGCTTGATTTTGCACATGCTTTCACCTCTTTTAGGATCGGCCATGCCTCCCTTGCTGCCTAGCCGCCTCCAGCACCTGATGACACACCAACAGCACCTCCTCCTCACCAGCCACCCAAGCCATGAGCCCCCTTGGTGACGCATATCCACAAAAGTTTCAAAACACCCTTCATACTAGCCTAACCGAGCACCACTCTCATTCCATCACCTCACCACCCCTCTAGCCGACACCTACCACACCACCACCACCTCCAGCACCTCCAGCACCCACGACCACACCACCACAGTGGACCCCACTCCTCTGGCCGTGACACCTAGGGCCTTGGCCGAGCCCAAATCCTTGACCAAATTCATGTATGCATGCTTATGTGTATTATTGCCTTCACCCACCTTTACACCATCATTCCAACATGTAGGCCGAACCCATACTCACCCAAACCAGACCCAAACACCTACAATTATGTTGTATTTCCCCTTATGGCTGAGCCTAGTTAAGGTTAAAAGCAAGTGCAAGCATTTCTATTTGATTCTGTGCAGTCTATTCTAGTGTAGTTTTGATCGTAGTTGATTTGAAACTTATCATTGTTATATTGTTTTTGTTTGATGTGTATCCAAGGAATTTGACACTTGGCTCCTCCATTCGAATCTGTGTCATGCTTTTGTGCTTGTGTAGATCCCGTTTGTGAAATTCGTTGTTGGGTCATCAGCTCAAACCAGTGAGTTATTCTCACCGGACAGTTTTATACTTATATGAAAAGTAAATCGATCGCTTGTGAATATGTAAACTGCATCACCATATTTTATTTGTTATGTCACTGTTATATGATGTTCACACATGATTAAACACCAGTTATATCATATGTCACTGTTATATTATTGTTGTTTTGTATATTTTATCAGTAGATTAGAATCACTATGGGTTGAAATGATACATACCCGAACGGACTTTAGAATAAGGGAAAATCGTTATGGGCTGAAATGATAGGCCTGAATGATTTTCAATTTATTTCATTTACTTGGGACTACAGGTTCGAAATGATAAAACCCAGATTTTCTTTGTAAATTACGGGTTGAAATGATATATTACCCGTATCACTTTTCCTAGTGTAGAAAATTATATACAGACCCGTAGTTAATATATGTTTTTCTAAAAAATTTAAAATTATTTTAGAAATGTAAATATTAAAATATTTTGATTTAAATCTAATTAAAAATGATTTTTGTAAAATATTATTGATTTTCTGAATAATTATAAGTGAAATAAATTAATGAAAAAGTTAGAAAATTTTGAATGCAAGTTATTTTGGAAAATTTGATTTAATTATAAGTGGAAATTAAGTTGAATATGAAATCATGATAAATTTATGATAATTTGAATTTAAATGAATTTAAAGTGATTTTATATCATATTAATGATTTTTAATAAAGTTGAAATGTGAAATGAATGAATATTTAAGTTGAAATTTTGAAATATAACTAAAATTGGAAATTCATGGAATTGACTTAAAAGTGAATTTTTAGTTAAGTAAATAAAAGTAAAACTAAGTTATATTTGAGAATTTGAACTTAAGTGTTAGGTTGAAATTTAATGTAAGGAATTTAAAATTGAACATTGCAATTTAATAAGTGAATTAGTGTTAAATATGAATTTTTAAATGGAAATTTAACTTTATGAAATCATGTAATTAAAGAGAATTAAATGATGGTTATAAAAGTAAGAATATATGATTTTATAAGTTAAAAGTGATTCATAGAAAATATAATAGTTGTGAAATTATATTGAAATTTTGAAGTTAATTAACTGCGTTTTTGAAATGCTATTTTATCTAATATAAATGATAATACAACATTTGTAAATGTTGTAGTCGATAAGTGAACTAAATAGCTAAATTGAATTAAATGCTATTATAGCATTTTATTTTTAATGCTATAATTGTTGGATTTAAACTAAGTTTTCTTTGAAACTAATTTAACTATATTACAGCAATTTATAACGCTATCTTTTGTTAAATTGAACTGTTTTGAATATAACTTTCTGTAGTATTTTCCAAATGCTGCGAAAGTTGAATTTTCACTGTTTTGATAAAATTAGGTGAATGAATGAACTGTGAAAGTTGAAAATTTTGGAAATTTAATAATTTAATTATTAAATGTAATAACTTCATTTTTTTAATGATTTAAATGAAGTAATTTGTTTGGAATTGAACTATTTTGAAATGTGAATTGAAATGGTATTTTTAAATTGAATAAAATGAATATGTTTTTCAAATGAAATGATAAGTTTGATATTTTGAAATGGATTTGAAATGAAATTGGATTTTTGAGAAATAAATACCATTTTGAAATTATAACTACGGGTTATAATAACGATTGGTTGTTGAAGAGTCCGGGATCGGATATGGACATACTCTCTGTCGATACCGAAAACCACTTTAACAACTGTGTACACGGTGGAGATTCCAGAATGAACTATGATGGTGACGACGTTCCTAAGGTACATTTCGTGGACCTAACTCCCGTGAGTTAGCATAAGGTGGCTAAAACATGAGCGATCTCAGGCCAAAGAAGGTAGCACCTCTGGCTGAACACACTTCTTCGATACCATTCTATTACTGTTGTGATCGATTGAGTGCATCCCTTGATTTTGGAGTGTTATTCAGGGTGGGCGTATGTGGCTGCTGCGTTACCACCAGCCCGTGTGCGTAATTGGTATATCTACCCTGACATTGCCTTGTGTGCCGTGTCACCTAACATACCGAGCCTTTACTACGAGTTTGTTTTTCTCCCGTAGCCCATGTGGTATCCTCTGACAGTCACCCGGAGTGGAGATGACATGATATTGGATGGATTACTGGGACTATTATGTGTGAAGGGTGATATGGGTAACCCGGAACGCTATTTAAAAGTATGTTTATTTTACTATAGTCATTATTATAATAGCGAAATATTACTATATAGTAAATAGTTTAACGGATCCTTAGAGGATGGGCGGTCCCAGACATCCTTTAAGTTACTTGTATCTTTATTACAGTTCACTTGAGTTGGTTTACATTATATAAGTATATATTGTCCTGACTCGAGTGTTTTGTGTTTTGCTTTACGCTCGGGTCAGCCTGAGTATTCACAGCTTTGGATTCTCTTCCTGGAGCTGGTCTTTCACTGAAGTTTCTGCTTATCTGCGTATATTTCTATTACTGTTTCAGCAGTATTAGTTTATCTCATGTATTAGTGAACTTCTATGTATTTGGGATTTCTATTCTGTTGTTTTCAGACTATATTATGTATTTGGTTTGAGACTCTGTTATAGTAGCTTTATGAACTACTATGTTATTTTATATTCCGCTGCGAGTTATTCTGATTGTTCTGTGTTTGTGATTCTGTATATTTGATTTTATTTGCTCCAAATTTATTTACAATCTGTTATTTCACATCATTCAAGTCTGACATGTGTGTATTATTGTCGATTTGAATGGTACGAAATTGGGGGTTGTTACAAACAACCACTATAATATTTACGAATCACCGTAATATTTATAAATGATTATTACTCTGCCATAGCCTAGACATTAAGAAATTAAATTGTTCAAAGAAGACAAATTGTCAATATACAATTAAGTGTTATCAATGTCTAACCATTATTATTAATCAAAATTCTAGCATGAAATGCAAAGCAGAAATTAAACGTGTATTAACGAAGCAACTACAATGAAATTTGTTTTTATTTTTGACTTTTTTTAAATGTAAGCAATGAACAATGCAAGACAAATAAAAACAATAGATAGGTATTAAAAGGAGCAAATTTTTTATAAGCAAGCAATTTATTTTTGGTAGTAATTCTTCTCCTTCAGAAATTCTGCTTTGGCAAGCTGAAATAAACCCAAGATATATACAATTTTTTTAATATAAGGATGAAACTCAAAACAAATTAAAACAAGTTAAACTTATTTTTATTTTTTTTAAAGAGAAAGAAAAGAATGACATATATATATATATATATATATATATATATATATATATATATAAACAAGGAGATGTTTTAACAAAAGAAAACAAAGGATTTTGTAATAAACAAAACAAAAATACTTAACTAAACCCACAAAACAAAATAACACAAGTAAAACAAAACCCAAAAAAAGGGATTTTAAAAATAAAATAAAAAAAATAAAGCACTAAACTCACAAAGTAAACTCGGCCCACTACCCATAATTATGAAACAATTTCACGAATCAACCTAGTAAAATACAATTGCAATCAATTTCTCACTCTCACAAACCCGTTCGACTTTATTCCCCGAATTCAAAAATTCAAAAAGAAAATTTTTTCAGCAAATCAATTCCAAAATTTTTAATTCTTCAGATCGAGTTTTTCGTTCTTCTTCTCTCTTTTCAATTGTTCGATCGTAGGTATTTAGGTTTGCGTCGAAGTCAAGGCTAGATGCAAGTGAGTGGATTTGGGTCGAAGAAGACAGCGAGGTGTTCTGGTTTGCGATTGGAGGCGATTTGGGGTTCGTGGATGGGTTCTGCAAGTTAGGAATTGGGTTCGCGGTGGGTGGTGAGTCAATTGGGAAGGTTGTCGACGATGGTGATGCTTTTGCAGGAGGCTTTCGATGTGGCATTCGATGTGGTAGGTTGTTAACTGCTGGTCTGATGGTTGAAGTGATGGAGTCTAATGGAGTGATGTTAGGTTGTTGGTGTTGCAGTTTCGAACTGTAGGCAGTTGTTCAGAATGATGATGGCTGCAATGCGTGATTGCGAGGGGGTTCAGGAAGTGGCGATTGCTGAGTTAGAAGTATTCGAGTTTGATCTTTGGGTTATCAGCAGAGGAAGGTGCTGTTGGTTTTTTTATTTCTTTTTTTTTATGATGGTGCTTATGGTGGAGATGCGCAGGCTGCCACAAGTTTGTGGAAGTGGTTTTCTGGTGATGTTGTGGAGTGACGGAGTGTAGTAGATCATTGTTGATCAGGAGGAGGTATTGATGAAGTTAGTACATGGCAGTGTAGACAGTGAAGCAAATATGATGTGCAATAGGCAGAGATATGAAATGCAGTATGCATAGTGGCATGAAATGGCAGTGAGAAGTTTGGGGAGTGTGGTGATGGTTATATCCAGTTAGTTGATTCAATGAAGGCGAGGCAGTTCGACGGGGAAGTGAGTGATATGTCGAGGAATGTTTGATGTATATGCAGGGTAGTTGAACAGCAGTTGTGGTTGTAGTTGATGTTGAAAGATAGTGGAGAGGAGGGGAGAAGTGTAGCAGTGGTAGGATTATTGGTTATTGGCGATGAAGGCAATGAAGTTGTATTCAAAATAGTGAACTGGGTATTGACAGAACAGAGAAGAGGGGAAGAACAGCAACCGACGAAGTGTTTACAAAGGAGCTAGGCAGTGGTTATGTTGAAGGGGGTCGCAGGCGCTATTTGCAGTGGAATTGAACAGAGGTATGTTATGTGAATGGTGATGTGTTAAAGGCAGGAGAAATTGTTGAAGTAAGGGTGATTGGTGGTGCTTATGTATCCAGGGGCTTGTTGATGGTTGTATGCTTGTCAGTTGATGGTGAAGAATATGGGTATGTGGACAGTGGAAGGAAGTGGTGATTGGAGTGTAACAGTGGTTTTTGGTTTGTCGTGAAGATATGTGGCAGATGTGTCTATGACAGTAGGGGTTGACAGCAGGAGTTGAAGTGGAGTTGTTGTGGGAAGTCTGGTGAATTTTGTTGTAGATAACCGTGGAATGTGAGCTTTGAAATGTTGTTGTAAGCGGTTGTGTATGTGTTGAATGAAATGATGGCAGAAAGGAGTGATGAGTGAATATGCTTGAAGAGGCTGTGCACAGTGATGGAGATATGCACAGTTTTTGTATGTTTTTCTAAAGCAATGTAAATAAAATAAAAAATGAAAAATGCAAATGAAAAATGAAATAGATTTTTTTTGTTTTTTTGTTTTGAAATCGTGTATGCTTTTTTTTAAAAATAAAAATGTATATGCAAATGCAAATAGAAATGGCAACAAGCAACTAACAAATGCAAGCACAAATCACACAAATCGTGCAACTTTTTTTTTTAAAATACAAACAAATAAAAATCAAATGAAAATAGTTCGAAGAATAGAAAATTAAAGTCAAAGCAAATTCTCCGGCAATGACGTTAAAAACTTGTTTAACGACGAGTTTTTCTATCAATTTAAAAAACCGTCGATAAATTTCAAATTAAAATTATCACAAGCACACGGCGTACAAAAGTTAGTACGTCGCGAGTACGGACCGATCCGTAGTGAATCGTTAGATTTTAAAATTCTATTCAATCAAATTAAACCAAGAATTTGAAAAGTGTGAACTAAAAACGCAAATAAACTAACTAACTAACAAAAGAAATTTGATAAAAATGTTAGAGTTAAATAACAATTTAGAAGATACTTCCACTCTCTATATCATATAGTTCAACAAAACATGAAATTATGATCTTTTTTTTTGTCATTAGTGAAATTAATTATTGTATTTATCATAAGTACGACATATTTGTGCTATTAATTTGCTCAATATAAACCATCAAACTATAACACAACTACTAATACACTTTTAAATCTCATAAAATATAACAACAAAGTTGAAAGCAAAATATATTTTAAGCATGGCATATTAACTATTGATTAGAAATATAAGCCATCAAATTTTAATTTCAACATTCACTTCTTTGTCATAATCATATTTAGATGAAGAGATAATTTGTGTTTTGGGATTGTTTAAGCATAGCATATTTGATGTCAACAATATAGACTATCAAATTCAAAGCAAAAACAACAAGTTAAACCACTTCACGCATTCTCATTAAGCACAAAAAGTGAGTCAAAATTATCAAAATATTGAAACTACATGATTAGAGGCTTCATTACCCCTAAATTGAAGGGCTTAGCGTCTCATTTGTGTTATCATATCAATACAAGTAGCATGCAACATGAAAAAAAAAAAAAAGCAAAGTAAAGGAAGAGCTATTCTACTTGCATAAAATAAAAGAAGATCTACACTACTTGCATAAAAGTAAATAAACAAGAAAAGACTTGAATTAAAATTACATAAAAATTACATAAAAGAAATCGCTAGGTAGCCATGAAAAGAAAGATAGTTCTCATATTATTTTTGATCTAAACTAACTAAGAGAAGAGAACCTATGTAACATCCGCCTTTTCGCGCGATTTAAATCGACACACGTGCCAATTCAAACCATACGGAAGGACGGGTTGTTATGGGGTAAATAAGAAAAATAGGGAAAGAAAAAACAAAATAGAATCTCACAGCGGAAGGATAAAATATAAAAATAAATATACAATTCATAAACTGTTTACAAACATTTGATTCTTCTTTATACAATAAATATCATAGTTCACATACCAATAATAATCAATGCAGCAGAATTAAAAAGTGTAGTGGAATATAATTAATAATAATAATAGAAATCTCCGTCTTCGTCCTCCAGAGCTAAAGTCTTCGATCCTAAAGCGCTCGGACTGACCCGAGCGAATTGAAAAGACAAAACACTCGAGTCAAAACTAAAAGAACTTATGTAAGTTAAATTAACTGAAATAAATATGAGTGCAGTAACTCAAAAGATGCTCGGGATTTACATCTCTTAAGGATCCGTTAAACTATTTACTATGTAGTATATTTTGCTATTATAATAGTGTCTAATTGTAAAATAAACTTACTCTTTAATAGCGTTAAGGGGTTACCCATATAGCCCTTAACACAAATAATGCCAATAGTCTATACAGTACCGTAATACCTCATGATCGGGAGGCTACCAGAGGATACTCCATAGGTACGACACAAATAGAAACTCGTAGTAAATGCTCGGTATGGTAGGTGACACGGCACAACTAGGCAATGCCAGGGTAGATATACCAATCACGCATCCGGGCTGGTGGAAACGCGTAGCGCGCAGCTACCGCCCACCTCGAACAAACTCCCCCAAAACCAAAAATAAAGGTGGCCACCGAATCAATCCAAAGTCAAAGTATAGCATCGAAGAGGAGTGTCCGATCATAGGAATGACCTCATTGGCCTGAAAATCGCTCCTGTTTTAGTCACCTTATGCCAACTTACGGGAGTCGGGTCCACGTATTTACCTCAAAGGAAACGCCATCACCATCCTACTTCATTCTGGAATCTCCATCGTGTACACGGTTGTTAAAGTGGTTTTCGGAGTTGGCGGAGAGTATGACAACTTCCGATCCCGGTCTCTTCAACAACCAAACGTTATTATAACACCGCGGTCTTTAAAAATAGTTTGTACTTTAAAAACCAGAATATAATTTACCATTTCAAACCCATAAATACGGTATCATTTCCATTTTCAAAACAAACTCATTTTGATATTAATCTTATAAAACCCAAATCAATGATATCATTTTATTTCAAATATATTTCTTTTCCAAATCATACTGCTTTAAATTTTATAATATCTGAAAACCAAACATTCAAATTATACACAAGATCTTAAACCTGTATTTAAACATATAATATAAATTATCAAACTCCATTTTGCTAACTTATTTATTTTTATTTAACAGATTATACATAGCTTAAATTCAAAATTTTAACTATATATGTATATATAAAATAATATTTATATAATATCAAAATTTAATATTCATTAAACCGTATCCTATCCAAACCATAGAAATCGTTTTCAAAATAATTATATATAGGCCGACGGTGTCTGTATAAAATTTTCTATCCTATGGTCAAGTGATACAGATATTTATCATTTCAATCCACAATTTAAAAATAAAATGCGGTTGTATATCATTTCAAACCGCAATCCCGAATGAAATGAAAGAAAAACACAATAATTTGCAGTTTATATAGAACACATCATCCATTCACCCAATATTAATCATCAACCAATTTATTGCAATCATTATCAATTTAAACAAACATAAATAGAGCACATAAAATATAACAGGTATCAATGAACAATTTATATTCAAATAAATAAATAAATAAATAACTGTTTAACTAGCAGATTATATGCAAATAAATAAATCTTAACTGTTAATTTATATGCAATAATAAAATTAATTAACAGTTAAATTTAAATAAATGCGATTTAACTGAGATGATGAATAAATTATGCAAACAATCATAAATAAATTTCTACTCATATCTCAAATCAATTTAACAACATAAGAAAACTTAGAAGTTGTGAGTGGGTTAAATCACTCACCTTTTGAATTTAAATTGAATTCAAATCCAATTTAAACCCAAAAATTTGACGGTCTCAGAATTCTTCCAAACCAGCGTCACAATGTCCGGAATCCAAATACGAACCTAGCGGAGAAAACCGCGCGTGAATAGGATATCATACGTAAAAGTTATGACGTCTAGAACATTAGAAATAAAAATAAAATAAAATAAAGAGAAATAAAAAAAACGAACCGCGGCCACGTCATCAACAGAAGGAGATGCGCAGAACCCTAATCACATGATCGCTTCGTTCAATTCCAGTTGTAGTAGCCACAAACCGTCCTCTTCGTTCACATTTCACCACCGATCCACCAACCTTCCACCAGATCAGAGCACGCCCTGCTTCAACCCTCGCCTAGCCGACCCCAGAGACCCCACGCGCGGCCACGACGATGCCAGAAATGACTCCGGCCTCCGCTCCCTTTTCCTTCGTTTTCTGGTAAATTCCGACATCCATTAGGCGAGCGACTACATCCCCAAGCCCTCCTCGACGTGCCCTACATTGCAGCGCTTTCCGATTGCAATGACATTGAAGATCCACCGTTGAATCGAAATCCTAGCCTATGAACAGCCGAGGTTCAACTCGTATTTCTGAACAAACTGTAACTCGAATTGCAAAACGAATTCCACCAGAAAATTTTGCTCATCGAGAGCATTAACATATATTTTTTTGAAATTTTTCTGAGGACTTTGCATTTTTGGCTTTGGATTGATTTTTGAAATTTGAATTTGGATCTAGGGTTTGCAGCCATGGGAAAGAGGAGGAGCTGTGGAAATGAACGTACAAACAAATGAGAATATATGGAGGTTAGGGTTTTTAACTGGGTTTATATAGGTAGTTAGAAATACAGTAGATGGATCCGATAAACAAACGTGCTGAACGGTAATTGGCCCAAAAAGCCCGTTCTGGCCTCGGAACGAAATTTGGTAAATCCATATATCAAAAGAGGTGTTTAAAAATATTCTGAACGCGATGGAAAATGTTTCACGTCCAAATTCCATCGTATGAAGAAGTTATGCTGAAATCAATATTTTCAAATTGATTACAAATTGATTTCAATTAAATCGATTTTAACGCGTTTCGCGTTCGTATGATCAAAAGACAAGTCCAATCGCTACAAAACTTAAAACCCTATAATAATTCACTTACGGATCCGATGAAACTGGTTTCGTCAAAATCCGAGTCTGTGACAAAAATGGCTATTTTTATATTAATTAAATAAATTAAAAATTCATTAATTAAATCACCTTTTCAATTTCACTTCCAAAATTTACAAATCATATCAGTTTTGTTTTCTTAAACAATCTCAGTGATTTAAGCCAATTTAGATGTCAATTAATTGTTGATTCAATCATGAATTCCAGCGTAAATTCAAATTTCGTTATAATTATCAATTATAAATTAACCTTTCAATAATTCCATTGAATTCACTATTCATTCTTTTTATTCAATCCATTACAGGCAAATGGATGAAATTAACATTGGTTCAATGCTAATACTTAAATATTTCCCAATTTCAACTTAATTTTTAAATTAACGTAAAATTTTCATATTTAATTTCATTCATTTGCAATAAATCCAACTATCGTAATTTAAATAAATTGACCCACTATTAAAATTCAAATTCTATAATTCATATATTTCATCATCTTGATTTACCTATAAATTTAAAATTCTTTAAACCAATTCCCATGTCAAATTTTAAATGTAAATTATTTCACCAATTATAGTATTTATTTCAATTTCTAAAAATAATCCCTTTATTACACTTTGAATTCAATTTATTTTAATAAGTTTCCAATTAAACGGATTAGGTTCAATTTCAACCTTACACATAAGTTTAGGTTATAATCAATTTATAACGTATTCCTTTCTTAGTTATAAATTTACATACTTCTCGTATTAATTTCGCAATTAATCATAATTATTAAAGTAACGCTTATAATAAATACGTGCAACAACTCGCATATTTAACGATTATATATTTAAATATTTTATTTAAATATAGCGTCGTTAGTCGGATTTTTGGGTCCGAAATGCTACTTTTTGCAAACGGTCGAATTAGAACTCGAAACCACTTCCATTGAGTCCAAAATGGCGTTTGCAATCTTTTTGAGTATAATCTTTGATATGTTTGGAGTAAGTTGAATTTGGCTACCTTTTCTAATTGGGTTTTGGGTTCAGCCCATTTGCTAGTTTAGTACCCTAACTCAGTCCCTCTCTTCCCCACTCACTCATTTCATTTTATAAAACTCAAGCTAAAACTGAAAATGGGGGAAGAGAAGAGGAATTAGAAATTCCAAGCCCTAATTCTTCTTGCAACTTGAATTCTTGCTGCAAAATCAAAGAGAAGCTATTGGTAAACCCTCTCTTCATCTTCTCCAACTCTTTCTCTCTTTAGTTTTAGAAATTCCTAAACTTAAACTTAGGAAAATACTTGTTTTGATCTTAGATTGAAGCTAGTAGAGTTGAAGTGGAGAGTGGTTGGTCTTCTCCTTGAAATTGAGCTTCTTCTTCTTCTTCTTCTTCTTCTTCTTATTCTTTGTTTTTGGGTTAAAGATGAGATTTTTATCTCACATCTTTGTCTATAACTATCTTTGGTTGTTGGGTATGAATTCCTAACACTTGTTCATGTGCATTTGCTTTTGGTTTGGATTGAATTGGTGAATATCCAAATCTTTAGTGTTTTGGGTTCAAATCTTTGAAGATCCTAACTTTGATATTTGAACATGTTTTTGGTGATGCATCGAGGAACATATAGTGCCGGGTAGTCGATTGGCATAAACACTTGGCACCGTTGCTCGAACGATTGCAATATGGTCGAGATTGGCCCTCGTTTTGATAGGCTGGGAAGTGCTAGAAACAGGGTTCGGCCGACCGAACTCAGTAGGCCGGTCGACCGACCTGCTACCAGAGCACTCCTCTGTTTCTGGGCCGGTCGACTGAGCTCAGAGTCCTGTCAACCGACCTGCTTCTGTTTCCCTATTTTGCCTAGTTTGCCTATTTGTTTGTGATTCCAACTTTTATCGATCTAAGTTGATTCCAATTAGTTGTTTATGCATATTTGACCTTGATGATTCCTTTTTGACTTCATTCACGAGTTTTATAAAATAATCATTTAAATTGTATTAAAAGTTTGCTTCTCTAATTTATAAATTCTATTTAAACGCGCACACACAATTTCACACTTCGAGCGGAGTGGAAAGGAGATTAAATGGTTAAGTAAAACACGGACCATGAATCCGTGCGTTTATCTTTTCGATTAATACCCGACCTATTTGATTGATTGTTTTGACCTTTTGGTCTGGTTTACCAATGAGACGAGGTAGACTTTGTACTGCTTTGAGTGTGAAATTAACTAACGGATAGTAAACCGTTTAGTGCGAACGGGTGGTTATGGGACTCACATTACCACTTTTTGGATTCCTTTTTGAGAGTTATGACACATTCTGCCAATTAGTGGTGTCCAGTACTGGGCCTTCGGACCTTCACCACTACGGTTTGTTGCCTTTGGGATAGTGTCTTCGGACTCTCCTTTAGGTTTGTTGCCTTCTGGTATGTTGCCTTCGGGTTTGTACCTTCGGGTTTGTTGCCCTATTGTATCGCTTTCGGAGTTGGTCTTTATGAGCCGCTCAAGTGATATTTGGGTTTGGAGCCTTCGGGCTTATGGATCCTTGTTTATACAGTACTGAGCTCGAGCAATCTTTTGTTTTTATTGATATGTACATTCCCTAGGTATCACTCTTCGGTGTTGGTCTTTTTGAGCCGCACGATAGATCGCTGTTACCTTGTGGAACTTGTGTTACCTTCATTGGTATTCGTTATTGCCTTTTTGGCTTGTTTTGGGATATTCATATCCTTTGTTTATTTGAGTTGCCGATGAGATGAGGCTTGTCTTGTTATGATTCATCTTTTGTTAGATGATTGTGCTATCTCTTGTAGAGATATTTGTTATACTTTGTGACCTTGCAGGTTATTGTTGTTCAGTTTATCTAACTGATTTGTTTAGTTAGACTGATCCGTGTATTTCATACTCGGGTCAGACCGAGTTTTTTCAGGTTAGGTGCTTTTGGACTTAGCCTATTTTGCTTCCGCATGGACTATCCAGCTTGCTCCTTTTTGTTAAAAGATTTTTGTGTTGTCCTTTTTGTTATAACTCTGATATGCATTCTTTTGACTCATCTGTATATTGTGGTTTGCTATACCACTTGACATGTATTAGTTTGTAAACTCTGTTATGTATCAATATATGTGTATACGAAGATCTACTATTCTGTGATGTATATTACATTTAAGTTGTTATATTCTGTTCTGATAGATTCTCCAACCACCTATGGTTTTGTTTTAAGTATTCATTGGGTATGTCGACCTGCTTGGTATGTCTATTGTCGATGTATTCAATAGATAGTTAGAACAATGCTATAGATGGTCACTCCTAACCAGCCTTATTCTCCATGTTAGCCGACGACATTACTCTGTAGTGTCCTTGGCTAGCGTGGGTATAGAGGTGGGGCGTCACAGCGTGGTATCAGAGCGAGGTTTAGAACAAGATATGATAAACACAGAATAGATGCACATATTCCGGTACATCAAAGTGTATAAGTGATACAAATCTTTGAATCATCTTGCCTCTATTCCTTCTTTGCCTTTGGTGGTAGATAGGATTTGGGAATACGTCTAGGAATGCATTTAAATTCCGTAGAATTCCATATTGAATTATCTACCTTGGGAATAATCTTTATCTTATCTTAACTTTCAGCCTATGGCTGGAAGAGGCGGAGGACGACGCTCTGATGCTGGGCAATCCAGCAGCTCGCATCCAGACGGCGTTTATACGTCTGCCGATCAGTTTTTGGAGTGGTTTAGGAGCACACAGCCTTCAGCTCCTACTCGAACATCTCCTTCATGCAAGTCCACCTTCGCACGATTGTGCAGTGATTTTTCTCATCTTGGAGGGAAGCCGTTTAAAGGCTCCGAAATTGTTCTTGAGGTCCAAGCTTGGATTCGCTTGTACGAGCATATTTTCTCTCGCATGGATCTTTCTGATCATGATAAAGTTCTTGTAACTTCTAGCTTATTGCAAGAGCGTGCTTTTGATTGGTACGAGCTTCTTTTAGCCGAATTTGATGAGTCTGCTCTTTCTTGGACTTAGTTTCGGGAACAATTCGAACTCAGGTTCATTCCTGAATCTGAGAAAGTTTTATTGGCCCGTCGCTTTCTTGAGTTGAAGCAAGGGGAGTCTTCCGTTTTTGAGTATGTTGCATCATTCGAGGCCTTATCTAAGTATGACCTTGAATTCATTAGCACCTTGTATAGAAAGAATCTGAAGTTTGTATCTGGTCTAAAGAAATGTCTCAAGAAGTCTTTAATGCTCCAGCTTAAGCTTTCTTTTGAGGAGTTAGTTGATTCGGCACTTCATCTCGAAGCCTTCGAGAAGGAGTGTGATTGTGGGGATGATGTTGGGGTTCGCAAGAACACCAACAAGAAGCAGTTTCCATTCGGTAAGCGGAAATTTTTCCCTTCCAAGAAGAAAAAGCCTGTTGAATCTAATTCTCAGTCTCAGTCTGCTGGAACACCTTCCATTCGGAAGTGTTTTAATTGTGGTTCTTCTGATCATATGATTCGAGCTTGTTCTAAGCCTCTCTTCTGTCGCTATTGCAAGAAGGAAGGCTATCGTAGTTCCACTTGTCCTATTGCTCCGAATAATTCTCAAACTGGCAAGCTAAATATAGCAGATGCTCATGGAGGTTCTCAGGGATAAGGTATATCTCCATCTATTTTGGAAGGTTTCTATTTTTCTTTGTGATTTGATTTTAAATTGATGGCATCATTTTATTCTTTAAACCCACGCGATGAGGAAAAATGTTAACTCTCTCATTTGGGTAGTTTGTTAAAAATTTCCGGTATTTTTGAGCTTATCTTAGGATTATCTCCTAAGAAATCTTTAGAGTGGTGTTAAGGTCTTTTCAGCTCGACCTTGCCACCGGCTTTCATTAGCTTCGAGTTGCGGAAGTTAGCCTTCCATTTACCGCATTCCGTACTCGTTAGGATTCTTATGAATGACTTTTTATGTCATTCATCTTGTCTAGCTTATTCATCCATTTTATGAATTGAGTATTCTATGAATATTTCGATGACTCCTTTTTGTATTTATTGTTTTGGATGGAAAACAACAATTTAAAATTTTGTAAATCTTTTTCATAAGATATTTATAAGTATAAATGGATTTTTGTTCTTGAAACGAACAAAGAGTATTCATAAAGTTTTTAAGAGCCATTTTCATTATATAGAAGATGATTTTGTGATTGTATTGCCCATTGAGTGCTTTAAGAATTTTGGTCGATGCGCTTGATCAACGTTATTGATAGGAATATCCTAAACGCTTTGATGAGACAATTTGACACAATAAATTGACTTATAAAAGGTAAATTTTTCTAGAAAAATGATTACATAAAGATAATTGTAAGTTTGGAAGTTTTAGCTTTTCGGAAAAGAATATTATTTAAAAGAACTCTTTTCCGATACTCATATCCTTGTGGTCCCCGAAGGGAATCAAAACTTCATTATTTGCACCGATACTAGTCGTATTGGTTTGGGTGTCGTTCCCTTGCAAAATAGAACGTGCTATCTTTTATGATTCTAAATAATTAAAGCCTATCGAGACTAGGTATACCACTTATGATCTAGTGCTCATGGCTATTGATTTCACTTTTAGTGTGGCGTCATGGTTTTTGGGGGAGGAATTTGTTCTCCTCCTCGATCGTAAATTTTTAAAATATTTATTTTCTCACAAGGAGCATAATTTGTGTCAACAACGTTGGCTCAAGTTTCTTGCCTCCTATGACTTTGGTATCAAGTATACCCCTGGGAAGGGTAATCGTGTTGCTGATGCGCTTAGTCGCAAACATTCGGCTGTTGTTTCTATGATGCTTACCGAATGGGATGTTCTTGAGACTTTACCTTTTTGTGGAATTCGTGATCGAGGTTCATCTTCTGATTCTCCTATTCTATTATTTAGTTTGGGAGCTCGACCCATTTTGTTGGATCGTATTGCCGATGCTCAGCGGCATGATCCTGATTTGTTGCATCTTATTCAGCTTTGTGAGTCTGGATCCTGTGATGAGGCGTTGCGAGATTTCAGCATTGATTCTCATGGGTGTCTTCGCAAGAAGAACCGTCTTTTTGTACCTTATGATTTTGCACTTAGGCATGACATTCTTGATGACTGTCACCGTTCTAAGTATACCATTCATCCTGGTAGTAGTAAGATATATGCCGATATGCATCGTCTTTATTATTGGGAAGGCATGAAGTGCGATGTGGCGAGTTATGTGAGTAATTGCATAACCTGTCAGCGTATTAAGGCCAAACATCAACGTCCTTGGGGTCTTCTTCAGCCTCTAGAGATTCCATTAATGAAATGGGATCAGATTTCTATGGATTTCATTGACGGCCTACCTCGTTCGAGATCGGGCCATTCTAGCATTTGGGTTATTGTTGATCGCCTCACTAAGTTTGCTTATTTTATTCCTATTAAGTCTAATAGGACTGCTTCGCATTTGGCAGAGTCTTCAGCAAGCTTTGGGAACAAAGCTTAATTTTAGCACAACTCATCATCTGCAGTCTGACGG
This sequence comes from Allium cepa, assembly GCA_030765085.1. Lineage (NCBI taxonomy): Eukaryota > Viridiplantae > Streptophyta > Magnoliopsida > Asparagales > Amaryllidaceae > Allium > Allium cepa. The sequence goes on along the minus strand of CM060943.1, from coordinate 575,629,154 downwards.
ACAGACTAAACGGGTGAATCGTATCTTGGGAGATCTTCTCCGTATTTGTATTTTTGATTTCGGTGGTAGTTGGGAGGATCATCTACCTCTTGTAGAGTTCTCCTACAATAATAGTTTTTAGTCTAGTATCGGTATGGCTCCTTTCGAAGCTTTATATGGAAGGCCATGTCGATCACCTTCTTGTTGGTTGGAATCTGGGGAGAAGCTTATTCTTGGTCCAGATTTTGTTCGTGATTCTTCCGAGAAGATTGATCTTATTCTATTGAGAATGAAAGAGGCACAGAGCCGCCAGAAATCCTACGCTGAAAACCATAGGAAGCCTATCGAATTCTCAGTTGGTGATCTCGTCTTTATTCGTGTTTCTCCTTCGAAAGGGGTGATGCGCTTCAGTGCGACTGGAAAATTGGCTCCTCGTTTTATAGGACCATTTTCTATTACTGAACGTATTGGCCCTGTGGCTTATAGAGTTTCACTTCCTGCTCATTTATCTGGCATTCATGACGTGTTTCACGTCTCTTAACTTCGGAAGTGTCTTCGGGAGTCGGATTCTGTTATCGCTTCTCCTGATTTGCAAGAGCTTGAGATCTCACCGGACTTATCCATTGTACAACAGCCTATTCGCGTACTTGACATGGAGGTGCGACACCTTCGAAACAAGGACGTGCCGCTCGTTAAAGTTCAATGGTCCGCTATTTCCAATGACTGTACTTGGAAAACCAGAGAGTTTGTCGAGCGATCATATCCTAGTTTTCTATCTTTGCTTGGGAACGGTGAGAATATCTTATCATCTCAAGCTTATTTCCTTTTCTTTTGAATGTTGTATGTGTGTAGTTGTTACAAATATCGTCTCTAGGAATTGCGGGGATGCAACTTTGTAAGGAGGGGAGATCTGTAACAACCCGCATATTTAACGATTATATATTTAAATGTTTTATTTAATATAGCGTCGTTAGTCGGATTTTTTGGTCCAAAATGCTACTTCTTGCAAACGGCCGAATTACGACTTGAAACCACTTCCATTGAGTCCAAAATGGCATTTGCGATCTTTTTGAGTATAATCTTTGATATGTTTGGAGTAAGTTGAATTTGGCTACCTTTTCTCATTGGGTTTTGGGTTTGGGTTCAGCCCATTTGCTAGTTTAATACCCTAACTCAGTCCCTCTCTTCCGCATTCACTCATTTCATTTTATAAAACTCAAGCTAAAACTGAAAATGGGGGAAGAGAAGAGGAACTAGAAATTCCAAGCCTTAGTTCTTCTTGCAACTTGAATTCTTGCTCCAAAATCAAAGAGAAGCTATTGGTAAGCCCTCTCTTCATCTTCTCCAACTCTTTCTCTCTTTAGTTTCAGAAATTCCTAAACTTAAACTTAGGAAAATACTTGTTTTGATCTTAGATTGAAGCTAGTAGAGTTGAAGTGGAGAGTGGTTGGTCTTCTCCTTGCAGTTGAGCTTCTTCTTCTTCTTCTTCTTCTTCTTCTTCTTCTTCTTCTTCTTCTTCTTTGTTTTTGGGTTAAAGGTGAGATTTTTATCTCACATCTTTGTCTATAACTATCTTTGATTGTTGGGTATGAATTCCTAACACTTGTTCATGTGCATTTGCTTTTGGTTTGGATTGAATTGGTGAATATCCAAATCTTTAGTGTTTTGGGTTCAAATCTTTAAAGATCCTAACTTTGATGTTTGAACATGTTTTTGATGATGCATCGAGGAGCATATAGCGCCGGGTAGTCGATTGGCATAAACACTTGGCGCCTTTGCTCGAAGATTGCAATTTGGTCGAGATTGGCCCTCGTTTTGATAGGCTGGGAAGTGCTGGAAACAGGGTTCGACCGACCGAACTCAGTAGGCCGGTCGACCGACCTGCTACCAGAGCACTTCTCTGTTTCTGGGCCGGTCGACCGAGCTCAGAGTCCGGTCAACTGACCTGCTCCTGTTTCCCTATTTTGCCTAGTTTGCCTATTTGTTTGTGATTCCAACTTTTATCGATCTAAGTTGATTCCAATTAGTTGTTTATGCATATTTGACCTTGATGATTCCTTTTTGACTTCATTCACGGGTTTTATAATATAATCTTTTAAATTGTATTAAAAGTTTGCTTCTCTAATTTATAAATTCTATTTAAACGCACACACACAATTTCGCACTTCGAGCGGAGTGGAAAGGAGATTAAATGGTTAAGTAAAACACGGACCATGAATCCGTGCGTTTATCTTTCCGATTAATCCCCGACCTATTCAATTGATTGTTTTGACCTTTTGGTCTGGTTTACCAATGAGAGGAGGTAAACTTTGTACTGCTTTGAGTGTGAAATTGACTAACGGATAGTAAACCGTTTAGTGCGAACGGGTGGTTATGGGACTCACGTTACCACTTTTCGGATTCCTTTTTGAGAGTTATGACACATTCTGCCAGTTAGTGGTGTCCAGTACTGGGCCTTCGAACCTTCACCACTACGGTTTGTTGCCTTTGGGATAGTGTCTTCGGACTCTCCTTTAGGTTTGTTGCCTTCGGGTATGTTGCCTTTGGGTTTGTACCTTCGGTTTTGTTGCCCTACTGTATCGCTTTCGGAGTTGGTCTTTATGAGTCGCTCGAGTGATATTTGGGTTTGGAGCCTTCAGGCTTATGGATCCTTGTTTATACAATACTGAGCTCGAGCAATCTTTTGTTTTCATTGATATGTATATTCCCTAGGTATCGCTCTTCGGTGTTGGTCTTTTTGAGCCGCACTATATATCGCTGTTACCTTCTGGAACTTGTGTTACCTTCAATGGTATTCGTTATTGCCTTTTTGGCTTGTTTTGGGATATTCATATCCTTTATTTATTTGGGTTTCCGATGAGATGAGGCTTGTCTTGTTATGATTCATCTTTTGTTAGATGATTGTGGTATCTCTTGTAGAGATATTTGTTATACTTTGTGACCTTGCAGGTTATTGTTGTTCAGTTTATCTAACTGATTTGTTTAGCTAGACTGACCCGTGTATTTCATACTCGGGTCAGACCGAGTTGTTTCAGGTTAGGTGCTTTTGGACTTAGCCTATTTTGCTTCCGCATGGACTATCCAGCTTGCTCCTTTTTGTTAAAAGCTTTTTGTGTTGTCCTTTTTTTTATAACTCTGATATGCATTCTTTTGACTCATCTGTATATTGTGGTTTGCTATACCACTTGACATGTATTAGTTTGTAAACTCTGTTATGTATCAATATATGTGTATACGAAGATCTACTGTTCTGTGATGTATATTACATTTGAGTTGTTATATTCTGTTCTGATAGATTCTCCAACCACCTATGGTTTTGTTTTAAGTATTCATTGGGTATGTCGATGTAACGACCCGTATTTTACGTGTCGATAAATCGTAGAATAATTATCTTTAGGTCGTTGTTATTGTTTAAGTTAACCTGAGCCTACCTTGACCAGAAGCTTAAGTCGTGTGAAAGTTAACTCGCGTGGAGCGACTTAACGTAATTGGCGACTTAAGGGTTAACGACCTAAGGGGTTAGGTCATATGATAGTTAGGTCGGTGGAATTTTGGGACGACCTAAGGAGGTTAGCGAGTTACGAGTTAGAAGGCCACGGGTTAACGAGTTAAGGGCTAGCGACTTAAGGTTTAGGCGACCTAAGGGGATAGGTGTGGAGCTTAGGTCGTGGGCAGTTTAGGTCGTTTGGGACGGCTTACCGGGTTAGCGACTTAGTGGTGATCGACTTAAGGAACTAGCGACTCAGGGGTTAACGGCTTAAGGGTTACAGGCGACTTAGGTCAGTGTTAGGTCGTTAAGCCGTTAAGTGTTAGGCCGTGCATGTTTAAGTCGTGCATTGGCTTGTGTCGTTAGGTCGCGCGTGTTTTAGGTCGTTGGATTTGTTACGTCGCTAAGCCGCTTGGGTACTTAACCCAGTTAGGTCGTAGGTCGCGTGAGGTTTTTAGGTCAGCTTGTGTTTTAAGTCGCGCATAGGTTAAGTCGTTAGGTCGGCCGCGTTTGTTAAGTCGCTTGGTTGCACTGTGGTATTTATTATTAGGTCGGCAGTGCTTTAGGTCGTAGGTCGGCAATGTTATAGGTCGTGAGCGACCTAATATCGAGTAAGCGACTTAAGGGGGCCTGAGTGTTAGGACGTAAGTCGTAGGTCGAGATAGTTAGGTCGTGGACGACCTAAGGGGGCGGACGACCTAAGGTTTCTGCCTATAAATACATGTCTTTGGTTCACTTTTTGGCATCGGATTTTAAAGCGATGAAGTGCTTGCTATTTTGAGAGCTCGACTACAACACTTCTTCACTTCTTTTCTCCACTCTAATCTAGTGCTTCCTTCCATCCAAGATTGAAGATCAAATCGAAGATCCAAGAGCTAAAGTTGAAGATCTCCATCCATTGAAGAGAGATTTCATCGTTTGAAGCGGAATCTTGTCGGATCAAGCTAGATCCTTTGCTGTCCAGATCTGAAGTTAGTTGCTTTTGAGGTGTTTAGGTGATTCGGTGAGTGGTGGTTATCTCTCACACGGACCCAAAGGAGTATATTGGACCGGTGGTTTGTTTGTGTGTTAATGATAGTGATTTTATGCATTTTCCTCAAGTCTGCATGTAGATCAATTGTTCATGAAGTTTTGACATCTACTTTACTACATGTTAACCTATGCTAGTTCATTCATCAAGATGTTACTTAGAATTCATGATTGTTAGATTTAGATTCTTTATTTACGAAATTGCCATTATTGTTATAACTGTTTATTTAGATCTTATTTGAATGATTGATTACTTGGATGAATGATTGATTTGATTGATTACTTGGATGAATGATTGATTTGATTGATTAGTTGATTTGTGATTGAATTTGGACAAGTTGGTCGAAGATGATTCAAAAGCTAAGTGGAAATGCTCTTGAATAAGGAAAGCTGCTCGTGGCATATGAAGCGGATGATAAAGCTCATATGGATAGATTTGATCATGATGTTGAGATGAGACTTTGCTATGATGCGATGAAGCAAAGTATGATATGAGAAAGCCTTAGTTTAATCCAGACGGGATCATTCTAAGCATGTTGATAACTCGGTGATGTGGTCCGAGTTTGTGGATAATGGTTGGCTTGAGAGGCGCTTGAGCTAGTATGTGAATAGTCGTCGAGGAGGATGACTAGAAGGCTGAGATTTCATCGTTATTGAAGGTTCTAGCATGCTCAAAGCAAGAGTACGTTGGAACGGGTCACGACGACGTTCCAGACACGGGACACGATGACGTGTTAGTACTCTGGGCAGATTCGATAGTCCTAGGCACGGGTCACGATGACGTGCGGAGTTATGTCTAGGACCGGGGTTACCATTAGCCCTTGACGGACGGATGAAAGAATGAGTCGGTCATTCAATTAACGGTGATATCGAGGCAATGATAACAGTGATAGCCAGAGTCATGGATGTTTGGTTGTATCGTCACTCGGTCTCAAGAGCGATGTTTTGTGGGTGCTTATCTGATCTTGGTTTAGGCCTTGGGGGTTTGTACTTGGAAAACATCGACCTTGACTCGAGTGATAATTGCTTTACTTTAATTGTCTGCTTTGCTATGTTTGTTTCTGCTTAGTGTGTCTGGGGGCTATCACTGTAGAAAGAGGTGGAGTGGGATGGTTAGGTTCCTATTCCTTTTTACCCTTTATGCTCTTTTGGTATGTTTGATAGTTGATTTACTACTCACTAAGACTTTTTTATGACTCATGGTTTTATGTTTAACTCTTATTACCTTGTGCTGTTCATCCATGTTGGGATGGGCAGACTAGGTAGCAGGTGACAGGTGCTGTTCTTAGTGACCAACGCTGTTGATGACGAAGACGAGCTGGAGGCTTTTGCATATTGTTTTCTTACTATATGTACTGGGTGTTCCGCTGTTTGTATGATTCTCTGAGTGTTATGTAGTGAGGCTTGATGTATTGGCTATTCAGATGTTCGTATCAAATTGTTATGAGCTTATATGATGAGACTTCTGTTCTATAGAGCTTCGCTATGTATACTTTCTATTGTATTTTATCCATGCGCTGTGAGTAATACGATAGGCTATTCTGTGTTTACCCTGATGATCGTCCATGGCGGCCTAGCACACTTTACAGCGCACTATTTCTTCGTTTTGTGCAGGAGTCATGGGCGGTCGTCACATTTTGGTATCAGAGCTTTGGTTAATCTATTTTAGCCAACGCTCGCTGACGTAACTACGTATGAGAGACGTAATTGTAATTTTGATGGTTGATTACTATATATAATATAGTAACTTAGAAGGATTTGAACTTCTTATGTAGTTGTTTCTCAGGATATATTAATCATTTCTTTTTGATATTAGGAATGAGTCGAAGAGGGAGACTAGCTGCTAGGGGAGGCCATACTGTTGAGGAGGCTGCTGATTATGCTTCTATGTTCGAGGCTATGATGACTTCGATCATGAGAAGGATGCCAGCTCCGGGGCCATCAGTAGACGTTGGAGTTCAGGTTCAAGCTCCAAGACCAGTGGATTTTGCTAAGTTGTGTAAGGACTATACTGCTCTTGGAGGAAAGGTTTTCTTGGGAACAGAATCAACCATAGAAGTTCAAAGATGGATAGATGCTTGTAGAAGGATCTTTGGTGATTTGGGAATTGAGGATGCAACTAAAAGGAAGCTTGCATCAAGACAGCTTCAGGGAAGAGCTTCTGATTGGTGGAACTCTATCACCATTGATACTCCAGAGGAAGAGATCACTTGGGAGCAATTCCAAGTCAGATTTGAAGCTAAGTTCATTTCTACAGCTCAGAAATCTGTTCTGTTCAAGAAGTTTGTGGAACTCAAACAAGGTGGAAGACCAGTTCTTGAGTATGTTTCTGAGTTTGAAGCCTTGTCCAAGTATGCTCGGTCGTATATTGAATCTCCTTATCAGAAGAATGAGAAGTTTGTGACAGGCTTGGACACTTATCTTGGGAGGCAGTTGGTAGATCATTTGGACGATCCATTTGAGAAGCTTGTGGAGAAAGCTCTCAGGCATGAGAATTTGTTTCCTAAAGAAGGATCTGTTTTTGCCGTGACCAAGGAGTCAAGTGGAAACAAGAAGAGAAAGCAGCAGCACCAAAAGGGTAAGGATGGACAGAAGAAGCCTAAGGGTGAAGTGACCTGCTACAACTGTTGGCAGAAGGGACATCTCTCCAGAGATTGCAAGAATCCGAGAGTGCCGGTGAAGTGCCACAACCGTGACAAACCGGGGCATATCAAGAGGAATTGTCCGGAACCGAGGAAGGACAAGCAGATTGTGCAATCTTATGCTTTGGGGGCTGTGCCGTCATCTTTAAAGGCTCCTACTGCTGAAAAGGAGGGAAAGAGTGTGGTGGTTCAAGGTACTCTTTCTTTATGTGGTGTTCCAGTTAGAGTGTTGTTTGATACGGGGGCGTCACACTCGTTTGTTTGTAATGATCTTGTAGGCCGGTTGGGTTTGGAACCGGATATTGTTGATAGACCATTGGTTGTGACTAATCCAGTTGGGGGTTCGTCTTGTTTGTGTATGGTATGCCGTGGTCTAGTTGTATCGAGTCATGATTGCTCTTTTGTTTGTGATTGTTTTGTTCTGAACTTTGCGGGGTTCGGAATTATTTTGGGAATGGACTGGCTTCGGAAGTATGCGGCAAGGGTTGATTGCAAGAGGTTGGAGGTGACAGTCGAGAATGTGGAGGGGCAAAAGGTTGTGATACGATGTAAGCATGAAGAAGGCGTCTTCATGAGCTTCATGTATTCGCTGGTTGTTCCACGAGATGGACTGTCATCGGTGCCTATTGTGAATGGATTTGAGGATGTCTTTGATGAGGTCAAAGGGTTACCGCCGCATAGAGAGATCGAGTTTCGTATCGATCTAGTTGAAGGAGCCAGACCTGTTGTGATGCCGCTTAGGCGAATGGCGCCTAGGGAACAGCAAGAGTTGAAGGTGCAAGTTGATGACCTTTTACGGAAATGATTCATTCAGCGTAGTGTGTCCAAATGGGGTGCACCAGTTGTGTTTGCAACCAAAGCAGATGGATCGTTGAGGCTGTGTGTGGATTATCGTGAGCTGAATAAAGTGACTAAGAAGAACAAGTATCCATTGCCGAGAATAGATGACTTGTTTGATCAGCTCCATGAAGCTAAGGTGTTTTCTCAGATGGATTTGGCAATGGGATTTCACCAGTTGAGAGTGGCAAAGGATAGTGTGCCGAAGACTGCTTTCAGGACACCATCCGGTTTTTATGAGTGGCTGATAATGCCGTTTGGATTGACTAATGCACCAGCGTATTTTGTGGATCTTATGAATAGGGTATTCAGGGATCAGTTGAACAAGTTCGTACTTGTGTTCGTGGATGATATTATGATTTATTCCAGAACTGAAGAAGAGCACAAGACGCACTTACGTGTTGTTTTGGAAATCTTGCGGAAACATCAGCTGAAGGCTAAGTTTTCGAAGTGTCACTTCTGGAAGAGTGAAGTGAGGTTCTTAGGCCATGTTATCTCTGGAAATGGAACAACGGTTGATCCCGTCAAGGTGGTAGCAATCCAGGATTGGGTTAGACCTAAGAATGCATCTGATGTGAGAAGTTTTCTTGGATTAGCAGGATACTATCGTCGGTTTATCAAAGACTTTTCCAAGATAGCTGCACCATTAACAGGACTGACGAAAAAGAACCAAGAGTTCAGATGGGGTGCTAAGTGTGAGCAAGCTTTCGGAATCCTGAAAGAGCGACTAACAAGCGCTCCTGTTTTGACTATTCCAAGAGGGAATGATGAGATGGTGGTTTACACCGATGCATGTGGTACTGGACTTGGAGCAGTGCTGATGCAAAAGGATAAAGTTGTTGCGTATGCAAGTCGACAACTGAAGCCGCATGAAAGGAATTATCCGACTCATGATTTGGAGTTAGCGGCGATTGTATTTGCTCTGAAGATGTGGAGACATTATCTATTGGGAGTTCGATTCGAGTTGTTTACAGATCATAAGTCATTGAAGTATCTGTTCTTCCAAAAGGATTTGAATCTTCGACAGCAACGATGGCTAGAGTTTTTAGCATCATATGATTTTGGTATAGCCTATACTCCGGGAAAAGGTAACGTAGTGGCAGATGCGTTAAGTCGAAGACATGCAGGTTTGGGAGCCATGTTTTCAGAATGGAAGAATCTCGAGTATTTAGTTGGATTTGACTTCAGGCCCAGATGTGGGTTGGAACCTGAGATGTTGGCAAACTTATCGATAAGACCTACTCTAGTGGAAAGAATTGGCGAGAGCCAAAAGCGAGACGATAAGCTTGTCAAGATTATCCGAGATTTGGAATCTGGATCAGACCCAGAAAAGGATAAAGGATTTGAAGTCGATCGAAAGGGTTGGCTTCGAAAGCAAGGACGACTAGTTGTTCCCGATATAGATGGATTGAGAGATGAAGTTCTTAAGGAAAGTCATCACTCGAAGTTAACAATTCATCCAGGTGGAAATAAGATGTATCGGGATATGAAGAGAACCTATTATTGGGAAGGTATGAAGAAGGATGTTGGAAATTTTATTTCCAAGTGTATGAACTGCCAGTTGGTAAAAGCCGAGCAGAAGAAGCCAAGTGGATTGCTTCAGCCATTAGAAGTTCCTACATGGAAGTGGGAGCAAATATCGATGGATTTTATCGATGGTCTACCTAAAACCAGAGCAGGAAATGAAGGGATTTGGGTCATCGTAGATCGATTGACTAAGAGTGCAAGATTCATTCCTGTTCGATCAACTAGGATTGCATCGAAATTGGCTGAGTTGTATGTGAAGTGGATAGTTCGATTCCATGGTATTCCGAAGAGTATAGTGAGCGATCGAGACCCATTGTTCACTAGTGGATTTTGGAAGAGCTTCCAAGAAGTTTTGGGGACCGAGTTGTGTTTGAGTACAGCTTATCACCCCCAAACAGATGGTCAGACCGAGAGAGTCAACAGAGTTTTGGAAGATCTCCTTAGAGCATGTGTTTTAGATTTCGGAGGATCTTGGGAAGATCATCTTCATTTGGTGGAATTTGCATATAATAACAGTTACCAGTCAAGTATTGGTATGGCACCGTATGAAAGCATTGTATGGAAGACCGTGTAACTCTCCGACATGTTGGTTGGAAACTGGAGAAAAACTGATACTTGGGCCCGAAATGATTCGACAGACTTCGGATTGCATAGAGACCATTCGGCGACGAATGAAGGCAGCCCAAGATCGTCAGAAAAGTTATGCCGATAAGTGTCGTAAGGACTTGGAATTCGACGTAGGGGATATGGTTTTTGTGAAGATTTCTCCACTGAAGAATGTTATCCGATTCGGGAAGAAAGGAAAATTGACTCCGAGATTTGTTGGACCATTCCCGATCATCGAGCAAATTGGAAAGCTCGCTTATAAGTTGGAGTTACCAGAAAAGATGTCGGGAGTGCACAATGTTTTTCATGTATCATATCTACGGAGGTACGTGCACGACCCAAGTACAGTGGTTTCTGCTGATAGCTGTGAAGATTTGGAGGTTGAACCAGTTATTACGAGACCTCGTAAGCCGCTTCGTGTTGTTGAAACCGACACGAAACAGCTTAGGAGGAAGACGATTAAGTTGCTCAAGGTACAATGGAGTGATGATGTCAACGAATGTACATGGGAGGAGGAAGAGGGGATGAAGGCAGCTCATCCTGAACTCTTCGAGGTATGACCCTAAGGTGTCGTGGCATCTCATGAATTTGTAACTTGTTCTAGTCTTAGAATTCTGCATGCTAGGCTAGAAATTAGATGCATGGTTTGCTGATTTCTATGGATGGTAGGCATGCAGAATGGTTTTGATTGCTCTTGTTTGTTTGGAATTTCGAGGGCGAAATTCCTAAGGGGGAGAGAATGTAACGACCCGTATTTTACGTGTCGATAAATTGTAGAATAATTATCTTTAGGTCGTTGTTATTGTTTAAGTTAACCTGAGCCTACCTTGACCAAAAGCTTAAGTCGTGTGAAAGTTAACTCGCGTGGAGCGACTTAACGTAATTGGCGACTTAAGGGTTAACGACCTAAGGGGTTAGGTCATATGATAGTTAGGTCGGTGGAATTTTGGGGCGACCTAAGGAGGTTAGCGAGTTACGAGTTAGAAGGCCACGGGTTAACGAGTTAAGGGCTAGCGACTTAAGGTTTAGGCGACCTAAAGGGATAGGTGTGGAGCTTGGGTCGTGGGAAGTTTAGGTCGTTTGGGACGGCTTACCGGGTTAGCGACTTAGTGGTGATCGACTTAAGGAACTAGCGACTCAGGGGTTAACGGCTTAAGGGTTACAGGCGACTTAGGTCAGTGTTAGGTCGTTAAGCCGTTAAGTGTTAGGCCGTGCATGTTTAAGTCGTGCATTGGCTTATGTCGTTAGGTCGCGCGTGTTTTAGGTCGTTGGATTTGTTAGGTCGCTGAGCCGCTTGGGTACTTAACCCAGTTAGGTCGTAGGTCGCGTGAGGTTTTTAGGTCGGCTTGTGTTTTAAGTCGCGCATAGGTTAAGTCGTTAGGTCGGCCGCGTTTGTTAAGTCGCTTGGTTGCACTGTGGTATTTATTATTAGGTCGGCAGTGCTTTAGGTCGTAGGTCGGCAATGTTATAGGTCGTGAGCGACCTAATATCGAGTAAGCGACTTAAGGGGGCCTGAGTGTTAGGACGTAAGTCGTAGGTCGAGATAGTTAGGTCGTGGACGACCTAAGGGGGCGGACGACCTAAGGTTTCTGCCTATAAATACATGTCTTTGGTTCACTTTTTGGCATCGGATTTTAAAGCGATGAAGTGCTTGCTATTTTGAGAGCTCGACTACAACACTTCTTCACTTCTTTTCTCCACTCTAATCTAGTGCTTCCTTCCATCCAAGATTGAAGATCAAATCGAAGATCCAAGAGCTAAAGTTGAAGATCTCCATCCATTGAAGAGAGATTTCATCGTTTGAAGCGGAATCTTGTCGGATCAAGCTAGATCCTTTGCTGTCCAGATCTGAAGTTAGTTGCTTTTGAGGTGTTTAGGTGATTCGGTGAGTGGTGGTTATCTCTCACACGGACCCAAAGGAGTATATTGGACCGGTGGTTTGTTTGTGTGTTAATGATAGTGATTTTATGCATTTTCCTCAAGTCTGCATGTAGATCAATTGTTCATGAAGTTTTGACATCTACTTTACTACATGTTAACCTATGCTAGTTCATTCATCAAGATGTTACTTAGAATTCATGATTGTTAGATTTAGATTCTTTATTTACGAAATTGCCATTATTGTTATAACTGTTTATTTAGATCTTATTTGAATGATTGATTACTTGGATGAATGATTGATTTGATTGATTAGTTGATTTGTGATTGAATTTGGACAAGTTGGTCGAAGATGATTCAAAAGCTAAGTGGAAATGTTCTTGAATAAGGAAAGCTGCTCGTGGCATATGAAGCGGATGATAAAGCTCATATGGATAGATTTGATCATGATGTTGAGATGAGACTTTGCTATGATGCGATGAAGCAAAGTATGATATGAGAAAGCCTTAGTTTAATCCAGACGGGATCATTCTAAGCATGTTGATAACTCGGTGATGTGGTCCGAGTTTGTGGATAATGGTTGGCTCGAGAGGTGCTTGAGCTAGTATGTGAATAGTCATCGAGGAGGATGACTAGAAGGCTGAGATTTCATCGTTATTGAAGGTTCTAGCATGCTCAAAGCAAGAGTACGTTGGAACGGGTCACGACGACGTTCCAGACACGGGTCACGATGACGTGTTAGTACTCTGGGCAGATTCGATAGTCCTAGGCACGGGTCACGACGACGTGCGGAGTTATGTCTAGAACCGGGGTTACCATTAGCCCTTGACGGACGAATGAAAGAATGAGTCGGTCATTCAATTAACGGTGATATCGAGGCAATGATAACAGTGATAGCCAGAGTCATGGATGTTTGGTTGTATCGTCACTCGGTCTCAAGAGCGATGTTTTGTGGGTGCTTATCTGATCTTGGTTTAGGCCTTGGGGGTTTGTACTTGGAAAACATCGACCTTGACTCGAGTGATAATTGCTTTACTTTAATTGTCTGCTTTGCTATGTTTGTTTCTGCTTAGTGTGTCTGGGGGCTATCACTGTAGAAAGAGGTGGAGTGGGAAGGTTAGGTTCCTATTCCTTTTTACCCTTTATGCTCTTTTGGTATGTTTGATAGTTGATTTACTACTCACTAAGACTTTTGTCTGACTCAAGGTTTTATGTTTAACTCTTATTACCTTGGGCTGTTCATCCATGTTGGGATGGGCAGACTAGGTAGCAGGTGACAGGTGCTGTTCTTAGTGACCAACGCTGTTGATGACGAAGACGAGCTGGAGGCTTTTGCATATTGTTTTCTTACTATATGTACTGTGTGTTCCGCTGTTTGTATGATTCTCTGAGTGTTACGTAGTGAGGCTTGATGTATTGGCTATTCAGATGTTCGTATCAAATTGTTATGAGCTTATATAATGAGACTTCTGTTCTATAGAGCTTCACTATGTATACTTTCTATTGTATTTTATCCATGCGCTGTGAGTAATACGATAGGCTATTCTGTGTTTACCCTGATGATCGTCCATGGCGGCCTGGCACACTTTACAACGCACTATTTCCTCGTTTTGTGCAGGAGTCATGGGCGGTCGTCACAGTCGACCTGCTTGGTATGTCTATTGTTGATGTATTCAATATATAGTTAGAACAAGGCTATAGATGGTCGCTCCTAACCAGCCTTATTCTCCGTGTTAGTTGACAGTATTGCCCCGTAGTGTCCTTGGCTAGCGTGGGTATAGAGGTGAGGCGTCACAATAAGACCCAATAATTACTCACATTTAAACGAACGTCATTTCGTTTTCCATTAGTGTAACATTCATTTTTTTATTATCACTTATTACAAATTCTAATTCTATTAACAAATAAGCAGGTGATTTATGATATATGTTACAAATTTTGATTTAATCACTATTCATTATTATTGACTTAATTGAGCATTACTTTCCTTGCATTAACATTGTTACTTAAAAAATCCCTATTCAATTGCAATTAATATTCTAATAAATACATTTACTCTTTCCGTTATGTTATTAATTATCAACAAAGAAACGTTTATTTATTTCAACAACATTGTAATTACTAATTACCTACATTGATTATATACGTTTTCCATTATTATCATTCATTAGAATTTTATTCAACTTTCCATTTCTTGCAATAACTCATATATTATACTTTTTCATATAAATAAACAAGGTTCCAATAAATAGGATTTATTCTATTCACTCCCCTTAAATTAAGTCTATTACAATCAATGTAATATTTCATCAAATACCAATTGACCCAATTATTTCATTTATACTAAGTCATATCATTTAAAGTAATTTATCAAATTTAAATGTTCATTCAACTTTAGAGATTATTACTTGCGTTAACAAAATTCCTTAATTTATTCCAGTTACTGTTTAACAATTTTTTATTACATTAAATCAATTTAATATTTTCCTTCAATTTCTCATATTCAATTTATATACAGGTAAAAATCTTTTCACTACTTAAATTCATTTGAATTAAATTCGAATTTCTATAAATAGGTTTTAATTACCATTGCTATAGTTTACTTTAACGTTCACTCCAATATTAATTTATAAAGTTTTTTTTTCATTTCTACTAAATTAAACTACAAAAGTCTTATTTAATTAACAAATTTAATTGTCGAAATTTATGGGTCGTTACACTCTCCCTCACTCTACACTTTTCGTCCCCGAAAAGGAAAAAGAAGGGAAGAGAAGAATTAAATAAACAATACATCTTATTCAAAATATTAACTTATAAACAATAATTTACAAAATTTATTACTTTAAATAAAATATACCCATTTTATAATCATTATATCTTCTTATACTTAAATAAATAAAGTTGGAAAAACATTTTCAAAAAAATTCTAAGTCCAAAATTTACGAAAAAAAATTCGGCAGAGTCTCCTTTGTACGGAGAGCTCGGGAGAAAATATAATACAAAAACATAACAATTATATTACATATATTATCCAAAATATTATATCCCAACTCGGGAAAATATATAAAAATAGCGCTATAAACCGAAAGCCGAAATATACCTATTTGTCGGGCAATTTATGCTTAATTTATGGAGCCAAAAGTAGTAGCCATTGCTTCCATAACCTGCATTTCACTTATAAAATCCAAAGGGTTAACTATTTATATAAAGTGAAATATTTAAGTGGTTTCAATCACTAACAACAAATCAATACAACAACCATCAATTTCAACAAACAGCATACACAACAAATACAAAACAACCATTCAACCAAACAAACAGTTGTTCGGGTTCAAAACTTTTAAATTGTACGGAATGAAGAATAAATTACTAGCGCATCATTTACTCAACAGTCTTAGATAAAACTAAATAGATTATTCATTCACCTAAACCCAATTTTAAAGTATCTTACCCAAACAACCATAATCAAACAACAACAATTCCTGCTAACAAATCAAATTAACTCATTGTTAATTTTATTTCATACATTAGTTGTTTGATTTCCTTTCTTTCATTCATTCAGTGATTACTTAATTTTTCTCATTTATTACTTACAATATTCATTTTTTTATTTTTATTTTAATGTCATGTAAGTTTCTTCTTTTTATTCATTTATTCATTTTATTAATAATAAATCGAATTCTTAGTAGGTAAATTTCATTAACCCAAGTTTATAGTCAAAATTCCTTATTTTATTCAGACTAACCTCAACCTATTCACTTAAGTTTATAATTTCTCTTTATTATATTACATTCATTTATAATTGCATGACCTCATCTATTTACACTTTAATTACTTAAGTTTATAATCATCTATTTGTCATACTTACCTTTAATTATATTTACTTGGTAAAATTTCAACTATAACTTAAGTTTATAACATTAAATTCTCATTTAATAGCGATTTCATTGAATACTTTCATTATTTCAAATTTCTACTTGTATAATATTCTATTACGATCTCTTATTAAACATTTCAACTTTTAATATTTGGTAAGTTATATATGTTATTTAAGGGTGTAACTGAAAGTTATACAAGTTTCTCATTTCTTTTAATTAATTCATCGTTCAATAAATCTTTACCTTTTGTCATATAAGTTACAATTTCAACTTCCTTTTTATTTCCTTCATAACTTAGTATTAAATATCTTACCTAAATTAGAGTTTTCAATTATTAATTACTTACTTTTCATTTCACTACACTAATTGAAACAAATTAATTAATGGAAATTTAAGAATTTAATACCAGGTTGAATTTCAAATTATTTTAAAATAATAGATAAATATATTCTTACAACTTATATATCTCTAATTATATTTAAACAATTCAAAATTTATATATTTTTTCAAAAATGAATCTGCAGTAGAACTACTACAGTGGCCTTCCCCTTCGAAACTCGAAAATGAAAGTTGATGATGCGGCCGCCATCACCGAAATTATTACCAGCGACATAGAGGAAAGTACAAACTTATTTTCTCCAAAATCTTCTTTAAAACAATTCTTCCAAATTATATTATATTGAAATATTTATATCAGAAAATACTTATAAACAATATTATTATATTCCAAAATTTATTCGAAAGAAATTTCAAAACCCCGGAACTTAAGTTCTAAATTTCCAGACTTCATTTATTTTATTTTTTTCAATCTTATTTCTATTATTATTTATACACTTTATTACCTAACAACCAATCTATTGTAGCCAAATATAGATATCATTTGAAAAAGTATATTTTATATAGAAAATATAATAGGCAAAATTCTTTCATTCACCTATATTGAAAACAAATATTATGTCGGTCTGTCCTATTAAGTGTTTAGAAATCCCTATTGATGTCACAATGTCCCATGCACCAACAAGAATTTATAAATACAAAACGGAACAGATTAACACAACATTAAAATCTGTTTATAACACTAACAAATACGCTCTCTCATATATATACATTCAGCGACTCCCATAGGGTATTACTACCCTATTAATAAAGAGCCAGACCCACAAGGCTAAGGTTTATCGCTAAACCAAAGCTCTGATATCAACTGTAACATCCGCCTTTCGCGCGATTTAAATGACACACGTGCCAATTCAAACCATACGGAAGGGTGGATTGTTATGGGGTAAATAAGAAAAACAGGGAAAGAAAAGACAAAATAGAATCTCACAGCGGAAGGATAAAATATAAAATAAATATACAGTTCATAAAATGTTTACAAACATTTGATTCTTCTTTATACAATGAATATCAGAGTTCACATACCAATAATAATCAATGCAGCAGAATTAAAAATGCAGTGGAATATAATTAATAATAATAATAGAAATCTCCGTCTTCGTCCTCCAGAGCTAAAGTCTTCGATCCTGAAACGCTCGGACTGACCCGAGCGAATTGAAAAGACAAAACACTCGAGTCAGAACTAAAAGATCCTATGTAAGTTAAATTAACTGAAATAAATATGAGTGCAGTAAATCAAAAGATGCTCGAGATTTACATCTCTTAAGGATCCGTTAAACTATTTACTATATAGTATATTTCGCTATTATAATAGTGTCTAATTGTAAAATAAACTTACTCTTTAATAGCGTTAAGGGGTTACCCATATAGCCCTTAACACAAATAATGCCAATATTCTATACAGTACCGTAATACCTCCTGATCGGGAGGCTACTAGAGGATACTCCATAGGTACGACACAAATAGAAACTCATAGTAAAGGCTCGGTATGGTAGGTGACACGGCACAGCTAGGCAATGCAAGGGTAGATATACCAATTACGCATCCGGGCTGGTGGAAACGCGCAGCGCGCAGCTACCGCCCACCTCGAACAAACTCCCCCAAAATCAAAAATAAAGGTGGCCACTGAATCAATCCAAAGTCAAAGTATAGTATCGAAGAGGAGTGTCCGATCAGAGGAATGACCTCATTGGCCCGAGAATCGCTCCTGTTTTAGCCACCTTATGCCAACTCACGGGAGTCGGGTCCACGTATTTACCTCAAAGGAAACGCCGCCACCATGCTACTTCATTCTGGAATCTCCACCGCGTACACAGTTGTTAAAGTGGTTTTCGGAGTTGGTAGAGAGTATGACAACTTCCGATCCCGGTCTCTTCAGCAACCAAATGTTATTATGACACCGCGGTCTTTAAAAATAGTTTGTACTTTAAAAACCAGAATATAATTTACCATTTCAAACCCATAAATACGATATCATTTCCATTTCCAAAACAAACTCATTTTGATATTAATCTTATAAAACCCAAATCAATGATATCATTTTATTTCAAATATATTTCTTTTCCAAATCATACTGCTTTAAATTTTATAATATCTGGAAATCAAACATTCAAATTATAACTTTCAAAACACAATACTTCGAAATTCATAGCTTTAAAACCATAATTTCTAAAAACTTGAATGGTTTGGATATTCAACAATATATAGAATAAATGGTTTAATTTTAGATTTACTTTGTAAAGTAAAATAATTTCCATGACTTTACAAATATATTTTCTTTAGATAAAGTTTAAACCATAAATTTAAATTTCACCTTCAGTTTCCAAAACTACTTCAGTTTCAATATATATCAAATTTGAGTTTTAATAAATTTCAAAACTAAGGTTGGAATTTTATTCTTTCAACAAATTCACCGTTCTATTATTTAGTCTTAAACATTTGCATGATAAATCCATAATCATTTATATAAAACTCAAATTTCCAAATAAATTTTACATCAACTTATGGAGTTAATTTTTTTAAATAAGCTCAATTCCAAATAAATTTCAACCTTATGGAGTTATTTATTTGGAATAAATTTTTTAAGTAAATTTATTATTTAAAACCTTACTCAATTCCAATTCCAATTCCAAATAAATTTTTTAAATAAATTTCAACCTTACTCAAATAAGTTTTACATCAACTTATGGAGTTAAATTTTTTAAATAAGCTCAATTCCAAATAAATTTCAATTTATCTTCCAATCTTAATTGATTTGAATCATTTAAAACTCTATATATACACAAGATCTTAAACCTGTATTTAAACATATAATATAAATTATCAAACTCCATTTTTCTAACTTATTCATTTTTATTTAACAGATTATACATAGCTTAAATTCAAAATTTTAACTATATATGTATATATAAAATAATATTTATATAATATCAAAATTCAATATTCATCAAACCGTATCCTATCCAAACCATAGAAATCATTTTCAAAATAATTATATATAGGCCGACGGTGTCTGTATAAAATTTTCTATCCTATGGTCAGGTGATACAGATATTTATCATTTCAATCCGCAATTTAAAAATAAAATGCGGTTGTATATCATTTCAAACCGCAATCCCGAATGAAATGAAAAATAAAACATAATAACTTGCAGTTTATATAGAACATATCATCCATTCACCCAATATCAATCGTCAACCAATTTATTGCAATCATCATCAATTTAAACAAACATCAATAGAGCATATAAAATATAACAAGTATCAATGAACAGTTTATATTCAAATTAAATAAATAATAAATAACTATTTAACTAGCAGTTTATATGCAAATAATAAATCTTAAGTGTCAATTTATATGCAACAATAAAATTAATTAACAGTTAAATTTAAATAAATGCGATTTAACTGAGTTGATGAATAAATTATGCAAACAGTCATAAATAAATTTCTACTCATATCTTAAATCAATTTAACAACATATGAAAACTTAGAAGTTGTGAGTGGGTTAAATCACTCACCTTTTGAATTTAAATTGAATTCAAATCCAATTTAAACCCAAAAATTTGACGGTCTTAGAATTCGTCCAAACCAACGTCACAATGTCCGAAATCCCAATATGAACCTAGCGGAGAAAACCGCGTGTGAATAGGATATCATACGTAAAAGTTATGACGTCTAGAACATTCGAAATCAGAATAAAATAAAATAAAAAGAAATAAAAAAACGAACTTCGGCCACATCATCAACAGAAGGAAACGCGCATAACCCTAATCACGCGATCGCTTCGTTCAATTCCAGTTGTAGCCGCCACGAACCCTCCTCTTCATTCAAATTTCACCACCGACCCACCAACCTTCCACCAGATCAGAGCATGCCCTGCTTCAACCCTTGCCTAGCCGACCCCAGAGACCCCACGCGCGGGCACGACGACGCTAGAAACGACTCCGACCGTCGGTCCCTTTTCCTTCTTTTTCTGGTAAATTTTGACATCCATTAGGCGAGCGACTACATCCCCAAGCCCTCCTTGACGGGCCCTAAAGTGCTGCGCTTTCCGATTGCAATGATATCGAAGATCCACCGTTGGATCGAAATCGTAGCCTATGAACGACCGAGGTTCAACTCGTATTTCTGAACAAACTGTAACTCGAATTGAAAAACGAATTCCACCAGAAAATTTCGCTCATTGAGAGCACTAACATATTTTTTTTTGAGATTTTTCTGAGGACTTTGCATTTTTGGCTTTGGATTGATTTTCTGAAATTTTAATTTGGATCTAGGGTTTGCAGCCATGGGAAAGAGGAGGAGCTGTGGAAATGAACGTACAAACAAATGAGAGTAGATGGAGGCTAGGGTTTATAACTGGGTTTATATAGGTAGGTTAGAAAGAGAGTAGATGGATCCGATAAACAAACGTGCTGAACGATAATTGGCCCAAAAAGCCCGTTCGGACCCCGGAACGAAATTTGGTAAATCCATATATCAAAATAGGTGGTTAAAAATATTATGAACGCGATGGAAAATGTTTCACGTCCAAATTCCATCGTATGAAGAAGTTATGTTGAAATCAATATTTTCAAATTGATTTCAAATTGATTTCAAGGCGTTTCACGTTCGTACGATCATACGACAAGTCTGATTGCTACGAAACTTGAAACCCTACAATAATTCACTGTTACGGATCCGATGAAACTAGTTTCGTCGAAATCCGAGTCCGTGATCAAATTGGATATTTTTATATTAATTAAATAAATTAAAAATTCATTAATTAAATTACTTTTTCAATTTCACTTCCAAAATTTACAAATCTTATCAGTTTTGTTTTCTTAAACAATCTCAGTGATTTAAGCCAATTTAGATGTCAATTAATTGTTGATTCAATCATGAATTCCAGCGTAAATTCAAATTTCGTTATAATTATCAATTATAAATTAACCTTTCAATAATTCCATTGAATACACTATTCATTCTTTTTATTCAATCCATTACAGTCAAATGGATGAATTTAACATTGGTTCAAAGCTAATACTTAAATATTTCCCATTTTCAACTTAATTTTTAAATTAACATAAAATTTTCATATTTAATTTCATTCATTTGCAATAAATCCAACTATCATAAATTAAATAAATTGACCCACTATTAAAATTCAAATTCTATAATTCATATATTTCATCATCTTGATTTACCTATAAATTTAAAATTCTTTAAACCAATTCCTATCTCAAATTTTAAATGTAAATTATTTCACCAATTATAGTATTTATTTTAATTTCTAAAAATAATCCCTTTATTACACTTTGAATCCAATTTATTTTAATAAGTTTCCAATTAAACGGATTAGGTTCAATTTCAACCTTACACATAAGTTTAGGTTATAATCAATTTATAACGTATTCCTTTCTTAGTTATAAATTTACATACTTCTCGTATTAATTTTGCAATTAATCATAATTATTAAAGTAACGCTTATAATAAATACGACCCTATAATTACTCACATTTAAACGAACGTTATTTCGTTTTCCATTAGTGTAACATTCATTTTTTTATTATCACTTATTACAAATTCTAATTCTATTAACAAATAAGCAGGTGATTTATGATATATGTTACAAATTTTGAATTAACCACTATTCATTATTATTGACTTAATTTAGCATTACTTTCCTTGCATTAACATTGTTACTTAAAAAATCCCTATTCAATTACAATTAATATTCTAATGAATACATTTACTCTTTCCGTTATGTTATTAATTATCAACAAAGAAACGTTTATTTATTTCAACAACATTGTAATTACTAATTACCTACATTGATTGTATACGTTTTCCATTATTATCATTCATTAGAATTCTATTCAACTTTCCATTTCTTGCAATAACTCATATACTATACTTTTTTATATAAATAAACAAGGTTCCAATAAATAGGATTTATTCAATTCACTCCCTTTAAATTAAGTCTATTATAATCAATGTAATATTTCATCAAATACCAATTGACCCAATTATTTCATTTATACTAAGTCATATCATTTAAAGTAATTTATCAAATTTAAATGTTCATTCAAGTTTAGAGATTATTACTTGCGTTAACAAAATTCCTTAATTTATTCCAATTACTGTTTAACAATGTTTTATTACATTAGATCAATTTAATATTTTCCTTTAATTTCTCATATTCAATTTATATACAGGTAAAAATCTTTTCACTACTTAAATTCATTTGAATTAAATTCAAATTTCTATAAATATGTTTTAATTACCATTGCTATAGTTTACTTTAGCGTTCATTCCAATATTAATTTATAAAGTTTTTTTTTTCATTTCTACTAAATTAAACTACAAAAGTCTTATTTAATTAACAAATTTAATTGTCGAAATTTAAGGGTCGTTACAACCTAAGAGAGACTAAAGAAGAGGAGATAATTACATGAAGATAAGGGGTATTTATACAAGTTTAAAACCCTAATTCACTTTTTTGGGAAATGTCCAAACTACCCATTTAGGAAGTGTGGTGGCCAAGTAACCATTAGCTTCAAATAATCATCCATTAAGTGTGCATAAAGATTTAATGGCCTTTTAGCATGTGCGTCGGCTCCTAAGTGTACGTTAAGGTCGGTGGGTAAGTGGGGTCCTCCATGATCATCACTTTGAATTATTTCAATCCCTATTCCTTTGTATTCACTCTTGTGCATGCATATCTTCATGAAGCCACTTGTAAAATTCACTAAAATTCCTACAAATGAACATAGAAAATTCCAAGTAAATTTTCACAAATTAATAAATGCACAAAAATGACCATTTTGCCCATATATGAAGTTGAATATATGATAATTTGAAAATAATTTGAATTTTGGTTTAAACAAGTTAAAACACCCAATATGATCATTTACTCAATTTAAATAGACTAAATATGGTGGTAAAAATATGCACACTTACGTGCATATCAGAGTCAAGCTCAACTACAATCCCACATACATAGCAAAATCCAATTCAATAAGAACAACAACCAAGAGATCCCACCAGCTAAACAACAAAATCTAGAGAATCCTGAAGCCGAGCAACAAGCTCCTGAAAATCCAATTGAGTCGGTAGGTGGTCTAGATGAAGACGCGCACTTGGCACTCTAGAGGATGCAGAAATATTAGATGATCCCATTGATTCTGCTGCTTCTAAAATCGACGAAGGATCTTTTCAAAGAATATGCAACAAGCATGGAATTCCATTCAATGACGTCTTGGTCCCATTTTGCAATCAAAGAGCTCGCAATCCCCTAATGGTCGTATTTCCTACAATAGATACATGTGCATGGTGAGTTGCGTCCCACCGTTCAATAAATTCATCCGTCGAATTCTGAATTTTATGAGGCTTGCTCCAACACAGTTACACCCGAATAACTATGCCTTTCCCCTTGGCATGTATATGGTCGTCACTGAACACTTACATCGAGCACCCAATGACGAGGAAATTTGATGCACACACACACAGAGTTTCAAAAGCCAAAAGGAAAGTCCATCTATGATTTACTTAGAACCAATCAGGGGTTGCAGAGTGGTTACTAGGGCATGAAACAAGTTGAGCTACTTCAAAACCGAGTGGTTCTATGTTTGTTGTTCGTTCGGCTTTGCATGCGGATGGCTGTCTGGACGTAAGTTCCTCTCCATATGCATTATATGAATTTGTTTAATAGTATGCAGACTTAACTCAAATCCTTGCTTTACCATACAAATGTTCCAGCGACACCCAGTAACTCGGTGTTTTTAGTTGTCGTCAACACACTGATGGTGGTTCTGGTGGGAGAAAAAGGTATCAGAACTCTCCTATCAAATGAAAATCTTCTCGTCTATGGCTTGTTAGACGAGGGCCGCAGTACTTGAATCGTCCAAATAGCTTCAAGTGATGACAACGACGACGATGATGATAACAACCAGCTCGAAGGAGGCGAGGTTGATCCAGATTTGCCCAAAGTCCCAAGACCTGGTCAGAGTCGAATAAAACATTGAACAAGCACCGTAAGACGCCAAGTAAGGAAAAATTATTGGTTAAAATGGCGAGGCTGGCCAAGTAACATCGCGGCGGGCCATGGGTCTCAGCCTGAACAATCTAGGGATGACTAACCGCCTACTACGAAGAAGAGGTTAGTCGTGAAAATATCCATGGCTCAGACTTTAGCTAGCCCCTACTAATTATTGATGCAAAAAAATTGTATCTTTTCCTTCGAAAGGCACATTCGTCGGCTTAGGGCCAATTCCTACCGAGTTTGGTTCTTTCAATATCGGTAATATTTGTATTGAGGGCATCGACTCCCCCATTCACGTTGACAAGAAATTCATCCCAACTAGTATGGGAGAGGTTACGCCAATGAGTAAAGCTCCAGCTCATGGTGCATCGAGGGGGCACTAGGACACTCACACGCATGTTCACTTCACAACACCCGCACTTGACATGTGTCTTTGCTTATTGGATCTAACTTATTCTTGTTTCCTTTGTAGGATCCATGGAAAAAAAAGAAACACATTTATCGATCATTGGAGGAGAAAACATCTCAAGTGCAAAGGCCTCAGTCGAGCTCATACCGCTTGGGAAGCGATCGCGATTATGAGTCAGGCTATCGTTCTAGTCGAGGCAGAAACGGCCGAGATAAAAGCAGTTATGACAGAGATCGCTCATCACAAGATTATGCTTCCTAACATCGCCCTAGGTCTAGATCACCTTCTTTTAGAGGTCCAGACAGGAAACCTGATCGTCACGACGATATCGCACCTGGTAATGCTTCTCGTGGCCCTCCTTCGGCTCCGATCCCATGCAACCTCCGACGCCATCTCACTCCAGTTGGTCTTCCGACCATATGCATCACAAGAGCGGCTCTGAAACTTCCCAGCATAGGCGAGGCAAAGAAGCTGCTATAGTCCCACCTATCTCTTTGGAGGAACATCTTGCGGCTATGCTTGAATGGGAAAACTGAAAGAAGAATTTCCTAACATTTACTTTAATGGCCTTATGTTTGTGCTTAATCTAAAAAAGGATCCCGACCGACGTCCAAAAGACGACCATTGATTATGTGATCGATGTTCACAATCAATATAATGAGTGATCGAAGTTAGCTGAGAAAATTTCCAAAGTCTTCAAGGACAAGCAGTTGGAGATCGACAATTAGAGACTCATCGAAGCTTATAACAAGAGAATCATTGCTAATCTTGACATTGAGGTTGATAAATTGAGAATATCCCAAGCCAAAACCGAGAGGAAAGCCGAGGAGGCCACCAAGGCACTCAAAGAGGAGTATATTAAGCACCGAGATGATATAGAGACGGCTTTCCACCGAAACCATGCTCTGGCATTGGAGAGAAATACCAAAATCATAAGGTGCTAAGAATTCCATCTATCTTTGTTGTCTCAAATTCAAGTCCTTCTATGAAAATAAATACTTCAACGACTTATGGTCTGTATATAATTCAAATCTCTCTCCAAGTAAATAGCGTCTCCATGATTTCAAAGTAAATACAGTCGCAACTAATTCCAAATCATATGAAGGGTAATTCTTCTCATGTTTCTTCAATCGTCGACTTGCATATGCCATAACCCTATCTTCCTACATCAAGATAGCACCAAGACCAGCACTGCAAGCATCAGTATAAATGGTAAATGGTTGGTACCATTAGGGATAACCAAAATAGTTGAGCTCGTCGACTTCTCTTTTTATCTGATAAATGCCGCTTCACGCTTTGCATCTCAAACATAAATCGGATTCTTCTTCATAAGCTTCATCAAAGCTGTAGATATCCTCCCAAAATCCTTTATAAATTTCTAATAGAAACCGACTGATCCTAAGAAACTACGTACTTCCAAAGCATTCTTCGAAAACCACCGCAACTTTTGCTAGGTCTACTGCCAACCCATCCCCTGATACAACATGTCCTAGAAATCGGGCTTCACTCCTCCATAAATGGCATTTTTAAATTTTTTTCCTTCAACCGATTTCTCCTTAGTACATCCAGTACTTCTCTTAAATGCAATTCATGTTCCTTCTTGACTCTAGAAAATACTAGGATATCATCAAGAAACACCATAATAAACTTATTCAATGCTTCCGAAAGACCCTACTTATCAAATCAAGTTAGCCGGAGCATTAATTTGCCCAAATGGCATTACAATTGACTCAAACAGTCCATTTGGAGTACAAAAAAAAGTTTTCGGAACGTTACACTGTGCAACTCTCAATAGATGAAATCATATAGAAAGATCAAGATGCACGAAAACCTTTGCCCCAACAGGTTGATCGAAGAGGTCGTTATTGCGAGGCAACGGATAACGATTTTTCTTTTTTGGTTTATTTAATCCCCGATAATCGATGCAGAGCCTTAGAGAACTATCTGCCTTAGTAGCGAAAATGACAAATGCTCCCTAGTCCAAAATACTTCGCCTTATGAATCTTTTTGTAGTAAATAGAAAACTTATTTATCTAATTCTCTCCTCTCTTTCAGAGCCATATGTCTTAAAAGCATTACTATCGACCTAGCATCTTTATCCAGGTCAATTCTAAACTCAATTTCTCCAGGGGCGAAAGTTAGGAAACCTCAGCAAATGTGTCTGGAAAATCTTTAACTACGAAAATAGATGTTATCTCATCTTGTGATCGGTCTAATAAATATAAATATGACTTTATCATGGAAACTACTGGCTTGAACAAAACTATCAAATCGCATTTCCCACAACTACTCAAAACGAACAATCCTCCTATCAAATCTAAAATCACTCCATATTGAGTCATCCAATCCATTCTCAAAATCAAACTGTATCCTGCAAAGCTAAGCACATACGGATCACAATTTAATTCTACACTGTTTATAACCAACTTAAGATCATGGCAAATAACAGACAAATACGTCGATCCCCTAACAAGATTTGACATAAACAACTTCATGCAAAATGTTAGGGATTACTCCTAATCTTTCCACTAATGCATTGGATATGAATGAATGCGATGCATCAGTATTAAATAAAATGCCGACAGCCAAATCAGATAGTAATAACACACCTTTCATAATCGACTTCCCCTTCTACTGGGCTGTTGGTACAATATTAGTAGTAGTACAGCTTCCAATGCATAAGCTTGAACAATCTAGCCCTCCTTTTGCAATGCTGGACAATCCCACTTATAATGTCCCACCTGGTTACATCTATAGCACTTACTCCCTTTAATCATTCCTTTTGTCCTTATTTCCCTTTGTCTTCCAATGGTTTCGGCCTACAATCCTTTGCCAAAGGTCCTTTTTTTCCATATAGTTGACACTTCGTTCCCTTCTAAAGGTTCACCCTACAATTCTTGGTTATATGTCATACTTTATTACACATCCTACGTATAAAAACTTGCTTCTTATTCAATCCACCTTGCGATCCTTCATTTTTATGCTTATTCTGATCTCCACTAGATACTTGCTACTTATTCAAATTTCTACCCATAGCATTCCACAAATCACCTTCAACCAATTTCTCAAAAGTCTACCCTAATTGTATTAGATTCAAAGCCAACTCCCTCTATGGGGAATTCAATCCCTTTGCAAATTTCCTAGCCTTTTTCTCCTAGATATTAATTAATTCAAATCCAAACTTTGCCAACCCATTAGTTTGTTAGAGTTAGGGGTATGTCCTAGGGGGCAATTATATAATTTGTTACATGTATCTAACTCGATAACCAATCTTGTTTGAAATAAAAGGATTTTCCTTTCTATTATATGCTTGATATAATTGTTATATTAATTCATTTAATTAAAAGTATATTTAATAAAAAATTCATATATGGTATGTTATGTGATAGTAGGTACAAAGTGTTGTAACCGCGAGTAAGTTATCACAATAAAAATAAATATACCATTTTAAATGTTCTTAGTCAAGATGCATTGAGACTAGATATCGATGTACCCGCTGTAACTAGAGTACATAGCGCTCTCCAAATATTGGGCATTGTATTACTCATTACTGCTAGGGGTACCAAGAGGTTATGTAATGATAGTTATTGGATAACTATGGAATGACTCACTTGATAGTTTTCAATTGTTTAATATAACTAAGGTGAAATAGAAAACATCGATGTGACTGATTTACTTCTCTCGACTTAAGAATACTGCTGATTTTCAATAGGAAAGCTCCACTTTGATTATAGTCAAATCATGGCACGGCGTCCAAAGAGTGATATGTTGGATCGAGTGGAAGTATTAAAGTTGAAGCAATGTTCAAAAGAGGATTCGTCTCCTTATTTATATAGGGTTAGTATCATGTTCAACTCAAGTAAACTCAAAATCAAAGTCTCTGGACAGAGCATTTCAGTTAACAATAATGGATATTATTGAACCAAGGACTTTGTGTCTGGACTATAGAGTTGAATATAGATGATACTGGATTTTTGACCATTACCAAATTCCACAGATTCAAAGTGAAAAAGTTTTGACGAAGAGAATTAGTGTAAATAAAAGTCACAATCCAGGTTGTAACGACCCGCAAATCCGTACCCCTGAGTCGACATTATTCTCCAACATATCAACTCAAAGATGAACAGAAATATGAACATTAGGGTTAAAGAAGAAGAGGTAGAAGAAGAAAACATAAAACAACATCAGAATCTAACCATCGCAGCGGAATAAAATGTAATAGATAATCAATGATCTTTACACAAAAGGAAACTATATCTGTTTATACATACATCATCAGAGTGCATCATCAAAGTTCAACATCAATAACATACAACTGGATACACAGCGGAACAATAATCAAATACGGAAGTACGTATCGCCATCCAACTCGTCTCCCGAGCTTCATAGAACCATATCCTGTATTCTATAATACACGGGCTGACCCGTGCATTATAGTTAAATAACACCCGAGTCAGTCTGGAATACCAGCGTGAGAAATCACACTCAAATTGATTATTAAAGTTTCAAAATCCTTCGAAAACAAAAGCATCTCGTAAGACCACGCCACAAATAAACATGTCGGGTTTTTACCTTACGATAGCTAAAACACTTTTTATTAAAATCCTCTGATATTATAATAGTGTCTATAGAAAGTAAAATAGAATCTAGTTGAAATGCTTGCATCTCACGTTTCAGCAATAGTTGGGCACAATCAAAACCGTACGGGCGCGTAGGGAAAATGGATCTCCAACTAATGACTAGGCACTAGGGTACCACCTGTCACGGTACGTGGCCTAGATCACCATACCGAGGATTACTCCCAATCCCCTACAACACAAGGCCAGGACTACCCCTTACTGGATAATCCCGAGTAAGATCACCCTACGTTTGGGATCAGCAACCACACCACTAAGCCAAAATAAAAGGGACATCTAGACAGGGGTGACCTTACCCTGAAATGGGTGCTACCCACCTAGCCTTGCTGCATAAACCCTGATTTTCAGTCATTCTCGGTTGATGAGGCTTGAGGCTAAGCATTACCTTTTTAGATCATTTCACTTAGAATTCTCATTGCCCACCGGACGATGTTCTGAAAGCATTCATCTATACAAGTCCGCTCCGGGTTCGAACGGAACCGAATACATTATTCCTACTACATCCATTTTGGAAATATCCTCAGGATTAGTTCGACTAGCCTTGCACTTCACTGCTCCATCTTCGACTCCGAACTCGTTTTTCCACGAAAACGTACAAACCGGATCGAAGTGGTTTTCGAGAAATTAATCCCTATCTCGGTCTCTTCGAAACGATCAGTGCATGGTCCAATATTGATAGTCAGTTATTTAACTATCAATTAACATTCACAAACAACCATCAACAATAAATAATTTCGCCAAATTATTTATTATTCCTAAAATATCTTTGCAAGATATATTTCCATTTCCAACCCTTTTGAAAACAGTTCCCAAACCACACTCTTCTCATGAAATAAATTCCCAAATATTTATTTCCACTGAAAATACCAAGTACAAAGCTTTAGATTTTTGAAATAACTTTAAAATGCTTTATTATAAAATATATTTTAACATTTAGATTGAAAACTATTTCAATACTTTATTAAAAATATATATATTAGGAATATTTAAAATGAGGCTACTTTATAAAATATAAAACTAGATTTTCTCTTTAAAAATAAATACCAAGTCACTTTTAAATAATTACTGCTATAATAAATTATAAGAAAACACTTACTTTAGAATTTAAAAGTTTAGAAATAATAAATTTTCTAAAACACGCTTTTTTTTAAAACGACATTAAAACCTTTAAAAAATTTACTTTAACCGTACTTGACTATCCAGGGAAATATACATCTCTTCACATCCTTTAAAAATAAATCACTATTTATTTTTACACAAAATTTCTCATTCCTTTAATAACTTTCCATAATGAATTTATTCCTCCAAATATCCACCAATATATTACTTTACTTTTATAAAGCCAGTTTATAAATTTCAAAGTCCCACTTCTCCCTTAAAGTTCCAACTTCAACCATTTAAATAAATTTTCAAATTGATTTCCAATTTACTCCAATTTGAAATAAATTTCTTTACTTACTCAATTCGTTTCAAATCCATTAATTATAGACTTTACTATTATTTTTGTTTTCATTTTAAATCTTTTAACTGAAACATACCAATTTCAGATTTTCCAAATTTTTCTTTATTCTTTTCAATAATTTAAATTTATTTAAAATAAATGCTTTATTCCTTTAAATAATAACACTGAAGTTTAAAATTTATTATCTTCCTCTTTATTCAAAATCCCTTTTCATATACGGAATTTATTTATTAGAATTTTAAAACCACTATTACTCTTATCCAGTTCATTCTTAAATTTATTTAAATTCTCTATAATTATTTCACTTACAAACTCTTTTTTTATTTTCTTTTCAAAAATCCAATCCTATATATTTTGGTAACTCAGTGTACCAAAATATTTTCAAGTCATCCATAGCATTCGATATTCCAATTATCAATAATATTCATCGCAAAATATCAAATATTCATAACAAAGAATATTAAATGATCTAAATAAATTTTTGAGGAATCCAGTTGGATCCCTCCAACCTGTTTTCTTGCATCCATAGATGTTAGCACAATATAAAATACCAATTCCACTTCGTGGTGGAATATCACAGTATATGGGATTTATATAATATTATCCGCTATTATGCGGCGCATAGGGTCTCATCCGCTATATAATGTGGGAAATCAATCATTCCAAGATATATTATATACTACTATATATAATATTGCACATCAAAACAATTCAATCATTCAATCAATTATTTAAATTTAACTATTTAAATCTAAACAACCCAGATGAGTGAGATTAACTCACCTTTGATTTTTTGTTTTGCCATCCATCCAATCCGACTTGATTTTTCATGACTTCAGACCTTGTATAACAATTATATAATTTATTAACACTTGGACTAATCCAAAAATTAATTAACATTTTCTTATCTATTTGAACTTATATTTTAGTTTAAAATTTTTAAACTAATAATTTCCTTTGACAAATCATCTTTAGTAACCCAATAATTAAATAAGTTAATTAAAATAGTTTAATCATCAAACCCACTTCTTTTAAAATAAACTAGTAGGATAAAAATATTTATATATGTATATTTATTTTTACTTTCTTCTTTAAAACCATTTATACCTAAAATGAGATATATATATATATATATATAAAATTTTAAACTCCACCATATTTTAAAATCCCTATTATTTTAAAATCTTGTCTATATGAAAGAATATAGATATATATATATATATATCTTTAGAACTTTATTTATTCTTTTTTCCTATTTCCAGTAAACAAAACAGTAACTTTTTTACTGTAAATTTTTTTTGAATAAAATTACATACATAGGAATCAAGAAGATATAATGATACCTCACTACTTCAAAATTAGCCAGAGATATTCGCTGCCTCATTGCGTTCGAGCTCTCGAACCCTAGCCGAGTCGACATCGATGGTCACACTCGCTGATATCCATGTCGAAAATCGTCGAACCCTTTTTCAAACTCCATTGCAGTCAACGTACCTCCACCGCCTCGCCCTGTCAACTCGTGCCACCGCTTCGTCACCCAAGGGCAAGCCGAGAAGCCAGATCAATATGCCGCAACCCTAATCGAGAGTCCCTCGTCGTCTTGCGATAGATCAGCAATAGGAATTGCTTATCAGGGAGTCGCGATTTTGGTTACGAGCATGAGTCGCTCAATAGAGAACCGAAGATGAATTTGAATATGAGGATGTAGAGAGGTAGTTGATTGACGAATGAATTTATTCGTTCGTTCACTCTTCTTCCTCTTTTCTCTTATGTTTCTTTCGTTATTTTTCCTCCCTTCTAACCTTGGTTGGAATTTAAAAGAGGAGGAGGGAGAAGAAAGAAAGGAGAGATAGCGTGCTCGAACAAGAAAAAGGGGATTGGATTTGGTTCCTTGCGTGAGAAGACAAATTACGTTTTGAAAGGATGGAAGGCTGCTGGACTTGATTTCCGACTTGAATAATATAAATTTTAATATTGAAAATATCTCGTTTTAGCAGCTTAAAATTTTGATCTCCTATTGAGGCGTGCCGCCAGGCGTCTGTAATGTTATACTCCTATTTCGAACGCAATGGAAAAGGTTCCGAGTCCCAATTAGATCGTATGGAGAAGATAGCTTTTTGAATCCAGTTATTATATTAAATTTTGATTTAATTTTCAATGCGTTTACTTATCGTACAAGCACACAACAACTCCAATCACTACGAAAATTGAAATCCGATAATAATACAATATTATGGATCCAATGAAACTGGTTCCGTCGAATCCGAGACTGTGCCTCGGAAGGCTATTTTTAAATATCGATTTAAACGATATATTTTCAAAACTGAACAAATCACCTTTCAATTCAATTTTAACACTTTTACTGTCTCCAGTATTATCAATATAAATTTTACAAGTCTTCAAATTATTTTTAACAGGCTTAAAACTGAAGTTTCAATAATTTATCTAATTTCAGTTTATTAAATCCAATAACTGAATTGCTAAATAATAACAATATTTGAATTCAAGTTAAAAATTAACTTTTAAACATTTAAAATAAATCAAATATTCCAATATAAAATGCTCAAAAATTCCGGGTCGTCACATTCCTTCACCCTTAAAAGAATTTCGTCCCAGAAATTACAAGTTAGGAAGAATGGTCCAATACCCATTTATTATTTTTCCCTAAAACCATTCAGTTTCAAACACTTCCCAAAACAATCTTTTTATTAAAGGCACATTATCATTCTTACTAACTTCCTAAATTTTTCCATAGTTTGCAACATTATTATTTACTTTATTTATTCAAATTTAAATCCAAATTTAAATTATCAAAACTTTCTCAAAAATGTTCCAACTCTCTAAATTCCCGAAAAATTTCGCCAGCGTCTCCTTTGCGCGGCTAGATCGGTGCAACTACAAAATGCCTCTATGGGTTTCCAAATTCCAAAAGAAAACTAAAAGGCCAAGTGGCTAGATCAAAAATCCAATCAAATTTCATACAGAAATTTAAACACATACCTTTTGTCGAGCAATTCAAATTTGTCTTCTGAAATCAAAACCAATTTTACTTTCCCTTTATAATCCCTGCATATCCTACTTAACAATAATATCCAATCATAGCTTTTAAAATCATTTTATACATTTCCTTACAGAAGTTTTCATATCTACTTCTATTCAGATTAGTCCTCCCATTTCCATATGAATTCAATTTATCTTCAACTCTGAATATTGAATTTTATCTTCCATTTATAACTGATTCATATCATTATTTAAATTAGTTTCATTCACTAATTTATTTCAATTTCCAATTTGAAATCGTTTTGTCGCTAACAAAAATTTTCCCAAAATTTTTTCTAACTCCCAAAATTTTCGAAAAATTTGGCAGAGTCTCCTTGGTACAGAGGAGCTTTTGCAATTTGACAAAAGATATAAATATATATACATCGACCCACCCGGTTGGAAAAACAAAAACATTTCATATTTCCTA
Organism: Allium cepa; assembly: GCA_030765085.1. NCBI lineage: Eukaryota > Viridiplantae > Streptophyta > Magnoliopsida > Asparagales > Amaryllidaceae > Allium > Allium cepa. The sequence goes on along the minus strand of CM060943.1, from coordinate 575,594,896 downwards.
TTTTTATTGCGTAGCGTACCTTTATTTAGCATTTTTAAGCAAGCGGCTTATTTATTTAGCAATTAGCATGCCCAAAATCCAGCCAAACGGCTTCCCGGTACCAGGACTTTCTCAATTCAAATATGTAAGTGCCATATATATGAAGTTTAACAACATTTCACTTATTTGCAATAGTTAAACACATGAATTCTAAAAGCAATGCACACTAAACACTTTCCATAGGCAATTTATATAGTTTTAATACTAATTCAACTATTTTCAATTAATTCATATACCATTTTCATTCAATTTGAATGGTCTACAACTAACTTTCTTACACTCAATTCATTTTTTAATTTTTAACAAAGCCATATTATTCCAATTGATTTAAAAAAAATCAATTCTATCCACCTCTGTTAATACATTTACTTTTGTTTACGATAAAATGACTAATTTTCTATGAAAATTTAATGTTATTCATGTAAATAACAATTACTTAAGCTTATAACCATTTTAAATTGATTCCAACTCAATTTATTATTTAATTTCTTCTATTTAATTCATTCACAACCATTTTATTTAGCTCGACGCATTCTATTTCAATTTTATTCCTTTTCAATTTTATTCACAATCCATTCATTTACATTTCATTCCATATTTGCCTTCATTTCATTTGAGACCATTTTATTAAGCTTGAACCATTCCATGCTTATAAATTGATAACCATTTCCCAATTTAAATTTACCCAAGCTTTTATTTAATGGACATTTTACCCTTACTCAAAGCCGAGCTTCCACTAACTTTAACTTGAATTAATTTACTTCAAATAATTCAAACTTCATACATAAGTTCATTTTCATTTTGCAAATAAATTTTCCTTTTCAATTTAACTTGATTCTATTTCAATCAAATCTCATCTCAAACTACAAGTTTATTTGATTAGTTCATCTGTTTCGTATAAATTTTAAATTCCAGATTCAATTTATTTAATTGATTACAAGGCCATTTTCATTCATACTCACTTGGATTTCATTTGCAATTCAAACCATCACTATTTTAATCCAATTTCATTTTTATTCGACACATTTCAAATTATATTTAATTTGTTAACACTTCAAGCCAAATTTTAATTAATAACTCAAGTTCTGATTCTACCATTTATTTTTAATTTACCATCAAATTTTATTAACTCACAATTCAATTTCTATTTAACCAATTTAAATTCCATTAACAAATTCAATTAACTAATTTATTCCAAATCAGTTCTCCCCCTATTTATAATACTTGACTTTTAATCTCAAAAACCACTTTATTTAATTTTCTTAAGTTCAATTTATTTTATAATTCAAGTCTGGATTTTTGTTTCATTTTCCAAAACATCGAACAATATTTATTTTGGGTTTTCTATTTCATCATTTTTTTATAAGTCTCAACTTATTATTTTACACATCTCCATTCATTCTAGGCTTGAATATATTCATCTTTATTTTTAACTCGAGATTTACGCTTATTTATAGCCCAAGCGTATTTTTATTCTGTGGATTTTTAATTCTTTTATAAGTTATTCTAATTCATTTGATCCAATCCAATTCTTATCCAACTTATTTCTTATCCAACTTACTTCCATTTATTAAAGTAAGGATCTAATCCCATTCAATACCACCTATAACTCAACTAAATTTTATTCCAATTCAATTTTATTTTAACTCAGATTTATTTAATTCAATTCGATTCAATTTTCTTCCTCAATCTAAGTTAATTTCTTTTTTAACTTTTCACTTTAAATTTAAATTCCAACATTCAAAGCTCATATTTTTCTTCCTTATTTAAAAATCATCTCAACTTTACAAGTTTATAACTTACCTCATCAGGATTTCCGATTCAAATAAGGATTCAGGATTTCAAACACCCGACTTTTGGTTTTCAAATCATTTTGAAATCACCATTATCTTAAAATCACATTTATCAAATTTTTAAACCTATCCTATTTTTTTTATCCCCAACAAATTTCCTTTGAGATTTCAAAAACAAACTAGTTCTTCTGAACAAATCAATTTAGCAGCAATCCGTCACTTAGAAACTCGAAAATGAATATCGATGATGCTGCAGTCATCACCGAAGTAATTTTCCAACGACTGAAGTGAGTTCAATGCTATATCCCTTCCCAGAATTTTATTTGAAACAATTTCCTTCCATAAATACCTTCAAAATAATAATACTATTATTTATCTTCAAAACACTTCGAAAATCACTTCCAAAATCTCCGGGATTTTAAATTTTAAAATTTGATTTAAATCAAATTTTAACTATGATTCATCGGTATAATTTATACTCATACCATTTTTCCATTTGATCATATTTCAATTTATAAATCACGTTTATAATTCACATTTATAAATTTCATTTTATAATTGAATTTATTTCCTTAACCTTTGGTTATATTTTCAATTCTAGTTAAATTTCCACACAATAATGATAATAATTTAATATTATCATTCCTAACATCGAAGCAACCATATATTAGCTAAAATAGTTTACAAATCTTTTCTTTTACATCAAAATATATTTAAAATTAATTCATTCACCCACATTTAAAACAATACTGTGTTAATTTATCGTGTCAGGTGTTTATAAACTCTTCTCGAATAGCGGCCAACTTACTCGATCAGAATTCATGTTCCACTCTACCAATAAGCCAACTCAATATTAAAACAATTTATATTCACTAAGAAATAGGCGCTCATATCTATTAATACGCTCAAACTCATTCTTGAGTACTACGGACTCTATTTTCAATGAGTAATCCCCACCAGAGCCAAGGTTATCACCAACCTAAGCTTTGATACCAACTGTAATGACCCGCGAATCCGTACCACTGAGTCAACACTATTCTCCAACATATCAACTCAAAGATGAACAGAAATACGAATCATTAGGGTTAAAGAAGAAGAGGTAGAAGAAGAAAACAGAAAACAGAAAACAACATCAGAATATAACCATCGCAGCGGAATAAAATATAATATATAATCAATGATCTTTACACAAAAGGAAACTATATATGTTTATACATACATCATCAGTGTACATCATCAAAGTTCAACATTAAAAACATATAATTTGATACACAATGGAACAATAATCAAATACAGAAGTACGTATCACCATCCAGCTCGTCTCTTGAACTCCGCAACATCATATCCTGTATTCTATAATACTCGGTCTGACCAGAGCATTATAGTTAAATAACACCTGAGTTAGTCTGGAATACCAGCGTGAGAAATCACACTCAAATTGATTATTAAAGTTTCAAAATCCTTTGAAAACAAAAGCATCTCGTAAGACCATGCCACAAGTAAACATGTCGGGTTTTTACCTTACAATAGCTAAAACACTTTTTATTAAAATCCACTGATATTATAATAGCGTCTATAGAAGTAAAATAGAATCTAGCTGAAATGCTTGCATCTCACGTTTCAGCAATAGTTGGGCACAATTAAAACCGTACGGGCGCGTAGGGAAAATGGATTTCCAACTAATGACTAGGCACTGGGGTACCACCTGTCACGGTAAGTGGCCTAGATCACCGTACCGAGGATTACTCCCAATCCCATGCAACACAAGGCCGGGACTACCCCTTACTGGATAATCTCCCCACGGTTGGGATTAGCAACCGCACCACTAAACCGAAATAAAAGGGACATCTAGACAGGGATGACCTTACCTTGAAATGGGTGCTACCCACCTAGCCTTGCTGCATAACCCCTGATTTTTAGTCATTCCCGGTTGACGAGGCTTGAGGCTAAGCCTTTTTAGATCGTTTCACTTAGAATGCTCATGGCCCACCTGACGATATTCTGAAAGCATTTATCCATACAAGTCCGTTCCGGGTTCGAACGGAACCGAAGGCACTATTACTACTACATCCATATTGGAAATATCCTCAGGATTAGTAACGACTAGCCCTTGCACTTCACTGATCCATCTTCGACTTCGAACTCATTTTTCCACGAAAACGTACAAACCAGATCAAAGTGGTTTTCGAGAAATTAATCCTGATCCCGGTCTCTTCGGAACGATCAGCGCATGGTCCAATATTGATAGTCAGTTATTTAACTATCAATTAACATTCATAAATAACCATTAACAATAAATAGTTTCGCCAAATTATTTATTATTCCTAAAATATCTTTGCAAGATATATTTCCATTTCCAACCCTTTTGAAAACAGTCCCCAAACCGCACTCTTCTCATGAAATAAATTCCCAAATATTTATTTCCACTGAAAATACCAAGTACAATGCTTTAGATTTTTGAAATAACTTTAAAAACTTTATTATAAAATATATTTTAACATTTAGATTGAAAACTATTTCAATACTTTATTAAAAATATATATATTAGGAATACTTAAAATGAGGCTACTTTATAAAATATAAAACATGATTTTCTCTTTAAAAACAAATACCAAGTCACTTTTAAATAATTACTGCTATAATAGATTAAAAGAAAACACTTACTTTAGAATTTAAATGTTTAGAAATAATAAATTTTCTAAAACATGCCTTTTTCTAAAACGACATTAAAACCTTTAAAAAATTTACTTTGAAACGTACTTGGCTATCCAGGGAAATATACTTCTCTTTAAATCCTTTAAAAATAAATCACTACTTATTTTTACACAAAATTTCTCATTCCTTTAATAACTTTCCATCGTGAATTTATTCCTCTAAATATCCACCGATATATTACTTTACTTTTATAAACCCAATTTTTAAATAACAAAGTCCCACGTCTCCTTTAAAGTTCCAACTTCAACCACTTAAATAAATTTTCAAATGATTTTCAATTTACTCCATTTTGAAATAAATTTCTTTACTTTCTCAATTCATTTCAAAATCCATTAATTATAGACTTTATTATTATTATTTTTGTTTTGGTTTTAAATCTTTTAACTGAAACATACTAATTTCAGATTTTTCAAATTTCTTCTTTATTCTTTTCAATAATTTAAATCTTAAATTTAAAATAAATGCTTTATTCCTTTAAATAATAACACTGAAGTTTAAAATTCATTATCTTCCTTTTTATTCCAAATCCCCTTTTCATATACGGAATTCAATTATTAGAATTTTTAAACCACTATTATTCTTATCCATTTCATTCTTAAATTTATTTAAATTCTCTATAATTATTTCACTTACAAATTCTCTTTTTTTTTTTATTTTCTTTTCAGAAATCCAATTCTATATATTTTGGTAACTTAGTGTATCAAAATATTTTCAAGTAGTCCATAGCATTCAATGTTCCACTTATCAATAATATTCATCACAAAATATCAAATATTCATAACAAAAAATATTAAATGATCTAAATAAATTTTTGAGGAATCCAGTTGGATCCCTCCAACCTATTTCCCTGCAACCACAGATGTTAGCACAATATAAAATACCAATTCCACTTCGAGGTGGAATATCGCGGTATATGGGATTTATATAATATCATCCGCTATTATGCGGCGCATAGGGTCTCATCCGCTGTATAATGTGGGAAATCGATCATTCCAAGATATATTATATAATACTATATATAATATTGCACATCAAAACAATTCAATCATTTAATCAATTATTTAAATTTAACTATTTAAATGTAAACAACCCAGATGAGTGAGATTAACTCACCTTTGATTTTTTGTTTGCCCATCCATCCAACCCGACTTGATTCTCATGACTTCAGACCTTGTATAACAATTATATATAATTTATTAACACTTGGACTAACCCAAAAATTAATTAACATTTTCTTATCTATTTGAACTTATATTTTAATTTAAAAATTTTAAACTAATAATTTCCTTTAACAAATCATCTTTAGTAACCCAATAATTAAATAATTTAATTAAAATAGTTTAATCATCAAACCCATTTCTTTAAAAATAAACTTGTAGGATAAAAATATTTATATATGTATATTTATTTTTACTTTCTTCTTTGAAACCATTTATACCCAAAATGACATATATATATATATATATATATATATATATATATATATATATTTAAACTCCACCATTTTTTAAAATCCCTATTATTTTGAAATCTTATATATATGAAAGAATATAGAATATATATCTTTAAAACTTTATTTATACTTTTTTTCCCATTTCTAGTAAACACAACATTAATTTTTTTACTGTAAAAATTTTCTGAATAAAATTACACACATAGGAATCAAGAAGATACAATGATACCTCACTGCTTCAAAATTAGCCAGAGCTATTCGCCGCCTCATTGCTTTTGAGCTCTCGAGCCATAGCCGAGTCGACATCGATGGTAACACTCTCTGATATCCACGTCGAAAATCATCGAACCCTTTCCCAAACTCCATTGCAGTCAACGTACCTCCACTGCGTCGCCCCGTCAACTCGTGCCACCGTTTCGTCACCCAAGGGCAAGCCGAGAAGCCAAATCAATATGCCGCAACCCTAATCGAGAGTCCCTCGTCGTCTCGCGATAGATCAGCAATAGGAATTGCTTGTGAGGGAGTCGCAATTTCAGTTACGAGCACGAGTCGCTCAATCGAGAATCGAAGATGAATTTGAATCTGAGGATATGGAGAGGTAGTTGATTGACGAACGAATTTATTCGTTCGTTCACTCTTCTTCCTCTTTTCTCTTATGTTTCTTTCGTTTTTTCCTCCCTTTTGACCTTGGTTGGAATTTAAAAGAGGAGGAGGGAGAAGACAGAAAGGAGAGATAGCGTGCTCGAACAAGAAAAAGGGGACAGGATTTGATTCCTTGCGTGAGAAGACAAATTACCGAATATCAAGCTCAGATAAACTCAAAGTCAGTCACTATCCGATAAACTCAATCATATCAAACATAGGTGCTCCATCATATCAAGTTCAGATAAACTCAAAGTCAGTCACTATCCGATAGTCAAAGGTCAATGGTTTAAGGACTAGCAATCTACCGAATCCAAAAAGGTTTCAAAAGGAAGAGCTCGTCCTTTCAAGGCATGCTTTTAGGATTTGGTACTTAGGTATGATTTTTATCAAATAATAGTTTGTAGTTTTCTGAATAATATTTTATTATGTATATATTATTATTATATTGCAAGTTAGGTGATGATTTTAATATGTTTTAATGTTGTCACAAGTTTGTTTGGTTATATGTATGCATATATTTATAAATTAAAAAGTCAATTTTTTATATACAAATCAAATCAGTATAGTCGCCTAATATATCTATTTATTAATTAATATTTTATTAAATTATATATATATATATATATATATATATATATTTGTAGGAAAAAAAAGCATTATTATTTTGCATGGGCAAGCTGGTTTTATAGTGGTCATACCACTGAATATATTAAATACAAGTGAGAGGAAAAGACACCTCAATAGCTAAAAAATAAGGAAGAAAAATATAGCATAGGAGTTGGGCAACAAGCCTAAACCACTAAGGATCTAGACTAGCCCCTCTTGGAAGAGGAGGATCTACTACGATCATCAGACGAATCTGGACCGAGGACATGGACAAATCCAGAGAATAGAAGTGCAGGGTTAGGAACAAAGTCCGAGGAGTCATCACTATATATTAATTTCCTGCCCCAATTGGTATCTTAAAAACAAATTCCTATTTGTGTCACTAAGTTCACCAAACTTTTAAGGGTAAGATCCTCACCCTAAATGTGATAATACAGACATCTGCTCTCACCTTCATTATCACATGCATACATATGGTAAGTATCACTCTCAGGAGATTATCTTATTTTAGGAGCTTCACATATCCAAGATTGCTCACCGGATTTCTTAGAAATAGTATCAGAAAGAGGCACCATAACTGTTGAAACAATAGAGGAAACATCAACATCTGCTTGTACCATAGGAGGAGAAGGAATGCTAGCCTTAGGAATCCATTTCATAACAGACGCTTCAACAGTTGAACCTTGGGAGGACTGGGCAGTGGGGAATCTGCCACAACTAGCACTATAAGACAACCGTACTTACAAGAATCATCAATGTGATAAGAATAGCAAGATGAGAAAATATCAAGCTTCCAACTATAGGAAACATCAACCACATCCACATATTCCTTAGCCGGTTTAATGCGTAATTTGGTTGGCAAAAGTTTATCAAGAGTCACTTCAATAAGTGCCCGGGCGTATACCAATTTTTTCCTATCAAATGTATTTCCATTAAACATCTTAGTTTGCCAGCCAGACCAGACAACCAATCATCGATTAAAAGAAATGAAGGAATATGAGTAAAGCGAGCCTAAAAGGGAATAGAAAGTACCTAAGATTTTTCTAAGTCAACCGAAGGGGACCGTGGAGTAATAATAAATGGTTTGTCATGAATGAAGGTAGGATCAACATAAATCACACAAGTCTATCTTCCAACAAGGAGAACTTGAAGGAGAACATGGAATCGTCAAATGGACATTAAGACCACTATACAGATGCCAAGCATTCTTATAATGATTCTGAACAACTTTATAAGGCGAGTTAGAGTCTAGAAAAAACCAACCAAGTAATCAGACCAAAAGACTTTGCCAGCTTGAATAACCTCTTTCAGTCGAATCAAAACTCCATCCTCTTCCACAATTTCAAAACTATAAAGGGAATACACACCTGCATTACTCTGGAGTTTAGTGAACAAGAAGGACCATGTTGATTCTGGTGATTCCATAGTAGGCATGTTGTGAGCAGCACAGACATATTTACTTTGGGAAACAAAAGGAGTATCTATAGTATTTGAAACTTTGACATTTTGACAAACATGACGTGAGCTTAGATTAACACCAAAGGAGGAGGGAACTTCATCAGTTACACCAACTACCTCCCCAGTTAATTGTACATTCTCAATTACAATGGCAGTTTCTAAAATCAGCGTACCGGTAGTAGTAGGTGCTACATCAATCGAAAATTCATCATCTTTGAAAAGGACGTCAGCTCCTTGATGAGCGACAAAACTAACCAGATAAAGAGCCAAGTTGGGCATAATGCCTATCGATGACAGGGTAAGATCTGAAATGGAGGACGAAAGAGAAAAGGTAGCGGAGCAGCAGAGATCGAAGAGGTAACAACCGAGAAGGGTCAGCTGGATTTGGCGGTAGACATAATTGAGCGCTACTCATTAGAAGCCGCAAACCTATGTTTAGATTTCCAATAATTATACATACACAGACACATATATAATATTTAAATATACGTATATGATTTATATTTAATTACAATATCATACTATGGTTAAAACTAATTTTATTATTATATATATATATATATATATCACTTTATAGTAATTTCGATAGTATGAAAATAATTTTTATAATTATTTATTATTATTTAAATCAATATGCCAAATAAATAAATCAAATAAAATAAAATATGTAATGAAAATTATTTTTTAAATTTTATAATTTTTTTTAATATCAAATAAGCCTTCGACGATAAAATAAATAAATAAATAAATTTTGTTATTTTAAAAATTATTATTCAAATCAGTTGAAACTAAAAGAAATTAAAAAAAGTTAAATTTGGTTGAAAAAATATGGTAAAAAATTTCAAACTTTAAAATATCATATATGACTTAATAGAAATTTAAAATTTGTAAAATGTTTTGAAAATAATTTTTATTAATGTTTTATGTAATTTTAAATGAATAACCAATTAAAATATATTTTAAAATAATGAAATTAATAATAATCTTTTTCTGTTGTATACATAGTCTGGAATTTGTCAAAAAATTAATTTTCTTGATTAATGAATATATATTTATATATTTATGTGTGTATATATATTATTTTATCATTATACATACATACATACATACATACATAAATATATATATTGCTACATATACTATTCACATTTTAAATATATATAGACACTCACACATATACTATTTTAATATTTAAATAACTTATTAATTCTTAAATAGATATATTATAAAAATATGCATATGCATTATTAATAGTTTATTTATAAATTATATGTGTGTGTATATATTTAAATTATTTTACATTTACATAAAATTATCAAAGAAAACCTAACACACACAAATACAAGTAATAGTTTATATACATACATACGCACACACACACACACACACACACACATATATATTTGGAAGACATACAGTACATCTCAGAGAAGCTAACATGTTCGTTGTGATGTAAATCTGAACATCCATACATGGGAATCTTTACCTTGCATGGGTTGACATATTACGCATGCACACGTATACATGTATCTATATGATACATACGTACATACATATGTATATATATACATATTAATATATAAATGAAAAAAATATAATTTATAAATTTAAATAAAATAATGTTAACCTAAAAAATGGATCAACACCCTAGATTGAGTGTGAAATCTCCAGCCATGTTCTTGCAGAGCAATAATAGAGAAAATAAATGTAAAAAGAGCAGAAATAGTAAGAAGACAAGAAGATTTTTATAGTAGTTTGGCTGTTAATGAAGCCTACATCCACTTTATAACTTTCTATCAACTGACTACTATTACAAATTGAACCAGATTATAATATGATCGAATCTTCTAAGCTAGATCAAGTCATAAGTGCAAGAGTTCATTGGAGAGTCATAATGAACCCCTAAATGACTATTGTGTGGGAGGAGAAGATCGAAGAATAATCTCTACAGAGTTCCAGCAGCAAGCCTCCACGATCCCTTTATGTTACAGGTAGGGTTTTATTTGTGGGCATAGGAGAGCAATTGGGATAGGCTGCTTTGCCAGAAGCCTATACTTGATGATACAAAGGTGCTTTGAAAATTTCATAATGATCCAAATAATCCTATGGATTGCCAGCGATCCATAGGGCATGGATTGCTAGCAATCATGCACTTAAGGGATTTTTGAACTTCTTCCTTTGGGTGGCACTCCTTGTCTTATGTAGGCGCTCTCCATGTGATTTTGTAGCTAGTTGCCTTGTTTTGACGATGATTCATACACAAGTTAGACTGATCTATAACTAAAATCAGATGGGTTTTCGCTTCTCGAACTAGGTTGCTTGGAAGACTTTGAAACTTGGGAAACATATTTAGAAGAGGCAATGAATCTAGATGCAAGAGGTTACGATGACTTGTGAAGCATCCCTATGGATTGCTAGCGATCCATAGGTGATGGAACTCTAGCGATCCATCTCCTTAGCTTATTTTTAGCTGATTTTCCTTGAGTTCCATTGGCTTGTCATGTTGGGTGCCTTGTTTATGTTTTAAGTCATTCTGGCATAGTCTGGATCTTCTAACTCCTATTGAATTCTGTTGGGCAAAAAACCAAATTAACATTTTCCCCCCATAGTATACCTTTGTTTAGAATAAGGCGCGCTCTGGTCGGTCGTCATTGAATTCCTATTCCGTGAAATACAATTGATCGTGTTAGGCTTACCGTGAAGTTTTGTTTTGACTTTTCAGTTTTTTGTTGGTTTGGAGTATAAATCATCGTTTTTCATTGAAACATATCAATTTTGACTCGGTAAAATTTCAAAGTGTTTATGAATGATAATAGGGTTGAGTTTGAAAAGGTTGAGTGAAAGTTAACTTGAAATGATGGATCACTAGCAATCCATAGGTGATGGACCACTAGTGATCCAATTACTTGGAATATTTTTTCGCTGAAATCTTTCCTACTTAATACTATTTTTGAGCCGACCCTTCTTACTTGCTTTTTCCTCACTTTCTTTCCTTGCAACCCGAACCAACCACGACCAAATCCTTAAGTAGCTTTTACCCCTACAGCTGTCGATCTTTACTGCCAGGGCCTACCGTCACCGACTTCACTTACCTCCGCCATCACCTCGAGCCAAACCCTAGCACCAAAATCGCCACTTCTTGGCCACCGACCTTGCAGACTACTAACTCTAGCTTGGATCGCTACAAACCCAAAATTGAACCCATTTGCCTTCGATCCGAAGTTGGTGATGACGTGGTTATCGTATTATTGGTGGTTACTAGTGAATTTGGGGCGATTGATGAGAATGGTGACGAAGAGGGTTGATTGCGATTTATTGGAGATAGATAGTGGATTCGTGTCTTGCATTGGACATATTCTACTATCTTCATCCAATAAATTAAAATCGATTAGCGCATGACGTTGATGGTTCCGAAGAAGTGGTTTACTATGGACTTGATCATCCTAGATTAGTCTTACTATCGCACGCTCGGTGCACTTGAGAATAGTACGAGCTTTCTACATTGCTTTGGACAATGGATCCATTATTGATCATCGACCGATAACAGATAAGTGTAGGAGAAATAACTTCAATGAATGATATGAAAAGGTTTATCCTTTTTCTGTTGCGAGTAAACTATCTACATAGGATAGAGCATTTGTAGTGTTTAGAACACCGAGTCCATCTCATATAGATAACACATTGCACTTGCCCCGGTCAACGCTTGGAATTCGATGAGTTGGCATAAGTCAACGTCTTTCAAAATTCAGGCATTAAACATATGGGGATTTCTAGTTAAAAATAGGGTTACCTGACCATGTTGGATATAAGTTTTGTTATATAGAATGAAGCATTTGTCCTCTCAACCTAAATCCAATGAAGGAAGCCCGACACTTTCAGAAGCGGAATTGTCAGCAGTTATGCCTTCGCAACTGATTCCAATAGCGCCTATTCTTCGGCACTACATGCTCAATATGGTCAATTGGTGCTGATTGGCCCATTCGTCAATCAAACTCCTGTAAACTTTAGAGTTTAACTTAACCCTTAGAAGAGAGCTTTTGTTATCATTTCTGCTAATGTTCTGCACAATATTTGTTTATAGCATGGTGTTTGAGCCAAAATTGGTCACAAACCCCAAATATCATGAAAGCACCAGTGTATGAATACAAATCAGCAATATTCAAACACAAATCTCATATCTAAGCAAACAACAAATAGCAATCCAGAAATAACAAACAGAAACCCGAGATATATAGTGGTTCGGCTATCTCCGGCCTACGTCCACTTCAAAGTTTTATCTTTTATTGACCTTGCTTGTTACAGAGGATTACAGCGATTACAATGAAGTAATTTGAATACAATAGCGATGTTGAGGTGTAGAATTGAATCCGGTAGAGTCTGGACGTTGAATAGCCAAAAGATCCTTTTTCTGTAGACTTCAGGGGGCTATTTATAGGCGTAGAAGGCTGATATCGCGCTCAAACTTCGGGAGACTTCTTCTAGCACGTGAGCTGGCCCACGCAACCGACCCCACCAAGTTTCGACTCGATCTGTGATCGATACGAAACAATTTCGTATCGATCAAAAAATGATCCAATCGAGCTGAAACTTGGCAGGATTGTTCTTTAGCTTGTACGTAAGCTCCTATGAAAATTTCGTAGCATTTGGACTTGTAGATCGTGAGATATGATCGATGCAAGGTTGCACTTTCGTGAACACTGTCGCGTTCGAATCCATGTTTCGTACCCATCTGTTCGACTCGATCAAGGCACGTGCGCGTGAGGTGATGTGGTGCGAGATTTTTGGATCGCTCCACCTTTTTTGCCGAGTCAACCGAGTCATTCGCACCCAATACCGGAGCTTCATTTGCATCGACCGTTGATTCGTATCCAACCACTTCAGTCCTTTGAATCAATTATCAATTCGCACCCCTTCATTGTTGCCTTTGTTCGTATCAATAATTGTGGGCACATTTCTTATCGATCATCATCGATACGAAACGAACTTGCTTGTGCATGATGGGTACGAACAAGGACTCAGATGCTATCGATGCGAACAACCATGAACTGGGTGAATACGAACCATGCTCACTCGTGATCGATACAAACTGTATTGGACCCTGGTCGACACTATCATGATGGATACGAAGTGAAATTGATACGACGCTGTTGTTTGGATCGATGCGATGACCTTGATCGATTCGAACTCGAGGATACGAACCAGGGTTTGCTTTGATCGATGCGAACCTGACGGATTCGAACTGCACAAAACTCGATGGATTCGAACATATCGAGGTGATGCCATTCCGATGGATACGAACCTGATGGATTCGAATAGGACATCACCTCAACTTTTCGATGGATACGAACAACATATTCTTTTCACCTTGTATCGATCATATCTCCTTCATACGAACTCCGATTAACCTGAAATTTGAAATGCTGGCTTTTATGGTTTTGCTTGTGATGTCTTGTCAATTGCAGCCTGATCAGAACTCGGAAAAAATTCATCGATATCCATGGTTATCCTGCAATGCATAGTTGATATTCATGACTTGTTATTGTCGATTTTCGGTTAATTTTTGGGTATCTCAGCTTTGCCAAAAGGTGGGATAACACTTTGCCCCCCCAAACATGCCTTTTGGTAAAAGGTGTGTTTTGATCAGTCTCAAATCGAATGCAGCGAGTTCATGTTTTATTCAAAGCTTACAACATTTTCATTCAAGTTTATGGCTGTTCGAAGCCAAATCGTTATCCATTTCTTCCTGTGGAAGTTAAGAATGAAATTCTACAGTCTTTCCGGACTATCGGTGGTCACTCCGGACCCTTGCCAAACCCATTCCAGACTTAGCGATTGAATTGAAAGATCTCATTGCACTCCGGTGTTGCTTTCTATCCCTTGCACTCTGGCCCCAGCTAGGGCATATAGTGATGTCTTGGTTGTTCTAAACCGATCATAGCCTCTCCGGGCTCTTGCTGGATCCCATCCTGTCACTTTCCGGTGAAGGGGAAGCATCGTTAAGTGAGTCGATCCTGTCGCTCTCCGGCGAAGCAACTCACTTCTTGCACTCCAGTTCAGTGTATCTGAACATTAAGCAATGCCATGACCTAAATCGTAGGCCGATCACAGCCTCTCCGGGCTCTTATCGAATCCCGTTCTAATCACTCTCCGGTGAATGGGAAACGACGTTAGGTGAGTCGATCCTGTCGCTCTCCGGCGAAGCAACTCACTTCTTGCACTCCGGACCCTGCCTCTCTAGGTAGGGTCATAAAGCGATCAGTTTTATGTTGGTATTTAACAATCATCCTTTAACTCTCCGGTCAAAGGTTTATTTCAAGAACTTCAAGTTTATTTATTAAATTCAACTCCTAGATGTTCAATCTCAAACATCGGGAAAAAACTAAACATTGCCTCTCCGGGCGAAGTGGTCTATTACCATCTCAGAGCATGCCTGGGGATCTCTCCTGTTCCCGTACATGAGTAAGTGGAATAGCCGTTTATTTTTAAAATCAAATCTAAGAAAACTAATCAACCAAAGTACAAATCCCGGACTTGGCCCTTGCTATCACACTCAATTGATGACGAGTCGTGATCACGATCCAGGATCAGTTTTGTTAGGTGGGGGCGGCAGTTGTTCAGGTCTTACGGCCGCAGTCCGTTCCCTGGTATATTGTGGCAATCTACCACTCCTGGCATGTTCTTCCACCTCATCTTTTAGGTGATGGCATTCATCGATAGTGTGCCCATCCAGCTCATGGAATAGGCAATATTTTCCAGTTCTACGCTCCCGCTCTGCGGGATCTCTCCTAGGTGGTTTTCGATAGGGGAGTTGCCCCCGAGTTTCCGTGTAAATCCGCTCCAGGCTTGTCGTCAGATCTGTGTATTGTCTGAATCTAGGTTCTCGGAATTTCTTCTGTTTATCAGGACCATCACATCTATCATTCTGCTTTCTCTTTCCTTTGTCTGCTCCAGACTGTTCCCTGGCGGTTCCTTCGGCCTGCACAGCATTTATTTCTCACCTTTCGGCTCGTGATTCTTCTAGCCGAATGAATCTTTCAGCTTCATGATAAAATTCTCCAAGATCTTTAGGTGGATCTCTTATCAAAGAATCTTTGAATTCAGTGCCTTCTCCAACTCTTGCCACTGCCACCATCAAAATCATCAATGGATCCGGGCGATCTACAGAAGCCACCGTTGCATTGAACCGTAGTAGGAAATCTTTTATGGACTCTCCGGTCCTTTGCTTTATTGAAGCCAAAGTCATCACACTCTTGGATCGCATCACGTGGACCCTGAACTGTCTCATGAAGCATTCTACAAGCTCGCCCCATGTTCTGATCGATCCATTCTCTAGCTTCCTAAACCAAAGCGCAGCCAAATCTGACAAGTATAGAGGGAAGCATCGAGCCATCACTTCCTTGGATGCCTCCAGCACTTCCATGTGCCTGATGTAAATATGCATGGTTGGATCTGACTTCCCGTCATAAGGATCCAGCATAGGCAGTTTGAACTTTGGAAGGTTCCTTTGCATTTCTGATATTCGGAGCGAACAGACTTCGACTGATTTCTTCCAATCCTCCGCTCGACAATCCTCCTCTCATGATTCGTCGCACTAGACCAATCATTCTTTCATCTCTATCCAGGGGTTGCCCCCTTGTCATGTTTCCGTCCTGCCCCTCAAGTCTCGAAGGGAATTCTGGTACATACTTTTCATGCGGCTCGTTAGCATTAACGTTGGCTCTAGCCCGTTGAGCTTCATCTATAGGTCTTCCAGTGTCTGATCCTGAGGGTCTTCCCCCAAGTCCTTATTGATTGCCTTCAGGTCCTGCATTCCGGTCTTGAACCCGACCTTCATTGATTTTCGCAATCCTGACTCCTTGTCCTGCACTTGCAGCCGCTGTAGTTGGTCCAAGGTTCTGCGCACTCGCTGCTCTCATCTGTTCAAAGAAATTCTGCAGCATCTCCTGTTGACTCTTTATCATTCTTTCATGCATTAAATTATCCATAGCCTCCATTTCATCCTTGGTGATGTAGATTGAAGCTTGTCCTTCTCCAGCTCTAGAGGATGCCTCCTGGCTTCCTCCTTGTTGGCTTCTCTCAGTCCTCTATCTTCTACTGGTTTGCCGGGTCATTCTCTCTAAATCTGAATCCTTCACGCTTTTTAAATCTAAACTTCAATCCGATGTAGCGGGTGCTAGTTCTTCTCAGTGAAAGCACCAAAGTGTTTGAGCCAAAATTGGTTACAAACCCCAAGTATCGTGAAAGCACCAGTGTATGAATACAAATCAGCAATATTCAAACACAAATCTCAAATCGAAGCAAATAACAAATAGCAATCCAGAAATAACAAACAGAAACACGAGATTTATAGTGGTTAGGCTATCTCCGGCCTACGTCCACTTCAAAGTTTTATCTTTTATTGATTATCCTTGCTGGTTACAGATGATTACAGTGATTACAATTAAGTAGTTTGAATACAACAACGATGTTGAGGTGTAGAATTGAATCCGGCAGAGTCTGGACGTTGAATAGCCAAAAGATCCTTTTTCTGTAGGCTTCAGGGGGCTATTTATAGGCGTAGGATGCTGATATCGGGCTCAAACTTCGGAAGACTTCTTCTGGCATGTGAGTGGGCCCACGCGACTAACCCCACCAAGTTTCGACTCGATCCGTGATCGATATGAAACAATTTCGTATCGATCAAAAAATGATCCAATCGAGCTGAAACTTGACAGGATTGTTCTTTAGCTTGTACGTAAGCTCTTGTGAAAATTTCATAGCATTTGGACTTGTAGATCGTGAGATACGATCGATGCAAGATTGCACTTTCATGAACACTGTCGCATTCGAATCCATGTTTCGTACCCATCTGTTCGACTCGATCAAGGCACGTGCGCGTGAGGGGACATGGTGCGAGTTTTTTGGATTGCTCCACCTTTTTTGCCGAGTCGACCAAGTCATTCGCACCCAATACCGGAGCTTCGTTCGCATCGACCGTTGATTCGTATCCAACCATTTTAGTCCTTTGAATCAATTATCAATTCGCACCCCTTCATCGTTGCCTTTGTTCGTATCAATAATTGTGGGTACATTTCGTATCGATCATCATCGATACGAAACAAACTTGCTTGTGCATGATGGGTACGAACAAGGACTCAGATGCTATCGATGCGAACAACCATGAACTGGGTGGATACAAACATGCTCACTCGTGATCAATAGGAACTGTATTGGACCCTGGTCGACACTATCATGATGGATACGAAGTGCAATCGATACGATGCTGTTGTTTGGATCGATGCGATGACCTTGATCGATTCGAACTCAGGGATACGAACCAGGGTTTGCTTTGATCGATGCAAACCTGATGGATTCGAAATGCATAAAACTCGATGGATTCGAATATACTGAGGCGATGCCATTCCAATGGACACGAACCTGATGGATTTGAGTAGGACATCACCACAACTTTTCGATGGATACGAATATCATATTCTTTTCACCTTGTATCGATCATATCTCCTTCATACAACTCTGATTAAGATGAAATTTGAAACGCTGGCTTTTATGGTTTTGCTTGTCATGTCTTGTCAATTGCAGCCCGATTCGACTCGGACAAAATTCATCGGTATCCATGGTTATCATGCAATGCATAGTTGATATTCATGACTTGTTATTATCGATTTTCGGTTAATTTTTGCGTATCTCAGCTTTGCCAAAAGGTGGGATAACACATGGTATTCCAGACGATGATGTGCATCTTCGACTGAAAAATAATTTTGCACACATGCCACCTCCAGGGTGCACCACTTGCCATCGGTACATGTGCTTGCATATGCAGAGACCTCATTCAACCACTTCTTGAAAGCCACACTTCTGAATTTGGGAATAACCCCATTTCAGATTCATCCCAATGGTTATGCAATTTTGACTTGTCTTTATGTTTTATTTATGCGGACATTCAACTGTGCCTGAAGTTTCAACAAATAGAGATACTTCCTTTCATTCAAGAAGAGAGAGGAATGTCCATCTCTTGTGATTATTGATGCTCGAAGAAATCATAAAATTGTATTGCAACTCCAAAGTAATTTATCCCAGCTCAAGACCCAATAATTCTTCCTTAGATGTCCTTAAGGGTTTAGTCGTCTTTGGACAATGGAAGGTAAATTTTCTCTTCTCTCGTTGAGATATATTATGATGGTGCGGGGTTTTAGTAAACTAAACGCTTCTTACAGTTATTCCAAGGCCAAATAAAAATCCAACACTTGACCCCATCTTCCATACTCTTAAGCCATAGTTCCTGGAGAGAGATCGGTCAAACTTTTGATGATGGACGATAATTTGCATTAGTATTGATTGTTACATCTGGGGAGGTCTTCCGTCGCCATTAAGGTTCCAATGCTTACCCATTCAAGGATTAGAACATGCTCCACTTCTTCATCGCACCATTCCAAAGAGAGCAGTCTACAAGGAGAAGAAGGTCTATCCGAAGGGTCAATTGAGGAAATTTGTGAAGAAAAAGGCATTATGACCGAAGCTATTAGTCCGAACTGGATGCCCTCATCCTGGAGGATGGGGAAAAGGGGTTCAAACAACGAGAAGGCAAGGCTGCGGTGATCGTAGAAAAAGAGGAATGTGAAATTGGTAGCGGACGTGACAATAACCTCTCCTATAGTGATGAGGAGTTTTATGCACGTTCTAGTGAAGGAGATCTCAAATCATATGACGAAACTCTGGGAATGAATCCCGTTCTCCCGGGTTCGCCTGCCCAAGAGGTTATTGTTAAAGATGCTACACTAACAACTGAACGACTTCATGGTTCTCTGCCTAAGGAAATCGATATCAACTTTGGGGACTTGAGCAACATTTATGTGGACATTGTAGAACTTATGGGAGATGATCTTGAGTCCGAGGGATTGTCTTCTCACTCTAGTCATGCCGTTTCTAGAATTAGCCTAGCTCCTACTGTAATCGCTCCCCGATCCAATTTGTCAAGTACTTTTAGGGCGCCTACAACACGTTACATACTTCACTAGGGTTATGTACACTTATATATGCATTATCTGAACTTACTTCCTATCGCTAAAATTACTTAATTTTTTATATTAGGTACTATGGGAGGTCGTGGACCCTATGAACATTTTGAAAAATTTACGGATGCATAAGGTGGGTCAAAACGGACTTCAAGCTGCTGCGGCCTCGAGAAACTGAGGAAGAATGGAGGAGGAGAAAAGATTGGAAACTGAAGCTCGTCACCGGGATGACAGGGACTGAGCAAGAGTTCATTGGGGTGGCTATGAGAAGAGGAAGACTTCCGATCGGAAAGAGCCACCTAAAAAGTCGTAAGTAGATCGTGATCCTCATCCTTCCGAGCACCATACATCTAGCTCTAGTTTCTATTAGAATTGAGGTTTCGACTTCTATTATTGAGATTGCTTCATCAACCCAGATTCCGTCAACTCATGTTGGGCCTGCTTTTGGTTTTTCACGCCCTCCCAGGCCTACTTATATTCTCCCGTCTGGTCCACCTAAACTTGAAGCCATGTTCCCCAGTTGGTTCCTGAAGGGAATTAAATTCGATCGTGACTCGCATCCGATTCGTAAGGATTCTTATACACCGCATCTTTAGTCCATTCAGATGACTTGGATCAAGCTAAAGGATGGGAGAAATTATGTAAGTAGCTGGTAGACATAAGCCGTAACAACTATCAAGAGATTCTTTCTTTCAAGTCAGAGAAGGTTGATTACGAAAGGATGTTGACAAAACGTGACGCCATAATTGATCAATTGAAAAAAAGAGATGTTAACATTCGAGAGAGTAAGAGCAATGCTAGTTTGCTTAAGGAATTAAAGGAGGCTCATACAAAATTTGAAATCGTGTTCAGAGATGAAATTAAAAAAGCCTGTGCTGATGAAGTCAAGCTGAAAGAAAAGCTCGAAACTCGAGATGAGATCATCAAAGCTCAAAAGAGAATCATTGCTGGCCATGATGAAACTATCAAAGCTCATAAGAAAACAATTGCTGATTATGCCTGGATGGTGGAATCCTAAGATAAGACCATCTCTAACCACTCAGTAATTGCTTCGTTTCGAAAAAAAGTTATGCAACTCGACGTTGAAAATATCAAAGTCGAAGTTGAGAAAGCCGCTGTGATGGTGGTCTGTTTGAAGCTACAAGATACCTTTGAAAAGAAGATGGCAAAGATGGATAACACCATCTTGAACTTCTACGTCAACTCCTTGTAAGATGGGAAGAAATTATGACTTGTTTTAGAAAAGATGGAGATGTGTATACTGAAGAAGAGCTGGCAGATGCCTATCTGAATGAAGAATCAAAGAAAGCTTTGGTAGAGGGCTAATAGATTATTCAGGTTGAGAGGGAGCGAGAAGCCACCGATGCTGGCACAGCTTCAGCTACAAAAGCACTAGTAGAGCCTTTTAGTTCTGGGCCTGGAAGATCGACTAAGCAACCTCATGATCAGATAGAAATCATTCCGGCTTCGACCGGTACTTCTTTGTTATCCACCCCTTCAAAAGTTATCTTCGAAGCCTTGGGTGGTCCTGAAACTTCGCCCGAGATTATGCAACCATCTAAAGAAGGAAATAGTGGGGAGTACGAGGTTGAGATTCATGATCACACTTCTGATGCATGTGATTTTCTTATTTCTCCCAAGTTTGAGGACTTCCAGCTCACGCAGTAAGAACAAGATGAACTGAATGCTTTCCTTTTTGATCTAATAGGCCCGTCTCCTTTGCCTATCGAACTGCCAATTTCTCAGTCTCAAGGTCCACTGCTATTTCTACTTTAACGCTTATTTTTGTAGCTACTTTGATCACCACATCGGTGTCTGGCTTGCAATAAGGGCCGAAATTTGAGAAGATTGCTGCGTTGCATGGCCTGGATGACCCCTTCGTATCTCTAAAGGGTGATTTAATAGTAGCTGACATTCAAGAGGAAACAGAACAAGCTAGCCAGCCAGGTAAAATTGAGCAGCAAATGGTGGCAGTTAAGAAGGAAAAGGTAGAGGAGAGAAAGTCTTCGAGGATCTTTTACAAGTCCAGCAAGCGCAAGACAAGGAGGAGTCTTCCGAGGGGGCCAAAGAACAAGAAGGAGACATGGACAGCGCGAAGCCTATAATCAATATCTTTGGCAGTGATACGACTCCCAGTGGGGATGCTGAGGGGAAGAAGAAACTTTCAACCAAGGGCGAGAAAGGAAGTGGTGATTAGAAGCACCGACCGGCTCGAGTGACAATGGAGTCGGATTTTGTATCATTTTGATTTGTTCGACATGTATTTTGTACAAGTGCAGAGTCTGCATTTATTACTTTTGTTGCTGTAGCATCTGTACTTTTCTTTTTGTTAGCCGGTATTGTATGGTTGTGACCTACGCATTTTGACTTTGTACAGAAAATGTTATGAGAAATGAAAAGATTAATGTTTCTACTACTCTCTTCTATGTTCTTTCTTATTTATCATGTACATAGCTTGTTTTTATACCACTTATGTATGTATATGACACAGTTGCTTATTCTGCAATTTCTATACTTTATATTGCCATGCCGTGTTTTGTGGTACATTTTCGCAGTTTCATGCATTATGTATGCATTTTTTAGTTTTATAACTAGATTTGTTAT
This sequence comes from Allium cepa, assembly GCA_030765085.1. NCBI lineage: Eukaryota > Viridiplantae > Streptophyta > Magnoliopsida > Asparagales > Amaryllidaceae > Allium > Allium cepa. The sequence continues at coordinate 575,572,571 of CM060943.1, read as the reverse complement.
GATTGCCAAAATTGTTTGTTCAGCTCTGGAGTAGTCTTCCTTTCAACTAAGTGTTGGTGTTTTCACCCCCTACTTCATAGGGTTGTTTACTCCGAACACTTGATAAATGGCCATTTGATCCGAGCTATTCCTCAGATGTCTGTAGACAAATTTACTTTGCGGTTCCTATCTTTTGGAGCTTGTGACTCAAATGTCTCAATTCTAAAGAATTTGTCTGTCAACGATCAAAATTCTTTGCCAATTTCTAGTTTTGCGACATTGCCGGATTCATGTCGATTCTTTTTGATAGTGGGAGTTGATCCCTATTAGCCCTACATTAGACAAGTTTTCCAATGTTGTCAGGACAATACCGACACCTAGAAAATCTTAATAGTTTGCTGATGATGCTGGAGCAACATCAAGCAGTGCTTGCATGGCTTATGAAATGCACGGCTTATGAGGGAGTGTAGATTATGAAATGCACGATTTTTGAGAGTGCACGGCTTTTTAGAGTGTGCGATTATGAAATCTGTGACTTTTGAGAGTGTGCGGCTTATGAAATCGATACGACCCGTTGACCTAAAACGGTTTAGAACTTCTCGACGTTATAATCTTCAGGTAGTGTAAGGAGTTCATGCATTGAGAGCATGGCTCCATGTCTCAAGATGTGATGCATGGCTTATGGGAGTGCACGACTTATGAGATCAATATGAACCGTCGACTCGGAATGGTTTGGAACTTCTCAATGTTGCCAATCTTCGGGTAACGTGAGGAGATCATGCTTCAAAAGCATGATTCCATGGCTCAAGAAGTAATGCATGGTTTATAGGAGTGCACGGTTTTTGGGAGTGCATGGCTTATGAGATCGATATGATTCGTTGATCTAGAAAGATCTTGAACTTCTCGACGTTGCCAATCTTCTAGTATCATGAGGAGCTCATGCTTCGAGAGTGTGGTTTCATGGCTCAAGAAGTGGTGCATGGCTTATCGAAGTGTTCAACTTATGAGATTGATAGGACCCATCAATTTGGTTTGGTTTGGAACTTCTCGGTATTGCCAGTCTTTGGGTAACATGAGGAGTTCATGCTTCAAGAGCGGGGTTCAACGACTCACGAAGTGATAAATGGCTTATGGGAGTGCGTGGTTTATGAGATTAATTCGATACGTCGATCCAAAACAGGTTGGAACTTCTTTACATTGCCAGTCTTCGGGTAATGTGAAGAGTTCGTGCTTCGAGAGTGTGGTTCCACAACTCAAGAAGTGATGCATGGTTTATAGGAGTGCGTGGCTTATGAGAATGATACGACCCGTCGATCTAGAATGATTTGGAACTTCTCAACATTGCCAATCTTCGGGTGACGTGAGGAGTTCGTGCTTCGAGAGTGTAGTACCATGGCTCAAGAGTGATGCATGGCTTATGGGAGTGCACGACTTATGAGATCAGTATGACCCATCAATCCGGAATGGTTTGGAACTTCTTGACGTTGCCAATCTTCGGGTAAGGTGAGGAGTTCATGCTTCGACAGCATGGTTCCATCGCTCAAAAAGTGATGCGTGGTTTATGGGAGTGTGCGGCTTATAGGATCGATATGACTCCTTGATCCAGAATGGTTTGGAACTTCTTAGTGCTGCCGAAGTGACACCGGTTTTGGAGGAGATAGGGATTGAGTTCCATCGATCCAGTGGTTTGAGTTGATTTGACCACATCGACTCGGTAGGTTATTTGCTTAAACATGGTTTTATCAGTTCTAGAAGCAAGGTGCGGTTTGCACGACAGTGGTTTGGGCCTTCCTGGTGTTGAAGGATCGATGCCAGTTCTTGGAGGATAAGAATCGAGTTTTCCCATCAATCCGGCGTTTTGAATTTGCTAGAGTGCGATTTCGCCAGTTCTAAGAGATGAGTGGTTTTAGGATCGGGTAATCATGGCTTAGATGATCCTCTCGTATTTTGGGAAGACATGGATGACCAAACAGATAAGGTTGCCATGGTGGAAAGATCTATAGCCGGCCACATGGAGATGGTTACGAAGAATGAGCTTGTGGGAGTTCAGGGCAAGACTCTTAGTTTTTGGTCCATACTATTTGAGAGAATTGGTCTTCAACTAGCATACAGTCTAAGAGGAAAAGGAACTGGTCACAAAGGGTGGTAAAGGAGGAGTTAGGAAGAAGTAAGCAAGTATTATGCTTTTATTTTGTTCGTTGCGCTAGCTAGGTCATTAAGTCCATAGTTGTCAGAATGCCAGAATTTTCAATTGGGCGTAACAGAACTATAGTACAATTAGTCTTGGCTTTTTTGTAGTTATTCAAGTATGTGTGGTGCCCCCATGACATAGGGCTGTTCCCGTGCTTAAATTATATCCGGGGTTTCTCCACAACCCGTTTGGTTGCACGTAGTCCGGTGGATGCAATTATGCCTTCTAGATGATTAAAGCATGGGAAAGCCTCTATCTTCAGAGACTTTTATATATTAGGGATTTGAGATACTTTGTTCTCCCAAGTGCTGAATCTTGGCTTGATTCAAGTCGATCTCTAATTGATCATAAGGTCGGTTCAATTTTGGCTTAGTTTCTTTGAGCGACTTTGAAGCTCTGGAACTCAGCACTGTTTGTCTCATTGGTCGTTGGAAGTTGTTCTGTTAATTTTGTAGAGAGACTGATGTGATTGTCGATTCGTGGCCGCGAGCATGACTTTACTGATTTCAGGCAGTTCTAGATGAGATGACCGCTAATCTTCCAATTGGCCTTCATGACACTTTAGTTCATGAAGGATTTTTGGACTAGATAACTTCTAATCTACCGGTTAGCCTTCACGACACTTTAGTTCACGATAGACCTTCACGTTGCTTTAGTTCGTGATGGAGTTTTTGTGGTCAGATGTCCGGTGATTAGATGACCTTGGAAGGATAATTTATCAATTCCCAAAAGGAATTTTGGTTGGATGTCCAACGACCAGACGACCCTAGAGCGATTATTCATCGATTCCAAGAAGAGTTTTGGGTTGTGTATCCGACAGCCCGATGATCTTAAAGCAATGATTCATTGACTTTAAGAGGAATTTTGGTCACATATCTGGTGACCAGATGTCCTTGGAGCGATAATTTATCGACTTAATAAGAGTTTTAGGTCGTGTGTCCAACGGTCCAACAATCTTAAAGTGATGATTCATCGACTTCAAGAGAAATTTTGGTTGGATGTCCGTCGACCAAACGACCTTGGAATGATAATTCATCGACTCTAAGAAGAGTTTTGTGCCATGTTTCCAACGGTCTTAAAGCGATGATTCATCGACTTCAAGAGAAATTTTTTTTAGATGTCCAGCGACCAAACGGCCTTGGAACTGTAATTCATCGACTCCAAGAAGAGTTCTAGGTCGTGTGTCCGATGACCTGACAATATTAAAGCAATGATTTGTTGACTTCAAGAGGAATTTTTGAGATTCGGGGCACTGGAACATTGTTTTATCAGTTTTTGGAGACTAGGGGTTGGATCTGTATGTTCAACGATCCTTTAAATAAGCCTTCTCGACGCTACTAGAGCAACACCGGTTCTAAGAAGGGGGATCAACATGACTCATCAAGCGCATAGAAGCATTTCTTTCGCTGTGCTGTTTGCAATGTCCTTAGTGTCTCCGTATGGCTCACTTGGAAATAGAAAGTGAACAAGGATGGAAGAGATGGTATATCTTTAGGGGTCTGCCCAATTCCTTAGTAACTAGCTAGCCAGAGTGTTATTTGATAATCATCCTTTCTTTTGATTTCATCAGTTAGCTGGGGCACTTTTCTACTGGGTCTTAGTTGCCTTGCTTAGGCAGAAGGTCCCTGAGGTCATGTATCTTTTTCACCATTTGGTATGTTCTTTGGCAAATCACCGGGTTTTCCTACTGCCAATTGCACTACCTCTAGTCTCTAAAACTTTTTTCCTTCCCACAAAATTCTCCTAAGGTAGTAGGTTGTTTCATCCTTTAATGTTTCCTGAGGGCCTTGAAGTAGACTGCATCCATCGCCCACGCTTCGTCCATATGCTAGTTATAGCTATAAAAAAAGCAATTTTGAATCAGTTATACAATTGTAGGAGGGTATAATTGCCATGATAGACTTCTTTGGATATTCTACATGCTTAATAACTTTGATGAATGAGACTCATCAGGGAAGATGTGCTAACATTGTCACTCCGGTCCGTTTTCAAGTTACGGCTGTTTATAATGATTGAGAATGATGTATGCATGATTGTCCTATGCTTAAATGATTGAAAATGCCGATTGAACAAGAAATCACTTATGATGAGGTCATGGATCAGAGACGATCCTAAAAACATCAAACTAGGTAAGATCGATCAAGGGAAATAAGGAAGGCCCCATAAGACCTCATTCCAAATTTCAATGCATTTAGAGTTCGCATGTTCGTGTTACGGGAAAAAGTAGATGGATCAGAGTTGATGGAACGGTGGAATATTACTTGGAGTTCAAACTAAGAAAATTGCCATTTGCTTGGAATCGACACATGGTTCGCTTGGAATCACAGAATTTGAAGTGCTGGGTTGATGACAAATGGTGCTTGGAGTCATTTGCATGTTTGCTAGGAGAAAATCTTGGCTATACCCAAGTCTGATTTCAGGCCAGAATTTCGTAGATTTGCTTCAAGTCAAATGGGTATTGCCCAAGCTCGAATTCGAGTCAGGACTTTCAAAATCTGCTTCGAGTCAAATAGGCGATTACCCGAGTTTGACTTTGAGTCCACCCTTAAGTGAGTTTATCAACAATCATTTTGATGATTTCCGATGATTTTCGACGACGACCATTTGTGATTCGATGATGGGGGCTCCATGACGGGATTGGAAGTTGGTCAGTTGGGAGTGGTCAAAATATACCATGGCAGCTTGGCCTTATAATCAATTTCGGTTTGTGTCATATCTTCTTGGTTCTCCTGCCTCTGGGAGTACCGTTTGAGTAGTAGTTCCTCATCTATTGCTCGGCACTATGCTGCGGCATGGGTTTTAGAGATTCTTCTAGTGTTTTGCATGATAGCATTTTCATCTAATTTGTCTTCCTCAAATTGTTGGTCATCTTTAGAGCCGAAGAAAGCCATCGTCATATCTCTACGTGGGGTTTTCACCCCTAAGTTCGGGTTTGTAGAAGGTGCTTTTGCAGTGGGTGGAGTGTTAACGTCTTTATCCATCATGATTCTTAGAGCTCCACCCACTACTTCCTTCTGCTTTTGCTTCCCGTTTCTTTCGTTCAAGCTAGTAACAGAAGAATGCTCCTAATTCGTAGTAATCATGGCTTTAGGAACCGCTCTGGGAGTAGTTAATGATTGGGCATCTAACTTTTCCATAAGAGCCTTTTGACTGCTTTCCATTTTCTGGTTAATTTCATCAACTATCTTTATTAATTCTCCCTTAGTCACAACTTCATGCTAAGTGGAGGATCCTAGAACCCGATTCCCAGAATTAGCTCCTAACAACCCGTTGTTGGGGTTGTTGACTTCAATTGTTGAGGGTTTGTTTCTTCTCTAGCAATGGTAGACTTATGGATCTTCCGGAGGTGGTTCTCTTTCTTCTTGGTGCCATTGATTCTCAACAGTAAATCTTATATATAGAGATTAGTGATCCAAACCTATCTGATCCATAGTAGATAACTAGATCTAAGGATGAGTTGGTTTCTCAGTGAAATCACCAAAATTTTAACCCAAAAAATGATCAACACCTTGGATTAAATGTGAAAGTACCAGCCTTGTTCTTACAGACCAATAATATAGAAAATAAATTTAAAAATAGAAGAAATAGTAAAAAGACAAGAAGACTTTTATAGTGGTTTGGCTGTTAATGAAGCCTACGTCCACTTTATAACTTTTTGTTAACCAACTGCTACTACAAATGGAATCAGATTACAATATGGTTGAATCTTCTAAGTCGAATCAAGTCATAAGTACAAGAGTTCACTGGAGAATCACAGTAAAGTCATAGATGACTATTGTACGAGTAGAGAAGAGTGAAGAATAATCTCTGCAGAGTTTCAGTAGCCAGCCCCCCGATCCCCTTTATATTGCAGGTAGGGTTGTATTTATAGGCACATGACAGCAACTGGACCTGGCCGCTTTGCTAGCACTCGATGATACAAATGTGCTATGAAAATTTCATAACGATCCAACATAATCCTATGGTTCGCCAGCGATCCATAAGGCATGGATCACTAGCGATCCACATACTTAGAGGATTTTTGGACTTCTTTCTTTAGACTGCACTCCTTGTCTTATGTAGGTGCTCTCCATGTGATTTCATAGCTAATTTTCTTGTTTTGACGATGATTCATGCACAAGTTAGATTGATCCACGATTAGAATCAGACGGGTCTTCGCTTCTCGAATTAGGTTGCTTGGAAGGCTATGAAACTTGATTAACACATTCAGAGGAGGCATTGAATCAAGACACGAGAGGTTATGATGACCCGTGAAGTGTCCCTATGGATCGCTAGCGAACCGTAGGTGATGGATCGCTAGCGATCCATCTCCTTAGCTTATTTTTGGCTGATTTTCCTTGAGTGCTATTGGCTTGTCCTTTTGGATGCCTTATTCAAGTTTCAAGTCATTCTAGCATGGTATGGTATTCTAATTCCTATTGAATTCTATTGGGTTAAAAATCCAATTAAAAAATAAGATATTTTATTTCAATAAAATTTAGAAATGTTCTAAATGAATTAGACTTCATAAACCAAATATAGATCCAATAAGGGATTTTTTTTAAATTCACTCATAAATTCTGCTGCAGGCTGGTTTAGTTCCGATAATGTTATCAGAGCCTATATCATATGCGGTCTACATTGCTTATGTTAGGGTTAACTAATTAAGCTTACAATATAGATTTTAGGGTGTCTAATGCAGTGTCAAAGGATTGGGTTTGAGTAATCTAATACTTTCCCCTACCTGGCTATTGGTCTGGCCTGAATAGATTTGTGAGCCAAAAAGGTTGCCCATAATAGAAGAGGCCTAATTTGATTTGGGCCTTGGGCTAATTTAAAAATTGTTTCGAAATTAAAAACAAAAGTTTTAAATTTAAAATAAAAAATATTATAAATGTTATAATATAAGTTTTCAAATTATTTTTAAAATTGAAAATATAAAATTTTTAATTTTAAAATTTAAATTTAAAATATAATTTATATGTATTGTAAATGTTATAATATGATGAAACTTTTCAAAATGTTTGAAAATTAATATAAAATAATTTCAAAATTTATAAAACTTATTAATAAGATTAATTAAATAAGTTAATTAATTAATAAATATATACATATATTGTATATTATGATATATGTTATGTTGTTTTAAATTGTTAAATTAACGTAAGTATATATATATATATATATATATTTATATAAATGAATCCCAGTATGGATATAAATTTAATTCAAATTGTTTATAAACAAATTAATTAAAGGTTAATTAATTAAAAAGTATACACGTATATATGATATATGTGTTATATTATAAAGGTTGTAGTATATAATAAATATTTAATATAAATGTTATATTAAAATAACATAAAATTAATTAAAATGTTAATTAATTAAATAAGATCTAAATAATATAATATTATACATAAGATTATTATAAATATGAAGTATAAAAGTTACTTAATAATAAAACTTATATAATATGAATGTATAAATTAAAGGTGGAACATTAAGAACCATAATTGGACGTAAGGAACAAATACATACATAAATGTACGTATACTATGATTTCAGCTGTGTTTGACAATTGGATCACGAGGGTATTTCAAAAGAAATACATTATTCCGTAAGTTGATATCACTCAATATAATATATTGAAGATTACAAATCTTCGATATAATATTTCCTCTACCATCCATATATATATATTAATAAATTACTCGTATACTCCTTAGTTGTTAAGCAAACTCAAGCTAGGAATGTTATGTGTAGTATTATTAATATATTGAATGGATGAGGTAAAATAATTATATGTATTTGTTGAGAAAACTGAAGGTACATATACTATACTTAGGTAGTCACGATATGATATGTCTGAGCGAATAATTTTTTTTTGATTTTTTGGGAAAAATCAAGGTTGAAGTGAAATAAGGACGAGGTACCAAAGGTTAAGAGTTGTGTATGATACAACTAATAAGAAGTTATCCATCATTTGTAGAGCTATGACTTGTTGAGCCAACTCAAGATCAGAATTTCAAGACAGACGAGTCCTAACACCCACTAGTGAATTCGAAAGACTTCTTTGTTTTGGCTTAGGGTTTGTAAAACATAAAAGACTAGGGGGAGCCTTATTAGAAAAATGAAATGATAACATTTAACCTTTCTAATATTGTAAGAACATATGCTACATAATGTTATAATAATCTATATTGATAAATTAGTGCATTTAATATGATTGATGAAACGTTTGTCAGTTAAGATATACAAATGAACCAAATTGAAGATTGAAATATTGAAATATAGCATATACTACTAATAAATTCTTATTGCATTTTAACGTTTTAACACCCACGCAGGCGCCTAATTGTACAACTACTAAATGTGTTTTGATTTGGCCACTTATGTTTGTTTATTCGGTCGAGACCATGTATTGCATTCTACAAGTTTTAATCTACAAAAGCAATATATGACTACGGATATTTGATCCATATAAATATTATATGGGAACAATCACAGTTCGTAATGTATGATGCTTCGATGAAGTTTATTCATTCGAAATAAGCCAATAAACAATATTGTAAGATCGAGTATTCAATTTGATTGATTACGATAAAAATCATAATGTACTAAATTTAATACAAGACCAAAATTACAGTATAGATATAAGAAATCGATCACTGAAACGTGAGTTTGGTTAATTTACGCAAAGTGCAATAAATTTGATGTCCTTAAATGTTAAGGATAATCGAGTGCGCTTTTTTTAAAGATTTCATTATGGTATGTTGTAAGGGATTTCTTTTGAATGGTTTGTCCACTTAGAAAGAATAATGAATGTACAAGAGTAAATGTGATTTAAGTACAGCTGGGATGAAGAGAGCGATTAGTCACTTCCGCTTCATGAAGAAACATCAGAAACAAGAATTGTAATAATTATTATTGATACTTAACATTGGAATAAGAAATACGATTTCCATTTCAAAATGTATTTTCATGTGGAAAATAGTTTCTATGAGATTTATTTATTTGAGTTCTAGATGTTTGATCAAAGAACTCTCTAATATAAACTAGTTTCGGTATATGAAATAAATAATCTATATTGAATGAATAATGGAACTTTGAATTTAGTACACTGTTATAATAATGGCGAAAATAGTGGGAGTATGCTATATAACACTTATTGCTTGCATTGGATTATGCAAATTATTTTTGAAAAACATATCAAATAATATTTATGAAATAATGACTGTTTTTCGATGTCGACTGAAAAATAAACATAGTTATATTTCAAAGTGAATACTATAAATATTCATTATGAAATAACACAATAAAATGTTATTTGTTTTCACAACAAAATGACGCATTGGAAAATACATAAGTATTTAAAATAATTTACGATTATTTTGGAATTATAGACTATGTCATAGTTTTGAGAAATAATTTTATTATATGATTATAAGTCATATGATCCTGGTTAATTATATCTCAAACAATTAAGAGTAATGCACCCATTTATTGGAAGCGTCATAGAAGTTGATGAACTCTTCAGATTGATACATATAGATGTATGCAACCTTAAGTCTACTAATACAAAAATGGTTCAATGTACTTTGCTATATTCGGTGATGAGTTATCACAAACACGGACATGTGTATTTGATACTCATGTATAAGTCTATGTTAAGTCCATAGAATATACAACGAACGTAAACGATGTAACATGCGATAGAAATGATTCGATTCGATTGAATGAGTGAGTATATTGGAAACAGTTCCGAACGTACCTAAAAATGAATAAATAATCAATTTCAAAAGTCATTCCTCCCCATGATACATGATGATGTACCAATAAGGAAGAATCGAACTTTGTTTGAAAAAATATGATTAATCGTGAGTAAAGTTGAGTTAATTCCTTCCTACAAGATCATGTACTTAAAGGTAGTACATAATATTTATATTATTTCATCTAATTAACAGCTTACAAAATAATATAAGATAAGGTCTTATGAGAAACCCCAATATATTCTAGCCAAGGAGTTTCCAGGTTGTGTGAGTCGAAAGTATGCACGTAATAATTGTTCATGAGAGTCCTTGTATAAATCTCCTAAAATGGAGTTTGGAAAAGACTATCATTGGATGACATACTTATGTTTTGAATATAATTTTTGTAAATAAAACCAAATCAGCTTTACATAAAAGGAAATTCATAAAGTATTTATAAATACCTATTCCGTTTCACCGAGAAACAATTATTATTTCAAGAAATACCAACTTCATAGTGTAGGAATTTCTTTGAGAAATTATTGATAGTAAAATTGAACTGAATATGTTCCAATAATAAAATTAATTAATATAAGGTGAAATGAAATTAAATAACCTAAAGAAACACATCGCATTAGAATGTCTAATAAGTATTCTCGCACATTGTAGAGAAATTATGAGTTTTTTTTATCAATATCGAAAATATTTGTATAATCCTTAGTTGTTAAATTAAAATGCTAAGAGTATTAACTCTATCATATGGTATGATGTGAAAATCCGAAAGAATGTCAAGTACATTATCAAAATATTATTTTGGTAGCCTAATCGAAGGGATTTAATCCATCGACCGCGATTCTATCTTTAAGAGCAAGAAAAATATAGTTGGAATCTATTGAGCAATGTTGATAAGAATAATCTCATAAATTTCAATTGTTGAAGTTAGCCTATAGATTCGCCATTCAATGTTCTCAAGTTATTTTGGATTTACTCACGGAATTATCGCTTGATAAGACTTAGTGTTTTGGTACATATGTACTGAAATAGAAAATTCTAAATAATGATTTAGAATCGACTATTTGCATATAACAACTAAATTGTCTCGAAGTTAGTGGGAGCAATATAATGGTTGTGGGTTTTTATATATGTTCCAAGAATATATATGAAAGTATCATCCACAAAAGCATTAAAATTAGACAAGTGTTTTGATAGAGATATCAAGTAGTTTGATTATTTGTCAAAATGCAGAGGAAGCGTGTGTTCAAAAGAAAGAACGTTAAAAGGTACATAGATATTTCTAAACCATAAGAAAACAACACATTGCTGATTGTTAATGATGTACTAGCATTATAATCAGCCTTATATATTTTAATACTCGACATTGAATTTGTAGATGATATCTTTTACAGTAAGTATAAAAGATATTGCAAATGTACCAAATGATATGCAAGGAGATCTTATTAAAATGTTTAATATGAAACATATAAGATGGATTCCTTTTGCATTGGTTATAAGAATTATCATACAAGTTATATTTCCTACAATATTGTGATTTTTTGTGTATTGATACATGAAGCAAATATCAAATCCCAATTGATAGCACTGAATGGTTGTTTGCGGTGTTCTCGCATATTTATAAAATATTAGAGAATTATTTACAGAAGTAATAAACTCCTTATGAAGTAGTATTTGAACTCAAACTTTCATAAGTTATATTCAGTATGATATGTCAATAATAAATTCAAGTTAAGAATCTTCAAATTAGAAATGTTCCAAATGAAATATCGTGGCTGATTCAATGAAAAAGTATAAGTACATTACCTTAAATAACACCGCAATAAAATAATATATATAAATATAAATACACAAATTTATAACTGTGCCGAGGGTGATTCAAAGTTGAGAATCTCATAACACTGGAATATGAAACAATCATGATATAGTTTGTAACAGAATAGCTCACTGGAAGTCGAGAGACATACTTTAAATTGTTCCACATGATAAAGGTAGATTATCAGTGCTTGAGAAAGTTAATTCATAGAGTAGATGATTAAGGCGTAATAGCATACCCGTCCAATGAGGGACCGCCTGATCGATTTGAGAAAATCAATTGGAGAAGTTGGAATAAGATTCTATAATTGACAAGAAGTTCAAGTAGGAGATTGACAGAGTTGGGTATGCCCAAGGAGCCTATGTAATTTGCTACATATATCTAACTCGATATCTAATCTTGTTTGAAATAAAGGGTGTTTTCTTTCTATTATATAGTTGATATAATGGTTATAATTATTAATTAATTTAATTAAAATTATTTTAATAGAAAATCAATAAATCGTATGTTATATCATAATAGTTTTAAAATGTTGTAACCATGAGTAATTTATCACAATAAAAATAAATATACCATTTTAAATGTTTCTACTTTAAGATGCATTAAGACTAGACATCAATGTACCCATTAAGATTAAAATACATAACGCTCTTTGTTCCTGGAGGTTTGACCAGGCAACTAGGTACTCGACATTAGCACACTGTTCGGCTATTTATGGATTGTTCGGCATTTACTTACCGTTCGGCATCCAGAAGCGCTCGGCATAAATGGTTCATCTGGAATTCACGTTCGAATAGCATTCGAGAGTACTCGGCATTTACTTACTACTCGGCATGCAGGAGCGCTCGGCATCCAGGAGCGCTCGGCATCCGAGAGCGCTCGCCATCCAAAAGCACTTGGCATCCAGGAGCGCTCGGCATCCAAGGACGTTTGGCATCCAGAGACGTTCGGCAATCCAGGGACGTTCGGCAATCTAGAGGCGTTCAAAGAACGTTCGGCTTCCATAGACGTTCGACAATCCAAGGACGTTCGACATACAAGGAACGTTCGGCATACAACGGACGTTTGGCTTCCATGGACATTCGACATTCATGCTTCACTCGGCATTCCTAGACTATTCGGCATTCCAGCCATGTTCGGCCTGCACACCTCGCTCAACACACCGCATCGTTCGGCATGAAGATGATGGTTTGGCATTTGGACGTTCGGTATGTTCGGGTCGGCATGCAGAGCTTACTCCATTTGGGCCGAGGTATTCAACTACCAGGCCCACCAGGGAAGTCCAACCCACCTTCATCTATAAATAGAGAGGCAGGGGCATAGTGAAAAGGATCGGTTTTTTGGAGAACACTGGGGAAACTCTGCCGCATTCAACACTCACTCAGGACTTAATCTTTTACTTTGTAATTGTATTCAAGTAATTGGAAACAGATTGTATCTGTAATCAACTATCAAGGAAAGCAATAGAAATCAACTTCAAAGTGGACGTAGGCAGTTACGCCGAACCACTATAAATTTGGTGTTCTTGTTCTCTGCATTTAAATTTACATACCGTCTTCTATTATAATTTACTATCTTCATTAATCTTTCTACACAATCTTTCTTAAGGGTGTTAGTGGCCAATTTTGGTGCTAACATTTTGGTGCTTTCACTGAGAATTGAATTCTCAGGCTGTTAGGATCTGCTCTGTAGCTATTGGATTGCATAAATCCCCCAGAGGAGATCCAAGGTCATTCACATGGCATCTATTGATTTTATTCAGAGTTACAACCAAGAACTCTACCATGAGGAGACCACAAATTAGATCGGCCTCTCACAACGCAGATGTCCACGAGACTGCTAGCATGCACAAGTTGGACCTAGAAATCAGTAAGCAACTCGAGGTGTAGGGCCCTCCACCTAAAACCAAGCAGAAGTTATTTCCCGAACAGAGTTCAACGACTTGATAAGAGAACTCAAGGAAAGTAGAAGGCAACTTGCTGAGCAGATTCAAGCCAACACTTACCTCATGACTCGGCTGACTCAGCAGCAGCGTCAGAATGCTGGAGGTAACCTTGCCCCTTATTCTGAATCTGATAGTTCAACCCCAGCTAATGAACCTCCTAGGCGTAGGCGCCGTAAGAATGAAGGTGCATAGGCAGGTGCCACGGATCGATTGACAAAGGATCAAGCCCGTGAGGAGACTGGACACCCGAATCTCCAAGACCAAAATCAGACGGGACATCAACCCGCACGATCCCATGGAACGGAACCCAACCTTCCATCCTCCATACAAACTCCGGACTTAACAGCTATGGTCAGGCAGTTGATGAGAGAGAACCAAGGCTTGACCAATGAAGTTTGGGGAGTGTCCAGAAGTCATACTCCCTTCATAGATGATATCCTACAGGCTGAGTATCCCAAGAAGTTCAGTATGCCGACTATCCCAGCCTACGAAGGGAAGACTGATCCCAGGCAACATGTGATGAGGTACAGATGGATGATGAATTCCGCAAGAGCCAATGATGCGACCAAGTGTAGGTGCTTCCCAATCACTCTGTCCGGATCGCCACCATGTGGTTTACTCGACTTCCCCAGGATCTATTTCCAGCTTTGACGAATTGGCAATGAAATTCATAGAACAATTCAAGATACACACCACTCGCCCAAAGGATGTGATGACCTTATCGAGCGTAATCCAAGCTCCGAGAGAGTCATTGAAAGCATACTTGCAGAGATTTCATGTTACTGCAACTGAAGTGAGCAATCCAAATGACCATGCAATTTTGATGGCGGTACTTCGTGGAGTGGATCCAGACTCTGAATTCAGAGATTGGTTGGCGGGAAAGCCCTCAGCCACGCTGGAGCGTTTTAATTCGATAGCTCATCAGTTCATAAGAAGGGAAGAAGCTAGATGGACAAGATGAGACAAGGCACCAGGGCCTGCTCAGGTGACCGTGAAAAGTAACGTCGCCATGAAGCAAACCGGCGATAATTCGGGAAAAGCTCAAGTCAACTCCCAAAACGAGCCTGGGCAGTCTAAAGGATCCGGAGGTGGAAATCCCGGAAAGAAAAGAGAGACGGGGAAATGGAAGTCAAGGTTCCCGACCTACAGTGAATACACCCCGCTCAACGCATCACTTGAGAACATCTATTTGTCAACTTGCAACACTTTTCAATATAGAAAACCACACCCAAAGGAATCAACAAAGGAACAGAAGCAGGCTGGGAAGTATTGCCGCTTTCACGAGTCTTATGGGCACAACACAGAGGAGTGCAGATACCTCCATGATGCTATAGAAAAGTTGATTAGACAGAAGAAGCTGCAGGAGTTTGTCAAAGACCTACAAGATGGAAGACAAGAGACATCGAACCCTGGACGCGGGCCAGCTCCACACCAACCAGAACAGCCTGCTCGAACTGTGGGTAGATTGGTTATTAACATGATTGCTGATGGACCTCACCCCGTGGATAAGAATCGGCAAGAGATGGAGTGATATGCTAACTCTTTGAGACATGCAGAGTATGAGTGTTGTTCGAATATGGAGGATGGGACTCCTGCAAAGCAGCAGTGCACGATGGACGATGATATTATATTCAGGAGCAGAGATGCGACTAAGGTGGAGGCTCCTACCTTCGACCCGATGGTCATATCTGCGACAATCGGGCCAGCGTTTGTGAAGAGAATTCTAGTTGATTGTGGAAGTTCCGTTAACATCATATTCAAGAAGGCATACGACCAAATGAAGCTGGAGACCAAGGATTTGAAACCGTCTAAAGCCAGAATCTAATGGCGCAGCAACGGATGCAGTGGGATATGTGGAGTTACCAGTTGAACTGGGGCAAGGCGAGTGTAGGAGGGTGTGAATCCTACCATTCATAGTGTTGGATGTTGAATATCCATATAACGTATTTCTAGGACGTCCAGCCCTGGCAGAATTTAGGGCAGCATTGGCCCCTTGGTATCCGATGTTAAAATTTCCGACAGACGGAGGTGTTGGAGTGGTACACGGCGATCAGTCGACCGGTCGTGCATGCTATGGGCTGAGCTGAGAGAAGCTCGGCATTGAGAGAAAGGAAAGGTTACGAACAGCTCCGTCCGCATCCAAAATTCTGATGATTGACAAGTAGCGCCCGAGCCCTGGCTCGGGCAACATTCTCGAATCTATAGAGACATAGATCCAAGAGATGATGATGGAGGACCCAGGGAAAAAAATGCAGCACCGACTGAACTAACAATTGACATCCCAGTCAGCCGGGATGACCCATCACGAATTCTTAAAATTGGATCACAACTCAACCCCGTGGTGGCCGAGAACCTTACTGACTTCCTCCGAGCGAATCTTGATGTTTTGGCTTGGACGCACTCTGATATGTGCGGGATTTCTCCAACAATTGCGAGTCATATGTTGAACATAGACCCAAAATACATTCCCGTAAAACAGAAAAGGAGAAGTATGGACCCGGAGAGGTCTGCGGCTCTCAAAGAGGAGGTGGACAAACTCAAAGCCAATGGTTTCGTCTGCGACACCCTCTATACTGAATGGGTATCTAACCCAGTGCCAGTGAAGAAAGCAAATGGAAAATGGAGAACTTGTGTTGATTACTCCGATCTGAATAAAGCATGCCTGAAGGATAGTTTCCCTTTACCTAGAATCGACCAGCTCGTCGACTCTACCGCCAGACATGAATTATTGTCATTTATGGATGCGTATTCAGGATACAATCAGATCCCCATGCATATTCCAGACCAAGGGCACACCAGTTTTGTCACGAATAGGGGGCTATATTGCTATATAGTAATGCCCTTTGGATTGAAAGATGCGGGAACAACTTATCAGCATCTGGTGAATCGAGTTTAAAGACCAGATCGGTAAGACGATGGAAGTCTATGTGGATGGCATGCTCGTGAAGTCACGGCAGTCAAACGACCACATCCGAGACTTAGCGGAGATGTTTGACATACTCAGGCATTATGGAATGAAGATCAATCCTTTGAAGTGTTCATTCGACGTAGCGTCAGGAAAATTTTTGGGTTTCATTGTGAATGTGCGGGGAATTGAGGCTAACTCGGAGAAGATTCAGGCTATCCAAGATATACAAGTGCCCAGAACTATAAAACAGGTGCAAAGCTTGAATGAAAAGGTGGCCGCACTGAGCCGATTCATATCCAGGGCCATGGACAAGTGTATTCCTTTCTTCAATGTCATAAAGAAAGGAAAGAGGAATTTCGAATGGACATCCAACTGTAAGGAAGCATTCTGAGCTCTTGTAAGGCACTTAGAAAGTCCCCCGGTATTGTCGAAGCCAATAGACCACGAAATGCTGTATGTATACTTGGCAGTATCCCAATACGCTATCAGCACAGCCTTGGTTCGCGAGGAAGACCGAGTTCAAAAGCCAGTTTACTATGCTAGTAAACGCTTGACGGGGACAGAAATAAATTATCCAAAGATTGAAAAACTAGCCTATTGCTTGGTGATTGCATCACGCAAGCTTTATCCGTATTTTCAGGCACACTAAATCAGTGTCTATACTAACCAACCTTTGCGACAGATACTCCAACGAATGAAAATTTCCAGAAGGATGTTAAAATGGAATATTGAGTTAAGTCAGTTCGACATCACCTACCTGCCGCGAAGGGCCATGCAAGGACAAGCACTAGCTGACTTCATTGCTGAATTTACTATGACAGAAGAATCAAACGACCACAATTTCATACTTCCCGTTCGATGGAAGATGTACACCGATGGGGCATCTAATGACCATTTTTCGGGGGTTGGCATAGTTCTTGTAACACCTAAGAACCGATCATTTTGCTACGCTTTGAAGCTCGAATTCATAGCAACAAATAACGAAGCCGAATATGAAGCGTTGATTGCCGGCTTAAGACTTATCAATGAACTGGGAGCAAAATCGGTTGAAATCTTTAGCGACTCGCAGCTGGTGGTGTACCAAGTGCGAGGAGACTACCAAGCAAGGGGGAGGAGACTTGCCCTATATTTGGTCTGAGTCCAGGAGCTGCTAGCGAATCTTGAGCATTATGATATTTCACATGTCCTGCGTGAGCAAAACAGAGCAGCGATTCATTGGTAAAATTCGCAAGCACTGGCGATGCACAACAAATGGGATTATTTCGTGTTGAGACCCTCCATGCTCCGAGTATAGATATGATAGAGATAGATTTCGTGTTCGAAACCGAAATCGAGAAGGAATCGTGGATGACCCCAATCAGGCAGTTACCCCAAAAAAGGAGCGAAAGACGACAAGTCCTTCGTAAGGCTTCACGATATATAATGCAAGATGGGTAATGTATCAGAGGGGATTCTCGACCCCCTTACTCCGGTGGTGGCCCACGATGAGGTAAAACGAATATTAAAGGAAGTCCATGAGAGAGAGTGCGGTGACCATACTAGGGGGCATACATTAGCGAAGAAAGTCCTCCGTTATGGGTACCACTGGCCAACCGTGAATCGGGATGCTGCAGACTATGTGAGAAAATGTGACAAATTCCAGATATATGCAAAAATCTAGAGAGCTCCACCGACGGAACTCACACAAGTGGTTAGTCGCTGGTCATTTGCAATGTGGGGGATCGACCTAGTTGGTTCTTTACACATAGCCAAAGGTGGAGCGAAATATGCAATAGTTGCGGTCGACTATTTTACCACATGGGCATAAGTAGAGCCTCTGGCTATAATAACCACCAAGAAGGTTATCAATTTCGTCGTACGAAATATCATATGCCGTTTTGGCCTTCCATGGACCATCATTACAGATAATGTAACTAATTCGAAAGCATGGAGTTCAAAGATTTTGTCAGAAACATGGCATCGAGAAGAAGTTTGCAGCGGTAGCTCACCCGAAAGCTAACAGAAAAGTGGAAGTCGTAAACAAGATAATCAAGTCTATATTGAAAAAGCGTCTGGAAAAGGCTAGAGGCAAGTGGGTGGATGAATTTCCAACGGCGCTTTGGGCCTACAGGACCACCCACAAGACTGCGACTGGCCACACTCCATTCACACTGGCATATGGCACGGAAGCTGTCATACCCGTGGAACTCGAAGTTCCATCACATCGGGTAACTTATTACGAACCCGAGTCGAACCAGAATCTTTTATTGTAATCGTTGGACTTCATTGACGAAAAACGCGAAGAAGCCAATTTGAGGGCGGCCGCATATAGACATAGAGTCGCTAAATATTACAATGAAAAGGTCCGGCCGAGAATTTTTGGGGTGGGAGACCTCATTTTGAAATGAGTTTTTTCGATCCCATCTCATATGAATCCCGCATGGGAAGGTCCATACATCATCGAATGGAAGCTTGGAGATGGAACTTTCAAGCTAGCGACCGTCGATGGTGCGACACTCCCTCGAGCATGGAACAACGAGCACTTGCGGCATTATTATACTTAGTATATTTCTTTCATGTATTAATTGCATTTATTTTCAGTACGCTTTTATTTCTAGCTCTTGGCATGTAGTAAGACAATTTAGCTTGCTTTCATTAATAAAGGCTTGAAGCCATCTTTTTCATGAATTACTAATGTTTCTGCGTATGATGATCCTGTGACAGGCAAGTGAAACTATATTATTCTGGCTGACGTACGAACACGTGCATGCATTCAAATCTCCAAGTCCCCAGAGTGGAGACTGGAGTACTCTGAGTCCCCGGAGCACGGACTCGAGTATAAACGATTCAAATCTCCAAGTCCCCAAAGTGCAGACTGGAGTACTCTAAGTCCCTAGAGCACGGACTTGAGTATAAACGACTCAAAATCTTCAAGTCCCCAGAGTGCGGACTGGAGTACTCTAAGTCCCCAGAGCGTAGACTCGAGTATAAACGACTCAAATCTCCAAGTCCCTAGAGTGCGGACTGGAGTACTCTAAGTCCCCGGAGCGCGGAATCGAGTATAAATGACTCAAATCTCCAAGTCCCAAGAGTGCAGACTGGAGTACTCTAAGTCCCCAGAGCACAAACTCGAGTATAAATGACTCAAAATCTCCAAGTCCCCAAAGTGCGGACTGGAGTACTCTAAGTCCCCATAGTGCAGACTCGAGTATAAATGACTCAAAATCTCAAAGTCTCCAGAGTGTGGACTGGAGTACTCTAAGTCCCCAGAGCGCGGACTCGAGTATAAACGACTTAAAATCTCCAAGTCCCCAGAGTGCGGACTGGAGTACTCTAAGTCTCCAGAGCGCGGACTCGAGTATAAACGACTCAAATCTCCAAGTCCCTAGAGTGCGGACTGGAGTACTCTAAGTCCCCGATGTGCGGACTAAAAAATATTCTAAGTGCTTGAAGTGCGGAAGGAAAAACGAACAACTCTCAAAGAATCTCCAAGCTATATGAAGGTGAACCGAGAAGTCCATGTTATTCACAGCAGCTTGGATTTAAATCACAATCATACAAAAATTGAATGACAAGAGCCTTTTGAAAGACAAAAAAGGAACTAAGCTTTATTCAAAAAAAGTTTCTACTACAAGCCCTCCAAAGTTCGGAGTCGACAATCTATTTACAAAGACTACGAAAGTAGATGAAAGTAATTACATAACTTAAACTAACTCTCGTTGAACGAGAGTAATGATCACTTCTTGTGCTTCTTTGACTTCTTCACCTCCGTTGTCTTCTCGGAAGGCTCCTCTCCTGTGCATTTACCCTTGGTGCTCTTCTTCGATGGAGGGGTAGCAACTGAAGAAGTACGGGGAACATCCACGGGCTTGGACCTGCCAGGAAGGATGGCCTTCAACGGCTTATTCAAAGGCTCGTCCAGGTACACAACTTGAGGCTCCACCTTGATCTTGGTTGTCTCTCTCTTCTCCTCCTCAAGTCGCTCCTTCATACTCAGCTTAGATGTGTGTTTGGAGACGCCTGTAATTTCTACTTCATAACTCCCATTGATGGGAGAAGAAGTCTCGGGTTTTTCCTCATCCAGCGCTCCAATCATCTGGGAATCTGGCCCGGGAGCCTCTCTTGCATGAGTGGCCTCACTTAACCTTTCCTCCACCTCCTTGGTGACATCGCTCCTCGGAGTGGGCCTGGGATCAGAACGGCCTGCGCAAAATCATGAAAAACAAGCATTAGAATACAATAGTCCTTCATAAAGAATGACAACTTGTGAAATCTTAAAGTGAAGGGTGTTTGCACCAAAATTGGTCACAATACTCTTCGGGAGTCTTTGAAGAGACAATAATGAAGAATATAAATTGAAAATGAGGATTATCTAACAAAAAGTCCAAATGACAGTAAAGTAAATGCGTAGACAAGCGATTTATAGTGGTTCGGCGTGTTGCCTACATCCACTGTGAAGTTTTTGCAGTTTTATTGATTCTCTTTCAATGATTAAAAGTTGTTCCAGCAATCAACAGCAAGTTACAACTGAAAATTCGAATTCAACAGCAAAAGTATGATGTAGGATGATGGAGATGTCAATCCGGCAGAGTCTGGGCGCTGCAGAGCCAAAAGATCCCTTTTATGTAGGCTTTGGGGCTCTATTTATAGGCGTAGAAGGCTGAGACTTCGCTCAAATCTCGGGAGACTTTTTCTGGCACATGAGTGGGCCCACACGACCAATCTCAGAAAGTTTCGAGTCGATCTGTGATTGATACGAAGTCATTTCGTATCGATCAAGATGACGTCCAATTGAGCTGAAATTTGGTGGAGACATTCCACAGCATGTACGCAAGCTCCTATGAAAATTTCATGGCATTTAGACCAGTGGATCGCGAGATATGGTCGATATGAAATGGAAAATCTCGTTGGCTGATTGGTTCGATTCCATCATTTCGAATTGATCGTTTGAAATCGATGGTGGCACGCGTCTTCGTGATGACGTGGAGTGCAAACTTCGCCTCGATCCGGTCTTCACTCCGAGTTGACCGCATCGACTCCATATATCTCGGCGCGTTCACATCGATGGATGACACGTCACCTAGGTTCGTTGCCTTGATGGATTCGAATGAAGCCTCACCGATGGATTCGAACAAGGCTTCACTCATAGGTTCGAACGACAGTCGCTGATGGAGTCGAACAACTGATGGTCGATGGATACGAACAAGGCTTTTTGGGATGGATACGAGCCATGTAACTTCTCCATGGATACGAAGTCAATCGATGCAGACTTGAACTCTTTGATGTATAAGAAGTAAGGTGATGTGATGGATACAAACAGCAGCTGCCTGATAGATACGAAATAGAGAAATCTGATGGATACGTAGCACTCTTCCCAGATAGATTCGAAGATAAGCTTCCATGATGGATGCGAAGCAGACACTAGCCAATCGGTATGAGGCACAACCCCTGCTGATGGACTCGAAGCCCACCGATACGAACTCGATGGATTCGAACACTACTGACCTGATCGATACGAAGTGATGAGACCTGATTGATGCGAACAGGATCGATACGAACTGAACGTACTTCGATGGATACGAAACCAACAACAATGATGGATACGAACTCTTGTCCGTTCCTTCTATATTGAATCGATCATAACTTGAGCATACGAACTCGGATTGACTTGAAATTTGAGATGCTGGCTTCTATGGCTTTGCTTGTCATCCCAACAATTATAGCCTGATCTGGGCTCGGACAAAATTCAGCGATATCCATAGTAAAGCAAAGTATAACCAGTCTTTGAGACGAACTGTCCTTTATTTGCGATCGATCTTTTGGTATCACGGCTTTCCCAAAAAGCGGGATAACATTTGCCCCCCAAAGTACGTCTTATGGAAACATGACGTGCTTTGAAAAGCTGCAATTTCTCTCTGAACAATCATTGCTCTCTTTCGTTGAGAGTTGTGCTCTGTATTGCTGTAACCTTGCGTTGATATAACTGATTGCTATATAATAGTGATTGGATGTTCGTTGTTGTAATCGTAACAAGATGAGTATTCGATCCCTGTGAATGTTTAAAATCGAATATTAGTCTGACATATATGCACATATGTTAGTTTGACTCTCGTTAACGTTGTGTGTTCACGAGTCGTTGTCAGTTAGTTTGTTATTGGATTTCATATCGATTCTCTCCTGAACCGATTTGAAATTCTAGTTGAAACAACACTTGATGGTTGTTTTTGACTATCCTCTTGTATTGATCCTCTCCTGAATCGATGTAAAAGGTTGAAAAGTAGTTTTTCATATCGATGCGAGTCGAAATGAGGATACGAAATGATAGTTCGTATCGATGACCTTGGATGGATACGAAACATCCGTTCATATCGATGAGTTTGGATGGATAACAAATATCTGTTCGTATCGATGAGAAATGATGGATACGAAATTGCTGTTCATATCGATGGGTTTTGATGGATACGAAATTGCTGTTCGTATCGATATGCAGTGGATGGAGTTACGAACTTGTTGATGCGAACGAGGGCCTTGAGCCGATGGAGTTCACAATCTTCAGCCGTCCTTGCTGCTTGCTCGTATCGATGGATGTACTGTCCATTTCGAATCGATAGAGAGCCTTGGTCCGATGGATTCGAGCAGGGCGTTCGATTCGATTCGCGGTTTGACCGGTTGCGACCAGCTAAGTGGACTGGGAGGCGAATCGACCCAGTTCCTTCTAGGCTTCATATAAATAGCTAGGACTTAGCCATTTTTCACTTTTTTACTTCTACTGCTGCCTTTTGCTTTCGTATCGATTGAGAGTCCAAGAGAAAGAACTGTTTTAACCTTCGAATCGATTCAGTCCTTCAATCCTCCAAAATTAAACATTAAAATTAGGTAATTAGTGGATAGAATCATGTTCAGAACGATGAAACTCGAAATCTCAACCATCCTTCTTGCTTTTATGACCGGTTTCGATGAATTTAAGATCTGGATGAGTGAGAGCAAGATTGGGGATGGAGCGCGGCCATGGAGTCGAGGCCTTTTTGGAGAAAAGGAGTTGTGGAGGAACGACTCTGTCTTTGTTTCGTGTCGATCTGTAATAGGAGTTTTCGAATCGATTCAGATTATACGATTTCGTATCGATACGAATACGAGAGCGGCGATCGATGCGAAACCAATATTCTCGGATCGACGCGAAATGGCGTGCCCTCGATCGATACGAAACGTATCGAGTCGAACCTGATCGATATGAATGTATCGATTCGAACATGGTCGATGATACATCTTTGACTCGATACGAATTTGAACTGTAGCGACCGATTCCAAGTTGAAATTAGACGAATTTAGAGAACTTTTGCGCGTTAAAATACTTGACTCCGACGAGCTTCTGCCTTGTAGACTGAACTTGATCGTAGAACTGCATATTGGACTACCTTTCAAAGCTCGCCGATGGAACCGTAACTTAACAAAATATAACGAACTTTAACTTGGATCGACCGCTTGCATCTGGATGGCACGGTTGTGACGGTCAGCGATGATGGTCATTTCGGTCTGATTTTCAGAGTTTTGTCATTCATACATTCCAATTTATTATATAGAATTTGCTCAAGTAATGCACAGGACTGCACGACACATTCATGCACTTTACACCGGGGATTGCACGGGCTCTTTAACATCTAACGATGATTTCTCGTGAGTTAGCTAGTTATGGAAACTTCAAGTCCGCAGCCGCAAGAAACTCAGGGTTCAGTCCCTCCCGTGCTTGAAGTACCAGAGATTGAGATTGAAGTTATCGGTCCAGCTCCGGACGAGTTACCTGACGCATCTTTCATTAGTAGCCCATCAGACTCTGTTCCGTCCAACATTTCGAAAGACATGCTAGGAAGAATATGCTTAAGGCATGGTTTGTCGATGGACGATGTATTATTGCCGGGACCAAATGATAGACCGCACAATCCACCGGAGGGATATACCGCATTCAATCGCCACGCGTGCGCAGCTGGGACACTCGCTCCGTTTAACCAGTATATAAGAGAAGTATTGTCATTTTTGAGGATCGCCCCATCTCAGCTGCATCCGAACGGATATGCGTCACTCAAT
Organism: Allium cepa; assembly: GCA_030765085.1. Classification (NCBI taxonomy): domain Eukaryota; kingdom Viridiplantae; phylum Streptophyta; class Magnoliopsida; order Asparagales; family Amaryllidaceae; genus Allium; species Allium cepa. The sequence goes on along the minus strand of CM060943.1, from coordinate 575,547,929 downwards.
AGCTTGTTCATTGCATTTATGGAGTATCTCCATCGACCACCACTCCCGATTGAGATCAGATATTTGTTTAACTTCAAGAGTCGGGCTGATAGTCCATCTTTCACATTTTTGGAGGCGGTAAGAAATTGCCAAGTGAGCACATGGGCTTGGACTAGATTGAGCTACTTCAAGACGGAATGTTTTATGTTAGATGCCCCCCAGGGTTTGCTCGGCGATGGCTATTTAGACGTGAGTATTGCTATTTTTCTTAGTAGTTGATAAAACTGATATATTCTAAGTCGAACTCACATCTCTTTTCCTTTTCAGCCATAATTCAGCGACCCGAAGGTGAACGTTTCAAAGAGATAGTTCGGGTTTTTTCAAGAAATCCCAAGTGAAGAGAGGAATATCAAGTTACTATTGACAGATAGGAATCTTAGGATTCTTGGACTGATTGAACGAAGACAAAGTATAATGCTTGAAAGGTGTCTTAAGAACTGCCTCGAAAGAACGAGTTAAATGAAGAAAGCCTAAATTTGTCATAATTAAGGAGGCTGACTCCGAGTGAACTTATACCGATGAAGAAACATTGGGCGAATGTGCGGATGTAGCCCAAGATACCCAAGAGCAAAGAAAAGGCAAGGCAGCCGTTGTTAAGCCACCTAAAGAGGGAAGATGGAAATCGGTTGTCACGGCCCGACCCGCCTTCGGAATTAGAATTTCGGAGATGTCTCCCCCAAGAACTGAGAATCTTTATGAAGGGCTTGCCGATCTTCCAATTCTGGACGATGTGTCTTTGCAGCATGATGCCGGATTGGACGAACTTTCAGAAGCCTAAGTTTTAAGCGAGTCTCTGCCCACTAGTGCGGTTGACACATCTGGTTGGTCGGGGGGATGCACCTACATTCACACTTCACGGCACTACATGATTTATAAGTGTAATACGTTCACTGTGAGAGATTACTAATTTCATATTATGTTTTTGCTTCGTAGATACCATGTCTGGTCGAGGTTCGATGCTTGGCAGTCTTCGCAGCAAACACAAGTATTCTTCATATTACGAATCATATAGGAGAGAAGGAGATAGAGACCATGACTATGGGCGCTCGAGTCATGAGCGCTCTGACAGAGATAAAGATTATAGGCGTCGGTCTCGATCTCGCACGCCACCTCCTAGAGCTCCCGCACCGCCTCCAGTTCATGTTTCAAGACCTCAAGAAACTTCACGGCACAAGACGTCTTCCCAATCATCGAGGTCTGATACTCATCATAGAACGAAGATCGCGGCCCCCCCGACAACAGAGCAGACATTGACGGAGCCTTCGGGGGAAGGAGCAGTTAGGCTTGCTCAGCTGAAGAAAGATTTTTCTGAAATTTGCTTTAACGGGTTTGTCTTTCCCTTGCATCTAAAAAGGATACGGGAGACATTTGCACCTATGATGCATGATTACCTATCAGATGTATTCTTCCAGTATCAGGAATGGTCAAAAACAGCAAAGAAAGCGTCAAAGGTGGCCTTAGACCGAGCGGCCACGATTAAGAAGTTGGAAAAGGAACTTGGTCAAAAGGACCAAATTATTTAGGCGCTCGGCAGTGAGGCCGAGTCTTCTCGAAAATCAGAGATTGAAGCTCTTAGAAAAGCTGATGAAGCTCAGGCAGCAATGGATAGGATGAAGCGTGAGTATTATGCTACGGTGGAATACATGGGCCACCGAAACACCATCGTAACTGCCGAGCGGGATGCGGCCTTGAAAGAACTAAACGAGCTCAAGGCCAAAGTTTCAGAGATTATGAAAGAAAGGGACACCGGTAACGTTTTCGCACAGGAAGCGTGTGATCAGGCGGTGGAATTTCGGAGGGAAAGAGATGCGGCCTTGGAAAAGGTCCGCGAGACGGAAGCCGAAGTCGATGAGAAAGTTCATCAAGAAGAGATTAAGCTAGAGACAGAGATAGAAGAACTTCTCATTACTTATAATGCTAATGTGCCGAGGCTCAGAAATTTGACGTGGCTTGACGATTATTCGACACATTTGTTCAACGCCTGGAACTTGTTAGTCGAAGAAGAGAAAGTAGTACAGCCAGGCGAAGCTTTTGATGAGTTCGAGTTGGAGAACCGTATATTGACTGATGATGAGAAGAAGGTTCTCCACGATTTCATGATCTCTCATGCAAGAGAGAGACTGGGTACCCAACACTTGGAAGTTGGTGAGGGGTCTGGCGTCGCGCACCTAGCTACAAGTTCAGAGATGATTACTTCATCTGGATTGGAACCGACGCCAGCGACTGAGCCGTAACTGGTCCTAGGCTATGACCCTGAGCAGCCACGCTTATCTTCCATAAGAGAGCATTCTTCTGAAGCCGTTTAGTCAGCCACGAGTCGAGTTGAGGAAGGTACTCTGCAAAAATCTACTGTGTGTCTGAATTGAAGTATTTGTGTTAAAGCTTGTTCTGACAACTTCTTTTCTTTCTTGTCCAGTGAGCAAAGTTACACCGACAGCGCCTCCTGTAGTCCAAGAGTCACATCAAGAACGGGAGGCTATTATTACTGAAGCGATTGCCACGACGGCAGCCGTGCCAACCCAGATGACACATGGGGGTTCAATTATTTTCGATGAAAAGATGACGAATGAACTCTTGAGCCTACACAATGACCCTTTTGTTGATATGCCATTTGTTCTCGGGGCATTCCCACCTATTTCTATTGTATCGTCACAGTCCACCGCTGCCTATCGTGAATCTCGTGCTGCTCGTGAGGCTGGGATACTGGCTCAAATTAATGCAGAGATGGAAGCGGCAGCACACGGTGGTAATTCTGAGTGTGTTACGACGGCGGTTGGTCCCACTCCTCTTGTGGTGGTATCTTCTGGGGACACGCTTGTCGGAACCAGCGTGCCCATTCCGCCCTCGGTGGTAGACCCGACTCCTCCAGAAGAGAATATTTCTTAAGTTCAAGTTCAAAGGAATATATCGATATCATGCCTTCGCCAGAAGAAGATCTGCCAAAGGGTACGGGGTCAAAGCGGAAAACTGTTAATGGTTCCAGTGGTTCTGCGTTGAAGAGAAAACCGAAGAAGAAAAAGTAGACGATCCCCTCTGATGCATTTTTGGTAGTTAGGAATGCACTTTTATTTTTCTTTCATAGGCTATGTATAGATGCAGGCTTGGCCCCCTGCTAGTAGGAATTTTTTGGAATAACTCGTACATGAATCTTCACATACAGTTAGTTGAAATAAAATTCAATTTCTTTGTTTCAATTCTCATTTCTTTTGTGCTTAAGTATTTACAGTGTTTGGCTTTCAGTCCGATGTACTTGTGGTGTTTTTACCGTCAAGTAGAATTTGTTTTATTTGCCAAGTCTGAAAATCTTGGTCACATGTTGTGATTGATGAATGAGTTGAACTTTGAACATTATATCACTTCGGTTAGTGATTAACACTTAAGCTTTTTTCCTCGAGTTTCGGGGAACAACATTTGTATTTCGGTGGTTGATCGCACCAGTTGCAAATCTTGAGCACATGTCCACACTCCGAGGACTTTGGATAATCTATGATCGATAATCTGGTTCGCGCTCTGGGAATTTGAGAGTTATCGATGTTTGTAATACAGTTCGCACTCCAGGAACTTTGACTTGGTATTTGTACTCTAATTCACACTCTAGGAATTTGGAGTCGACATTTATATTTTGGTTCGCGCTCCGGGAACCTGGAATTGATGTTTATACTCCACTTCACGCTCTGGGAACTTGGAGTTAGTATTGATATTTCGGTTTGCACTCCGGAAACCTGGAATTGATGTTCGCACTCCAATTCACGCTCTGGGAACTTGGAGTTAGCATGGATGTTTCGGTTCGCGCTTCGGCAACCTGGAATTGATGTTTATACTCCAATTCACGCTCTGAGAAGTTGGAGTTGGCATTGATGTGTCGGTTCGCACTCCGGGAACCTGGAATGGATGTTTATACTCCAATTCACACTCTGGGAAGTTGGAGTTTAAATTGATGGGTTGGTTCGCACTCCGGGAACCTGGAATTGGTGTTTATACCTATTTGGGCATTTTAGGAATTCGTTCACACTCTGGGAATGATGGATTTATACTCCGGTTCACACTTTGGGAACCTAGAGTCCGTTCACACTCTGGGAACGATGGATTTGATGTTTATACTCCAATTCGCACTCTGGGAATTTGGAGTCCGTTCACACTCTGGGAACGATTTATTTGATGTTTATACTCCAATTCACACTCTGGGAATTTGGAGTCCGTTCACACTCTGGGAACGATTTATTTGATTTTTATACTCCAATTCACACTCTGGAAGTTTGGAGTCCATTTACACTCTAGGAACGATTTTTTTGATGTTTATACTCCAATCCGCACTCTGGGAATTTGGAGTCCGTTCACACTCTGGGAATGATTTATTTGATGTTTATACTCCAATTCACACTCTGGGAGTTTGGAGTCCCTTCACACTTTGGGAACGATGGATTTGTACTCCGGTTCGCACTCTGAGAGCCTAGAGTTGATGTTTATACTCCATACTCTGGTAATTTGGAGTTAGTCGTAGGACTGCCGTATGTCGGTCCAATTCAGCCGTTGATGTGATGGCTTGCCCCCGAGCTGAGGTTTCACATAGTGAGTGGCCGGTCATATCACAGTCACTCGCTATTTGAATAAATTCCATTGTTTGATGGAACTTAGCTCTTCGTGTGTCGTGATCGTTGAACGTTGCATTCGATGAATCACAGCTCTAGCTTGAAGAGATAGTAATTTATTGCTGGAACGGAAAAACATTGCAAAGTAAGTGCCTTATTACAAATTCAAACTTCAGAATGTAAAGGAAATTGCAAAGTATTCATAGATTGAATAGAGCCTGTCATGTGTAACAGTGACGAAGATACTCGTCGTTCCAGGCTCCTGACAAAGCAGGTCCGCCGCTGACAGCGTTTATCACCAATCTCCCGCCGGGGCGGGTAGAGTCCTCATGTCTCGGTCGATTGGGTTCATTGTTTTGATTTGATGGGCCCGTTTCTCCAGGCTGCGGTGCCCGCACAAACAGTTCCGGCTTCCTTTCTCTGATCAATTTTTCAACGAGATCTTGTAAGTGACGACACTCATTCGTATTGTGCCCATAGCTTTCATGGAACCTGCAAAATTTTCCCGTCTGGATTTGCCTCTCCGACGACGATTTAGTTGCAGGTTTTTGGTACTGAATTGTATTACAAGTTTGTAAATACAAGTTTTCCAGTGATGTATTCAAAGGAGTATAGCTGTCAAACATAGGATTCTTGCGATGTGGGCCGCGGTTTGATCTCGTTTTCTAGTTTGATTCACGCTCTCTCTTCGCCGAGTTCATTTGTTTTTAACGTTCAATTGAACTTTTCCGGAGCTCTCACCGGAATGTTTGATCGCGACATTGCTTTGGATCCCTTCCGTGCTTGGCCCTGCATCGGTTTGCCTCCTAGACTGTTTCGCATCTTCCCTTCTCAGGAATTGAGCCGCCTTAGCGTGGAAACGGTCCAATGATGCAGGTGGTTTTCCAGCCAACCAGTTGCCAAACTCAGAATCGGGGTCGATCCCCTTAGTCAACGCCATAAGGATGGAGTTATCGTTTGGATTGCTGATCTCCGCACATGCAGTATGGAATCTCTCTAAGTAGTGTCTGAGCGTCTCTTCAGGAGCTTGGGTACACTAGACAGAGTGTTGACATCTTTTGGCCTTGCGACGTGCACGCGGAATTGCTCAACAAATTTAGTGGCTAATTGGTCAAAGGAGGAAATAGATCGTGGTGGCAGTCGAGTGAACCACATGGTGGTGATGCCCCCCAAGGATATAGGGAAACTATGACACTTCACTGCATCGTCGGCTTTGGCAGCGGTCATCGACCATTCATATTTCAGAATATGTTGGTTGGGGTCAGAGTTTCCCTCGTACAAGGGTAGAGTTGGCATCCTGAACCGCCGTGGGGTTTCAGCAGTTAGAATATTGTCCGTGAAAGGAGTGTGACTTCTGGAGATTCCCCAGTCATCGTTTGTGAGACCCTGGCTCTCACGGATCATCCGACGTATCATGGTCGAAAAATCCGGTATTTGTATGCTCTGCGCAGCTTGTGCCGGAGTATGATGGAATCCCATATTCTGGGGTTGGACCAGATGCTGTCGACGGTCCAAATCTTGCCTTCTTGGCTCATAGTCTTCCGGGACGTACGGTTCAGGAGTACGTCCGTGCTGATGGCAGTCCAGGTTCGACTGATTTTGGGCATCGACTCCTGGTTCAAACGCGACGTCAGTGGCGCGATATTCTGTGGTGTAATGAGGAACGGTACCCCCTCGAGAGGAGGGTCCGGTTTGGAAACTGGCTGATGGACCAACTCTCAGTTGTCCAATGGTCAGTGCCAGTTAATCTCCAGCGGCTGGCATGTGACTCCCATCTAGCTGGGGTCGTGGAGATTGATTATGATAGTCAAAAGATGAAGAACTTTCGCTGGTGGAGTAAGAAGCATGGTCTCTCTTGGATCTCTTTTGATTCTGGCGATCCAGCTGGTTGATCAGCTCGGCGTTAGTGCGTAGCTATTCTACTAGTTGTTGCCGACTCTGGGTCAGCTCTTGGAGTAGCAACTGGAATTCTTGCCTAGTAATCGAACCTGATGGTTCCGAGTGTCCAGTAGCATCTTGATTAGATGGAGATAGTGTTGCAGGATTCTGTCTATCCTGTTCCTCTTGATTGATAGCGTTAGAGGTGGTTCTTGTGCTAACCATCTTGAAAGTTGAATTCCTCTCCTAGACTTTATGCAAATCTAAATAGAAGGGAAGGAACTTGGATTTGATGATCTGGATCTCTCTCTTAGATTTATTCAATCCGGTATCGATGACAGATCCAAAGAGTAGGAGAAAACCTGAGTTCAATTCTCAGTGAAAGCACCAAAGCGTTTGCATCAAAATTGGTCACAACACTCTTCGGGAGTCTTTGAAGAGACAATAATAAAGAATATAAATTGAAAATGAGGATTATCTAACAAAAAGTCCAAATGACAGTAAAGTAAATGCGTAGACAAGCGATTTATAGTGGTTCGGCGTGTTGCCTACGTCCACTGTGAAGTTTTTGCAGTTTTAATGATTCTCTTTCAATGATTACAAGTTTTTACAGTAATCAACATCAAGTTACAACTAGATATTCGAATTCAACAGCAAAAGTATGATGTAAGATGATGGAGATCTCAATCCGGCAGAGTCTGTGCGCTGCAGAGTCAAAAGATCCCATTTGTATAGGCTCTGGGGCTCTATTTATAGGCATAGGAGGCTGAGACTTCGCTTAAATCTCAGGAGACTTTTTCTGGCACATGAGTGGGCCCATGCGACCAATCTCAGAAAGTTTGGAGTCGATCTGTGATCGATATGAAGTTATTTCGTATCGATCAAGATGACGTCCAATTGAGCTGAAATTTTGTGGAGACATTCCATAGCATGTACGCAAGCTCCTGTGAAAATTTCATGGCATTTGGACCAGTGGATCGCGAGATATGGTCGATACGAAATGGAAAATCTCGTTGGCTGATTGGTTCGATTCCATCATTTCGAATCGATCGTTTCAAATGATGGTGGCACGCGTCTTCGTGATGACGTGGGGCGCAAACTTTGCCTCGATCCGGTCTTCACTCCGAGTTGACCGCATCGACTCCATATATCTCGACGCGTTCACATCGATGGATGACACGTCACCTAGGTTCGTTGCCTTGATGGGTTCAAATGAAGCCTTACCGATGGATTCGAACAAGGCTTCACTCATGGATTCGAATGGCAGTCACTGATGGAGTCGAACAACTGATGGTCGATGGATACGATCAAGGCTTTCTGGGATGGATACGAGCTATGTAGCTTCTCCATGGATACGAAGTCAATCGATGCGGACTCGAACCCTTTGATGTATACGAAGTAAGGTGATGTGATGGATACAAACAGCAGCTGCCTGATGGATACGAAACAGAGCAATCTGATGGATACGAAGCACTCTGCCCAGATGGATTCGAAGAGAAGATTCCATGATGGATGCGAAGCGGACACTAGCCAATTAGTACGAGGCACAACCCCTGCTGATGGACTCGAAGCCCATCGATACGAACTCGATGGATTCGAACACTGCTGACCTGATCGATAAGAAGTGATGAGACCTGATCAATGCGAACAGGATCGATACGTACTGAACGTACTTCGATGGATAAGAAACCAACAACAATGATGGATACGAACTCTAGGCTGTTCCTTCTATATTGAATCGATCATAACTTGAGCATACGAACTCGGATTGACTTGAAATTTGAGATGCTGGCTTCTATGGCTTTGCTTGTCATGTCCCATCAATTGTAGCCTGATCCGGGCTCGGACAAAATTCAGCGATATCTATAGTAAAGCAAAGTATAACCAATCTTTGAGACGAACCGTCCTTTGTTTTCGATTGAACTTTTGTTATCACGGCTTTCCCAAAAAGCGGGATAACAAAGGGTTAGCTACCAGGTTCCGACAGGCTCTCAGTAGTCAAGGGGGTCTCACCTTTCGGAATGGGAGACAGAATATGGACGCCAAGGCCGGGGTCCTCCGGATTATAACCGTTATGCTTCTCAAATTGCTCGAGTATCGGCCGACCGACTGATTGAGTAGGCACATGAGATGGAGGCACGACCTCGGACAGACTGGTAATAACTTCTTTCCCTTTCTTTGAGAGGGAGCCTTTGCAATAAATAGCTTCAGCTGCTGACAAGTCCGAAGGCTCATTTCCCTTAAGGAATTCTTTTATCAAGGCCCCCTCATCAATCTCTTCGGTACCGTGCTCGGCCTTCCTGATTTCTATCAAGGCCTCCCATGCCTCGGCTAAAGATTCAAGATAGCCCTCGCCAAAAAAGTCAAGTCTCGGTGCATGAGAATGTGGGCATTGAATTTAGTGATTAGCGGGTCAAACAAGCTTTTGACCTCTTCCCTACCTTCTTCCCTAGCCGCCTCAAGACGGGAGTCGATGTCTGCAGACGCTATCTTCTTGCCCTCTTCATGGGTTTCCCTCTTTATCGCCTCAGCTTTGGAAAGCTTATCCTCAAGTTTTTCTTTTAAGAGTCGAGTATCAATGATCTCACCACAGTATCGTTGTGATTCTTCTTGGGCAGCCGTTTTCTCTTCCTTCTCTCTGCGGAGCTGCTCCTCAAGTTCCTTGACTCGGAGGCTGAATGCGTCCCTCTCTTTCTGGACTGAGTCCTTCTCTAGTGCTAGGGCCCCGCAGCGTTCTACTGCCTCGTCTATCTCTTTTTTATGTGTCGATTCCAAACAAGTCACGGCTTCGGCAGTGTCTCGAGCGCTCTGCCGGACGGCCTCAGCTGAGATCTATAAGTCGCAATCTCTTTGTCCTGAGCTTTAATGATATCTTTGTCGTGGATAGCCTCAAGCTTCAGGCGGTTGACCTCGTGTTGGCGCTCCATGGAGACTTTAGAAAGTTTTTCAGCCAAATAAACAAACGCCTCATGTTGAACATAGACGTCGTTGGTACAGGCGATGGCGCTCTGCTTGACATGTCCGGGAATAGGATGAATCACAGGAGGAATTTCAGGCCATCAAAGCAGATTTTTGGAAATTTATCTTTAAGCTCGGCCAGCCTCTCCGATATGGTTGGATCTGTTGCAGGAGAAGGAGGAGACGGCTTTGAAAGTTCGGCTCTCCTGTGAGGATCTCGAGACCGTCGAGTGGAAGAGGAATCAGAGTGTTGGTCCTGGGGGGATCAGATTGCGACCCCTTATGGCCGCGCTTGTCTTTGCTTTGCTCCGGGAGAGAAGAGGTATCCTGGTGGTATTTTGGCTGATAGTAAGTCTTCTTCCGAGATGACGAGCCCCGAGAATGATAATCTCTATCGCCGTCATCATCCCCGTCCTGACATCTTCCGGAACCTGAGTCCCATCCAGGTTGATAATAGATAGACGAACCACGAAGGTGATCGAATCCGTGTGAACGCCCCATGTCACCTGCATAGAATTTAAATAATAACGAATTAGCAAAGAGTAGCGTAATGACGAAAATCTAAGTGCAAATTGAAGTGCAAATGTTTGTGCATGTCCTAGTGTTTCCCCCCGACGGACCAGTTGCTTTACTAATGGGAGTTTTTTCTCCCTGACTTTGGGCTAGAGCACTCGCATCGCCTTTGATGGGCGAGTGAAGTTTAAATGCTTCCGGATCGTCGAAGTCATAATTGAGCAGGTCATTGGGAATGGAGAGGTTCGATAGGCCCTTTAAAGAACTTTCTACATGCTGTGAAGAATCCTCTTTCTCCGTTGGAATGAGCGTAACTTTTGAAGTTCCGCCAACCTTCTCCTTCCTAATCTTGTACGTCAATCCCTTTTTCCTCTTCGAAGGGGAAGATGACGTTTCAATGTCGTGCACTTCAACTATCGAACCCTGAGTGGGACCCAAGTTCTCACCTTGTACCTCGGGTGTTTCACTCCCTTTGATTTCTCTCTCTTCTGGTGCGTCAGGAGTATGACGTGCTGACGACTCAGCTAATCTTTTCCCTTTGCCAGAGGCAGGCTTAGGTACGGTAGCGCCTTGAGGAAGGCTTATCTGACGGACTGCTTCTAACAGCCCAAACCTTATAAGCGACTCATTCGAAATGAGAGTTCGGATGTCTCTTTCTTTGGCAGGAAGGGCTCGAGTAGCCTTGACGGCCTTAGAGTATCCACGACCATCAGGACACGGGTTGATACCTGAAAAAATGAAACAAGAGTTGGAAAGGGCATAGCCCCGACCAAGAACAAACATCGATCCAGAGAAAAGACTTACTTCCTTCAACCCATCTCCTCGTGAAACCAAGAGGGCAACACACATAGAACCATTCCTGTTTGTATAGGGAAAATTTGCTCCACGCCCGGTTAAAATCTGGCATTTGTGATGCGGCTCGAGGAACACAAAAGAGGGGCTATCTCTTCGCTTCTTGATCATATATATATATATATATATATATATATATATATATATATATAATGTCGCCCGGAGTTGGGGGCCTAGAGAGGACGGTCATGAAGAGGATGAAGGTACCGTAGATAAATGCATGGCTGTTCGGGTGCAGTTGCGACGGTGCAATGTCAATGTATTGCAGCACATCCCGAAGAAATAAATTGAACGGTGGCACGCTGTCAACCCAGCACATGAATTTATTACACGCCGTATATCCAACTGGGGGTAAGTGTGGATGATCGTGCCCTGATGGAACCAGCACGTCATCGAAAGGGATTCCATGGATAGAGCATATTCGCCGGAGCGCAACTTGATTGACCTTCGAAGCCTGTGAATCAACAGGGTTATCCAAGAGAATTGCTGCCTCCAGAGCGTCGGGAGCTAAGTTATGTGCAGGGGAGGTTGATGGATTTGAAACATCTGCGACTTCTTATTGGGAGGACGGTCCCGGTCTATCCGAAATCATGGCGGAGCTAGATCTCCTAGACATTTCCAATAAATATAGAATTTGGCAGAGCACCTGTTTGAACTATACTCGAAAAATAAGCGGCGTTACACTTAATGATATAAATTTTCCCCCCCGTGCGGTGTGTGAACTAGTGCAATCACTTAAATATAAACGCTGAGAAATTATAGGTCGCATGGTTGATGGTATAAAGTTAAACTTTGGACTGTCATTCTCGAAGACCGTCATCGCTGGCCGTCTCCGAAAGCCAGCCCGGCAATGTTTCCAATTTTGGACTTGGACATCGACATTGTATGTCAAAATCTTTTATCTGTTTTTATCGACTTCAATTCAGGCTTATGAGTAATTGGAACTAGGAAGTTATCTGTTCAGATCAGTTCAATATTCTTGTATGCTGGGGTCCTTGTTTTATTATATGATTAGGCAGGGTGAATAAGTGTTTGGCCTAAGTACTGGTTCGGCTAAAGTATGGTTCAACATTCATGATTGGTCGGCCTAAGTATTGTCCGGCCTAAATATGGTTCGACGTTCATATCGCCGGGCCAAAAAAATTATTCGGCCTAGGTTACGTTCGGCCAAGACATTGTTCGGCCTAGGCTACGTTCGGCCAAGAAATTGTTCGGCCTAGGCTACGTTCGGCCAAGAAATTATTCGGCCTAGGTCACGTTCGGCCAAGACATTGTTCGACCTAGGTTACGTTCGGCCAAAGCATTGATCGGCCTAAGTGTCGTTCAGACTAAGTATCGTCCGGCCTAAGTCCTGTTCAGCCGTAATAACGTTCGGCATCCTACCTAACTCATTCTTCTTTCCTATCCTTCCATTCCACTACTTGGCATGTGGCGAATTCCGCCGAACCCAAGTTATGCCGAACCTCAACGCTCGGCGCTCCATCCCTAACAACGGCTTCATTTTTCTTTCCTTCCTCCATCCATACCGAACAATGGGGCCGAATCGTTCGGCGAGACACGCCGAACCATACTGTTCGGCATTCTAGCCAGCTCCTGCTCCTCCATTATTTTTTCCCTCCAATCTCGTTCGGCACGAGAGAACCATGCCGAACCATAGTAAATTTCCCAACAACTCCCTCATGTGCCCATCTCTGGCCACCTCTCCTTTCCTCCATGTCTTTTAGCCCTAAAAATATCCTAATCGAAGTTCGACTCTTTCACCCACGCAACCCCTACAGCTTCGATTCTAATTTACGAACTTAAGTTTGAAACTTTTCAGTCAGGGAAATGATTTAGATAGAGGACTCGATACTTAGTTAGTAGATCGAGACTTGGAAAGGATTGTTGAGTCTTTAGAGTTTGTTGACAAGCGTGGTTCACGAGTATAAAGTGGCAGAAGTGAAAGTGAAAAAGAGAAGAAGATGGAGAAGTCCAGCCTTTATAGGGAAGAAGAGGAAGTCGAAGAGGCAATGACCATTAGAACCGGTCAAAACGGAGTCGTTCGGCACACATGAAGCATTCGGCCTCAGCTATTTTGTTCGGCATTCGCATTACGTTTGGCACACACCACCTCACCTGGTGTTCACAAGAAAACAACCTCCGAGAGAAGTGGGCCAAGGTTCGAAGAGGAGCGCAAGAGACATGTAATTCAAAGTGCATCACGTTCGGTCATGCGATGCACTTTGGGGGGCAAGTGTTTCCTGGAGGTTTGACCAGGCAACAAGGTACTTGGCATTAGCAGACTGTTCGGCTATTTATGGATCGTTCGGCATTTACTTACGATTCGGCATCCAGAAGCGCTCGACATAAATAGTTCATCTGGAATTCACGTTTGAATAATATTTGAGAGTATTCGGCATTTACTTACTGCTCGGCATCCAGAAGCGCTCGGAGTCCTCAGCATCCAGGAGCGCTCGGCATCCAGGAGCGCTCGGCATCCAGGGACGTTCGGCAATCCAGGGACGTTCGGCAATCGAGGAGCGTTCGGCATACAAAGAACGTTCGGCTTCCATAGACGTTCGGCAATCCAGAGAAGTTCGGCATACAAGGAACGTTCGGCATACAAGGGACGTTCGGCTTCCATGGACGTTCAACATTTACACTTCACTCGACATTCCAGGACTGTTCGGCGTTCCAGCCACATTTCGGCCTGCGCACCTCGCTCAACACACCGCATCGTTCGGCATGAAGATGATGGTTCGACATTTGGCCGTTCGGTATTTCAGGTCGGAACGCAGAGCTTACTCCATTTGGGCTGAGGTATTCAGCTACCAGGCCCACCAGGGAAGTCCAACCCACCTTCGTCTATAATAGAGAGGCAGGGGCATGGTGAAAAGGATCGATTTTTTGGAGAACACTGGGGAAACTCTGCCGCATTCAACACTCACTCAAGACTTAATCTTTTACTTTGCAATTGTATTCAAGTAATTGGAAACGGATTGTATCTGTAATCAACTATCAAGGAAAGCAATAGAAATCAACTTCAAAGTGGACGTAGGCAGTTACGCCGAACCACTATAAATTTGATGTTCTTGTTCTCTGCATTTAAATTACATACTGTCTTCTGTTTTAATTTACTATCTTCATTAATCTCTCCACACAATCTTTCTCAAGGGTGTTAGTGGCAAATTTTGGTGCTAACACTCTTCAAATGTTGGGTAGTGTATTACTCATGACTATTGAGGGTCACCAAGTGGTTATGTACTGATTGTTATTGGATAACTATATAATGACTCACTCGATAATTTTTTATTGTTAATATGACTAAGGTCAAATAGAAAATATCTATGCGACTGATTTACAAAGTTTCCTCGACTTGAGAATACCGTCGATAGTTAATATGAAAGCTTCACTTTGAGTATAATCTAATCATGGCACGTCGTTCGTTAAGTGTAGTTAGGTTGAGTTGAAGTATAAGAAGTGAAGCACTGTTTAAGAGTGGATCCGTCTCCTCAGTTATATGGGGTTAGCATCATGGTCAACTCAAGTTAACTCAAGTAAATGTCTCTGGCTAGAGCATTTCAATAATAGTAATTATTATTGTTAAACTAAGGACTTTGCATTTGGATTATAGAGTTGAATATGGATCATACTAGAATTTTGACCACTACCAAATTCCATATGTCCAAAGTGACATAGTTTTGACAAAGAGAATTGGTGTAAATAAAAGTCACACCTTGCTAACGATTAAAAAAGTAAAATTGAATATTACTAAAACTAAATAAGCGATTAATTTGGCAAAAATGTCACCCTTCCTGCTGAGTGACATGTGAACGTTAATTTTCAAATAGTCCGGTATTAATCCTTGACCAAATTTACATCTAACGTGTCACACAACTGAAATGATGAATTCTCTTTTGACCAAATGATTTAATTAGTTTATAATCGTTATAAATTAATTAATATTTATGACATATTAATTATGAAATTTCAATTATGATTTAATGAATAAATATTATTAAATATATTTATAATAGTTATAAATATATCAATCGATACATGATATTGATTAGATATTAAATTAGATTTAATTAAGTACTTTTTTCTTTAGGCTTAAATAGGATTTTGGCCTATCATGGTGGGTGAGATTTCGGCTGCAATATGGACATATGGACAGCTCAAAATGGGGTTGAGACGCTAGATTTTGGATGGCTCAAATTGAGGGAGAATTAATACGAGATAAGATCCATTATTTTCTCTTTTCTATCCACTATTTAAGCATCCCTAACCCTAATTGAAAATGATCTTCTTCCACCTCCTCTTCATCCATTGCTGGCCGAAAATATACCATAGCTACTCCAATATATCGAGCTTAAATTAACTCAAAGTTGACCACTATCCGATAGTCAAAGGTCAACAGTTCAAGGACTAGAAATCTGCCAAACCGAAAAAGATTTCAAAAGGGAGAATTCCTCCTTTGAAGATGTACTTTAAGGCTTTGGTACTTCGGCATGATTTTTATCAAATTATAGTTTATAATTTTCTGAATAATATTTTATTATGTATATATTATTATATTATTCGTTAGGTGAGGATTTTGATATATATTAATGTTGTCACAAGTTAGTTTGGTTATATGTATGTGTTTATCTAGCCTTTTGACCAGGCACGTTTCGAAAAGACTAGACGAACAAAAATTGGAGTTATCAAGGTAGAAAAACCAAAGAGATAGCCTAGAAATCCAGAAAACAAGCACAGACAGAGTCATGAGACAATAACCAAAACAAATCAAGGCAATACAACTATGGGATCCCCTAAGTTGGGGATCGATACCGACTTCTAGAAATAACTAGGGCGGACACCATCTCTTACCTATATGCCTGTCATGATGCCAAAGCCCTATTTCCATAGTCATTTTACTGAATCAATTACAATTCTCCATCGAACTCAACGAACTCTTGAATTGGCAACTTTGTTCTTCCATAACTCCATCATTTGGACTTTAAAACAAGTTATTATTAATGCAAACAATTATGGAATCTCGAAGATAACTACAAGATGATTCGATTTGGAGAGTAGAAGATGCCAAATATGGACATCTTGGGGAATGGCACCGAATCCCACATAGGGAGAAGTATCGACTCCCAACTTCTACTTAGGTGGCACCTATTATGTTGAGAGAATGAGTCTAATTCAGGTACAACAGCTAAGAGATATTTTATGCGAGATTTTAAGTCCCCTACCTCTATAAATATGAGGGAAGGGTTCATTTTTTGGGATTTTTTATAGCTCTCGTATTTCATATATTCTGGTATTTTTGAAATTCTATGTGTTGGAGTTGTACTTAGTCTAAAGAATTTCTACTCCCTAGTCATAAATGAGCTTTAAACATTAATGTAGACGTAGGCCAAGCTTTGTCGAACCACTATAAAAAATTGTGTCTTATTTCTTTCCTCTTTTTCATTTACATTTCTATTATACTTCTTTACTTTTATTCTCTACACAATCTCTGGGCGTTTGGCCGACTTTTGGTTCAAACATTTTGGTACTTTCACTATGAACTTCGATCTCAGGCTACTTGGATCCGTCATCTACTTTTGGATTTCTTATTCTAAGAGATAGATCCAATTTCTCTTTCTTTTAATTTCTACAACTCATATTTTCCAAGGTCTACTTGAAACTTTCTACCGTGGCCCCATTAAGGAAGGAACTCCAAACCTGAACTATAACTACCATAGCTACCACTAGTAACACTGGGACTCAAAATCCTCAACAAGGAGATGGAGTTGTCTAACCACCTCAACCTAATTAAGAACCGGACTCCAACTGACATCATGACCAAAATGGGGGTGGATATTATGATGAAGCAGATGGAAGATAGATTCCAAGCTAGCCAACAGAAGATGAACAACATGATACAATAAAGATTAAGGCTGCCGAATAAGTTGACTCAAAATAGTTGTAGACAGAGTAGAAGGGGATCCAACTCAAAATCAGAGAGTTCTTCTTCTTCTGAGTAAAGACGGAGGGAAGGAGGGTAGAAGAGAACTCAATACCCTAGTGGAACTTCTGTACAAGGAAGAGGATGAGCCCTAGACTCAAATTCAGGGATCGGTACCACCCCTTCTTAGGACTCGGTAATGACCTCTAAAATGGTGGGCACATGGCCCACCCTTTGGAAGGTGATGTGGAAGTCATCCATGGACGTGCTGTTGAAGGTCTGAATCTGGAAAATCACAATTGTTGATGATGCTGCTCACGGGAATCAAATAGGGGGAATGTTGGACGAATGAGTCCCTCGAAGTTTGAGGAGCCTATGTATTGAGCACCTTCGCAAGAGCTATCACCATACCAAACACTTGGGGCATGACCCTATTGTTGTCGTTCAGTCGAACTTGTTGACTCGTACTATTGGAGGATATAGCTAGGAGGTTGGTTAGTGAAAATAGGTCTAGGACTAATGATGATTGGGGAACTTATGCTAGTTAGAACCAGTTTACAGAGGACATCCTTCATGCAAGTTACCCTTGGAGATTCAACATGCCAACGATGCCGTTGTATTGAGGAATGACAGATTCTAGGCAACACTTATTGAGATATGAATGGGATATGGATTCGGTTGGGGCTTCGCATGCTGTTACGTGCCACTGTTTCCTAATTTTCATAGAAGGGGTAACCACGATGTGGTTTACTCGGCTTTTGCCGAGGTCCATGTCATCTTTCGCTGAATTGTCATAGAAATTCATGGAGCAATCTCGTTTGCACACCTCACATCTAAAACACATGATGTCATTGTTTATTGTTTATTAAGAGCAAGTATGCCTTGTTGACTGGGCAGTAAGAAACAAGGATGAGTCACTCGGGCAGTCCATCCAAGCTTCAGCAACTAATGCTTGGGCTAACTTCTTTGGGCAAACTGAATATAAGATCGATACTGATTAACACCACAAGTGCTCTGCCATTGGTCCACACACAGAGTCATCAGGTAAAGTCAGAGCTTGGAATGAGATCAGAAGAGGAGCCTATGTTTATACTTGCCAGTACACCCAGTATACTTATAGGTTGTAGGTGCGTAGCAATAGAGATAGCGATCGCCGTGTTCTAGTTGGGCATCAAGGTGCGTAGCGGTAGTGAAGCTAAGACGGTATCAGCCAATTAATATACTGGCCTTCGTGATTTCGACACTTCAGCTACGGCCTCCAATGGGCCTCCGCGAATCTCTATACCCATCGCAATCGGGAAATGAATCTCGTCTCATTCGCTTGATTTGTTCCCATAGTTGCTGGTCTTCCGCTTTCCGACCGGAGCAATACTCTTTCTTAACAAGCAAGGCTGGATACTGATTATGGAGAATACCCCTGATCAAGTAGGAGATCGATTAAGGTGACAACTAATAAGACGCCCGAAGGAAGGAGACCCAGGGGATAACATATAGATGTTGGACGTGAGGAAGAAGTAGCAACCGAACTTCCGCATTCGTCAAGATAAGCTATTCATGAGGTGGCTTTGTTTCAACATCGTGGCACCAGCTAAGTTGGGCGAAGGATTAATATACTGGCGTGCTTGCTTTCTAGCCGACATGTGCTTTCTGTCAAAGAAACGAGTTCTTTTAGTCTTTTTCTCAAACAATATTGGAAGAATAGTCGTTTAAGCTGCCGCCGGTTCCTTGCTCACTCAATAGTAGTGAACAACTATAGCGACTTCGCTTCCGTGACGTACTTGTTTATAAGGCTCGCTTCTCTTTAGTAACAAGGATGTGGGAATTTTTGGAATATGGTTCAATGAAGCCATTCATGCGGTGTGGTCTTTATGTGCCTAGGAATCTAGACTAGTATACAACACTTCCGAACCGGTTGCGAAGCAAAGGTACCGGATAATTAGTTGAGAGAAAATAGACTCCCCCGGACCTAGTATATTAATTGGGGATATATTTCAATTATTACTTTCTTAAAGTCAAAAATGAGCTCATGTGAAGTGTACGAACAGCTTTCTCTGGCATTTTCGTTAACCCAGTCGGGAACATTTCTCTCTGAATCACTATTCATTACTACCGATCCAATAGTTCTAGTGTTCAACAATCTCCAATCAAGCCCAACAAGTGGCGGCTAGAGCTAGCAGTATAAGGCAAGGCGCTACCGAGAAGGGCATGATTTTTTCATTCGTTCCGTCGTCTATCTCAGCTGTCAGATGGCCCGAAGAAAGTACGTATTCGAATTCATTTTACCCATAGTTCCCCAGACTATAGGTTAGATCACCCCTCTATAGAGCACACTATGTACCATAGACTTATTGATATACGCTCGCCTCTCGTTGATCACGAGGACGGAAATGCGCAAGTTAATAGTACAGATTACTCCCTTCTAGGTATCATAGGCGCCTTGTCTTCCCGTTGGTTGAAGTGTATTGGTGCTCCATCTGTAAGAGCTCGCCTTCCGTCTAAGTATTATACCTCACTAGAGCTACGAACCTCTTTAGGGTTAGTTCATGTAGAGACATCCGTTATGGAAATATAGGGGCGTTGAATAAGGGTCTTGTCATCCTTAATCCATTAGTCACCTTAGCAGCCTGAAAGACGCCCAGATTAATATACATGGCCTTTTCAACCATAGTTGGCAGTAATGAAAAGAAGTTCCGTAATGTTTGAACAGCTATCAAACAACTGGCATGGCCAGAAGGTAGAAACCGGGTGGATATCATACCTATCCTAATAATCAGGAGTAGAACCATCCCTCCCGCAATGTTTATACTGGACTTGGTATACTAGGCGCCAATGTTTATACTGGCCCTATCGGTCTCAGCTGTCCCTCCAATAAACCGAGGAACGAGGGAAGCTAAACAACTGGAAGACTGGACTGACAGGAGTGTTCTTCCTACCAGAACGAGGGAAGCATCACTACGGTAAGGACGAAGGGATAAGGCAGCAACTACTAGGGATGCAGCCCCGGTCCAAACACCAAGGAATTCTTCGTTTTGGGTAGTAGTATTGGTCCTCGACCTTGAAAGAGTATTAGTTAGCGAAGGTAGCGAAGCTAAGGTCTAGTATGAACTCCGACAGAAGGTTCGACCTAAGGCGACCATAGGGAGGAAACTCATAGTAATAGTAATAGGTAGGCGGTTGCTAAGCTAGTCATAAGACTGAAGGAAAGATGGGTAGTCAACTAGAGGTTGTACTTCTTTTAAGCTCATCTGCGCGAGCTGGGAGATAACGAGGGGCTATTCCAGTTGCTAGATGATTATCAGTCTTATAAACCAAATTTTCTACTATACTAATATTAATTGGATGGGTATTACTTGTTAGACCGTTCCAATTAATATGAATTCTCAGGAAAAGGAGAGTTTCTTCCTACCAGAACGAGGTGCGTAGCAGACAAGCAAAGAAGCTAGCAACAAGAGCTATATTAGCAACAGCAGCCCTTGACTCATCAGCAACAACAAGGCGCTCGAAGGAAGGCCAGTATATTAATTGGGCGGCATCAGGTCCCTTTTCCCTGCTTCTCTCTATCTCTCCTTAGCTCTTCGATAGCATCCTTACTGGCTTAGTTAGCTATATGACTCAGGAGGATAGTGCGGCTACCCTTACGCGAGCTTCTCGAGCTATAGTCAGAAGCTCTCCGTCACTGCGCTATGAGAAGCCTAGGAGTTCTTCTCTTTACCTTCTTGGATCTATTATTCGAATTTCTATTTCTATACCAGTAAATGGACTGGGGGCCACCCATACCCACCTAGTTAGCTACTACTGATTAGTCATATTATCTATTCTTATCTGTCTTTGCTTGATATAACCAGAAAACTCAAAAGAAAGAAGCTTAGAGGCCTTTTTCCTCTCCCGGTACATTAAGGTGCGTAGCGCTGACAAGCATCCAAAGGAAGATATGGTGTTGATGTCGCTTTGTAGAGGAATTCACCCCGACAGGGATTTTAGGGATTAGATAGAAAGGAAGCAACCATCATCCATGGAAGCTTTTTATAGGAAAGCTAATGAGTATTTGGGTCAGGAGGATGCCCGTAAGCGTCCATGGAGGACCGATGTTGGAAGCTCAAACGTGCCGATTCAAAGAAATATTTCTATAAAGCAATATGGAGGAAACTCAACAAATGTTGATGTGAAAGTTGGTAATCAGAATAAAGGAGGGAAATAAAACAATAATGGGGCAAAGAAGGGAAAGCCAGATAACAGGAAGTCGTTTCAAAGTTTCTAAGTATGACAATTATGCTGAATTGAACAACTCGATAGAGAACATTTATCTGATTACTCAGAATACCGAATCGTATAAGAAGCCAGCTCTTAGGGGGTCAACTAACAAGGAGAGGAAGTCGGGCAAGTTCTACAGATTCTACGATACTCATGGTCATAATACTTATGAGTGCAGGCACTTACGTGACATGATTGAAGATTTGATAAGGGAAAAGAAATTGCAACAATATGTGAAAGCCCCGTGGGACAGATAGCATGGAAATTCTAGCGCATCGCCGCCTAGTGCAGATGCACTCAGGCGGCCAGAAAAATGATTAGTAATTAACACAATCATCGGCCTCATCCTGCCGATAAGAGTTTTTCAAAAATGAATAGATACACTGTAGCATTAAAGCATGTTGGGAATGAAGGTTGCTATGCTGTTGAGGATGTAGCTCCAGCAAAATAATCATTTTATTCACCTAGACCCGAAATCCAGTTATGATAATTATACCTTTTAAAATTTTCAATTTTATAAATTCCACATCAACCTTTTAGAGTTTAATTCTTGAATAAATTCAGTTCCAAATAAATCTCCAATTTATCTCCTAACCTTAATTTATTTAAATCATTATACTCTCTATATTAAAATAAAATTTAAATACTTACTCACATTTTATTTAAAAAAAATCAAACTCTATCATTAAACTAAATTCTATTTAACAAACTCAAATATAGCTTAAATTCAAGCATTTTAATAATATTTATACAATATCAAAAATCAATATTCATTAAAGCCTATTATATAAAATAATCAAACTTTATTATTAGGCTTATTTTATATTTCAAGCCTATTTATATATAGCTAAAATCCATAATAAATTTGACGGTTATATAACATCTAAAATCAATTATTTATATAATCCGTATATTTCTTTAAAAACTATAGAAATCATTTTCGAAATATATATGTATATATAGACCATGGTGTTTGTATATAATTTTCTACCCTTGGTCAAGTGATACAGATATTTATCATTTCAATCTGCAATTTAAAAATAAAATTTACGGCTATATCATTTCAAACCGCAATCCTAAATGAGATGAAAATGCATAATAACTTGCAGTTTATAACAATATAAAATATAACATCCATTCATCCAATATCAACCATCAACCATTTATCGCAGTCATCATCAAATTCAAACAATAGCATCAATATAGAACGGATAATAAACAACAGGTATTAAATAGCAGTTTATATTCAATAATAAATTAAATAAATTTTTAACTGGCAGTTATATGCAATGAATAATTATTAACTGGCAGTTTAAGTGCAATGAATAAATTAAATAGCAATTTAATTTAACTAAATGAAATTAACCGAGATGATGATTAAAAATATGCCGAACAACCATAAATAAATTTTAAATCACATCATATATCAATTTAAGAAACATAAGAAATTTTAGAAATTCTGAGTAGGTTAAAACAATCACCTTTTGAATTTAAATGAATTTAAATCCAATTTAAACCCAAAAATTTGACCATCTTAGAATTCGTCCAAACAAGCGTCATCAAGTCTGGAATTTAAATACGATCCTAACAAAAGAAACCGCGCGTAAATCGGGCACCGTATGAGAAAGTTATGACGATTAATGCGATTGAAATCAAAATAATAAAAATAAAAGATAACACAATCTCACCCCATGCCACGTCATGCTCTCCCTCACCATGTTGCTCCAGTAAGGCCGTGACCCAGAAACAACGCATGCAAGAACCCAGTCAACATCACCTTTGGCCGCCAAAAACTCGACCGTTCCACCACCGCTGACCACGACCAAGCCACCAAACTTCTCCCCTCAATACGCCGCATCCCCCTAGCTCGGCCGTCCGCCACCTGCACGTCGCCGCCGCCGTCGAAAAAACCTAGAATTCGAACACTTAATCGAATTTTTCCGATGATCTAGCCGTTAACTCCATGAAAGAATGCCCCAGATCGATTTCCCTCGGTCCCCTCTACAAAACCCAGAAAGCGTTCGACGATCCGACAACTTTCATCGACGCGTGATGGATGGACGAGACTTCTTCGATTTTTACCAGTCAAATGACAGTCCAAAACGAAAAATGAATTTCACCAGAAGATTACGCACTTCGAGAGCTTCAACATATATTTTTTCTGAATTTTTTTGAGGAGTTTGAATTTGCAATTGGATCTAGGGTTTGCAGCCATTGAGAAAGAGAAGCACAGAAGTTTCTATACGTATAGAAATGAGGAATAGAGGCTGCTAGGGTTTATAACTGGATATACATGGGCAAAATGAAATAGAATAGATGGATCGAGTTGAATATACGTGCTAACGCCAAAGTGGCCCAAAAAGCCCGTTTTGACTCCGGAACGAAATTGGGTCAACCCATATATCAAAATAGATGTTTTAAAATATTTCAAACACAATGGAAAACGTTTCAAGTCCAAATTCCATCGTATGAAGAAGTTATGCTAAAATCAATATTTTTCAAATTGATTTCAATTGATTTCAATTTCATAAATTTTAAGGCGTTTCGAATCCGTACGTTTAAACGACAAGTCCGATCGCTACGAAACATGAAATCCTACAATAATTCACCGTTACGGATCCGATGAAACTAGTTTCGTCGAAATCCGAGTCAGTGGCCAAAATGGCTATTATTACACTAACTAAATAAATTTAAAATTAATTGATTAAATCCAATTTTAAATTTTAAATTCTAAAATTGACAATTTCATCACCTTTATATTTCTCAAACATTTTCAGCGATTCACATTCTTATTATTCAAACAATCATTATCCTATATTTAACATTTGTTTACGTTTCATTACACTAATACTTCTGTATACATCTTAGATTTTTACAAATGGTTATATTTCAAATGTGAAATCTTGTCTATTACACATATTAATTAAGGTTTTAAAACCAATTAATAAAATTTCCTTAGTCCAATCCTTTTTACCAAATCAATTATTATCCAATAAATAAAGATAACATTCGTTTACCCTTTATTGAAATAGTACGCTCAAATTTTCATCTTTCCTTTTCATTTACTACTCTATTTCCATTTTATTATTTCTACCAATATACACTCTAATTGCAATGACATCCTAAATCAATTCATTTACTTGGGTTCATGCTTCCTACTATATCGTTTACTACACTATGAATAAATTCACAATTCGATTTATTTCATTATTACATTAACACCTTCCGTTACAATTCTTAAATACTTCTGCTTTTATTTAATTACCGTTACTATATTATTATTCCATTAGCTAATTAAGTAATTACATTAATACATTTTTATTTCCATTCCTTAAATTTACACTTAAGTTTATGTTCTATTCGACTAATTATCATAACAACGAATAAAATTTATGTTACTATTTTAAATTTGCATTCACTCTTTCCATTATTATATTAATTGAATTCCATTCTAGTTAATATTTTTATTAATGATTCACTAATTCAACATTTCCATTTGTTGCTTATATTAAACTTATAACCCAGTAAGACACTTCACATTATTTTCAATTAATTGCCATTTTATTCTAAACTGTTAAATTTTAATTACAATTGCTACATCTAATTTCTAACATTGTACCACCTCCCCATAAATGTAACATTTATTATTTTTACTAAAATTTATTTTCAATTCCATCCACAAATTGAACATGTAACTTATAGTAATTGTTTACATGCCAAGGTTGCACTTAAGTATATCCAGCTTCAACCAATTATTATAATTACCTACATAATACCGAATTCATTAAATTACTATAAATTATATATAAATACTTAAATATACACCACTTTTACGCTTATTTACTTATTTTAATTTTATACACAAGTGCACAATTTACGCTATTTCACTTTTATTGATTTTACTTCAATTGTCAACAATTGGTTGCTACAATTCATTCTTGAACTTTTATTTCGATATAAATTATAAAATTTTGTTTCTTCCTAAATTTAATTACAAAATTTAATTAAATTAATCAGATTTATTCATCAAAATTTACGAGTCGTTACATTTTTTGAAATTAAATCGTTAATGAATTTGTTGTCAGAAATAATAATATTTGGTTTTCATTTACTGTTTTTGTAAACCATTGATTTTACTAACATATAAATAAATGAATTTATAAAGCTTGGTTATAATTTGGTTTGGAATTTGGAATTTGAAATGAATTTAAATTAAGAATTTGAGAATTTAATTTCTGGAGATTTCAAACTTGGGCACTTAAAGTTTAAAATGTATATTATTTAATGTATTTTCGAATAGAAATGGTTTTGAAGAATCTATAACTGCTTAAAAATTAGTGCTCTTCTCTTTTGTCGCAGGAAAAAATTTCGGTGATGACGGCCGCATCACCGACATTCATTTTTTTAGTTTCGAAGTGGAGAGACCATTATGTAGTTTTGCTACAGTTTTATTTTGGAAACTAAATCGATTTAAATTTCTTAGGTATGGTTTGATTTATATATAGGTATATTATTTTAAATTAAATTCGATTTTATATATAGTGTATACATAATTATCTCCAAATGGTTTGAAGTGAATCAGAAATCTATTTCTTGAATTTATGTCAAATGATGTTTTTAATTATAAAATAAAGCCAAAATTTTGAATAAATATTTAAACTTGAATAAATTGAATTAGAAATCTTTATTTGTAAATTATTCAATTTCATTCCAGTATAACTTACCTAAATTTCTTAAAAAGTTAAATACATAATTGGATAGTATACAATAAAAATTGTCTTTATAAATAAAATTTGAGTGCGTATAAAAATGTTATACACTTAAAGTTTAATTATAAAATGGTTAATTGAGATAAATAGAATGCTAAGCTAGTTGAATAATAAATGGATTAATAAAATAAACTGTTGTTTGAAATAAATTTTGTAACAAACAATGATAAATTGAAAATAAACCAAGTTAATGAAATTCCTTGAGTTTAAGGTCAATTATCGAATATTAATTAATTCAATTGAAATTTGTATGGTTTAAGTTAATTGTTTTATCTTGTAATTCAAGTCTATTTTCTTCTAGTTGTTTCTATTCTCTTACCGACTTCCTTTTCGGGGACGAAAAGTTTTGAGTGGGGGAGAGTGTAACGACCCGTAAATTTAACTGGTTTTAATAACGTTATTAACTGAAATTTTGTGAAATTTTAAAAAATAAAATTTTGAAATATAAATTTTATATTTGAAATGCGTCTAGTTGAACATAACAACTGTTAAATTTTCATTCAAAAATATGAAAGTTTATTTCGTGTGTAATTTTATTTCAATTTAATCAGTTAGAAATTGATGAAAATAAAATATTTTCGAAACCTAAATATTTTTATATTGAAAAATTCTAAATCAACTTCTGAGCAAGACGCCATTTTTCGTTTTTTTCAAATTCGGACTTTTTTAGCTCCGTCGATCTTATTTTTCTACGTTTTACTGCATTTTCCGCTAGTACAAAAATTCGAATTTTTATAATTCAATCGTACCACCAATATTTTTATACCATTTTGACCGTCCCATCGTGCTGACCTCTATGGTGTATTTATTTATGTATTTTGAGGTCCGGTACGCGGCGAAAACGATAAAAATGTGCGTCGTACCGGTACATAAATTTGTGACTTTTGGGATTTCCTTGTTTTAAAAATTTGAAGCCTTTCAACCTGGCCATAGTAATCAATTGCATTAACATTTTCAACGTGAGACATTTGCAATTTCTTTCACTTCATTTGATCTTGACAGCTCATTTTTTTTTCTTTTGAACCCAACTTTAGCTTTGGGACCTGTAGCCTTCACACTGCTTCATTATTTTAGTACGTTCATATGTTTCTTTTATAAAAAAATTACTTGCAGCCTTTCATCTATTTCAAATTCCTTCCATCTTCCTATGTATTCTTCCTTCCTCCTTTTCTTCTCTTTTGATCAGCCAACTCTTTTCTTTGAACCGTCCACCGACCATCTCACAGCAAACCACCACGCGAGCAACCATCATCATCAACCGATGCCATCACCACTCCGAGCTCCACCGCGATCTGCCACAACCCAACCACCCTCCTCCTCCTCGACCTCAAACAAACCCCGCCGCCGCGAAACACCATCAACTCCTCTCTTCCCTCCGCCCTTCCCCTTCTCCCTCCGTGCCAACTCCAGAAACTGTGCTCCTCCTTGGACTGCACACGCAAGCATCGAGCCACTCCGCACGACTGCACCTACACCCTGAACCGCCTACAAGTTGCACCCACCCGAAACCAAACCTTGCCCTTCATCCACCGTGTTCATCCGAGCTACCACACCGTCGAACCCATCAACGCGAGACAAACCCTTAGCTTGGCAGCCATGCCTAAAACCGACCCTTTTCCGTCGAAACCCGTGCCATCTTGTCAACCACCTCATGATCCTCCTCTGGCCGAACTGCTCCACTACACTTCCTTTTCGATCCGACTCTATCTACTCTACGAGCTAAATACGGGCTGTGTATATGGAAGCATAAAAGAAAATGCATACGATGGGAGTTTGAGTTTTGGGTGTCAGATTAAAAAAAAAAAAAAAACTCTGCGAGCTATAGCAACCATCGGCCCGCGCTTCTAGTACTCCGGCCATGTCACCATTCTCGATCGAGCTAGCGTCCCGTGCGACCTTATACCAAGCTTCCCTGTTTGATATCTCCATTAGGTAAATATATATGTTACAGTTTATAAAATGATGGTTTATATACATATATCAGTTTTATATATGTTATATTTGAGTTCAAAATTTTAGTTTATTGATTTTTATAATAATAATGTTTTTTTATAATCGGTATATGGGTTATAATCTTCTGTTATATAATAATAGCTTCATATATATAAAGTTTTTGAGGTTAGTATACATGCCCAGAAACTTTTGTAGATGTTTTGTTTACATTGTTGATTTTAAGATCCAACTAAGTTTGTATATACTTTGCTGCTAAGGGTATATATGTTACATGTTTTGTGTGTGTGTCAATAAAGGATTTGTTGAGTATAGCGAGGTAATGTTATATTGAGTTGTATAATAAATATGAATTCTAAATATAAAATGTCATTTTTCATGATGATGAGTTTATATGAGTTACAAAACACATAGTTATGCATGTTAATTTATGTAAGATATGATATGCTGCTATATTTTTGTATATAAGACTTTTACACATATATGTTTATAACTTTGTTTTGCTGATTTTATATGAAATGGTGATACATTTTATAACTATGATAAACTGTTTTCATAATATGATCATTTCGGTATATATTGTTTGTTAGTATGTAAAATAGTATATATAGTACTACACTCTTCTATGCATACATATATATCGTTTTAAATATGATAAGCTTATATATAGTTGCTTGAATCTGGAAAGGTTCTGACTTGAACCTCTGCAATCTTTTGTCAAAAGTAGGTCATAGAATATATTATTCATAGATTTTAAAACCTTTATTTTATTCATTACATGTATATATACATTAGTTTATATATACATATGTGAATCTAGTTCTCGATAATATATATATATATATATATATATATATATATATATATAGACATATATACACATATATATTGTATGTGTGGGGATTTAATAATGATTTTGAAATGCATATATATTTAATTTAATATGTGTTTGAATTTATAATATGATTTTGTGTATATATATAATATGTTATATATATATGTGTGTTCACTTATACTATTAATCGTCATCGATCCTTTTCCGATTTGATTCGTAAATTTTTGTTATTAGCCTTAGTTGTCGAATTCGTGCCAATCTAGCTTTGCTATGGAAGTCGTACTTGGATTCGTACTTCAATATCAGTGTGCGTATTCGTGTCATCTTCTGTTCTCTCTTACCTCAAAAGGTGAGCAATCACTCACGATTAATGTTCTTTTATTTATTAAATTTGATTTCAATTGAAATGAAAATTGAAATATGCTGCTGCTAGTTATTTACACTGTTATATATGCTGCTATTACCTATATCAGTTCACCTGTGACATCTGACACCATTATCTGTTATTTATACAATGATAATCCAGTTTGGTTGTTAAATGATTGATTGTTGATATTTATATTGGACGTTAACTTTTTAATGTTTAAGTGATAAAATATGCAATTGAATTTGATATAGGATAGTTAATAATTCAAATTGATATATGTGTTGAATTTGATTAATTAAATTTGTATAATATGACCCCCTTTAAATGTTAACTAATTGACACGTAGAAATAGTGTTAGCTACACCTTGAACCATTGAATGCATGTTGTATAAATTGTCATAGTATTAAATCGAATAATAAATGCCAAGTGAAGAACCGTATAAATATTAGTGTAATAATCTTTAATCTACATGAAATGATAGTGTAGATTCTAGAAATAATTATATTAATTTGTACAAACAACAATGTAAATTAATACGATTATTTCGGGATTATTTGAATTAATTATTGGATTGTTATTGATGTTTTCTATTGGTTGTTTATTTACTTTGACACTATCCCCGTTATCACATTGAAAGTTCCCTTTGCTTTGGTTCTAGAATTGAAATGGAATCGGGTTGAAATGATAAATACCCAAATGAACTTGACTTAGGATAGAGAATTACATAAAACTCGATTGGTCAATAATTTGATTTAAATAAAATAAAGATTTTATTTGAAAATAATAAGGTTTTGAAATAAAATTGGAATTTAAATTTTAATGAAAGGAAAATGTTAATATTTAAAATCTGAAACAAAATACTAACATAGTAGTTGATGAAAGAATGTTGTTTTAAAATTAATAATTTAATAATTAAGTTTTGAAATTATTTAATAATTAAGTTTGAAATTATTTAATAATTAAGTTCGAAATTATTTAATAATTAAGTTTGAAATTATTTAATTAAATTTGGAATTATTAATAATTAAGTTTTGAAATTATTTAATAACGAAGTTTTGAAATTATTTAATAATTAAATAAGATTGAATTATTTAATAATTAGATAAAATTGAATGCTTAAATACATGAAATTGAACTTCTTGAATAAGTGAAATTAAGATCCTTTATTAATTAAGTTTTGAAATATGTAACTAAGTAAATAATAGTGAAATTGGTTTTCTTTAACAAGAAATAAAAATGTGATTTGTTGAAATTAATGTAAGACTTGAAATTTAAAGAATTGATTTGATAAGTCTAATTTAATTCAATTTGGAGTTTTGATATAATGAAGTTGAACTTTAAGTAATTGATTTAATGAATTGGAAATTTAATTGAAATTGTTTGAATGATAAATTTACTTAATGAATGTTGAATGAAATCGATCAATGAATTTAAATTGATTGGAACGTTAAATTAAATTAATTTAAATGATTTTGGAATGAAACTTATTACGAACTTGAATCAATATTTGAATTGTTTTAAATAAAATTTGAAATTGAATTATAGAGTTTTGAAATGTAAATTTGGAAGTTATGAAACGTAAATTATGGAAATTGTTTTGGAAAGACAAATGAAATGTCGGTTTACAAATTTCAATTGAAATTGAATTTGATTTGGTTTTGAAATATATTAAACGACCAATCGGTGTAATAATTACGAAAGTTATTATAGAAACCGGAATTGGTTATGGACATACTCTCTGTCTAAACCGAAACCACTTTAATAACTATACGCGGAGTGTGATCCAGAATGAAGTGGTTGGAATGATGTACGTGATGACTGAAGAGAGAGAACGATAATGGATAGCCTTGACACTTGTGTCAAATTGGAAATGACTAAAACAGGAGCCGTGCCGGGCCAAATGGGGTTAGCCACCTCGAGCGAACGCACTTCTTTGGAAACTACTCATTACTTGTTATTGATTGATGCACCCTCGTAATTTTTGGAGTGTTTTTTCGCGATGTTGCGATTGTTGCAGCGATCTCACTAGTCCAGATCAGGCAAACGGTAGTTTCACTACCTTGGGTATTGCCTCATGTGCCTTGTCATACTTGTATCCCTATATACGCGACGACTATGAATTTGTTTTGTGTCATACCTATGGAGTACTCCCTGATATTCCATTAGCTTACGGTGGAGTTTATAGTGCTGTATAGACTATGATGCTTATATAAAAATGTGTTAAGGGGGATAATGGTAACGCCTTAACACTATTTTGATACTTTATATTACTGATAGGCATTATCTACTTAGCGTACACTACTACATAGTAGATAGTTTAACGGATCCTTAGAGGATGGTTATTCCAACGTCCTTTGAGTTACTTGTATTTCAATTGTTATTTCACCTGAGTTGGATTTATTGATATAAGAATGTTAATATGGACTCGAGTGTGTTTTGTGTTTTGCTTTACGCTCGGGTCAGACCGAGTGGTTCAGCTTTTGAGACTCACCTTTAGAGTTGGAGCTTCGCTTGGAGATTCGGCTATCTATCCAGCTTTCAGATATTCAGATGATTCTAGTGATGTATTCTGATTCTTGTATTTGACTATTATATTCGAGACTTCTGTTATAACTTATTTAACTCTGTTATTTATATAGTAGCTTCATGAACTACTATGTTTTGTTTCCGCTGCATATTATTACTCTGTGTCTGTGATTCTGTGATTATTTATTTACTGTACATCTGAGTTTTTCCAAATTTAAATTAACAATTCGGTATCTTGAATTATTCAAGTCCGACATTTGCGGAAGCGAATGGTCCAAAATAGCGGGTCGTTACAAGAGTTGATGACTTCTCCGATGCCCACGACAAATCCTTTGGAATTATCTCCAATGATTACCATTCCACCTTCGAGGTATGTTATATTTGATAACATTTTTGAATTTTCGGTCATATGCTTGGAGCATCCGCTATCTATTATCCATTTCTTCTTATTTTTATTTTGGATACCTGCAAAATAAAAGATATTTTAATTGGTACCCATATATTTTGTTAGGGTCCTAATTGTTAGGAGAAGTTTGCCATACCTAAGATGGTTTGGTACGTTTAAAAATATAATTTTTATCATCGACAACATTCTCTAAGAAATTATTAATATGCTTTTGTCTAATCAAATTATTATTTGTCTTAGGAATACAAATTTTTATGTTTTCGATATTCATTTTAGACTTAGGTAAACTTTTAGTTTTTATATAAATAATGTTTGTAGCATAATTTCCTTTTTGTTTAGAAGAATTTTTAAACCCTATTCCTTTTTTATTGCCTGATGGTTTTGAAGTTTTGATAAGATTTTTCAAATCTTGTTTTCCTTTATTAAATTTTGACATATTATTTGTAATTTTATCTAATTTTTCGTTTAATTCTATATTTTCAATTTTCAATACTTCAATATTATTTTTTAATTCAACGTTTTCTTTTAACAAATTATCCTTTACTATTTTAGTGTTTTCAAAATCAATAGTAATAGTCTCACTTTCTATCAAATTATTTTTGATTTTTTCTTGAGATAATTCAAGTTCTTCTTCTAAGATAATTTTTTCATCTTTTAACATTCCTACTTCAAGTTCCAATCTATTTATTTTAACTATATATTCTTTGTTCAATTTTTTAATTTGTCTAAATTTATCATCTAATTCCATGCTAAGTTCTAATAATTCGTCATAGCTAAGTTTCGGACATACCTCATCAGTTTGTGCCATAAAACACACATTAGCTTTTCTCCATCACTATCGCTATCACTGTCAAATGATGAAGAATCCGTATCATCCCATGTTACTTTGAAAGCCTTCTTCGTTTTGAATTTTTCAAACTTCTTCTTCTTTTTGTCATTATTGAGTTTAGGGCACTCCTTCTTCATATATCCGCATTGATCACATTCATAACACTTGATTTGAGACATGTTTGTTGTGTTGGATTTCCCTTCTTTATGGAATTTGGTCATCTTTCTAAATTTCTTGAATCTATTATTTTTCCTGGCAATGAAGACTGTCTCTTCCTCATCTAAATCAGAGTCATCATTTTTTGTTGCTAGGAATGCTATTTTCTTCTTCTCCGAATTTAGTTCTTTTCGTGCCTGCAAATTAGCTTCATAGGACATTAAATTTCCTATCAACTCTTCAACTTTGAGAGTAGATAGATCATTAGCATCTTCAATAGCTAATACCTTCCTTTCCCAATCAGATTTTAAAGAGTTGAGTATTCGAGAAACTAAATCAAAATCAGTAAACTTAACTCCTAATGCCGTAAGATCATGTTGGATAGATTGAAATCTAGAATACATATCAACAATAGTTTCATTTTGCTTCATTTTGAATGACGAAAATTGGTTTTGCAAAATTGAAATCTTAGTTTGTTTGACCTTTGTTGTACCTTCGTGTGTAATTTGTAAAGTACGCCAAATGTCAATGCAGTAGTGCATAACATTGCACGTGAAAATTCATTTTTTTCTAGAGAGCAAAATAAAACATTCATAGCTTTAGCATTGTTTGATGCTAAGGTCTTTTATGCATCGGTCCATGTGTTCATAGCAGTAGTAAGTGCTTCATATTTATCTTGTGTGGCTGACCAAATTTCTAGACCATTCGCTTCCATAAAAATTCTCATACGTCTTGACCAATACACATAGTTAGATCCATTAAAAAGTGGGGGTCGTGCTGTGGATTGTCCTTCTTGAAAAATATTTTCCATATTAAAGTGATTCAAAACGTGTTACTGTTCTTTGATCAAACCTTGCTCTGATACCAATAGAAAGTCTAAATGTGTGGACCGTGTAATGTATTTATATGCAAGTATAAGTGACTAACTATATGATTATCTAATATAAACTTGATAGATGATAATAGCAAAGTAAATGGAAATAATCACGCCAAGATTTTATACTGGTTCAGACCTCCCGTCCTACGTCCAATCCCAAAGCTTCTCTTCGAAATTCAACTATCAAATACCCTCACTTCGCGCGGAGTAATAGGCTTGGTTACAAAAGCTTGTTCTCATCAAATGTGTGTTCTATAACACAGATATTGACTATTAAGTACAAATGCTTCCAGTCTATATATCTAGAGAATATTGATTGAAGAGTTCTGAATATATGGAAGATTAAAATACAGGTATTCGATTGCTAGAGATCAAGTATAAATCAGAGAATAAGAGTAAAGAGCATAAGTAAGTAAGGTGAAGTCTTCTCTTTGATTCTTGATGCTATTTATAGCGGTAGAGAGATTCCTTGAGTGGTTGTATCCATTAACAAGTGTTGTATGGTCGCTCCTGATGGCGATGAAGAGTTGAAGCGAAGAAGAGCGAAAGTGTCTTTTCATTTGTGACAGTTGTTCTTTGAATATTCACAGCCGAGTTCAAAATCAGACGTCTGGAAAATGTTTCAGACGTCTGGCTCTTATATGTTTTTTGTATATGGTTGCTTTTCAGACATCTGAGTAAATTAAGCAGACATCTGATTCTGTCTGATTTTTGAACCAGAGGATTCAATCAAGTCTGGCTAGTGCACCCAGACGTCTGAACTTGTGCATGTTGCTTTCCTTGTGTCTGTGACATTGCTCTTCCGATTCTACCGACTTGTAGCCTCTTGATACTTCTTTTGAGTCTTGTTCTTGTCTCTTTGGTGACGTTACTTTAACACTTACCCGTAAATAGAGATATATATGCATATTCGATTTCCGTTGTATAGTTGTTATCATCGAAACCATAGAATTGATTTCCTAACAGACCCCACCAATCGACCCCCTCCTTGGTTCGATCAACCGCTAGCGGTCGACAGTCTATAAGGGAGTGATTGTCTCGTTGAAATAGCGGCTACTAGGGTTGAACCTCGGCCTAACAACCTGGATTTAGTAAATATAATTTAACGGATAGAATTGTTTACAATGCCTATAAATAAAGGCCTAGCCCCTCACTTTTCCTTTCAAATTTTCTGAATAGAACAATGAAGCTCTGTTATTTGTTCTTCCCCACTATTTCTTGTAATTTTATAGTATTATATATATGTAACGACCCAGGTTTTTTAGGAATTAAAAATTTAATATTTAATTTATTTTAAATGTTAATAAGTGAATTTATAAGTCAAATAAATTTTATTTTGAATTATTGGATTTAATTGGATAATTAAATCGATAATTTAATATGTTAAATTATGGAAATAATTAAAAATTGAGTTAAATATGATTGAAAATGATTTGTAAAATTTTATTTTATCATATTGGAGTTAGAACGATGTTTTAGAACTTTCAAAATCGAATTAAAAGTTAATTTGTGAAAATTGAATATTTTAATATTAAAATCGACTAGTGAAAATAGTCAATTTTTGAACAGTCTCAGAATTGAACGAAACTAGTTCCATTCGATCCGTAATAGTTAGTTATTACCGGATTTCAAATTTCGTGTCAATCGGAGCTATCGTTTGATCGTGGCAGCTCGAAACGCTTTGATTTATTTTTAATTTTAATTTAGCGAGTTAAAATAGCCATTTTTCAAAAAGTCTCGGATTTTGACGAAACCAGTTTCATCGGATCCGTAATGTGATATTATTGTAAGGTTTCAAATTTCAAGTCAATTGGATTTACCGTTTGTCCGGTACGAATTAAAACGCCTAGAAAATCGATTAAATCGGTTTAATTCAAATTGAACGTTTATTGCCATAACTCGCACAGATGTCCGAATTAGCTTTCGAAACCTGTTCCATTGTGTCCGGAACGCGGGGTAAACCCTAGAAACGCTGGTTACGGCGCGTAAATCGGAGTTCGGAATTTCCGGGATGAATAGTGTTTCGTCGGTTCCTTATAAATAGCCACCATTTCTAAAAAAATAAAAAAAAAATATCTAAACCCTAATTTCGTACTACAGCCGCCTCCACATACATGAACGGCCAGAAATTAGTATCCTCTCTCCCTCGATTTCTTCCAATCCGTCAACATTCGTCAAAAACATTCAACTACAAAGATGAAGATCACAACGAGAGCTTCGATGTGAACGGCTATGATCAAATATGGAGAGACGAGGAGGGAGCTATGGGGGGCCGTTTGCAGCGACTTGCGCACGCAACATGAGGAGGAGGAGGTGGCCGAGATTCATTCTGTTGGTGGTGGAGGTAGCTCTCGCGAAGGGCTTCGACATGGCAGTAATTTGATGAAGTTTAGTTGAGTATGGGTGTTGCAAAATTAAACCCTAGGAGAAGCTAATGGGTTGGGTGGTGCGGCTATAACCTGGAGAAGAAGAAGAGGAGGGGATATGCGGCTATGATGGAAAGATGAAGGATCCAAGGGCTATGATTGATTGAGGTTAAAAAAATTAAAAGTTATGTTGTAAATATTAGTTTAAATCGTGCAAAACTTGTAAAATACATATCTTTTTCATACGAGGTCGAAAACGCGCGAAACCAGTTGCGTTGGAATCGTATGGACGATCACTACGCAATGGAGTTGGATTGGAGTCGTTTGGAGTTAGTGAGAATTTTGGGTAAAATTAAACGTCCGTTTAATTTTATTCGAAATAAATCGCTAAAACGAAATTGAAATCAAGGTGAGAACTTCTCACTCAATCGAATCAGTTTCGATTTTATTTTAAATAGTTAGATTTAAAATATTTGAATGCATGTTTGAATGATGATTGTTATCTATTGATTGTTAAAATAGACATTATACGCCGTTAGTAAGCGGATGTTATTTATTAAAAACATATACCGCGAATATTTCATAAACAGTGAAATTGGTATTATATATAATAGCAATATATATATATTGGCATATGTATATATTGGAGTTATTGATTTCCCGCATTTTTTGTTTAGCGGATGAGACCCTATTGCGCCGTTATTAAGCGGATAATATTTTAAATCCCATATACCGCGATAATTTCGTACTGGAGCGAAATTGGTATTGTGCTAATGTTTGTGGATGCAGGCAAACAGGTTGGAGGGATCCAACTGGATTCCTCAACAGTTTTTATTTGAATTCAGATATTTTGATATTTGATTGATTATCATATCGATATATGATACCGTTGTTGTCGTGATTGACTATTTGGTGTGTAGCATCATTGGACCAAATTTTGAAACTTTAAAATGTTTTTAAAGTGATTTTTGAAAAGTATACGTTTTATAAAATAATTTTGGAATTGATCCATTTTAAATAAATAAACGTTATAATTTTTAAAGTTATAAAAATTATTATTTTTGAGAAATATAGTTAAAAACTGATTTTTGAGAATGTGATGCTAATGATTTTATAAAATAGTTTAATCGGAATTTTAGAATTTATTGTGAAAAGTTTAAATATAGGATTTATAAAATTTAATTATTTTATAAATCAAAATGGTGAAATAATAATAAAGGAGATTAAAGACGTTTTAAAAGAATAATATAAATTGAATTATATTAAGAGATTTATAAATGGATATTTATAAATTGAAATATTGAAATTATAAAACGAGCTTTTATAAGTATTAGAATAAATTATGAATGGATTTTATAAACGATGGAATTTATAGAATTTTAAACAGTGAAGTTATAAATGAAATTTTATAAACAGTAGGTTTATAAAATTTATAAAGTTATTTAAAGAATGGTTTTGGATAAATAAGTGAATCTTCTAAGTTATAAGATTTATAATTATGAAGTTCAAAGGAACGATTTTTGTGAACGAATAAATTATAAGTATTTAACTTATAATATGAACCTTTAGTTTATAACTGAGTTATAAAATCGAATAGGTTAATAAAGGAATTTATAAAAGGAGTAGTTATAAAATAAATAGAAATGGAGTTTATAAACGTTGTTTCATAAATTCGTAAACGACTTATTTTGATAAGTAAATTGTTGAAACCTATTAATGGAGTTATATTCACATTTTTGACTGTGAATAATACTTTAAAATAAAATGTATAAAAGGATGAAAAATTGTTAACGTAGTATATTCACGTTTTTGAATAGTGAATAATATGTTAAAGAAATTGTTTTGAATGTGATGTTTTAAACAGAATTAAAACGATCTAACGATGCTTTAAAATGTGTTGAGATTCGAAACCATAGATTTCAACATCTATTGTTGAAATAGACGTTTTCGAGAAATAAAAGGAAATAGTGGACTATAACACTGTTGTTATAGTAAATGGTTTCCGAAAGGAAATATTTTGTATAGTATTGGGATTTATATATCTATTTTAATTTCGAATCCCTATACTGGTGATTTTGGGTTGTCGTAACAATGTTTTACGCAACATTCGTTTTGGCCCAAATAAATATGTTTAAGAGAATGATTTCCTTAAAGAATGAAATGCATACTTAATCTCGATTTAAGTATATCGAATATTTTCTAAGTGTTGAAAATAAATAAAATTTGTGAATTACTTATTAAATAAGTATGGAAATGTTTTCCAATATAAAGTGAATATTTTGAGAATTTATCTTTTTGAAGATAGATTGAAAAGGAAAATTGAAATGAATAATTGAAATCATATATGCATGGATATTGTGAAATATAAATTCACTATGGAATTTATAAAAGGAAGTGGAACTTGATTAAAAATAAATATTGATTTATTTTTGAAGTGTGAAATAATATATCTTGTAAAGATATTTTGAAAAATAAATAATTTGGAAAATTATTTGGAAACTGGTGATGTGTGCATATCCATTGATAGTTCAATAACCGACTATCAATATTTCCCTTTGAATGGGTATTTGATGTGATTTGTTTGAATGTGAATGCCAAACTTATTTTTGAATAAGCGCTCACTATTCGGGTTAACCGGGAAAGGACCATGGGGTCGTATAACCCATTCCGAATACGTGATACGTCGTTGTGAATTGCATTGAAGATCGGTGTTGAAGACCCGGTATTTGCGAGAGCGATAGGATGACCTGTCGATTGTCTCTGCACCGAGTTGCAATGGTATAGAGACTCCCTAAGTGATGGGAAATCCGATCAGGATTGTGAATATCCGGATTGCAAGGACTTCTTTGTAAGTGCCTTCGGTTTTGTTCGATCCCGGAACAGACTTGTATGGATTGTATGTCTGACGTTACAAATTGAGATATAAAGCAGATTTCTTTCAAATATATTTCTATTGGTGGCGGAGAATTTATTCTTTTAGCTTAACACCCTTCTCTGAGACGTACGAGCTCAGAGGTTATGTAGTTGAAGTTATCAGCGATATATTCCCAATTTGGTAATGTGACATGCTGAGTGTTGCTGTAAATGATCATTGTGTTGAATA
This sequence comes from Allium cepa, assembly GCA_030765085.1. Classification (NCBI taxonomy): domain Eukaryota; kingdom Viridiplantae; phylum Streptophyta; class Magnoliopsida; order Asparagales; family Amaryllidaceae; genus Allium; species Allium cepa. The sequence goes on along the minus strand of CM060943.1, from coordinate 575,508,744 downwards.
TTTGTGATAGGATCGTTTATTTGATCGTCTATCCTGGTGATCATTTCTATGATCATTTGTTGACCCAAAGCATGGCTTTTGTATAAAGTATGTTTTTGTGGACGTGAATTCGTCGAGCCTCACACCCCGTGAATGGTCAAAACAGGAAAGATGCAGCAAGGTTATGAGGGGTAGCGCCCTTTAGGATGTGTGCATTTCCTTCTGGAAAAGGGTGGTATCATGGTATGGAGCCCAGATACTTACTCATGTTGAAAACACTTTGTTATGATTGTGTGAATTGATTGCGAGCGCTCGGTGAAAAGGTCCCAAAGGACCGGGGGATGGCATATTCGGTCAGTTGTTACTCAGTTAGGGGTAACCCGGCCTTGTGTTGGTAGAGATCCGGTTTGGTTCTCGGGGATGTCCATCCAGAGGCATTCTCATATGGCAATGGGAAGTTCCTTGGCCTGATCATTCGTTGGAAATCCAAAGAAACAATACGTGACTTGTACGGTATTAGTTGTAGAACCTATCATTCACTTATGGTGGCGCCCCACTGTTTGGATGGTAGCTATAGTAGGCATACGATAATGGTCGTATGTTGGCTAAGATTTATATTCTACTTTCGAAATGAATTTTTTCCTACACTATACACTAGTAATAATATCAAATGTTCTTTTAAATGCGTATCAAGCATCTTTGACTATCATAAGGAGAAATCTCCTCCGATTCTGCGGTTGCATTGTGTGTGTGTGCGGGAGGCCTTATGGTAGTCTCATTTTTAAAAGCATTGCGAATTAAATTTAAAAATATTCCTCTATTTTGATTTTAAAGATAAATAAACTGTTTTGGGTTCTCACACCAGTCACATGACTGACTCGGAGTTTATTGTTTTCCTTCCTAAACTCTGGGTGCCCACCAATTTCTACACGGGCAGTCAAGAGTTAGGTTTATCAGGATATTCTGGATATTCTGGAATTGCTGGAGGCAAGCTGGATGGCATGGCGTATTACTAGTTTATATAGTATTTCTTTTTCCGCTGCACTGTTTGTTGTTTGATGTTGTACACTCTGATGATATGATGTAATGAAATGTATAAAATGTAATAACTGATATAGTTCTTTGTTTAAAGATTATTCATTTATCTATTATGTGTTGTTCCGCTGCGAATTGTGAGATTCTGATGTTGTTCTGTTGTTTTTCAGTTCCGTTCTATTTTTCTTTTCCCTCTTCTCCCTATTTTCTGTTTTCTTCTCTCTTCTTCTATCTTTTTCTCTTCTCTTTTCTTAAATTCTTTTTCTTAAACCATAACATTTCGGGTTTTTGGCCTTCGATTTCTCGGCAGTCGATAAAGTGAGTATCAATGTTGAATTTTCGAAAGTCGAAAATTTCCGGGGCGTTACAATATATGTATGCATATATTTATGTGTGTCTACGTATGTTAGAGAAGAGAGGAAAATAAAATAGAAGAAGAGGAGTGAATCAATTCAACGAGAAAGGTAAATTCTATAATTATAATCTTAACTTCCACGTAACTCAAATCTTCCCTCGGATATGTAACTCTAATGGGTATGTATGTGTGTATATATTATAGATATTATACATATTTTTGGATTAGAAAGGGAAAACGAGTCAATTAAAGGGATGAATTTGTATTTGGGACATTTCGAAAGCTAAAAAGATGAGTGGAAAATGATTTATAAATAATATTGAAACTTATGTCGTTGAAATTTATTTAATTACTATGACTATGAAAGATCTATTGAATTGTGGGCTTCAAATGAATGTAATTCAATTGAAATCCCACTCACATATTCTATAAGTTATTAAATTGGAATGAAATGGTATATACCTAAATCTGGAAATTTGAAAATCAGCCCCTAGAATTATTAAAAAAAGATGTTGATAAGATTGCGAAGTTCATTACAGATTTATATTAGTTGGGTTGTATATTGTCTAGTAGTCATTTAGATTTCCCTAATTTGACATGGAATGTAAATTTCTATGTTTTTATTTATCGAGGGCGTTGAGGGTACAGTTTGATATATCTATTTCTATGAAAATTTCCATAAATTACCTAACTCTACAAGTTTAAAAAGTACGTCATTTGGGTTAATAAGAAATCTACCAAAATGAAAGAGATGTGTAAATTATGAATGTTTCTCCATAGTTTGCAATGTCTATTTTAGTAAAATAAATGAGATATTTCCTTGCAATTTCAAACAGAGCAAAAGTCCCACTATTAGGTAATCTATGGAAAGTTATAACGGTAACCCTTTTTGGGAAGGATAACTATAATATATTAAAATATGGAAATGAACGGTCTTTACAGAATACATATAAGTGTGTATTCTGAAATTCCTAAGCGTAGGAATTAATGTTTTAAAAACAAGAATACACACATACACATGTATAACTATGCCTGCTAATTACTACATAGGGTAACAAATAAAGCATAATAAGTAAATATACCTAAGTATTCGTATCATTTATAATTAGGAAGATTAATAGCATAGTAAATCATATGATTAGGAGATTACAGTAGAAAAGAGGTAGTAACTCTAAAATTTATGAACAATGGTTGCAAAAATTAATGGGCAATAAATGTGCAATTAATAGAGAGTTATAGAAGTTAAACGAGGACATAAATACATGTAATGGGATCGACTAAAGAATTTATTATGACATTTATTGGAAAATAGGATAGGCATAGTAAGTTGAATTTGAAAGAAACAAATAAATGTCATTAGTGGTTGTCCAACTTGAATAATAATGACCATTTATTAAGGACAATTAATTGGAGGTAATGAAATAAGTGGCCTTTAGGTGACATGAAAAGAAAATGAAGAATATAGGAAATAAGCCTATAAGATAGGAATAGGTTCATAGAAAATAAGTAATTTAGAACTAATAAATAAACTTAGGAGGCAATATAATTTCCATAGTAGAAATTTTATAGCCTCATTAATATGTTTAGGACGAGCAAAAATTAATGGGCCTAGCCTAATACTTAGGGTTAGAATAAACGACTTGGTTTAGTATGGGTTGGGATGCGAGGCCAATGGAGTTACATAACAATACACTGCCTTCACCTAGAGGCGACCAATATTTATGTATACATACTACTGATGTGAGACATCTCCAACTATAGGACCCATGAGGAAAGGATAAATGCTCGTGTATAGGTTTAGGAATACTAAGGGTTTGCCTTGGATTTGAAGTATTAAACGGCTTAGTACCTTTTGGGATGTTAAAGGGTTTACTTTGGAATAAAAGGTATTAAATGACCATTGGGTCTACCTCCTCTCTATATATGTAACAACCCGTCTTTCATGAAATTAGAAAGTTAGGTGTAGATATGAGGTGCAGATTTGATTTTTATCGAAACCGATTGTCGGATGCTCAAGAAACTGCTTCCAAACATCAACCAATGAACTCTAAAAGAAATTTGATGTGGCAAAGAAAGACTATGGGAGCTATATGGTTCATCAGGCGAAGATGATGCTTGGTTATTTATCTACTTGATATCGTAGTAGTACATGACATATGTTATTTGTATATGAGACTTATTGTATTAGATATTTTATTCTAACTCTCTATATGGATATTTATTTTCAGTTACTTTCGCTAGTATAGTCTCTTTTATATTGTTCATCCAATTCTGTTCATATATATATATATATATATTCAATATATTATATGTTCGGATGTGAGATGGCATTATTATGCCTGGATATTGTGTTTTATTTCTTCTTCTTCTTTCTCCCTTTCATGACAAGCCGTCTTTTGTGGTAGGAAGTTAGGTATGGACATGAGGCACTGATTTTTGCGCATTACGAAGGACAGGTTGTTACAATATAAAATTCTTAAATAACGTACGGTAGTGCCTAATTGGGAAATAAGGTCTGCTTCATTTCTAACAATAGGTATTAAGTAATTGGAGTGGGAACTTTCCTTGACTTATATTAGGTAAATCTAAATAGGATTAGGCCCTGGAGGTCAGCAGGTTATGTCACTATTGTTGATAAACTGGTATTTAGAAATAGGACAGACATATAGGCTGGGACTACCATTGGTCTCGAGTGATCATTAGCAAAGACATGGGTTATGCCCTAACGAATTTCTCTTCCTACTCGTGTAGAATCTATATGAGATAAGCAAAGAACTATATCTTTAATTAAATATATTTTTTGTTGGGGCTACGCTAGTTAAACCCTTAGGTAAGCCTTTGAGACGCATTATTAATACGACTAATTAAATTACAAAGCTATATCTAAGGGTCGTCAGCTTTGTAGCTAGGGCCGGTTGGCTAATGATTACGTTATGAAGGGCCTGCTTCGAGGTTGAGCTATTAAATGGTCGTTGGGTCTGCCTCCTCCCTATTCAAGAAGTATGAAGTGGCAAGGTTTTCTGTTTAACTAGTGCAATGCTTATATATATAGAATATATATGGTTATACCTCAGAGAAGGTTGGATATATCATACACGAATATGGAATTAAACGGATAAGCTGTGAATACTAGACATAATACTTAAATAGAAATCAATATGTATAACCTTGTGTTATGAGTAAAATATGTATTTTTCCAGCCATTAGAACGTTATTCTGATCCTCTACTCGTTACAATCCATATGATAAATTTTAAGGACGGGCTACTGGAGCAAGACATGAACGGTAAATGGAAAAGTCTTCTCATTCATGCTTAGCATTGAAAAGGCAACTAGATATTCAAGGAATAACATTGATTCCAAGTTAGTAGCCTTAGTAGGTATATATGTTCTATAATATTTTACTATTCCATTGTAAGTCCACTCTATAATATACTTGTTTTTATTACATGTTACCAACAACAACAATCTGCACCCTAATTGACTTCGATTTTGATTTAGTCGAAATTCGGACCCATTAAGGTATGAGTTGTTACATTTGGTATCAGAGCTTAGGATAGTTGATCATAGGAATTAGGATATGTTGAGAGAACGTATTTGTATTTTTACATATAATTATATATATATATATAAATCTGTGTGTGTGTGTGTTATCAACAAAACTCTATTAATTCCAAGTACAGAAGTAGTTGTGACCGTATTTTAAAAAGATGGATGAGGCGACTATAAGTTGGGACAATAAATAGAGTTAAATATATAGTCCTACCCTAATTACTGCATGGAGTGTAGGGCATACCGTAAGGCGTTGACCAAGAGAGCATAAGCACGACATACAAAAGAATTCCTGGACCTAGATGGTACTTGACACCTTTGTTGGGTCGAGAATTGTAACGAACCACCTTTTTAGACAGTTTAAATCGACAATAGACCACACATGTCAACTCTAACCATTAAAAAGGGAGGATTGTTAATGGGGTAAATAAGAAAATAAGAGAAAAAGAAAAAGAAACAAACACAAAATCTGGCAGTGGAACGATAAAATATAATAATCAAATAAACAGTTCATGAAGCTGTTTAATATACTTTTGATTATTATTTATACAACATTTATCATAATTATACACATACATTAGAGATAAATAAATAATGCAGCAGACAACATGATGCAGGGTTAATAATAGTAGTAGCATACCAAAACTTCATCTTCGTCCTTCAGAATAGATCTTCAGTAAGCTAAAAAACTCAGGACTGACCAGAGCATAACGAAAAGACAAAACACTTGAGTCGGGACTAAAATATCCTTATGTCAGTCAAATCAACATCGCATAAACATGAGTGTAACGGCATCAGAGATATTTACGGGATTTCACATCTCTTATCCTGTGTATAACGTGCGTGCAATAACTCAAGTGATGTTACGGGACTTTCGACCCCTTAAGGGTTCATCAAAATATTTATATGTAGTAGAATACGCTATATATATAATGTCTAATCAGTAAAATAAATATTAAAATAGTGTTAAAGCTTTACATTAGCCCCCCTTAAGGTGGTTTTAAGCATTATCGTACAGTTTACATATAAAACACCAGTTAAACGGTCGGTGGATAGGGATGCGCCGTGATACGACAACACTAAACCAAAATCGTATGGGTCTCGTTTAAGGATAAAAGTATGACAAGGCACGTGAGGCAATGTGTAACGTTTCGATTTTTCGTTGCCGAAAAACCGAATAGTTAGGGTTTTTAAAAAAGAATTTAAGAAAAGAAAAAGAAAGAAAAGAAGATAGAAAATAGGGAGGATAATAGATAAGGTAGAAGATGGAGGGAAAAGAAAACAGAAAATTAGAAAATAGAATAGAGAAGGGAAAATAGAACAGAACAGAGAATAGAACGGAATAGAAAACAACAGAACTACAACTGAACAACATCAGAATCTCACAATTCGCAGCGGAACAACATATAATAATAAATGAATAATCTTTAAACAAGAACTATATCAGTTATTACATTTTATACATTACATTTCATTACATCTTATCATCAGAGTGTACAACAACAACAAACAATGCAGCGGAAAAAGAAATACTATATAAACTAGTAATACGCCATGCCATCCATCTTGCCTCCAGCAACTCCAGAGTATCCAGAATATCCTGATAAACCTTAACTCTTGACTGCCCGTGTGGAAATTGGTGGGCACCCAGAGTTTAGGAAGGAAAACAATAAACTCCGAGTCAGTCATGTGACTGGTGTGAGAACTCAAAACAGTTTATTTATCTTTAAAATCAAAATAGAGGAATATTTTTAAAGTCAATTCGCAATGCTTTTAAAAATGAGACTACCATAAGGCCTCCCGCACACACACACAATGCAAACGCAGAATCGGAGGATATTTCTCCTTATGATAGTCAAAGATGCTTGATACGCATTAAAAGGAAACATTTGATATTATTACTAGTGCATAGTGTAGGAAAAATTCATTTCGAAAGTAGAATATAAATCTTAGCCAACATAGACATTTCGAACTATGCCTACTATAGCTACCATCCAAACAGTGTTGCGACACCATAAGTGAATGATAGGTTCTACAACTAATACCGTACAAGTTTCGTATTGTTTCTTTGGATTTCCAACAAATGGTCAGGCCAAGGAACTTCCCATTGCCACATGAGAATGCCTCTGGAAAGACATCCCCGAGAACCAAACCGGAACTCTGCCAACACAAGGCCGGGTTACCCCTAACTGGGTAACTACTGACACGAGCACGCCATTCCCCGATCGTAAACGACCTTTCTCACGGGATCCCGATAACCAACAACCACAAAGTAATAAATTCGCGGTAACCACATAGGTTAAATATCTGGGCTCTATACCATGATACCACCTCTATCCAGAAGGAAATGTACATACCCTAAAGGGAGCTACCCCTCATAACCTTGCCGCATCTTTCCTGTTTTGACCACTTCCGGGGTGTGAGGCTCGACGAAGTCACGTCCACAAAAACATACTTTATACAAAAGCCATGCTTTGGGTCAACAAATGATCAACACAATGATCACCAAGATAGACGATCAAATAAATGATCCTATCACAAATAATCAACACAATGATCATTTCAGCAACACTCAGCATGTCACATTACCAAATTGGGAATATATCGCTGATAACATTCAACTACATAACCTCTGAGCTCGTACGTCTCAGAGAAGGGTGTTAAGCTAAAAGAATAAATTCTTCGCCACCAACAGAAATATATTTGAAAGAAATCTGCTTTATATCTCAATTTGTAATGTCAGACATACTATCCATACAAGTCTGTTGCGGGCTCGAACAAAACCGAAGGCACTTACAAAGAAGTCCTTGCAATCCGGATATTCACAATCCTGATCGGATTTCCCATCACTTAGGAAGTCTCTATACCGCTGCAACTCAGTGCAGAGACAATCGATAGGTCATCCTATCGCTTTCGCAAATACCGGGTCTTCAACACCGATCTTCAAATGCAATTTATAACGACGTATCACATATTCGGAATGGGTTATACGACCCCATGGTCCTTTCCCGGTTAACCCGAATAGTGAGCGCTTATTCAAAAATAAGTGTAGCATTCACATTCAAACAAATCACATCAAATACCCATTCAAAGGGAAATATTGATAGTCGGTTATTGAACTATCAATGGATATGCACAACATCACCAGTTTCCAAATAATTTTCCAAATTATTTATTTTCCAAAATATCTTCACTAGATATATAATTTCAATTCTTCAAAAATAAATCAATATTTATTTTTAAACCAATTCCACTTTCTTTAATAAATTCCTTAGTGAATTTATAATCCAAAATATCTATGAATATTCGATTTCAATTATTTATTTCAATATTTCTTTTCAATTTATCTTCAAAAAAGATAAATTCTTAAGATATTCACTTTATATTGGAAAACATTTCCATACTTGCTTATTTATAAGTAATTCACAAATTTTATTTATTTTCAACACTTAGAAAATATTCGATATACTTAAATCGAGATTAAGTATGCATTTCATTCTTTAAGGAAATCATTCTCTTAAACATATTTATTTGGGCCAAAACGAATGTTGCGTAAAACATTGTTACGACAACCCAAAATCACCAGTATAGGGATTCGAAATTAAAATAGATATATAAATCCCAATACTATACAAAACATTTCCTTTCGGAAATCATTTACTATAACAACAGTGTTATAGTCCACTATTTCCTTTTTATTTCTCGAAAACGTCTGTTTCAACAATTAATGTTGAAATCTATGGTTTCGAATCTCAACACAATTAAAACTTCGTTAGATCGTTTTAATTCTATTTCAAATATCACATTCAAAACAATTTCTTTAACATCTTATTCACTATTCAAAAACGTGAATATACTACGTTAACACATTTCATCCTTTTATACATTTTATTTAAAAGAATTATTCACTATTCAAAAACGTGAATATAACTCCATTAATAGGTTTCAACAATTCACTTATCAAAATAAGTCATTTGCGAATTTATAAACAACGTTTATAAATTCCATTTCTATTTATTTATAAAAACTTCCTTTTTATAAATTCTTTTATTAACCTATTCCAGTTTATAACTCAATTATAAACTAAAAGTTCATATTATAAGTTAAATACTTATAAAACGATTATTTTACAAAATCGTTCTTTCAAATACTTTCCAAATCATAAATCTTATAACTTATAAGATTCATTTATTTATCCAAAATTCGTTCTTTCAATAACTTTATAAATTTTGTAAACCTACTGTTTATAAAATTCCATTTATAACTTCACTGTTTAAAATTCTATAAATTCCATTCAATTATGAAATTCATTTTCACTTCACTCAAACACTTATAAAAACTCGTTTTATAATTTCAATATCTCAATTTATAAATATCCATTTATAAATCTCTTATATAAATCAATTCATATTAATATTTTAAAAACGTCTTTAAACTCCTTTATAATTTCATCATTTTGATTTATAAAATAATCAAATTTTATAAATCCTATATTTAAACTTTTCACAATAAATTCAAAAATTCCGATTTAACTATTTTATAAAATCTTTAATTCCTTATTTTCAAAAATCAGCTTTTAACTATATTTCTCAAAAATCATAATTTTTATAACTTTAAAAATTATGACGTTTATTTATTTAAAATAGATCAAATTCCAAACATAAAGTATATTTTCAAAAATCACTTTGAAATCATTTTAAAATTCCAAATTTGGTCCAATGATGCTACACACCAAATAGTCAATCACGACAACAACGATATCATATATCGATATGATAATCCATCAAATATCAAAATATCTGAAATCAAATAAATACTGTTGAGGAATTCAGTTGGATCCCTCCAACCTGTTTTCCTGCATCCACAAACATTAACACAATACCAATTTCGCTCCAGTACGAAATTATCGCGGTATATGTTCTTATTAAATATTATCCGCTTAATAACGGCGTAATAGGGTCTCATCCGCTAAACAAATAAATGCGGGAAATCAATAACACCAATATATACATATGCCAATATATATATATTGCTATTATATATATAATACCAATTTCACTGTTTATGAAATATTCGCGGTATATGTTTTTAATAAATAACATCCGCTTACTAACGGCGTATAATGTCTATTTTAACAATCAATATATATCAATCAACATTCAAACATGCATTCAAATATTTTAAATCTAACTATTTAAAATAAAATCGAAACTGATTCGATTGAGTGAGAAGTTCTCACCTTGATTTTAAATTCCGTTTTAGCGATTTATTTCGAATAAAATTAAACGGACGTTTAATTTTACCCAAAATTCTCACTAACTCCAAACGACTCCAAACCAACTCCTTCGCGTAGTGCTCGACGATACGATTCCAACGCAACTGGTTTCGCGCGTTTTCGACCTCGTATGAAAAAGTTACGATAATATGAAGTTACATGATTTTTATATAAACTAATTACAACATTTTCTAATTAATTTTCAACCTCATCAAACTCAAGCCGTTGGATCCAACACCAACCCATCTCAGCCGTGCATTCCATCCCCTTCTCCCTCGTATGCATCTCCAGGCCGCACAATTCAAAACCGAACCCATTTAGATAATTAGGGTTAAATTTTACATTCAACACAACGACCTATGCAACGATCAAGGACTTCCATGCGACTCGCCACCCCGAACACCACCCACGCCGTGAGTAGCTCAGAGCTCGGCCCCCACCTGTGCACGCAGTTCGAGAATGAACGCGCGCGCTTCCAGCTCCATTTCCCGTCGATTCGCTCCACCATCTTCGATCTTGACCGTTGAGAATGTAGATTGTAGTGCCCCCTACAACTTTCTAGTTGAAGGTTTGTCGAATCGTTGAGTGGATGAAGAGATAAGAGAAGGAGAAGTTGGTTGTTTTCTGGTCGTTCGTTTTTAGGGGTGGCGGCCACGACATAAAACCCTAGCAATTTTTTTTTTTTTATTATGTGAGAGGTATTTATAGAGAAAAAAAATCGAACACTATTCATCCGGAAATTCCGAACTCCGATTTACGCGCCGAAACTGACGTTCCTAGGGTTTATCCCGCATTCCGGACACAATGGAACAGGTTTCGAAAGCTAATTCGGACATCTGTGCGAGTTATGGCTGTAAACGCTAAATTTAAATTAAACCGATTTAAATCGATTTCTAGGCGTTTTAATTTGTACAGGACAAACGGTAAATCCAATTGACACGAAATTTGAAACCTTATAATAATATCACATTACGGATCCAATGAAACTGGTTTCGTCGAAATCCGAGACTTTTTGAAAAATGGCTATTTTCACTCGTCAAATTTAAATTAAAAACAATTCGATGCGTTTCGAGCTGCCACGCTCAAACGATAACTCCGATTGACACGAAAATTGAAATCCGGTAATAACTAACTATTACGGATCCAATGGAACTGGTTTCGTTCAATTCTGAGACTGTTCAAAAATTGGCTATTTTCACTAGTCGATTTTAATATTAAAATATTCAATTTTCACAAATTAACTCTTAATTCGATTTTAAAAGTTCTAAAATATCCTTCTAACTTCAATATGATAAAATAAAATTTTACAAATCATTTTCTATCATATTTAACTCAATTTTCAATTATTTCCATAATTTCACATATTGAATTATCGATTTAATAATCCAATTAAATCCAAAAATTCAAATAAAAATTTATTCGACTTATAAATTCACTCATTTATATTTAAAATTAATTAAATATTCAAATTTTAAATTAATAAAAATTCTGGGTCGTTACACAATGCCCAAGGTAGGATACTACCAGTTCACCCTTCCCAGTTGGTGGTAACACATCATAGCCATGATCGCCCACCGCGTACAACACTCCCATTCAAATTCGAAGGATGCACACCAATCAATCACAAAATATGATATTAATGTGAAGAAGTGTGTCCGCTTAGGGTAGCTAACCCCTTGGCCGGTACGGCTTCTGTTTTAGACATTTCAAATTGGCATAAGTGCCAGGTCTCTTTCTTCAAATCCAGCAAACGAATCCAACCACTTTGTTCTGTATCGTCATTCCACGTGCATAGTTGCCAAAGTTGTTTCGGTATCGACAGAGAGTATGCCCATATCTGGCGCCGATCTCTTTAGCAACCAAACGTCATTTTACACACCGATCGGTTCTTTTACATTTCAAAAATAGTTCATAGTTGATATCAAAATATCATATTAACTTCGAAATCAAATCCATTTTCAAATCGTCACACTTACTCAAAATATACCATTTCAATTCAAAATCGTATTCACCTCAATATCTCGATTTCAATTCCAAAATAGTTTCAATTTCCAATTTGATTTATAACTTCAATTAAATCCGAATCGTATTTAAATCCAAGTAATAAATATATACATTTCACTTTTGACCACTTTGAATTTTTTTTTTGAGAAATAGTTTGAATAATTTTAAAATAGTTTAAGTAATTAAAATAGTTTTATATACAATAGTTAAAACAGTTTAATAGCTAAAATAGTTTAACATAAAATAGTTTAGCATAAAATGGTTTATATAGCAAAATACTTGGAAAACCAAGATAATTTAAAGGTTTAAATAATGTACATCTTCAAAACAGTTTATACTAAAATAATTTACTTAAAATAGTTCCAAAACGAAACTGATCAAATTCCAACTTCCCAATTCAAACCAATTTCAATTATTCATTCAGTCGATTTAATTTCGATTCTACTTCAAATCGATTTCACTTCAATTCCAAGTTAATTCAATTCCATTGTCAAATCAATCAATTCAGTTCAATTTCAATTTGAAACCGTTTCAATCCGATTATCAATTTCAAACCATTCACTTTATATCAATTCTGAGTTCGAGTTCCAAATTTATTGATTTAAAACACTTCACCAATTTGCCTTCAATATTCAATTTAAAATTCCAATTTCAAATATACTTCAATTCCAAGCTTACTTCAAAAATAACGTTTTATATCGATTCTATTTAGCAATATTCAAGGTTCGAATAAAATCTATACTTTTAAACAATTCTACTTTCTAAAATTCAAATTTATATTTCAATCATAATTTCAATTTCAACTTAGCTTATTTCAAACAACTACGATTTTCACAAGTTTAGTTCACCAATTTGAACTCAAATTCAAATATAATTTGTTTCTATAAATTCATTTTTTTCTTTAAACCCAAATTCAATAAAATAATTTCAAATCAAATATTTAAAATCAATTCATTAAATCGATCCGATGCCCGTATATAATTTTCTATCCTATGCAAGTGATTAGTTATTTCAATTTAGTTTCAGGGCTAGATATATATCATTTCCATCCAAATCATAATGTCATAGGTATATATCATTTCAACCTATTTCTTAGTTTGTTCGAAATAATTCAATTTACAGTTTAATAAAACTGTAAACAATATACAGGTTACTAACATGATATACCAGAATAATAAACATCCAATTATCCAAAATATCAACCAATAGCATTCATCACAATCAATCATATAAACAGAAAATATAACTCAGAATAATTTCATAGTTGTCATTATCAGGAAATCTACTGGCAATTAAATTCCAATTTCAATTGAACTGTCAATTTTAACCTTTAACAGTTAATTCAATGAAAATCTAGATGACAATTAGATTTATCAAACAACAACCAATAAAAATCATATCAATTAATAATATCAAATTTAACTAGCATGAGAATATTCTAGTACGTTGTCAGCGTTATGAAACACTCATCTTGATTTTCAATTTTAAATTAAATTGAGCAACGTTCGATTTAACCTAAAATTGTAATCAGCTCCAAATGTTCCCAGATTAGCATCGCAGCGTAGCCGTCATCTCTACGATTCTGTCGTCGCTAGTTTCGTCCGATTCCGACCTCGCACGGATGAGATATGATATTTTAAAGTTTGAATATATATTTATAAACAATTTTTTTTTTTAAACCTGAACGTATCAGGGCCTTGCATTACGAATACCTAATCAAGGCCACAGATTTCGCTTTCTTCCCTCTCGCAAGCCTCGGGATCGTAGAATCCAATGCATGCAACAAAGAAAAGACGGCCGCTCCACCTAAACGTGCCGGAGATCGATCAGAGAGCTTCAATGTGTGCGCACACGCGATAGAAACTGCCGCCCACGACCAGGCAGAGCTCGGTCATCCTATGGCCTCGTAATTCGTGCTTGAAATCGCAGCCTTCAACTCCACTTCATTGCCAATCCGTCTCTCGAAAAACGATCGCAGCCGTTCACCTCATCGATCTCGATGCCCTCTACGAATTACTAGTTGGAAGATTCTGTTATTAATCGACGGATAGGGAAGAAATAGGGAAAGAGTCGATCGTTTCGGCCATTGATTTCTATGTGGCGGCTGCGTTTTTAGAGAAAGCTAGGGTTTCTAATGTTCACGTATATATAAGCATACAAATATATTATTTCATTCATTATTTTCAACTTTTTATGGATGAACTCCAAACGAAGCATGCCGCAAGGCGTTTGTAACGTTTTACCCATGTTCCGAATACAATGGAACATGTTTGGGGGCCTAATTCGATCGTATGTGCGAGTTACGAAAATAAATGATCAATTTTAAATTAAATCGACTAAATTAATTTCTAAGCGTTTTCAGCTGCCACGGTTAACAACAACTCCGATTGCTATGAAATTTGAAATCTGATAATAATACACTATTACGGATCCAATGGAACTGGTTTCGTCGAATTCTGAGACCGTCCCCGAAAGGCTATTTTAACTCGTCAATTAAATCGACAAAATTTTCAAAATTTACAGAATTGCTTAAAATTCCAATTTTAAAATCTTATTAACTCCATTGCAATTCAAATATAATTTATATTCATAATGGAAACCAATTTGAATCATAGTAAATCAAATTTCAATTATTAATTTAATTTTCATATATTAAATTTCAATATTAATTTAATATACAAATTTCCAAATTAACTTTTCGACTTTTAATTATAAACAATAGTCCAGTATTATAATCCTAACTCAAATAGAACCTTAATTCACCTTAGAAATCCATACTATATTCATAATTCAATTGTCCGAATAAATTTCCAATATTAATCAAACAATTTAATTATTCAATATTAAACAAACTTCAATATTTGATTTCACTTGAATTTTATTTAACAATCAGTTACTTTATTTACTTTTTCTGAATTCAATATTTATTATTTAACCCAACTATTGATTGGAAACCCATTCAATAAGTAGCATTTATTTTCAATACCGTTACTACTTAAATCTTTGAAATTAGTCTGTTTCAAAATTTTATCCCTATCCAATAACTTATATTCAAAATCATTAAAATTTTATTTTCAACCATTTTTATTTGATAAATACATTAAATTTAATTATTTAAAACAGCTAAAAATATGG
Source organism: Allium cepa (assembly GCA_030765085.1). Taxonomy (NCBI): domain Eukaryota; kingdom Viridiplantae; phylum Streptophyta; class Magnoliopsida; order Asparagales; family Amaryllidaceae; genus Allium; species Allium cepa. The sequence continues at coordinate 575,493,410 of CM060943.1, read as the reverse complement.
GGCGTTATAATCTCCCCCACTCAAAGCTTTTCGTCCTTGAAAAGGAACTAAGTAGAGAATTCAACATTTTGACACTGTTTATTCAAAATTATCAACCCATAAAGCAATACAGTTTCATTTATAAAACCGTTACTATGCCTCTACTAAGGTACTCCGATTGGCTTATGGGATTACAAGTTAGTCATCAAAACAAGTTATAAAATTTTAAAACTTCAAAATTTCCTAACATCCAGGTTTACAAAAAATTTCGGTAGAGTCTCCTTTGCGCGACTCGATCAGCACAACTACAAAATGCCTCTACAGGCCCCAAACCAACAAAAGAAAACCAAAAGCAAGGTGGCTCAATCAAAAATCACCAAATCCAATCGCAAAATAAACACGTACCTTTTGTCGAGCAATCCAAATGTCTTTGATTTTAAATACTTGCATCTTATTTATAAATGATATCCAATCATATAATTTAAAATCATTTTATATTTTGCATTTTCAATTTCCAATGTTTGATATACTTAAACCAATACGATGTTCATATATTATCCGTACGCAGTACCAAATCTGATCGCTCACTCGATCACAGAATTTCACTTCCAAGCTTGTATCGTTCATACGACTCTCTAAGGCGGACTCAGATTTGGTTCCTTGATCAGAAACCGCTATTCTCCTTGCATAACCATATACTATGATAGAGAATTTCAGGATCAAATAAAAAATCCATATCCAAGGTTCGCCGTCGAAAATCGAGTGAAAAATTCTAACTTGGATCGATTTAAATCATCTCGAAATTTTATGCTCGAATCTGGATGAAATCGTTCTGCGAATAAAATAATACACGCACAATCTACCTATTAACTTTCAATAGATTTCTATACAATACATCTATATTATATTATTTTACTTACCATCGCTTCATCTACAATTAATTATTCACAAAGCATTATTCATATCCCCTATTTACTTAATATATCCATTTCTTTACATAGCATATTCTTTAATACTATCATTTCTTAAACATCATTTCCATAGAATTTGCTTATTCAAGTTCATTTTAAACATTCTATATAACTCAGTTAAATTTGAATTTTATTTTCCATTGATCCTTAGCTATACCAAATTCCTCTGTTTACATTTACTTTATTATCATAATTTCAATTAATAACAAATTTATTTATGGAACATTTTTATTAATCATCACTTTAGTTTATAATTTCAATAAAAGTCATATATAAGAAGTTGAACTTTATCTAAGTTTATAATTACCTCAAAAGCTACAAATTTCAATTTCACAACTTCTTTCCAAATTTATATTCAATTCTACAACAAATTTACAAAGATATTATTTGATTCATTTGTCTGCTTTCTTAAGTTCGATTTACTTATTTCACCCAGTCATTAATCATTTCATAATATACTTAAGCATATAACGTTTTTATCACAAACAAATTTCCATTTATATAAATTTTAATTACCTTTAAGTTTTATTTACTTGTATAATATCCGTTACATATCCAAATCACCATTTTAACTTTTTTTAAAATTTGACAAGTCTTACTATATGTTATTAGAATGCCATTTGGTATTATACATGTTTATACCAAAATTGGACACAACACTCTTCGGATGTGTTTGAAGAGATAAAATAAAGAGAAAATTTGTAAAATGAAGCAGATCTAACAAATACACCAATAAACATATAAGAAAATGCATAGAAACATAGAGTTTTAGAGTGGTTCGGCGTATGGCCTACGTCCACTATGAAGTTTTATCACTTTATTGCTTGATACTTGAAGATTACAAGTTTTTTATAGCGAAGTACAGCAGATAATAAGCTTAAATTCGAGATCAATGGCAGTAATGGCGTTCTGGAGTGAATGTGGCAGAGTCCGGGCGTTCTTTTACTCTGAAAATTGTCCGACCCCTTTTCTGAATGACCAGGGGCTCTATTTATAAGTGCTGGAGGCTGATATTTCGCTGAAAATTTGGGAGAACACTTCTGGCACGTGAGTGGGCCCACATGCCCGGCCTTAGGAAATTGGGGCCCGTTCCAGGATCGATTCGAACTCAATTTTGAATCGATCAAGATTTGATCCGATTGAGCTGAAATTTGGCATGAATATTCCTTATGTTGGCAGTAAGATACTGTGAAAATTTCATAGCATTTGGACATGTGGATTATGAGATATGATCGATGCAAGTTGGTCCGTGATCGATGCGAAGCAACTTCGAATCGATCAAGATTTGATCCAATTGAGCTGAAATTTGGCAAGAACATTCCTCATGTTGGCAGTAAGATACTGTGAAAATTTCATAGCATTTGGACATGTGGATTGTGAGATGTGATCGATGCAAGTTGGTCCGTCATCAATACGAAGCAACTTTGAATCGACCTAGATTTGATCCAATTGTGCTGAAATTTGGCAAGAACATTCCTCATGTTGGCAGTAAGATACTGTGAAAATTTCATAGCATTTGGACATGTGGATTGTGAGATATGATCGATGCAAGTTGATCCGTGATCAATACGAAGCAACTTCAAATCGATCAAGATTTGATCCAATTGAGCTGAAATTTGGCAAGAACATTCCTCATGTTGGCAGTAAGATACTGTGAAAATTTCATAGCATTTCGACATGTGGGTTGTGAGATATGATTGATGCAAGTTGGTCCGTGATCGATACGAAGCAACTTCGAATCGATCAAGATTTGATCTGATTGAGGTGAAATTTGGCAAGAACATTCCTCATGTTGGCAGTAAGATACTGTGAAAATTTCATAGCATTTGGACATGTGGATTGTGAGATATTATCGATGCAAGTTGGTCCGTGATCGATACAAAGCAATTTTGAATCGATCAAGATTTGATCCGATTGAGCTGAAATTTGGCGTGAACTTTCGTCATGTTGCCAGTAAGCTACTGTGAAAATTTGGTGGCATTTGGACTTGTAGATCTTGAGTTATGATCGTTGCAAGTTTGGATTTCTTAACCGTGATCGATCAATATCTTGAGCATACCAACTCCGATTGACTTGAGGCTTTATTAGCTTTTCTTGTCATGTCATACCAATTGGAGCTCAATCTGGACTCAAAAAAAATTTACCGACATCCATAGCAGACCTATGCATTAACGATCTCCAGGACGAACCATCCTTGGTTTCTAGTCAAGTTCTTGGTGTCACGGCCTTGCCAAAAGGCGGGATAACATTTGCCCCCCAAAGTACGTCTTTTGTGAACATGACGTGCTTTGAAAAGCTGCCATCTTCATTCTGAAAAGTTCTATCCAATTCACTGAGTAGTTGCCATCTTTTCGTCAAATGATGTTGCCTTTGGTTGATCTTCAGTGACGTAGATGTCAGACTGTTGATTGTCAATGATCATGAAGTGTTTTGTTGTAACTGAGTTTGAGCACCAGCATTTTGTTGTTCATCATTTTGATTGTCATCAGGTAAGCATTCAATTCCTAGTAACTTTGAAAATTGAGTGTTAATTTGGCATACATGCACATATTTTAGGCTGATACCTATTCATGTTTGAATATTTGCGGGTCGTCATTAAGTTCTTTAGTTTTTGTTTGGATTGAGTTTGTATCAATCCTCTCCTGGATCGAAGTGAAATTTGAGTTGTAACAACGTTCGTTGGTTGTTTTAAGTCCTTCCTTTTGTATTGATCCTCTCCTGGACCGATTTGGGATGTTAGAATGTATGCTTCGTATCGATGGATACGTGATATTGGATCTTGGATTGATGGATACAAGTGTAGTGCTTTGTGTCGATGGAGTTGAACGATCCAGACATAATCATGTAGTGATTGTTCGTGGAGGATATGCCATCTCTCATTCGTCTATTCAAGAATAATTCCCCACGATAGATAGCCTTTGATAGGAGTCATCCATGACCCCTTTCTTGGATCCATTTCTAAAATCTAGTCGATCTTCATCTATCAGTGCTTGGAATAATAAGTATTTCTGCTGGGATAAAGTCTATTTGTAGCGCATTCCTAGAACTGGCTAGCTCAGCCAATGATTCAGCCTTTTCGTTTCGTTTTCTAAGGATTGGTATAGTGGTGTAATACTTGAAGTCGGCTAGTATCTCTAGGATCCAATTGAGATAAGGAGCAAGACGTTGCCCCCTAGTCAGATAGTCCTCACTGACTTGGCACACTAAGCAGAAATCGTATAAGATATGTAAAGCTTCCATTCCTATTCTTTTTGCAAGTCTTAACGTGGCGACCATGGCTTCATACTTAGCTTCATTATTCCATTTGAGTAACCTTTCAGACATTTATGGTTTCCATTGGACCTATCGTAACGCTTGGTCGATACAAACATTAACGGGGTAAGCTTGTCAATAGCTAACTTTCATCGTATACTGGTCTTTGGATTAGTTTATCTTTACATAGCATTGCAATGCTTATGGCGTGTGTTGACATGACCCAATTGAGGTATAGATCTTCATGATCCAACGTCTTGGATAAAATGAAAGGTCTCTTTGTGCGATCTATCAGAGCTGCTTGGTTTCCTCGTTACATGGGTGACTTTAATCTTCAGCATTTTCTGACATTAGCCTCAATCCTACGAGAGTTGATGATGAAACCAAATAATTCTTCATATACAGTGCTCAAAAAGCATTTCAAAGGATCAAGTTTCATTCTGAGTTCTTGGAGAGCACTGAATATCTTTGCCAAGTCATCGATATGGTCTTTTGATGGTCGTGATCTCACAAGCATGTTAACGACATATACTCTCATTGATCGGCCGATCTGATTTTCGAATGATTTGTTAATCGTCCTTTGGTAACTAGCATAAGTATTTTCAAGTTTGAATCCAAGGAATGCGGCATAGCACTATAGGCTCATGTCAATAATGAAACAATTGTATTCCTAGTCTGGGACATGTGTCAGTATCTGATTGTATCTGGAATTTGCGTCCATGGATGAGAGTAATTCATGTATGATGGCTGAGTCTATTAGTTGGTTGATCATTGGATGTGTAAAGCTATGCTTTGCCACGCCTCGTGCAAATCTGAGTAGTCGACGTACGTTCGCCACTCTCCTTTTGTTTCTCTCATAAGCAAAGGATTGAATACTCATTTTGGGTAGAGGACATCGCGGATAAACCTATCGGTTTCGAGTAGATTCGCCTCCTCCTTAAGTGCAGTAGATCTTTCTAGATCCACGTCGCTTCGTTTTTATTCACCAAAACATGCAGCGGGTTGACACTTAATGCAGAGTTCTTAATGGTGGGTGAGAGTCCATATATACACATGAGATTGAGTCCAAGCGAACATATCAAATTCACCTGGAGCAATGCAGTTGACTCTTGCACAATCATTGCGTAGAGTTGTGATCTGATCTACAATACTCGTGATGGGTTGTATACACTCCATGTGCTTATTTGCAATGGTAAATGATTAGCCTTATAGGTGTGTTAAATCAAAGGCTTAGTAAAGTTTAGCCCTGTATTGTGTGCTGCTGCATAGCTGGCTCCAACTACGAGTTTGAATCTATATATGTTTCCAAGCAATGTGTTTTCCATTCAATGTACTCACGATCCATTGCTCATTAGAAGGGTCAGAATGATGATCAATTGCCCATAAGTCCAGGCATCGATCTGAGGATTCTATCTCTAAGCATCATTTCGGCCATAACGTCAAGCTGTTATAAATACTAGGCACAAGCTATTGGGTTGAGTAGTTGTATCCAGCTCTTGGATGATCACATTCATGTCCCCAGTCTTGGGTTGATGGGTGTATTGTGTGAATGGTCGAGCCTAGCTTCTACTATGTTTATACTGTAGTCCAAGTTGTAAGAGCTAGAGAAGTTTGATAAAAGATCAAACTATATTTATCTCATTTCTCGTGCATGCCCCCAAGTCTGGGGAATATCTCGATAAGCAGCAAGGTAGATAATGTTCGCTTCAATTTCGCACTCTATCCCATTGAACCGTGATATCGAGTTAACCGATGGAAGGCCGAGCCGTGCCATATTTTGCATTCTGTCCTAGTTCTTTCCTCTAGGTAGAATACTTCGTTGCCTCATCGACATTCACTTTGTTGCTTATATCGTCATACTCCGGGCAAAAATTGAAGAGTGAATTGTCCAGTAAGATCCAATGTAGGATTGATACTTCCCTTATCGGATTGAGGGTAAGAATCAGTGCGTGGACAGTTCTGTTGCACTCGTTGTGAATAGCTCGTTTAGTCGGATCATGGTAAGAGTCGAAGAATGAATGGTCGCATTGCATTCTTTTGGAGTTGGGCGATCAACCACGTCCGTTTCGATTTACATTCTCCCTTCAGATCTACGGACAAAATCAGCTCAAATGCAGTCAGGTCATGCTCATCCAGTCTCATGCTCTTCCTGGCGGATCGAAGGAAGGCGACGGAGGATGAATGGTCAAGTCACACTCATTCGTGGTTCTATCCATGCTCTGGTGGTCGAAGGTATTCGATGGGCGCTCGTGTCACATCGATTTGTAATTGAAGAGGATCGACATTGGCCGTCGATTTAGCGACACAATGTAGAATGTAAGGACCTCATTGCCTATCGATCCATTGGTATGATATGAAAGGTGCAGATCAATATTGCCCGTCGATCTGGCGGTATGATATAATTGGCTCCCCGTAACTTCGCGCATCATTCTAATTGGTTAGCATTAAGGCCTCCTTGCAGTCATTGCCTTAAGTTGTAAAGGACGCTAAGCTAGCGATGTAGTGAGTCACCTTTCTCTTCTTTTTAATGATTTGTTATTCTGCCCACAGTCGTAGAGTTAGTTTGTGGAGAGTCTAATTGCATCTGTAGCGAGTTTATATTCCTCCCGTCGACTTTTGGTCGGAGTTGGTGAATGAATGGTCGGATCACATTCATTCATTTTTCCACGCTCGTAGTCGTACTCCGGAGATGAGAGTTAGTTGAAGGGCCATTAGTCACACCTATTTGATATTTACATCCCTGTCCACACTCTGGGGACTAAGAGTTTTTGCGGAAAATGGTTGAACCACATTTTCCTTGATAAACTCCTCTAGCACTAGTCAATGGCAAAAGTCGAAGTGTAGTCGGTCACATTGCGACAACTTTATTTTGATGTTCCTCCTTCTGAATTGGAGAAAGGAGCTAATTGGCGGATGGTTGGGTCATATCCGGCCACGTTGCATGCATAACCCGCCAGATCATTGGCTAGAGTTAGCGGATGAATGGTCATGTCACGTTCATTTGCGATAGGACGGGTAATCACATCCATTTAGAATGAGACGTTCAGCTAGGTCCGTTTTTCTAATCTGCATCTCCCTGTCGAATCATGGAAGAAATTCTATCTTGTTTGGTTGAAGTGCATCCCTATAAGATTATGTTATAGGTCCCATGCCGGGGATAAGTGTTGATGCGTGAACGGTCGTGTCGTTCCCGCTTTATGCTAGATGGTCGGAGCATTCGATTTTTAATGATAAGTATGCCCCCATGTCAGGGGAAGATAGGAAAGAGGATAGTTGAATCACATCCACTTTTTGTCTACAGGACTTTTTGTGGGATCAGAGTTGATAGATGGACAGTCGAATCACATCCCTACTGATATTTATATTCCAATTCTAGCTTTGAGGACTGAAGTTGGTTGATGGGTTGTCAGTCAAACCCGTTTGGTATTTATACTCCAGTCTGCGCTCTCGGGACTAGAGTTAGTTGATGTTTATACTCTAGTTTGCACTCTGGGAATCTGGAGTTGGCATGTATATTTTGGTTCACGCTCCGGGAACCTGGAATTGATGTTTATACTCCACTTCACGCTCTGGGAGTATGGAGTTATCATTGACGTTTCGGTTCACGTTCCGGGAACCTGGAATTGATGTTTGTACTCCAATTCACGCTCTGAGAAGTTGGAGTTAGCACGGATGCTACGGTTCACGCTCCGGGAGCCTGGAATTTATGTTTGTGCTCCAATTCACGCTCTGAGAAGTTGGAGTTAGCACGGATGCTTCGGTTCGCATTCTGGGAACCTGGAATCTATGTTTATACTCCAATTGACGCTCTGAGAATTTGGAGTCCGTTCGCACTCTGGGAATGATTTATTTGATGTTTATACTCCAATTCGCACTCTGTGAAGTTGGAGTCCGTTCGCGCTCTGGGAACGATTTATTGGATGTTTATACTCCAATTCGCACTCTGGGAAGTTGGAGTCCGTTCGCGCTCTGGGAACGATTTATTGGATGTCTATACTCCAATTCGCACTCTGGGAAGTTGGAGTCCGTTCGCGCTCTGGGAATGATTTATTGGATGTTTATACTCCAATTCGCACTCTGGGAAGTTGGAGTCCGTTCGCGCTCTGGGAACGAGTTATTTGATGTTTATACTCCAATTCGCACTCTGGGAAGTTGGAGTTCGTTCTGGGAACGAGTTATTTGATGTTTATACTCCAGTTTGCTCTCTGGGAATTTGGAGTCCGTTCGCGCTCTGGGAACGAGTTATTTGATGTTTATACTCCAATTCGCACTCTGGGAATTTGGAGTCCGTTCGCGCTCTGGGAACGAGTTATTTGATGTTTATACTCCAATTCGCACTCTGGGAATTTGGAGTCCGTTCACGCTCTGGGAACGAGTTATTTGATGTTTATACTCCAATTCGCACTATGGGAATTTGGAGTTAGTTGTAGGACTGTCGTGTGTCGATCCAGTTCAGCCTTTAATGTGACGGCTTGCCCCCGAGCTCAGGTTTCACTTAGTGAGTGGCCGGTCGAGCTAAGGAAGAGAGTTGAAATGATGGCTTATGACGATTAGCAAGTAAGCAATCGGTTGTTGATGTCTATAAATTGAGGGTTGCCCCTGATGAAGTCTGTGTAAGGCACGATTGTTTTGCGGAATCACAGACGTAAACTGGAGAGTGAATGGTGAAATCATATCCACTTTAAACAAATGTTATTAAGTAACCATAAGCGTCTAATGCAGGATTGGATGCATGGACTGTCACGTCTACCCTTGGTATGAATCTGATTCTACTGGGAATCAGAAGAAGCATAAGTATTTTGGCGAGCTTCAAGTACGAGATGGAGAGTGCATGGTTGGGACATATAACTCCAAGTCTTTCCCAGATCTCCAATTAAATTGCATAGGCATATGAGTGAATGGTCGGTTGCATTCACTTCGTACTGGAGTCCTGAACTTGTCGGTCTCTTTTGCTTTGATCCCCTGCCCCAAAGTCAGCTGCATACTACAGCCGACAAGCGGTTGATTCATGCTCATCATGATGATACCCCAATGATTTGATCATAGACCACGGAGGTTGTTTTGCACCCATCCTTAAGTACTCGGTTACCTGCATTATTTGCAAGTAGTTTAATTCAAGTCGATCATATTTTGCAACATAAACGAAATTGAAATAGAGTTAATTCAAAAGAGATCGGATTAAATCTCATTGATGTGTGAAGCGGCGTCGTATGCTCGCTATTGCACTTCGGTCCAGCCCTTCACAGTTGGAATTCTAACGCAAATGGTTCCGTTTGATCAAATTTCTTGATTGATAGGGGTCGGAGTTTTTCGGCACTTCGTTTTATGGGGCTCGAACATATTGTCAGAGCTATCCTTTCCGGAGCAGCCTTATGGCGTTGACATCCATGGTAGCCATGTAGAGAAGAGGAGCTTCCAGATTTAGAGTATGGAGTAGGTTCCCTCTTTATCTCGCCATGTTGATCCTTCATATGATTTATCAACTCAATATTGGCGTGGACATGTAGGTGTAGTCGTCGGCGCCTATCCACCAGTTCTCTTATCAAAGTCTGGAAATAAGCACTGACGATGAATTCATTTATAGGTATTGGCAGCAACTGGCTGTGGGCTTTGGATAAATTCATTGGCTTCCAGCTTCTTTATTCCCTTCAGCAATATGAGAAGTAGAAATGGTATGTCTAACCACGATTGACGGTCTTCTTTGAGGAATACGGGGAGACATCTGCATTTGATGGCATCCATCACAGTTTATGGAATCCACTCACCACTCTCAGTTCATGAGATAGTGTCACGGGTCGTATTTCCATAGTACACTGACATAGTCAACATGTTGGATTTTCGCTAGAAATTTTGCATGTAGGATAGTTTCAATGAATAGGTCCCGACTGGGAAAGATACTCTAATCAACATTATCAAGTTCATTTTAAGGCTACAGGGCCTTGTAATACTAGTGAATGATGTATGCCCGATTTCCCAATGTTTGAGTGGTTGGTAATGTCGATTGGATGGTGAGTAGATTAATATGGGCTCATAGATTGGTGATTATTTCTAATTTTCACCAGGAAAGAGGCTCGCATAAGATAGTTAGGAAGTCCTCTTAGAGTTGTATGTCATGCTTTTAGTCATATGGACGTGGAATGATTAAGACGCAAGCATATGAAGATGGTTCAGTGGTGAACAGCTATGTTTTGAGTTGGCAGAGTAGACAAGGCAAGGTAGTCATTATACCAACCATCGCACCATAATTGTCAGTTTAGGAGTTTTAAAAGCTGGTCAATTGGAGGAAGTTGCAGTCCACCTTAGAAGCATGATACATTAATCAACTCTAGTTCTTGGCATATTAGCTAGGTTCTCCAGCCTCTGGGAGCACCAGTTGAATAGTATTTCAATACCCATCCCTTGATTGCAACTCAAAAATTGCTATTGTAATCTCCTACTTCCCGTCCAGTCAAGGGACGATCAGAATGTTCCTTCATTTAAGTTGAGGTTTGAATTAACTATGCGGGTGCTCTGCGCTGCAGCTAGGGTTCGGGGGGGGGGGGGGTTGCCTCCCGATTTTTTTTAAGCCTCTTTTCAGGAAATTTGGATCGTACCCGATTTTTTTTTTAATTCCGTATCCATCAAGTAACCTGAAAAAGTCCTTCTTCGTATCGTTCTTGTTCGAATCCATCATATGCGCTCGTTTTCGTATCGATCAGAGGAATTGCAATTTTCGTATTCATCAGCTGAAAGACCCCGTTTGTATCCATCCATAGAATTAGGTCTAGTAGCATCGATACGAAATGGCTAGATCGATACGAATTAAAGGCAGATGGATGGGTACGAACTGCATGTGCGTATCGATGTGAAATGGAGGCAGATGGATGGATACGAAGTACATGTGAGTATCGATTCGAATTGGAGGCAGATGGATGGATACGAAGTAGCGCTCCATGATGGATACGAAGTAGCGCTCCCCGGTGGATACGAAGTAGCACTCCCCGGTGGATACGAAGTAGCGCTCCCCGGTGGATACGAAGTAGCGCTCCCCGGTGGATACGAAGTAGAGCTCCCCGGTGGATACGAAGTAGCGCTCCCCGGTGGATACGAAGTAGCGCTCCCCGGTGGATACGAAGTAGCGCTCCATGATGGATACGAAGTAGCGCTCCATGATGGATACGAAGTAGCGCTCCATGATGGATACGAAGTAGCGCTCCATGATGGATACGAAGTAGCGCTCCCCGGTTGATACGAAGTAGCGCTCCCCGGTGGATACAAAGTAGTGCACCTCGGTGGATACGAAGTAGCGCTCCCCGGTGGATACGAAGTAGCGCTCCATGATGGATACGAAGTAGCGCTCCCTGATGGATACGAAGTAGCGCTTCCTGATGGATACGAAGTAGCGCTCCCTGATGGATACGATGCTACCTGATGGATACGAAGTAGCGCTCCATGATGGATATGAAGTAGCGCTCCCTGATGGATACGAAGTAGCGCTCCATGATGGATACGAAGTAACTTGATGGATACGAAATAGTCAATAGGTGATCGATACGAAGAGAGACTATCTGCTGATGGATACGAAAACCACCACATTTACTGGATACGTAAGCCACCACATTTACTAGATACGAAAGCATGGATACGAAAATCACCACAATTACTGGATACGAAAGCATGGATACGAAAATGATCATATTTTCATGGATTCGAAAGTATGGTTACGAAGAACAACATATTTTCTGGATTCGAAAATATGGGTACGAAAATGATCATATTTTCATGGGTTCGAAAGTATGGATACGTAGAACAACATATTTTCTGGATTCGAAAATATGGGTACGAAAATGATCATATTTTCATGGATTCGAAAATATGGGTACGGACTTCATGATGAATATGGTTCCTCTTAGATCTGGGGCAATCTGAATAGAATAGAAGAAACCACTAAACAATAGATCTGGATCTTCTCCTTAGATTTATGCAATCCGGTATCGAAAGTAGATCCAAGGAACGGGAGAAAAACTGGGTTTTTCTCAGTGAAAGCACCAAAGTGTTTGTACCAAAATTGGACACAACACTCTTCGGATGTGTTTGAAGAGATAAAATAAAGAGAAAATTTGTAAAATGAAGCAGATCTAACAAATACACCAATAAACATATAAGAAAATGCATAGAAACATAGAGTTTTAGAGTGGTTCGGCGTATGGCCTACGTCCACTATGAAGTTTTATCACTTTATTGCTTGATACTTGAAGATTACAAGTTTATTATAGCGAAGTACAGCAGATAATAAGCTTAAATTCGAGATCAATGGCAGTAATGGCGTTCTGGAGTGAATGTGGCAGAGTCCGGGCGTTCTTTTACTCTGAAAATTGTCCGACCCCTTTTCTGAATGACCAGGGGCTCTATTTATAAGTGCTGGAGGCTGATATTTCACTGAAAATTTGGGAGACCACTTCTGGCACGTGAGGGGGCCCACGTACCCGGCCTTAGGAAATTGGAGCCCGTTCCGGGATCGATTCGAACTCATTTTCGAATCGATCAAGATTTGATCCGATTGAGCTGAAATTTGACATGAACATTCCTCATGTTGGCAGTAAGATACTGTGAAAATTTCATAGCATTTGGACATATGGATTATGAGATATGATCGATGCAAATTGGTCCGTGATCGATACGAAGCAACTTCGAATCAATCAAGATTTGATCCAATTGAGCTGAAATTTGGCAAGAACATTCCTCATGTTGGCAGTAAGATACTGTGAAAATTTCATAGTATTTCGACATGTGGATTATGAGATATTATCGATGCAAGTTGGTCCGTGATCGATACGAAGCAACTTCGAATCGATCAAGATTTGATCTGATTGAGCTGAAATTTGGCATGAACATTCCTCATGTTGGCAGTAAGATACTGTGAAAATTTCATAGTATTTGGACATGTGGATTGTGAGATGTGATCGATGCAAGTTGGTCCGTCATCAATACGAAGCAACTTCGAATCGACCAAGATTTGATCCAATTGTGCTGAAATTTGGCAAGAGCATTCCTCATGTTGGCAGTAAGATACTGTGAAAATTTCATAGCATTTGGACATGTGGATTGTGAGATATGATCGATGCAAGTTGATCCGTGATTGATACGAAGCAACTTCGAATCGATCAAGATTTGATCTGAATATGCTGAAATTTGGCAAGAACATTCCTCATGTTGGCAGTAAGATACTGTGAAAATTTCATAGCATTTGGACATGTGGATTGTGAGATATGATCGATGCAAGTTGGTCCGTGATCGATACGAAGCAATTTCAAATCGATCAAGATTTGATCCGATTGAGCTGAAATTTAGCGTGAACTTTCCTCATGTTGCCAGTAAGCTATTGTGAAAATTTGGTCGCATTTGGACTTGTAGATCTTGACTTATGATCGATGCAAGTTTGGATTTCTCAACCGTGATCGATCAATATCTTGAGCATACCAACTCCGATTGACTTGAAATTTGGAATGTTGGCTTTATTAGCTTTTCTTGTCATGTCATATCAATTGGAGCTCAATCTGGGCTCGGAAAATATTTACGGACATCCATAGCTGTAACGACCCTAGATTTTAATTTAATTTAAATTGATAATTAAATGAAATTTTGAATAAAAATTTATAAAATTAATTATAAATGGAAGCGAGTTTCCTCGATTCAAACAGAAAATATATTAAGTCATATGAATTTGAAAATTTGTATATATGTGAATATATATGTATATATTGGATTTGAAATAAAAATTTTAATAAATGGTTTTAAAAATAAATAGAAATAGAAATAAGAATATTTATATATGATGAATTATAAATTATGAAGTAAATAAAATTAGACGAATTTCAAATAACATAGGGACTATAGAAATTTATTTACATTGTAAAGCAATGTACAAAGCAAAGAAATAAATATAAAGTGATGGCACTAGAATAAAATTTAACAACATAATAAAAATAGAAATGTGTTCATATGACCAAATAACAAGGCAAAGTAATAAAGCTTTAGACAAAATAAATAAATACATTCAAATAAAAATAACAACTTTATATCTTTATAACATCAGTAGGCTTGCAAAAGTAGAAAACATAAGTAACAAAAGAAGTATAAAAACAAACTACAACTCAAACAAACAAATATACAAACTGTACATACATAATAGAATAACATAAGTATGTACACTTAAAACAAATAGAAAACAAAAGTATAGGGTTGTAAACAAGAAAGGACCTGCATTTAATACCAAGCACGACTTGATATCATTCTAGCCGAGATCTTGTTAAATAATCACCACCAAGACAAATGTCTCCATGCTTTGTGCAGCTGAAATGAAGGAGGGAAAGTATGGTTTGTACAACCTCATTAATGCAAACATGCTATGAATTCACATTTTTGTACAAAATAACAACACTCTATAGGCTTCTTTCTTTATATAGTCATCTTCCTCTCAGTTTTGTTCGTTCCAAACTGCTAAAGTAGTATCATCTATAATTTAAACAAAACTTCAGTAAAAAGAACAATGCAAATCAGATCAAACCAGAGAAATGCTTCAGCTAGCACAGTTCAAAGGCTGTTTCAAAATTTAAAGCAACCTGGTTCAAAGTAGTTCTCTGTTCTTTCTCCTCTATTCTTCTTCTCAGACCAGGTGAGCAAAACATTCCCCTAACTTTGCTATTTCCATTGATGTTTGGATCTATATTTGATATATGCTGTGAATCATGTTTGGATGGTGGTGAATTGTGTTCACATGCTTTTATTAAAATGAATGTCTGTGTATATATATTGTGTACAGGAAAGAATGATATTCCTCTGTGTCTCCTGTCCCTGTTTCAAAATAAATTCAAAAGCTTTTCCTTTGATGCTTTGTGGGCTTAAGAATATAAACAAATTATGTTTATAAAATCAATATCCGAGTTTTAAAAATATTTTCGAATTTAATTATCAAATGGTTTCACTGTAAACCAAGGATGGACAGTGACAACACTGAAGAATGTCAAAATTAAGTGTTTTAATTTCTTAATTCAATTGGATTATGTGCTTTGTTTTTGGAAGTTATGATTTTTAAGAAAAGGATCAGAATTTTTAAGAAAGGGGATCACGAGCATTCTCGAGTTAAATGAAAATTGGGTTTTGATGAAAATCTGTTGGTCGGGGTGATGATAAATCTCGAGAATAAAAAGGAAGCATGTTTGATGTCATGGATCATCAGAAAAATGTTCAACGATTTTATAATCCATCGTGTTGATCATTCGAGAGCAAATTAGGGTTTAAGGGTCGTGTTTACTGCTTCGAAGTCGCGAGTTAATCGCGCCGTCGCCATCGTGTTTCTGGCGATCGCGGGTGGGGGAAAGTGGCGAGGAGGTCATGTTGCATCTCTGGTCAGGATGGCGTGCTCGCTGGTGATCGGGGATGAGGAGGCGCGGCGTTGACAGGTTTCGATGTGAAGCTATGTTGTTTTCCAGGTTTCAAATTATTGCTCGATTTTGATCAGCGACGTGATCGAGATGATGGATGGTCTGAGGACGATGTCGACACAAATCGTGACTTGCTGATGGTCGTGTTGTTCACCAGAACGTCGGCGACGAGACGTGCACGTGCACGGTGCACTCTCGTGTTTCAGGGAAGTTTTGAAGATTGGAAGAAGTAAGGGTCTCGGGGATGGTCTCGAGAAAACGATGGTTGGACTCGAAGGAAGGTGGAGCGCGAGTAACTCGAAGTAGGGCTCGTGATTTTTGCAGATTGTCTCGGGTCTGAACTCGGAGACGATAGTTGTTTATCTAGAAGCAGAAAATAGGGGGGGCAAGGGTAGAAATGTTTGTACAGGATTCAAAACCTGTACCTATTTAAAGAAAAAAAAAATTTATTTTTTTTAAAATTTTTAAAGCCAAGTTTAAATTAATCAAATTGAGTTAAAACAAAGGTTAACTATAAATTCCAGTTTAGTTAAAACTTAGTTTGTGAGCAAATAAATTCTTAACTTGTTCAAACTTTTAAAGTATTTTAAAGGAATTTGAATTAAAAAGGGATTTTGATTTGTAAAGAAAGAACTTTGACAAGTTGAGTCAAAATTTTGAAATATGGAATTAAATCTAAATTTGGATCTTAGTTATGGAATAAAAGAAGTTTTTGAATTTAAATTTAAAGTGTAATGTTTAAAATACACTTAAATGATTAATGAAATCATTAATAAAGAAATTAATTATCTTAGAGATAATTAAGGTAATAAAATGATTTATTTAATTTATAAATAAATAAATTAGATTAATTAGAAATGATTAAATCCAAGATAATTTCTTAAAATCATTTATTAATTATGTAAATTGGTTTAAAGGTTGATTTAATTAATATGATTAATTAAGGATAATTTCATTAATTAAGGCAATTGATTAATTTATTAATATCAAATGATTTGTAATTAATAAATCAAGATTGGGTAATTAATTCGTAAGCAATTAATTTACTTGGAAATAAATTAGGATTAAAAGATTTGTAAATCCTACTTATAAATGATTATTGAGTATTTGCCTTGCTTATGAATGGTTGTATTGTATGAGATGCCTTGAATTGACTGTCCTATCTGATCTGTGATATTTTGTTCTGTAGATTGTGGTATGTAAAATTTATTCATTTATGGATGATACATCTGTATATTATCTGTTAATCTGTGATGATTGAATGTTGTTGCACTATTGTGTGTTAAACCCCTGGACCACACCATACACACACAAATATGGATTTCACGAGGAAATCGATTTAAGTCACAGATTTTTGAAAATAGTTTTGTATTTGAATTTTTAAATTCAAATGTTTTGGAAATGGAGTGGGTTTAAAGTGAAAAGCTTTTGAAATGGAATTTCAAAGATGAAATATATTTTGAATAACTTGATTAAGATTTGAAATTTAAATATTTTGATTTAAATTTGAATTCAATACTTGAAATTGAATTCTAGGATTTGAACTAGGGATTATAACGATATTATACTAGTTATATATGAGTCAAACCATTTTTAAAGTATTGTTCTTTTGACAATTTGAATTAACCCAAAGATTATAACTTGTATAAATGAAATAAGGTTTTTTCCGAAATAACACAGTTGTTTCTAAATGATAAAAGAAAGCTTTCATAGGAGAAATGAATTTCAAATTGTATAAAAAGGATTTCAAGTTTAAACTGAAATAGTCTTCCAAGTTATAGATGAATATTTGGAAACGAATTTTGAAAGAGAATATTTGGGAACGAACTTTGAAAGATATAAGTTAAATCTTAATTTAAAGATTTAATGAATTAAATCCAATTGAATTGGAATTGTTTTGAAATCCAGGAATGAATATTTGTGAAAGTAGGTGAACTTTATGAAATAAATCTTTTGTTAAAAGATTTGAAATGGTAATTGGTTTAAACCATTTGAAAAGAAAGTTTAGAATTATTAAGTTGTGACTTAATTGAAATCCCGTATCCATATGTTTTTAATGTTGCGCTCACTATTCGGGTTAGCCGGGAAAGGTCCTTTGGGTCGTATAACCCATTTCGAATATGTGATACGTCGTATATGGATAGCATTTGAAGACCGGTGTTGAAGACCGGGTGTTTGCAAGAACGATAAGATAACCTATCGATTGTCTCTGCACTGGGTAGCTCCTGGTATAGAGATTCCCTAAGTGATGGGAAATCCGATCGGGATTGTGAATACCCGGATTGCAAGGGCTTCTTAAGAAGTGCCTTCGGTTTTGTTCGAGCCCGAAACAGACTTGTATGGATTGTTATGTCTGGCATTACAATTTGAGATATAAAGCTGATTTCTTTCAAATATATTTCTGTTGGTGGCGGAGAATTTATTCTCTTAGCTTAACACCCTTCTCTGAGACGTACGAGCTCAGAGGTTATGTAGTTGAAGGTTATCAGCGATATATTCCCAATTTGGTAATGTGACATGCTGAGTGTTGCTGTGAAATGATCATTGTGTCGATCATTTGTGATAGGATCATTTGTTTGATCGTTTATCTTTGTGATCATTTCTATGATCATTTGTTGACCCAAAGCACGGCTTTTGTATAAAGTGTGTTTTTGTGGATGAGACTTCGTCGAGCCTCACAAACCGGTAATGGTCGAAACAGGAATTGTGCGGCAAGGTTTTCAGGGATAGCGTCCCTAGGGTATGACCATTCCTTCTGAAAAAGGGTAGTATCATGGTATGGAGCCCAGATACTTACTCATGTTGAAACACTTATTATTATGGTGTGATGTTGGTTAGAGAGCTCTCGTTTAAAGGTCCCAAAGGACCGGGGGTGGTATATCTGAGGGTTTGTAATATCCCTTGGGAAAAGGGGTTCCCGGCCTTGTTTAGCAGAGAACGGTTTGGTTCTCGGGGCGTCCTTCCAGAGGCGTTTCCATGTGGCAATGGGAAGTTCCTTGGCCTGACCATTTGTTGGAAAAATCCATTCATCCAATACGAACCTTGTACGGTATTAGTTGTAGAACCTGCCATGGAATGTGGCGGTAACCTGCTATTGAACATGGTTAGCTATAGTAGGCATACGATAATGGTCGTATGTTGGCTAAGATTTATATCTTTATTTTTGAAATAAATTTTTCCTACACTATGCACTAGTGATAATATCAAATGTTTCTTTTTAATGCGTATCAAGCATCTTTGACTATCATAAGGAGAAATCTCCTCCGATTCTGCGTTTGCATTGTGTGTGTGTGCGGGAGGCCTTATGGTAGTCTCATTTTTAAAAAGCATTGCAAATTGACTTTGAAAATCTTTTGTTGAATGTTTTAAAAGATAAACTGTTTTTGTTGCTCACACCAGTCCCACGACTGATCCGGAGTTTATTGTTTCTTTCCTAAACTCTGGGTGCTCATTATTTTCTACACGAGCAGTCTAGAGTTGGGTTTTTCAGATAGTCAGATGTAGTAGATTATCTGGAGTTAGTTCAGTCTTTGGATCACACCAGTCTTGCTGAGCTTGGTGCATCGTTATTGGGGGTTCGAGCTATTGCTGGATTGATTCTTGGAGATGGAGTTGCAGTTCTCGGAGTTCTCTTTTGAAGACTATCTTAGAGTTATATTGTTCCGCTGCTGATGATATCTGTTTCTTTTCCGCTGCTATATTTATTGTATCATATCTCTGATGTATATTGATATCTATTGGATCATCTGTTGTATCAGATATTGTATCAAAGCTGTATATCAATGTATTATTCTTTTTTTTCCGCTGTGTTATTTACTTAATGTTGTTATAAGCTCCGGCGAATCGGATTTGAACGGTCGAATCTATGGCATTCGAATACGATTTGAAGTATGGATGTCGATTTTCGAGCGGGCAAAACTCGAGTCGCTGCAATAGCAGACCTATGCATTAACGATCTCCAGGACGAACCATCCTTGGTTTCTAGTCAAGTTCTTGGTGTCACGGCCTTGCCAAAAGGCGGGATAACAATACAAATTAATTAGATTCATTTTACTAAATTAGAATGTTCACAATTTTACTTGCTTAAATTTTCTTTACTTTTCAATTTTAAGAGTTACTCTTCAACTCTAAAGTTTTCTCAAAACATTAAGCTTAGAATTTCTAATTCTCTTATTTTTATAACCTTGGTTGTTCAATATTTCACTCAAATAATTTGGATATTATTAATTAACATAACTTAAAAATCTAAATGCCGGATGCATTTCAAATCATTTGAAATAAGTATATATACCTATCTCATTTATATATCATATCATACTTTTGGAGTTTAAACCAAAATCCATTTATCAAACAATTTCGAAGCAAAGCTTCTCAGAAGTCTCCCCCACTCTGAGACTTGAAAATAAACATCGATGATGTTGCGTAGTCATCATCGAAATTATTTTCCAACGACATAAGAGAGGAGTACTGAATTCATTCCTTTTTTTTAAAATGTTTTCAAAATATTTCCATAAATATTTTCAACTAATATCACCATATATTTTTCTTCAAAGTTTGAAAACCATTTTCAAATTCCCAGGTCTTAAATTCGATAATTCTAAATTTAAATCTATTAATATATAAGTCACATTTATAAATTATTCTTACAAAATTTTACTTTCTTAAACATTCAACAAGTCGTCTTATCATTGTTTATTTTATAATGAACCTTACTTATTAAAACATAATATCCAATTAATGATAACAATCAATATTATTATCCCCAACAACCAATAAGCTAGAAAAATCATAATAATTTCTGAAAATTATTTCCGTATATACAAAATATAATTAGGGTAAAATTATTTCATTTACCCAATTTCAAAAAGATACTATGTCGAATTGTTCTGTTCAAATGTTTAGAGATCCCTATCAATAACGTTAATTACTCGTATTGACCAAAACCCATAAGACACTCAACAAATCAACCAACATAATATAAAACAATTTTATATTATTAATAAATACGCTCTCTCATATATACAATCAGTGACTCATCATAGGGTATTACTACCCTATTTATAAAGAGTCAGACCCCAAAAAACTAAGGTTATCGCTAAACCAAATCTCTGATACCAACTGTAACGATCAACCTTTTTAGACAGTTTAAATCAACAATAAACCACACATGTCAACTAAAACCATTCAAAAGGGAGGATTGATAATGGGGTAAATAAGAAAATAAGAGAAAAAGAAGAAGAAACAAACACAGAATCTCGTAGCGGAATGATAAAATATAATAATCAAATAAACGGTTCATGAAGTTGTTTAATATACTTTTAGTTGTTATTTATATAACATTTATTAGAGTTATACATATACATCAGAAAGCTTTCTTTTATATATATCAACTTGTCACATTTTAGTTTCATCCATCCAAAGCTAAGAAAAATCTGAAACAAACATCATCTTTGACTAAAACAAAACTTCAATTCTAAACAACAGTTTAATCAATTCAAACCAGAAATCAGAAGTTTCAGCAAGCAAAAATTTCAAGCCTGTTTCAAATAAAAGAAACTCTTTTCATCTTCCCAATAACAACTGTGAGTAACATCATCTTTCAAATCTAAAAATGAATATGGTTGCATTTTTATGTGATAAATATTGTAGTTGTATATATGTATGGTTCTGTGTATATATGGATGGATGTTTGTATACTTGTTGTAATCTCTGGAACAAACTATTATAGTTTTCAAGTTTGAATTTTGATTCAAAATTTATTATTCTTTGATCAGATTACAAACAAAAAAATTTTTGTTACATCCTAGCTTAGAGTTTGAACTTTATTTAAGTTGAAATAAATTTGTATACTGCTCTGGGAAATCAAACAACAGTGTAAACTTAATATAAGCCAAATTTCAAACATCTTGATTCATAAATTTAGGAATGCGAACTGAATTCTTAAACCAAAAGATGATTTTTAAAACTGAAATCATGATTTTTAGTAATGGATTGAGGCTACAGTTCTCATTTGAACAAAAAGTGGGTTATAGGCAATTTCTGGTTATTCTCGGGTTTGGGGTGGTCAGGGTTCTCTTTGGTGATGGAGGGGTGATCAGAGGGTTTGGGAAAAATGGTGGGTGGTGGTGCAGTTCATTGTGGAAGCGGCGGCGAACATTTTAATTTTTCAAACCTAATTTTTTCTGTGCGTAGAGAATCGATCATCCCGGCCTGTGAAGTTGATCGAGTGCAGCGGGTTTTGGTGTGGTGGTAGCTTGGCTGTAATTGAGGTCGTGGCTGGAGTTGTAGACCTTCAGGTGGTCGGAGCGGTGAGCACGAGGCGATGATATGTTTGAAGGTGTGTTTGCTGTTGTGTTCCCAGGTTTAGGCATTTGAAGTCGAATGTGATTTTCACGGCGTTGACGAAGTTCGGGTGGTCACGAATGGATCTGGGAGTAATCGTCGATGTGACGAAGGCGTGGGTGATGGCTGGTGTTGGTCAGAGTCACGGTGCACGTGCACCATGCCATTTGAAATTTTTGATGATTTTTGGTTTGTGCAGTGAAGTTTTCTCGGGTTTTACTCGAGTTATTCGAGTAGTTTACTCGAAGCATTGGGGGCCTGACTCGAAGCAAGTTTGGGTTGTCTCGGGTTAGTTTGCATTGCTTTAGTTTTTTTGAAAAACCTGTCTGCAATTTGAATTTAAGCAATTTAAATGAATTTGAATCTGTGAGCAAGATTTAAACACAGTTTAAATCTAGTTTTAAGTTTAAGTTTCTAATAAACTTTGAATTTAAAAAGTTTTAAAAGGGAATTTGGATTTTAAATCAAAGTTTTTAATATTTAGAAGGTGGGATTTTAGATTTTAAACCTGGCAATTTCAGATTTTAAAATTAAAATTAAAATTAAAATATGAAACAAGATTTAAACAGTGGTTTAAATTTTAAAGTTAAGTTCAGTTTTCAAATAAACTTTTAAATCTTTAAGTTTTAAAATGAAGTTGGATTTTAAATAAAGAATTTAAAATCTAGAATTTAAAACCAAAGTTTAAATCAAAAATTAAAACATGGATGCAAGGCTTCTTTAATCCAAATCAGGAAATTTAAATTAGTTTAAATTTGATGTGTTTTAACAAGTTTAAATTAAAATAGCTTTTTAAAAGTAGATTTATTTTCAAACAAATATTTAAACTTGATTTTTGATAAAGTTCTTTTATAAAAGGGTTTTAAATAGAAGTTAAATGATTTGATAACTTGGATTTGCAAGTTAAAATTGTAATGTATTTTAAAGCTTAAATTTTAAATAATTTTTTTAAGTAATTTAGTTAGAACTTTTCCTTATATAGGTTTATAAGTTGATTTTGGGTTAATGTTTAAATATATAATCATTTTGGATCTTAAATTCAAAATTAAATTTGAATCTAAACTTAGTAGTGTAATGTTTTAAATGCACTTTAACATTAATAAAGTCATTAATAAAGAAAGGGATTACCTTAGAGATAATTAAGGTAATTAAGTGATTCAATTAATAAGATAATTAAGGAATAATTTATAAATTTATAATTTAGATTAATTTATAATTAGAAATAACTAATAATGATTTAATCTAAGATAATTTCTTAGGAAAGAAATTAAAGAAGTAGTGAAGATAATTAACTAAGGATTATTAAGTATTAATTAATGTGATTAATTTTAATAATTAATTAGGTTAATTAATTAACATAATCAATTGTAAATTGTTAATTACTTAAAATAAGCAATTAAGGGTTTGTTACTAATTGTATTTAAATTTGGATATTTTGATTAATTCAATGATAAAGATTAATTGGTAATTAATGATTAATTGTTATGAGATGATTGCTTAATGGTAAGTAATTAAAAGTTTAATTTTTTTAAAATAATTAATTAAGGGGTTAATTAATTATGTAATTCGTTTAAAGGTTAAATTAATTAATATGATTAATTAGGAATAATTTAATTAGTTAAGGTGATTGATTAATTAATTTATATCAAATGATTTGTAATTAATTAATTAGGCTGGATAATTAATTCATAAGTAATTAATTTAATTGGAAATAAATTGAATTAATTAGGATAAAACAATTAATTAATCCCGCTTATAAATGATTATTGAATGCTTGACCATACTCATGAATGATTGTATTGTATGAGATGCCTTGAATTGATTGTCCTATCTAATCTGTGATATTTTGTTTGTGGATTGAGCTGTGTATAATTTATTCATTTATTTATGATACATCTGTATATCAACTGTGTATCTGCGAATGAACGATAAGCGTTATAGTTTATACCGCTTATCAACTATATTTCTGTGTTTTGATATGTGATGATGATGTTGTTGCACTACTATGTTAAACCTTGGACCACACCATACACACAAAAATATGGATTTCACGAGGAAATCGATTAAGTCACAGATTTTTGAAATGATTTCAAAATAGACAATTTGAATTCAATGGTTTGGAAATGGAATCGGGTAAAATGTGAAAAGCTTTTGAAAAGGAATTTCAAAGATAAAATTTATTTTTGAATAACTTGATAACGCTTTGAAATTTGAATCCAGAATTTGAAATTGAATTCTTTGATTTGAAACTAAGAATTAGAGATGTTGTACAAGTTACATATGAGTTAAACCATTTCAAATGTATTGATTTGGAAATTTGAATTTAAATTCAAGGACATTAACTCGTACAAATATAATTTGATTCTTCCAAAACAAAAACTTTTGTTTTCAAATAATAAAAATTTTCACATAAGAAAAGAAGTCCAATTTGTGTCAAAAAGGAATTTCAAGTTTGAAATGAAAATGACTTCCAAGTTACGAAAATGGTTTGAAAGCTATAAGTTAAATCTTTGATTTGAAGATTTAATGAGTTAATCAAATTGAAATGAAAATTATTTTGGAAATCTATGAATGGATCTTCGTGAAACTGGGTGAATTTTATGGAATAAATCTTTGGGCTTAAAGATTTGAGATGGTAATTTGTTTAAACCATTTGAAGAAATGTTTTGGGTTGTTAAAAGTGGTGACTTAACTGAAATCTCATATCCATATGTTTTTAAATATTGCGCTCATTATTCGGTTTAGCCGGAAGAGGACCTTCGTGTCATATATCCCATTACGAATAATGATACGACGTTATGGATAGCATTTGAAGACCGGTGGTGAAGACCGGGTATTTGTGAGAACGATAGGATAACCTATGGATTGTCTCTGCACCGGCTGATCCCCGGTATAGAGATTTCCTAAGTGATGGGAAGTCCGATCAGGATTGTAGATACCCGGATTGCAAGGGCTTCTTCGAAAGTGCCTTCGGTTCTGTTCGAACCCGGAACAGACTTGTATGGTTGTATGTCTGACACTATACTTTGAGATATAAAGCAGATTCTTTCAAATACATATCTGTTGGTGGCGGAGAATTTATTCTCTTAGCTTAACACCCTTCTCTGAGACGTACGAGCTCAGAGGTTATGTAGTTGAAGGTTATCAGTGATATATTCCCAATTTGGTAGTGTGGAATGCTGAGTGCTGCTGTGTGTCGATGATCATTTGTTGATCACTTGTGATCAAAGCATGGCTTTAGTGTAAAGCGTAGCTTTGTGGACGAGACTGCATCAGGACCTCACAACCCGGAAATGGTCGAAACAGGAAAGATGCGGCAAGGTTATGAGGGCCGCGCCCTTTAGGGTGTGTCATTCCCTTCTGGTAAAGGGTGGTACCATGGTATGGAGCCCAGATATTTACCTATGTGGTGGGCTTCAATCTCATTTTCTGTGAGGTTGTTGCTTTGTGGTTCAGAGGCGCCTCGGATAAAGGTCCCAAAGGACAGGGGGGTGGCATGCTCGAGAAGTAGTTACCTAGTTTCAGAGGTAAGCTGGCCTTGTGTTGGCAGAGATCCGGTTAGGTTCTCGGGACGTCCCGCCAGAGGCGTACCCATGGAAAGTGGGAAGTTCCTTAACCCGACCATTTGTTGGAAATCCATTCATCCAATACGAGCCTTGTACGGTTTTAGTTGTAGAACCTTCCATTTACTTATGGTGGTCACCACGTTTAGATGGTAGCTATAGTCGGCATAGTTTGGAATGTCTACGCTGGCTAAGATTTATATTCTACTTTCGAAATATTTCTGCACTATGCACTAATAATAATATCAAATGAATTTTTCTCGTATCAAGCATGTTTGACTATCATAAGGAGAAATCTCCTCCAATTCTGCGTTTGCATGGTGTGTGCGGCGGGAGGCCTTGTGGTAGTTTCATTTTCTTAAAGCATTGTGAATTTCAATCTAATTTCTTTTGTTGTTCGTTAAAAGAATAAATTGTTTTTGTTACTCATACCAGTCTCATGACTGACTCAGAGTTTATTATTCCTTTCCTAAACTCTGGGTGCCCACAATTTTTCCACACGGGCAGTCTAGAGTTGGGTTTTTTCAGATAGTCAGGTTCAGTAGATTATCTGCGGTTAGTCCAGTCTTTGGATCAGGACGACACTTACTTATCTAGGTGACACATGATGTTGGTTCGAGCGAGCTTTGGATTGGAGCATTGGATTTGGAGATGCATTCTTTTGGAGTTATTATTCCGCTACTGGTGTTATATTTCTTTTTCCGCTGTGTCTTGTATCTTATCACTGATAGTATTGATATTTGTTGTATCATCTATTATTCTGTTGCATCTGTCATTGTATCAATGTTATATATATTGGTATTTATTTTCTTCTGCTGTGTTGTACTTAATGGTGTTATAAGCTCCGACGCACCAGATTCGACGTTTGGATCTGCGGCATTTGAATACGAGTGTCGTATTCGGTGCCGATTTTTGAAGACCGACTCACGATCGCTACATTTGGTATCAGAGATGAAGGTTGAAACTTTAGCTCAGGAATATAACACATTAAGTAACTCACTAGAGATAGGGTGAAGTATACCCTAGAATGAGTATGTCCTTAAGATATCCATTCGAATGCCTCAGCAAATTCTCTTGCTATCCATTGATAGTGAGTATGAGTGCAAGAAGAGAACGAGATAGTGGACTGGGAAATACCACTATAAATGGTCAATACCCTGCGACAGTGGAAATAATTTTCTCTATCAATCTCCTTTAATTCGTCTTTCCAAATTCTTTTGATTAGTTCGTAGCAGCTGTAAGGAGAAGCTTCAGTGCGAAGGTGACCAAACGAATCGTTGTAGAAAATCCTTATCTTTATCGATTTCTTATCAGCTTTTCGATTTAAAGTCTAATGAATATGAATTGGAAATTTGGAATTGAAAAAAATTAAATAAATTGGAAATTTTAAATCGAGTTAAATTGGTTAACAAATATGAAGCTAATTTGAATTGAATCGATAAAACGATTTTGTTTAAAACCAAATTTGAAATTCTATTATAATTTCTTGGGTAGATTGAAGTCCGAAGAGGGACAAGTTGGTATATAATTTGGGGTATTTTGACTTGAGTTTGGAATCCATATCTTGTGTTTGAGAAATTGTAGAAGGTTGAATCCATCTATCAATCTTTTTTGTTCAGCATCTCTTTTTGATTCTTCGATGGTTCCTGGTAGATCCAGGAAGAAGATTTGATATATTTGCATGGGACATAAACTCCAAATAGGTCAGAATTGTTTGTTTAGATGAACTGGTTGCTTTGATTGCTATGGTTAATAGGTGCACTTCAGTTCTAAACTAATAGTTTTGAAATTGTATCCATATATCTGTCTATTTTGGGTCCAGATATATTCTACGGATGGTTAGTTATTCCTTCGAACTAACCAGTGCCCTGCATATTCGTAGATTTGATGACCCGAGTATCCTGTGTAGTATTGAATGAGTTTGTTCTCATATTGTCGATATTCTGATTGGGTAAGCCAAATGCATAATAGATATCCAATCTGATCTGAAAAGATATTTCTCTATCTTTGTACATCTATCTTTGTTGTTTTCGTGCCTGCAAATTTCAAGGACGAGATTTCTTTAGGGGGGAATCTCTAACGATCCCGAGTTTTTGCTAAGTTTGAATTGCTGATTAATTTAATTTTGAATAAAAAAATTGGGAAATTAATTCGTAAATTGATTTGAATTTCTCCAAATTTAAATAAAATAGGTGTTAACTCATCGAAATTGAAATTTTATATATATGTATATGTGCATATATGAGTAGATTTGAATTTATATATATATATATATATATATATATAGGATTTGACTTAAATTTTAAGTAAATGGTTTAAAAATAATTTGAATTTCTAAAATAAGAGGGACTATGAACTTTATATAAGTAGGAAAATAAATAATAAATAAGTTAGTTAATGTTGGATAGTTAAACTTCAAAAAGAAATAAAAATAAATATCTTAAATTTTTAGTCATGTAAACTACAAAATAAATACATAAATCAATTCAAATGATATGTTATTTTTAAAACTTCATTTATACTATAAAGTAGTAAGACAAAAGAAAAGAAAGTATGCAAGAAAAAAAAATCTACATATAAATAAAAGATCAAATAAGATGATAATGCATGTAGACTTGAGGAAACAAACAATAGTAATTAATGCTAGTATCTCTAGCATACAAAAGAAAGATTTCATCAGCCTAGTCAAAGAAAAGAAATAAAATTTGTTAAGTCAAAGAACACATAAGAAATATCTTTATCCACTACAATATACATCGGCCGTAATATTGATTTCATTAGCCACCAAAGTGGAAAAATCATTAGTCAAACCAATGAAAGAAAAAAATATCTCTGGTATTTGCACAAAACAAATATAATCACCTGTACAAATATATCCCTGTAAGCTTTCTTTCATATATATCAACTTCTCACATTTTAGTTTCATCCATCCAAAGCTAAGAAAAATTTGAAATAAACTTCATCTTTGACTAAAACAAAGCTTCAATTCTAAACAACAGTTTAATCAATTCAAACCAGAAATCAGAAGTTTCAGCAAGCAAAAATTTCAAGCCTATTTCAAATAAAAGAAACTCTGTTCATCTTCCCAATAACAACTGTGAGTAACATCATCTTTCAAATCTAAAAATGAATATGGTTGCATTTTTCTGTGATAAATATTGTAGTTGTATATATGTATGTTTCTATGTATATATGGATGGATGTTTGTATACTTGTTGTAATCTCTGGAACAAACTGTTTTAGTTTTTAAGTTTGAATTTTGATTCAAAATTTATTATTCTTTGATCTGATAACTTTTAAAATTTAGAATACAAACAAAAGAAATTGTTGTTACATCCTAGCTTAGTGTTTAAACTTTATTTAAGTTGAAATAAATTTGTATACTGCTCTGGGAAATCAAACAACAGTGTAAACTTAATACAAGCCAAATTTCAAACATCTTGATTCATAAATTTAGGAATGTGAACTGAATTCTTAAACTAAAAGGTGATTTTTAAAACTGAAATCATGATTTTTAGTAATGGATTGAGGCTACATTTCTCGTTTGAACAAAAAGTGGGTTATAGGCAATTTTTGGCAATTCTCGGGTTTGGGGTGGTCAGGATTCTCTATGGTGATGAAGGGGTGATTTGAGGGTTTGGGAAAAATGGTGGGTGGTGGTGCACTTGGTTGCGGAAGCGGCGGCGAACATTTTAATTTTTCAAACCTAATTTTTTCTGCGCGTAGAGAATCGATCATCCCGGCTTGTGAAGTTGATCGAGTGCAGCGGGTTTTGGTGTGGTGGTAGCATGGTCGTAGTTGAGGTCGTGGCCGGAGTTGTAGACCTTCAGGTTGTCGGAGCGGTGAGCTCGAGACGATGACAGGTTTGAAGGGGTGTTTGCTGTTGTGTTTCCAGGTTTAGGCATTCGAAGTCGAATGTAATTTTCGCGGCGTTGACGAAGTTCAAGTGGTTGCGAATGGATCTGGGGGTAATCGTCGATGTGACGAAGGCGTGGGTGATGGCTGGTGTTGGTCAGAATCACGGCGCACATGCACCGTGCCATTTGAATTTTCTAATGATTTTTGGTTTGTGGAATGAAGTTGTCTCGGGTTTTACTCGAGTTATTCGAGTAGTTTACTCGAAGAATTGGGAGCCTGACTCGAAGCAAGTTTGGGTTGTCTCGGGTCAGTTTGCATTGCTTCAGTTTTTTTGAAAAACCTGTCTGCAATTGGAATTTAAGCAATTTAAATGAATTTGAATCTGTGAGCAAGATTTAAACACAATTTAAATCTAGATTTAAGTTTAAGTTTCTAATAAACTTTGAATTTAAAAACTTTTAAAAGGGAATTTGGATTTTATATCAAAGTTTTAAATACTTAGAAGGTGGTATTTCAGATTTTAAACCTGACAGTTTTAGATTTTAAAATTAAAATCTGAAACAAGATTTAAACAGTGGTTTAAATTTAAAGTTAAGTTCAGTTTTCAAATAAACATTTAAATCTTTAAGTTTTAAAATGAAGTTGGATTTTAAATAAAGAATTTAAAATCAAGAATTTAAAACCAAAGTTTAAATCAAAAATTAAAACATAGATTCAAGTCTTTTTAAATCCAAATCTGGAGATTTAAATTTGTTTTAAATATGAATGTGTTTTAACAAGTTTAAATTAAAATAGCTTTTTAAAAGTAGATTTGTTTTCAAACAAATATTTAAAATTGATTTTTGATAAAGTTCTTTTATAAAAGGGTTTTAAATAGAAGTTAAATGATTTGATAACTTGGATTTGCAAGTTAAAATTGTAATGTATTTCAAAGCTTAAATTTTAAATATATTTTTTAAGTAATTTAGTTAGAACTTTTTCCTTATATAGGTTTATAAGTTGATTTTGAGTTAATGTTTAAATATATAATCATTTTGGATCTTAAATTCAAAATGAAATTTGAATCTAAACTTAGCAGTGTAATGTTTTAAATACACTTTAACATTAATAAAGTCATTAATAAAGAAAGGGATTACCTTAGAGATAATTAAGGTAATTAAGTGATTTAATTGATAAGATAATTAAGGAATAATTTATAAATTTATAATTTAGATTAATTTATAATTAGAAATAACTAAAAATGATTTAATCTAAGATAATTTCTTACGAAAGAAATTAAAGAAGTAATGAAGATAATTAACTAAGGATTATTACGTATTAATTAATGTGATTAATTTTAATAATTAATTAGGTTAATTAATTAAGATAATCAATTGTAAATTGCTAATTACTTAAAATAAGTAATTAAGGGGTTAATTACTAATTGTATTTAAATTTGGATATTTTGATTAATTCAATTATAAAGATTAATTGGTAATTAATGATTAATTGTTATGAGATGATTGCTTAATGGTAAGTAATTAAAGGTTTAATTTTTTTTAAAACAATTAATTAAGGAGTTAATTAATTATGTAATTGGTTTAAAGGTTAAATTAATTAATATGATTAATTAAGAATAATTTAATTAATTAAGGTGATTGATTAATTAATTTATATCAAATGATTTGTAATTAATTAATTAGGATTGGATAATTAATTCATAAGTAATTAATTTAATTTATTCATTTATTTGTGATGCATCTGTATATCATCATTGTATTTGTGAATGAACGATAAGCGTTATAGTTTATACCGCTTATCAACTATATTTCTGTGTTTTGATTTGTGATGATGATGTTGTTGCACTACTGTGTTAAATCTTGGACCACACGATACACACACAAATATGGATTTCACGAGGAAATCGATTAAGTCACAGATTTTTGAAATGATTTCAAAATAGACAATTTGAATTCAATGGTTTGGTAATGGAATCGGGTTAAATGTGAAAAGCTTTTGAAAAGGAATTCCAAAGATAAAATTTATTTTTGAATAACTTGATAACGCTTTGAAATTTGAATTCAGAATTTGAAATTGATTTCTATGATTTGAAACTAAGAATTAGAGATGTTATACAAGTTATATATGATTTAAACCATTTCAATTGTATTGATTTGGAAATTTGAACTTAAATTCAAGGGCATTAACTCGTACAAATATAATTGGATTCCTCCAAAACGAAAACTGTTGTTTTCAAATAATAAAAATTTTCACATAGGAAATGAACATCCAATTTGTGTCAAAAAGGAATTTCAAGTTTGAAATGAAAATGACTTCCATGTTACGAAAACGGTTTGAAATCTATAAGTTAAATCTTTGATTTAAAGATTTAATGAGTTAATCAAACTGAAATGGAAATTGTTTCGGAAATCTATGAATGGATCTTTGTGAAACTGGGTGAATTTTGTAGAATAAATCTTTCGGCTTAAAGATTTGAGATGGTAATTTGTTTAAAACATTTGAAGAAATGTTTTGGGTTGTTAAAAGTGGTGACTTAACTGAAATACCATATCCATATGTTTTTAAATATTGCGCTTATTATTCGACTTAGCCGGGAGAGGACCTTTGTGTCACATAACCCATTCCGAACAATGATACGACGTTATGGATAACATTTGAAGACCGGTGGTGAAGACCGGGTATTTGTGAGAATGATAGGATAACCTAACGATTGTCTCTGCACGGCTGATCCCCGATATAGAGATTCCCTAAGTGATGGGAAGTCCGATCGGGATTGGATACCCGGATTACAAGGGCTTCTTCAGAAGTGCCTTTTGTTCTGTTCGAACCCGGAACAGACTTGTATGGTTATATGTCTGACACTATGCTTTGAGATATAAAGAAGATTCTTTCAAATACATATCTGTTGGTGGCGGAGAATTTATTCTCTTAGCTTAACACCCTTCTCTGAGACGTACGAGCTCAGAGATTATGTAGTTGAAGGTTATCAGTGATATATTCCCAATTTGGTAGTGTGGAATGCTGAGTGCTGCTGTGTGTCGATGATCATTTGTTGAGAACTTGTGATCAAAGCATGGCTTTAGTGTAAAGCATAGCTTTGTGGACGAGACTGCATTAGGACCTCACAACCCGGAAATGGTCGAAACAGGAAAGATGCGGCAAGGTTATGAGGGTCGCGCCCTTTAGGGTGTGTCATTCCCTTCTGGTAAAGGGTGGTACCATGGTATGGAGCCCAGATATTCACCTATGTGGTGGGCTTCAATCTCATTTTCTGTGCGGTTGTTGCTTTGTGGTTCAGAGGCGCCTCGGATAAAGGTCCCAAAGGACCGGGGTGTGGCATGCTCGAGAAGTAGTTACCTAGTTAAGGAGGTAACTCGGCCTTGTGTTGGCAGAGATCCGGTTAGGTTCTGGGGACGTCCCGCCAGTGGCGTACCTATGGACAGTGGGAAGTTCCTTAGCCTGACCATTTGTTGGAAACCCATTCATCCAATACGAGCCTTGTACGGTTTTAGTTGTAGAACCTGCCATTTACTTATGGTGGTCACCACTGTTTAGATGGTAGATATAGTAGGCATAGTTCGAAATGTCTATGCTGGGTAAGATTTATATTCTACTTTCGAAATATTTCTGCACTATGCACTAATAATAATTCAAATGAATTTTTCTCGTATCAAGCATGTTTGACGATCATAAGGAGAAATCTCTTCTAATTCTGCTTATGCATGGTGTGTGCGACGGAAGGCCATTTGGTAGTTTCATTTTCTTAAAGCATTGCAAATTTCAATCTAATTTCTTTTATTGTTCGTTTAAAAGAATAAAGTGTTTTTGTTACTCATACCAATCTCATGACTGACTCGGAGTTTATTGTTCCTTTCCTAAACTCTGGGTGCCCATAATTTTTCCACACGGGCAGTCTAGAGTTGGGTTTTTCAGATAGTCAGGTTAAGTAGATTATCTACGGTTAGTCTATTCTTTGGATCAGGACGACATTTACTTATCTAGGTGATGTTGGTTCGAGCGAGCTTTGGATTGGAGCATTGGATTTGGAGATGCATTCTTTTGGAGTTATTATTCCGTTGCTGGTGTTATCTTTCTTTTTCCGCTGTGCCTTGTATCTTATCTCTGATAGTATTGATATTTGTTGTATCATTCTATTATTCTGTTGTATCTGTCATTGTATCAATGTTATATATATATCGGTATTTATTTTCTTTCGTTGTGTTGTACTTAATGGTGTTATAAGCTCCGGCGCACCAGATTCGACGTTTGGATCTGCGGCATTTGAATATGAGTGTCGTATTCGGTGCCGATTTTCGAAGATCAACTCAGGATCGCTACAAAGAGCGTTGAGAAGTTTTGGGTGGTGGTTGCTCTCGTGTTTTCCGGTTTTGGTTCAAACTCTCGAATTCGAATTTGACCCTAAATCGATGATCTGAAGTTTGTGTGTGGGTTAAGGGGTGATTGCCGACTTGAAGAGATCATCACCGATGATCAGAGTGGGCGAAGTCGATGGTGCAGGTGCACCAATTTGTTCGTGCCTGAATTGGAGAGGAGATACTTGAATTTCTCCAGCTTCTCGCGTATGTTGCTCGAGGATCTGGGATGTTTTGCTCGAAGCAGTAAGGTGTTGGACTAGAAGCAATTTTTAGTCAAGGTTCGGGTCAAATTTTTTTTGTCCAGGTTTCATAACAGACCTGTTCTGTTTTCTAGATTTAAAATTTAATTTTAAAAACAAAGCTTAAGCAGGTTTTAAAAACAAAAGTTAAATATAAACTTAAGTTAGTCTACAACTTAGTTTTGGGTATAAGTAAGTTTTTTAAGTTTAAATTGTTTTAATAACAATTAAGTGTTTTTAAAGGGGAATTGAATTTAAAATGAATTAGGAGTTTGAATCAAGAATTTAAAATTAAGGTTTTAAAAGCAAGTTTTAAATCATAGTTTAAAGCCAAGTTTGAATTAAATAGTTTTTTTAGTAACTTGTTTTCAAATAAATATTTGAATTGGATTTGATTAAGTTCTTTTACAAAAAGGATTTTTTGAATTGAAAGGTTAAATAATTTGTTTTAATTTGGATCTGCAAATTAAAATCTAATGTATTTTTTTAAAGCTTAAATTTTAAATAAAATTTAAGTAATTTAGTTAAAAACTTTTCTTATATAGGTTTGTAAGTCGATATGTAAATTTGGTTAATGTTTATCATTTTGAACCTTAAATTCAAAATGAAATTTGAATCTAAATTTAGAAGTGTAATGTTTAAATACACTTTAATATTAATGAAGTCATTAATAAAGAAATGGATTACCTTAGAGATAATTAAGATATTAAAATGATTTAATGAATAAATTAAGGAATGACTCAATTATTTAATTTATAAATTAATGATTTAGATTAATTTATAATTAGAGATTAATTAAGAAAGTAATTAAAGAATTGTTATTAGTTAATGACGGTGATTAACTAAGATTATTTAAATAATTTATAAATGTGATTAATTTTAATAATTAATTAGATCAATTAATTTAATGTTAATCATTTATGAGATTGTATAAGTGTAATTTTTTATGGTAAGTAATTAAAGGGTTAATTTCTTAAAATAATTAATTAAGGGGTTAAGTAATTATGTAATTGGTTTAGAGGTTAATTTAACTAATATGGTTAATTAAGAATAATTTATTAATTAAGAATAATTAATTAAAGTGTTTGATAAATTAATTTATATCAAATGATTTATAATTAATAAATCAGGATTGGATAATTAATTCATAAGTAATTAATTTAATTGGAAATAAATTGAATTAATTAGGATTAAACAATTAATTAATCCTGCTTCTAAATGATTATTGAATGCTTGACCTTACTTATGAATGATTGTATTGTATGAGATGCCTTGAATTGATTGTCCTATCTGATCTGTGTTATTTTGTTCTATGGATTGAGCTGTATGATTTATTCATTTATTTGTGATACATTTGTTTGTTATCTGTGAATCTGCGAATGAACGATAAGCGTTATAAATTATACCGCTTATCAATATTGATGTGCTTAAATATGTGATGTGATGATTGATGATGTTGCACTATTGTGTGAAACCCCTTGACCACACCATACACACACGAATATGGATTTCACGAGGAAATCGATTAAGTCACAGATTTTTGAAATGATTTTGAAATAGACAATTTGAATTCAAACGGTTTGGAAATGAAATCAGGTTAAATGTGAAAAGCTTTTGAAATGTAATTTCAAGATAAAATTTACTTTTGAATAACTTGATAAAGTTTTGAAATTTAAATAATTTGATTTAAATTTGAATTCAAAGTTTGAAATTGAATTCTATGATTTGAAACTAGGAATTAAAGATGTTATACTAGTTATATATGGGTTAAACCATTTTAAAGATATTAAATTGCGAATTGGAATTTAAATTCAAAGGCTTTAACCCGTGCAATTATAATTGGATTCTTCCGAAACGAAAACTATTTGTTTTCAAAATAAAAGCTTTCATATAAGAAATAGACTTCCAATTTGTGTCAAAAGGATTTCAAGTCTAAAATGAAAATGATTTCCAAGTTATGGAAACGGTTTGAAAGCTATAAATTAAATCCCTGTTATAAAGATTTAATGAGTCAATCCAACTTAAGTGGAAATTGTTTTGAAATCCGTAAATAGATCTTTGTGAAACTGTGTGAACTTTATGAAACAAATCTTTTTGTTTAATGATTTGAAATGGTAATCTGTTTAACCATTCAAAAAAAAAGTTTTTGGATTTATAAGTTGTGACTTAACTGAAATCCCATATCCATATGCTTTTAAATATTATGCTCATTATTCGATTTAGCGGGGAGAGGACCTTGTGTCATATAACCCATTTTGAATAGTGATACGTCGTTATGGATTGCATTGAAGACCAATGGTGAAGACCGGGTATTTGTGAGAACGACAGGATAACCTATCGATTGACTCTGCACTGAGTTGCTCCGGTATAGAGTTCTCCCTAAGTGATGGGAAGTCTGATCGGGATTGTGAATACCCGGATTTGGAAGGGCTTCTTCGGAAGAGTCTTCGGTTCTGTTCGAACCCGAAACAGACTTGTATGGTTGTATGTCTGACACTACACTTTGAGATATAAAACAGATTTCTTTCAAATACATATTTGTTGGTTGCGGAGAATTTATTCTCTTAGCATAACATCCTTCTCTGAGACATACGAGCTCAAAGTTGATGTAATTGAAGGTTATCAGCGATATACTCCTAATTTGGTAGTGTGGCATGTTGAGTGCTGCTGTGTGTTGATGATTATTGGTTGATCATTTGTGATCAGAGCATGGCTTTTTTATAAAGCGTAGCTTTGTGGACGAGACTGCATCAGGACCTCACACCCCGGAAATGGTCGAAACAGGAAAGATGTGGCAAGGTTATGAGGGTCGCGCCCTTTAGGGTGTGTCATTCCCCTTTGGTAAAGGGTGGAATCATGGTATGGAGCCCAGATATTTACCTATGTGGTGGGCTTCAATCTCATTTTCTGTGTGGTTGTTGCTTTGTGGTTTAGAGGCGCCTCGGATAAAGGTCCCAAAGGACCCAGGGGTGGTATGCTCGAGTAGTAGTTACCTAGTTACAGAGGTAACCCGACCTTGTGTTGGCAGAGATCCGGTTAGGTTCTCGGGACGTCCTGCTAGAGGTGTACCCATGGACAGTGGGAAGTTCCTTATCCTAACCATTTGTTGAAAATCCATTCATCCAATACGTGCTTTGTACGGTTTTAGTTGTAGAACCTGCCATTTACTTATGGTGGTCACCACTGTTTAGATGGTAGCTATAGTAGGCATAGTTCAAAATGTCTATGCTGGCTAAGATTAATATTATACTTTCGAAATGTTTTCCACTGTGCACTAATAATAATATAAAAGAAGAATTTTACGTAGTAAGCATATTTGACTATCATAAGGAGAAATCTCCTCCAATACTGCGTTTGCATGGTGTGTGCGGTAAGAGGCCTTATGGTAGTTTCATTTTCTAAAAAGCATTGCGAATTTATTTAAAATTCCTTTGTTGTTTGTTTAAAGAATAAACTGTTTTCGTTACTCACACCAGTCGCATGACTGACTCAGTGTTTATTGTTCCTATCCTAAACTCTGGGTGCCCACTATTTTTCCACCCAGGCAGTCTAGAGTTGGGTTTTTCAGATAGTCAGGTTTAGTAGATTATCTGGAGTTAGTCCTGTCTTTGGATCACGACTACACTTGCTTATCGTTGTGAAACGTGATGTTGGTTTGAGCTAGCTTTGGATTAGAGCATTGGATTTGGGGATGCATTCCATTGAAGATATTCTTTCCGTTGTGTCTTGTATCTCTGATAGTATTGATATCTATTGTATCATTCTGTTGTATCATATTATATCAGATATTGTATCTGTCATTGTATTGATATTCTTTTTATTTCGCTGTGTTGTACTTAGTGGTGTGCTCCGGCGAACCAGATTCGACGTTTGGATCTGCGGCATTTGAATATGAGTGTCGTATTCGGTGTCGATTTTCGAAGGTCGAGTCAGGGCCGTTACAATATCTGTGATATATTCCCGTGTGATTGTGAGCTTCTGAATTGAAGTAAAATTGTTGGCCTTTAAAATGGCACTTGAATTTCGATGCGACCGGGGATCGGATTCCAGATGGTTATTCGAAAACTATATCGAATCTTAAAGGTGAATCTTTTGTTTAAATGATTATAAATGGAAATTTGCTGTGACTTACGTATCCACATGTTTTAAAAATAAGCACTCATTATTCGGTTGAGCCGGGAAAGGACATTAAGTCATAAAACCCATTTCGAATAATGATACGATGAAATGGGAGTGCATTTGAAGATGGTGGTTATGACCGGGTATTTTCGAGAACAAAAAGATTACCTGTCGATTGTCTCTGTATTGAGTTGCTCTGGTATAGTGATCTCCATATGTGATGGGGAGTCCGGTCGGGATTGTGGATATCCGGATTTGCAAAAGCTTCTTCCTTAATTGGACGAAGTGCCTTCAGTTCCATTCAGACCCAGGATGGACTCGTGTGGATGTATATCTGACATTACACTTTGAGATGTAAAGCTGATTTCTATCAAATACATTTCTGTTTGGTGGCGGAGAATTTATTCTCTTAGCTTAACACACTTTTCTGAGACGTACGAGCTCAGAGGTTATGTTATTGATGGTTATTAGTGATATATTCCCAACTCGGTAATGTGGCATGCTAAGTGCTAATCATTGGTTGATCGAAGCATGGCTTTTGTGAAAAGCGTAGCTTTGTGGGACGGGACTTCATCGTACCTCACACCCAAAAAATGATCAAAACAGGAAGGATGCGACAAGATTACAGGGGTCGCGACCCTTAGGGTATGTGCATTTGCTTCTAGATAAAAAGTGGTATTCTGGTATGGAGTCCATATATTTAACTTATGTGGTTGTTGGTTGTTGTTGGGGCCCCGGATAAAGGTCGGTTACAACCGGAGGATGGCATACTCATGACAGTTAATTACCTAGTTGCAGAGGTAACTCGGCCTTGTATTGGCAGAGATCCTATTAGGTTCTTGGGGCGTTCCTCCAGAGGCGTCCCCATTTGGAAAGGAAGTTCCTTAGCCTGGCCATTTGATGGAAATCCAACCACTCAATACGAGCCATTTACGTTTTTCAGTTGTATAACCTGCCACCTCAGATGGTAGCTATAGTTGACATAATATAATGGTACCTATGCTGGCTAAGATTAATATTATACTTTTGAAATGTTTTTCACACTACGCACTAATAATAATATAAAAGGATTTTCACGTATCAAGCATGGTTGACTATCATATGGAGAAACCTTCCCCAAGTGTGTGATTGCATTGTGTGTGTGCCGAGAGACCTTATGGTAGTTTCATTTTCCAAAAAGCATAACGGATTTCTTTTTGTAATTTTCCTTTTTGCAAACAACTGTTTAATGTTTACTCATACCAGTCCCATGACTGACCCGGAGTTTATTGTTCCCCTTCAGAACTCTGGATGCCTATAATTTTCCATACGGGCAGCCTAGAGTCAGGTTATCTGTGTTCTAGAGCGAAGTTGGAATGTAGATTTGGATCTAGAAGTCTTTTGGAGTCTTTGGTTTGGAAGCATTTGGTCTTTGAAGTTTCTTTAGGAAGCTTTTGCTTTGAAGTTTTAGAGCTTTAGTATCGAATTCGCAGTTTGTTGGATTCTCTCTCTCTTTCTCTTGAAGACCCTACTGTAAATATTGTAGCCATGTTGTTGTTCCGCTGTTATGATTATTGTTCTGTTGTTGTATCATATATTGTGCACTGATGTTGGTGGTCAAATGTTGTATCAATATTGTATCCATGTTGTATCAGTGTTGTATATCAATGAAGTTATCGTTTTGTTTCCACTGTATTGTTATCATCTATTGTTGTTATAAGCTCCAGGGAACTGAACTCCGACGATTGAATCTACGGCATTCGAATACGAGTGAGGTATTGGATGTCGATTTTTGAACGCTGGATTCCGGGTCGTCACAATTACCGAGTTTCAATTAATTACATACAATTTTACCATTTAATACAATATTTAATTTATTTCCTTATTTACAATTTCTAACCAATTTTAACTTTACAATCATTTCAATCAATTGGGATTATACTAAAACAGTTGTCAGTTGCCTTAAACCAACATTACAAAAATTACATTCTGCTTATTTTCCTCGTTATTTAATCTTAAATTTTTGTATTTCCGCAACACTAAGTTATTTAATTTATTATTTTTAATTATCGAAAATTACGGGCCGTTACACTCTCTCCTATTTAAAACTTTTCGTCCTCGAAAAGAGAAAGAAGGAATTAAGAAACTAATATATTTAATTCGAAATATTCAATTTATAAATAATTAATTTACATAATTAAATAAAATATACCAATTACTATGCAATTAAATCTTCGTATTCAAGAAAATAAATGTTTGAAAAGATTTTCATTTTCACAAAAAAATTATATGTCCAAAATTCATGAAAAATTTCGGCAGAGCCTCCTTTGTATGGAGTGGTCGGGGAGAAATAATAATATCAATAATAATCATATATATATATATATATATATATATATATATATATATATAAAACATATTTTAAAATAAAATATCCCAAACCACGGGAAGCAATATAATATCGCTATAAAACCATAATTCAAAAACGTACATATTTGTTGGGCAAACAACGCTTATTTATGAATTCAAAAGTAATAGCTATTGCTTCCATAAACTTGTATTTCACTTATATAATCCAAAGAAGTTAAATTATGTAGAAGATAAATAATGGTTGCTTCAATCAATAGTAAAACAAACCGATACAACATAAAAACAATCACTTGCAAACGAAATCATACAATCATCATGTTCAATCAAAGTAATAAACCATCTATCCCTAACAACCAAATCAAATGGTTTGTTCGGATTCAGAACTTTTAATTGCATAAAACGATAAATAAACTACTAAGTAAATTATACACTCAACAATCTTAGGTAAAACATAGTAGATTTTTTATACACTTTTATACAGTTAGAAGTATCCCTTCGCAACCATCCCATAAGCCAAAACAAATCAAATATCGTTTAAGTTTATTCTTATTAATCTCCTTCCAAATTATTTATCGTTCTTCACTTTCGTTTGTTCGTACAATGATTATTTTTATAAATTTGACTTCATTACTTTCAAATGCATTTCCCATTTATTCATACAGTGATTATTTTTTTCCATTACTTTACATCCATATACTTACACAAGTTATTTCCAATCAATTATTTAGAATAATCAATGAATTCATTATTGAAGTACTGCATGCATTTTATTTCAGTTAATTCACATTAATTATTTATTTTGATTTCCTTTTTATATTAATTATTCATTTGTGAAGCAACTCATACTTAGAATTTTTAATTTCTTTTCACCTTTATTTCCTTTATATATAGTATTCACTTTTACAATTTACTTTAATTATAATTGCCTTCAAATATTACTTACATCTATAATCTTTTACTTATAATATTCACTCTTTCTATTAAATTTAATTACTAGCACTTTTGAATTATTAACTTAAGTTTATAACATTCTTATATATCTTAATTCTTCATTTAAAACATAATTTCATTGAACACATTAATTTCCTAAGTTTTACTTGTATAATATTATATTACATATTCTTATTAACATTTTAACTTTAAATATTTTGGTAGGTTATATATATATATATACATGTCTTTTAAAACGAAATTGAATGTTACACAAGTTTATCTTATTCATTTTAGTTAACAAAATGTTCAATAATTATATCTTTTAAATTTCATATCTACAAGTTATAGATTTTCAACTTCTTATATATTTCATTAATCATTTAGCATCAAATTTCTTATTTTCTATTTTTAGAAGTTTCTAATAATTAAGATTTCATTCATTACAATAATTGAAACTACCAATTTATGGAAACTTAAGAACTAAATATCGGGTTCCATTTTCAAATCATTTAAAATAATACATAATTATATCTTTCATATATCTAAGTCATATTTAGAAAAATTAAGATTTGTTATCAAAATACGTGTGTTGTAAAATTACTACAGCGGTCTTCCTACTTTGAAACTCGAAAATTAACGTCGATGATTCATGCACTCATCAACGAAATTATTTTCTAACGACAGAGATGGGAGTACAGAACTTATTTCCTTTAAAAAAATTTTTTATAACATTTCTTCCAAATCATATTGAAAATTTTATATCTGAAAATATTTCCAAATAATACTAATATTATATTACAAAATCTTTCGAAAACCAATTCCAAAAATCCCGAAACTTAAGTTCTCAAATTTTTAATTTATATTCATTTTATTTCTAATCCCATTTGCAACCAAGGTTTATAAAATTTCATTTCCTAAAAAACAAACAAACATATTACATATAATTTTATATACATTCATAAAGATTATTGTTTTATATAAAAAATATAATACTTGGCAAAATTATTTCATTTACCTATATTCCAAAACAATATTGTGTTGGTCTGGCCTATTAAGTGTTCGAAAATCCAAATAGGTACCATAGCGTCCTATGTACCGACCAGGATTTTTAAATACTAAACAGAATAAATTAACATAATACAAAAACCTTTCATAACACTAACAAATGCGCTCTCTCTTATATATACTCAACGACTCATTCTAGGATATTACTACCCTATTTCTAATGAGACAAACCCCACAAAGCTAAGGTTATCGCTAAACCAAAGCACTGATACCAAATGTAACGACCCCACCTTTTTCAGACAATTTAAATCAACAATAAACCACACACATCAAACTCAAAACAATCAAAATGGAGGATTGTTATGGGGTAAATAAGAAAAAGCAGAGAAAGAAAGAAAAATAAAACACAGTATCTCACAACGGAATGACAAAATATAATAATCAAATAAATAGTTCATGAAACTATTTTACAAATAACATTTGATTATACTTTTACAATACAGATCAAAGTACATACAGTAGTAAGAAAGAAATAACGCGATAGAATAATATGATGCAGTGGAATAAATATAATAATAAATAATAATAATAGTACTAAATCTTCATCTTGCACCTCCAGAAAAGCAGTCTATGATACATTGAAAGCTCAGACTGACCCGAGGGAATTAAAAAGATAAAATACTCAAGTCAGAACTAAAAGATCTTATGTAAGTTAAATCAACAATAAATAAATATTCGTGTGACGGCATTAGATATGTTTATGGAGTTTGACATCTCCTATCCAGTGTTTAACATGGATGCAATAACTTAAGAGATATTCAGGATTTCCATCTCCTAAGGATCCGTTAAACTATCTACATACATAGTACAATAAGTTATTATAATAGTGTCCACAGTAAAGTTTTAAAATAGTGTTAATGCGTTACCTATATCCACCTTAACACATTTTATATATTCCCATAGTCTATATAGTACCGTAATTCCTCCATAAAATGGAGGGCTATCAGAGGGCACTCCATAGGTACGGTACAAATCTAACTCGTAAAAGGCACGCTAAGGCATATGATAAGGCATGCGAGGCAATGCCCGGGGAAGGATGCTACCATTTTGCGGATTCAGGCTGGTGGTAATGCATAGTAGCCACTACCACCCACCTCGAAACATACTACCATAATCAAAATCGAGGGGCGGCTACCAAATCAAGCACAAAGCCATAATATGGTATCAAAGAAGCATGTCTGATCGGAGGTGCGACCTCACTTGGCCCGGGGTGGCTCCTATTTAAGTCACATCAAGCTGACTCGTGGGATTCAAGGCTACATAAATACCTTATATATAATCGTTCTCCAAACAATCCTATATCATTCTGGAATCTCCACCATGTGCACAGTTGTTAATGTGGTTTTCAGTATTGGCAGAGAGTATGATGATATCTAATTCCCGTCTCTTTAACAACCAAATGCTTATATCACACCGGATGGTTTTTTTAGATTTCAAAAATCTATTCATAATTGATATCAAAATATCATATTCTCAAAACCATATCGCTTTCGAAATCATATCGATAAGATAGGTTAATTAAATCCTCATTTAAAAGTCATCATATTTACTCAAACATGTCATTTCACTAGCATTTGTCATTTCAAATCCCAACTTAAGTTATAACGTCATTTAACCATACTCGCTTTAAAATCAAGGATATAAATATAAACACTTCCACTTTACACAATCTGAAATTTAGAAGATAGTTTAGATAGCTATTAATAGTTTAAATAATTTGGCATAGTTTAAAATAAATTTTAAATAGTTAGAATACTCTAAAATTTCTTAAAAATAGATTAAAGATAGTTTAAATGGACTTAAGACAGTTTAAATAGATTTAAAATAGATTAAATAGATTTAAAAGAGATTAAATAGATTTAAAATAGATTAAAATAGATTTAAAATAGATTAAAATGGTTTAATTAGTTTAAAATAGGTTTAGTTAGATTAAATTGGATCAAATATATTAAAATTGATTAAAATAGTTTAAATTGATCAAAGTTGATTAAAATAGATTAAATTAGTTTAATAGTTTGAAAATCTTAATAATTGAGATTTTTTTAAATAAAATATTTTTAAATAGTTTATAATAAAATAATAGATTTTAAATTAATATCAAATTAAACTATTACTTTCGTTCAACACATCTGGACCATGTCCAGCTTTGAAATCAACAAACTAATTTTTTTTCTTTCAATTCAAATTCTCATTTAAAACCATTTAATCAATATCGATTCTAAGTCCATGTTCAGGCTATCATTTTAAACTATTCTAAATTTTATAGATTTCGAAGTTTTAAATATTTAAATATTTCAAAAACTCAATTTCGATAAATTTCCTTTATACTTC
Source organism: Allium cepa (assembly GCA_030765085.1). Classification (NCBI taxonomy): domain Eukaryota; kingdom Viridiplantae; phylum Streptophyta; class Magnoliopsida; order Asparagales; family Amaryllidaceae; genus Allium; species Allium cepa. The sequence goes on along the minus strand of CM060943.1, from coordinate 575,448,610 downwards.
AAATATAACTTTATAATTTCCATTTAAACTAATATCAATTTCAACATTAAAACTTGGATTTTCAAAAATAATTCAGTTTATATAATTAAATTTGCTTCAAAATATCATTTAACTGAATTCAAAAATTAAGGATACAAAATCATTTAATTTAACCAATCCGGTGTCTGTATATAGTATTTTACCCTGTGGTCAAGTGATACAGATATATATCATTTCAACATGCAATAATTTAAATTTATGAGTATATATCATTTCAACCCACAGTCCCGAGTTAAAATTAAAATCCACAAAATCGCTCGAGTTTATCATTTCAACTCATAATGAATTTTCCTATCTATAAGATCATTCGGGTATGTATCATTTCTACCCGTAGTGATTTTCTACAATAACAAAGGGAATTTGCAGTGTTATAAAAATATAAAATATAAAATCCAGTCATCCAATATCAACAATCAAACATCCATTACAATCATCATTCAAATCAACCAATAAACATCAGTACATAACCGATTATCATTAATAGGTATAAATTGGCAAATTAAAATTTAATATTAAATTAAATGGCAATTATATTCAATAAATTCAGATTTAACTGGAATGACGATTTAAATATAACAAACAGCAGTCAATCAACTTCTAGTCACATCATAAATTTAATTTAACCAACATAAGACAATTCAGTAGTTGTGAGTGAGTTAAAAAAGACACCTTTGATTTTAAATCGATTTGAAACCCAAAATAAGGCCCAAAATACAATAGTCTCAGAATTCATCCAAATAAGTTCAAGAAGTTCAAAAATTTCGATATGATCACAGTGAAACAAACCGTGCATAAATCCAACCTCGTATGCAAAAATTATGGAGATTAGAATGATTAAAAATTTTAAATTTTAAACTAAAATAAAAGAAATGACCTGTTACCATCGTCCATGTCATCTCTCTTGTAAGTTCCTCAACGTGGAAGCCTAGGGATGATACTACGCTGAAACAAAAATCGAGCCGCTGCCATCGCTGTGATGACCCAGAATTTTGAAACAATATTAATTTAATAATCTGAAATAAAAATTAAATTGATTTGATAATCTTTGTGATAAGATTTGAATTAATTTAATTAATCCAATAAAATAAATATTTAATTGATAAATTTTATCTTTTTAAATCTAATAAATTGTTTTCTATTTATAATGTATATAGGATATGTATATATTGTAAATAGATATTGTTTTAATCTAATAAATGTTTTCTATAAAAATATATATCTTTAGTAAAATTGGGAATTATGATTTTATTTAAAAGTTAAACTTTTAAAAGGTTAATTAATAAATAAAATAGGGTTTTAAATAGTTAAGATAAAAATTTGATTTGTTTAAATTAATTTATTTGATATTAAGTTTTTAAAAGTATAATAAATAACTTTATGATTTTAAATGCATAAGTTAAATATTGAAATGATTTAAAATATGTTTAACTCAAGTTTAAATTTAAATAAAATAACAATAAGGTTTATTTGGATATAATTGGATAAAATAAATAATTTATTTATAAAGAAGACAATTTCTATTATAAATTATTTATAGTTATCAAATGTTGTTATTTTTAAAATATAATAATACATTGTTTTTAACAAATAGATTTCTAATAAAAATAATTGTTTTTCAAAAATTTAATTGTGTAGTTATATATGTAAATATATAACTTAATTTCAAAATTTAATTTTAGAACTTGATTTGAAATTGAATTCATAGTTTTGAAATCTAAAGTATAAATATTTTTAATTTATTTTGACTTTGAAATATTTGTATAAACTTTATTTTATAAATTAAATTGGATTTATTCATTTTAAAATTTATCTACATATAAATAAACACATATTAACTAATGTATTAAATATGGATTTACATTTATCTTGTATTAACATTTAATAAAATACAAATTAACCTAATTATAACTAATTAACTTTAAAATGAGACATGTGCTAATCAATAAACTCTACAACTTGACAAATGTTAGAAATAGAGACATGTGGCCTTTTTTGCTTTTTATTTTTATTTTTATTTCAGTTTTTATAAACAAATTCTCTTCCATTTTTTTTCTTTTCAAAATCTAAAGCTAAGAAGACAATGGAAAATAAATCTGAAATAAATTAAACACTTCTCTTAAAACCAAAATTTCTGAAATCATCTCTAACAAATCCTGTAGCATCTATAACCAGCATGCAGATCAATTTACTCCCCGAAAACACATTCTCAAAATACCTCCACCAAAATCATGCAAATCAAATTTAAAATAGCATGCAGGCCAAACTGTTTTAACCTGCATATTTTTCAAGTATAAAAGCATCTGCATTTCCTTCTATCTGGAAGCAAGCATGCAAGTGTAATCTGGGAGAAACTGCAAACAAGATTTAAAGTTTACTAAAATAAAGAAGCAAGCAGTTCAAATTTAAGCTAAGCAATTCAAAAATGAGTACTGCAGATTTCAATTTTTCAACAAGCTTTTGCAAAAACCAATTGAGGCTCTATCTTCTGAATTTATAAGGTGAGTAACTTTATTTTTAAAAGTTAAGTATAAAATATGGTTACATGCAAATATTATTGAAATAAATCTGTATGGAGAAATATGTTGTGTATATATGTGAATGTAGAATGTGTGTATGCCTGTTCTTTGTTTTCAAGCTCAGTTTTACATCAAAATTCATTATCATCTTATCTGATCTCTGTTAGGACTTGGATTCTTAACAAAAGTTGTTTGTTTAATGATAGGTTAATGGTTAAAATTATATCTAAGTTAAATTTTAAATTGAATGTTTCTGGAATGCAAAAAGAAGAGAGCAAGTTTAATATAAGTGGAAATTCAAACATCTAAATTTAGCAATCCAGGAATATAAACTGAAACTTTATCCAAAATGACGATTTTTAGAAGTGAAATTATAAATTTTAGTATTAGGATTTAAAAGCAGTTCGAGATGAACTGGAATTGAAGTTTTGGATTGCCTCGGGTGATCTAGTTGACCGAGATGGTCATGGTCTTCACTGGTGGTAGTGGAACGATTTGAGAGGTCGAGAAAAATGTCAGGATGGTATTCAAGCTACTGTGGCGGCGGAGAATGATCGGTAAAGTTTTAAAACCAAGTTTTAGGCTTAGTCAGGATATCATTTGCCACTGAGTCTCTCGTGGACCGAGCTCCACCAAACTATGGGAATCACAAGCTTGAGTATTGGCGAAGATGTGGTTGGAAGTGTAGAGGCTCCGGCGATCGGAGGTTCGTGTTCGATGTAGTTCCAGGCTTTGTCTTTGGTTCCAAATTTGAGCTTGGATGCTCAAATTCAAATTCGAGGAAGAATTGATGACCTGATGATCGTGTTAGGGTGCGAGGGTGAACGCCGATGTGAGGAGATCGTCGTAGATGAACGGAGTTGACTGCGTTGATGGTGTATGTGCACGGTGAATTTTGGGTCATGGTGAAGTCTGGATTGAAGAGGGAAGATACTCAAATTTTTCTCGAGTTCTTACCAGTGATTTTGGGTAGTTGCTCGAAGCATTTGGTTGATGGACCCGAAGCAGGAGTTGGGCAGCTCGAGTTTGGTTTTGTGTCACAGGTTTTAGCTGAAACCTGTAATGATTGTTTTGTTTTTTTAAAATCTAGAATTTAAATGTAAAGCAAGGTTTTAAAGAAGTTTAAAACCTAGTTTATAAAATCTTGGATTTCAAGTTTAAGTTTGAATCTTAATTTCCAAATAAGATGAAGTTTTTAAAATTTGATTTGATTTAATTACTTTAGAAATATTAGGTAGTTTGAATTTTTAAGATAAAGTTTTAAATTGTAAGTAAAATTTTAAAATCTATAGGTTTATCTAAATTCAAATTTAAATATGAATTCAAATTTTGGAAGTGAAGGGAAGTTTTTAAATTTAAATGATTTAACAATTTGAAATGTTTAAAGTGTAATTTAAATTAATTTGAATTTAAATATGAAATTGGTTTTAAATCCTTTTAAAACTTCTTGATTAATGAGTATACCTTAAACTTGTGAAATGAAAGGTTTAAAATGTGTTTTAAAAACTTTGTTAAAGATAATTGGAATGTATTTTCAAATCTTAAATTTAAAATGAAATTTGAAGGTAAATTTTAAGTAAATTGTTTTAGTACTTTGTGAATGGTAACTTGATTAATAGCAAAGTTTGATCCTTAAGCAAATTAGAATTTAAAGATTTGTATTCATTAAATTTATAAGGAAATTTAATGGATGATTAATTTATTTTGATTAATTAATCATTTGGATTAATTAAATAAGTAATTAAAAGTTTAAACTAATTAATCAATGGTTGAGATTAATTAATTAGGAATAATTAATTTGAAATTAAGGATTATTAATTGGATTTTAATTAATAATTAGGAATTAATTAATCAAGTAATTTAGAATTAATTAAGTTACAGTTAACACTTAATTAATTTAATTAAAGATTAATTAATAGATAATTAAAGATTAATTAGTTTATAATTAATATTGATTGATGAAAGTTAATTACTTAAGAAAAAGTAATTAAAGAATTAATAATAGTCAATGATGATCATTAACTAAGGATTTATTTAGTAATTAATTAATATGATTAACTTTTAATTAGATTAATTAATTAATGATAATCAATTGTGAAAATTATTTAAGTTTAATTATTAAATGAAAGTAATTAAGACATTAATTACTTAATGTAATTAATGGAGTTTTATTGAGATTGGTTTAAATTAATTAATTAAGTTTAATTAATTTTAAACATTGGATTTGATAATAATCACTTGATGTAATTAATGAAGTAAAATTACCCAGTGAAGTAATTAAAGACAATTGTTGGATGCAATTAGTGGATAATGTTGGAATTGTGAAAGTAATTTGGATTAAATTACTTTATAATTAATCAAGGGATTAATTAAATTGATTAAGGAGTAATTAATTTGATGAAGTGATTAAGGTAGTTAATTACTGAATGTGATTAATCAAGATGATTAATAATTATGGTTTAATTGAGATTAATTACTGAATGAAATTAATTAAAATAAGATAATTAATTAAATATAATTGAGGGTCATTAATTAATATAATTAATGATGTAATTAAGATTGATTAATCAAGAGTAATTAATCAATAGTAAATGCTTAAGGGTAATTAATTAATTGTAATTAATTGTAATTAATTAATTTATTTATGAAGTAATTAAAGGTTAATTACTGTATTTGGTTTAGAGTAATTAATTTTGTGAAATTAATTAAAGTATAATTAATCAAGGGTGATTAATTAAGATGATAAATTAGAGGTTAATTAATTAATTAATTTGAAATTAATTAATGGATATGTAAGCAAGATTTATATTGATGTAGTAATTAATTTAATTCATTTTAAATTAATTAGAGACGATGTAATTAATTTAATTCATTTTAAATTAATTATAGATGGTGTGATTATAGATCATTGCTTATATATAATTGGATGATATTGGTTACCTTGAATGGTTGAAGTCTCAACTATGAGATTAGTAATATTGAGTGATAGGGATGCATTGGTTGCATTGTGATAATGATATGGATTATCTTTGATAATGGTAATATGGATTATCTGTTGTGATGATAATATTGATTATCTATTGTGAATCTGTGAATTATCTATCTGTGTGTATATAGATAATTGTATTGGATTGTTTTAAACTCTAAAACAACTTGGACCTAAAAGACACGCTTTGGATTTCGATGAGATCGGGATCGGGTTTCCATATTTGGATATCCGAAAACCACATCAATCCAAATTAACGATAGGTCGTGAATCTTATTTGAAGAGTGAAGACTCGAGGTGTAAGGACTATTCGTTAGTATAACTCTAGGGGTGATTCCGTGATGAGTTTGACGGAAATAGTACTTATAGGCTCGAGATGGTGATTTAGAGTGCAAGGGTTATCATCGTTAACTCTGAGGGTGATTCCAAATTGAGTGCAACGAGATAATGCCTTCGGTTTCGTTCGAACGTGGAACGAACTTGTATGGATTGAATGCTTTTAGAACATCGTCAGGTGGATGATAAGCATTCTAAGAGATGTGTTCTCTAAAGGTAATCGTAGCCTCAAGCCTCATCGACCGAAAATGGCTAAAACAGGGGAGGTGTAGCAAGGCTAAGTGGGTCATGCCCAAGTAGGACGAGATTTTCCCCTGTCTAGAGGTCCCTTTTTATTCGGCTTAGTGGGCGGTTGGAATTGCGCACCAACTGCGGGGTTGTCTTGTTCGGAACTGTTCAGTAAGGAACGGTTCCGGCCTTGTGTTGCAGGGGAGCGGGCGTACTCCTCGGTACGTTGATCTAGGCCACGTACTGTGACGGGCGGTACCTTAGTAGCCCAACCATTGTATGGAATCCAAAATCCAATAAGTGCCAATGGTTTTGATTGTACCCACTTTTGTGGCTAGTCGCTGGAATTTAATAGATGTAACAATTTCGGCTATTTCATATCTACTTGAAAACCCCAGACCTATTATAATATCACTAGATTTCCTATCAAATGTTTTGGTTAGCGTAAGGTAAAAACTTTTCCATGTTTATGTGTGAGACGTCTTACGTGATACCTTTCTTTTGAAAAAGTTTTTAAAAGTTAAGCAACCTTAACCCGTTACTCACACCAGACCCATGTCTGACCCGGAGTTTATCTTCTGTTTTCTTAAACTCTTGGGTACTTAAATTTTTACGAGTAGCCAAGGGATTCAGCTTAGCTTTGACGAACTATGGAGGAGCAAATGGAGCAGGATTTTTCTGCGTTAGATATATAGTTTCCGCTGTGTTTGGTATCTCTGTGTTGTCTTTGAGTTGTATTGAGTTGTAATAACTAGACAGGTGTTTATAACTGTCTAGAATGTGTTGTATTATCTGTGTACTCTGATAATTGTTGTATACTATGTAATATTTTATGTTATTAATATAATTTATTCGTTCCGCTGTTTAGATTCTGATGTGTTGTTTCTTCTTTCTTCTCTTTCTTTCTCTTTTCTATCGCTTTCTTTCTTATTAATGATGCGTCATTCTGTGGAGACGGATGGCGGGTCGTTACAGTGGTATCAGAGCATTAGGTTGAGTGAATACCTAGGCTCTGGAGTGGTGTCTATCTCAAGAGAGCGTATTTGTAATTTTATATATATTTATATATATTTATCTATTTCTACCTATCTGTTGGGTTACCCGTTCAGGTTTTCCAATATAGGCTATAAAGGTAGATAAGGTAGTGGTGTGTGTAACACGATTACTACCATTAGTTGAAGTTTGTATATTGAGGTTGGAAGTGTATCTGTCGAGATCGTAGACCTAATACCGTCTCGAGCAAGCTCTGTTGTGATGAAGTATTTCATCGATCTCTAAAGGAAACCTGTTAAGGTTCGGAGTCATCTTTGAAGTGCAGAGTTGGATGAGTTGAATGTTGGATCTGTCAGTTAGGCAGAAACAAGTGATGGTATTTTGATACCTCAAGAAGTTGTAACTGCGTGATGAGATGCAGTGACTATGGATTGTTTCTGATGATGTTTTCTTTGGAACAAGTTTGGAAAGTGTGTCTGCTTCGGTGTTGTGGCTGGATTCAGCAGAATGTTGGGTGTTTCTGTTTGCTTTGAAGTCCGAGTTTCTTGAAGGGCTTTGGATTAGGAAGTCTGGCAACGGTGTCAGCAGTGCAGCTTGGAATGTTCTGTGTGCCGACAGGGAGGTCTTAGCTGAGTAGTTTTTCTGAAGATGGAGTTCAGAAGCTGCACAGTGGATCCGTTTCTTCAATGGATTGACTAGACCAGTGTAAGCTGTTCTGTTTGGTAAAGAGAGGACAGTTTTCTTTGGAAATTTATCTGGGTTGATCGCAAAAGTGACTTGCGATTGTTTGAGTGTTCTCTTAGAGTTTTGGAGATTTTCTGGATGTTTTCTAGAAAGACAGAGGTTTGTCCGCATCTGGAGATGGATTTTTATTAATCGACTAGTATTCCAGGAATGGAACTGGTGGTTCTGTTTAGTTGGAGAATGATCCCTAGAGATAGAGTTTGATGAAGTAACTTAGGTTTTAGAGAAATTTCTAAGTTTTCTTTATGGATCTGTTGAACCATATTTCTGGGAAGTGATGTCCACTTTGTGCTTGTGTTCTTCATCAGCATTTTCTTATCTACTACGGATCAGAGTTGTGCAGCGGAAGCAGTTTGGAAGTGTTTCTGGTTGTGTTTTCCGGATAAGGAGGAGTAAGTTTAGTCTTCTGCTGGTTATGGAGTAGAGTTGTGTTTTTGGTTTTGGTTGATCTTGAGGAGATCATTGTGTTGGGTTGTTTTTGGTTCTGATTGTTTCTAGAGGAATCGGCAAGGGGTTGAGCTGATCAATTTGGATGATGGCAGCCGAGGATCGTCCGAATACTTTTGGGGATAAGAGACGGAGGAATTTGTAATTCAAAGTTGGAGACTTCGTCGTTATTGGAGTTTTCTCCGATCTAAAGGAGCTATAAGTTTTGAGCAAGGCTGGAAAGCTAACTCCGAGATGTTTGGATCTTTTCTGTATTTTGGTTGGATAACTGTTTGGTTTTCTGGATTGAATTGCCAGTTTGGATAACTGGGATTCGATGAGTTTCACGTATCTCTAAGGGAGTACGTGTATAGTCTATCTCTGGTTTTGGAACCAGCTGTTCAGGGAGGTTTGATGTTGAGTCAGACTCGTCTATAGTCTGATATGCTGTGTAGTTCTGTAGATCTAGATGAGTAGGAGCTCTGTAGCTTAGTAGTATTGATTGTTTGGAATCCATAGAGCGAGTATCCCGATATTTATACCGGGGAAACTCGTGGAAGTTCTATCCAGAATTTTTCTGGATAATTAGATTTGTTTGATTGTATGAATTGATTTCTATGGTTGTTAGCATATCATTGTTATATGCTTGTGTTTTAAAATTAAATCTTTGAATAGATTATTAAATTACCTTTGTTTTAAATTTCATGGACGAAATTCTTTTAAGGGGGAAGGAATGCGATGACCCGGAATTTTGAAACAATATCAATTTAATAATCTGAAATAAAAATTAAATTGATTTGATAAGATTTGAATTAATTTAATTAATCCAATAAAATAAATATTTAATTGAAAGATTTTATCTTTTTAAATCTAATAAATTGTTTTCTATTTATAATGTATATAGGATATGTATATATTGTAAATAGATCTTGTTTTAATCTAATAAATAAATAAATCCTGTTTTCTATAAAAATATATATATCTTTAGTAAAATTGGGAATTATGATTTTATTTAAAAGTTAAACTTTTAAAAGGTTAATTAATAAATAAAATAGGGTTTTAAATAGTTAAGATAAAAATTTAATTTGTTTAAATTTATTTATTTGATATTAAGTCTTTAAACGTATAATAAATAACTTTATGATTTTAAATGCATAAGTTAAATATGGGAATGATTTAAAATATGTTTAACTCAAGTTTAGATTTAAATAAAATAACAATAAGGTTTATTTGGATATAATTTGATAAAATAAATAATTTATTTATAAAGAAGACAATTTCTTTTATAAATTATTTATAGTTATCAAATGTTGTTATTTTAAAAAATATAATAATACATTGTTTTTAACAAATAGATTTCTAATAGAAATAATTATTTTTCAAAAATTTAATTGTGTAGTTATATATGTAAATATATAACTTAATTTCAAAATTTAATTTTAGAACTTGATTTGAAATTGAATTCAAAGTTTTGAAATCTAAAGTATAAATATTTTTAATTTATTTTGATTTTGAAATATTTGTATAAACTTTATTTTATAAATTAAATTGGATTTATTCATTTTAAAATTTATCTACATATAAATAAACACATATTAACTAATATATTAAATATGGATTTACATTTATCTTGTATTAACATTTAATAAAATACAAATTAACCTAATTATAACTAATTAACTTTTAAATGAGACATGTGTTAATCAATAAACTCTACAACTTGAAAAACGTAAGAATTAGAGACATGTGGCATTTTTTGCTTTTTCTTTTTATTTTTATTTCAGTTTTTATACACAAATTCTCTTCCATTTTATTTCTTTTCAAAATCTAAAGCTAAGAAGACAATGGAAAAAAAATCTGAAATAAATTAAACACTTCTCTTAAAACCAAAATTTCTGAAATCATCTCTAACAAATCCTGTAACCTCTATAACCAGCGTGCAGATCCATTTACTCCCCGAAAACACTTTCTCAAAATACCTCCACCAAAATCATGCAAATCAAATTCAAAATAGCATGCAGGCCAAACTGTTTTAACTTGCATATTTTTCAAGTATAAAAGCATCTGCATTTCCTTCTATCTGGAAGCAAGCATGAAAGTGTAATCTGAGAGCAACTACAAACAAGATTTGAAATTTACTAAATTAAAGAAGCAAGCAGTTCAAATTTAAGCTAAGCAATTCAAAAATGAGTACCGCAGTTTCCAGTTTTTCAACAAGCTTTTGCAAAAACCAATTGAGACTCTGTCTTCTGAATTTATAAGGTGAGTAACTTTATTTTTAAAAGTTAAGTATAAAATATGGTTTCATGCAAATATTGTAGAAATAAATCTGTATGGAGAAATATGTTGTGTATATATGTGAATGTAGAATGTGTGCATGCCTGTTCTTTGTTTTCAAGCTCAGTTTTTCATCAAAATTCATTATCATCTTATCCGATCTCTGTTAGGACTTGGATTCTTAACGAAAGTTGTTTGTTTAATGATAGGTTAATGGTTAAAATTATAACTAAGTTAAAATTTAAATTGAATGTTTATCGAATGCAAAAAGAACAGAGCAAGTTTAATATAAGTGGAAATTCAAACATCTAAATTTAGCAATCCAGGAATATAAACTGAAACTTTATCCAAAATGACGATTTTTAGAAGTGAAATTATAAATTTTAGTATTAGGATTTGAGAGCAGTTTGAGATGAACTGGAATTGAAGTTTTGGATTGTCTCGGGTGATCTAATTGACCGAGATGGTCATGGTTTTCACTGGTGGTAGTGGAACGATCGGAGAAGTCGGGAAAAATGTCAGGATGGTGTTCAAGCTACTGTGGCGGCGGAGAATGATCGGTAAAGTTTTAAAACCTAGTTTTAGGCTTAGTCAGGATATCATTTGCCACCGAGTCTCTCGTGGACCGAGCTCCACTAAACTATGGGAATCAGAAGCTTGAGTATTAGCGAAGATGTGGTTGGAAGTGTAGAGGCTCCGGCGATCGGAGGTTCGTGTTCGATGTAGTTCTAGGCTTTGTCTTTGTTCCAAATCTGAGCATGGATGCTCGAATTCAAATTCGAGGAAGAATTGATGACCTGATGATCGTGTTAGGGTGCGAGGATGATCGCCGATGTGAGGAGATCGTCGTAGATGAACGGAGTTGACTGCGTTGATGGTGCATATGCATGGTGAATTTTGGGTCACGGTGAAGTCTGGTTTGAAGACGGAAGATACTCGAATTTTTCTCGAGTTTTTACCAGTGATTTTGGGTAGTTGCTGAAGCATTTGGTTGATGGACTCGAAGCAGGAAGTTGGGTAGCTCGGGTTTGGTTTTGTGTGACAGGTTCTAGCTGAAACCTATATTGATTGTTTTGTTTTTTTTTAAAACTAGAATTTAAATGTAAAGCAAGGTTCTAAAGAAGTTTAAAACCTAGTTTATAAAATCTGGAATTTGAAGTTTAAGTTGGAATCTTAATTTTCAAATAAGATGAAGTTTTTAAAATTTGATTTGATTTAATTACTTTAGAAATGTTAATAGTTTGAATTTTTAAGATAAAGTTTTAAATTGTAAGTAGAATTTTAAAATCTATAGGTTTATCTAAATTCAAATTTAAATATGAATTCAAATTTTGGGAGTGAAGGGAAGTATTTAAATTTAAATGATTTAAACAATTTGAAATGTTTAAAGTGTAATTAAATTAATTTGAATTTAAATATGAAATTGGTTTTAAATCCTTTTAAAACTTCTTTATTAATGAGTATACCTTAAACTTGTGAAATGAAAGGTTTAAAATGTGTTTTAAAAACTTTGTTAAAGATAATTGGAATGCATTTTTAAATCTTAAATTTAAAATGAAATTTGAAGGTAAATTTTAAGTAAATTGTTTTAGTACTTTGTAAATGGTAACTTGATTAATAGCAAAGTTTGACCTTTAAGTAAATTAGAATTTAAAGATTTGTATTCATTAAATTTATACGGAAATTTAATGGATGATTAATTTATTTTGATTAATTAATCATTTGGATTAATTAAATAAGTAATTAAAGGTTTAAACTAATTAATCAATGGTTGAGATTAATTAATTAGGAATAACTAATTTGAAATTAAGGATTATTAATTGGATTTTAATTAATCATTAGGAATTAATTAATCAAGTAATTTAGAATTAATTAAGTTACAGTTGACACTTAATTAATTTAATTAAGGATTAACTAATATATAATTAAAAATTAATTAGTTTATAATTAATATTGACCGATGAAAGTTAATTACTTAAGAAAAAGTAATTAAAGAATTAATAATAGTTAATGATGATCATTAACTAAGGATTTATTTTGTAATTAATTAATATGATTAACTTTTAATTAGATTAATCAATTAATGATAATCAATTGTGAAAATTATTTAAGTTTAATTACTAAATGAAAGTAATTAAGACATTAATTACTTAATGTAATTAATGGAGTTTTATTGAGATTGGTTTAAATTAATTAATTAAGTTTAACTAATTTTAAACATTGGATTTGATAATAATTACTTGATGTAATTAATGAAGTAAAATTACTCAGTGAAGTAACTAAAGATAATTACTGGATGTAATTAGTGGATAATGATGGAATTGTGAAAGCAATTTGGATTAAATTACTTTATAATTAATCAAGGGATTAATTAAATTGATTAAGGAGTAATTAATTTGATGAAGTGATTAAGGTAGTTAATTACTGAATGTGATTAATCAAGATGATTAATAATTATGGTTTAATTGAGATTAATTAGTGAATGAAATTAATTTAAATAAGATAATTAATTAAATATAATTAAGGGTCATTAATTAATATAATTAATGATGTAATCAAGATTGATTAGTCAAGAGTAATTAATCAATAATCAATGATTAAGGGTAATTAATTAATTGTAATTAATTATAGTTAATTAATTACAATTAATTAATTAAAGATTAATTACTGTATTTGGTTTAGAGTAATTAATTTTATGAAATTAATTAAAGTATTATTAATCAGGGGTGATTAATTAAAATGATAAATTAAAGGTTAATTAATTAATTAATTTGAAATTAATTAATGGGTATGTAAGCAAGATTTATATTGATGTAGTAATTAATTTAGTTCATTTTAAATTAATTAGAGATGATGTAATTAATTTAATTTATTTTAAATTAATTATAGATGGTGTGATTATAGATCATTGCTTATATATAATTGGATGATACTGGTTGCCTTGAATGGTTGAAATCTCAACTATGAGACTAGTAATGTTGATTGATACGGATGCATTGGTTGCATTGTGATAATGATATTGATTATCTTTGATAATGATAATATGGATTATCTATTGTGATGATAATATTGATTATCTATTATGAATCTGTGAATTATCTATCTGTGTGTATATAGATAATTGTATTGGATTGTTTTAAACTCTAAAACAACTTGGACCTAAAAGACACGCTTTGGATTTCGATGAGACCGGGATCGGGTTTCCATATTTGGATATCCGAAAACCACATCGATCCAAATTAACGATAGATCATGAATCTTATGTAAAGAGTGAAGACTCGAGGTGTAAAGCAGTATAATTCTGGGGGTGATTCTGTGATGAGTTTGACGGAAATAGTACTTACAGGCTCGAGATGGTGATTCAGAGTGCAAGGATTATCGTCGTTAACTCTGAGGGTAATTCCAATATGAGTGTAACGAGATAATGCCTTCGGTTTCGTTCGAACCTGGAATGAACTTGTATGGATTGAATACTTTCAGAACATCGTCAAGTGGACGATGAGCATTCTAAGAGATGTGTTCTCTAAAGGTAATCGTAGCCTCAAGCCTCATCAACCGGGAATGGCTAAAACAGGGGAGGTGCAGCAAGGCTAAGTGGGTCATGCCCAAGTAGGACGAGATTTTCCCCCGTCTAGAGGTCCCTTTTTATTTGGCTTAGTGGGCGGTTGGAATTGCACACCAACTACGGGGTTCTCTTGTTCGGAACTGTTCAGTAAGGAATGGTTCCGGCCTTATGTTGCAGGGGAGCGGGCATACTCCTCGGTACGTTGATCTAGGCCACATACTGTGACGGGCGGTACCCTAGTAGCCCAGCCATTGTATAGAATCCAAAATCCAATAAGTGCCAACGGTTTTGATTGTATTCCCCACTTTTGTGGCTAGTAGCTGGAATTTAATAGATGTAACAATTTCGGCTATTTCATATTTACTTGAAAACCCTAGACCTATTATAATATCACTGGATTTCCTATCAAATGTTTTGGTTAGCATAAGGTAAAAACTTTTCCATGTTTATGTGTGGGAAGTCTTACGTGATACCTTTCTTTTGAAATTTTTTTTGAAAGTTAAGCAAACTTAACCTGTTACTCACACCAGACCCATGTCTGACCCGGAGTTTATCTTCTGTTTTCTTAAACTCTTGGGTACTCAAATTTTTACGAGTAGCCAAGGGATTCAGGTTAGCTTTGACGAACTATGGAGGAGCAATGTAGCAGGAGGCTTCTGCGTTAGATATGTAGTTTCCACTGTGTTTGGTATCTCTGTGTTGTCTTTGAGTTGTATTGAGTTGTAATAACTAGACAGGTGTTTATAACCATCTAGAATGTGTTGTATTATCTGTGTACTCTGTTAATTGTTGTATACTATGTAATATTTTATGTTATTAATATAATTTATTCATTCCGCTGTTTAGATTATGATGTTTGTTTCTTCTTTCTTCTCTTTCTTTCTCTTTTCTATCCCTTTCTTTTTTATTAATGATGCGTCATTCTATGGAGACGGATGGCGGGTCGTTACAATCGCGACCTGCCAGACCACCCCCATCTTGAAGCGTCGCCTCCCCCAAGTCCCTCAACCCCTTGTGATCGACCTCCAATCGCCATGATCGATGCCCCCAAGTGCACAGTCGCCACCATAAATGAAACCTTAATTGAATTTCCAAGGAAAATCTGACCATTAATTCGCTGAGCAAACCATACAGATGCGCTCCACTCGTCCACCCCCACACGATAATACCCTCTTATGAATAATCTATCGACGATCATCAACCACAAATGGATGGCCAAGAATGTATTTGCCAATTCCAAATAAAACGAAACCCGATTGTGGAAATGAACAATAGATTTGAGTTGCGCTCATCGAGAGCTTTCCAACGATAATAATATGTTACGGTTTTGAGGAGTTTGATTTTGAAATTGATTTGGAAATTAGATTTAGGGTTTGAATTGGAATTGGTTTCTGCAATTGAAGAAAGTAATAGACAAAAGGAATTGTACATACAGTAATAAGAGATAGAAAGGCTGCTATGGTCTCGAAGAATCTATTTACATGAACAAAGTCCGATAAGAAGATGAACATGCAGAATTGGTACGAATGACAATAGCGACTTGAAAATCCGATTTTGCTTCGAAAACGAAAGTGGTTCATCCCATATATCAAAATAGAAGTTTTCGATATTTTTAGACTCAATGGAACAAGTTTCAAGTCCTAATTCCATTGTTTAAAGAAGTTAGCTTTTCAAATCGGCTTATTTCAAATTGATTTCATTAAATTGATTTCGACGCATTTTGAGCCCATAGGATCAAACGACAAGTCCAATCGTTATGAAACTTGAAATCCTACAATTATTTGCCATTAAGGATCAAATGAAACTGGTTTCGTCGAAATCTGAGATAGTGGCCAAAATGACTGTTTTCATGTAAATTAAATAAATGATTATTAAATTAATTAAATCACTTTTTAATTCAAAATTTCATCATTTCTAATTACACGGAAATTAACAAACTTTTTAAAACCTATTTTCCATGTCAAATTCAATGTTAATTATTGCACTAATTATAGTGTTTACTTTCCACTTCAATAAATCCATTAATATAACCTAATTTCCAATAAATTGATTAAATTTGATTTTGATTTTTTTATTCAATGAATCATTATCTAACGAATATAATTAACATTGGTTTGCTCTTTATTATATCAATATTCTTCGATTATCACTTTTATCCACATTAACTGCAATATTTAAGTAGATTAATTGTAAATTGATTTCCAATTTATTATCAATGAATTAAATAATGAATTTATAATTGATCATTGTTACAACTTACCAATTCAAACAAATTCGATGTTTATTGTTCACAAACTAAGCTAATAAATTCACATCCTGATTAATCATTGTATATTGACCAATATCAATCAATTGCATACAATTTTACCATTTAATACAATATTTAATTTATTTCCTTATTTACAATTTTTAACCAATTGTTAACTTCACAATCATTTCAATCAATTGGAATTATACTAAAACATTTATCAATTTCCTTAAATCAACATCACAAAAATTACATTCTAGTTATTTTCCTCATTATTAAATCATAAATTATTATATTTCCACAACATTAAATTCCAAAATTATTTCATTTAATATTTTCACTTATCGAAAATTACAGATTGTTATGAAAACACCAAATCTTTTCTCATAAATCATGTTGGAAAACATTATTGAGTAAAAAAGATTCACAGAAATTATACTAATTTTACTCAATATTAATTTCTGCATTTAACATGTATTATTTGTCGAATAATGGTGAGATAACCTTTTAAATTCATACGAATAGTATGAGTTCCTACCTTGAAATTTAACACTAAGTATAAGAAGATTAATTACATACAATCCAAGTTAAGGAATTAGTTATAGAAAGTAAATCTTTTATACTTGTCTCATTTTCGACAGTTTGAACTTATATATTCCTCGCCTAGATAGAGGCTAGGTGAGGCAGGGCACTGGTCGCTCTTCAACCTCTCCTTATTCTAAGCACCCCACATTTTGTAGCTTGCACGAATGCTTCCTAGGAGGCTCAGCCTTTGGTGCTTGGCCCTAACTTGGAAGAGAGGGAAGGTTAGTTGTTGGGTGGTTGGAGGTGGTGGCCGTGGGTTTCAAGCAGAGAAAGGAGGATTTTTGCTTTGGTTTTGAGATGTTTGGATAATATATATTTTCTATATAAATTAAATACTTTTTTCAATATTTTTCTCTATAAATTTCCTAAGGTAAGAAGCCATTAATGAGGAGTATAAAGAGGTGAAGAAGCTTAAGAAAATGAGGAGGAAATGTGAATGGAAGTGAAGATGGATGGTGTCTATTTATAGGCAAATGAAAGTGATAAAAATATCATGATATTTAAGTTAAAACTCATCACTGTTTTATCACCACCACACCCTTCCCCTCCATCAACATTTCGGCTAAAGTGCCCTCCCTCACGCCCAATGCGACTACTCCATGTGCATGTATTTGTGTGTAAGAGGTTGCTCTGGTTTAAAGAAATATCATAATATTTATAAGTAGTATAATGATATTTTCTTTTATCCTTTATTATTAATTTTGTGTGTGTACATTTATATATTCATGTGCATGTGTATATGTTCATGTATATGTACATGCGTATATGCGTATGTATGTCACAAATGATCCACAACGTTGCACAAATTCTCTACATTGAAACGTTACAACTTTTGATTTTGATTTTCGGTCATATTTTCAAGTCAATATACATATATTTGTTTAAAAAGTTTGAAAATAATATTTCTCTCATTATATAATAATTAAAAGGGCTTCTTTAGATATTTAAAATAATTATTAAATCATTTAAACTCCATTTAAATTCAAAAATTAATCATTCAAAAATAATGATATCGTTGATGATGTCATAAAGACATTTTATTTTCAAAAATAAAATAAATAATTTTATTACATATTCTCACTTACATAGATAAATGAGCATATGTATCCAGCTTCATGCACGATGTCGGAGGGTCTAAGAGCTGTTTATCGATAAAACGATTTCTCGGCCATTTTATTGATATTTTCCAAAGTTTATATTTTGGTAAATATTTATTCAAATAAGATTACCAACATTATTTATTGTTAAAAACACCATTACTAATGTTAAAAATCTTACATTTGAATATTTTTAATTTTAACATTATTTTTCAAAATGGTAAATTCACGGGTCCTTAAAGTTTTATTAAAAATTGTATGTTTTGCATGTGCATAACCACCATTACCTCATCATAACATGTTGGTTATTTATATTGACCTTTGAAGTAGGAAATAAATAAAGTAGTGATGGGGTAGGATGAGCAATTATATGAGTGGTTAAGCATTGGTTATAAACACACATATGAAACTAAGACCTAACCTTATTAAGTGGATTTATTTTTATGGAATTTCGACTTTAAACGTTATATTAAAATATACATTTTGGTTTTTTAACGATGTTTTATTGAAGGGAAATGTGTATTGTTTGACTTGTAGTGATTTACTAAAATTTTATAAGGGTGAAAATAAAATATCAACCTTAAGGAAAATTTGTTTTGAGGGTGTTTTGTAGACAAACCTATTTTAATAAAAGTTATTTGAATATAGAAAAATATGCTTGAGATCGTAATTTTGATAGAGAAATATTTTAAAGTAATTTTGTCGAAAATGTTTTGAGAAATATCATTTTAAGTAAAGAGTGAGAGTAACATTTTTATTTGAAAATATGCTTTGTTCAAACAACCATGAAATTTGAAAACCCATATATGGAAGCTAATTTCAGTCATGAGTATTTTTGTGTAAATGATACCTTCTTATAAACGATGTTTAGATCGGAAACATTTTTTAATAAAAGATTTTGATTGGGAAAGTACCAAATTTTGAGGAAAAAATGTATCAATTAGAACAATTGTGAAAATATTTTTCTTTTCAAAAAAGGTGGTATTATTTTACAAAAATGGAGATAATTTGATTCAAAAGTGAATTTTAAAAAAGTAAGATATTTGATTTCCAATAATCTTTAGTGGTGTTTATTGAAAAAATATTTTACTAAAAAGAATTTTGTTGGAAAACTCTATTTGAAGATCATAAGACTCGACTATGTGACATAGGTTATGAAACAATGGGGTGGGATGTGTTTGAGTTTGGCCGACGCACATTGTGATGATGTTGCCATCATGATTGTTGTGTGTGACTTCCCTTAAGTTGTTTAGGTAGTTATTTCCTTCCATGGAGAGAGTTGGGATATAATGTAGGGACTGCTCATTTTAATGTATGAGATGGTGACATTTTACCTGTATTGACTTGCTCTGGCTGAATTGTCTCTATTGATTTATTGCTTGTTAAGTATTCCATTTATTGTTCATGGTCTAATGATGAGGTAGTGACCTAATGTTAACTTTTTGAGGGATGTGCATTGGAGGTACTAGTGGGTTGGTAAATGACATGTTAAATTTGATGATGTCAATATTAAATTAATTAAAAATGTAATTTTATTTAAAATTATGAATTGGGTATCATGTTTATAACTATTGCAAAGATCTTTCTGAGCTAATCAGTTTGGTATATAATTTTGATGGATTTGGAGTTACAATTTGCAAAATAGAGGAGTTACAGTGTTTAAATAAAGCATACAGCCATTTTAGGGCTAAACAATAACACATAAGTAAACCTGCCTCATTGGCTATATAAATGAGTTAAGAAACCCTAGGTAGTAGCCATCACATCGGTCTCTCTTCCTTAATCTTGAAATTTCTATTAATCTCATTTTCATGGTGGACGACTTTCACTAATTACATGTTGTTTCGAAATTCAAAATGTTTGATATCCATTGAACTATATATCTTATCGAAGCCCTGATGAATGGAGTCGACAGGTGATGCATGTTTGTGTTAAAAGTGCATAGTTTTCCTGAATCAGGGATCAAAGGTGGTGGCAGCGAAATCTTTGGTCATTTTAGGGTTTTTGATGTAGAGGTCGAATGAAAAAATTAAAGGCGCATATTTGTAGATCATAATGATACAAATTTAATGGTGGTCTCAATTACATGAAAGGAGGCCGGAGGCACTCGAAATTTGGCTTAGAAGGTCAACGCTCATGGTTTGTGGTGGCGGTAGGTCTGAACCATTACATCAATCATCGTAAACATAGGGTAACAACAATAATAGCACACTTAGCCGTTAAAACCATATATATTTGACAACATTCAACGTTAATCCCAAACATCAAGCAAACTAATCATAACATATATATTAAATATCCACTATTAGTAATACACCATCGATGCAAGTATAAATAAATCAAATGTGTACCAACCCGCTATATTAGTACCACAAACACCAAGTCACATATTGTGTTCTAATCCACTATATTAGCAACATAACACCAAATCATCAAACATGTACAGTACTAGTAACACAAACACCAAATAACAAAATGTATACTAAAAAGCTATGTTAGTAAAAAAACCATCAACGTAATAAAACCATAGTTAACTACTCACAATGTAGTAATGATGGTAAAATATCATACACAAATCCAAATGTGATTTCATTATCATAAACCAACATAGTGATAATTCAAATGAATAATTAATCACATATTATATCCATCCAAAACATTATATTCATGGCTACTATTTTCCCTTAAATACAAAATCATTTTATTAATGTTTATTATAAAAGCACCATTATTTACCTCAAAACAATAATAATTATACTTCAAACTCCTTTATTATACTTCTATTGATTCAAGTCCCTTAAAAATTATATTTTTTTGTCAAAAAAAGTTATTTACGTAAAATTACTTTTCAAAACAATGATATTATTATTTTACATCAAAATAATAATATATGTTGAACCCTCTTTAATATTCTTCAAAACCAGTTTATTACTATTGTAATGGCTCACCTTTTTGGATGGTTTAAATCGACAATAAACCACACATGTCAGACCCAAACCATTCAAAAGGAAGGATTGTTATAGGGTAAATAAGAAAAAGAAGAGAAAGAAATAAAACAAACACAGAATCTCACAGCGGAATGACAAGATATAATAATCAAATAATAGTTCACGAAGCTATTTTACAAATAACATTTGATTACACTTTCATAATAGATCAGAGATCCATGCGGTAGGAATAAACAAATAGTGCAATGGAATAACATGATGCAGTAGCGTAAATATACTAAATAGCATACAAATCTTCATCTCCGTCCTCTAGAGATAAATGGTCTTCAATACACTGAAAAGCTATGACCGACACGAGCGTAATGAATAGAGAAAACACTCGAGTCAAAACTAAAAGATCTTATGTAAGTTAAATCAAAAGTAAATAAATATGAGTGTAGCAGCATCGGAGATTTTTACAGGATTTTACATCTGCTATCCATTGTCTAACGTGCGTGCAATGACTTAAGAGATGTTCAGGATTTCTATCTCCCGTTAAACTATCTATATACATAGAAAACTACTCTATTATAATATATCTACAGTAAAGTAAATATTAGAATAACTTAAGGCGTTACCCATATCCCCTTTAACACATTTTATTTAAATGTCGCAGTCTATACAGTAGTGTAGATTCCACCATAAACTGGTGGGATATAAGGGAGCACTCTATAGGTACAACACACACCAAATTCGTAATGGGCGTGATAAGGCATGTGACAAGGGACGGAGGCAATGCCAGGGTAGGATTCTACCATTTGCACTAGTGGATTGGTGGCAACGCATAATAATTACTACCGCCTACCTCGGAACACACTCCCATAATCAAATTGAGGGGTAGCAACTAAATCAATCACAAAGTCATAATATGGTATCGAAGAAGCATGTCCGATCGGAGGTGCAGACTCACTTAGCCCGGAATAGCTTCTGTTTTATTCACATCAAGCTGACTCGAGGGATTCAGGGCTATGACAATACCTCATATAGAATCATTCACCAAGCCATCCAACTTCATTTTGGAATCTCCACCATGTACATGGTTGTTAAAGTGATTTTCATATTGGCAGAGAGTATGACAATATCTGTAACATTCCTAATTTTTAAGCCTAATTAATTTGGAAATTAATATAAAATTTTGGTTAAATTACGAATTAATAGAGAATTAATTTGAATATTTGGGAATGAGTATGTATATAAAATAGATTTAAAATAGAATTTGAAAATTTCAAATTTAAATTTAAATATCTTAGAAAATAAAATGGTATTTGGATTTTCCAAAATTAAATAAGATATATCTTTATTTATATAAATGGATTTTAATTTGGAATTTGATAAAAAAATTCAAAGATGAATATCTTATAAATAAATATTGGATTTATTAAACTTTACCTTTCAAGGAACTAATATATATATATATATATTGTTAATTGTTAGTAATGAATAATTTGATTTCAAATCATTTGTTTTAAAATAGTATAAGTACAAAATAAAATGTATAACTATTTATGTAGATAAGAATAAATAAAAAACTTTAATATACATATCTTTTGAAACTAAACAAGATTTATTAAAGGATCATTCCTTTAAAGATAAATATAATTTGTGTCTATATATATAAATCAATCTCATAATACATAATTATGTACAAAACAAAAAACATGTTTCATAAATTAAATTTGAAGTAGGGATTTTAGAAAAATTGATAAATAGAAATTTGGTTAAGTTCTTTAACATAAAAATACTAATTTTGACAAATGTAAACATTTTATAATTTAAGGAAACATGTGTTGCTTAATTGTCATTTGTATTTACATGTGTTAACATAATCATATAAGTGGCAAAGGATAAATTTTTATTTTCATTAAATCTTATAAACATGCATAAGAAAGAGTTAGATCAGATTTCTCAAGCTCTTTGAAAACCGCGAAACAAATTCAAAACCTGGAAATTAAAAACAAAGCAAATCAAAACCATTTTCAACCTGAAACCAGATCTGCAAAAAAAAAAAAAATTAGAAATAAAATCAAGTTGAAGATCAGGATTATCAAGTCAAACCTGGAATTAGCTACTAAATTGAGAGCAATCGAATTAAAGCAATCAAGCTGAAGCAATATAAAGATCAAAGCAACTCAACATCAACATTTCCTCGGTAATAAAGAATCAAACCTGTAATCAAAGATCAAACAGTAGTTTTTTCATACATTTCAAGCCTGGAAAAATAAAATTATTCTAGTTCAAAAGCAAAGTTTCATCTGGGCAATTCATCCATATTAAATTCAGCAATCAAGTTCTCAAATCAAAAAAAAAATCTAAAAGTATCAAATCAAGACAGACTTGATTAAGTTTCCAGTTTTTCAAATGAAAAGCTTCTCTGTTTTTCAATCTCAAGTGAGCAAACTCATTTGAACCCATCTATATGTTTTGATATATGAGTTGATGCTTGAAGTATATTGTGGAAAGTGTTTGTTTAGTTGATAATTCTGTCAGCATGCTTGTATGTATATGTGTGCAAAATTGTTTGTGCATGTCCGCATAAGATTGTCACCTCTGTTCATTGCTTACAGGTTTTAAAAACCTGTTAAAAGATTTCAAATCACTCCACCCTAATGATTTTAGTCTATAAACTCTGAATGAAAAATGTTTGTATATAGGTGATATCATTTTCAAAATTAATTTCAAGTGTTTAAATTAAATATTCATTTCGAAAATGATATATATACAGTGATGATTTAAGATAAGCAAAGAATCAAATGTTTTGATTTTAAGTTGATTATAGGAATGGATGCACATTTCAAAATCATGATTTTTAACGATCATTGCAGAATTTTTAAATGGATAAATCAAGTTATATTTGGGGTTGAATAGAAATTGTATTTGCATCAAATTCTGGCGATCAAATAGATTGGGGACTTCAGGGTTGAGGCTGAAGCATGCTTGTAGGTAGGCAATTTTAGGATAAATATTGAATGAATTTACAAGTCCCCGTGGTTGCCAAGTATTGATGATTTAGGGTTTAGCAGTTGTTTTGGTTAAGGATGTCAGCGAGTTGAATTTCATCGTCTTTGATGAATCGAGTTGCACTGGACTGGAGGGAAAAGGAGCATGGGTTATCAGTGGAGCTCTAGTAATGATTACGAGGTCGTTGACGAACTGTGGTGGCGGTACTTGATGGTTTTTGGCGATTGAGTTTTGGGTATCGGGTGTGCTCGATGTCTCGACTTCGATTTTAGGTAAAATCGATAACTTTGGGTGGTCGTATCGATTTAGGGGAAGATCAACGATGTGTTGAATGTCTCGTTGATGGCCGGAGTGTTGGAAATGGAAGGTACATGTGCACTGGTGCATGTATATATCAGGTGATCGTTTTAGTTGGGGAAGATGAAAGGGGAACTCGGGTTTGTGCTCGAACCCTTTGTTGTTTGTCTCGAAGAAAACAAGGTGTGGGTTACCTCGAAGTTTAGCACGAGGATTACAAAAAAGGCTCAGATTTTCGTTGCGTTGGCTCGAGTCATTTTAGATTGAGATGCCATATTTTAAAATCTGAGTAGAAAACATGGTTCAGGGTTTAAAGTTTGATGACCGGGTTCCTTTTGAAAGAATGATTTGGTTTAAAGTTTATTCAAATGAAATAAGTTTTCAAAATAAATGTTTTGCAACTATTTGTTCAAAAAGGAATTTTATAATAATTTTTAAAATAATGATAATTTAGTAAATAATAAAGATAAATGGGTTATCTTATTAATGTTTTGATTATTTATTTACTTAATAATGATTTCTTCCCAAAAGTCATTAACAAGGTTTAAATGGTAATTGTTTTTCAAAGGTCGATTAACAAATGGAAAGTAATTATGGATAATTAATCATTTAAAAATAATTACTTAATATAAGTAATTACGGATGGATAATTAATCATTTTAAAGATTGATTAATCAAGTGTTTAAGAGTTAGTTAATTATGGATTAACTAATTTAATGAGATTAAGAAATTAGGGTTAATTTATTAATAATCTAAGTTTGATTTATCAAGTAATTAAAAAATGATGAATTAAAGGAAAATTAAGGACCAATTACTTAATGATTAATTAATTAAAGGATGATTAATTTTTATAATTAATTAAGTGGTAATTAATTAAAGGTTAATTAATTTATTAATTAATTAAAGATAATTAATTTAAGAATAATAAATGATTAGGGAATAATTATTTAATAATTAGAGGTTAGTTTATTTAAGGTTAATTAATTAATAATGGTTAATTAATAAATGATTAACGTTAGTTAATTAAAATTGGTTGTAATTAATTAATATCAATTAACCAGGATTAGTAAATTTTCATAAGTAATTAATCTGAATTAAATTAATCAGACAATTAACTAATCTTACTTATGAATGTTTGGATTGAATTAAATGCTTTGAATTGTGTGATATCCCTGATATATGATGTTCTGTAATATAATTTAAGCTGTGAACTGTGATGTAATTTATTCATTTATGATGTAACTTATTTATCTGTGATAAATTTATATTATTATCTGTGAATGAAGATAAGCGTTATAGCAATATACCGCTTATCGATATTGCTATTCTTGAATCTGTGATGATTAATGATGTTGCACTATTGTGTAAAACCCCTAGACTACACTATACACACATAAATATGGATTTCATGGGAAATCGTTAAGACACGGATATTTTAAATTTAAAAGTTAGAATTTTGAATCCAAATGATTTTGGAAATGAAATTGGGTTGAATTTGAAAAGGAATTTTAAAGATAAAAGTCATTTTGTATAACTTGATAAAGTTTTGGAAACTAAAATAGTTCGATTTGAATTCAAGATTTGAATTCTGACTGTATGTTTGGAAATCATGGTCTTAAAGGTTGTACAAGTTATAAATGTGTTTATATTGGTTTTAAACCATTTTAAAAGTATTATTTTTGAAAATTTAATTTAAACCAAGTTTTATATTTTAAGGGCTTTAACTTGTGCAAATGTAATCGGATTTTTCCGAAATAAAAGAATTTGTTTTCAAATAATAATAGCTTTCAAATACAGAAAGGGTTTTTAGTTTCTGTTGAAAGGTTTTCAAATTTGAAATAGAATTGTTTTGAAAGCTATGAATAAATCATTGTAGAATATTTGGTGAACCTTGTTTTAAAAGTAAATTGAATTGGACTTGTTCTAAAATGAAAACCTTTGTTTTCAAATTATAGTAGCTTTCAAATGTAAGAAGAATTCCTAGTTTTATTAAAAAAGGTTTCCGAGTTATGATTTAAACCACATTTGAAAAGAAATTTGTTTTGAAAGCTATTAATTGAGTTTTGATAAAGATATGAAGGGGTGGATCACTTTTGAAAAAGGAAATGGTTTGGGAGCTATCTTTGTTAAAGGTTTGGTAAATCTTGTTATTGAACTAAAATGAATCTTTTTACTTAAAAATATTAAAAGCTATGAATGAATCCTGTTAAGAACTTTAGTGAACTTTGTTTCAAACTAAAGAAGATCCTAAAGATAGATATTTTGTTTATATATTATGAATGAATCTTTGTGAAAGATTTGGGGACTTTGTTTTCAGGTTGAAAAGGATCTTTAAAGTTGAATCTTTTGGTATAAAAGATTAAAATGGGATTTGTTTAATCCATTTGAAAGAAAGATTTTGGAAAATGTGTTGTGACTTAACTAAGATCCTAATATCCATATGTTTTTTAATATTGCGCTCATTATTCGGTTTAGCCAGGAGAGGACCTTGTTTCATATAACCCATTTTGAATAATGATACGACGTTATGGGTAGCATTTGAAGACCGGGAGTCTTCGAGAACGATAGGATAACCTATTGAATGACTCTGCACTGAGTTGCTATGGTTTAGAGATCTCCATATGTGATGGAGACTCCGATCGGGATTGAGGTTGCGCGGATTGCAAGGGCTTCTTTTGAAGTGCTTACATTTCTGTTCGAACCCAGAACAGACTTGTATGGATGTGTGTCTGACATTACACTTTGAGATGTAAAACCAGTTTCTATCAAATACATTTATGTTTGGTGGCGAAGAATTCATTCTCTTAGCTTAACACCCTTCTCTGAGACGTACAAGCTTAAAGGTTATGTCGTTGATAGTTACTAGTTATATATTCCCAATTTGGTAACGTGGCATACGAAGTGCTGCTGATCATTTCTTGATCAAAGCATGACTTTGTGAAAAGTGTAGCTTTGTGGATAAGACTTCGTCGAGCCTCCTAACCCGGTAATGGTCGAAATGGAATCGTGGCAGCAAGGTTATTTTGGGGTAGCGCCCTCTGAGGGTATGTCATTTCCTTTTGGATTATAAGTGGTATCATGGTATGGAGCCCAGATACTTAACTTTGTGGTTGTTGCAAAAAAACTTATTGCTTTGTGGTTGTTGGTTGGTAGGCGCCTCGGATAAAGGTTGGTAACGACCGGGGGGAGGGGGGTGGCATACTCGTGTTAGTAGTTACCTGGTTATAGAGGTAACCTGACCTTGTGTTGGTAGAGATCCGGCTAGGTTCTAGGGGACGTCCCTCTAAAGGCATTCCATTTTGTGTGGGAAGTTCCTTTGATTGACCATTTGTTGAAAATCCAAACAAAACAATGCGAGCCCTGTAAGGTTTTAGTTGTATAACCTGCCATGAAATGTGGCGGTAACCTGCTATTGAACATGGTAGCTATAGTAAGCATAAGTGCGAAATGTCTATGCTAGCTAAGATTAATATTATACTTTCAAAATGTTTTCCACACCATGCACTAATAATAATATCAATTTTTTTTTACGTATCAAGCATGTTTGACTATCATAAGGAGAAATCTCCTCCAATTTTGCGTTTGCATTGTGTGTGAGGTGAGAGGCCTTATGGTAGTTTCATTTCCAAAAAGCATTGCGGATTTTAATTTTAAATTCTTTTGTTGATTGTTTTTAAAGAAAACTATTTTTGTTTGTTCATACCAGTCTCATGACTGACTTGGATTTTATTATTCCCTTCCTAAACTCTAGGTGCCCACAATTTTCCACACGGGCAGTCTAGAGTTGGGATTTTCAGATAATCAAATAGTACGTGTAGATTCAATAGCATTCAATCTCAGGATATTTCCAATCACATTTGGATCGAGTTGCTTCACTTCAGTGTTGATGGTGATTCGAGCTTTTGGTTCAAGCTCAAGCTACCTTTGGCTTGGAGCTTTGGAGATGGAGTTTCTTGATGGTCTTGGATTCTTTGGAAATCATATTGGAGTTATCTCTCTGTTGTTATCTTTTCCGCTATTGATATTGTCTCTGATATTGTTGTATCATATTGTATCAGATATTGTATTCATTGTTGTATCGATGACATTATTCTTTTTCTTCCGCTGTATTGTTGTACTTAATGTGTTATAAGCTTCTACGAACCAGATCCGGCGCTTGAATCTACGACATTCAAGTACAAGCGAAGTACGAGTGCCAATTTTCGAAGGTCTAGTCAGGATCGATATAATTGGTATCAGAGCTGAAGGTTGAAACTTTATCTCAGGAGTATAACACATTAGGTAACTCATTAGAGATAGGGTGAATTATACCCTAGAATGAGTATATCCTTAAGATATCCGTCTGTATGCCTCAGTGAATTCTCTTACCATCCACTGATAGTGAGTATGAGTGCAAGAAGAGGACGAGAAAGGAGACAGGGGAGTACCACTACAAATGGTCAATGCCCTGCAACAATAAGGAAACAAGCTTTTCTCTATCAATCTCCTTTGACCCAGTTTCAATTCTTTGATTGATTCGTGCTAGCTCGAGGGAGAAGCTTTGGTGTCGTAGCGGCTCTGCGAATCGTGTAGATAAGTTTCTATCTCGTATTCTCTTCATCAAATTTCTATCAGTTTTTCATTTCAAACTTTAATGAATTTAAAAGTCTATTTAAAATGAATTGATGAATAAAATATAAAGATTTGTATCGATAAAATAATTTCGATTAAAACCAAATTTGAGAATTCTGTTGTAAATTTTAATGGGATTCAAGTCCGAGGAGGGACAAGATAGTGTAAACTTTAGAGTATTCCAACCTGAATTGAATCCATTGTTCGTTCTATTGGGTCTGGATATGTTGTATGAACGGTTAGTTACCCCTTCGAACTAACCAATGCCCTTGCATACTTCGTAGATCTAGATGACTCGAGTGTCTTGTGAAGAGTTAAATAGATTCATTCTTATATCTATTGATGATATTCGGATTTGGTAAGCCAAATGCAGAATATATTTTTAGCTTGATCTGGTAATTCATCTCTCTATCTTTCTATATTATTTTGTTGTCACCATGTCTTTCAAATTTCGAGGAAGAAATTTCCTAAGGGGTGAATCTATAACATTCCTGATTATTAAGCCTAATTAATTTGGAAATTAATATAAAATTTTGGTTAAATTATGAATTAATAGAGAATTAATTTGAATATTTGGGAATGAATATGTATATAAAATAGATTTAAAATAGAATTTGAAATTTTCAAATTCAAATTTAAGTATCTTAGAAAATAAAATGGTATTTGGATTTTCCAAAATTAAATAAGATATATCTTTACTTATACAAATGGATTTTAATTTGGAATTTGATAAAAAAATCAAAGATGACTATCTTACAAATAAATATTAGATTTATTAAACTTTATGTTTCAAGGAACTAATACATATAGTCAATTGTTGGTAATGAATAATTTGATTTCAAATCATTTCTTTTAAAATTATATACAAAATAAAATGTATAAATATAAATGTAGATAAGAATAAATAAAAAACTTTAATATACATATCTTTTGAAACTAAACAAGATTTATTAAAGGATAATTTCTTTAAAGATAAATATAATTTGTGGCTATATATATAAATCTATCTCATAATACATAATTAATGTACAAAATATAAAAACGTGTTTCATAAATTAAATTTGAAGTAAGGATTTAAAACAAAATTGATAAATAGAAATTTGGTTAAGGTCTTTAACATAAAAATACTAATTTTGACAAATGTAAACATTTTATAATTTAGGGAAACATGTGTTGCTTAATTGTCATTTGTATTTACAAGTGTCAACATAATCAGACAAGTGGCAAAGGATAAAATTTTCTTTTAATTAAATTTTATAAATATGCATAAGAAAGAGTTAGATCAGATTTCTCAAGCTCTTTCAAAACTGCAAAACAAATTCAAAACCTGGAAATAAAAAACAAAGCAAATCAAAACCATTTTCAACCTGAAACCAGATATGAAAACAAATGAAATTAGAAACAAAATCAAGTTGAAGATCAGGATTATCAAGTCAAACCTGGAATAAGCTACAAAACTGAGAGCAATTGAATTAAAGCAATCAAGCTGATGCAATATAAAGATCAGAGCAACTCAACATCAAGATTTCCTCAGCAATAAAGAATCAAACCTGTAATCAAAGATCAAACAACAGTTTTTTAAAACATTTCAAGCTTGGAAAAATCAAATTATTCTAGTTCAAAAGCAAAGTTTCATCTGGGCAATTCATCCAGATTAAATTCAGCAATCAAGTTCTCAAATCAAAAAAAAAATCTGAAAGTATCAAAGCAAAACAGACTTGATTAAGTTTCTAGTTTTTCAAATGAAAAGCTTCTCTGTTCTTCAATCTCAGGTGAGCAAACCCATTTGAACCCATCTATAGGTTTGGATATCTGAGTTGATGCTTGAAGTATATTGTGGAAAGTGATTGTTTAGTTGATAATTATGTCAGCATGCTTGTATGTGTATGTGTGAAAAATTGTTTGTGCATGTTTGCATAAGATTGTCATCTCTGTTCATTGCTTACAGGTTTTAAAAACGTGTTAAAAGATTTCCAATCGCTCCACCTAAATGATTTTAGTCTATAAACTCTGAATGAAAAATGTTCGTATATAGGTGATATCATTTTAAAAATTAATTTACATGTTTAAATTAAATACTCATTTTGAAAATGATATATATATATATATATACACATATACATACATATACTGTGATGATTTAAGATAAGCCTAGAATTAAATGTTTTGATTTTTAAGTTTGATTAATGGAATGGATGCACATTTCAAAATCATGACTTTTAATGATAATTACAGAATTTTTAAATGGATAAATCATGATATATTTAGGGTTGAACAGAAATTGTATTTGCGTCAAATTCCGACGATCAAATAGAGTGGGGACTTCGGGGTTGTGGTTGAAGCATGATTGCAGGTGGGCAATTTCAAGAAAAATATTGAATGAATTTACCAGTCCCCGTGGTTGCCAAGCGATGATGAGTTGGGGTTTACTAGTTATTTTTGTTAAGGATGTCAGCGAGTCGAATTTCATCATCTCCGATGAATCGAGTTGCACTGGACCGGAGGGAAAAGTAGCGTGGGTTATCGGTGGAGATCTGGTAATGATTACGAGGTCTTTGACGAACTACAGTGGCGGTACTTGATCGTTTTTGGCGATCAAATTTTGGGTATCGGGTATGCTCGACGTCTCGACTTCAATTTCAGGTCAAATTGATACCTTTGGATGGTCGTATCGATTTAGGGGAAGATCAGCGATGTGTTGAATGTCTAGTCGATGGCCGAAGTGTTGGAAATGGATGGTACATGTGCGCTGGTGCATGCATATATCAGGTGATCGTTTTAGTTAGGGAAGATGAAGGGGGAACTCGGATTTGTGCGCGAACCCTTTGCTGTTTATCTCAAAGAAAACAAGGTGTGGGTTATCTCGAGGTTTAGCACAGGGATTACGAGAAATGGCTTGGGTTTTCATTGCATTGGCTCGATTCGTTTTAGATTGAGATGCCAGATTTTAAAATCTGAGTAGAAAACATGGTTCAAGGTTTAAAGTTGGATGACCGGGTTTGTGACTCCCCACCTCTATACCCACGCTAGCCAAGAACACTATGGTGAATGCTGTCAACTAGCACGGAGAATAAGGCTGTTGAGGAGCGACCATCCGTGTAATTGCTTTGTGCGAGCATCAATATGTCAGATAGTATAACATGCAATACTTTATCAAGAGAAAATCCGACATACCGACACAAACTCAAAGCTACTACACAGTGGCTATAATATCTTCGGAAACAAATACAGAAATAAACATAACATAAATCAGTCACAGATAATTCATATCACAAAGGCGGAAGAAGATATGAATATATAATAAACACATGGAAGTGTATATCAGAGTAGTGGTCTAAAAAAATCCATAATATCACAAAAGAATAAGTATACATTATGGAGTCTATATCTGAAATGTATACAACAAAAACTACTAATCTAAGTAGTTAACCAAAAGTCAAGGAGGTAATCCCGGATGTAAAGTCAAGCAGAAGCACCTGTAACATCTCGGTCTGACCCGAGTATTGTTTAAGAAGAAAATAATAAACGGATCAGTCTAACTATAAATATCAGATGAAACGATATAGAATAAGAGATATGACTAAACACATAATAATCACAATACCAAGCTGTGATATATATAAGTAATTGAAAATCAACAAGAGATTAATCAATATCACCAAATCTACACAAGAATCAAAGGAAATGTCATACTCCTTATTTCGTTCACCGAACCATAAATATTGACGATTATATAAATGTCAATCACAAAAGTCAATGACACACAAATTCACCAATGCACAAATATTGATAAAACTTATCAATGGAGATCACGAAAATTGGTGAAACACAAATTCTAGAAATCATCTCAAGAAATCCAGAAATCACAAAAAAAGGAGGGGGGGAGAGGCCTATCACAAACGGGAGCATAAAGCTCACCAACACGTGTATCACAAACGGAACGCTAATTCCATGGTTGCTAACCATCACAAATTGAGCCGAAGCTCCACAAACGGCCCGAAGACCATGGGTTGCTACCCCACCAATTTGAGTCGAAACTCCACAAAACGGGGTTTAGTCTCCCTCGCAGACAAAGAGACATCGCACGTTGCTAGTCTAAATCACAAAGATGATCGTCATGATCAACGAGAAGTGTCAATTACACTAAGCTAGTAAATATATGAGTTTAGCTTCATGTCCCATAACCACTTGCTTAACTTAAATATTTACGAACAAACTGTAGATCTCCACTATAAAATTGTCACAAGAGTTTCAATCGAACAAGTCCAAGAATTAACCGACGAAGTAAACGCAAGGGTTTCATACCACTCGTTTTACTAAGTCGTTTAATTAGATTTCTCATACGAGTGAGGTAAAGGTTTGTATATACTAATAGATTGGAAAACGGTTTAAGAAACGAGCTTTGTACTAAAATAGTGTTGAAATCATTTGAAGAAAGAGTTTTGATATTTACTACTAGTATAGAAACCTTTATATTTTTAAAGTGACAAATCACAAAGAAGATTGTAGGAACAATCAATCACTAAAATTCACATACGAAGATGTGAATAAAAATCCAACGAAACCGATAAAGAATCCACCGAAATGGATATTCAAAAATCCCTAAAAAGGAGTCATCAAAGTCATAATAAATGATAACAACAAATAGGAAACAACACGAATCGATTAAAGTTGGAAATTCAAGCAACTAGGCGAAATAGGTTAAATTGCATCAGGCTCGGTCGGCCGGCTACAGAGCTTGGTCGACTAGACCAAAAAAATAGAAGTTCTCGTAGTAGCAGGTCTGTCGGCCGAACCCTGTAGTCGGTCGACCGGACCCTAAAACAGAAAGTGCTTATGCACTTGGAAGCAGGTCGGTCGGCCGGCTGCAGGGCTCGGTCGGCCGGACCTGTTTCCTGTCCCTTCCCAGCCCATTGAATACAATTTCCAATCACGACCAATTCGCAACCACTTGAGCATCGGCACTAAGGATTTATGCCAATCGACTACCCGGCCCTATAAGCTCCTCGTTGCATCACCAAAAACACATTTGAACATCAAAGCTATGATTTTTAAGGATTTGAACCCAAAACACTAAAAATTGGAATATTCACCAAATCAATCCACACCAAAAGCAATGCACACGAATAAGTGTTAGGAATTCATACCTAACAATCGAAGATAAATATAAGCATAGATGTGAGATAAAAATCTCACCTTTAAACCCAAATCAATGAATGAGAAGCTTGAAGACAAAGGAAGATCAACCACACTTCAATCTCAACACTAGAAGCTTGAATCTAAGCTTAAAAGAAGAACATTCCCTAAGTTAGATTTGGGAAATTTCTGAAATCAATGAGAGAATGAGTTGGGGAAGAAGAAGGATATGCTTACCAATGGTTTTCTTGAGTTTGGAGCTAGAAGGTGGATTTGCTAATGGAAACTAGGGCTTAGGATTTCCTAATCTTTTTCTCTTCCCCCATTTTTGATGAAGCTTGAATGTATTAGGAAATTATGAAGGAATGAAGAGGATGAGGGATTGGGACTGAATACATAAGTGGGGTATTGGGCTCATCCCAAACCAAAGCCCTAAGTGAAAAAGTGGCAAAAATCAACTATCTCCAAACATATCGAATTTTATACTCAAAAAGGCGCAAACGTTACTTTAAACTCAATGGGGGTGGTCTCGAGTCCCAATTCGACTGTTTGCAAAAAGTAGCTTTTCGGACTAAATTCCGAGTATCGATAAAATATTTAAATAAAATATTTAAATATAAAAATCAACAAATATGCGGGTTGTTACAGACTCCCCTCCTTAAAGAAATTGCGTCCTCGCAATATTTAAGAAGAAGATATATAGTAACAACCATAAAAGCATATTCAACACAAAAAAAGTTTGAAATAAGAAGTTCACCTCAAAGAGCACGAGAAAGTAAGTTCGGATGTGTTCGCTCGATGAACTCTCTAGACTCCCAAGAACAATCCTTAGGATTTGAAGACCATTGAACTTTCACAAGCGGGACATCTTTATTTCGAAGGCGTTTGACCTCCGAAGCAATAATTCGAATAAGATGCTGCTCATAAGTTAAATTAGCCGAAACTCCAATTTCTTCCACAACACCGGGCTCAAGAATAGAATCGGAATCTCGAAGACACTTCCGAAGTTGAGAAACGTGAAACACGTCATGGATAGCAGAAAATTGAGCCGGTAATAAAAGGCGATAAGCCACGGAACCAATACGTTCGGTGATAGGAAATGGCCCAATATATCGAGGCGCTAACTTTCCCGATCGACTGAAATGTACAACACCCTTCATAGGTGAAACACGAATGAACACAAGATCTCCCACAGAAAATTCTAACTTCCTTCTTCGGTTATTGGCATAGGATTTTTGTCTACTCTGGGCTTCTTTCATCCTATGTCGAATAAGTTCAATCTTTTCTGTGGAATCACGAATAAAATCTGGACCTAAAACCAGCTTCTCACCTGCCTCAAGCCAACAAGAAGGAGATCGGCATGGCCTTCCATAGAGTGCCTCGAAAGGTGCCATACCAATACTAGATTGGAAGCTATTATTATAGGAAAATTCAACAAGTGAAATATGATCTTCCCAACTTCCACCAAAATCAAGCACACAAGAACGAAGAAGATCTTCAAGAGTTTGATTCACACGCTCAGTTTGTCCATCGGACTGGGGCTGATAAGCGGTGCTAAAATTAAGCTTCGTTCCCAAAGCTTTTTGAAGACTCATCCAAAATCCACTAGTAAACAATGGATCACGGTCGCTAATAATAGAAGTAGGAACTCCATGTAATTTAACAATCTCTTTGATAAAGAGTTTGGCCAAAAGTGGAATGGTTCGATTGGACCGAACGGGAATAAAATGGGCGGATTTAGTAAGCCTATCAACGATCACCCATAAACTATCATGACCCGAATGAGAACGGGGAAGGCCATCTATAAAATCCATGAAAATGTGGTCCCACTTCCAAATTGGAATTTCTAAAGGTTGTAATAATCCACCGGGCCTTTGATGTTCGGCTTTGACAAGTTGGCAAGTCATGCAACACTTAACAAAGTTAGCAATATCAGATTTCATTCCCTCCCAATAATAAAGTCGCCTCATATCAGCGTACATTTTACTACTACCGGGATGAATGGTGAATTTAGAACGATGGGAATCTTCTAAAATATCTTTACGAAGATCACCAATATTCGGTACGATAAGTCTACCAAATTTTCGAATGCCGCCACGAGAATCAATATCAAAGTCTTTCAAACTTTCAATATCAATCTTACCCTTAATATTTTAGCCAAGAAGAGCCAATTCGGGATCTAGCCTTTGAGCTTCAAGAATGCGGTCTAAAAGAGAAGGATGAGCCTCAAGGCTACATAAAACAAGAGATGAACATAAATCGGAAACACGGTCTCGAATTTCGCAAGTGGATAAAATCTCAAGATCGTTCCATTCGGATATCATCATAGAAACAACAGCTTGTTGTTTACGGCTAAGGGCATCGGCGACACGATTACCCTTACCGGGAGTATATAGAATATCAAGATCATATGGTGCAAGAAATTCGAGCCAACATTGTTGACGCAAATTAAGTTCCTTTTGAGAGAATAAATACTTCAAGGATTTATGATCGGTATAAAGAACAAATTTCTCTCCTAAAAGATAATGACGCCAAATCCGAAGAGCAAAAACAATAGCCGCGAGCTCTAAATCATGAGTGGCATATCTAGTCTCAGCAGGCTTCAATTGCCTGGAAGTATAAGCAATAACACGTTCTCTTTGCATAAGAACGGCACCCAAACCAACGCGACTAGCATCGGTATAAACAACAAAATCTTGGTTTCCATAGGGAATCACAAGAATAGGAGCATCGGAAAGGAGTTCTTTCAATTTCTGAAAAGAAGCTTCACATTTGTCCGACCAAATGTATTTAACACCTTTCTTTGTTAAGCCAGTAAGAGGGACGACAATTTTAGAAAAGTTTTTAATGAACCGACGGTAATAACCCCTAATCCGAGAAAACTATGAATCTCTGTCACATTCTCCGGTCTCTTCCAATCTTGAATCGCTTCAATCTTTGAAGGATCTACTGAAATTCCAGATTCGGATATAATATGACCGAGAAACTTCACACTAGATTTCCAAAAATGGCATTTAGAAAATTTTGCTTTCAATTGATTACTCCTAAGCGTTTCCAACACAATCCGAAGATGTTTTTCATGCTCCTCCTCGGTTTTAGAATACACAAGAATATCATCAATAAAGATGAGAACAATCCGGTCAAGAAAATCTTTGAAAACTCGATTCATAAGGTCAACGAAATAAGCCGGAGCATTCGTTAGACCAAATGGCATAACAAGCCATTCATAAGATCCATAACGAGTGCGGAATGATGTCAAAGGAATGCTATCCTCTGCAATACGAAGATGATGAAATCCAGTAGCTAAGTCCAATTGTGAAAAGACTCTAGCACCATAAAGTTGATCGAATAGATCATCAATCCGAGGTAAAGGATATTTATTCTTGATAGTAAGATCATTAACCTTGCGGTAGTCAACGCAAAGCCTAAGTGTACCATCGGATTTCTTCACGAAAATAGCCGAAGCTCCCCAAGGCGAGGAACTAGAGCGAATAAATTGCTTCGTCTCCAATTCGGATAATTGTTTACGCATCTCCTCATTTTCTTTATTGGACATACGATAAGGAGGGCGAGTGATAGGTTGAGCTCCAGGAATGAGATTAATTCTGAACTCAATTGCTCGCTTAGGTGGTAATCCTAAAACGGGCTCGAATATGTCGGAAAATTCACGAACGACGTGAATAAGAGTATCACCCTCATCATCGTCGTCATCACGAGGGTTTAAAGAATATAAAGATGCAACCAAAGCAGAATCCGAATCTTTAAGAATAACAGAAACCTGATTAACAGATTGAGGATGTCGAAGATGAATAGTCCGCTCAGGACATAGGATATGAGCTTCATAACGGTTAAGCCAATCCGTTCCCAAAATCATTCCAAAGCCTAAATAACGCATGACATGCAAATCAGCTAGGAAAGGAAAATCACACAAAATAATCTCGACATCTTTACACAATAAACTGATTGTTGCGGATCCACCAACCGGATTCGCAATTCTCAAAGAAGTCATTAAACACAAAACATCCAAAGAAAAAGTACCAACAAGTTCCTTTGATATAAAAGAGTGGGATGCACCCGTATCAAAAAGAACTCGAATGGGTTGATCACGAAACATAATAACGCCATCAAGGATAGAATGAGGCATACCTTGACCACGAGATGTGTTTCCAGGGGCTTGAGCAACATTAAGCTTTCCCTCTTTCTTGCCCTGAAGCTTGGGGCATGAAGATATAACATGACCGGGAACCTTGCAGTAGCGACAAGAGAGAGACTTTGGGCACTTGTTCGCATAATGGTCCTTCGAACCACAATTATAGCATTCCCCACGACCAAAGGAAGAAGTATTTGCCACAGAGGTTGCTTGCTTCCCTTTCTTATTGGGATAAGGGCCTTTGAATTTGTTTGGCCTTTTCTTGTTGTTGAAGTTTGGTTTGGAACCCACCACTTCAACATCATTCTCCCTATCCGCCTCTTCAAGACGAAGAGCGATATCAATGAGTTGGTTGAAAGAAACTTCTAATTTTAGAAGTAATGGCTTCTTGAGATTTTTGTTCAAGCCATAGACGAACCTCTGGTTCTTCTTTAAAGGGGTGTTGATGTATTGAACCCCGTATTTAGAAAGCGACTCGAAGGAGGCGACATAATCAGTCACGGAAGAATCACCTTGAACAAGGTCTATAAATCGTCGAGCCAATGTCACTTTCTCTGCTTCTGGTACAAATTTCAACTCGAAGCGTACCCGGAATTGCTCCCAGGTGAGATCCGCTTCATTAATCTCAGAAATAAGAAGTTCGTACCAGTCCAATGCTCTTTCTCGGAGCATACTAGAGGCCACCTGAACTCGGTGAAGGTCAATAAGATTCATGCGAGAGAAGATTCGATCGCATGACCTTAGCCAAGCCTATACTTCAATAATAGTTTCGGAACCTTTGAATGGCTCCCCACCCAAATTAGTGTAATCGCTGCACAAGCGTGCAAATCCCGACTATGGGTGAGTAGGTTCCGGGTTAGCTCCAGTTGCTTGAGCATTTGTCACTAAATCAAGAAGCTGTTGAGCAGTCATAAAAACTCCATCCTGGGGTGGAGTGCTAGATGGTATGGCTCTGGGGCGGCCTGGTCTAGACATTTCTCTTCTTTTAGAAAGAAAGAAGAAGAAGAAAAAGGTTATTTACCAAATTTAATATCAAGCAATCTTGATAGATAAACAAGGAATCATAAGGAAAATAGGATGAATCGGTACGAAGACTCGAATTAAATCCTAAAGCACGACTCCTAAGATGGACTTAGGACGATGATCCTTGTTATAATATTCCATATTGTTCCGAAGTTTCGCTCTTATACCAAGCTGTGACGCCCCACCTCTATACCCACGCTAGCCAAGAACACTACGGTGAATGCTGTCAACTAGCACGGAGAATAAGGCTGTTGAGGAGCGACCATCCGTGTAATTGCTGTGCGAGCATCAATATGTCAGATAGTATAACATGCAATACTTTATCAAGAGAAAATCCAACATACCGACACAAACTCAAAGCTACTACACAGTGGCTATAATATCTTCGAAAAAAAAATACAGAAATAAACATAACATAAATCAGTCACAGATAATTCATATCACAAAGGCGGAAGAAGATATGAATATATAATAAACACATGGAAGTGTATATCAGAGTAGTGGTCTAAAAAGATCCACAACATCACAAAAGAATAGTTACATGAACTACACAAAAGAATAAGTATACATTATGGAGTCTATATCTCAAACGTATACAACAAAAACTACTAATCTAAGTAGTTAACCAAAAGTCAAGGAGGTAATCCCGGATGTAAAGTCAAGCAGAAGCACCTGTAACATCTCGGTCTGACCCGAGTATTATTTAAGAAGAAAATAATAAACGGATCAGTCTAACTATAAATATCAGATGAAACGATATAGAATAAGAGATATGACTAAACACATAATAATCACAATACCAAGCTGTGATATATATAAGTAATTGAAAATCAACAAGAGATTAATCAATATCACCAAATCTACACAAGAATCAAAGGAAATGTCATACTCCTTATTTCGTTCACCGAACCATAAATATTGACGATTATATCAATGTCAATCACAAAAGTCAATGACACACAAATTCACCAATGCACAAATATTGATAAAACTTATCAATGGAGATCACGAAAATTGGTGAAACACAAATTTTAGAAATCATCTCAAGAAATCCAGAAATCACAAAAAAAAGGGGGGGGGGGGAGAGGCCTATCACAAACGGGAGCATAAAGCTCACCAACACGTGTATCACAAACGGAACGCTAATTCCGTGGTTGCTAACCATCACAAATTGAGCCGAAGCTCCAACAACGGCCCGAAGACCATGGGTTGCTACCCCACCAATTTGAGTCGAAACTCCACAAAACGGGGTTTAGTCTCTCTCGCAGACAAAG
This sequence comes from Allium cepa, assembly GCA_030765085.1. Lineage (NCBI taxonomy): Eukaryota > Viridiplantae > Streptophyta > Magnoliopsida > Asparagales > Amaryllidaceae > Allium > Allium cepa. The sequence continues at coordinate 575,408,134 of CM060943.1, read as the reverse complement.
AGACATCGCACATTGCTAGTCTAAGTCACAAAGATGATCGTCATGATCAACGAGAAGTGTCAATTACACTAAGCTAGTAAATATATGAGTTTAGCTTCATGTCTCATAACCACTTGCTTAACTTAAATATTTACGAACAAATTGTAGATCTCCACTATAAAATTGTCACAAGAGCTTCAATCGAACAAGTCCAAGAATTAACCGACGAAGTAAATGCAAGCGTTTCATACCACTCGTTTTACTAAGTCGTTTAATTAGATTTCTCATACGAGTGAGGTAAAGGTTTGTATATACTAATTGATTGGAAAACGGTTTAAGAAACGAGCTTTGTACTAAAATAGTGTTGAAATCATTTGAAGAAAGAGTTTTGATATTTACTACTAGTATAGAAACCTTTATATTTTTAAAGTGATAAATCACAAAGAAGATTGTAGGAACAATCAATCACTAAAATTCACATACGAAGATGTGAATAAAAATCCAACGAAACCGATAAAGAATCCACCAAAATGGATATTCAAAAATCCCTAAAAAGGAGTCATCAAAGTCATAATAAATGATAACAACAAATAGGAAACAACACGAATCGATTAAAGTTGGAAATTCAAGCAACTAGGCGAAATAGGTTAAATTGCATCAGGTTCGGTCGACCGGCTACAGAGCTCGGTCGACCGGACCAAAAAAATAGAAGTTCTCGGAGTAGCAGGTCGGTCGGCCGAACCCTGTAGTCGGTCGACCGGACCCTAAAACAGAAAGTGCTTATGCACTTGGAAGCAGGTCGGTCGGCCGGCAGCAGGGCTCGGTCGGCCAGACCTGTTTCCTGTCCCTTCCCAGCCCATTGAATACAATGACCAATCACGACCAATTCGCAACCACTCGAGCATCGGCATTAAGGATTTATGCCAATCGACTACCCTGCCCTATGAGCTCCTCGTTGCATCACCAAAAACACATTTGAACATCAAAGCTATGATTTTTAAGGATTTGAACCCAAAATACTAAAAATTGGAATATTCACCAAATCAATCCAAACCAAAAGCAATCGCACACGAATAAGTGTTAGGAATTCATACCTAACAATCGAAGATAAATATAAGCATAGATGTGAGATAAAAATCTCACCTTTAAACCCAAATCAATGAATGAGAAGCTTGAAGACAAAGGAAGATCAACCACACTTCAATCTCAACACTAGAAGCTTGAATCTAAGCTTAAAAGAAGAACATTCCCTAAGTTAGGTTTAGGAAATTTCTGAAATCAATGAGAGAATGAGTTGGGGAAGAAGAAGGAGATGCTTACCAATGGGTTTTCTTGAGTTTGGATCTAGAAGATGGATTTTCTAATAGAAACTAGGGCTTAGGATTTCCCAATTCTTTTTCTCTTCCCCCATTTTTGATGAAGCTTGAATGTATTAGGAAATTATGAAGGAATGAAGAGGATAAGGGGTTGGGACTGAATACATAAGTGGGGTTATTACGCTCAGCCCAAACCAAAGCCCTAAGTGAAAAAGTGGCAAAAATCAACTATCTCCAAACATATCGAAGTTTATACTCAAAAAGGTCGCAAACGTTATTTTGAACTCAATGGGGGTAGTCTCGAGTCCCAATTCGACTGTATGCAAAAAGTAGCTTTTCGGACTAAATTCCGAGTATCGATAAAATATTTAAATAAAATATTTAAATATAAAAATCAACAAATATGTGGGTTGTTACAGGGTTCCTTTTGAAAGAATGATTTAGTTTAAAGTTTATTCAAATGAAATAAGTTTCAAAATAAATGTTTTGCAACTATTTGTTAAAAAAGGAATTTTATAATAATTTTCAAAATAATGATAATTTAGTAGATAATAGAGATAAATGGTTTATCTTATTAATGTTTTGATTATTTATTTACTTAATAATGATTTCTTCCCAAACGTCATTAACCAGGTTTAAATGGTAATTGTTTTTCAAAGGTTGATTAACAAATGGAAAGTAATTAAGGATAATTAATCACTTAAAAATAATTACTTAATATGGTAATTACGGATGGATAAGTAATGTTTTTAAAGATTGATTAATCAAGTGTTTAAGAGTTAGTTAATTATGGAATAATTAATTTAATGCGATTAAGAAATTAAGGTTAATTAATTAATAAACTAAGTTTGATTTATCAAGTAATTAAAGAGTAATGAATTAAAGGAAATTAAGGATTAATTACATAATGATTAATTAATTAGAGGATGATTAATTTTTATTAAAGGTTAATTAATTTATTAATTAACTACGGATAATTAACTTAAGAATAATAAATGATTAGGGAATAATTATTTAATGATTAGAGGTTAGTTTATTTAAGGTTAATTAATTAATAATGGTTAATTAATGAATGATTAGAGTTAGTTTATTAAAATTGGTTTGTAATTAATTAATATTAATTAACCAAGATTAGTAAATTTTCATAATAATTAATCTGATTTAAATTAATCAGACAATTAACTGATCTTACTTATGAATGTTTGGATTGAATTAAATGCTTTGAATTGTGTGATATCCCTGATGTATGATATTCTGTGATATGATTTAAGGTGTGAATTGTGATGTAATTTATTCATCTGTGATTAAATTTATTTATCTATGATAAATTTATATTATTATCTGTGAATCTGTGAATGAAAATAAACGTTATAGGAATATACCGCTTATTGCTATACTTGAATCTGCGATGATTAATGAAGTTGGACTATTGTGTAAAACCCCTGGACTACACTATACACACATAAATATGGATTTCATGGGAAATCAGTTAAGACACAGATATTTTAAATTTAAAAGTTTGAATTTTGAATCAAAATGATTTTGGAAATGGAATTGGGTTGAATTCGAAAAGGCTTTTGAAAAGGAATTTTAAAGATAAAATTCATTTTGAATAACTTGACAAAATTTTGGAAACTAAAATAATTTGATTTGAATTCAAGATTTGGAATCGAATTCTATCTTTGGAAATTATGGTATAAAAGGTTGTACGAGTTATAAATGTGTTTATATTGGTTTTACACCATTTTAAAAGAATTATTTTGGAAATTTGAATTAAAACCAAGTTTTATATTTGAAGGGCTTTAACTTATGCAAATGTAATCGGATTTTTCCGAAACAAAAGAATTTGTTTTCAAATAATAATAGCTTTCAAATAAAGAAAGGGTTTTTAGTTTTTGTTGAAAGGGTTTCATATTTGAAATAGAATTGTTTTGGAAGCTATGAATAAATCTTTGTGGAAGATTTGGTGAACCTTGTTTTAAAAGTAAATTGACTTGGATATGTTCTAAAATGAAAACCTTTGTTTTCAAATTACAGTAGCTTTCAAATGTAAGAAGAATTCCTAGTTTTATTAAAAAGGGTTTCCGAGAAGATTTGGTAAATCTTGTTATTGAACTAAAATGAATCTTTTTATTTAAAAAGATTAAAAGCTATGAATGAATCCTGTTAAGAACTTTAGTGAACTTTGTTTCAAACTAAAGAAGATCTTAAAGATAGATCTTTTGTTTATATATTATGAATGAATCTTTGTGAAAGATTTGGGGACTTTGTTTTCAAGTTGAAAAGGATCTTTAATGTTGAATCTTTTGGTTTAAAAGATTAAAATGGAATTTGCTTAATCCATTTGAAAGAAAGATTTTGGAAAATGTGTTGTGACTTAACTGAGATCCTAATATCCATATGTTTTTAAATATTGCGCTCATTATTCGGTTTAGCGAGGAGAGGATCTTGTGTCATATAATCCATTTCGAATAATGATACGACGTTATGGATAGCATATGAAGACCGGTGGTGAAGATCGGGTGTCTTAGAGAACGATAGTATAACCTGTCGAATGACTCTGTACTAAGTTGCTCCGGTATAGAGGTCTCCATATGTGATGGGGAGTACAATCGGGATTGAGGATGCACAGATTGCAAGGGCTTCTTTTGAAGTGCCTACATTTCCGTTCGAACCCAGAGCAGACTTTTATGGATGTGTGTCTGACATTAAACTTTGAGATGTAAAAACGGTTTCTATCAAATACATTTCTGTTTAGTGGAGAAGAATTCATTCTCTTAGCTTAACACCCTTCTCTGAGACGTATGAGCTCAGAGGATATGTCGTTGATAGTAACTAGTGATATATTCCTAATTTGGTAATGTTGCATACGAAGTGCTGCTGATCATTTGTTGATCAAAGCATGACTTTGCGGAAAGTGTAGCTTTGTGGACGAGACTTCGTCGAGCCTCACAACCCGATAATGGTCGAAATAGAAATTATGGCAGCAAGGTTATTTGGGGGTAGCGTCCCCTGAGGTTATGTTATTTCCTTCTGGATTATAAGTAGTATCATGGTATGGAGCCCAGATACTTAATTTTGTGGTTGCTGCAAAACTTATTGCTTTGTGGTTTATGGTTGGTAGGCGCCTCGGATAAAAGTTGGTAACGACCGGGGGATGGCATACTAGTGTCAGTAATTACCTAGCTATAGAGGTAATCAGCCTTGTGTTGGCAGAGATCCAGTTAGGTTCTCGGGGACGTCCCTCCAAAGGCGTTCCATTTTGTTTGGGAAGTTCCTTTGCCTGACCATTTGTTGAAAATCCAAACAAAACAATACGAGCCCTGTACGTTTTTAGTTGTATAACCTGCCATGGAATGTGGCGGTAACCTGCTATTGAACATGGTAGCTATAGTAGGCATAAGTGTGAAATGTCTATGCTGGCTAAGATTAATATTATGCTTTCAAAATGTTTTCTGCACTATGCACTAATATAATATCAAAAGAATTTTACGTATCAAGCATGTTTGACTATCATAAGGAGAAATCTCCTCCAATTCTGCATTTGCATTGTGTGTGCGGTGGGAGGCCTTATGGTAGTTTCATTTTCCAACAAGCATTGCGGATTTCAATTTTAAATTCTTTTGCTGATTGTTTTTAAAGAGAACTGTTTTTGTTTTCTCGTACCAGTCCCATGACTGACCTGGAGTTTATTGTTCCCTTCCCAAACTCTAGATGCCCAAAATTTTCCACACAGGCAATCTAGAGTTGGGATTTTCAGATAATCAAATAGTAGGTGTAGATTCGATAGCATTCAATCTCTGGATATTGGCAATCGCATTTGGATCAAGTTGCTTCACTTCAGTGTTGATGGTGATTCGAGCTTTTGGTTCAAGCTCAAGCTACCTTTGGCTTGGAGTTTTGGAGATGGAGTTTCTTGATGGTGTTAGATTCTTTTGGAAATCATATTGGAGCTATCTCTCCGTTGTTATCTTTTCCGTTGTTGTTATTGTCTCTGATATTGTTGTATCATATTGTATCAGATACTATATTCATTATTGTATCAATGACATTATTCTTTTTCTTCCGCTGTATTGTTGTACTTAATGTGTTATAAGCTCCGATGTACCAGATTCGGCGTTTGAATCTACAGCATTCGAGTACAAGTGAAGTACAGGTGCCGATTTTCGAAGGTCTAGTCAAGATCATTATAGTATCCGATCCCGGTATCTTTAACAACCAAATGCTTATTTCACACCCGATAGTTTACTTACATTTCCCAAATCAATTCATAATTGATATCAAAATATCATATTCAAATCATATCAGTTTCGAAATCATATTCACAAAATATGTTAAACCCTCATTTTTAAATCATCATATTTACTTAAGTATATCATTTTCCTAGAAAATATCATTTCAAATTGCAACTTAGGTTATAACATCATTTAACCATATTCGCTTTTAAATTCAGGATTTAATATAAACACTTCAACTTTACATAATTTAAAACTTAGAAGATAATTTAGAGAGAATAAATAGTTTTAAAATAGTTTAAAATGGTTGAAATAGTTGAAAATACTTTAAAATAGTTAAAATGGATTAAAATAGTTTAAAATATTTCAAAATATTTTAAATAGTTCAAAATAAAATAAATTAGTTTAAATATAGATTAAAATAGTTAAATAATTTAAAATAGGTTAAAATAGTTTAAAATAGATTAAAATAGTTAATTAGTTTAAAATAGACTAAAAATAGTTTAAAAATAGATTAAATACAGTTTTTATAATTTAATATAAAATAGTTTGATATGGGAAATGGTTTAATAGTAAATACTTTGAGAATCTAAATAAATCTGAATTTAAAATATTATCACTTTAAAGAGGTACATTAAAATACTTAATTTGAAATTAATATCAAATTAAACTTTTTTTTCCATTTTAACAAATCTGGACCACATCCAGGTTTCAACAAAACTAAATTTCCTTTCAATCAAAAAAATCATTTCAAGTTATATCGATTTCAAATTCATGTTTAAACTACAATTTTAAAACACTTCAAATTTTGTAGATCTCAAGTTTAAATATTCAACATTTCAATAACTCAATTCGATAAATTTCATTTTTTTTTCAAATTTCAAGTTTGAAATTTAGATTTAAATTCCTTTAAACAATTCATTTGAACTAGTTTCGGTTTCAACATTTAAAGCTTGGATTTTCGAAAATAATTCAGTTTAGATAAACCAATTTTTTTCGAAATATCATTTAAGTGAATTCAAAAATTAAGGATTTAAAAATAATTTAATTTAACTAATCCGGTGTCCGCATATAATTTTCTACACTATGGTCAAATGATACGAATATATATCATTTCAACCTGCAATAATTTAAATTTATGGGTATATATCATTTCAACCCGCAATCTCGAGTTACATTAAAATCCATAAATCGCTTGTATAAGATCGTTCGAGTATGTATCATTTCATCCCGTAGTGATTTTTCCTAACAATAAACTATGGGAAGTTGTAGAATGATAACAATATATAAATATAACATCCAGTCATCCAATATCAACAATTAAACATCCATCACAATCATCATTCAAATGAACCAATAAATGAAATAATTGATTGATTATCATTAACAGGTATTTAGTTGGCAATTTAAATTCAGTATTAAATTAGATGGCAATTTAATTCAATAAAATTTAGATTTAATTGGCATGACAAATTATAAATACCAAAAAGGGATCAAAAAATTTAATTTGACTAACATAAGACAATTAGCAGTTGTGAGTGGGTTAGAAAACTCACCTTTAATTTTTTGACGATTTAAAATCCAATTAAAGGCCCAAATTCTAACGATCTCAGAATTCGTCCAAACCAGCTATATAACATCTGAAATTCCAATACGATCTCAACGGAGCAAGCCGCATGTGAATCCAAACTCGTATGAAAAGGATATTACGATTGGAAGTTAGGCGAATCATATTTAAAATAAATAAAATAATAAAAAACACGTTACCTTCCACGTTATCATCCTTCGTTCCCACGTTAAAAACCTTAGTTGCTATAGAGAAATGCGATCGAACCCGTTCAGCTGCCAGCTCGTTAGCGTCGATCGCACTGTCGCTTCACCTTCGGACCCTGCAAAATGCCGCGCCAACCTCCCCAAGTCTTCTCGACCACCAGCGATCGAGACACCATCGATCGGAGTTGCAATATACCCAGCCACTGCCTTTTATACAAGCCCTAATTGAATTATTCAAGCTGATCTAACAAACGACCATCACAGATGAACTCCTCTCGTCCATCTCCATGTAATTGTGCCCTCGATTCGACGATCCATTGCCATTGATCAACCATCAAATGAACGGCCGAGAATGTTTCGGTCAATTACAGACAAACCAAAAGTCGATTGCAAAAACAAACAGTAGATCTAGAGTACCCTCTTCAAGAGCTTCAAAACGATATATAATAGGATAGAGTTTGTGGAGTTTTAATTTTTTATTTGATTTTGATTTGCAACTGAATCTAGGAATTAGTGTTTGTAACTGGAATTTTTCTTCTGCCATTGGAAGAAAGGATTAGGCAGATAGAATTGTACGTATAGATTAACTGAATGGCTGCTTGGATTTGAGAAACAAGATCTATTAATAAAAACAAGGCCCATAAGAAAAGAATGAACATGTTGAATTGGTCGAAATGGCAATAACGACCCGGAAAGCCCATTCTGCTTCCGAAATGAAAGTAGGTCATCCCATATATCAAAATAGATGTTTTCGATATTTTTAAACTCAATGGAAAATGTTTCAAACCCAAATTCCATTTTATACAGAAGTTAGCCTTTAAAATCAGCTTATTTTAAATTGAATTCATTAAATTGATTTTTATGCATATCAAGCCCACGAGATCAAACGACACGTCCGATCGCTAAAAAACTTGAAACCTTACAATAATTCACCGTTATGGATTCGATGAAACTGGCTTCGTTGAAATCCAAGACAGTTGTGACGATCCACTTTTCTGCATAGTCTAAGTTGACAATAAACCGCATGTGTCAACTCAAATTGCACAAAAAGGGCAAATTGTTAGGGATGAAGAAAAATGATAGAAAAAAACAGAACAACAATAACATGGAATCTCACAATCGCAGTGTAATAAAATGTAATATACAACAATAGATCTTTATACAAGAGAAATGTAACTGTCAATATATATATACACACAATCATCAGAGTACAACAATCAATAGATCATTATGGACAGTTATTATAACATGAAATTATTGTCAAGTACAAAATTTCTCAGCGTTTTAGCCTCAAGGACAGACCTTCAGTATTTTAGCATGAAGGACAACTTTCTTTAGGTATCAATTTTTAGTTATTGATAATAGTTTTTGGGTATCAGTTTGTAGTTATCGGTAGTAGTTATTAGGTATCTGTTTTTAGTTCGGTATCAGTTTTGGAAAAATGCATGTCCTTATGAATAATTTTGGAAGAACGTTTGTCCTTATGAATAATTTTTAGGAGAAAGTTTGTCCTTATTGTTAAAATATTGAGGTCATGTCTTTGAGGCAAAAATATATAAATTTTTGTCCTGCAAATTAATTTCCCCTTATTATAACATGTCCCCACCAGTGCTGACTACACAATCTACGCACAGTGGAATATAATAAAGTACGTGATATACGTTCGATATCCTCCAGCTCGTCTCCTGAGCTCCAAAGCACTCTAACCTGAATCTGTAATACTCGGTCTAACTCATGCATTATAATAAAATAACATCCAAGCCAGTCTGGAAAACCAGCATAAACCACGTCATGCATAAACACGACGAGTTTTTAGCTTATGATAACCAAAACATTTTATATCAAAATCATCTGATATTATCATAGTGTCTATAGAAAGTAAATTAGAAAAAAGCTGAAATTCTTGCATCTCACATTTCAACATAGTTGGGTACAATCAAAACTGTACGGCGCTTATTGGAGAATGGATTCCATACTATGACCAGGTAAGGAACTACCTTTTCTATTAGCGCATCTCTCGACCAATGCACCCGTGTGTGACAAGAACATCTTGTACTCTGCCACATAGGACCGACCTAGCACTTGACTACAAGTATCGAATATGTTATCACTCCAGGTGTTCCCTCCCTTGTCGAGCGATCTCTTTCCATGCACAACCATTTCCATAATTCTAATATATCCGAGGGTATTTAGAAAAGTGATAACATACCCTAATAGTAGCGACCCACTTAGCCCTGCTGCATGCCCTGTTTTGGTCATTTTTCCAGTTGATGAGGCTTGAGGCTACGTTTACCTTTAGAATAGCATTCATACTTGGAATGCTAACACTGACTTCCAAGTGACAATAGCATTCATCCGTACAAGTTATCCTAGGTCTGGACAAACCGAATCTCCTTCAAGATCACCATCTCCATTATCTTTGAGATACCATAAATCGTAATGCACAAATTGGATCGAAATGGTTTTGGATAACTAAACCCGATCCTAATCTCTTTGAAACGATCAACGAATTTGGCCAGATTTGATAACCGGTTATTTAACTATCAAATAACATCCATAAGCAGTTACTAGGCCTTATTTTATACATCTTCAAAACATTTATTTGAAAATATCTGTACAAAGGTATATATTCAAATTTCTACAAATATTTCAATATTTGGAACAACTCAAATACCTATATCCTAATAGGATATTTTTCAAACCATCCCAACACATAGAGATATTTAAAATTCTCTTTATAATCCATTACTTAGGAATATATTTCTTTACAAATCATCTCGTTGCTAAAATATTTCCAAAATATTCTATTCCTGTACTTAGAAAATATTGCAAGTTTATTTTCCAAAATCATTTCCATTATCGACACTTACGAAATATTTTGTTACTTATCTAACAAATCGCAGAAATTTTATTAAATTCCTTTTTACAATTTCCAAAATCCGATTATGCTTATTTATAACCCCATCTAATAATTTATAGCTTTTTTCCTGAATCTAGATTCATATTCGAATTTCCCATCTCTAAAACATTTTGGAAATTTCTCAAGTTTCCAGAAACCGGTTATAACATTCCTCTTACAAAACCATCTCCATTTTCTAACTTGATTTACAAATCTCGAGGGTATTTATAAATTACTTCAATCACTTACCTTTAAACCATATACATATAATAAATATTTTTAAAGAATAATAATTAAATTTCAAAACATGATTAATTAACTATTAAAATATCAAAGCACTTTCAAAAAACATCGATAACTCATTTCTAATTCATGTTTAAACAAAACTAATGGTTTAACAAAAGATTATTATAAAAATTTAGAATTTTATGCCAATTAATATAAGATACTCGAAACATCCACTTTCGAAATATTTCAACACTAAACTTGTTTTTAAGTTACGTAGTTTAATAAATAAAATTTTCCTTTTTAAAAAAATTTAACTTCTCAATAATAATATATTTTTAAAATTCCAATGACCAATTTCACTTTAGAAATCCCTCCAGATTCACTACATGTCAATTTCATTTTCATTTCCTTAACCATTCTCACATTTAAAAAATAGAATCCACTATTTTTTTCCGAAGCCGATTCCCATATCCCGATATAAATTCACACTGTGGAATTATATCTCTAATTTATCAACTGATATCATTTCTCTTATTTATAAACATCGTTTATAATTTATAAACTCATTTGGGTTTTACTTGTTTACGAATATAATCTCATTTATAAAATTCCATTTTTATAAATCCATTTCTTTATAAGTTTCATTTATTGTTCAAATCAATTTTAAATAACTATTTTTAACTTCTCTCCATATTCTTCCCAAAAATCTTATTTTTAAATCCATTTTTTTTAAAAAACCTTTATTTTAAATCTTTATTTAAAATATTTTCACGAATAGTTAAGTGCAAATCCCAAAATCAGATTATTATTTTCTCTAACTCAATTTCCTTTAAAATATTCCAAATTCCAATATAAATATTTCTGTGTCCATAATATTCTTTTAATTCCTCTAAATTCAAAAATAGTACTTATGGTTTTTAAAATACCAAAATTATGGTCAGTGCTACTATAGCATCCGAAAATTCATATCACATTATAATCTATCACAAAATTTACACACAGATCATATACCATTATACATGAAATTAAAATCTGTGTAATTTGAGGAATCCAATTGGATCCCTCCAACCTGTTTCCTTGCATCCATGTATATTAGATAACATAAAAATACCAATCCCACTTCTAGGGGGATATCGCGGTAATATAGGGTCATCCACTATTATGCGGGACGCATAGGGTCTCATCTGCTTCCACGATGGAAAATATATCCAACTACTAATATATATACTAATACACACACACGCACATACATATATATAATATAACATTCAATTGATAAAAATATATCAACCCAACCAATAATTAATTTGAATTCAACATTTTTAAATTATAACTAGCAATCCAAATGAGTGAGATCTTACTCACCTTGATTTTCAACTGCAATTCATTCTAACTTAAAATTCTATTGCGTAGATTACGCAACTTTGAATCCTATACGACTGATTCCGTGCAATTTAAACCTCGTGTGAGCAAATTTCAAATTAAACAAATGAGCGATTTTTATTCTAATTAAAATTAAGTGACTAACTACTTAATAAAAAATTTCTTTTAATGAATTTAGTTTTACCTTCTTCCAAAATTTGAATCGCAACATCATCATCCACCCTCTACTTGACATCAAAGAGATTTGCCTCGCCCCGCCCACCATGAAACCTCCAACCACAACTAGCTGACTCCAAACATCATTCGCATACTTCGACCATCAAAATCGAGCTTCGACAAAATCCCTGTGCAAAAGAACGGGCGCACGCGTGCACCTGACATCACTGCATCCACCTTAAATACCAAACCCACTGCTTCACATCGCCTCCTCGATCCCCCACCTCGACTTCAACTTGCGCCACTAGGCCGAAACATGATCCATAAACCCCATCACGCTGTCCTCCTTCCATGGTCGCACCAGCCACCCATCATGAACCTTCACCATCAAAACCCTAGCTTTTAGCCGCGTTCGAAAATGATCACGGCCTCACCCCCTAATTCCCCAAACTTCCCATTTGCTCGTTATCGATCCCACACTCACATCCTACATGACAGCCGCCCCTAGCTCTAACTCGCATCGTCGCTACTAATCCTCTAGGCCCAAAGTCGGATGCATGTGACCAGGAGAAGAATTTAAGCCTTTGGAAATTTTTACGAGTATCTGTATATTTGTTAGCGCCAAAATTGGTCATTAACACCCAAATCTAAATGAAAGCACCAAATCACAGTCACAGATCACAGATAGAATGTATATTAAGAGTATAAATATGAAGAATGGTAAAAATTAAAAAGAGAATAGTAATAACACAGGATTTATAGTGGTTCGGCTAACTTCGCCTTACGTCCACTCCAGAAATTTCCTTTTTTATTGATGTAGGATCAATTACAAGTACAATCCAGAGTTTTTAGAACAACAATTGCAGAGCAGCTTTTGTAGGGAAGAAGAAGGGAAGCAGAATGAGGATCCCGTTTCTAAAGCCCCACAAGCTGTATTTATAGGTAAATCCCGTGTTACTGGGGTTCCTAAGTGGTCTGGGCCCACCAAGACCATAGCCGATCCAACTCAACACCATGACTGACCCTGAGTTCAAAATATGCCGATCTGACATTTCCTAGGTGATGACCCAAAGTATGCCTACCTGCGACTCGAAGTAAATGAAGTTGGGACTTGAAGCAGTAAGCACGCCGATCCACTCCATCCCACCGAGCCACACCATCCCGCCGAGCCATTTCAGCATGTCGGACCACTGGAAACGCCAAATCATTCTTCATACCGAACCACCAATGCTGCCGACTCAATCTTATGATGATTCCCACCAACTCGCTTGGACCGATCTAGGAATGCCAAACCCAAGTTCGTATAACCTACCATCGGCCCACTTTAGCCGACCAATCCACATCATAAAGACCGACCCACCTCAACATGCTGAACCACCTCAGCCTAACTACCCTGGCCGATCCACATATAAACAATCCACCAGGGCTGAACCATTCCAGTATGACTGACCACCTTGGTCGAACGGCCGGGTCGCATGGCCGAACCACCAATAACCGAACCATGCTTGAACAACTCTCCTCGACCCAGCCATGCATGACCGAACGGCTGAGCTACATGGCCGAACTCCAAACATACTGAACCAGGCCTCCCAGACTGAACGGCCTCATCCTGACCGAACCATGCCTCCCAGACCGAACGGCCTCATCCAGATTGAGCCTTGCCTCCCAAACCGAACGATCAACACTGAACCCTCCATGATTGATCGTCTTTCCATCCAGCTGATTCAAACCCATCGTATTCTAGTCTCGACAAACGAGTAGTAGATTTAGTTAAATCCGCATGTCCATAGCCTTTCCAAAAGGCGGGTTAACATTTGCCCGCCAAAACATGACTTGCTATTAGAAGGTGTGTTTTGAATAGCCTCAAATTCGGTATCCGATGTTCATATGTTATCCATAGCCAAACTTTTCGATTCATAATCCAATCCAGTTTACCCAAGTGTCATTGCCGTAGTCTTATCCAAATCTACGACTGTTCCGAGTCGATATCCGGTTCATATCCAGTGACCAAATCCTTATCCAATTCCACATCCATCCGAAGCCACAGCCGAATTTTAATCCATCCATATCCGATAACCGATAATCGTATCCATGACCTCTCTGGGTCGATATCCAAATTCGGTACTGCTCCGGGTCCATGCCGAAATCTTTAGTTGTTGATAGCCAATATCCAAATCTATAACCTCTCTGGGTTCTTGCTAAGCGCAACCTGCACTTGACGACCTATGTCAAGTAATGCTATGGTGTTCCTGGTTCAATGTCCCTGAAAATTGAGTAATGTCGTGGCTTAAGTCCTAAGCTGAATCCTGGTCGCTATGGACCCTTGCCGAGTATAGGACATACTCGATGACCTGTAATAGTAACTAATGGATAATATGTGGCCTAATTCCTAGGCCGTATCCTGGTCTCTTCGGACCCTTGTCGAGCTTAGTCCATACTCGACAACTTCTTAGCCAAAAACCAGATAAAAGCCAATCAAAATTGAATCTGAAACCCAAATTCAAACCAGAAAATGAGAAATCCATATTAATAGTCCAAATCAAAAATCAAGCGTGCAAACCAAAATTCAAATCAAGAAACCAAGAAAGCGGGAGTTCATATCGAACTCCAAAACCAAAGCAGAAAAAGAAAATGTCCAAGCCAAAAGGAAAAAACAGATTTCACAAACCGGAGCGTCTCGGTAAACATCATCTTAGAGCATGCCTACGGGTTATCTCCGACCCCGTACATGATTAACTGATTTAGCCGTTTTCCTGGAGTTTGTTACTTATTCCAAACCTAAACGATTAGTTGATGGCCAACTGGCCACCATTCCTTGGCCTCATGCCATCGTCATTCAAGATAGGCGGTAACTGCTCCTGTTCCACCGCTGCATTCTGAGTTTCGACATATTGTCGCAATTGACAATTCCTTACATGCTCCTCAACTATATCCTTTAGAGGCCGGCAACTATTTGTATCATGCCCATCCAGGTCATGAAAGAGACAAGGCCTTCCTATTTCCCTTTCGTTCTCTGAGGGTTCCCTCCTCGCCGGCCTTCGATAAGAGAGGTAATTCTGCAGTATCCAAGAATATCCGGTCCAATGTTGTATTCAGTCATGTGTAAGCGGAGAATTTTGGTTCTCCCCAGCGCTTCTTCTTCCCTTTATCCTTGTCTTTACCCGAGCTTTCACGGAGCAGTCCTCTATCCTTAAACATGTTTACTTCCTTTGACTTCATATCCAAACATACATCCTCTTTTCGAAGAAATCACTTAGCTTCGTGAAAGAATTCCCCAAGATCCATTGGTGGATCCCGTATCAATGATACTTTGAAATCCGAATAATCCCTAAGTCCTAACACTGCCACTATTAAAACCATTGATGGATTTGGTCGATCCACCGAAGCAACTGCTGCATCAAACCAAGTTAAGAAAGTCCTAAGCGATCATCTGCCCTTTCATTTACTGACGTTGGCATCATCACATTCTTTGGCCTCTTTATGTGAACTCTAAACTGACTTAATAAATTATCTACCAGCTCTGTCCATGTTCCAATGGATCCATCCTCCAGCTGTTTGAACCACATAGAATCTATATCGATCAAGTACATGGAGAAACATCGGGCCATGACCTCCTCTGATGACCCTAGCACTTCCAAATGCCTTGTGTACCTCATTGAGTGGTCAGTGGGATCCGTCTTACCGTTGTATACTTCCAGAGTGATTAGCTTGAAATTGGGTGGATTCCTAGCCACCCTGATGTTTTGGATAAACGGACGTTTGTTGACTCCCTCCAAATCCCTATTTGTCAGACCTCCATGAATGGTTCGCCTGATGATGTCAGCCAATCAGCGTTACCTACCAAGGGTTGCCCCCATCTACATTTCCTAACCGCCCACCACGTCCTCGAGGAAATTCCGGTACACACTCCTAGTCACGTTCTCCTGGATTACCTGTTGGCATTGGGCTGCGCAACGTCATCTGGTATCTCTCCATGGATTGGTCTAGCATTTCCTGATTGTGTGCCCTCGAGTCTAGGTCTATCCAGATTGATAGCCATTTACTGATTCGGGGCTGCCCCCGCTGAACCACTCCATCTGCTTGCCTGTTGATTCCTTCTGATCAAGCTCCATGGATCCGAGTTCCTATAGCTCCTGCTGTTCCTGCTTGTCCAAATTGTCTGAAAAGTGCCTCCATCATTTCCCCTTGCCATTTCAATTATTCCTACATGGAATTCATCATGACCTGCATCTGTCCCTAATGATGTAGATGGAGGCTTAATTAGCTCCAGAGGAAGCCTCCTGACTTACCTTTTGTTGACTTCTTTCCATCCTCTATCTTCTAGTTGATTGCTTTGTCATATTCTCTAGAATCTAAGTTCCTAAGCCTTTAAATCCAAAATCCAAGCTTCAAAATCCTTGAGTGCTAGTCTCTCAATGAAAGCATCAAAATTGTAGCACCAAAATTAGTCACTAACACCTAAATCCAGTTGAAAGCACCAAATCACGGTCACAGATCACAGATAGAATATGTGTAGAGAGTATAAATATGAGGAACAGTAAAAACTAAAAAGAGAGCAGTAATAACATAGGATTTATAGTGGTTCAGCTAACTCCGGCCTTCGTCCACTCCAGATTTTCTTTTTTATTGATGTAGAATCAATTACAAGTACAATCCAGAGTTTTTAGAACAACAATGGCAGAGCAGCCTTAGTACGGAAGCAGAATGAGCGTTACTTTTCTGAAGCCCCACATGCTGTATTTATAGGCTAATCCCAAGTTACTAGGCTTCCTGAGTGGTCTGGGCCCACCAAGACCATAGCCGATCCAGACGCAACACCACAACCGACCCTGAGTACAGAATATGCCTACCTGCGACACGAAGTAAATAAAGTTGGGACTCGAAGCAGTAAACACGCTGATCCACTCCGTCCCACCGAGCCACACCATCCTGCCGCGTCACACCATTCTACCGAGCCACTTCAACTTGTCGGCCCCTCGAAACGCCGAATCACTCGTGATGCCGAGCCACCCATGCCGTTGACCCAATCTTGTGACGATGCCGGCCTACTCGCTTGGACCGATCGAGGTATGCCGAACCCAAGTTTCTACAACCTAATACCAACCCACTTTAACGGACCAATCCACATCACCGAGGCCGATCCACCTCAATATGCCAAACCACCTTAGCCTAACTACCTTGGCTGATCCACACATAACCATTCCACCAAGGCTAAACCACTCCAGCGTGACCAAACCACCTTGGTCGAACGGTCGAGCCGCTTGGCTGAACCACCAATAACTTGACCATGATTGACCACCTCT
This sequence comes from Allium cepa, assembly GCA_030765085.1. NCBI lineage: Eukaryota > Viridiplantae > Streptophyta > Magnoliopsida > Asparagales > Amaryllidaceae > Allium > Allium cepa. Next base: position 575,390,862 of record CM060943.1, on the reverse strand, counting down.
CCTCGACCGAGCCATGCATGACCAAACGACCGAGCCACATGGCCGAACACCAAACATACCGAACCACGCCTCCAAGACCAAACGGCCTCATCCTGACCAAACCAAGCTTCCTAGTTCGAACGACCTCATCCTGACCGAACCATGCCTCCAAGACCGAACGGCCGACAGCGAACCCCCATGACTGATCGTCTTTCCATCCAGCTGACTCAAACCCATTGTATTCCAGTCTTGACAAACGAGTAGTTGATTTATTTAAATCCACCTGTCCATGGCCTTGCCAAAAGGCGGGATAACATTTGCCCCTCAAAATATGCCTTGGTATCGGAAGGTGTGTTTTGAATAGCCTAAAATCCGATATTCGAAGTTCATATGTTATCCGTAACCATACTTTCCGATTCATAATCCAATCCAGTTTACCCAAGTGTCATCGCCATACTCTTATTAAAATCTACAACTGCTCCGAGTCGATATCTGATTCCTATCCAGTGACCAATTCCTTATCTAATTCCACGTACATCCGAACCTGACAACCGAGTTCTAATCCATGCACATCCAATAACCAATAACCACATCCATGACCTCTCCTGGTCGACATCCAATTCCAGGACCGTTCTAGGTCCATGCCCAAATCCTTAGCTGCTTATAGCCAATATCCAAATCTGCAACCTCTCCGTAGTCTTGCCAAGCACAACCTACACTTGATGACCTATGTCAAGTAATGCCATGGTGTTCTTGGTTCTCTGTCCCAAACATTGAGTAATGTCGTGGCTTAAGTCCTAAGCCGAATCCTGGTCGCTCCGGCCCCTTGCCGAGTATAGTCCATACTCGACGACCTGTAATGGTAACCAATAAATAATATAGGGCCTAAGTCTTAGACCGTATCCTGGTCTCTCCGGACCCTTGCCGATCATAGTCCATATTCAATGACCTTTTAGCCAAAAACCAGATAAAAGTCAATCAAAATTGAATTTGAAACCCAGATTCAAACTAGAGAACCAGAAATCCATATCAAAATTCCAAATCAAAATCCAAATCAAAAATCAAGCATCCAAACCAAAATCCAAACCAAGAAACCAACAAAACCGGGAGTTCAAACTAAACTCCAAAATCAAAGTAGAAAAAGAAAATGTCCAAGCCAAAAGGAAAAACTGCTTTTACAAACCAAAACATCTCAGTAAACCATCATCTCAGAGCATGCCTAAGGGTTATCTCCGACCCCGTACATGAGTAAGTGATTTAGCCGTTTGCCCGGAATTTGTTACTCATTGCAACCATCATGATTAGTTGATGACCAACTGGCTACCATTACTTGGCCTCGTGCCATCATCATTCAAGGTAGGAAGTGGATGGCTGCTCCTGTTCCACCGCTGCATTTCGAGTTTTGACATATTGCCGCAATTGACCATTCCTTACATGCTTCTCAACTATCCTTTAGATTCCAGCAGCTGTTAGTATTATGCCCGTCCAGGTCATGAAAGAGACGGTGCCTTCCTAATGCCCTTTTGCGTTTTGAGGGTTCCTTCCTCGTCATCCTCCATTAAGGGAGGCGATCCCAAGTATCCAGGAATATCCGCTCCAATGTTCTATTCAGTCCTGTGTAAGTGGAGAATTTTGGCTTTCCCCAGCGCTTCCTCTTCCCTTTATCTTTGTCTTTACCCGAGCTTTCACCGGGCTGAGTCCTTTATCCTTAATCATGTTTACTTCTTTTGACTTCATATCCAAACGTGCATCCTCTTGTCGAAGAAATCTCTCAGCTTCACGAAAGAATTTCCCAAGATCCATTGTTGGATCCCGTATCAATGTACTTTGAATTCCGAATCATCCCTAACTCTTGACACTGCCGCCATCAGAACCATTGATGGATCCGGCCGATCCACCGAAGCCACTGCTGCATTAAATCGAGTTAAGGAAGTCCTCAACGATTCATCTGCACTTTGCTTAACTGACGTCAGTGTCATCACATTCTTTGGCCTCTTTATGTGAACTCGAAACTAACTTAAGAACTTATCTACCAGTTCTTCCAATGTTCCAATGGATCCATCCTCCAGCTGTCTGAACCACATAGAAGCTATATTGGGCAAGTACAGGGGGAAATATCGGGCCATGACCTCCTTTAATGCCCCCAGCACTTTCAAATGCCTTGTGTACCTCATCAAGTGGTCAGTGGGATTCGTCTTACTCTTGTATACTGCCAAAGTGGGTTGCTTGAAATTGGGTGGATTCCTAGCTATCTTGATGTTCCATGTAAACGGACTTTTGTTGACTCCCTCCAAATCCCTATTTTCAGACCTCCACGAATGGTTCGCCTAATGATGTCAGCTCTAGCGTTACCTACCAGGGGTTGCCCCCATTTACATTTCCTAAATACCCTTCGAGTCCTTGAGGGAATTCTAGTACATACTCCTCGTCACGTCTCCTATACTCCTATACTCCTGTTGGCGTCAGGTTCTACAGCGTCATCTAGTATCCCTTCATGGATTAGTGCAACATTTCCTGGGGGTGTGCCCCCAAGTCTAGGTCAATCCAGATTGATAATCGTTTGCTGATTGTGGGGCTGCCTCCTACTGAATCACTCCATCTGCTTGCCTGTTGATTCCTTCTGATCTAGCTTCTGTTGTTCCTGCTTGTTCAAATTGTCTGAAAAGTGCTTGCATCATTTCCTTTTTCCTTTTCAACTGTTCCTGCATGGAATTCATCATGACTTGCATCTCGTCCCTAATGATGTAGACGGAGACTTGATTAGCTCCAAAGGAAGCCTCCTGACTTCCCTCCTGCTGACTTCTTTCTGTCCTCTGTCTCCTAATTGATTGCTTTGTCATATTCTCCGGAATCCAGGTTCCTAAGCCTTTAAATCCAAAATCCAAGCTTCAGAATCCTTGACTACTAGCTCCCTCAATGAAAGCACCAAAATTTTAGCGCCAAAATTGGTCACTAACACCCAAATCCAGGTGAAAGCACCAAATCACAGTCAAAGATCACACAATGTGTGTAGAGAGTATAAATATGAAGAGTAGTAAAAATTAAAAAGAGAGCAGTAATAATACATGATTTACAAGGGTTCGGCTAACTCTGGCCTATGTCCACTCTAAAAATTTCCTTTTTTATTGATGTAGAATCAATTACAAGTACAATCCATAGTTTTTAGAACAACAATGGCAGAGCAGCCTTAGTAAGGAACCTGAATGAGGATCCCTTTTCTGGAGCCCCACGTGCTGTATTTATAGACGAATCCTGAGTTATTGGGCTTCCTAAGTGGTCTAGGCCCACCCTGACCATAACCGATCCAGACTCAACACCACGACCGACCCCGAGTTCATAATATGCCGACCTGACATTTCCAAGGTGATGACCCCAAGTATGCCTACCTGCGACTCAAAGTAAATGAAGCTGGGACTCGAAGTAGTAAATACGCCGATCCACTTCGTCCACCGAGCCATACCATCCTGCCGAGCCACTTCAACATGCCGCCCCACTTAAATGCCGAATCACTCGCGATGTCGAATCACCCATGTCGCCGACCCAATCTTGGGACGTTGCCTACGTACTCGCTTGGACTGATCTAGGAATGCCGAACCCAAGTTCCTACAACCTAATACCGGCCCATTTTAGCCGACCAATCCACATCACCGAGACCGACCCACCTCAACACGCTGAACCACCTCAGCCTAACTAACCTGGCCGATCCACACATAACTAATCCTCCAAGGCTGAATCACCCAAGTATTGCCGAACCACCTTGTCGAACGGCTAGGCCTCATGGCCGAACCACCAATAACCGAACCATGTTTGACCACCTCTCCTTGACCGAGCCATGCATGACCGAAAAGCCGAGCCACATTGCCAAACTCTAAACATACTGAACCACGCCTCCCAGACCAAATGGCCTCATCTTGACCGAACCACGCCTCCCAGACTGAACAGCCTCAACCTGACCGAACCATGCCTCCTAGACCGAACGACCGACGCCGAACCCCTATGACTGATCGTCTTTCCACCCAGCTGACTCAAACCCATCATATTCCAGTCTCCATAAATGAGTAGTCGATTTAGTTAAATCCGTCTGTCCATGGCCTTGCCAAAAGGCAAGTTAACAGTACTCTACTGAATTTTTTGAATGCATTCAGTGACAAAAATTCTTCTTCTTCTTGAATTGATTTTGTGGTTCGACTGAAAGAGATGAAAAGGGGCACGATTTAAAAGTGGAAGACAGCTTTGTACTAGCCATAGGGTGGTTCGAGGATATCGGTAGGGTGGCTGAGATTTAATTTTGATTTGATTTCATATTTATCCATTCAAAATATCATGTACTATATACAGGGAAATCTCAAACTCCTATTGAGGTGTGCCGCTTGACGTCTTAATGTTATACCGCTATTCCAAACCCAACGAAACAAGTTATGGAACAGGTATACGGAAGATAGGTTTTTAAATCGACTATTTAAATATATTTAGTTAAACTATTTCTAAGCGTTTTCACATCGCACGACCAAACGATGGCTCAAAATGCTACAAAATTTGAAATCAAATAATAATACACTATTACAGATCCAATGGAACTGGTTTCTTCGAATTCCAAGACAATGCCCGGATCGCTATTTTAACACGTCTATAAAATCGACGATTCCAAAAATTTACGAAATCACTCGAAATTTCAGTTTCAAAAACTTATTGACTCGATTATAACTCAAATAGAATTTGTATTAACATAAGAAGTCATTTCAATTCATATTCAACTCAAATTTCAATTATTTACCATTTTCGTATTACGACAAATCGCTATATTCGAGATCTAAATCTTATGCCACTTATTGGATCGATAAATTTCATATTAAAAATCCATTTACATTTCAAATCCAACATTTAAAATAAATTAAATTTCCAAAATCAAATGAATGAAAATCCGGATCATTATATTCCTCCCTCTTAAAAGAATTTCTTCTCCGAAATTGCTAAGGTAGGAAAAATGCTCCAAACCCTTTACTTTTCAAAACCCACTTAGTTAAAACTTGATATTTTACTTTTCTAATCTTTTATTTCTAACCAAAACAATTAGCTTTCATACCTAATTCAAAGCCCATTATTTTCATTACATTTCAAAAATCCTCATTTTAGTTAACAAAAATTTTGTAGCACCTTAAATTTTTGATATTTTTTTGGCAGAGTTCCCCTGTACAGAGAGCCTTTTGTAATATGGAAAAAGTGAAAAAAATATACATCGACCTGATATCGACCCTCGACTTGACATCGACGAAATCTACCTCGGCCCCACTACAAAACTTCCAACCATAACCAGTTGACTCCAAACATCATTCGCCTGCTTAACCATCAAAACCAAGCTCCGACCGAATCCTAATGCAAAAGAAATGGCGCACGCGTGCACCTGACATCATTGCATCCACCTTAAATGCCAAACCCACTACTTCTCATCGCCTATACCCTCGATCCCCCACCTCCACTTCAACTTGCACCACCAGGCTGAAACACAACCCATAAAACCCATCGCGTCGCCATTCTTCCATCGCCGCACCAGGCACCACTTGCGAACCTTCCGCCATCGAAACATTAGCTATCAGCAATGTTCGAAAATTACCGCGACCTCGCCCCCCGTTCCCCAGACTTCCCATTCGCTTGTGACCGATCCCACACTCACACCCTACACGACGGCCACCCCTAGCTTGAACTCACGTCGCCACTACCAATCCTTTGGACCCAAAGTCGAACGCATATGACTCGAAGAAGAATTCAAGCTGTTGGAAAATTTTATGAGTGTGTGTGTGTATTCTATCGAATTTTTTGGATGCATCTGAAGAATTTTTTCTTGTTCTTCTTGAATTGATTTCGTGGTTCAATTGAAAGAGATGAAAAAGGGAGCACAATTTAGAAGTGAAAGGTGGCTTTTTACTAGATGTAGGGAAAACTCATCCTCGTATTGAGGTGTGCCGCTTAGCATTCCAAATGTTATACCGCTATTTCGAACCCAATGGAATAAGTTTCGAGATGTAACTCAATCGTATGTGGAAGATAGCCTTTTAAATAGACTATTTAAATTAAATTAAATTATTTCTAAGCGTTTTTAGATCACATGACCAGACAGTATCTCCAAATACTACGAAATTTGCCATCCGACAGTAATACGCTATTACAGATTCAATGGAACCGGTTTCGTCGAATTCCGAGACTATGCCCCCACATCGTTATTTTAACGCATCGGTAAAATTGACGATTCCAAAAATTTATGAAATTAATCGAAATTTTAGTTTTAAAAACTTATTAACTCAATTCTAATTCAAATATAATTTGTATTAACAATAGAAATCATTCTGATTCATATTCAACTCAAATTTAAATTATTTACCGTTTTCGTATTTGGACAAATCACTATATTCAAGATTTAAATCTTATGCCACTTATTCGATCGATAAATTTCATATTAAAAATCCATTAACATTCAAATCCAACATTTAAAATAAATTAAATGTTCAAAATCAAACGACTGAAAATCTGGATCTTTACAATAGTGCCTAAAATGGCTATCTTCACGTTAATTAAATAAATCGTTATTATATTAGTTTCATCACTTTTCAATTCAAATCTAATGGTTAACCACTTTTATCATTTTTGATTAACTAGAAATTTATAATCTTTTAAAATATATTTCCATGTCAAATTCAATATTAAATAATGCATTAATTACAGTGTTCAATTGCCATTGCAATAAATTCAATAATTAAAATTTTAAATTCAAATGAATTCATTCATTTTGATTTACGTCTTATTACATTAATATTCTACAATTGTTGTCTTAATTCATATTAACTGCACTGATTAATAGCAATTAATTTTCAATTTAATTTTGAATGGATTAAATAAATAGGTGATAAATAACAATTGTTACCTTTTACTTAATTTAATCACATTTATAAGTTTATCATCTATAAATAAATGTTATAACTACTTATAGCACTGATTATATTCAATTTTAATTAATTACGTACTATCTCACCATTTAATATAACATTTAATTTATTTCCTTATTTACAATTTCTAACCAATTTAACTTTGCAATTATTTCGATTACTTCAGGTGACATTTAAATATTCATCGATTACATTAAATTAACATTATTAAATTTTATTCTAATTGTTTTCTTATCAACAAATCCTAACTTAAATTTATTACAATATTAAATTCCTAAAATTTTATTTAATTTAATATTTTAATTGTTGAAAAAATATTGGTCGTTACAACTATTTATCTCAAAAATAGCAATACTCTATATTGAACTTCAAAATTCCTTTCATTGCTATTTACCTTTAAATAGTAAAAATTTAAACCAAAGCACTTTTGAAGCATACCACTACTGTTATTATTATTAATTCAAAAGTATCTTTTACTTTATTACTCAAATAATAATAATTATAATTTCCAGTAAACACTGTGAAATCCATTATTCTATCGCTTACTCAAAAAAATATAGTCTTTACAGAACTATATTATTATCTATGAAATATCACTTTAGTTTATAAATTATAATAAAATTCCCAAATTCAATTTAAAATATATTTTTCACCATTATTTATAAATTACCTTAGAAATTCATAAAAAACTTTGTCAAATTCAACACTTCATTTGCAGTTTAATTCATTAAATCACCGTTACTTACAAATACCAACCAAAATTTATAAATAACCGTGTTTACCATTTATTTATCTACTCTTTCTATTATAACTCAGTTTCATCCATTCGGTTTCAGTTAATTACATTTCAATTTTAAATCCACAATTGATTACAATTAAATATTCAATAATAAAATAATCAATAGTAAACAATCAACAAGGCATGACATATCTAAAATATTCACAATATACAAATAATTTTCAGTATAACACAATGCATATATAAAATTCTATTTTTTCATGAAAGAATATGCATTTAATATTTTTAAACCTTAATTGATTAAATCAATTAAACTACACCAACATGCTTTTGCAAATAGCCTCAAAACTCAGCAAACCAAGTGCTAAATCATCCGGAATTCCGCCACTAGTTCAAAAGAACAAAAGGTGCATGAATTTATGCAATATATACGAAGGTTTTGAGTTTCATGTTATAAATTGTAAATATTAAATTTTAAAGGACTAAATTGAAATAGAACAATCAAGCTATAGTGAATCACTATCTCGGACTTTTTCCCTTACCCATCAGTTGCAAACTTCAAGAGCCTATCGCCGCCTCCATGTTCACCTCTGCCCATATTTGACACCGCCGCCAACTTCCCCATGCAAAGTCACGCTACCTCCGGGCAACGTCATCACCTACTATGCCTCACATCGCCTTTGATGAACCACAGACACCGAGACTTCTTGGCCTATTTCTGGCGAACATAGTTACCTATCTCATTGATTCCCCTTGAGTCTTCTACACTTTGGTAGCTTTCGACTGAAGATTGGTGACTATCTCACCATTGAATCAAAAACCCAAGATTTGATGGACGATAATAATTCGTCAGTTTCTGGTTAGCTCAAGCACTTTTTTGACAATTAAAGACATGAAGCCACTATATTTGTCAAGAGCTTTGAAATGATATATAATTCGATGTGGTTTGATTAATTTGAATTTTTGATCATCTTTTTAATTAATTTTTAAATCACCATTAGAGAAGAATTAAGTGACTTTGGAACTAGAGAGGAAAGACTATTGTGACGGATGCTTTTCATGGTTTCCAAGCATTATTTATATAGGAAACAAAGCGGGTTCAATTATATGTAATCATTTGGCCGAAAGTGGTTGCATACCCTGCTAAAACACTATAATGCCTCTACATCACACACAATAACCCCAAATCCATCAAAATTATATACTAAACTAAGAAGCTTGGAAAGTCTTCCATAACGGTTATAAACACAGTCAAATTAACCTTTTAATTAAAAATCTATTTTTAATTACTTTAATAATACCAACGTCAAATTATGGGTCGTTACGGTCTCCTCTTCCAAAAATCAATAAAAGTGCCTAAATCTCCTTTTTGGTTGATGAATAGCTATTTATAGATGATTTTATCCTTTGGATTCACTAGATTTATTTTGAAATTGTCAGTTGGAAAGTTCAAAAATAATAGAGGAAGACTGGGTCAATTTTGGACCAAATCTAGTGGCAAGATGGGTCGGTACCAACCTGTAACCCTAGTCCAAAACTTGTATTTTACCTCAAAAATGTCATAATCTTCAAATCCGACAACTTCTGGTGCAAAATGGTCATACTGATTGATCAATATCAATCCATCCCTAACTCCCAAAACTTGTGTTTTCTCTAAAATAGCTTAGAAATCCATAGATTATGTAACAACCTACCTTTTCGACTCTCATAAGTCGACACTAATACATTCACGATGTTCATATGCCGAACAACTAAGTGTCGAAAAGGCAGATTGTTAAGGAAAAAATAAAGAAGAAGGACGATAAGAAGAAACTAAACAACATAGAATCTCATAACGTAATGGAAAAATGTATATTAACCAACATAAAAATTTGCACATGGTCATTTCCAAAATGATACATCATAGTCATAATAGTACAATTTCTACCTAGGGACAGTTATAACTGCCTTTCCTAACTTAACTGATACAAAATACTTAAGACACAGTGGAAACAAGATAAATAACTAGCTATCGATGAAGGAACCCGCCCCAAGCTCCTCCAAAAAATGCATCCATGGAAACCTAAACTACTTGACTTCTCATACAAATTTGAGCACCCAAGAGTTTTAGGAAAAAAAATTAAATCATCGATCAGACATGGGTCTTGTGTGAGTAAAGTATAAGTTTAACTTTATAAAAACCTTTAAAATTTTGGTTTTCTCGTAAGACCACATTGCACATAAACACGAGCAGGTTTTTACCTTAGGATAATCAAAGCATTGCTATATAAAATCCAATGATATTATAATAATGTCTATGTGTTTTAATACTAATAATCAAGTAGCTGGGATGTGTGTACATGATATTAGTAATAGATATACAATCGAAGATACTTATTGAAGAATGGATTTCCAAAAAAGGGAAAGGTAAGGGACTACCTTCTAAAAATCCATATACCTCGAGATAAAATGTAAAGTGAGATCGAAAACTTTTCGATCTCTGCAAACACAGGACCGATCTACTCCTGAAGTGGATAGTAACGAATATGATCGTCCCTTGGTTGTGATCAACAACCAAGAAGGTTCCCGAAGTATACATAAAGATATTGACACTAGATCTTGGGACGATCATACCCTAATGGTTGCGACCCACACAGCCCAGCTGCATCTACCCTTTTTTAACCATTAACGGGATGTGAAGTTTAAGAGGCTATGCTCTCGCATTTAGCATTCCATCTTGGATTTCTAACACTGCCCTGTAGGCAGAAATGCAATGTTATCATTCATCAATACAAGTTCGTTCCGGGTATGACCAAAACTAATGGCACTCCAAGGAGCACTTTCTTCAATCATCTTAAAGATGTCTTCAATTCAAACGCATATGTTAGTTCAAAGTGGTTTTTGAATAACATATTCGACCCAGTCTCTTCGAAGCAACAACGATGATTTGGGTTGACTCACTCCTGGTTCTTTTGGAAGTACACAACAAGTATTCGAGTCCTCAATGAGGAAGTTGAATATACAATCAAACTTCCTAAGTCAAAACTGTCAAGATTTGATAGTCGGTTATTTAACTATCAAATAAACAAACAATAGAAAATTCAAGGATTTAATTATCCATAGCAATCACTAAGCCTCATTTAAATAAAATTTTCATTTGTTAAATCCCACTTTAGAGTATCTATTAAAATATTCATATATTTACCCCACCGGCAAAAGTATATTCATAGAACATTTGTGGAAGATTTTTTATTTCAAAATTTTGTTTAATGGGATCAAAATAAGTGTTATTTAAAACAGAGATAAGGATAACCCTAAACACTATTTGTTCGGTGTTAAGTGAGGAATGAATGTCCATACCACCATAATTAAGAATGTTAGTTATACCTCATCTCCAATTCTTTTATAAATTTATTTAGTACATCCTTTTAAATAATCTCTTTCATATATGGAAATCTCTTTTACCCAAATTCCAAATCTTTTACAAAATTTATTAATAAATCTACAATTCTTGTTTATAAACTCTTTTATAAATATCAAAATCGTTTATAAACTCTTTATAAATATCCAAAAATCATTTATGAAACTCTTTTACGAATATCTAAAATCATCTATACACTACTTTAACAAAATATCCAAAAATCAATTATGAAACTCTTTTAAAAGTATCCAAAACCATTTATAAAACTCTTTTCCAAATTTCAAAACCACTTTTAATAAAATTTCATTATAAGCCAAACTCCGTTAATAAATCTTAATCAGTAAATTTCCTTTAATAAACAATCAATTATTTAAAACAACTTTAACAGACAAGTTGATTTTAAAACATCTTTCATTTAATTTTATCTTTAAACTACATTATCAAATAATGACTTTAACTAATTTTTTAAAAAGTATTAAATTACTTCAAAATGCCTTTAATAAAATAATTGCTTTATTATCCTTGAAATATCTTATTTAAAATTATAATAAACTTTAAACCCCTTTCAAAAAGGATACAATGAAATATTTGACGTCACAAAATCAGACAGAGTCTTAGCGACCACAATGATTCATTTAAATGAGTTTAACATATCAAGTTATAACATGGGCATTTTCATAACAAGCAGAAAAGAAAAAGGAAATCAACCAATAACAATCAATCAACATATAGATAAGTATCCAAGTTACCATAATAACAAAAAAGGATTAGTTTTACTAAACACATATCACTGGTTCTCATATTCAATTGGAGTTACTTAAGGGTAACTAACAAAGAAATCCCTTGGATAGAAATATTCTTTGAAAGGAAATTTCTTTAAAACAAAACCAATCTTTAGAAATAAAGAGATTTAAAACTTTCAGACTTTATTTAATAATTAAATAACACTTATACCTTTGTTTAAAAATAATTAACTTTTAAATAAATAATTAAATACTTATTAATCTTTAGTTAAATAAACAATAATAATTTAAAATTTTAAATAATAATTAAATAATTATTTTCAATTAATTAATCCTTAATTAAACTTAAATAATAAATTAAACCTTTATTTAAATATGTGATAGCCAAATTTTTTTGAAATTGATAGTTGGATAATTATCTGGTTTATAGATTTAACAAATAAGAATTTTGATAGTAAAAGATATCTAAATATAAATAATATAAACTGAATTTTAAGATAATCCTCTGTTATAATTATTGAAATTGGATAATATTTGTTTAATGATCTTCTTTTATAATTTTCAATTTGGCAAAGTTTTATCTTTTACAAATGAATATGTTCTCTATTTTATATATATGTATATTGTAAGTTATTAGCTATGGTTTAAATTCAAAATTTATTTACAAGGTTATTAAAAATAAATTTTTATATTTTCAGTACAATAAAGATAGTACATGTATATATTCTTGCTAACGTATTAAAGCTCAAAGTTTAAAATAAAATTCAATTTAGGTTTATACTTTCTTTAAATATATACACATATAAGTATGAAGGTAAATAGCAAGTATAATCCATGAAATAAAATAAAATATATGAATATAAAGATATACATTAATAAAAAATAAAAACAAATTAGATATAAATATGGGCTCTAGACATTTGTAAGTTTTGTGATTCACGAAATCAACATTTGTAGCTTTTATAAAATATGTAAAGACAAGTGTCATTGTTTTATTTTAGTTGAAAATATAGATTAATTTAGGATGTATATTCATTTTTCTAAGAAAAAAAATCAATCAAACTAACAAATAAATCAAAATCTGTTCAACCTGTACCTGAAGTAAGATAAGCAAGCTTCGGATCCTAATCCAACAACTTGAACTTGAAGCAAGGATCATCTCAACAAGATCAAGTTCAAATACAGATCATCAAAACAAATTCAAGTTCAAAAGCAACCCCTGTTCTCTGATTCCTCTGTTAAATACAGTATAAGATGAGTAAACTAAAAAATTTATTTAGATAAATCTAATGCATATGATACAATTTCATAGTGATGTGTGGATAAATGATTATATGAATGTACTTTGTTTGGAAAATAGCTGATTTATTGAATATATATAAATAAGTGTAATTCTATGTATTAATATATGGTCTCTGATTAAATTCTTACAGACAAAACCAAGGAAAAATTTCTATATCTCTTGCTATAAACAGTCTTGTGTTAAGATTTTTGAAGGGAATTTGTGTGTGTTTACTAGATCAGACTTTTTAAAAATATTTCGTAGTATATATATCAGGTAATCATCTCTAATAAGATGAGACAGTGAAAAAAAAAATTCAAGGCAAGAATTAGATATTTAAAAATTTAAGTTTTGATCATATAAATTGAATTGTATTTGAATATGAAGATTTTTGATGCAAATTCTATGATTTTTATATTCGTGGTTGTTGAGAAATCGTTAGATGACCGGAATTTGGTATTTCGCCGAATTCTGGTGATTGCATAGGTGGGAGGCGTAGAAATTGTAGCCAGAGGATGATTGTAGGCATGGGATATCGGGAAAAATGCCAAGTAAATTTTCTGATCACCGTAGTAGTGGCACGACATCGATCTAGGGTTCTTTGCCTGATGGGTTCGATGATGGAATCGCGTTCGTCGCATCGACTATGATGCATCGGTCTTGGTCAGGGTGGGTGAAATGGGAGCGTTTGTCGCAGGCAAAGCTCTGGGAAGGGTGACGAGTTTTCTGGTGGACGGTGGTGGCATCGAGGGGAAATTTTTTTCTGATGGGTTCGTACCAGAATTTCTTCGCTCGGGCTCATTCTCGATTTAGTGTTCGACCCGAGTTTCTGATGGTCGTAATTGGGAAGAGGGGTCAGGGTCGACTGGTCGGTGAGGTCATCGTTGATCGGAGCACCAACGTGAGTCCGTGCATATGCACGTGAGTTTCAGTGTATCAGATGGTAGCACAGTGTTTTGCTTCAGAAAAGTTGAGGTTTGCATTGGGTTAGAACTCGAGTTTTCGTGAGAATAATAAAGTGGGTTGGGCACTAGAATTATTTGATCTAGCTCGGGTTGCTTGTATGGTAATGAGCTTTGAGAGGATAATGTATGATTTTGGATTATTTAAAACAAAATATTTTTTTGTTAACCAAATAATAACCAGGTTTGTGAAAAATTCAAAGCAAAATTTTAAACTAGTTATCAAGATAATTTATGAAATGAAGATTGTTAATGCGATTAATTAAAAATTTATTAAATGAAAGAAATTAGAGACTTATTAATGAAGTGATTAAACGGATAATTACTGAAGGAAATGGGTAAGAATAATCACTTGGTGGAAGTGATTAGAAGAATAATTGCTCTATGTAATTAAGGGATCGTTAATGGATGATTAAGGGTAATCAATTACTGGATGAAATTAAAGGTTGTGTAATTAAGATTAAAGAACTAATTTAAAGAGGATAATTTATTTATTTATGAAATTAATTAATTAAGAATAATCACTTGTGAATTGGATTAAAGTATAATTACCGAATGAGATTTATAAAGAATAATTACTTTACATAAGTAATTAATGAATAATTACTTAAAGGATAATTAATTTCAGTAGTGGATAGAGAATAATTACTCAATGGAAGTAGTTGAGAATTAATTACTTGGTGTAATTAATTAAGGGTTAATGAATGTAATTAAAGGGTAGTTAGTTACTTAATTAAATAAAAAGGGTATTTACTTAAATGTGATTAATTATGGTATAATTAGGTGATGAGAGCAATTAAAGGATAATTAATTACAGTATAATTAATTAATGTTAAACTAAGAGCTGATTAGTAATTTCATTAATTAATTAAAATGATTTGTTATTATAGGTAATCTGGATTTAAAGATATTTAATTTAATTTATTTGGAGATTAAATTGAATTAATTGGAAATTTAACAACCAATTAATCTTATTATGAATGATTAATTATATTGAATACCTTGAATTGGTTGTTAAATCTGATGTGTTATTTACGATGCTATGTAATATGATATGGCTGGTTGGAATTACGATAATGTGGTTATCTATCAATGATGAATTACTGTGTAAAGATGACACCCTATATTTAAAATTTGAATTGATTTTGCTTGAATAAATCGGGTTAAGATAATTTTGAAATTGAAGAGACCGTGGTCGGGTATCAGTAAATACCCGAAACCACTTCGATTTGTAATCTTTTAATAATTCTTTATAGATTTGATTTGTGAAATCAATAGGCTGAAATGGAATAATTTAAGTAAACTGGACCATTTAAAATATGTAATGGTACTTAAAGGATTGTGTGTGAAATAAGTTGTGATTATGGCAAGTTAAGAACTCGTGATAAAATACGAGTTACCTGGGTTTTTTAAAAAAAAGTTATATGCATTGGTATTTCTTGTTAGATGAGTTTACTCACGCTGGTTTCCAGCCTGACCTGGGTGTTACTTTAATGTAATGCTTGGGTCAGACCGAGTATTATAGATTTTTAGGTGAGGACGTTCTGAAGCTCAGGAGGCGAGCTGGATGGCAGAGACGTATGGAGTGTATACAACTGTGATACATTGTTATTTATTTGGGATAAGTTATTTTAACTGTACAAGTGATTGTGTAAATGTTGTACTCTAATGTATTTAAAATGTAATTGACTAATACCGTTTTCCTTTGTAAACTGTTATTTTATGTGATATTTTATGTAGATGCGCTGCGAATGTGATGTTTCTGTGACTTGTTTCTGTTTCTTCTTCTATCTCGTTTCTTCTTTTCCTAACTATCTGGAATTTCTTGGATCGAAAATTGTGGGTCGTTACATTTGGTATCAGAGCCAGGTTAAGCAAGAACCTTGGCTCTGGTGGGATTACTCACTAATGATAGGGTCAACGGTACCCTAGAATGAGTTGAGTGTGTATGTGTATATATATATATATATATATATATATATATATATATATGAGAGCATACTTGTTATTTTCTTATACAAAGATTTCAAATGATTTTATATAAGAATATATTTTTATATATAAAGTAACATTTCTTTCTAATAAATATTAAGGTAATTGGTTGTTAAATTGTTGGAATTAAATTAAGTGGTAATAGAAATACAACCAAATTGAAATTAAATAAAGATAAGTTTGAAATGGATTCAAACTGAAAATTAAAATCTTGAATTTGGAGAAGAGTTTTCAAAATAAGATAATAATGAATTGGTTTCTAGATATGATAATCTTGGTTATTATCATAAATGATTGTTGTGTTTAATAACAAAATGCGTATTAATGAGTAAGGAAAATGAAATATTTTAGGGAAGTAAGACATTTAGGCAAGTATGACTTATAAATTGGAACTGAAGATGAGTATAACTTCTAAATTGAAGTAGGTTTTAAATTGTGAAGTTTCAAAACCTAAGTCTAGAAACATTCGAATTGTTTCAAAGTGATAAAGAAATAATAAATAATGTTATTTAATGTATTGAATAAAGGGTCATGTTTCAAACAGAAGTTGTTTGGAAATTTTAAAGAAATTTGTTTTGAATTAAAAACCAAAGGTGGTTTAAAATTTAAGGATAACTTGGTGTGTAAAGGAAACAAATATGTATAAATGAGGAATACACATAATATCAAAGATGATTTGAAATAAACCCTAAAGGGAGGAGTTTTGAGTTTCCTTGGAATATGATGTGAAAACCCATAGTGGAATAAGTTTTTGAACTCATAAGCGAGAGGATTATTAATAATAAGTTTAAAATTTGAAGTGGGAATTCAAAATTGGGTAATGTTGTTTGGGTTATGTAAATTGAATTTAAATTTGGGAAAGTTAAATAATTTAATAAGCAACTTGAGTTGGAAATTTCAAGATGGAATTGGGAGTTTGTGTGATCTCAAAATGGGTTTGAGATCTAGAAATTGGAAATGAATGGATGTTTTAAAATAATTTGAATGATTCCATATTGTTGTTATTAATAATATGAAATTGGCTTTGTTTAAATAAATGAAGAAATGGGGTGTGCTAATATATCCATTAGTAAGATAAAATGGAATCATTTTGTACATAAGATTTAAATGTTTAAGATAAAACTTCAAAGGATTGGTTTCAAAATTGAAATTTGGTGATAAATTGAATTTCAAAGATTTAGTTATTTAAAATGGATTTGAATTATTATTTGAACTTTGAAATAAGTTTAAAATGGAATTTGGATTCGGAATTGAATGGTTTAAAGATATAAGTTGATTTGATTTCAAGGATTAAATCAATCTTTAAAATTAACTCGAATTTATAATTCGTGATGGTTTAAAGTTGAGATTTAAATTAAATTAGTTCAAATTGATTTTGATTTGAATTAATTGGTATTGTGATTGAAGATGGATAAGTTCAAAAATTCAAATGGAAAATTTGAATTGGATTAATTTGAAATGAAGTTGAAGATGAATGAGTTCGAATTCAAATGGGAATTGGGATTAATTTAAACTAGAATTGAAATGATTTGAAATTGAAGCTGGTTCAATTTGAAATTAATCTAAATTGATTTGGAATTGTGATTAAAGTTGAATAGTTTCAAATTCAAATGGAATTCGATTTGAATTTGGAAAGAAGTTGAGGTTAATTCAACTTGAATTGGGGATTAAATCATTTTAATGGAAATTGAAGTTTTTTATATTTAGAATTGAGTCAATTTAAATGGAAGTGGAAATTTAAATTGAGTTGATGAAAATGGAGGTTGGGAATTGAACAGTTTGACTGTGGACTATTTTCGAAATAAATTATTTTAATATGAATCTATTTTTCCAAACTATTTGCTATACAACTTTTCTTTTTAAACCTAAACTATCTTATAATTGTTTTACGATTATTTTTGGAACTATTTGACAATTTTTCAACTGTTTTATAAACTAATTACTGTTTTTCAATTACTTATAGCTAATTACTATTTTCCAACTATTTTGCAATTACTTAACTGTTTTACAGCTATTTTACAAATTAATAATTATTTTTCAACTATTTATCTATTTTTAATCCTTCAAATTATTTTCTAAATTTAAGATGGACAGAGTTCAAACTGTTTATGATTGAATATCCATTTGAGATAAGGATTAAAGTAGTAATCGAAATGAAATTGAAACAATTATGAATAAGTGGATAGAAATTAAAGTGAATGTGAATAGATAGGAGAAATAGATTTAGCTTATAATCAATGGACTTAAATACGTAGGATGTACGTATATTATTCTATTCGCATAGTGATTTGATCCAGATTCGAGCACAGAATTTCAAGATAGTTATATCAATCCGAGTTGGGATTTTTCACTCGATTTTTGACGGCGAACTGGATATGAATTTTTGATTGGTTCTGCATATTATCTATCATAGTTAGGGTTATGCAAGGAGAATGACGGTTTCTGATCAAGAAACCGAATTTGAATGCGCATTAGGAAGTCAGGTGGACGATACTAGTTTGGAAGAGAAATTGTGTGATTGAGTAAGCGATCAGATTGATATTGTGTACGGATGATATGTATACATCATACGGATTGGAATGAAATTAATATTGGAAGTTTGTGGATAAGAACTGTGAAATGGGTTTTGAAGTGAAAAATATATTTTGTGAAATATATGATGAAATAAAACAGAAAATGGATATTTCTATGGTAGAAATTTACTTTATGGAAGCAAGTAAACTGGTAAGTGACTTTATAGAGTAATCAAATCTGAATATTTGATTTGGAATAAACAAAGTTATATATCTTTGTTATATAAGATAAATCTCCCCTTGTTGAATCTATTGCCGGAAGAAAAGGATTTTTGAAAAGTATTTGAAGTACAAAAGGAAATTCATACAAGTTTGAAGTGATCCAAAGATTTTTTTTAGTCAAAATTATATATATCTATCTATATATATATAAAGGATTTCATGAGGATGATTTTGGAAAGGTTTTTGGAACCTTTGGATTTGGAAAGGCTTTTGACTTTTTGGGCAAAATCAATATTGGAATTTGGAAAAGCCTGATTTGAGAATTATCCATTTTGGGATAATCGATTTTAAGAAAGGAGATTCATTTGAGATTCATACTAGGTGTACGATTTGGAAGATACTACATGTTTATAGTACAAAGTGTTTTGAAAATGGCTCTAGGGAAAAAGGCGCTCCCTTGAAATGAACTTCTCTGGAGTGCCATTGGTTGGTACTGCCTTGAACCCTAAGGGGGTTCTAAAGTTGATTCTGTGAGGAGTCCCGACAAGACTAGTTCCTGGGAATTTTGTGTAGTGTGTAGCGGAAGTCAAGGGCGCTGATGCCTACAGAGGCATTTGGCTTATGCTGTGACGACAGTGTAAGTCAATGTCACTGCGATCAACTACAGACCATAGCGAAAGTCGTGTGTGCTGCTGAGATCCAACAATCTACGTAAGATTTTATATCGATAGACTGCAACCTATGGTAACATAGCAAAAGTCGTGTGTGTTGCTGAGAGCCAACAGTCCGCGTTTGATTTTACATCGGTAGACTGCGACCTATGTGATAGTGGAGAAGTTTCATTTTTGGCAGCGAAAATCGAGGGCGTTGATGCCTACAGTTACATGGACTTTTACTGCGATGGCAACGTAAACCTCGAATGTAACTACGATCTGTTGTGGGTTCCATGGCATAATCGAGGGGCGTGGAGTGTCTACAGTTACATGGACTTTTGTTGTGATGGCAACGTAACCCAGGATGTAACTGCGACCATGGATGGGTTGATGATTTCCAGAGCATTCTCACCAAAAGATATTCTCTCTATTTTCAAAAATGTTTTCTATATTTTCAATAAAATTATTTTTCAAGTATTTTCACTAGATGTTGAAAATGGGTCTGCTAAGTACTTATAGATTTTCAGTCTTACGCCTAATCAATGTATGACCGAATTTCCGTGAGAACGAGGATGGAATTGGTTGAAACATCGAGTTATAAAAGTATTTTTATAAATACTATTATAGTAATATTATATATAATTTAAAGTGATTTAGAAAAGTGATCAAAGAATAATTTCCTGATAATAAGCATTTTAATAATTCTGGCATCATTCCTTTTCGAGGACGAAAAGATTCTCAGAGGGAGGAATACGATAACCCGAATTTTTTGAAATTGATAGTTGGATAATTATCTGGTTTATAAATTGAACAAATAAGAATTTTGATAGTAGAAGATATTTGAATATAAATAATATAAACTGAATTTTAATATTTGGATAAATATTTATTTGATAATCCTCTGTTATAATTATTGAAAGTAGATAATATTTGTTTAATTATCTTCTTTTATAATTTTCAATTTGGAAAAATTTTATCTTTTACAAATGAATATGTTCTCTATTATATATATATGTATATTGTAAACTGTTAGCTATGGTTTAAATTCAAAATTTATTTACAAGGTTATTAAAAATAAATTTTTATATTTTCAGTACAATAAAGATAGTAAATGTATATATTTACTTGCTAAAGTACTAAAGCCCAAAGTTTAAAATAAAATTCAATTAGGTTCATACTTTCTTTAAATATATACACATATAGGTATGAAGGTAAATAGCAAGTATAATCCATGAAAAAATATTAAATATAAAGACATACATTAATAAAAAATAAAAACAAATTAGATGTAAATAAGGGCTCTAGGCATTTGTAAGTTTTGGGATTCATGAAATCAACATTTGTAGCTTTTATAAAATATGTAAAGACAAGTGTCATTGTTTTATTTTAGTTGAAATATATAGATTAATTTAGCATGTATATTCATTTTTCTAAGAAAAAAATCAATCAAACTAACAAATAAATCAAAATCTGTTCAACCTGTATCTGAAGTAAGATAAGCAAGCTTCAGATCCTAATCCAACAACTTGAACTTGAAGCAAGGATCATCTCAACAAGATCAAGTTCAAATACAGATCATCAAAACAAATTCCAGTTCAAAAGTAACCCATGTTCTCTATTTCCTCTGTTAAATACAGTATAAGGTGAGTAAACTACAATTTTTTTAGATAAATCTGATGCATATGATACAATTTCGTAGTGATGTGTGAATAAATGATTATATGAATGTACTTCGTTTGGAAAATAGCTGATTTATTGAATATATATAAATAAGTGTAATTCTGTGTATTAATATCTGGTCTCTGATTAAATTCTTACAGACAAAACCAAGGAATAATTTCTATATCTCTTGATATAAACAATCTTGTGTTACGATTTTTGAAGAGAATTCGTGTGTATTTACCAGATCAAACTTTTTAAAAATATTTCCTAGTATATATATTAGGTAATCATCTCTAATAAGATGAGACGGTGAAAAAAAAATTCAAGGCAAGAATTAGATATTTAGAAATTTAAGTTTTGATTATATAAATTGAATTGTATTTGAACATGAAGATTTTTGATGCAAATCCTATGATTTTTATATTCATGGTTGTTGAGAAATCGTTAGATGACCGGAATTTGGTATTTCGCCGAATTCTGGTGATTGCGTAGGTCGGAGGCGTAGAAATTGTAGCCAGAGGATGGTTGTAGGCATGGGATATCGAGAAAAATGCTAAGTAAATTTTCTGATCGTCGTAGGGGTGGCACGGCATCGATCTAGGGTTCTTTTGCCTGATGGGTTCGACGATGGAATCACGTTCGTCGTGTCGACTATGATGCATCGGTCTTGGTCAGGGTGGGTGAAATGGCAGTGTTTGTCGTAGGCGAAGCTCTGGGCAGGGTGACGAGTTTTATAATGGACGGTGGTGGCGTCGAGGGGAAACTTTTTTCTGATGGGTTCGTTTCAGAATTTCTTCGCTCGGGCTCATTCTCGATTTAGTGTTCGACCCGAGTTTCTGATGGTCGTAAATGGAAAGAGGTGTCAGGTTCGACTGGTCAGCGAGGTCATCATTGATAGGAGCGTCAACATGATTCCATGCCGTGTACGTGAGTTTCAGTGTATCAAATGGTAGCGCAGTGTTTTGCTTTGAAAAAGTTGAGGTTTGCATAGGGTTAGAACTCGAGTTTTCGTGAGAAGAAGGAAGCGGGTTTGTCACGAGAATTATTTGACCTGGCTCGAGTTGCTTGTATGGTAATGAGCATTGAGAGGATAATGTATGATTCCAGATTATTTAAAACAAAATATTTTTTTGTTAACCAAATAGTAACCAGGTTTGTGACAAATTCAAAGAAAAATTTTAAACTAGTTATCAAGATAATTTATGAAATGAAGATTGTTAATGCGATTAATTAAAAATTTATTAAATGAAAGAAATTAGAGACTGATTAATGAAGTGATTAAACGGATAATTACTGAAGGAAATGGGTAAGAATAATCACTTAGTAGAAGTGATTAGAAGAATAATTGCTTTATGTAATTAAGGGATCATTAATGGATGATTAAGGGTAATCAATTACTGGATGAAATTAAAGGTTGAGTAGATTAAAGAATTAATTTAAAGAGGATAATTTATTTATTTATGAAATTAATTAATTAAGAATAATCACTTGTGAAATGGATTAAAGTATAATTACTGAATGAGATTTATAAAGAATAATTACTTTTTTTTGAACTGGTACTTTATATACAACAAATCATTGGGACAACATATCTCATGCCAAATAAATGTTCGAAAGCAAGTTTCGAACTTGTGACATCCTGCACCAAAGCCGAATCAATTAACCACTTGGACAAAGGTGCTTGTCAAGAATAATTACTTTGCATAAGTAATTAATGAATAATTAGTTAAAGGATAATTAATTGCAGTAGCGGATATAGAATAATTACTCAATGGAAGTAATTGAGAATTAATTACTTGGTGTAATTAATTAAGGGTTAATGAAAGTAATTGAAGGGTAGTTAGTTACTTAATTAAATAAAAAGGGTATTTACTTAAATGTGATTAATTATGGTATAATTAGGTGATGAGAGCAATTAAAGGATAATTAATTGCAGTATAATTAATTAATGTTAAACTAAGAACTGATTAGTAATTTAATTAATTAATTAAAATGATTTGTTATTATAGGTAAGCTGGATTTAAAGATATTTAATTTAATTTATTTGGAGATTAAATTGAACTAATTGGGAATTTAACAACCAATTAATCTTGCTTATTAATGATTAATTATATTGATACCTTGGATTGGTTGTTATCTCTGATGTGTTATTTACGATGCTATGTAATATTATATGGTTAGTAGGAATTACGATAATGTTGATATCTATCAATGATGAATTAATATGTAAAGATAACACCCTGTATTTAAAATTTGAATTGTATTTTACTTGAATAACTCAGGATAAGATAATTTTGAAATTGAAGAGACCAGGGTCGGGTATTAGTAAATACCCGAAACCACTTCGATTTATAATCTTTCAATAATTCTTTATAGATTTTATTTGTGAAATCAATAGGCTAAAATGGAATAATTTAAGTAAACTGGACCATTTAAAATATGTAATGGTACTTAAAGGATTGTGTGTGAAATAAGTTTTGATTATGGTGAGTTAAGCACTCATGATAAGATACGAATTACCCGGGTTTTTTTTAAAAGTTGTATGCATTGGTATTTCTTGTTAGATGAGTTTACTCATGCGGGTATACAGCTGTGATACATTGTTATTTATTTGGGACAAGTTATTTTAACTGTCCAAGAGATTGTGTAAATGTTGTACTCTGATGTATTTAAAATGTAATTGACTGATACAGTTTTCCTTTGTAAGCTATTATTTTATGTGATATTATATGTTGATGCGCTGCGAATGTGATGTTTCTGTGACTTGTTTCTGTTTCTTCTTCTATCTCTTTTCTTCTTTTCCTAACTATCTGGAATTTCTTGGATCGAAAATTATGGGTCGTTACATTTGGTATCAGAGCTAGGTTAAGCAAGAACCTTGGCTCTAGTGGGATTACTCACTAAGGATAGGGTCAACGGTACACTAGAATGAGTTGAGTGTGTGTGTGTGTGTGTGTGTGTGTATGAGAGCATACTTGTTATTTTCTTATACAAAGATTTCAAATGATTTTATATAAGAATATATTTTTATATATAAAGTAACATTTCTTTCTAATAAATATTAAGGTAATTGGTTGTTAAATTGTTGGAATTAAATTAAGTGGTAATAGAAATACAACCAAATTGAAATTAAATAAAGATAAGTTTGAAATGGATTCAAACTGAAAATTAAAATCTTGAATTTGGAGAAGAGTTTTCAAAATAAGATAATAATGAATTGGTTTCTAGATATGATAATCTTGGTTATTATCATAAATGATTGTTGTGTTTAATAACAAAATGCGGATTAATGAGTAAGGAAAATGAAATATTTTAGGGAAGTAAGACATTTAGGCAAGTATGACTTATAAATTGGAACTGAAGATGAGTATAACTTCTAAATTGAAGTAGGTTTTAAATTGTGAAGTTTTAAAACCTAAGTCTAGAAACATTCGAATTGTTTCAAAGTGATAAAGAAATAATAAATAATGTTATTTAATGTATTGAATAAAGTGTTATGTTTCAAACAGAAGTTGTTTGGAAATTTTAAAGAAATTTGTTTTGAATTAAAAACCAAAGGTGTTTTAAAATTTAAGGATAACTTGGTGTGTAAAGGAAAAAATATATATAAATGAGGAATACACATAATATCAAAGATGATTTGAAATAAACTCTAAAGGGAGGAGTTTTGAGTTTCCTTGGAATATGATGTGAAAACCCATAGTGGAATAAGTTTTTGAACTCATAAGCGTGAGGATTATTAATAAGAAGTTAAAAATTTGAAGTGGGAATTCAAAATTGGGTAAGGTTGACTGGATTATGTAAATTGAATTTAAATTTGGGAAAGTTAAATAATTTAATAAGCAACCTGAGTTGGAAATTTCAAGATGGAATTGGGAGTTTGTGTGATCTCAAAATGGGTTTGAGATCTAGAAATTGGAAATGAATGGATGTTTTAAAATAATTTGAATGATTCCATATTGTTGTTATTAACAATATGAAATTGGATTTGTTTAAATAAATGAAGAAATGGGGTGTTCCAATATATCCATTAGTAAGATAAAATGGAATCATTTTGGACTTAAGATTTAAATATTTAAGATAAAACTTCAAAGGATTGGTTTCAAAATTGAAATTTGGTGATAAATTGAATTTCAAAGATTTAGTTGTTTAAAAAGGATTTGAATTATTATTTGAACTTTGAAATAAGTTTAAAATGGAATTTGGATTCAGAATTGAATGGTTTAAAGATATAAGTTGATTTGATTTCAAGGATTAAATCAATCTTTAAAATTAACTCGAATTTATAATTCGTGATGGTTTAAAGTTGAGATTTACTTTAATTAGTTCAATTGATTTTGATTTGAATTAATTGGTATTGTGATTGAAGGTGGATAAATTCAAAAATTCAAATGGAAAATTTGAATTGGATTAATTTGAAATGAAGTTGAAGATGAATGAGTTCGAATTCAAATAGGAATTGGGATTAATTTAAACTAGAATTGAAATGATTTGAAATTAAAGCTGGTTCAATTTGAAATTAATCTAGATTGATTTGAATAATTTAGAATTGTGATTAAAGTTGAATAGTTTCAAATTCAAATGGAATTCGATTTGAATTTGGGAAGAAGTTGAGGTTAATTCAACTTGAATTGGGGATTAAATCAATTTCAATGGAAAGTGAAGTTATTTATATTTAGAATTGAGGCAATTTAAATGGAAGTGGAAATTTAAATTGAGTTGATGAAAATGGAGGTTGGGAATTGAACAGTTTGACTGTGGACTATTTTCAAAATAAATTGTTTTAATATGAATCTAGTTTTCCAAACTATTTACTATACAACTTAACTTTTTAAACCTAAACTATCTTATAATTGTTTTACGATTATTTTTAGAACTATTTGACAATTTTTCAACTGTTTTATAAACTAATTACTGTTTTTCAATTACTTATAGCTAATTACTATTTTACAACTATTTTGCAATTATTTAACTATTTTCCAACTATTTTGCAATTGCTTAACTGTTTTATAGCTATTTTACAAATTAATAGTTATTTTTCAACTATTTATCTATTTTTAATCCTTCAAATTATTTTCTAAATTTAAGATGGACATAGTTCAAACTGTTTATGATTGAATATCCAGTTGAGATAAGGATTAAAGTAATAATCCAAATGAAATTGAAACAATTGTGAATAAGTGGAAAGAAATTAAAGTGAATGTTAATAGATAGGAGAAATAGATTTAGCTTATAATCAATGGACTTAAATACGTAGGATGTACGTATATTATTCTATTCGCATAGTGATTTGATCCAGATTTGAGCACAGAATTTCAAGATAGTTATATCAATCCGAGTTGGGATTTTTCACTTGATTTTTGACGGCGAACTGGATATGAATTTTTGATTGGTTCTGGATATTATCTATCATAGTTAGGGTTATGCAAGGAGAATGACGGTTTCTGATCAAGAAACTGGATTTGAATGCACATTAGGAAGTCGGGTGGACGATAGTAGTTCGGAAGAGAAATTGTGTGATTGAGTAAGCGATCAGATTGATATTGTGTACGGATGATATGTATACATCATTCGGATTGGAATGAAATTAATATTGGAAGTTTGTGGATAAGAACTGTGAAATGGTTTTTGAAGTGAAAAATATATTTTGTGAAATATATGATGAAATAAAACAGAAATTGGATATTTCTATGGTAGAAATTTACTTTATGAAAGTAAGTAAACTGGTAAGTGACTTTATAGAGTAATCAAATCTGAATATTTGATTTGGAATAAACAAAGTTATATATCTTTGTTATATAAGATAAATCTCCCCTTGTTGAATCTATTGCTGGAAGAAAAGGATTTTTGAAAAGTATTTGAAGTACAAAAGGAAATTCATATAAGTTTGAAGTGATCCAAAGATTTTTTTAGTCAAAATTATATATATATATATATATATATATATACATACATATATATAAAGGATTTCATGAGGATGATTTTGGAAAGGTTTTTCGAAACTTTGGATTTGGAAAGGCTTTTGATTTTTGGGCAAAATCCATATTGGAATTTGGAAAAGCCTGATTTGAGAATTATCCATTTTGGGATAATCGATTTTAAGAAAGGAGATTTATTTGAGATTCATACTAGGTGTATGATTTGGAAGATACTATATGTGTATAGTATAAAGTGTTTTGAAAATGGCTCTTGGGAAAAAGGCGCTCCCTTGAAATGAACTTCTCAGGAGTGCCATTGGTTGGTACTGCCTTGAACGCTAACGGGGTTCTAAAGTTAATCCTGTGAGGAGTCCGGACAAGACTAGTTCCTGAGAATTTTGTGTAGTGAGTAGCGGAAGTCGAGGGCGCTGATGCCTACAGAGGCATTTGGGTTATGCTGTGACGACAGTGTAAGTCAATGTCACTGCGATCTACTACAGACCATAGCAAAAGTCGTGTGTGCTGCTGAGCGCCAACAGTCTACGTTTGGTTTTATATCGGTAGGCTGCAACCTATGGTAACATAGCGAAAGTCGTGTGTGTTGCTGAGAGCCAACAGTCTGCGTTTGATTTTATATTGGTAGACTGCGACCTATGTGAGAGTGGAGAAGTTTCATTTTTGGCAGCGAAAATCGAGGGCGTTAATGCCTACAGTTACATGGACTTTTGCTGCGATGGCAACGTAACCCTCGAATGTAACTACGATCTATTGTGGGTTCCATGGCATAAACGAGGGGTATGGAGTGCCTACAGTTACATGGACTTTTGTTTCGATGGCAACGTAACCCAAGATGTAACTGCGACCATGGATGGGAGTGATGATTTCCAGAGCATTCTCACCAAAAGATATTCTCTCTATTTTCAAAAATATTTTCTATGTTTTCAATAAAATAATTTTTCAAGTATTTTCAGTGGATGTTGAAAATGGGTCTACTAAGTACTTATA
The DNA here is from genome assembly GCA_030765085.1 of Allium cepa. Taxonomy (NCBI): domain Eukaryota; kingdom Viridiplantae; phylum Streptophyta; class Magnoliopsida; order Asparagales; family Amaryllidaceae; genus Allium; species Allium cepa. The sequence continues at coordinate 575,362,854 of CM060943.1, read as the reverse complement.
GATTTTCAGTCTTACGCCTAATCAACGTATGACCGAATTTCGGTGAGAACGAGGATGGACTGGTTGGAACATCGAGTTATAAAAGTATTTTTATAAAAACTATTATAGCGATATTATATATAATTTAAAGTGATTTAGAAAAGTGATCAAAGAATAATTTCCTGATAATAAGCATTTTAATAATTCTGGCATCATTCCGTTTCGAGGACGAAAAGATTCTAAGAGGGATGAATATGATAACCCGAATTTTTTGAAATTGATAGTTGGACAATTATCTAGTTTATAAATTGAACAAATAAGAATTTTGATAGTAGAAGATATCTGAATATGAATAATATAAACTGGATTTTAATATTCGGATAAATATTTATTTGATAATCCTCTGTTATAATTATTAAAGTTGGATAATATTTGTTTAATTATCTTCTTTTATAATTTTCAATTTGGCAAAATTTTATCTTTTACAAATGAATATGTTCTCTATTATATATATATATGTATATTGTAAATTGTTAGCTATGGTTTAAATTCAAAATTTATTTACAAGGTTATTAAAAATAAATTTTTATATTTTCAGTACAATAAAGATAGTAAATGTATATATTTACTTGCTAAAGTACTAAAGCTCAAAGTTTAAAATAAAATTCAATTACGTTCATACTTTCTTTAAATGTATACACATATAGGTATGAAGGTAAATAGCAAGTATAATCCATGAAAAAATATTAAATATATGAATATAAAGACATACATTAATAAAAAAATAAAAACAAATTAGATATAAATAAGGGCTCTAGACATTTGTAAGTTTTGTGATTCATGAAACCAACATTTGTAGCTTTTATAAAATACGTAAAGACAAGTGTCATTGTTTTATTTTAGTTGAAACATATAGATTAATTTAGCATGTATATTCATTTTTCTAAGAAAAAAAATCAATCAAACTAACAAATAAATCAAAATCTGTTCAACCTGTATCCGAAGTAAGATAAGCAAGCTTCGGATCCTAATCCAACAACTTGAACTTGAAGCAAGGATCATCTCAACAAGATCAAGTTCAAATACAGATCATCAAAACAAATTCCAGTTCAAAAGCAACCCATGTTCTCTATTTCCTCTGTTAAATACAGTATAAGGTGAGTAAACTACAATTTTTTTAGATAAATCTGATGCATATGATACAATTTCGTAGTGATGTGTGAATAAATGATTATATGTATGTACTTTGTTTGGAAAATAGCTGATTTATTGAATATATATAAATAAGTGTAATTCTGTGTATTAATATCTGGTCTCTGATTAAATTCTTATAGATATAAACAATCTTGTGTTAAGATTTTTGAAGGGAATTTGTGTGTATTTACCAGATCAAACTTTTTAAAAATATTTCCTAGTATATATATCAGGTAATCATCTCTAATAATATGAGACAGTGAAAAAAAAATTTCAAGGCAAGTATTAGATATTTAAAAATTTAAGTTTTGATTATATAAATTGAATTGTATTTGAATATGAAGATTTTTGATGCAAATCCTATGATTTTTATATTCATGGTTGTTGAGAAATCATTAGATGACCGGAATTTGGTATTTCGCGGAATTCTGGTGATTGCGTAGGTCGGAGGCGTAGAAATTGTAGCCAGAGGATGGTTGTAGGCATGGGATATCGAGAAAAATGCTAAGTAAATTTTCTGATCATCGTAAGGGTGGCACGACATCGATCTAGAGTTCTTTTGCCTGATGGGTTCGACGATGGAATCACGTTCGTCGTGTCGACTATGCTGCATCGGTCTTGGTCAGGGTGGGTGAAATGGGAGTGTTTGTCGTAGGCGAAGCTCTAGGCAGGGTGACGAGTTTACTAGTGGACGGTGGTGGCGTTGAGGGGAAACTTTTTTCTGATGGGTTCGTTCCAGAATTTCTTCGCTCATGCTCATTCTCGATTTAGTGTTCGACCCGAGTTTCTGATGGTCGTAATTGGAAAGAGGGGTCAGGGTCGACTGGTCAGCGAGGTCATCATTGATAGGAGCGTCAACATGAGTCCATGCCGTGTACGCGAGTTTCAGTGTATCGGATGGTAGCGCAGTGTTCTGCTTCGGAAAAGTTGAGGTTTGCATCGGGTTTGAACTCGAGTTTTCGTGAGAAGAAGGAAGCGGGTTTGTCACGAGAATTATTTGATCTGGCTCGGGTTGCTTGTATGGGAACGAGCTTTGAGTGGATAATGTATGATTCCGGATTATTTAAAACAAAATATTTTTTTGTTAACCAAATAATAACCAGATTTGTGACAAATTCAAAGCAAAATTTTAAACTAGTTATTAAGATAATTTATGAAATGAAGATTGTTAATGCGATTAATTAAAAATTTATTAAATGAAAGAAATTAGAGACTGATTAATGAAGTGATTAAATGGATAATTACTGAAGAAAATGGGTAAGAATAATCACTTAGTAGAAGTGATTAGAAGAATAATTGCTCTATGTAATTAAGGGATCATTAATGGATGATTAAGGGTAATCAATTACTGGATGAATTAAAGGTTGAGTAATTTAGATTAAAGAATTAATTTAAAGAGGATAATTTATTTATTTATGAAATTAACTAATTAAGAATAATCACTTGTGAAATGGATTAAAGTATAATTACTGAATGAGATTTATAAAGAATAATTACTTTTTTTTGAACTGGTACTTTATATACAACAAATCATTGGGACAACATATCCCATGCCAAATAAACGTTCGAAAGCAAGTTTCGAACTTGTGACATCCTGCACCAAAGCTGAATCAATTAACCACTTGAACAAAGGTGCTTGTCAAGAATAATTACTTTGCATAAGTAATTAATGAATAATTAGTTAAAGGATAATTAATTGCAGTAGCGGATAGAGAATAATTACTCAATGGAAGTAATTGAGAATTAATTACTTGGTGTAATTAATTAAGGGTTAATGAAAGTAATTAAAGGGTAGTTAGTTACTTAATTAAATAAAAAGGGTATTTACTTAACTGTGATTAATTATGGTATAATTAGGTGATGAGAGCAATTAAAGGATAATTAATTGTAGTATAGTTAATTAATGTTAAACTAAGAGCTCATTAGTAATTTCATTAATTAATTAAAATGATTTGTTATTATAGGTAAGCTGGATTTAAAGATATTTAATTTAATTTATCTGGAGATTAAATTGAACTAATTGGGAATTTAACAACCAATTAATCTTGCTTATTAATGATTAATTATATTGAATACCTTGAATTGGTTGTTATCTCTGATGTGTTATTTACGTTGCTATGTAATATGATATGGTTAGTTGGAATTACGATAATGTGGTTATCTACCAATGGTTTTAAACTTCCATTTTCAAGACTCTATCACATTCCATCCAAGCGCATAAATAATCATTCAAGTTGCCATCTTTGTTAACCAAATAAGCATCTTATTTAACAACCAAGACAATAAAAATATGATTTATGTAATTTTATTTAAATGAACAGACTTTACTCGAAGCTAACCAAAACTAAACGAGCTTACTAGCCTTTGCTAATGTCCATGACCCTTACTTTTCCTTAACAAAAATGAGTTTTTAAAGGCCTTAAGGCCAAGGAGTGATTGGCCATGGCTTGAATGGGGATGGTAGGGCCTTTTTTGGGAAAGATAGAGTTGTAGAAGTGGAGGGAAGGGCATTAAAAAAGGTTTTAGAATTTTAAAGTACTAAAGTTAAGGTTTCTTTAAACCTTTTTCCCTTGGAAGCCACGAGAGAGTTAAGAAAGAAGGTGGGTTTTGGAAAAGAAGAAATAAAATGAAAATGAGAATGGAAAAATATAAGAACTTTCTTTTATATAAAGCATATTAAACCAATCACCAAAACACCCCTAAGGTACATTACCCTCTCCCAAAGCACGCCACATCACCAAATATGTCTCCTTCCCCTTAGAATTTTCAAAAATTGTGGCCCGTCCACCTCATTTTTCCATATCAACATGTTCAACATGTTTAAATATGTTTTAGTACTAACTTATTTATGTTTACTTATGATGTGATCTTTTTTACTTATTTATATTTTATCCTTATATACCTAAATACAATTATATATGTGTATAAATATATATGTGCTAGTACATACAAATATATATATATATCCTAACTTATTTATAAATGTGTATATTTAGGTTAAAGAGTTAATAACAGTTTCGAAAAATTTTAGCCGAAGAAAAGACGAAAATTCGAAAAACGGTTTTTGACCGCATTTTCAATTTTTCTTCGAACTATATATTTTTATAAACAAATTTAAAAATTATTTCATCATCATTATTCACTATTTAAAAAGGTTTTACTTTAACTATAAAATATATTATTTGAATATTTAAAATTAATTAAATATTCATAAATCAAAGTGGTGAAATTCCCGATCGTTGCAGTATTATATCTTAGTGGTAAATTCTTCTTTTTGATGGATCGATACTGATCTTATATGGATTGGTATCAATCCATGGATATAGATAAAATTTCCTTCTTTTCCACCTCATCCATTTTTAGTTGATCATCTTCATGTCCAGAGTTCATTCCTTCATCGATTTTTATTCCTATTCTATCAAATTGTCACTTGATAAAATATTGGATAACACTAGCCCCCAGAAGTATGCTTCTGTGAATGAAAAGCATGCTTTGAACCGAGAAAGCGACCAAATCCATATCTTTACAGATGTGCTCGATATGTTTTTGTGGAATGATTCTTCTTTAATAAGAATATTGGCACTGTAATGACCCACCCTTTTGGATGGTTCAAATCAACAATAAACCACACATGTCAGAATCAAACCATTCAAAAGGGAGGATTGTTAATGGGGTAAATAAGAAAAAAAAGGAAAGAGAAAAACAAAATACAGAACCTCGCAGCGTAACGACAAAATATAATAATCAAATAAACAGTTCATGAAGCTGCTTTACAAATAACATTTGATTACACTTTTACAAATTCAAATCAGAGTTATACATATATCATAAATAACCAATAATGCAGCGGAACACAGAATGTAGTGGAATAATAAATAGCAATAATATACTGAATCTTCGTCTTCGTCCACCAGAAATAGTCTTCAATGCTGAAAAACTCAGGCTGACCCGAGCATAAAGGAAGATAATACACTCGAGTCAGAACTAAAATTCTTATGCAAATTAAATCAAAATTATATAAAATAAGGAATGCCGATAACTATATTTTTTGAAGGTTCAAATTTCTGGAAATGTTATTATTTCCATATTCAAAATAAAATGGATTTCACAATAGATCCATTCTAGTAAATATCAAATTTATAGAACAATTCCCAGTTAAATTTCATAGTTTTAGTGATTTGATCCAAAGTTTCAATATTCACTTTTTTGGAAACTTCCCTATATTTCAAAATTTAATTTTGAAAACTTTCAAGTAAGGTAACGACAGTTTACTTCCCAAAATCATTTTTATGTTTCAAATAGTAAATCTAAACATACTATTTTTCCTCTAATGTAAATACTTGAAATTCATGGGTTTTACATCCTTATTCAGTGTGCAAATAATCAATATGAAAATTTAAATAATTACAGTAAACTATAGGGTGATAACAAGGATATATCAAATAAATGAACAAATATACATTCAAGCACAATCCATTCAACATTCAAATCAATCAATTCAACAAATCAACCAATTCAATAACATGTCACAGTAATTATTAGTCATCACATATTGGAATTTAGCTATTCAAATTAAATATTTTAAATATTCCAAACCAATAATCAAAAATTTATCACTATATGACCTGGTTTAACTTGCAACAAAATTTTAGTACTTCGTGAGTGAGTTTAAACACTCACCTTTTAGATTTCCCTTGTCTAGTCGGATTTGAATCCGCTACTACTCCTCCTTTTGATTTATTTCCTTGCTATCTTAATCTCTTTTTTTTCGGAATGTTATGGAAGAGACAGAGAAGTTTGTATAGATTTGGATATGAAGAAAAGGATTTGGAAAAAGAAGAATGCTTGGAAAAGACGAAGAAAATTTAAAGAGATGAAGAATTGAAAAAGAAAAGGAAGCTTTGAAAAAGAAGAAGAAGATTTGAAGAAGAATAAAAAAAGCATAAAAATGAAGCAAAAAAAAGAGAAGAAGAAGATTTAAAAAAAAAAGGAATGAGGAAGGTGAAGAGTGAAAAGAAATGAGATGAAAATTTTATTTGGAAAAATGAAGCTACAGTAGATGAGATTAGAAATGAGGCTACAGGAACGAAGATGGAAAAAAATGAAAAGCTAATAAGGTATATATAAACAAACTAGAAATTGAAATAAAGTAAAAATATGAATAGCCCAAAAATGTAGTATTGAAAGATGTAAACTAAAGGAATAAATATATTAATAAAGATAAAAATAAATCTTCCGTTTTAAGTATAAAGCTTTAAGAATTGTGAATGAAAGGAAGCTACAAGAACCAATGATGCATAAGCAAAATAAACTTTTGAAATGGAAAATAGTAAATGCTAATTAGAGGGCATGCATATTAATTTGGATGTTCGCATTAAAAACGAAAAAAACAGAAAAGGAAAAAAACTTCAGGTAAAGCATTTAAAAAGAGCAAACGAATAAAGGAGAAACAAATGAAAAGAATGTGGAAATTATTAATTATAAATAAATCAAATGAAGCAACCATTAATTTATAAGAAATGAATGAGTAGTTTAATTATTAGACTACTTGAAAACGAAAAGAGAGAGATTACAAGGTGATAATAAATGTAAAGTAAATAAAGGGACCACCTATTTCCTATTAACAAACCTTTCGGGTCACATTCCAAAACTTGCTCCAGTTAATTTATATCAATAAACCCAAATATACATATATTTACATTATTAAATTCCATATTAAAACATTCATTTTATGCTAATATATGTGCACACTACATTAACTCAATCAATCAATTAACAATCAACCAATCAATTAATCAAACATTCAATATATATTTATTTACATTACTCAAACAAATTTTATTGATTAATGAATATATATCAACCTATGCAGTATAAAAATGATTTACTTTACTTTTTAATTACTGTAATGGTCGCATTAATGCAACCCATTTACAAATTTTAACCATATCTAAAATGGAAAAATGAATATAAACTTATGTAATCAATGTACAACTGTAAAAAAAAGTAATTTCTAATTGATTCACGATATTTACACAACCATGAACCCTCTGATATATTTAAAAGTTTGAATATTAATGTGCGTATGTGTGTATATGTTATTCTAAAATTCAATTATTTTTATCCAAAATCATTCTTATTCAAAATGAAAGTTTTATTTTTATACGTCTCAAAACATGCAACAATTAATAACAAAAGAAATGAAGGTACCATGTACATCGCACAAACTTTTTGAAATTCAATTTGTGAAACGTAACCAAATTGACTTCATTAACTCAAATAATATTCAAATTTGTACGCATTTAATTTTTTTATCTATGCATAATAAATAAAATTACTCACCATAAAAATTAAAACGTTCAATTTGGTTTTCCCAAAATGATCTTTTATTTCCGTTAAAAACATCCTTTCTGTTTAACACAAAAGATGCGTTTCTTTTATTAAATCTATTAATTGCAGTCAACCTTTTCTTCCTTTCTCATTGAAATATTTCAATTATATTAATTATAGTTACTTATAAAGTTAAATTTCAAAACAGACAACTAAAATGGATGAAAAATAGAATAATTGTTTCCTTTAGTCATTTAAGCACATTTATAAATTTGTTGCTTATATAGTAGAGAAATAAATAACTTACTTAAATAAATTATTTTTCCACTCTTGTAATCCATCTATATGCTAAAACACAGTTCAAATATACCTATATTTCTTCCTTTAAATCAATCATTCTATTCTTTATTTTAATGAAATTAAAACTACATTCACAAATGAAAGATCCATTTTATTTGATAATAAATGTTCTTTTCATTAAACCAACTTATATTTAAAGATTATCCCATTAAAGAGTCACATAAATAATACTTCGTACAACCACATCATTTCTTTATCAATTAATTTCATATTATCATTATATTTGTACCAAATTTAAGTGCTTACAATTTGAACGTAATAATTCTCAATGAAATTCGCATTATATTTTTAACATAAAACATATGTTGCACATATCATTAATTAATTACCATTTACTTCTGTCTCTTATTAATGGCAAGATATAATTACTATTACTTACAATGATTAAATCTCAAAACATACCCTAATACAGGGAAGATAATTAATCCAATTGTTTCCTTTGAAATCCAGTTTTCTATGTTAAACCCAATATCTATATACTAATTTAATTCCATCATTTAATTACAAATGTAATAAAACCTGTTCATTATATATTTAAATTTCAAACAAATCCTTTTATTGTGATTTACATTCTTATTATTAAATCAACTATTCCCTTATGCAATTGATTGACATAAGTTTTACACTCACCACTCAACAGTTAACGTTTCTTCTTATATCAATTGTAATATTTTAATTACGTTAATTCTCCATTAATTACTAAATAAATTTCTAACCGATTTAATAATAAGAAAATAAATGAAACAATGGTTATACATTAATAATCTATATCTACTAACTTATTCTTTATAAACAAAGCTTAATAAATTTGCGTACAAAATAATTGATTTCATACTCTATATTAAAACCAATTGCAATTAAGATTACATCAATTTATACATCATTTATTCTATTCCTTATTAACATTTATTATTTAAATTGATTGAAATTACGTTAACATAGTATAGTAGTCAATTACATTCAATCAATATTAGCCAATTATATGTTTTATCTCATTAAATTATTTGTTTTAAGATTTATCTTAAAGTCAAAATTTCAAATCTAATAAGATTCAATTTAATAAATCATAAATTTTAATTTCTGACAATATTAAATCCCAAAACCTTATTAAATTTAATATTTTAATTATCAAAATATGGGTTGTTACAGTCTCTCCCACTCAAAAAATTTTCGTCCTCGAAAAGGAACAAGATGGAATTGAGGAGTTTGAAATATTTTATTCAAAATGATCAATTTATAAACAATTTAACTTACGTATTTAAATTTAATATAAATTTGAAAATAACTCCATTCGGTTATTGAATAAAAATTTAGGTTATTTTTGGTATTCGCGCTTGAAGAGAAAAGAACTATTTCAACATATCTAAAAATTTAGTTAAAACATTTAACCTCATTCACTTAGTAAAAATATAAGATATATTTAAAACATCCTCAAAGCATTATGAAAAGATTTTTCAAAAGTCTAAAACAATGTTAGAAATTTATATCAAACATTATAATAAGCTTTAAAATAGGGTTCCTTTTATTTCACTGTTATTTATGGGTATAACTCGGTTAATGCCAGACAATCCTATCTGGATCTCCTCCCTGCATTTAGGCAAGAATCTTACCCCTGGATTGTTATTGGAGACTTTAATTGTTCTTTTCAGCTATCTCACAGGCTTGGTGGGAATCCCTTATCGCTGAGGGAAGTAAAACCACTAAATTTAGCAATTAATCATTCTGAACTTATTGAAATTCCTTCAGTTGGTGCTTCCTATTCCTGGAATAACTCCAGAAGATCCATGCCTCGAACTTTCACCAAATTTGATCACGCTTTCTTTAATCTTTGTGATCTTAACAAGTGGCCAAACTTAAGTAACTTCCTCCCAATGCCTGGTCTCTCTGACCACTCCCCCCAAATTCTTTCCTTTGGTGCTGCCATGGATAGAAGAAAGTCTTCATTTAAATTTTTTAATGCTTGGATTCTTCAACCTGATTTTTTTGCTATTGTTAACAAGGCTTGGTCTAATAATTTTTATGGTAACCCTATGTTTGTTTTGCAGTGTAAACTTCGCGCGGTGAAAACTGATCTCAAAATATGGTCTTTACGTAAATATGTCTAGGGCAACTTGGCTTCGTCCAGCCTCACTATCAAACTCCAACAAGTACAAGAGTCTATGCATGCTGATCCTAATAACCTCGAGTGGGCTGCGCTTGAGGCCTCTTTATCTTCGCAACTTTTCAAAGCGCTTCAGCATGAGAATATGATGGTTAAGCAGAAGACCAGATTGGAGTGGTTTAAGGATGGTGACATAAATACTTCCTTCCATCATTCTACACTTAAATCTAAGCATTCTAAAGAAACTATCAGAGTTCTTAAAGATGAGAATGGCGTACTTATATCTGAACCTACTATTATTGCTAAAATGTTCCTTGACCATTTCAGTGAGCTATTTGGTAATAGTAATAACTTCTCCCCTTCGCTTGACCTTCTTGACTCGATCAGCATCCCCAGAATTTCTCATAATGATAATGCCTTCCTCTCTACGGTCATTACTGATGATGAGATAAAATCTGCTCTTTTCTCTCTCAATGCTAACTCTACTGGAGAGCCTGATGGATTCAATGCGAGTTTCTTCACGGCATGTTAGGGCACGGTCGGCCCAACTTTCCTAAGGGCAATTCATAACTTTTTTAATAAGTGCAAATTAATTGGCTCGTTAAATGCTACTAACATTGCCCTTATCCCCAAGGTTAAAAATGCTTGCCACGTTACTGAGTTTAGACCTATTTCTTGTTGTAATACCATATATAAGTGCATATCAAAGATCATAGCGAATAGAATCAAACTGGTGCTGCCTAACATTATATCACCCAACCAAGCAGCCTTTATTAGTGGCCGCAGTATTCTTGACAACGTGTTATTGTCCCATGAACTGTTAAAAGGGTACAAATCCTCCATGGTTTCCCCTAGAGCTATGATCAAGCTTGACATTACAAAAGCATTTGACTCCTTACATTGGGACGCTACTGTGAGAATATTGGGCCTGATGAATTTCCCTAAGCACTTCGTGGCTTGGATAGAAGCTTGTATCTCAACTGCAAGGTTCTCTTTAGTGGTTAATAACAATAATGTGGGTTACTTCCGAAGTATGCAAGGCATCAGGCAGGGAGACCGAATGTCAGCTTATTTATTCATAGTAGTAATGGAAGTACCAACTCAAATTTTTGTACAGCAAGTCCATTGTGGCAGCTTCTCTGTTCATCCTAAATGCAAAGAGCCTCTCATCACTTCTCTTATGTTTGCGGATGACCTGGTTGTCTTCTTCAAACCCAACATGTCCACAGTGAACTCTATTATGGAGGGCTTTGATAAATTCTTCAAGATTACTGGCCTTTCGATCAATTTAGGCAAGTTTGAAATGATGATTGCGGGAGTGAACAATGAAACAATAAACCAAATCACCTCTCGTACCTCCATTTCTCTTCATGCTGACTCCACCATGTACCTAGGTATTCCCCTGGCTACTTCTAGAATTTCATTTACACAATGCATGCCTCTGCTCGAAAAAATCACTGCTAGGCTTGCTGTGTGGACTAACAGGATGCTTAGTGAAGCAGGAAGACTCACTCTCATTAATGCTGTTTTGTTCTCTATGTCTGTATATTGGTCGCGGGCCTTCATCCTTCCTATTAAGCTGATCAATATGATAAGAAGAGATATGGCTAACTTTTTCTGGCATGGAACTTTTATTTCAAATAAAATTTCTCCCTGTGCATTTTCCAAATTGGAGCAACCTAAATCTAGAAGAGGTCTTGGAATTAAAACTTGCTTCTCTGGAATCATGCTGCCATTGTGCAACATATTGACAACCTACTGAACAAAAAAGATAATATGTGGGTCAGGTGGTCTTATAAATTTGTTATTGGCAATAAGAATTTTTGGACTATGAGTACTCCTCCTTCGTGTAGTTGGACTTGGAGAAGTATTCTTAACCTGAGGCAAGAAATTCTACCTTGTGCGCAGAGTATAATTGGTGTCAATAGTCGTATCTCCTTCTGGAATGACCCGTGGGTTAAGGAGGGTACGATTCTTGGTAAAATGCTTAATTACAATCAGCAGGTTCAAACTGGAATTAGTTTGAATGCGTATGTGAGCAACTTTATCCAACATGGTCGTGTTGAGCTCCCTTTCTCGAGTAATCAAATTGTTAGACTCCTTTGGGATCAATTGTGTAGTTATAATATTGTTCAATCTCAGAATGATGGCATAACTTGGAAATGTTGCTCGGACAAGTACAAAATTGGTGACATGTTCAAATATCTTGTTACTCGAAGTAATGTTGAAATATTCAGTTATCATAAACGTATCTGGCTAAATCACAACTCTACAAGACAAAACCTATTTCTATGGAAAATTTTCGGTAACACTTTAAAAACAGAAGTCATGTTGCGGCAGAGAGGAGTTACTATTGACACCAATTGCAGTTTCTATCATTCTGCCGAGGAGAATACCCTCCATTTGTTTTTTTCCTGCCCATATGTTTACAAGTTATGGTACTTTACTGTTAGCCTGTAACATCCTGCCCTTTTTGAGCAATTTATGTTGGCAATAAGCCACACATGTCGAACTCAAATCATTCAAAATGACGGGTTGTTTTAAAATTTCGGGGTAAAATAAAATCATATCACAAAATTCGCAGATCACAAACACAGAGGATTAAATATTCAGCAAATAAATAAGCTAGAATAACCAGAGTTTCAAATCAGGTACAGAACAGAGTTTAAACAAGTACAACAGATATCCAGGTACATAAAGATCTCTAATACAAACCAAATGATATAGGTTCAGAATGAAACAGAAACTCAGAACTAAGAAAAGAACTTCAGGTAGAGCTCCAGCACCTTGTCTTCAAGAATAATTCCTCTAAGCTGCAAACTCAGGCTGACCCGAGTGAAAATAAAACAAACACCCGAGTCAGGACTAACATTCTCATCTAAGTGAATAACTTGAGTGAAACATCTACAGAAAGTACAAATAACTTAAAGGATGTTGGGATCGTCATCCTTTAAGGATCCGTTACTTTCAGTAGATGTTTCACTCGAGTTATTCACTTAGATGAGAATGTTAGTCCTGACTCGGGTGTTTGTTTTATTTTCACTCGGGTCAGCCTGAGTTTGCAGCTTAGAGGAATTATTCTTGAAGACAAGGTGCTGGAGCTCTACCTGAAGTTCTTTTCTTAGTTCTGAGTTTCTGTTTCATTCTGAACCTATATCATTTGGTTTGTATTAGAGATCTTTATGTACCTGGATATCTATTGTACTTGTTTAAACTCTGTTCTGTACCTGATTTGAAACTCTGGTTATTCTAGCTTATTTATTTGCTGAATATTTAATCCTCTGTATTTGTGATCTGCGAATTTTGTGATATGATTTTATTTTACCCCGAAATTTTAAAACAACCCGTCATTTTGAATGATTTGAGTTCGACATGTGTGGCTTATTGTCAACTTAAATTGCTCAAAAAGGGCAGGATGTTACATGTGGTATCAGAGCTGATGGTTTATGGGGGTAAAAAGCTCATTAGAGATAGGGTAGCAATATCCTAGAATGAGTAAAATCACATCACACGATTCCTGTCATTCACAATTCACCTTACTTGCTAGAAATTTTCCCTTGATTCGGAAATCTTTGATATCATCTTCATCTTTGTTTTAAACCTATTTTTGAACTCCCCAGATGGCTAACAGAAGAGGCACTAGGGGAAGAGGAGACGCTCAACCTGTTCCTGCAGCTGCACCGGTCCCAGTAGTTGCCCCAGTCAAATTTACCACTTTGTGCAAGGAGTATACCCAGCTAGGAGGAACCAAGTTCACAGGTTCTGAGGGTATTATCGAGGCCCAGCAATGGTTGGAAAATGTAGAAATGATATTTACCGGGCTCGAGATTAATGATGCCCAGAAACGCCAATTAGCGGCTTGGCAGTTGCAAGAAGCTGCTCGAGATTGGTGGAGATCCGTTATTGCCCAGGCTGTAGAAGCAGATATAACTTGGGAGCAGTTTAGGTGACATCTAAAAATTCGATCTTTATCCTTTTCTATTTTTCACACCTATCTTGAATCTAGCTTAAACTTGAGTTTCCCTAGGGATGCCTTTATCACCAAATGGGTGCCCGAAGCGGGGAAATCAAGTCTTTATCGAGCTTTCATGGGCCTGGAACAAGGCAATATGACTTTCGCAGAATACGAAAGGAAATTCAATGAGTTGTCTAAGTATGGCCCTAGTTTGATAGACACCCCACTTAAGAAGAACGAAAAGTTTGTAAATGGTGCACGTCCTGAGTACTACGACCGATTGATACAGAATGTGCATGGGACTTTCACTAGCTTGGTAGACATGGCCACCCGATTTGAGAACCCAACTTGTAAGGGTAAACAGGCTGCCTCTACTCAGAGTTCGCTTAAAACCGCTACTAGTCCAATGAAGAAGAAGGATAAGTTTCAGCAACTGAAGAAGAAGTGGCAAATTTCTCAAGGCATTGGTTTTACTCCCCAGAAACAGGCTATCGACATCTCCCATATCACATGCTTCAAATGTTACCAAAAGGGCCATTACTCTAATAGTTGTCCTTTTCCGACCGGAGCCGCTATTCCTCCTCCATCCCAGGCAACCAGAAACAACCTTTGCCACATCTGCTTGCAACCAGGTCACTTCAAAAACAGTTGTCCCACCCAGCAAAAAGGAAAAACTTCTGGAGTTTTCGCTATGACTTCTTCCGACCCGACAACTGATGATGCTCAAGGTACACTCCGTTGCACCTTCACTCTACATTCTTATCCTGTTCGTGTTTTATTTGATACCGGAGCTTCCCATAGCTTCATTTCAACTAATTTATGCGATAAACTAAAGCACCTATTAAAACCCGAATATTCATCTGAGTCACTTTGCGTATCAAATCCCATTGGCGGTCCCGCAAATCTTAAAATGGTCTGTAGAGGAGTAAAACTCATATATGGCTTACATCTTTTCATTGGTGATTTTTATGTCCTTGGGTTCGATGCATTTGACATTTTACTCGGAGGCGACTGGCTGAGTAAATACGGTGCACATATCTCTTGTAAGGAGCGGATCGTTTCCTTAGTTGATGAGGAGGATGATTCCTTAATAATTGAAGGTCAAATGCCTCATGATTTTGCAGGCAGTTTCATCTTTTCGCTTGATACTCATCCTAATGAACTTAATTCCACTCCTGTTGTTAAGAATTTTCCCGATGTATTTGGCGAAGTTACTACTCTTCCTCCTCCACGGGAAATAGAATTCCGTATTGATTTAATTCCTGGAGCCCGACCTGTAGTCCTTCCTCCACGAAGGATGGCCCCGAAAGAAAGGGCAGAGTTAAAATGCCAAATCGACGACTTATTTTCAAAGGGCTTGATCAGGCCAAGCTATTCTGAATGGGGAGCAGCCGTAGTATTTGTCACTAAGTCTGATGGTTCCTTGAGGATGTGTGTAGATTATAGGGAACTGAACAAACTTACTCTCAAAAACAGGTACCCTATGCCACGCATTGATGATATGTTCGATCAACTCTATGGAGCTAAAGTATTCTCCCAACTTGATCTTGCTACCGGTTTTCACCAACTCCGCATAGCTGAAGAGAGCATTCCCAAGACAGCTTTCCGGGCAGAGAATGGATTTTATGAATGGTTGGTCATGCCTTTTGGACTAACAAATGCACCCGCTTACTTCGTTGATCTCATGAATCGTGTTTTCCGTGATGTCCTTAATAAATTTTTGCTGGTTTTCGTGGATGATATTCTCGTCTTCTCAAAATCCGAACAGGAACATGAGACACACTTAACTTGTGTTCTTGAAACACTTAGGAAACATCAACTGAAGGCAAAATTCTCTAAGTGCCATTTCTGGAGGGATGAGGTCCGATTTCTTGGACACATTGTTTCAGAAAATGGAGTTTCCGTTGATCCGCTTAAGGTCACCGCTATCAATGATTGGAAAGAACCTAAGACCCCTACCGATATCCGAAGTTTCTTAGGCTTAGCTGGTTACTATCGGAGATTCATTGAGAATTTCGCTAAGATTGATGCTCCGCTTACGGCTCTGACTCGAAAGAATGTTAGATTTGTCTGGAGTGATAAGTGTAAGGCTGCATTCAAAGAGTTAAAAGACAAGTTAACGTCTGCCCCAGTTCTTACCGTCCCAAATGGGAGTGAGGGATTTACGGTATTTACTGACGCAAGCCGAGAAGGATTGGGAGCCGTGTTGATGCAAGATGGAAGAGTGATCGCCTATGCTAGCCGACAGTTGAAGACCCACGAAGTGAATTATGCAGCCCATGATTTGGAATTACTTGCGGTAGTATTTGCCTTGAAGTTGTGGAGGCATCATCTTTTGGGGACTAAGTTCGAACTCTTTACGGACCATAAATCGTTGAAACATATTTTTAACCAGAAAGATTTGAATCAGAGACAAGTGAGATGGCTCGAATTCTTAGCAGCCTATGACCTAGACATCAACTATACTCCCGGGAAAGCAAATGTTGTTGTCGACGCTCTGAGTAGGAAGAAATCGATACTTTGTGTGATTATGGTTTCACCATCCCTTATGGACCGCATAGCGGCTAAGCAGAACGAAGACCCGATGTTGGTAAAAATGAAGGCGAATGTTCGCAAGAGGAAGGGTGATAATCAAAGTGAAATGGATGCACAGATCGACAAAGATGGGATTTTAAGAATTAAAGATAGAATTTGTGTCCCGGATGTCGACAATTTAAGACAAGAGGTACTCAAGGAGAACCATCAATCGAGACTCTCAATCCATCCTGGAGTTTCGAAAATGTACCACGATATGAAGAGGCTATACTGGTGGAATGGTATGAAGCATGATATTTCTTCTTTCATCAGTAGATGTGCCACGTGTCAACAGGTTAAGGCTGATCACCAGAGAACTGCTGGATTATTGCAACCTCTTGAGATACCCAACTGGAAGTGGGAGCAAGTTTCGATGGACTTTATCGATGGACTACCTCGGACGAGAAAGGGAAATGAGAGCATTTGGGTTATAGTGGATCGATTGACTAAATCTGCTCACTTCATTCCGGTCAAGTCGAACCGTACCGCTTCGAGTCTAGCCGAGATTTATATGAAGGAAATCGTCAGATTGCATGGAGTTCCAGTCAGTATTGTGTGTGATCGAGACCCAATCTTTACCAGCAAGTTTTGGAAAGCATTCCAAGAAACTCTAGGTACACGACTGAATCTGAGCACCGCCTATCATCCTCAGACCGATGGACAAACAGAGAGGGTGAATCAGATTCTAGAAGACCTTCTTCGTGCTTGCATTCTTGACTATGGTGGTTCTTGGGAAGACCATCTTCATCTCGTTGAGTTCACTTACAATAATAGTTATCAGGTATGATCTACTTCGAATTTTAGCTTATTTGAAATACAATTCGGTAATTTTCTATCCTTGAATTTAGGCTAGCATCAAAACATTCCCTTTTGCCGCTCTGTACGGACGACCGTGCAAATCCCCATCATGTTGGATTGGATCGGGTGATCGATTAGTTCTTGGGCCCGACTTGATTCTTGAAGCTTCCAAGAAGGTCGAGGATATTCGAACGAAAATGAGAATTGCCCAAGATAGGCAGAAGAAATACGCGGATAGGAGAAGAAGGAAGTTGGAGTTTGCCGTAGGAGATCAAGTGTTTCTCAAGATTTCACCGCTTAAGAACGTCATCCGATTTGGTCGGAAAGGGAAGCTAGCTCCCAGGTTCATAGGCCCTTTCCGCATCCTTGAAAGAGTTGGTTCTTTAGCTTACCGTTTGGATTTACCAGAGAAACTTGCTAAGGTTCACAACGTGTTTCATATATCTCATCTTCGTAGATATCTTCACGATCCATCGCTGCATGTCCAACCTGCATTGCTAGAGAATCTCGATGTTGAACCCAATCTAACCGTAGAGAGGAAGCCACTTCGTATTGTCGATAAGGACACAAAGCAACTCAGGAGAAAATCTGTTAACCTTGTAAAAATCCAATGGAGCAATGATGATCGTGACTGCACTTGGGAAACCGAGGACAGTATCCGTGCTTCAAATCCCGAACTGTTTGAATAAGTATGTTATTATAATCTTCTCTATTTTGATTCGATTCTTCCTTTGATACACTTTCCTTTTTGCTTTGTTCTTTTCGGGGACGAAAAAGTTTTGAGTGGGGGAGAGTGTAACGACCCGAGGAATTTACTACAAATTAAATTGGATTCATGCGTAAATTAACGACAATTTGAAACTAAAATTTTGATAACGTAAGAATTTGTGGTAAATATCTAAATTGTTGGAATAAAAGAACTTTTAAATAAAATAGCCTATTAAATTTGGAGGTAACATATTTTGGAATGTCGTTTTGTATGTTGTAATATTAAGAGAAATTATGATAAAAATAAAGTAACGTCTGTTGAAGATTTCTGATAACGTTAACGCAATAAAATTTGTTTTATATGGTCTAATTAGCGGTATCAGCGACCGCAAGCTACGTAAAATGAATATTTATTTGAAAGAACAAACATGATTTTTCTTTTATTATTAAATTCGTGCTGACAAGGCAAGCGCAACGATACCTTATTTGCTGTATTTGAATGTCCAATGTGAAAGTTACGCGCTGTTTGTGTGTATATAATGAGTCCGTATATAATTTATTAACTGCCATTATTAACTGGAATTTATTGATTAGGATTCAAGATTTAAATTCCTGTACGTGTTTAACAGCTGTAGCCTAAAATTAAATGGATACGTTACACAATTCATTTGTACATTACACGAATTAATTTGTACGTAGACAATTTACGGTACGTTTTACTATATCAATCGGTTGCGTTATATTTACGCGTCTCTTTGGATCCAAACAGGTATAAGTAATATAGGCTCCGTCACCATCTTTTCTCATTCCTTCAGAAGCAACACCCGAGATTTTTTTTTTCCTTTTCTTGCTTTCAAAACTGACTCGCCTCTCCTCTGCATCTCCACCTCAAACCGCCGCGACTCCTCTTCCATGACCAAACTCAGCCACCAACCTCAACCGCGTAAAGCACCGCCCATCGCTGCGTAGGCCGAGCTCTATCTGCGCGTGTGGTGAGCTCTCCTTTTCTTTTTCCTTTTTTCTTTTCTTTTCTACCTAGGTGCGTACGCCCTAAAAAAAAAAAAAAAAAAACAAAATGGGAAAAATATTATACGGAGGTATACGTATGCAGTGAGACCTGTAGGCCTTGATCTTGAGCCGTATGCAAACATTTCTGTATTAGAGGCAGTGTTTTGTTTTCTCAGATTTTGCGTGCGTTGTGTATTTATAAAAAAAAAAATTTTTTTTTTTGAAATGATACCGACCGTGGAAAAATCTGGTGAGGCATATGCATAAATTTGAATATGATACTCTGAAGCTTGCGCGTTATTGAAGGGCTGAGCATTTTTATCTTTGTTGTTGTATTGTTCTTCACACCTGTTGCGTGCGTCCTTTAACAAAAAAAAAAATTGATACAAGACTGCATGCAAAATGACACCGCATGCAAAGAAATAATATAATGGGTACATGCAATTTATATAGTGGAATTGGCAGTGAATATATGCATAATGGATATGAAAGGGGTTGTATTGGTTTGGATACAGTGAATTATTTTTGAAAGTTGCGTGCGTTTCCTTATAAAAAAATAAAAAATAAAAAAAAATTTGCATGCATTTTTTACAAAGAAATAAGAATTGATACTAGTTGTAGCCTGCATGCAAGAAGGAGTAGAGTAGTAACATGCGGAAGTCTATTTCACTTTATTTTATGATTCCTCCACTGCCAATTTGCATGCAACATATTTTGATACAATGTTTATATATTTTTTTTTTTTTGTACGTGCGTTACTTATAAAAAAAAAAAAAAAAGTCATAAAGCCTGCATGCGAATGGCTTGCATACAGAGGGTCAAAATACTTGGTACACGATATACATTATGAACTTGGGTACAGTAAGTTATGCCTAGTGAAATTAGTGGCGTTGTTTAGATTCAGTGAGTTTGTTGTTGTAAAACAAAAAAAAATAAAAAAAAAATAAAAAAAAATTCTTCATATTGTTTGTATACTGTTTTCTGGTATCGGGTTAAAACGCACATAGATCTGACTCTATGCATTTTTTCTTGCTGTCGGCGTAGAGTTGACAAAAATATCAGATGTTTATATAAATTATTTTGTACTGTATTTTTTTTTTTTTATAAAAAAAAAAGAAAAAAAAGAGAGAGAATATATTAATAAACAACCGTGAACACGCAATGTTTTAACTTGTATATGCGTAGTCCATATATATAAGCTGACACCGTAATGAAAAACCAAAATTTTAAATAATTTTAACGGAAATGCATAGCGACGTGAATATTGATTAATAATTTTAATACATTTGTCGCAGCCGGAATCCAATAACTTAAGAGTTATCCGTTCACCGTCTGATCTGTGCTCTCCATCACTGCTGCTATCAAATATCTCTGTCCGATAAAGGTGAGTAATCACTCACGACTGTCATTCGATTTATAAGTGAATTATTTTGATAAAATAACGACTGAACTGTTTCCGTATTGTAGGCATGCATGTAGAATTAAGTGTTAAATGCATCATTGTCATTAAATAATTTATGCCATGTCATGTAGAATCATTTCATGTAGTATCATTCATGTAGTATTACTTCATGTACTGTTAGTTGATAGCATCTGATTTATTCTATGATATGTTTAATTCCCGAATATTTAAAGTTCTTATTAATTAGAAATCCTTCGGGTTGAAAGGATAAACCCGAATGATTCAAAACGTTGTTGGGATTCGCGGGTTGAAATGATATATACCCGTAGGTATAAAATTTTCGCGGATTGAAATGATACACATCCGTATCACTTGACTATAGGTTAGAAAACTTATATACGGACACCGTGGTTGAGAAAAATTTGATTTTGGAATTTATATGGTTGATAAGTATTTGAAACCGAAACTTCTAAATATTGTTGGGACTTAATATGATGGTAAGCTTTAAACTTTATAAGTGACAAATTTTGAAACCTACTTAATCATTATTTTATAAATTATATTTTATTTTTCAAAAGCTTTTGCTCCAAAATGTTTTAAATAATTATTTTCTGAAACTTTATATATATATAGATACATGGAAATTTTGGAAGATTTAAAAATGGAAATTTGATAAACCATAACCGTACAATTCAAACCGAGGAATCAGAGTTATATATATTTTGTAAATGATTGAAATTGTAAATCGATTTTATAAAACCAACCACGGTGTGAAAAATATAACGATTGGTTGTTAAAGAGACCGGGATCGGATATTGTCTTATTTCCGGCCAATACCGAAAACCACTTTAACAACTGTGTACGCGGTGGAGATTCCAGAATGAAGTAGGATGGTGGCGACGTTCTCGTGGTATATTACGTGGACCCAACTCCCATGAGTTGGCATAAATGACTAAAACAGGAGCTATACCGGGCTACACAAATGGTCGCACCCTTTTATCGAGCATGCTTCTTCGAAAACCATTCTATTACTTGTGTGATTCGATTTGGTGGCGCCACTTTTGATTGGGGTGTTGTTCGAGGTGGGCGGAAGCTGCTGGCTTGCCGTCACCACCGGTCCGGGAGTGCAAACGGTGTATCCACCCTGGCATTGCCTCGCGTGCCGTGTCATCTCCTTATAGCGAGCCCATTACGATTTTGATTTTTAAAGATCCGACCGCGTTAAGGTTCACCATCCCCTTAACGCTATTTTCTATATAATTATACTTTACTGATTAGACATTACTGTATATAGCGTATATTACTGGTTTAACGGATCCTTAAAGGATGACGATCCCAACATCCTTTAAGTTATTTGTACTTTCAGTAGATGTTTCACTCGAGTTATTCACTTAGATGAGAATGTTAGTCCTGACTCGGGTGTTTTTTTTATTTTCACTCGGGTCAGCCTGAGTTTGCAGCTTAGAGGAATTATTCTTGAAGACAAGGTGCTGGAGCTCTACCTGAAGTTCTTTTCTTAGTTCTGAGTTTCTGTTTCATTCTGAACCTATATCATTTGGTTTGTATTAGAGATCTTTATGTACCTGGATATCTGTTGTACTTGTTTAAACTCTATTCTGTACCTGATTTGAAACTCTGGTTATTCTAGCTTATTTATTTGCTGAATATTTAATCCTCTGTGTTTGTGATCTGCGAATTTTGTGATATGATTTTATTTTACCCCGAAATTTTAAAACAACCCGTCATTTTGAATGATTTGAGCTCGACATGTGTGGCTTATTGTCAACTTAAATTGCTCAAAAAGGGCAGGATGTTACATAGCCTTACCACAAACAGAAGAACTGATATGGTAAGCGAAGTGGAATGGGATTTAATTCACAAGGCGACTAGATGGAAATGTGAGGCAACTTATAAGCATCTTTTCACTCTGATGGTTTTTACTACGATGATATGGGATGAACGAAATGCAATAATATTTAACAATAAAAGGAAAACTGCGGTGCAAATGAAACATGCTATTATTGATGGGCTGAGGTCCGGAATTATGGCCTCAAAACATTCCTTTGAATCGGGATTCCTTGATGCTCTCGATTGTTAGTGTGCTAGTCTTTTCGTGTTGATGTGTTTTATTTGTTCGGTTTTTAGTTTTTTTTATTTTCCTTTCCCATTGGTATGCCTTGTCTTCTGATTGTCTAGTTTCTATGTTTCCCCTGCTTGCCTATATGTGGGTAGCAAGTTCTTCTATCTATGTATTTCTTCTCGGTATATCAATAAATGGTAGGGGTCCATTTTTAACCCCGCTGGCCTTGCCAAAAATAAATAAATTTATTAGACTGATTATTTTTAAAATAAGTATAAGCTCAATATTATTAAACTGAAACTAATAGTATTCTCAAATCTTACATTAAATTTCTAAATCAAAGTATAAAATTTCGTACCTTCATAATTAATTTAAACACTTGTTTCAAAATGAATATTCTAATACAAAATTTAAATAGTAAATAAACCTATAAACTTTACTATTAGTACTTTGAAATCAAGTAAATATTTCAAACTATACTTCCAACATAAGGATTCAAATTTATTTATCAAGTATTTTGCTATAAATAAACTTTGCAAATCAATTTTTTTCCCGTTTATATAATATCTTCAAATTCTACACTCAAAGAAACTTATATAAATTTTACTTGCAATATTCATTTGAAAGCTTCATTTGCAATTCAATTATCTTTAGTACTTTAAAAATTTTCAAAACCCATTTGTAAAATTTCATGCTTCCTTTATAAGTAACATTTATATGTTTAAATGAAACCTTTATAAACATATGAAAACTATTTGGAAACAGTTATTCACATCATTAGTTATATTTACAAGGAAGTTATTTGAAAGCATTAAATCCATAATACATGAATTATTAATTTACCTCAAGACACTTTGCAAACATTATAATAAATCAATAATCATTTGCTTTAAATATTTTTATTTAATTAATAACTTCCAAAATATTTATAATTTTCTATTAAACCATGTAGTATATAAATAAAAAATATTTATAAGATTATATTCAAAAAGGAAAGGAAGGTAGATTCTGGAAACATAATATGGGTGAACAACTAAAGCTGAGCAGATAAGGCAGATTCAAAAGAATAGTATCGGGCACGAATCGTTAAATCAAACCATAAAATTTTAAATTTCAAATATTAATTCAAAATTTCTTTGTTGGGAAAAATACTTTTATAATAAATACCTTTATAATAATACTTTTATAATAAAATACTATTATATCGAAATAAATTTTCCTTTCGAAAATACTTTTATAACTCGATGGTTCAACAAGTTTATCCTCGTTCTTGCAGACTCTGGCCATGCGTTGATCAGGCGCAAAGCTAGAATTCTTCAAGTACTTAGTAGACTTGTTTCAACACCCAGTGAAAATACTTGAAAAACCTTTAAAACAGATATGGAAAGTACAATCCAAACAAAACGACCAAACCAAAACCTTTGTCCGACCACGGTTCGCAGATACAGAATGGTTACGTCTGGATCCCCCAGGAAACAATCCGTATCCGTAAGCTTTCTCAGCCCTGTGAGTTACGCCATGCTGACTAGTAGAGTACAGGATACACAATGGTTACGCCTGGTCCCTCAGGAAATAATCTGTACCCCTAGGCTATCTCAGCCAGGCAGTTTCGCTACTATTCGCGACCTACACAGATTGCAGGATACACAATGGTTATGCCTGGATCCCTTAGGAAACAATCCGTACCCCTAGGCCAGACTCAGCCAGGAAATTGTGCTATGCAGTCGCGAGAGAAAAAAAACCATGGGTTACGCCACGGTGGGAACACTCGAGTATTACATCCGGAAAACCAAAAATCAGAGAGAATAATATCGATAGAAGGAATCCACGATGTGGCCATAAAGCGGATATCAAATAGAAGGCACTTTCCATATCTTTACTTCGAAAATATATATCATATAGTACCTTTTCAAATCACTTTCAAATATCATACTTATATAAAGTCCATTATATATAGGATTCC
This sequence comes from Allium cepa, assembly GCA_030765085.1. Taxonomy (NCBI): domain Eukaryota; kingdom Viridiplantae; phylum Streptophyta; class Magnoliopsida; order Asparagales; family Amaryllidaceae; genus Allium; species Allium cepa. Next base: position 575,338,402 of record CM060943.1, on the reverse strand, counting down.
ATTTTCAAACCGAATACTTTCCAAATCAATAATCTCGAATATATCAAATCATTCATATATAAATTCTGTTATATATAAAATTTATCTCTTCAGATCGAATGCCTTCCAAAATCAACTGTTTCAAAATCACTTGTACTTATACAAAGTCCATCTTATACAAGAATAAAAATTTCCAAAATAAATTTCGCTACATGAAAAGCCATATAGAATTGAACATCTTTGGTTTATAAAAGGTTTTGAATTTAGAATAGTTATGTATTTTTGTATATAAAACGGTTGTGTAAAATAGTTTGTAAAATAGTTTTGTATATAAAATAGTTTTGTGAAATAGTTTATAAAATAGTTTGGTAAATAAAATAGAATAAGATAGTTTGTAAAAGAAAAATAAATGAAATAGTTTTGTAAAAATGGTTTTAAATCAATAGTAGTTTTGCATAGAAGGAAATTCCAATTTAAATTATGAAGATATTTAACCCTACAACTTTCAATTTCAGCGCCAAATCATATCAATAATAGTAGAACATAAGATGTACGTATGTCATCATTTCGCAAATTCACATTCGATCGCTCTATCGATCACACAAGTTAGCTTTCGAACTAGTATTATCCATTCAACTTCCCTAATGCGGACTTCTATATGGTTTCTTGACTAGAAACCATCATTCTTCTTGGATAGCCATATACTATGATAGAGAATTCTATAATCAAAACAAAAATCCATATCAAATATTCGCCATCAAGAATCGAATGAAAAATCTCAACACGAAGTGATGTAATTCACATAGAACTTGTGTACTCAAATCCGGATTAAATTACTTTTGCGAATAAAATAATATACATACAACTTATGTAATTATTCCAATTTGTTTCATCACAATTTCATTTCAATCAAATTCATTTTTAATCTCATCGATTAGCACAAATATCACTTCATACTTTAGTATTTGTTTCACAGAATTTCTCCATTTAATATAAACATTAATATATCCATTCTCATAATATTGCTTATATTTCTCTTTAGTTCAAATTACATTTATTTCACATGTAATATTTCTCATTTAAAACTAATTTATTTGCAAGTCATTTCATAAGGAATTTCTTTATGACCAATTTATAAAACTTAATTCCTTTTTATAAGATATTGTTTGAGTTTAAAGTTATCACAACTTTATTTATAACCATTTATTGCAACATCTATTTATTTCATAACAATTTACAAATCATGGCTTTATTTGAAATCATTTCACTTTTAATTCATATTGCTTATTCCATTTAGTTTCACCTTTACCTTTAAATTTATTTATGACATGTTTCGTAAATGTTAATTAAGTTTATAAACATATTTTTCCAATTTAATCGTATTTACAACATTTCCTTAATCACAATTTCAATTTAAAGACCCAAAGGCTTAAAGTACACACTTGTATATTATTACATTTCATGCCAAGAATGTATACCCCAATTCCATTCATTTACTAAACATAGATATAACAAATTAAACCTTATTTTACTTGCTTTTAAATTAAGGTTATCAATTCAACTATATAATTCAACCTAATTATCAAGTTTCACTCATATATTAATATAAAAGGGTGTCGATTATCCAAAATATCCAAATATTCCATTTTTTTCCAATAGGTGAAACTACATGTCAACAAACAATAAAATTCCCATCAACATTTCAATTTCATAAACAAATATCCTAATTATTCATTTTATTCTCTTTAATACACCATTATTAAACTCGTGTTTAGTCCATTAATTCAATCAACAATAATTAGCCAATGTTTGTAATTTGATTAAATACAACAAGTCAACAAAATGATAATAATTAAATATTACCATTTCATAAATCAAACACATTACAAATAACCATACTAGTCTTAAAAATTTATTCCTTTATATATATCATATAATATTAGGAAAAATAATTTCATTTCAAAATTTATATAAATCATGTTTATAACACTATCAAATGCGCGCTCTCGTATATACACTCAGACAACTCATTCTAGGGTATTACTACCCTATCTCTAATGAGTTAACCCCAAACAGGCTTAGGTATGTCTAAACCTAAGCTCTGATACCAACTGTAACGACCCACCCTTTTGGATGGTTCAAATCAACAATAAACCACAATGTCAGAATCAAACCACTCAAAAGGGTGGATTGTTAATGGGGTAAATAAGAAAAAAAAGGAAAGAGAAAAACAAAATACAGAACCTCTCAGCGTAACGACAAAATATAATAATCAAATAAACAGTTCATGAAGCTGTTTTACAAATAACATTTGATTACACTTTTACAAATTCAAATCAGAGTTATACATATATCATAAATAACCAATAATGCAGCGGAACACAGAATGTAGTGGAATAATAAATGGCAATAATATACTGAATCTTCGTCTTCTTCCACCAGAAATAGTCTTCAATGCTGAAAAACTCAGGCTGACTCGAGCATAAAGGAAGAAAATACACTCGAGTCATAACTAAAACTCTTATGCAAATTAAATCAAAAGTATATAAAATAAGGAATGCAGATAACTATATTTTTTGAAGGGTCAAATTTCTGGAAATGTTATTATTTCCATATTCAAAATAAAATGGATTTCACAATAGATCCATTCTAGTAAATTTCAAATTTACAGAACAATTCCCAGTTAAATTTCATAGTTTTAGAGATTTGATCCAAATTTTCAATATTCACTTTTTTGAAAACTTCCCAATGTTTCAAAATTTAATTTTGAAAACTTACAAGTAAGGTAACGACAGTTTACTTCCCAAAATCATTTTTATGGTTCAAATAGTAAATCTAAACATACTATTTTTCCTCTGATGTAAATACTTAAAATTCATGGGTTTTACATCCTTATTCAGTGTGCAAATAATCATAAATAATTACAATAAACTATAGGGTGATAACAAGGATATATCAAATAAATGAACAAATACACATTCAAGTACAATCCATTCAACATTCAAACCAATCAATTCAACAAATCAACCATTCAATAACATGTCACAGTAATTATTAGTCATCACATATTGGAATTTAGCTATTCAAATTAAATATTTATGAATATTCCAAACCAAAAATCAAAAATTTATCACGACCTGGTTCAACTTGCAACAAAATTTTAGTATTTCGTGAGTGAGTTTAAACACTCACCTTTTGAATTTCCCTTGCCTAGTCGGATTTGAATCCGCAACTACTTCCTCCTTTTGATTTATTTCCTTGCTATCTTAATCTTTTTTTTCGGAATGTTTTGGAAGAGACAGAGAAGTTTGTATAGATCTGGATATGAAGAAAAGGATTTGGAAAAAGAAGAATGCTTGGAAAAGAAGAAGAAAATTTAAAGAGACGAAGAATTGAAAAAGAAAAGGAAGCTTTGAAAAAGAAGAAGAAGATTTGAAGAAGAATAAAAAAAGCATAAAAATGAAGCAAAAAAAGAGAAGAAGGAGATTTAAAAAAAAAAGAAAAGGGAATGAGGAAGGTGAAGAGTGAAAAGAAATGAGATGAAAATTTTATTTGGAAAAATGATGCTACAGAAGATGAGATTAGAAATGAGGCTACAGGAATGAAGATGGAAAAAAAATGAAAAGCTAATAAGGTATATATAAACAAACAAGGAATTGAAATGAAGTAAAAATATGAATAGCCCTAAAATGTAGTATTGAAAGATGTAAACTAAAGAAATAAATATATCAATAAAGACAAAAATAAATCTTCCATTTTAAATATAAATCTTCAAGAATTGCGAATGAAAGGAAGCTGCAAGAACCAATGATACATACGCAAAATAAACTTTTGAAACGGAAAATAGTAAATGCTAATTAGAGGGCATGCATATTAATTTGGATGTTCGCATTAAAAACGAAATAAACAGAAAGGAAAAAAACTTCAGATAAAGCATTTAAAAAGAGAAAACGAATAAAGGAGAAACAAATGAGAAGAATGTGGAAATTATTAATTATAAATGAATCAAATGAAGCAACCATTAATTTATAAGAAATGAATGAGTAGTTTAATTATTAGACTACTTGAAAATGAAAAGAGAGAGATTACAAGGTGATAATAAATGTAAAGTAAATGAAGGGACCACCTATTTTCTATTAACAAACCTTATGGGTCCACATTCCAAAACTTGCTCCAATTAATTTATATCGATAAACCCAGATATACATATATTTACATTATTAAATTCCATATTAAAACATTCGTTTTATGCTAATATATGTGCACACTACATTAACTCAATCAATCAATTAACAATCAACCAATCAATTAATCAAACATTCAATATATATTTATTTACATTACTCAAACAAATTTTATTGATTAATGAACATATATCAACCTATGCACTATAAAAATGATTTGCTTTACTTATTAATTACTGTAATGGTCGCATTAATGCAACCCATTTACAAATTTTAACCATATATAAAATGGAAAAATGAATATAAACTTATGAAATCAATGTACAACTGTAAAAAAAAAAGTAATTTCTAATTGATTCCACGATATTTACACAACCATGAACCCACTGATATATTTAAAAGTTTGAATATTAATGTGCGTGTGTGTGTATATGTTATTCTAAAATTCAATTTTTTTATCCAAAATCAATCTTGTTCAAAATGAAATTTTTATTTTTATACGTCTCAAAACATGCAACAATTAATAACAAAAGAAATGAAGGGACCATGTACATCGCACAACCTTTTTGAAATTCAATTTGTGAAACGTAACCAAATTGACTTCATTAACTCAAATTACATTCAAATTTGTACGCATTTAATTTTTTTATCTATGCATAATAAATAAAATTACTTACCTTAAAAATGAAAACGTTCAATTTGGTTTTCCCAAAATGATCTTTTATTTCCATTAAAAACATCCTTTCTGTTTAACACAAAAGATGTGTTTCTTTTATTAAATCTATTAATTGCAGTCAACGTTTTCTTCTCTTCTCATCGAAATATTTCAATTACATTAATTACAGTTACTTATAAAGTTAAATTTCAAAACAGACAACTAAAATGGATGAAAAATAGAATAATTGTTTCCTTTAGTCATTTAAGCACATTTATAAATTTGTTGCTTATACAGTAGAGAAATAAATAACTTACTTAAATAAATTATTTTTCCACTCTTGTAATCCATGTATATGCTAAAACACAGTTCAAATATACTTATATTTCTTCCTTTAAATCAATCATTCTATTCTTTATTTTAATGAAATTAAAACTACATTCACAAATGAAAGATCCATTTTATTTGATAATAAATGTTCTTTTCATTAAACCAACTTATATTTAAAGATTATCCCATTAAAGAGTCACAGAAATAATACTTCGTACAACCACATCATTTCTTTATCAATTAATTTCATATTATCATTATATTTGTACCAAATTTAAGTGCTTACAATTTGAACGTAATATTTCTCAATGAAATTCGCATTATATTTTTAACATAAAACATATGTTGCACATATCATTAATTAATTACCATTTACTTCTGTCTCTTATTACTATTACTTACAATGATTAGATCTCAAAACATACCCTAATACAGGGAAGATAATTAATCCAATTGTTTCCTTTGAAATCCAATTTTCTATGTTAAACCCAATATCTGTATACTAATTTAATTCCATCATTTAATTACAAATGTAATAAAACCTGTTCATTATATATTTAAATTTCAAACAAATCCTTTTATTTTGATTTACATTCTTATTATTAAATCAACTATTCCCTTATGCAATTGATTGACATAAGTTTTACACTCACCACTCAACAGTTAATGTTTCTTCTTATATCAATTGTAATATTTTAATTACGTTAATTCTCCATTAGTTACCAAATAAATTTCTAGCCGATTTAATAATAAGAAAATAAATGAAACAATGGTTATACGTTAATAATCTATATCTATTAACTTATTCTTTACAAACAAAGGTTAATAAATTTACGTACAAAATAATTGATTTCATACTCCATATTAAAACCAATTGCAATTAATAACATAAGATTACATCAATTTATACATCATTTATTCTATTCCTTATTAACCTTTATTATTTAAATTGATTGAAATTACGTTAACATAGTATAGTAGTCAATTACATTCAATCAATATTAGCCAATTATATGTTTTATCTCATTAAATTATTTGTTTTAAGATTTATCTTAAAGTCAAAATCTCAAATCTAATAGGATTCAATTTAATAAATCATAAATTTTAATTTCTGACAATATTAAAGCCCAAAACCTTATTAAATTTAATGTTTTTAATTATCAAAATATGGGTTGTTACAGGCACTCCATTCCAAGATACAATCGAGTCACATCTTCTCAATAGGTATAAAAACTGCAATTTCAAATGTAGAAACTTTATTATTGTGTTTATCAATGAGAATTTTTTAAAAGTATTTCGAGTTAATGGTCAGGTAGATTTTCCATCTTTTGTTTAATATTCCATCTTCTATTTTAATTTTTTTCAAAAGCTTGATGGATCGGTACCGATCTATGCCACCAAATCCGTATATATAGTTTTGGAATTGAATAATTTTTTTACATTGCTGCATACTTGCTATTACTATCGTATTTCAATCCCATATCAACCTATAATGTTTTGGATTCTTTTCTTTGATCTTGAACTTGAGATTCATTTTCCAACTTCGGATACCAACAATTCTCGAAGTTGATCCATCCAACAAAGAAAATTAAGGTAATGCTCCGCTGCTTCCTTATCGATATTGACCTATATAGCCTTTATCCAAATTACTACCTCATCTCCCTACCGTTTTTGTCAACCTCTACTCCATTAAACCCCTCGTCGATCCATGTTACTTCAATGGCCATTGATCGATATTGCTTCCTCAAGGGAAAGGATACGACCAGGGGGATTAGCTTATGTTTAATTGGTAATGGGGTACAAATAGGTTCTTGAATGATAATGACTATGGATCGATTGGGATTGTTCCCGACATTGTCCCATTGGATTTCATTCATCCTTTGATGCATTTGAACATTGATATGTTCATCGGGATGTAGCTCCCATCAACACTCAAAATCATACCTTAAAGATATTTCATTCTATGAAGATGGCATTGCTTCTCCAGGATTCTCCAATTAAGAATGTAAATCATATATTAATGAGTAATATCCGACGCACAATTCTGTTGTATGCTCGACCTATTTTGTAAACAAGAGAGGGCTTTCCACATAGAGTGCCTCTGTATACCATACCAAGGACATAAGTTATACACACTGCATATGGCACAAACACTACCTCGGTCGGTGTACAAAATATGATGGGTCAACACACATTGATATTCGATTAGATACTAGACATCGACTACACATAAGAAATATATAATAATTCATTCAATTATATAGAAGTTTATGATTACCTGACCATGCCTATTTGCATATGAATGTTGTATGTTTCGAGAATGACTTCAAATGATATTCATTATTATTTGGATGGAATATAACATTTTGGAAATGGTTTTCATGTAATACTTGCCGGATAATTGCTAGAAAGAAGAAGAAGAAGTGACTCGGGATGAAAGTGTGTTGGCTAAGTATAATCTATTCACTTGAGTAGCCTATAAGAAAATCAATTTAATGAGTCCTTTAGGAGCTCTTTGGTCAATTTTATTTAATGCTCTATGGAGCCATTCAACCAAGTCTATATGAAGCCATTTGATTGAGCATCCTAGGATTCTATTCAGGAGAATTCCTTAAGGATAATCCCATTTAAAAGAGCCCCTAGAGATCTCAAGACCATGTCACCTAGAGAGCTTGAGACTATGCCACCTAGAGAGCTTGAGACCATGTCCAAGGGGCTAACTTAACTATGTTACTAAGTTGGTGATCGAATTAAATTATACCATTATAGTGACTGAATTTAGTGATTGTATATAGTAATAAACTTGAATGGAGGAGAGCAGGTAGCTCACAGAAGAAGTATAGTGACGTGCAAGTAAGTTCAAGGTGTAAATGTGTAAGTTGTTCGAGAGTGGTACTTAAAGTGTTCTTCAAGAAATTAGGGTGTTATCAAAGATTGAATTTCGTAAAAGTGCTAGGAAAATAAAGGCTTGAAATATACTAAATGAGATTAATTGATGTAGCTCATTACCCTCATGCCATATGCCCAACAATCAACTTGTGTAGGGACTAGCTGACTTGTGGATGAATCAAAAGGGCACTTAGGAAGAAAGTGTGAAACACCCCCACGCCCCTTAATATACCCAAAAGGACATATTAAAAGGTGTGTTGCGTTGTAGGTAAAACTAAAGCCAACAGAGACTAAGATTCACCCGACAAAAATAGATAAAATAGCAGAAACTTAAAATAATAACTTAATTAAACCAAAACTTCATAATTCTTCACAAAAAATCAAATACCACATACATGTCTAAAAAGTCCAATATGTCTCATGAAACAAAAACTCATAGTCTCAAAAATCAGAGTACATAATATCCCTCATAATAAGCAAGTACATAGAAAGAACAAAAGCTGAAAGAAAAGAAATACAAGGTAGCAAACTCCTCTAAGAAATCTCCAAGCAATTGCAATCTACTATCCTCTCCCTTGATTGCCTAAGGGGAAAAAAAGAGAAAATAGAGGAGTGGGATAAACTAAAAGTCTGGTGAATGGAATCTTTAAGTAAAGTAAAAGTAATAAACTCTATAACAATTCTAATATATAAAGAGGAAACAAAAGAAACATGAAAGAGATAAAACGAAAATAAACACGATTAATTATCGGATAGGTTAATTTTGACTATTTGCACTGGTCCTTGATTTCTGCTTTGATTAGGCTGAATTCCTAATCTTGTAATTTGGATGTAACACTAATTCTACCCTTGTTGATCGGCCTGCTACTCCATAGACCTTACTGCGGACCAGACACTATATAACTCCCTACACAATAGCCAGTGATATCTACGAAAGATGCACAAAGCACCCACTGAGGATCCAGATGACATATATAGCTCCCTACATAGAAGTTAATGGTGTCAACGAAAGACACTCATACTAAGCGCTTGGAACTCATAGAGATTACTGAGCACCAGAATGGAAGTCGCGTGCGTAATTGCCACCATGCCTACGCTACCTTTTGCTCCACATATTGGGTTTTATTATTACCTCAAACTCTAGCATAAGCGTTCCCCTCATCTCACTTCAGGCTAATGTGAGATCACTGTGTGTCCGTAGAAACTATAGGGGAAATGCTGTTGGTACTGGCCTGTCATCCAAACAATACCTAGTTGCGCCCCTTATCCAAATCCCCTATGATTTGGACATCTATTTGACCAATTACTGACATTCTTAGCATAAATGTGCCATCACCTCACTTCAAGCTAATGTGAGACCTTTGTTTCGGCTAATAGGGAATGTTATTTGGTACAGGTCCTACTTTCATCTTTGTTTATTAACTTAGATTAATTTTTTAAATAAGCCTTTACACTTTTCTCTACTATCCATGCTTACTAATTTATCCTAAGTCTTAAAATAAGCCTTATTATGTTCATTTTCTTATTATAACCTACGTTATAATCATGCTTATTACTTAACCCAAGGTCTAAGTGTGAAAATAAGCCTCTTTCATATTTTACACCTTTTTTTTATAATTCTAAGTCATAACTAGGCTAATTAATTAGTCCAATTCAAATCATAATTAGGCATAACTTCAGGCTAATTAATGTCATAATTAAGCGTAATTTTAGTGCAATTCCATTTATACTACAGTTTTTTAAATTTACATCTTATATTCCATTAATTCAGTTTTCTTACAATCACTCACCTCGATCCTAAGCTCTTCCTTTGGTCTTCCTGGATCTACTTGGAGTTGTAAAATAATTTAATTTATAACAATTTTCTCCTTTGGAGAAATTATTCCATTTAGGGTCCTTTCTAGCAAGGTGAACCCAATTGGAAAGAAATCCAGAATGAGAAAAAGTGTTAGTTCTAAGGGTCTATTTATAGGGGTAGAAGTAAATCTTGGACCGTTGGATTTGGGGATTGAATAGAATGCAACCACGTCATAGGTTGAATAGGAGCCATTGGATGCAAAAATAGATGGACCAGATTGGTCAAAAGAATGCAAAACACATTAGTCGATTAAAAAAAATCATACTATTATTTGAACAAACAATGGTTCGTTCGCCCCTAAAATAGCAAGCGGGTTGAACGGGCGGTCGACCGCCTGGTGCCCAGGTCGACCGATAGGTCGACCAGCATAGACATACATACATACATACATACATACATACATACATACATACATACATACATACATATATATATTCGTTTCCAGTGCCTAAATCATCAACAACCCTAAGCTAATGAAATCCAGTACCTAAATCAAGCTAGGAGAATACTAAAGAGCCAACTAACTGGTTGAAAAAATCATCTATCCAAGAGTGTGGATAATGGTTCTTCTTTGTGAGTTTATTCAACTCTCTATAGTCAATGCAAAGTCGAAGAGGACCGCTTTCTTTAGTAGCGAAGACGACTGGCGCTCCCTATTTTGATATGTTTCTTCTTATGAAACCTTTCTCCAAAGCTCACAGATCTTCTTGTTCAATCCCTTCCTTTCCCTAGGTGCCATATGCCCTATGGATAATGCTACTGGCTAGCAAAATAAACCCTAAAGTCAATCTTTCTCTTAGTAGGGTAGTCCCCTAACCTCCTCAAAGATGTCTGGAAGAATCTCTAATGACAGGAACCAAATCTAACTCCGATGATCATGAATCTAGGGAATAAAGGAATCTCAACATAACTGACCTTTGAGGGTCGCGAGAAATCTCGAGAGTCCTATTGTTGCATGTCTCTAGTCTAGCGACTCTCCTCTTGCAATCTAATTTATCTCCATATATGAATAGCCAATCTATCCTCAAAATCATCCCATACCCCAAATATCCCAAAATATAAGCGCCATAGTCAAATTCTATGCCTAGGATATAAATTTTTCAAACACCTATAAACCATAAACAAGTGTGTCGACCCTCCCATAATGTTTGAAACAACAATGGGGTCTACTACTAAAAAGATTTCTAAGTGCAAACAATCTACAAAATAACTAGAGATGAAATAGTATGATGCTCTAGGATCGCATAGAGTTTGCATGGGAAAATCATAAATAGAAACCAATTTTCCTACTTCGATTTGGCCTACTGCTGGAAGGTACTGTGCCCAAAGTTTGAAACTGTGCTATGCGCTTTTTCTTGCCCCGGTTTCTAAGGGCATACTTTACTAAAGTGACCAAGATGTCCACAATTGAAACACCTTCTCTCCATTCCTGCCTTCTTACAGTCTTTTGCGTAATGACCATTCATTCTACAATGCTTACATTTCCCCTTTTTTCTGATTCGCTTCTGAGGTCCCCTTTCTTTCCTCCCATCCTTATTTTCCTCCCATGTAATATCCCGGAATTTTGGACAATTTAAATTTAATAATCTGAGTTTAAATTTAAATTGAATTGATGGTTTTGTTAATAAATTTGGTTTGATTTAATAATTTTCGTTATTTAAATATTTAATTTATGAATTAATTTTTAATAAACTAATAAAATTATTTTCTATTTAATAATGTATATGTATTTGTATATATTATAAATAGATAAGTTGTTAAATAATTTTTAATAATTTGAAATTAGGAATTATGATTTATCTTTGGATTTAAGCTTTTCAAAAATATTTAATAAAATACTATATGATTTTTAAATATAAGAAAAATGTTTTAATTGGTTTAAAAATTAATTTTTGACTTAAAGTTTGAATATTAAAATAAGTTACAAAATGTTTGTGTTAATTCTTTTTAAATGTTGATTGATAATTTTGATTTGTAAATTTAATTTGAAATTTAAAATACAATTTAACATATGAACATGCATTCATTAAGTTTAATTTTCTTTAACACTTAATTTAAATAACAAAAACATTTATTAACACTTAATTAAATAACAACAACATTTTAAATACATGTGTAAACTTATCATCAATTTAAAATGACAAATGTAATAGCTCAAGCCATGTGTCATTGTTTGAGTTTGTTTTTCTTTAATTTTAATTTAAATCAAAACATTGTTATTTAAACTTGCATTTTCTTTCCTTTCTTTTTTTATTCATTTTTCATTCTAAAGGAAACCTGAAATCTGTTAGATTGCATTCTTTAAACCTGCAAATTCAAATGCCTAGAAACTCTTGCATTTCTCAAACCTGCATTACACAAGACCCTGTAACTCCTCAAACCCAAAATACAAACCTGCATGCAACCATGAAAAAGCAAGAAAACCTGCATATGTGTAAACTAAAGCATGCATCCATTTTTCAAAACTCTGGAACATGCATATGAATCTGGAAATAAATGCAAATGAGTCTGGAATCACAAAGGGGCCTGCATTTCATTTGCAAGCATGAAGCCTACATTTTTTTTTCAAAATAACCTGGGAACAAATTCAAATTTGCATCAGCATTAAAACTGAAGGCCTGCATGCAACTTCTTCATGTCTGCATTCATCTATTTCTTAGAATCTGGAACCTGCAAATTGAGTTTATGCTCTGCATTTTTCAAGTACATGTGAGTAACTCATCTTTTAAATTTGTTTAATAGGTTAAGTTGTGTATGCTTTATCAATTACAAATTGAACTTATATGAAATTGTTGAAATGTTATACCTATAAATATTTGGCAAGTGCATGTGTGTGTCTGCAATTTTCAATCTCCTGTTTGATCTCTGAATTTTTTTTTGCTTGACTTGATTGCTGTTATGGCTCAAACCTTTGAACAAAGCTTGTTTATTTTAGAATTGAGTATGTTTAAAATTTTGTATAAATTAAACAAATTGCCTGTAACCTGAAAAAAACAAGTTTCACAGAACAACTGTTAGCATAGAGTGAAAATCCAAATGTTATAATTCATTGTTCCAGGTTTACAAATAGAAACAATAAGAGAATTCAAGAATTTTAAATCAAAATTTTCAATTTATAGTGTTGTAAATAAAATGCAGTTTTGGAATTACTGTATTTTACATTTTTGTTAAGTACACTTGATTCTTGAATTTGATTTGATTGAATTGGCTTCTGGAGATAGAGTAGCCATCAAATATTATAGGAAAAATACCAAATTGGATTACAATTCAATATTGATGTTGAATTTTGGATTTTAGTTTTAGAACCCTAGTTGTATTGGGTCTCTGATTTTGTGTGAATGGGGACTCCTAGGTTGATCGAGTCCAACCACGTTTTGCATGATGATAGATGGTGGTTTGGTAAAGGATTCGCCAGAGTATGGAAGGTGAAGGTGATCGGAGATGGGAGATATTGGCGTTGAGAGGTTTTAGGTGGTGGTGGTTTGACCTGTTCCAGGTTTGGGGTTTATGAGTGTTGAAGTGGTTGTAGGGTTTTGGTTGCTCGGGTTTGTCTCGGGGAAATTGGGAAATGACTCGAAGGAGTATGGCTTATGACTCGAAGTAATCTGGGTAGGCTCGGGTTATATTTAGTGTTTCAAGTTTTTGAGATTTGAACAGAACCTGTTCTTTTTTCCAGTTTTTAAAATTTAAACAAAAGCGTTGATGCAAACTCAAATTTAAACCTAAGATTTAAAAACTGAATTTAATTTGAATTCAATTAGTTTAATTTTAGGTTTGAAATAATTTAAATTTTGAAAATTTTATTTGGTCTTAAGAAAAAGTAGAAACCTGTTTCCAGGTTTTATAAAGTTGAAGTAAAAAGTAAATGGAAAAACAAAAATCTGAAATAAGACCTGAACTTGAAATTGAATTTGAAATTCAATTAAGTTTTAAATTTTAGATCTTTGAAACAATTTGAAATGCTTTTAAATTCAAGTTTGGGTTTAAAGTCTAAAAACAGAAACTGTGTTCTGTTTTTTTTTCAAAATTTGAAAGTAAAAATTTGAGTTGTAAGTTGGTGTTCAACAGGAATTTTCAAACCTGAAATGTAATTTTGAATTCAATAATTTAAATCTGAGATTTGAAATTATTTCTTTGAATTCAAATTTAAGATGTTAAAACTAAACAGGAAACTGTTTTCTGTTTTTATGTTTTAAATTGAAAAGCAAATTTTAAAATGCAATTGAAATTTTAAAACAAGTTTAAATCTGGAAATCTGAAATATGGAACTTAGCAAATGAAACTAAGTTTGAATTTAATTTAAAACTGGGAATTTAAATTTAGTTTTTAAACTTTTTAGAGTATAAAAGAACATTGGTTTGAATTTTAAAACCGTAAATTTAATTTATAAAATAAGTTTAGACCAAGTTTAAATTTAGTTTTAAAACCTGAGATTTTACTTTAATGTCAGTTTTTAAAATTTAAATAAGTTTTAAATTTAAAATTGTTTTAACCATTTTTAGAAAGTTTAAATAATTTGAATTTGTAAATGGAGATGGAGATGTAAGTTAAGTTTTAAATATTTAAGATTTAAATCTGGAATGAAAATTTGAATTGTGTTTCAGTTTTAAATTTAAAAAGAAAATTTTAAATTTGAATGTTTGTTGAAACAATTTGTTTAAAATACTTTTGTATGAAGAAGAATGTATCTTAAGTTAGAACTTAAATTGATTTCATTTAAATTATTAAATTAATTTAAATGGAATATTAATTATTAATGTGGATGATTAATTAGGTAATTAATAATTTTTAAGTTAACTAATTAAGATTTGAGATTAATTAATTAAGGTTAGTTAATCTATAATTAAGGATTGTTAATTAAATTTTAATTTATGCTTAAGATTTATTTAATCAAGTGATTAATGATTAATTAAGATTTTAATTAACACATAATTAATTAATAATTAGAGATTAATTAAATTGTAATTAAAGATTTATTAATTGATAATTAATAATGATTAGTTGAAGTTAATTCTTAATTAAGTAATTAAGAAATGTTAATGAAGGTCATTAACTTAAGATTATTTTAACAATTAATTAATGTGACTGATTTTGATAATTAATTAATAATAATCAATTGTTTAATTACTTAATGAAGTAATTAATGAATTAATTACTTAGTGTAATTAATTTGATTAAGGTGATTAGTTTAGATTAATTAAGTTAAAATTAATTTAAACATTTATGGATGTTTGATAATTACTTTATGTAATTTATGAATTTGTATTTGCTTGAGGAAGTAATTAAATAACAATTACTGAATGTAACTAAAGATATTTATTATAGAAGTAATTTGAATTTAAATTACTTTGAAATTAATCAAGTGATTAATGGAGATAATTAATTAAGAGTAATTAATTATGGGATGAGTAATTAAAGCAGTTAATTACTGAATGGTTATTAATCATAGGTGATTAATATATATGTTGTTTAAATTAAAGATTAATTACTTATGTAATTAATTTATTTTGAGAAATTGATTAAATATAATCAAAAATCATTAATTAAATAATTAATGATGTAATTTGGGATTGATTAATTAAGGAATAATTAATAATGAATAAATGATTAATTAATTAAGCAATTACAAGTTAATTATTTGCAAAGGGTTTAATATAATTAACTTGTGTAAGTAATATTAAATGCTAATTACTTATTGTAATTAGAGATGGTTAATTAATAATGATTAAGTGAAAGGAATAATGAGATGATGATTATTTAATTGATTTGTAATCAATTGATGGTTAAGATAAGCAGAATTTTAATGGTGAAGTAATTAATTTAATTCATTTTAAATTAATTAGAGGTTAGGTAATTAATTTAATTCATTTTAAATTAATTATAAATGGTGTGATCATTAGATCATTACTTATGTTTGATGAATGGTATTGGTTGTCTGGTATGGTTTGTAATCTCAGTTATGAGATGAATAGTGTATGTGATATGGATGCATTGGTTGCTTTTGGATGATAATATGGATTATCTGATTTTGATATGAATTATCTGTTGATACTGATAATGTTGATTATCTATTGTGTTGTGAATTATCTATCTGTGTATATTTAGATAATGAATTGAATTGTTTTAACACTAAAACAACTTGGACCTTAAAAGACACGCTTTGGATTTCGATGAGACCGGGATCGGGTTTCCATATTTGGATATCCGAAAACCACATCGTTTCCAATTAAACGTTAGGTCGTTAATCCAAATGGAGCGAGTGAAGACTCGAGGTGTAAGGGCTATACGTCAGTATAACTCTGTGGGTGATTCCGTAATGAGTTTGACGGAATAGAACTTATAGATTCGAGATGGTGATTCAGAGTGCAAGGGTTATTGTCGTTAACTCTGAGGGTGATTCCAATACGAGTGTAACGAGATAATGCCTTCGGTTTCATTCGAACCCGGAACGAACTTGTATGGATTGAATGCTTTCAGAACATCGTCAGGTGGACGATGAGCATTCTAAGTGATATGTCCTATAAAGGTAATCGTAACCTCAAGCCTCATCAACCGGGAATGGCTAAAACAGGGGAGGTGCAGCAAAGC
This sequence comes from Allium cepa, assembly GCA_030765085.1. Classification (NCBI taxonomy): domain Eukaryota; kingdom Viridiplantae; phylum Streptophyta; class Magnoliopsida; order Asparagales; family Amaryllidaceae; genus Allium; species Allium cepa. The sequence goes on along the minus strand of CM060943.1, from coordinate 575,321,919 downwards.
TTCGTGGGTAGCACCCACTTGAGAGCAAGATTTATCCCTGTCTAGAGGTCCCTTTATTTTCGGCTTAGTGGTGCGGTTGCTGATCACGACTGCGGGGTTGTCTTGTTTGGAACTGTTCAGTAAGGAACGGGTCCAGCTTTGTGTTGCAGGGGATTGAGAATAATCCTCGGTACGGTGATCTAGGCCACATACTGTGACGGGCGGTACCCCAGTAGCCCAGCCATTGATGGAATCCAAAATCCAACAAGTGCCAACGGTTTTGATTGTATTACCCACTTTTGTGGCTAGTAGCTGGAATTTAATCATGTAACAATTTCGGCTATTTCTTATTTACTTGAAAACCCTAGACACTATTATAATATCATCGGATTTCCTATCAAATGTTTTAGTTAGCGTAAGGTAAAAACATTTCCATGTTTATGTGTGGGAAGTCTTACGTGATACCTTTTCTTTTCAAGGTTTTTCAAAGTTAAGCAACTTTAACCTGTTACTCACACCAGACCCATGTCTGACTCGGAGTTATTTCTGTTTTTCTATAACTCTTGGGTACTCAAATTTTTACGAGTAGCCAAGGGAATTCAGGTTAGGATTCGGAGTAGCTTTGACGAATTGTGGAGGAGCAAATGGAGCAGGAGGCTTCTGCGTATAGTTATATAGTTTTCCGCTGTGTTGGTATCTCTGAGTGTTTCTGATTTGTATTGAGTTGTAATAACTAGACATGTGTTTATAACTGTCTAGTATGTGTTGTATTGTCTGTGTAACTCTGATATTTGATGTATACTATGTAATACTTATGTTATTAATATAATTTATTCGTTCCGCTGTTGAGATTCTTGTGTTGTTTCTTCTTTCTCTCCTTTCTTTTCTCTTTTCTATCCCTTTCTTTCTTAAAGATGATGCGATTTTCCAGGAGTGGAAAGTCGGGTCGTTACAGTTGGTATCAGTGCATTAGGTTGAGTGAATACCTAGTCTCTGTAGTGGTGTCTATCTTGAGAGAGCGTATTTGTATTTTTATTATAAATATATATATATATATATATATATATATATATATATAATTATTTCTACCTATTTGTTGGATTATCTGTTCGGGTTTTCCAATATAAGTTATAAAGGTAGATGAGGTAGAAGTGTGTGTAACACGACTACCATTGGTTGGAGTTTGAATGGATGAGGTTGGAAGTGTATTTGTCGAGACTGTAGACCTAATATCGTCTCGAGTGAGTTCTGTAGTGGTGAAGGACTTCATCGATCTCTGAAGGTAACCTGTAAAGGTTCGGAGTTCATCTTTTAAGTGCAGAATTGAGTTTGGGTCTGTTGGTAGGACAGAAGCTAGTGAGTGATGATATTTTGATATCTCAGGAAGTTGTAGCTATGTGATGAGATGCAGTGACTATGGATATTTTCGAAGATGTTTCTTTGAAACAAGAGTAAGAGGTGTGTCTGCTCGGTGATGTGGCTGAGTTTAGCAGAATGTTCTGAGTTGGTAAGGAGTCTTCTGGCTGAGTAGTTTCTCTGAAGTGGAGTTCAGAAGCAGTAGAGTAGATCCGTTTCTCTGGTAAGTTGGCTAGGCCAGCATAAGCTATTCTGTTTGGTTGAGAAAGAGCTGTTTTCTTTGGATTTTAGGCTGAGTTGATCGCAAAAGTGACTTGCGATAGTTTGTTCTTTTGGATTGTCAGAGTTTGTCTGCATCTGAAGATCGAGTTTTCTTTCTAGGATTGGAACTGGTAGTTCAGTTAGTAGATAAATGGTTCCTTGAGATAGAAGTTGGTGAAGCAACTCAGGTTTGGGAGGAACATCTGAGTTTTCTTTATGGATATATGGAACTATATTTCTGTGCTGAGTTGTCTAGCCTGTGCTTGTGCTCTTCTTCAGCATTTTCTTCTGTTTCGGATCAGAGTTGTGCAGCGGAAGCAGTTTGGGAATGTTTCTGTTCTCTTTTCCGGATAAGTAGAAGTTGTTCTGTCTTCTGTTGTTGAGAAGTTGAGTGTGTATTCTTGGTTTTTGAGTGATCTTGAGGAGATCATTGGATTGTTTTGATTCAGTCTGTTTCTAGAGGAATCAGCAGGAGTTGAGATGATCAGGATGGATGTTGGTAGCCCAAGATCATCCGAAGAGTTTTTAAGGATAAGAGAGGCAGAGAAATTTGGATTCTGGAGTCGGAGATTTGACTTGGGATAAGTTTTTCTCTGATCCAAGAGCTATAAGTTTAGGAAGCTAGCTCCGTAGTATTTTGGTTTCTTCTGTGTTTTGGGTTAGATCAGTGTTTGGGTTTCTAGAGTTGAATTGTCAGTTTGGATAACTGGGATTCAGGGTGTTTCATGTATCTCTGAGGGAGTACATGTTTGATATTTCTGGTTGTAGAACCAGCAGTTTAGGATGGTTTGTTTGTTGAGTCAGACTCGTTTGTAGTCTGATATTCTGTATAGAAATGTTGTTAGGAGCTCTATAGCTTAGTAGTATTGATTGATTGGATTCTATAGAGCGAGTATCCCGATATATATATATATATATATATATATATATATATATACCGGGGAAAACTCGTGAAAGTTTTATCCAAAATTCTTTTGGATAATTAGATTTCTTCTGATTGTGTGAATTGGTTGCTTTGGTTATCAGCATATAATTGACATATGTTGTGTTTTAAAATAAAATCTGTAAATATATTATTAAATTACCTTTATTTTAAATTTCGGGGACGAAATTCTTTTAAGGGGGAAGGATTGTAATATCCCGGAATGTTGGACAATTTAAATTTAATAATCTGAGTTTAAATTTAAATTGAATTGATGATTTTGTTAATAAATTTGGTTTGATTTAATAATTTTCTTTATTTAAATATTTAATTTGTGAATTTATTTTTAATAAACTAATAAAATTATTTTCTATTTAATAATGTATATGTATTTGTATATATTATAAATAGATAAGTTGTTAAATAATTTTTAATAATTTGAAATTAGGAATTATGATTTATCTTTGGATTTAAGCTTTTCAAAAATATTTAATAAAATACTATATGATTTTCAAATATAAGAAAAATGTTTTAATTGGTTTAAAAATTCATTTTTGACTTAAAGTTTGAATATTAAAATAAGTTACAAAATGTTTGTGTTAATTCTTTTTAAATGTTGATTGATAATTTTGATTTGTAAATTTAATTTGAAATTTAAAATACAATTTAACATATGAACATGCATTCATTAAGTTTAATTTTCTTTAACACTTAATTTAAATAACAAAAACATTTATTAACACTTAATTAAATAACAAATTTTTTTTAAATACATGTGTAAACTTATCATCAATTTAAAATGACAAATGTAGTAGCTCAAGCCATGTGTCATTGTTTGAGTTTGTTTTTCTTTAATTTTAATTTAAATCAAAACATTGTTATTTAAACTTGCATTTTCTTTCCTTTCTTTTTTTATTCATTTTTCATTCTAAAGGAAACCTGAAATCTGTTAGATTGCATTCTTTAAACCTGCAAATTCAAATGCCTAGCAAACTCTTGCATTTCTCAAACCTGCATTACACAAGACCCTGTAACTCCTCAAACCCAAAATACAAACCTGCATGCAACCATGAAAAAGCAAGAAAACCTGCATATGTGTAAACTAAAGCATGCATCCATTTTTCAAAACTCTGGAACATGCATATGAATCTGGAAATAAATGCAAATGAGTCTGGAATCACAAAGGGGCCTACATTTCATTTGCAAGCATGAAGCCTACATTTTTTTTCAAAATAACCTGGGAACAAATTCAAATTTGCATCAGCATTAAAACTGAAGGCCTGCATGCAACTTCTTCATGTCTGCATTCATCTATTTCTTAGAATCTGGAACCTGCAAATTGAGTTTATGCTCTGCATTTTTCAAGTACAGGTGAGTAACTCATCTTTTAAATTTGTTTAATAGGGTAAGTTGTGTATGCTTTATCAATTACAAATTGAACTTATATGAAATTGTTGAAATGTTATACCTATAAATATTTGGCCAGTGCATGTGTGTGTCTGCAAATTTTCAATCTCCTGTTTGATCTCTGAATTTTTTTTTGCTTGACTTGATTATTGTTATGGCTCAAACCTTTGAACAAAGCTTGTTTATTTTAGAATTGAGTATGTTTAAAATTTTGTATAAATTAAACAAATTGCCTGTAACCTGGAAAAAACAAGTTTCACAGAACAACTGTTAGCATAGAGTGAAAATCCAAATGTTATAATTCATTGTTCCAGGTTTACAAATAGAAACAATAAGAGAATTCAAGAATTTTAAATCAAAATTTTCAATTTATAGTGTTGTAAATAAAATGCAGTTTTGGAATTACTGTATTTTACATTTTTGTTAAGTACACTTGATTCTTGAATTTGATTTGATTGAATTGGCTTCTGGAGATAGAGTAGCCATCAAATATTATAGGAAAAAAATACCAAATTGGATTACAATTCAATATTGATGTTGAATTTTGGATTTTAGTTTTAGAACCCTAGTTGTATTGGGTCTCTGATTTTGTGTGAATGGGGACTCCTCGGTTGATCGAGTTCAACCACGTTTTGCATGATGATAGATGGTGGTTTGGTAAAGGATTCGTCGGAGTATGGAAGGTGAAGGTGATCGGAGATGGGAGATATTGCCGTTGACAGGTTTTAGGTGGTGGTGGTTTGACCTGTTCCAGGTTTGGGGTTTATGAGTGTTGAAGTGGTTGCAGGGTTTTGGTTGCTCGGGTTTGTCTCGGGGAAATTGGGAAATGACTCGAAGGAGTATGGCTTATGACTCGAAGTAATCTGGGTAGGCTCGGGTTATATTTAGTGTTTCAGGTTTTTGAGATTTGAACAGAACCTGTTCTTTTTTCCAGTTTTTAAAATTTAAACAAAACCGTTGACGCAAACTCAAATTTAAACCTAAGATTTAAAAACTGAATTTAATTTGAATTCAATTAGTTTAATTTTAGGTTTGAAATAATTTAAAATTTGAAAAATTTATTTGGTCTTAAGCAAAAGCAGAAACCTGTTTCCAGGTTTTATAAAGTTGAAGTAAAAAGTAAATGGCAAAACAAAAATCTGAAATAAGACCTGAACTTGAAATTGAATTTGAAATTCAATTAAGTTTTAAATTTTAGATCTTTGAAACAATTTGAAATGCTTTTAAATTCAAGTTTGGGTTTAAAGTCTAAAAACAGAAACTGTGTTCTGTTTTTTTTTTCAAAATTTAAAAGTAAAAATTTGAGTTGTAAGTTGGTGTTCAACAGGAATTTTCAAATCTGAAATGTAATTTTGAATTCAATAATTTAAATCTAAGATTTGAAATTATTTCTTTGAATTCAAATTTAAGATGTTAAAACTAAACAGGAAACTGTTTTCTGTTTTTATGTTTTAAATTGAAAAGCAAATTTTAAAATGCAATTGAAATTTTAAAACAAGTTTAAATCTGGAAATCTGAAATATGGAACTTAGCAAATGAAACTAAGTTTGAATTTAATTTAAAACTGGGAATTTAAATTTAGTTTTTAAACTTTTTAGAGTATAAAAGAACATTGGTTTGAATTTTAAAACTGTAAGTTTAATTTATAAAATAAGTTTAGACTAAGTTTAAATTTAGTTTTAAAACCTGAGATTTTACTTTAATGTCAGTTTCTAAAATTTAAATAAGTTTTAAATTTAAATTTGTTTTAACCATTTTTAGAAAGTTTAAATAATTTGAATTTGTAAATGGAGATGGAGATGTAAGTTAAGTTTTAAATATTTAAGATTTAAATCTGGAATGAAAATTTGAATTGTGTTTCAGTTTTAAATTTAAAAAGAAAATTTTAAATTTGAATGTTTGTTGAAACAATTTGTTTAAAATACTTTTGTATGAAGAAGAATGTATCTTAAGTTAGAACTTAAATTGATTTCATTTAAATTATTAAATTAATTTAAATAGAATATTAATTATTAATGTGGATGATTAATTAGGTAATTAATAATTTTTAAGTTAATTAATTAAGATTTGAGATTAATTAATTAAGGTTAGTTAATCTATAATTAAGGATTGTTAATTAAATTTTAATTTATGCTTAAGATTTATTTAATCAAGTGATTAATGATTAATTAAGATTTTAATTAACACATAATTAATTAATAATTAGAGATTAATTAAATTGTAATTAAAGATTTATTAATTGATAATTAATAATGATTAGTTGAAGTTAATTCTTAATTAAGTAATTAAGAAATGTTAATGAAGGTCATTAACTTAAGATTATTTTAACAATTAATTAATGTGATTGATTTTGATAATTAATTAGATTAATTAATTAATAATAATCAATTGTTTAATTACTTAATGAAGTAATTAATGAATTAATTACTTAGTGTAATTAATTTGATTAAGGTGATTAGTTTAGATTAATTAAGTTAAAATTAATTTAAACATTTATGGATGTTTGATAATTACTTTATGTAATTTATGAATTTGTATTTGCTTGAGGAAGTAATTAAATAACAATTACTGAATGTAACTAAAGATATTTATTATAGAAGTAATTTGAATTTAAATTACTTTGAAATTAATCAAGTGATTAATGGAGATAATTAATTAAGAGTAATTAATTATGGGATGAGTAATTAAAGCAGTTAATTACTGAATGGTTATTAATCATAGGTGATTAATATATATGTTGTTTAAATTAAAGATTAATTACTTATGTAATTAATTTATTTTGAGAAATTGATTAAATATAATCAAAAATCATTAATTAAATAATTAATGATGTAAATTGGGATTGATTAATTAAGGAATAATTAATAATGAATAAATGATTAATTAATTAAGCAATTACAAGTTAATTATTTGCAAAGGGTTTAATATAATTAACTTGTGTAAGTAATATTAAATGCTAATTACTTATTGTAATTAGAGATGGTTAATCAATAATGATTAAGTGAAAGGAATATTGAGATGATGATTATTTAATTGATTTGTAATCAATTGATGGTTAAGATAAGCAGAATTTTAATGGTGAAGTAATTAATTTAATTCATTTTAAATTAATTAGAGGTTAGGTAATTAATTTAATTCATTTTAAATTAATTATAAATGGTGTGATCATTAGATCATTACTTATGTTTGATGAATGGTATTGGTTGCCTGGTATGGTTTGTAATGTCAGTTATGAGATGAGTAGTGTATGTGATATGAATGCATTGGTTGCTTTTGGATGATAATATGGATTATCTGATTTTGATATGAATTATCTGTTGATACTGATAATGTTGATTATCTATTGTGTTGTGAATTATCAATCTGTGTATATTTAGATAATGAATTGAATTGTTTTAACACTAAAACAACTTGGACCTTAAAAGACACGCTTTGGATTTCGATGAGACGGGTCGGGTTTCCATATTTGGATATCCGAAAACCACATCGATTCCAATTAAACGTTAGGTCGTTAATCCAAATGGAGCGAGTGAAGACTCGAGGTGTAAGGGCTATACGTCAGTATAACTCTGTGGTGATTCCATAATGAGTTTGACGGAACTGTACTTATAGATTCGAGATGGTGATTCAGAGTGCAAGGGTTATTGTCGTTAACTCTGAGGGTGATTCCAATACGAGTGTAACGAGATAATGCCTTCGGCTTCGTTCGAACCCGGAACGAACTTGTATGGATTGAATGTTTTCAGAACATCGTCAGGTGGACGATGAGTATTCTAAGTGATATGTCCTATAAAGGTAATCGTAACCTCAAGCCTCATCAACCGGGAATGGCTAAAAAAGGGGAAGTGCAGCAAAGCTTCGTGGGTAGCACCCACTTGAGAGTAAGATTTATCCCTGTCTAGAGGTCCCTTTATTTTCGGCTTAGTGGTGCGGTTGCTGATCACAACTGCGAGGTTGTCTTGTTTGGAACTGTTCAGTAAGGAACGGGTCCGGCTTTGTGTTGCAGGGGATTGAGAGTAATTCTCGGTACGGTGATCTAGGCCACGTACTGTGACGGGCTACCCTAGTAGCCCAGCCATTGATGGAATCCAAAATCCAATAAGTGCCAACGGTTTTGATTGTATTACCCACTTTTGTGGCTAGTAGCTGGAATTTAATCATGTAACAATTTCGGCTATTTCTTATTTACTTAAAAACCCTAGACACTATTATAATATCATCGGATTTCCTATCAAATGTTTTGGTTAGCGTAAGGTAAAACCTTTTTCATGTTTATGTGTGGGAAGTCTTACGTGATACCTTTTCTTTTCAAGGTTTTTCAAAGTTAAGCAACTTTAACCTGTTACTCACACCAGACCCATGTCTGACCCGGAGTTATTTCTATTTTTCTATAACTCTTGGGTACTCAAATTTTTACGAGTAGCCAAGGGAATTCAGGTTAGGATTTGGAGTAGCTTTGACGAATTGTGGAGGAGCAAATGGAGTAGGAGGCTTCTGCGTATAGTTATATAGTTTTCCACTGTGTTGGTATCTCTGAGTGTTTCTGATTTGTATTGAGTTGTAATAACTAGACAGGTGTTTATAACTATCTAGTATGTGTTGTATTGTCTGTGTAACTCTGATATTTGATGTATACAATGTAATACTTATGTTATTAATATAATTTATTCGTTCCGCTGTTGAGATTTTTGTGTTGTTTCTTCTTTCTCTCCTTTCTTTTCTCTTTTCTATCCCTTTCTTTCTTAAAGATGATGCGATTTTTCGGGAGTGGAAAGTCGGGTCGTCACATCCCATCCTTATTTTACTAAAGAGTTCTTTTCTGAAACATACTTTTAAAACAAGTTATTTTGGAAAATACTTTACTTTTAAAATAAATTTTTAGTAATCCTGCAACGTTAGGATCTGATACAAAGTGAAAACACTCCTTAATATACCTAAATGAACACATTAAAAGGCGTGGTGCGTTGTATGTACGCTTACAAAGACTAAAAGTCACAGGACAAAAATAGATAAAAACAGCGGAAACTTAAAATAATAACTTAACTGGAAAAAAACTTCATAATTGCTTCATAAATAAGTCAAATACCACATACATGTCTAAAAAATCCATTATGTCTCATGAAACAAAAACTCATAGTCTCAAAAATCGGAGTACATAATATCCTTCGTAATAAGTCAGTACATAGAAAGAGCAAAAACTGAAAGAAAAGAAATACATGGCAGCAAACTCCTCCAAGAAATCTCTAAGCAACTGCAATCTACTGTCCTCTCCCTTGATTGTCTAAGGGGAAAAAAGGGGAAAATAGAGGAGTGGTCAGACTAAAAGTTTAGTGAATGATAGTAATTACTGGAGTCTTTAAGCAAAGTAAAAGTAATACTCTACAACAATTCTAGTATATAAAGAGGAGACAAAGGAAATAGGAAAGAGATAAACTGAAAATAAATAGATTAACTATAGGATATGTTAACTTTGATTGTTTGCACTTGTCCTTGATTTCTGCTTTAATTAGGCTGAATTACTAATCCTATAATCAGGATTTAACCCTAATTCTATCCTTTTTTATCGGCTACTACTCCACAGACCTTACAATGGACCTGATGCTATATAACTCCCTACAGCAGCCAATGGTGTAACGACCTGGTATTTTGAACTGTTCAAATCGACAATCATCCACCCATGTCAGACTTGAATTGCTCAAAACAACATATTATTAATTTATATTTGGCGAAACTCAGCATATATCGTAAATAAAATCAGTCACAGACACAAAGTAAAATAACAATAAGCAACAGAATAGATAAATAGTAGTTCATGAATCTACTATATAAACATCAGAGTTACAACTAAATACAACATAAATCTCGAATACATATAAATTTCAATACATGGTCAAATGAAAAAATATGAATATAAACAACTGGAGACAATTGAATAACTGAAAGATGAATAGATATACATGGATCTCCAAGTGAAGCTCCAAACTCCAAATGTGAGTCTCAATGCTATGACACTCAGTCTGACGCGAGCATAAACAAAAAAACAAAACACTCGAGTCAGGATTATCATTCTTATACTAGTAAATTCAACTCAAGTGAAATGTCGATTAATATACATGTAACTTAAAGGATGTTTGGGATTTCCATCTTCTAAGGATCCATGGAACTATCTACTATGTAGTACAATAAGCTATTATGATAGTGTCTACAGCAAAGTAAAATTTTAAAATAGCATTAAGGCGTTACTCGTATCCCCCTTAACACATTTTGTATATTTCCATGGTTTATACAGTACCTTAATTCCTCCATAAACTGGTGGGCTATCAGAGGGCACTCCATAGATATGGCACAAACCAAACTTGTAGAAGACGTGATAAGGCATGTGACAAGGCATGCGAGGCAATGCCAGGGTAGAAATACCGTTTGCACTTCCGAACTTATGGTAACGCATAGTAGCTACTACCACCCACCTCGAGACACACTACCAAATCAAAGGTGCACCCAATCAAATCACAAAAATAATAGAATGGCATTAAAGAAATGTGTCCAATAGAGGGAGCGACCTCACTTGGCCCGGTATAACTCCTGTTTTAGCCACATCAAGCCGACTCACAGGAGTCGGGGTTGCGTTAATACCTCATACAGAATCGTCGACAAACCATCCTACTTCGTTCTGGAATCTCTACCACATGCACAGTTGTTAAAATGGTTTTTAGTATTGGCATAGAGTATGACAATATCCGACCCGGTCTCTTTAACAATCAAACGCTTATTTCACACCGTGGTCATTTGTATTTCAAACAGTTCATAATTCATATCAAATATCGTGTTCTTCTCAAAATCATATCACCTCGAAATCATTATTCACTTTAAATCATAACGCTTTCAAAATCATAAAACATTTGAAATCATAACGCTTTTGAAATCATGATACTTTCGAAATCATAACCGATTCAACTAAAACAGTTTTAATATTATAAGTAACATATATATATATATATATATATATATATTATAAAAGAGTTTAATATTAAAAATGGTTTATATATTAAAATAATTTATGTCGAAAATATTCCCAAATTAGAATTATTTCTTCCAATTTCACAAATCAATTCAAATCAGCTTTAGCTCCAAAAATTCAAGGTTCAATTCAAAATCTCATTAAACCCTCTCTAATTTATATCAATTTCAAATCCATGTTTGAACTACAAATTTAAACAACTTTCAATTAAATAGGTTTCAAAGTTTAAATATTCAAACAATTCACAATAACCCAATATGATAAATTCCATTTATATTTCAAAATTCAACTTTAATCCTATTTAAATTTTCAAAGTATTCACTTAATCATCTTTAATAATATTTAAATAGAATCTCATGTTACAATTAAATTTAAGTATTAAATTTCAATTTCAAATTTTATTTTAAAGTTGAAAATATTCATTTAATCACTTTTTTTTATCAAATCGAGTTATAAAATCATTCATTTCAAAATCTCAAAATCAACAAGTTAAAATCAAGCCTTATTTAAATTCAATTCTAAACAAATTTAATTATAAATCAATTCTTATTAAATATACCTTTCCCACCTCAATTTACTAAAGTTATTACAAAATCTATTTTTAATATATAAATACTAAAACATATTATATATACTAATTAAATTAAATTATTTTATTAAATTTTATTATATTAAATTTATTTTATATTATATCTTATTTTGTATGTATTAAAAAATAAATAAAACTATAAGTAAAATTTTAAAGTTTATAATTTCAAAACTAACTTATGAATTTAAAATTCTTACATATATAAATCTGAAATTTCACATATATTAAGATAAATCTTTATATATTATATTTAAAAATCAACATTTAATAAAAACCCATATATTTCTCTTTCTCAAAATTTTATAAAATCATTTAAAGTAGACCAATAGTGTCCGTATATAGTTTTCTATTCTATGGTCAAGTGATACAAAAAATTATCATTTTAATCCATAATTATTTAATATTTACGGGTATACATCATTTCAACCCGAAATCCCAAAATTTCAAAATTAATGAAAGTCACTTGGGTTTATAATTTCAACCTATAATAATTTCTCCCTAATCTATAAGATCGTTCGAGTATGTATCATTTCAACCCATTGGGATTCCTAAACTAAAAGGGAACTTGTAGAGTGAGAACAAAAAATAAAATAACATACATATCAATATCAAGCATATATCATCGTTAACCATTTAAATATAATATATACAGCAAGTTATGGTGTCATATGTCATGGGTAAACAATTGTAGATAATGACATATTATATTTAGCAATTGAATAACTAACAATTCAAATTTAACATCATATTTCAATCGTCATTTCATGCGAATTAAATTTTCTAAATCTAAGAATGTTAATCGTGAGTGATTGCTCACCTTTCGAGGATATAAAGACGATAAAACAAACAGACTACTAATTGAATCACGGACTAGATAATTGACCAATCCAAACGACAAATCTCAAAGCGAAGCAAGGTGAACACGGATTCTACAAACAAAACTGATAATTAGGAACCGATGAAAACAAATCAAAATCAGCTTGATATAAGCCGAAACAAAATGTTAATTATATTATATTTTATTATTTCTTTCGTAAAATCAATGTTTAATTAAAACACTTATATATATATATATATATATATATATATATATATATATATATATATATATATGTTTGAAAATCAATATTAAATTAAAACACGTACATATTAAAACTCAATATATATATATATATATATATATATATATATATATATATATATTACAATATAAAATCTATATACATTTTGAAATCAAAATAACTATATGTATGATATATAATAAACACATATATTGGCAAACATATGTTTAAGCAGGCAAATCAGTTCAAAAAAAATTCATACATGTTATTTTTGTACATGCAAAATATATATATAATCCTAATTTACTATTATATTAAACAATCAGCAAAAGCTACTGTGCAAACTTATTATGTATGTATACTTATTATATTATTGTATAAAAACAAAAATTTAATATACGAAATCCAAATATGCTTACTATATTACTGCTACTGTGCAAACCAATAATAAATATATCTATAAGCTTATATAATATATTATTTTTCTAAGGAGAGAACTACTGAAAATATTAACAATTAAGTAGACATGCCTATATGTATTCGAAGGAGGAGAGGCTGTAGATGCTATGATGGAGGTCAGGTGGTCGAAGTGTGATGTGAAATACTTGGTGGCGAACCCTAAAGGATGATGGCGCATGCAAATATCACCCAGCATCAGGTAAATATGCCTTCAAACATAGTTCCTTTTTTTTTGTGTGTGTATATATATATATATATATATATATATATATATATATATATATATATATATATATATAGAGAGAGAGAGAGAGAGAGAGAGAGAGAAGCTGCTGGGTTAAACACGGCCAAGGGGTGGTGCTCAGAGGAGATGGCGGGTCGGGTGCAATGGTCAGAGAAGATGGGAGTGGGAAGCTCGATGTCAAAGGAGGCAGATGGGTGAGAGGTGAACTAATTGCTGCCATGATGGCTACTCGTGTGGCGTGTTAGAGTGCGGCAGGAGGTCCAGGAGGAGGATGAACAAGCGGTGGCAGACGTTGAACACGAGAAGTGTTGGAAGGGGATGGGTTCAGTTAGAGCTTAGAAGAGAAACGAGTAAGCAGTACTCGGCTGGGGGAAGTGGAGATTGGTTGATGTGAGGCCGGAGGTGATTGGGTGGTCGGCACAAGGAAAAGCAAGGAGCGAAGGGAGGTCATGGAGGTTTGTGTATCGGTGATGGAGTGGGAGAGAGAGACGGGACGTGGGGTTGATGGTGTGGTGACTGAAGGAAGAAGGTGATGGTGGCTTCGGCGTGTGGAAGGTCTAGTGGTCGGCCAATGGCGTGCTGGGTTGAGCATTGTGGCGTGGTGGTGTTTTTTGTCGTGCGTGCATCCTTTGGCTATGGTTTTTGGTTTGCTTGGAAAGGCGGACGAGTGTCTGGGGGAAAGGATGAGAGAAACGAGCAGGCATGCAAATAAACGTAAAAGATTTGATGAAACAGTTTTTTTCTATTCTTTTATAAAGCAATGAACAGACTAAGGGAGAGCAAGGAGGGAGAACGGCAACAAATATATCAACCAGAGAAAATGAAAAAGTCAAGCACTGATTCAGGGAATAATAAAAGACAGCAGGCTATTGGTTTCAACCGGTGGGCAATTGAATGGACACCATAAATAATAAGTCTCCAAATGGTTATCCATATAGCTCACCGTTTCGCAGATTTCACTGCATACTGGACACTGAAATGCACAAATGAATATACGGTGAAGATCAGCACGACGAGATGAACAAGATGGTACGCATACATCAGCGATACGATCGTCCTATCGAAAATCGATATTTGATGCCAAAATGCTGCTAATTTGCCGAAAATAAGATACATGAAGCTACAGCAGTCTAAATTTAGCAAAACAAAATATGACGTCTCACTTAGAATATGATCTACATTTTTATTATATAAAATATTCAGATTTTGAAAATATTTTATTTTCATCAAATTAACTTATTTTAAATTGAAATTGAAAATTACACAACAGAACTAATTAACCTACCAATTTTCTGATAAAATTTGACATTTGCTATATTTAAATAGATGCATACCATATATCAAATTTTCATTTCAAAATTTAATTGTTTTATTTTGAAGAAAAGTTTAGTTAATTATTTTATAAAATCATTAAAACTTACAGGTCGCTACAAATGGTATCTAGGAAAGATGCACAAAGCACCCACTATGGACCCGGACGATATATATGGCTCCATACGCAGAATGCAATAGTTTCTACGAAAGACACCCATACTAAACGCTTGGAACTCATAGCAATTACTGAGAACCAGTATGGAAGTCGCACGCGTAACTGCCACTATGCCCGAGCTACCTTTTGCTCCACCTATTGGGTCTTCTTATTACCTCAAACTCCAGCATAAGCGTGCCCCTCATCTCACTTCAGGCTAATGTGAGATCACTATGTGTCTGTATAAACTATAAGGGAAATGCTGTTGGTACCGGCCCATCGTCCAAACAATATCTAGTTGCACCCTATATCCAAATCCCCCATGATTTGGATTTCTGTTTGACCAATTACTACCATTCTTAGCATATGCGTGCCCTTATCTCATTTCAGGCTAATGTGAGACCACCTTTCGTCTAATAGGGAATGTTATTTCGTACATGTCCTACTTTCGTCTTTTCTTATTAACTTAGATAAATTATATAAATAAGCCTTTACACTTTTCCCTGCTATATGTGCTTACTAATTTATCAAAAGTCTTAAAATAAGCCTTATTTGTTCTTTTTAACCTACGTTATAATCATGCTTATTACTTAATTCAAGGTCTAAGTGTGAAAATAAGCCTCTTTCATCTTTTACTCTTTTTTAAGTTATAATTCTAACTTATAACTAAGCCAATTAATTATTCCAATTCTAACCATAAATAGGCATAACTTTAGTCCAATTAACGTCATAATTAGGCATAATTTTAGTCCACTTCCAATTATATTATAGTCTTCGAAATTTACATCTTATATTCCATTATTTCAGTTTTCTTACATTTTAACCCATATTCGCGTTAGTCCAATTCTAATCCATACGCGAAGAAGGAGAAATAAAAGAAAACTAAAAGTAGAAGAAAATCCAAAGCGAGGAAGAAGATGTAAATAACGTATAAATACTAGTAAATAAACTAAAATGTAAATAAACTGTAAAAAATTGTAAATAAACTACTGAAAAGGCTATTCCAAAAAACTTAGTAAAACTACAACTATTGGAAACCCTATTATTTTAAATTACTTAAAGAAATCTTAAAATAATTACAATTACTCACCTTCGTCCTAAGCTCTTCCTTTGGTCTTCCCAGATCCACTTGGAGTTGTAAAATAATTTAATTTATAACAATTTTCTCCTTTGGAAAAATTATTCCGTTTAAGGTCCTTCCTAGCAAGGTGAACCCAATTGAAGGAAACCTAGAATGAGAAAAAGTGTTGGATCTAGCGGTCTATTTATACTGGTAGAAGTTGATTTCGGACCATTGGATTTGAAGATTGAATAGGATGCAACCACAACATAGGCTAAATAGAAGCCATCGAATGCAAAAATAAATGGACCAGATTGGTCAGAAGAATGCAAAACAGGTCATTCATTTAAAAAAAATCATACCATCATTCGAACGAACGAACAATCGTGTGTTAGCCCCTAAAACAGCAGGCGGGTCTACCACCTAGTGCCCAGGTCGACCAGCTGTCGACCTGCCTATATATATATTCGTTTCATGCATATTTTTTATTTTATAACTTGGTCATATTATTTTGACGTTCTATATATGGTAATTGACCAAAAAATTACGATGGACACAACGGTGCAACTTCTGTGGCTTAATTCTGATAATTTCACAAAGTTATTTTATTATCTAATTAATCAACGAATTACTTATTACGGGTTAAATTTTGGGTTGTCACAAAGTGCAACATAGTTTTAGTACCTTAGGTATTGGTTTTGATGATAACTACTAAAGGACATTACATAAAATGTATATGCTAATGTTTTATCAAGATATATACAATATTTAGTGTAGGATATTAGACCAGTGTTGATTGAGAAGGTTATACAGTACCAAGAGTATATTCAATATGCTGATATAGAGTTTCAAGAGTTCAAAAATGAAGATTCATAAGTAATGAAGAGTTCAAGATTTCAAGATATTCCAGATAAGTTGTAGAGTCATTGAATTTATATTAAAACCTTGATAGCACTTTCCTAATTTTCTCTAATTTTGTTTTAAACTTTTTTTCAAGTATTTTGTTTTTATAAATAATCCTTTCAAAATATTTCCAAAATTATTTTCTATATCTAACTTATAAACATATCATTTTAATGTTTTAAATATATATATATATATATATATATATATTGAATTTTCCTTTATATTTTTAGTTATAATTATATTAATTTATATATATATATATATATATATACGCACATTTTATTGAATATTCTTATTAAACGTTTAAAAATTATTTTATAAAGTTTTATTAAGTTATATTTTGATTGAAATGTGTTTAAACTATATTTAAATGATTCTATGAAGTTTTAAATTATTTGACAAAGTAACGAATTTCAAAATAATATTTTTAAAGTGTTTTCTAAAATACAAAGACATATGTTGACATTCCTATCCATATATGTCAATATAGTGGCCGTAAAATTCAAAATTTAAAATTGAATAGAAATGTCTTTTTGTCATATCAGTTCGTGAATGGACATGATCGTTGTTTCCCTATATATACCAGACTTCCAAACGATTTTCATTAACTACTATATTATTTTTCTCTCTTCTTTTCACTCTCTTGATTTCTAAATCATTTTTTTCAAAAATCTACAAAAATTTAACAAAAATCAAATTCAATCATTACTAATATGATTCTCTTTCATCTACTCTCTGATTTCTCTCATCTCTATCAAGATCAAAGTGCTATTCAAGAGTTATAGGATCAATTGTAATCAAGATCAAAGACATGAGTCTATAAACTCTATTAAATCAACTCTTATACTTTGTGGTGTGCTCGGTATCCCTGAAATCCAAATATGTGTGAATATAGCTTGGTAAAATTTGGTTATGATCCAGTTTAAAACTCAATTCATTTAATGGCGTTCGTTTTCTGGCTTTCGTTTTCTGGCTTTCGTTTTCACGATATCGGTAGCTTCTTCAATTCTCGTTCGCCTCCTCTAGTCTCCCCCGCCGCTTCTTCCTATGCATCGCCCTCCCTCACCTCTCCACATCTCCCCCAATGCTACCTCCTCTTCGCCCTCTTCTACCAGATCTGGCAGGATATTCAAGCACTCAGTGAACACGTGTTCGCCCTCTCTTACTGCTGACGATTTTCCTCCTCTGCCATCCACTAAGTCGTCGACCCAGCCTCTCGCTCGTCCTGGTCTGCGGCCTGAGTTGTGTGGTAATTTGGTTGGTGATGTCAATCGTGGTATTGGTTCAGTGGTTTTGGATGTAATAGATAATACTGCTGCTTGTGGTGTATCAAGTGTTGTATTGAATGCTATAGTTTGCGACTCTGTAGAGTTGGGTTGCGAGTTTAAGCATCGAACTGCCGCTGAGAATTTGTGTTATGAACAATGCATATCTCCTGTTTGTCAAAATGCCCCTGAGAACCCTATTCCAAATTTCTCAGTTCAGAGTTCTGATGTTTCGCTGAATGTTGCCCTCCCATTGTGGCCTCTAATGGTGTTGCGAATTGTCGTCCTGCTACTCCGTCCCCAATTGGTACCAAAACTTGGTCATCTCTCTTTTCTTCTCTTCCTCATAATGCTGGTGTTTATGAACCAGTAGACTTTGATATTGTTGAAGAAAATGGAGTGATGATCCCTCCTCCAAATGTTATGCAAGCTGGTATTGACTTTTGTTCGAAATACTTGGTTGGATTCTTCATGGACCCTACGGACCGCCTTCATGATGCGTCTGCAGTTTGTCGTAGAGCCTGGAGGCTGCGTGGTAATATACGTATTAAGTTGGTTGATTCCGTGTACTTCATGTTATTCTCCTCTCCTGAGGAACGTAGTCGTGTACTTGAGGCCGAGCCATCATTTTTTGATGAAAAACCATTTATCATTACTCCCTGGTCCCCTACGGTATCTACTGCCCGTGAGCAAGTCCTCTCTATCCTAGTTTGGGTTTATTTTTCTCAAATTCCTTCTGGTCTTCAACCGTTGCTTGGGTTAAATTGGCTCGCGTGTAATGTTGGTAAATTAAAATGTTTTGATTCAAATACCGTAGCGCGTGATAAGCTGGTGTATGCTAAAGCTCTGATTGAGATTTCTCCCTTTAAGCCTCTTCCATCCTCTATTCCTGTTCAGCTGGCTGTTGGCCACGTGGTGGATGTTCGTGTTCGATACGGTTGGGTCCCTGACATTTGCTCTACCCGTCACTCTTTTGGCCACTTAGATACCACCTGTTTGCATTCTGCTGTTTCCCCTCTACACCCTAAGATCCGTCTGCCACGACCTCCTCTCAGGATATGGGTTCCTAAAGCTCAGGTCGTTCCTCCTCCTGTTGTTCCCTTATCTGTCCCTGGTTCTCCGCTTTCTCCTGTTAGGCCTCCTTCCATTGTTCCTGGTGATTCTTCTGTTGTTGCCCTTGATGTTACGGATCTTTCTCCCCCTCAAGTTGTTTGGGCTGAGTCTGAGCGTTGTTGGGTTGATTGCCGATCTGATATGCGTTTCAACCCGGCTGAAAATTCCTTTTTTAGATATGTTACTGACAATCCATTGGACCAACGATGCCTTTACTATAGCCCATCTGGTGATTCTCTGGTCCTTGCCTTGGACGGTTCCTTTGTTGGGGTCAATTCCGTCATGTTAGCTGATTCTAGTTGGGATTGATCCTTTATTTACTCTTCTGTAGCTGATATTTATGACCCCTCTCTTGCAGTTCGGTTTCGCCCTTTCTTTGGTCTTGTTGGGAATGTTTCTTCCCAGGTGGATGCTGTTGTTGGTGGCTCTTCCTTTATGGAAGAGACCTAGTTATGTTAGTCAATTAGTAGCTGTGACTTGCTTTCACACTCCTGTGCTGTATTTTCTTCTTTCTTTTTTTTTCTAGTATTTTAGGCTTCTCTGCCTAACTCCTGTACCTCAAATTTTTATTACGTTTGTAATAAAAAGTGGACGGTCTACTATAAAACCGGCTGGCCTTGCCAAAAAATCTATTGGTTGCGCTTAATATCCCGTAAATCTAGTGGGTGCACTTGTGGTTCGAAGATCAAGTGACTCTACCTAGAGGTTGGGATTCCGGAGAGTGTGTCTCATAGCCTTGAAATCGAGATTATATTTGTTTTTACTAGTTGAAAAGAAATACATATAAGGAATTGTGCAGGCCTGGATGTACGGTAACTCCGAGCTAGTTTAAAATCATGGCGTGTTCTTTCCCTTTTACTTTTACTGCATTTACTTTTATTTGTACTTTGATTCTGTGATTGTTTCTATGATTGTTAATTACATCATTCAAAGTAGAATCTTAAAGAATTTGAAAAATATACATATAATCAATTAAACACTATTCATTCCCCACTTTAGTTTTAGTTCATCCTTAAGATCCCTATTCCACTAACTCACATTTGGTATCAGAGCATTGGTATTCAAAGTAATCATAATCGGATTTTTGAAAAAGTTTCAATGGCAATTTTTGATAATATTTTTAACACTATTTTCGAAAAGATAATTTGCAAAATCATCATAACGTTGTTTCATAAATTTCCATCTATTCATTATAAAAACTCATTAAATCTTTTGAAAAGTAATGAATTGTAGGAATAGATGTGTTACATGGCTTTTGATGAACAGACACCTGATGATCAAAATCTACTGATCAAAAAGGACAAATGGATATTGGATACCCAAGCCACATGATTGGAAATCCAGAGATTTTGAAAGATATAATTTACAAAGATGGTGGATCAATAAAATTCGTGGACAACTCCAAAGGATAAGTGATTGGCATCGATAATGTCGGTAATTCTAAAACTCCTACTATTTCTAATGTTTTTTAGTTAGGAATTTAAAGCATTATCTTTGAAAGCATTAGGAAAAGAAACATCTATATATTAAGCATGATAATCTCAAATGATAACTTGTGTCTTTTGGTTAAATCAAGCGATTCTTAGATTTGGCATAAAAGATTTGGTCATTTGAAGTTCAAACTACTATCTAAATTTTCTAAAAATAAACTAAGAGGTCTTCCCAAAATGAATTATAAAGTTAATAATTTATGCGGTGCATGTCAATTAGGAAAACTTAGAATAAATCCTTTTAAATCAAAAAGTATGATTTCTACCACTCAACCCCTTGAACTTCTTCACTTAGATCTTCTCGGTCCCTTACGGATACAATCTAAATCACAGTAGATGTGTATTTGTAATCGTATATGATTATTACATGGACTATTTTCTTAAAACTTAAAAGTCATGCTTTTGAAATGTTTAAAGTCTTTGTTAAATGAATTTAAAATAAAATGACTAATAAAACTAAAACTATTCGGAGTGATCACGGTGGCGAATTCGAAAATGAAAATTTCTGTAATAGGAAAGGCATAACTCATAATTTTTCATTTCTAAGAACACCACAACAAAATGAAGTACTAGAATGTAGAAATAGGATGATACACGAGTGCGTTAGAACTATGCTAAATGATAGTAATTTACCAAAAAAAAATTGGGCTGAACCAATTGGTACTGCATATTATATATTAAACAGAATTTCGATAAGACCATTAACTAAGAAAATACCACATGAATTATTCTATAAATAAAAGGCCTAAAGTATCATATTTTCTAGTTTTTGATAGTAAATGTTTTATTTTAAATACTTAAGGTGGATAAATTTGATGCTAAATCAGATAAGGGAGTCTTTATTAGATATTCAAATAGAAATAACGCTTATAGATTTTCAATACTAGAACTAATACTATTGAACAGACATTACATGTCTCCTTTTATGAAAATTTTAAAGTTTATAATCCAAATATTGATGAAGAAGAAAACATTGATAATCCAAATGAACTTAGTAATAATAAGATTACCGAAAATGAAAATAATAATAATTCATAGTACTCATGTCCAAATAAAAGAACAAAATACTTAAAAGATCATCTTGTAGAAAATATACTTGGAAATAATAAATCTGTTGTTAAAACTAAAAATCAACTAAATAAAATGAGTAGCATTGCTTTTATTTCAACTATTGAACCTAAAAACCAAAAGAAGCATCAACTGATAATTCATGGATTCTAGCTACGCAAGAGGTATTAAATCAATTAACAAGAAATGATGTATGGGAATTAGTTCCAAGACTTGAGGATAAATCCATAATAGAAACTAAATGGTTATATAGAAATAAAATGGATCAACAAGGAGAGGTTGTGAGAAAAAAGCTCGATTAGTTGCATAAGTTTATTATCAAGAAGGAATAGATTTTGATGAAACCTTTGCGTCCGTAGCAAGATTAGAAATTATACGAATTTTACTTGCTTTCGCTAGTCATAATAATTTTAAGTTATAGTTAATTTATTGTTATTGACGACAAAGGGGGAGAAATGTATAAAATCTAGGCATAGATTAAGGGAGAGTTTTGTAACTCTGGGGGAGTTATAATATTTTTATGTTATACTTTATATATAGATTTGTCATCATCAAAAAATGCAGAGATTGTTAGTACCTTAGCTATTGGTTTTGACGAGAAAAACTAAAGGACATTACATAAATTATAGATATTAATGTTTTATCAATATATATATATATATATATATATATATATAGTATACAGCAAGATATTAGACATGTTTTGGTTAAGAAGATTGCACAGTATCAAGAGTAGATTCAAGATGCTAATATAGAGTTTCAAGAGTTCAAGAATGAAGACTCATGAGTAATGAAGAGTTCAAGATTTGAAGATATTCTAGATAAATTATAGAGTCATAGAATTTATGCCAAAATCTTGATAGCATTTTCCTGATCTTTCTCTAATTTTGTTTTAATTGTTTTTCAAATATCCTAGTTTTTTAAATAATCATTTCAAGATATTTCCCAAAATGATTTTCAATCTCTTACTTATAAAGTTATCATTTTAGTGTTTTAAGTTTACATATATATTGAATTTTTGTTTATATTTTAATAAGTCATAATTATATTGATTTCTATAAATTATTGAATATTTTTATTAAATGTGTCAAAATTATTTTATAAATTTTTATTAAGTCATATTTTGATTAAAATGTGTATAAACTATATTTAAATGATTCTACAATGTATCAAATTATTTACAAAGCAACGGATTTATAAAATAATATTTTTAAAGTGTTTTACAAATACAAAGGGATATGTCGACATATCATATCCATGTATGTCGACATAGTGGTCGTAAAATTAAAAATTCAAATTTGAATGGAAGTGTCTTTTCATTATATCTCTTTGCAAATGGACATGACCGTTGTTTACCTATATATACAAGATTTCCAAACGAATTTTCACCAACTAATTTTTTATTTTTCTCTCCTTTTTGCACTCTTTAGATTTCTAAATCAATTTTTATCAACACTCTGTCAAAATTCAACTAGATCAAATTCAATCATTACAAATTAAATTCCCCTTCATCTACTCTTTGATTTTTCTCATCCCTCTCAAGATCAAAGTGTCACTCTAGAGTTATATGATTAATTGTAATCAAGATCGAAGATCTGAGTCTGTAAACTTTATTTAATCATAACATTATACTTTGTGGTGTGCTTAGTATTTTTGAACTCCAAGTAGGTATGATTGTAGCTTGTTAAAACCAGTTGGGTGTGCTTAGTACCCTGTAAATCTAGTGGGCGTTTTGTGGTTGGAAATCTAGTGACTAAACCCAGAGGTCGAGATTCTGAAGGGTGTGTCTCGCAGCCTTGAAATCGAGGTTGTATTTACATTTACTAGTTGAAAAGATATCCGTACAACGAATTATGCGGGACATGATGTACGGTAACTCCGAACTGGTAAAAAATCCTAGTATGTTCTTTTCTTTTTACTTTTACTACATTTACTTTTATTTGTACTTTGATTCTGTTATTGTTAATTAAATCATACAAGTAGAATCTTAAAGAATTTGAAAAATATTCATATAATCAATTAAACATTATTCACCCCCTTTCCCTCTCTAGTGCAAATTTAGCCTTAAGATCCATATTCTGTTGACTCAAACATAGGATCGAGCGGGGAAATTTATCAAAGGTGAACAAAAAAAGTCGTTGGACCTAATTTTCTATTTTGAAATTAGCGGTTCATTCATGCCAGTATATATCTGGGAGAATAGTAAATATGTGTATTTCATTAGGAGTTATCGATGCTACGGTACTATGTGCTTGGTATTAGGTTGTGTATTATACTTTTAGAAATCCTACATCTTATTACTAGCTAGAGTAGCATATCTAATTCTAGTAAATGATAGAGGTTTAACATATTGAGATTATATGTCATAGTGACTGTGTGAATAGGAGGGTGACATGAGCACATCATAGTTGATTTGCCCCATGATCATTGTGACATTAAGATCAAATATGAGTACTTCTGCCTATACAATATATATTGATAGAGTTAAAGGTGTACACTTAGAAAATATTATAATTTGATTACATAAGTCAGTTCTTATATTAAACCTAGCTTGAATTACAGTAATATTTTTGTTTTGTTTTATGTTGTTTATATTATTATATTGGATATAATTAATTTTTTAAATATATTAAATATATACAAGTAGAAAATTCTCAAGAATAGTATCTGATCGATCACAACTACAAATTTATTTGTAACCATAAAGTATAGAATCATGTTAATAAATACTTGTTCTAAAATGTTGTTAGGCAAGTTGTGTCGAGAATGGATATCGATATATTTGTTGAGATTACATTACATAATGCTCTCTACACAATGAACAATGAATTACTCATGACCATTGTAGGCACCGAGGGGTTACACACATTTAGTTATTTCAAACAACTAGAAAATGACCGACCAAGAGTCTTCTATGGGTCGATTATAAAGTCAAATAGAAGATCTTATGTGATGATGTGTTACAGTCTTTTGACCTGATGGTACTACGTATCTTAATTGTTTAAGCGATACTTTGATTATAGCCAATTACTTGACAACGATGATCATGTTAAGACCATAATTTAGTATAAATTGAATCTCTTGAAAAACATTTTTGAGGATTTGTCTCCTTTGACTAGAAGGTTAGTATCACCGTAATTGGTAGTCAACTTAAAGTCAAAGTCTTGGGCCAAAGAAAATCATTTGATTAAAAAATATTATCACTTCCAACCGTGGACTTTAATGTCAAATTTGATAATTAATTACGAATATTATTAGAGTTTCGATGATTGATTGAGCACTAGATATTTAAATGTTGCAGTGACGACGAAGAGAAAACATGCATAATATATTATTGTTTAGTGTGTATCTTAAATGAGGGAAAAAAGGATTTTACCTAGACAATCAATAAGCAAAGAAACTTATCCCACTGTCGTGTTTCAGCAAAGTCAATTTATGCTTTAATTTTTAAAATATTAAATTTCATCTAGGGTTGAGTTCACACCAAGGAGTCGCACAAACTTAGCTGCCAACATATTTCCTAATTTAGCTCAATTGAATTAATCTATAACTGTTATACTAAAATGGGAGGAATTAGCATAACTGTTATATTAAATTTGAAGGCTTTTAATTATTATCAGTGGCACTAAAATTAACTAAAATGATATATAAAGTGTTATATGTGTGTGTGTGTGTATTTAATTGATTAAATAAATCTACAATAGTAACTTAATACCTATTAATTGTTAATAATAATGATTAAAAAAATTATTGATTAAAAATATATGTAGACCAGCCCACTTTACCTTAAATGAAAAACACACATAATTGTTACGTGTATTGTAATTGGAAGATGAAGTAATAAAGGCTTGTTGAAAAAGATAAAATTAGATATTTTCACATATTTTATATTATTAGCCCTATAAATATAAAAGGGCTTTTCTTACATTTGACTTATAATCTCAATAGCCTAATACCTCCATTAGAGAGCTATCCATTAGAGAGCTAAAGTCAATAGTTGGATCTTGCAATAAAACTAGGAGAAAAGAGTTCTCCAAAGAGGAAATCCTAACTTGACACACAATAATTCGATGTTATTCATCAAGGAAAATATTATAATTTTTTTATTCTACGTCATTATTATTAAAATGTTTCCAACCTAAAAACAATAATTTTTATAAATATATTTGAACTTGAATTTTATCTTGCATATATTAAAATTTATAAATTTTTGGAGAGGTCTAACATATTACAAATAATTTTAAAAATAATAAACTAATTTGGATATTTTTATTTTTGAATTTGGAAACTGGAATAATATATTTTGTGCATTACATTATTTTTATCACAAATATATTAATTATTATAAATTTTGAACTAGTTTTGTATAATTAAATTAATTTTTCAAATCAGTAAACTAATTCGACAATTATTTTTTGGATTTACAAAATAAAACTATTTGTATAAGTATTTAAATATATTTTTTTGGTCCCCCTAGATAATAAAATTAGTGCCCTACATAAATCAAGATAAATTTGGTTCATTTTCCATAGTCATATTAATTACTATAAATTTTAGAATTAATTAAAAACATTAATAATTTAACATATATATACGTAAAGACATACATATACATGCATACATGTATGTATATATTATGATTTACATATGTACGTGTATATAATCCCATGACATTATTATAAAATGATAACAGATATATAATGTGTTAATACCATGATATTGATTTTTATGACAACAACTATATAATATAGATGTTATTGTTTTCCAAGTTGTATAGAATATTTTGCAAAATATTACACAGGCATGGGATAATCGAGTTTGAAGACTGATCGGTAAAAAGACTAAAGATCAAGGTTTTGAGATGGTCAAGACAATTGAAGACTTATGGGTTTAAAGATAAAGATATGAAGAGTTCAAGACTGTAGATAATAGTTAACAAATATTAGATAAATTTGTTAAAGTCCTTTAATAAGCAACTTTCTTTTCTTTGGATACTCTCTCACCAAAATATTTATTTTTCTTTTCAAAATAGATTTCTAATAATATTTTATAAAAAAAATTATGTATTAAAGTATTTAAAACTATTTTTCAAATGATTTTATAAAATATTAGAATTTTGTGACATTTTAAAAGTGTTGTTGTTTTTCTCAAAACAGAAGGATATGTCGACATATCCCATATGAGTATGTCAATATATGTACCGTTGAATTTTTTTAAAATTTTGACTCTTTAATATTATTTTGTGTAGGTATGCTTGTTGTTTGTTCAAATTAAATAGGTCTGCTTGTTGTCCGTTCAAATCAATTAGGTATGCTTGTTGTCCGTTTAAATCAAGTTGGTGATCCTATTGCTCAGTTAAATCAAGAGAGTCCATCGTGAGCTCGGAAAGTCAAAAGGGTATATCTTATTGCCTTAAAATCAAAGTTCTATTCTAGTTTGCTAGCTATTTGATTAAAGCAGACGTTTGAAAGGAAATCTATACAGATGTTATACAAGACTGGATGTAGGATTGGTCAATCTGGACCAGTATAAAACTCCGAGTGTCATCTTTCTTACTTTTACTTTATTTTTACTAGAATTATATATAACCGTGACTGCTAGTTAATAAATATATGTGTTGATTATTTGTGTTTTGATTTAAATTTTGAAACCATTTAAAAAAGTTCTATACAAGTTAAAAACACTATCATCCACTATTTAGTGTTATCGTAGTCTTAAGTCCGTTCACACTAATGTAATTCATACTATACCATTTTCCACATAATGTTCATTATATTTAAATTTACTAAAATAATTAGAATAAAATGAATTTTAATTCTAAATTAATTGTATTGAATCAAAATTTAACAATAAATATGGTTTAATTTATACTATTTTATTCATAACAATACATTATAAAGATCTCATGAATAATGAATTAAAGGGTTTCTTTTTAAAATTTGTCTTTTCTACATACTGTCCGATGCATAATGAATCATTTCATATATTCTATTTTGGTAAAAATATTAGTACCAAATTGTAGTTTGATCCATATGTTATTTGTTAATTTTTTTCTTCTTCTTTAACTCTCGAATGCTTTAATGAGTGGGCTGATATAAAGATTGACATGAGTATGCATTGTCGTTATTCGTAGGACAAGCATTAGGCTTAGAATTTTATGTACTATTGAAGTTGTAATGTTCGATTGTATGCTGCTACACATAGTTAACACTCTACTTATGATTGGTTCTGTGGCCATTTTCAAGTATGTATTGAGGGATTATGACTATTACCTATGCATGATTTTATGAACTACGGTGTACTCTGATATTATGCGGCTGTGTTGTCAACATTTTCATTTGATTATACTACGTTCTCGCTCAGAGGGTGTCCGCTTGTCTCTTCTCTTTCCTTCGCAGATGACATTGTCATTTTCTCCAACGGAGATCGGACCTCTGTTCGCTGCCTGATTCAGTTCATTCATCTGTACGAGAGGTGTTCGGGCCAACTGGTCAACTCTGCGAAGAGTTGCTTCATTCACGCGAAGGACATGGACCCTTCGAGAGTTTCTTGGGTGGAATCTTTTACCGGGTTCAGGAAAGCTTCCATTCCTCTACCTTATTTGGGTTTTGTTCTCTACAGAGGAAGGAAACTTAACGCCCTTTTCGATCCTCTTACGGACAAAGTAAGGGGAAAAATTATCCGTTGGAATGCGTCTCTTCTGTCTCAGGCAGGAAGATTAGTGCTCATCCAATATGTTTTAAGTTCTATGGGCACGCATATTTTCGCTGCTATGACCCCTACCTCCTCCTTCTTTCGGTCGTTCCAATCTTTGGCATTCTCCTTCTTCTGGGGATCGAAGGTTGACAATCACTGACATCACTGGGTGTCTTGGGACGTTATCTGCCGTCCTAAGATTGAGGGTGGGTTAGGTTTGCGTAATCCGAAGGACATCTGTTCGGCTTTCGCTTGCAAGTTGTGGTACAGGTTTGGGACTAACGACTCCTTATGGACGAAGTTCCTTCATGCTAAGTACCAGAGACTGGCGTCTTCTGGCTATTCTGGTTCTCCTTCATTCGCCAGTGAGACTTGGAAGCATATGCAATCGGTCAAATTGCTCGCTGATTCTCATGACGGCCACTCCGGATGGGATGGCGGTCCGTTCTCTATTCTTAAGGCCTGGAACTCTTCTAGAAACCCCACTCCAGTCCTTCCAATCTTTTCCTTAATTTGGGACGTTCGAATCCCTCCTAAAGTTTCTCTTCTCATGTGGTGATCCCTTCATAATGGGTTACTGGTTGATGAGAACCTTCAGCAGGTTGGCATTCCTTTTGTTTCCCGTTGTAGATGCTGCGGCAACGGGGAAACAGAATCGGTGGATCATCTGCTTTTCTCTGGCTGTTATGCCAGATCCTGCTGGAATTACTTCGGTAATTTAGTGGGTGTCCGTGGTACCATCACCTCGCCGAATGATTTACTGACCTCTTGGTGGATTGGTAGATCTGGTAAATCTCTTCGATCTATCATCTTTCGCTTGATTCCATATCTGATTTGCTGGCACATCTGGTGTGCGCGGAATAAGGCAATTTTTGAGGAGACTCCTATGGATCCCTTCTCCATTATTCGGCGGGTTAGAAATGATGTTTACTTGGCGTTTCCTGGCAGACCTTTCAGAGGAGCGGTCAATGCTCGTTCTGGATGCCTTGTGGATCTGTTATCTATCTCCTGCTCTCAGTCTTCTTATAGAGCGGAAATTGGATGATTCCCGATCCAGAGACTGATGGTTCTGGCTATCTCGTCTCCTTCTTGACCGTCTTCCCTCCTCCCTTTTTTTTTTCTTACTGTGTGGCTATTGTTTTCAGGATCTGGTATTTCTGGATTGGATATTGTTTTTCATTCCTCCTTCTGTTTGGAGCTTGCCTAGAGGAATTTCGTTTCTCTTTATCGGCTGTCGCCTGTCGGCCTTTCAGCTATTGGGATGTTGGCCGCTTTTCTTCTATTTTGGTGGTTCGTCTGATGGGATTGCTCTTACTTTGCACGGTTGTCACTCGACATCGTCATCGGGCGGAGGCCTTGGCGGAGCTCGATTACGATGTTGGATGGGCGGTGGATTTTCCGGAGCTCATCCAGATTGATCTGTGCCTGGTCCCAGAGGTCCTTTGCATCTCCTTCTCGCCAGAGTCTATTGCTTTTTCAATTTTGATTGTACCGTTGTATTACTTATGTGTTTTCTCGGTTTTGTATTCCACTTTTTGGTACTCTGGTGACCTGTCAGACTTGTTGACAGCTTTTGTTTTGGGTTTATATATACGTCAATTCTTCTTAAAAAAAAAAAATAATAATAATAAGATATAGTATAATACATACGAATTGTTGCACCCGTTTTCCCTCCATTGATAGCGATGGTCTAACCAAGTTTAGAAAGAATGCACTTACATTAACTTATTTGAAACGTATATATGAACCAGATTATTTTTTTAACGTTTTTATTGCTCATTTTATTAAGCGTAAAATTGTATTTGCATCAATAAATACAAAGAACGCTAAACTTAATTTTCAAAAATAATTTGGGAGAAGGTTTTTAAATTTATCAGCCAATACGTTAAGAAGTAAGACATTACTCTTTTCGGCTTCTGCTGAGTGCTGCAAAGCCGACTGCTATTATTCCCAGCTTCAACTAGAATATTTAAAAATAAAAGAAAACACTGACGCTAACAATTCGATTATGCACATGTTTTTATCGTCAACAAGACATTTGAATACAAGCTAGTACCGGCACATCATCTTATATAATTAAAAGAGAAGAAAAAATGAAGAAGAAGAAAATCTAAGTAAGTGACGATTTGTGTTTAGGAGTATGATGAGAAGGAGGGTCATAGCATTGATGGTAACACCTCAAGAAGGACATGTCACAGATTTCTCTGCAAGAACCAAGAGAAGCATCGCATTGATTAATGCATTTTCCATAATCAGAGTCAGGTTGACTTGTTACGTTGTGAATCAATGAAATGGCCAGGAGGGCAAACAACAAATTGCGTGCGACTGAGAGGGATGAACTGTCACGGCCAGTCATTGTTTGTTTTGAAATTTCAATTGTGGAAGTTATGTTGGAGTTAGAGCTACATATCAATATACTATATGTGATGATATATGTACTCATCAAGTAATCAAGTTGGACACACGTTTGGTAAGGAACCATTTGTATTTGACGTGATCCTAAAACTAGGAAATGAAGAAGGAATGATACCATTTCTGACACGAATTAGCCTACGTTTTGAATATTTTGATCCACATTTAAATTAGTCGTTAGTTTTTGAATTTTGACCTTTGTATTCATCAGAGAAAGGATTTTTCTTTTTTCACTTCGGTCCAATTTTTTAAATTTATTATGCAAATAACCATGTTTTAAAACTAATTTCAAATATAACTTTATTTTGGCCAGCTTCAAAACACATTTGCGTCATTCCAAATAGCGTCAGTGTATTTAATCTTTATGTTAGTAAAGTTGTAAGCGACTTTTTGAAAGTCGTCCATTACGTTTATATAAAATTATATATGAGCGACTTTTGAAAAACCGCACGATTTCTGCTACAAAACAGAACCCAACATCCCCCCCCCCCCCCTCTTCACTTTAACAAATTGGGGGGAAAACAAAAATCTATTTCATTTTCTTCCTAAAATCAAAATTTTATTACAATTTTCACGTATTTCTTCGCCAATTTGAAGCATGACTGTCTCTTCATCACACGAAGCTCCTCTAGATTTCAATTCTACAATATACCTCCACTTTGTTTGCAAATTAGGGTTTTATTTAACTTGATAAATTTAATGTTTAGAAGTTGTATAAATAGTTGTTTGACCTTGGAATTCACAAATTTGTTGATTTTATATTGTTTAACACAAACATTGTTAACATTGTTGAACATTGTTAGCTTTATGGTTGAAATAAAAGTTGTGGTTAGCAAATAATTGAATTTTGTGTAGATTCTCCAAGACATTACCAGGGTCGACCGACGGAAGCGTATTGTACTTGCAAGAACGACATGAAACGGGCAACAACGCTTGGATGGAGGTAATACACTTTCTTATGGAATAGAATTATGCTTCCATGTTGATTATACGTAGTGCTTATATTTGGTTGTAATTTCGACAGCGCACTACTCTAGATGGGACTATTGATCACTCGTCTAAATTAAAGAAAGTGAGTTTGTCTCATCCCACCGTGCTAGAGCTGATAGATCGAGTCGGCTTCTCGCTTATCTTTCAGTTGAGATACACCTAATTAGATCATCATCTTATCACCACTTTGGTGGATAGATGGAGGCCGTAGACGTCTACATTTCACCTTCGGTTTAGGGAGATGACCATCACGTTGGGTGATGTTATTGTTTTGCTTGGTCTATCCATAGATGATGCTCCGTTGAGTTACCGAGAGCCAGTAGATTACACGGAGTTGTGTGAGAGGCTCTTAGATCTATCTCCTCCTACTGAACAATGGTGGGGTAATGAGGTGATATTTACTACATTGTTCACGGAGGTGATATTTACTACATTGTTCAGGGAGCAACTTGCCAATGACATTCCAATAGACGCCTCCGAGATTCAGATTGAGCAGCATGCTCGAGTCATTATATTGCATACCATCACTTCACGTTTGATTTGCGATCATTTAAAGACCTGTATCTGGCTCAGACGGCTTTCGTTTCTAGAATACTTTGACATTTCCACCAATATTCGCGGGGTAGTGCAGTTCTAGCCTATAAATACACGAAGTTGACGAGGCTTGTTTTGCTAGAGAACACATCCATTGGTGGTTGTTTGAGTCTAGTACATGTATTAGCATTATTACCCTCCATATGCATTTATTTCGTATGTCCATATACTTTGCAATTTTATTTGTATACACGTTCGCAGTTATGGTGTTAGACATACCTTCCAATCGGAAGAATATTAATCAAGGGGAAGAATGTCAATTTATCTCTACTGTACGGTGTTTGGTATATCTACCGCGTTATTTGATTACATACACATGTTTCGATAAAATAATTCATAGTATTCTCCTATTTTAGGTGAGTAGGACCGAAGAGCACGGTGAAGTCTCCTAAATGCAATGTTACATTCTACCATAACAAGTTCAATGTATTTGACTATGATTCTATGCCATGGGCACCGTACACACATGTTCTTGGAGAGCTTCCAAACTTATGCACTGGTTCTTTTAAGTTATGGACAGCATGGGTTCCACTCATTTGTTTAAGCGATGGGAAAATTTGGTATGCGACAGCATCTTCGAGAACAAGCTCCTCATTATTAGATTGATATTGCATCTGGAGAGTATGATATGGCGATTAGGACATGGAATCATTGCATCTACACATGCAACAAGAATGGGACCTCACATTAATGGACTAAGAATATTATACTTAGTACCGAACATCGAGTTCTGTTATGTTCTTCGTGCCAAAGAACCTCCTTTTGCGACAGACCCATACACTCCTAGAGCTCCTCTTAAAGGGAATGTAGTATGTACAGTCATTAATTAACTAAGTGTAGTTAATTTATATACATTTCAAATGTTTTGTTTTAGCAAGCGAACGACATTTACCATGCACTGAAGTTGGTTGATAAGCTATTGGAAGAAGTACTAGAGCATTCTAAGGGTAAATGCTCTAGTGTGAAGCATATTTTGCAAACAATCTTGGGAAGAACAAGCTATCATGACCCACACTGCCCCCTCCTCCTCCTCCTATGCCCATAGAAGCACTGCCAACATAGTTTGATCCTCCTTCTATAACTCGCATATACCAAAGATGTACACATCAACAAGGTACTTCATCCTCGCAACCATCGCAAGCGAAATTTGCTCCCAAACCTTCACAACATACGAAGACCATGCAAGCAAGCGAGGAGGAGGATTCGTCAGACGATGTTCCTTTATCATGGCGAAATTAAAAAAAAACTCCTTGGGAACTCCCAACCTACGATATTAGTTCGATGTTATGGATTTAATGTTATATGTAATATATTGGTATTATGGATTTATTTTTTGTTTGATGTTGTGCCGGATTAGAATGTTGTATCGGATGTTATGGAATTAGCATTATTTATTGATGTATCATATGCTAGAATCTTGAAAGCATGTTGGATTGTTTATTGACGTATCAGATGTTGTAGTTTGGTTTATTTGGTATGGATTGATGCTGTTGGAAGCATATACATGGTGTTGTCATTGTGTAGGAGAATTTTCAGGTTTCTGTTTGACACCTGGAAAGACTGGGTGGCCTTTCAAAAGTCACCCTTGTAATTCTAGGTTTCAAGTAGAAACTTGGAAATTCTTATCCTACACAATAACAACAAGTCTAGAACATCACCCCAACTTCTCTCTCTCCTCTCATTTTTTACTTTACCAAACTCTAATATAAAAAATCCAAAACTAAAACAACTCTTCCCTTCTATAATTCATCTTTTCTCATCCAAATTGCGTAATTTTTGCAGATTTATGGCACAATCTATGGTAATTCTCAATACTTAAAGTTGATTTTCATTTTTTTTTTTACATTTGTTGTTACCTATAGTTGCAATGGAATAATGCTAAATTGATGATGAGATTTTAATAAATTTTTTTGGCTATTTGAAGTTTGATTCAAATGTAAACATGGCTGATGCTGAACATGTAGCCAAAAAATCAATTATCACCACAATCCCAACATAATGGATTTGTACCTGAAACCTAAGTAAATGTTGAACCAAATCGGCATACGTCGAGTAAAGAAGTTTGCATCGAATCGAAGTACTTATTGAAATATCGGGACACATCAATGACAACTTGCAACAATATTTTCCCTCTATACATGGTAGTAAGTGGAAGCATCACGGTAAAGCACTGGCTATTGAAGAACGACCCTCCAACTAAAAATACGTTGCTGTAGATCTACGTGTGATGTGATCGTGGAAAGAAATAAAATGAATGCAGGTTGTAGGTTCTACGCATATGCTCGTTATAAGTTGAGTAGAGAAATGCCTCAATCGTTTGACTGTTGTAATTTTTTCAGTGGATAGATCATCTAATGTGTTGTAATGGACTTGAGTATGCACTTAAGATGCAGGCTTAAGTTTCACGGTTGGGAAAAACATTTTATCATGCTGTTGATCCTAACATGTAATTT
Source organism: Allium cepa (assembly GCA_030765085.1). NCBI lineage: Eukaryota > Viridiplantae > Streptophyta > Magnoliopsida > Asparagales > Amaryllidaceae > Allium > Allium cepa. Next base: position 575,287,108 of record CM060943.1, on the reverse strand, counting down.
ACGGTATGTTTGTTGTCGTGTTGTATAGTATTGTATGGTAATTTGGTGTTTATTGTACTATATGTTGCATCATATGCTAATTTGGTGTATGTTGTATCGTATGGTAATTTGATGCATGTTTTATCTGAATTGACTTTTAGTATTGTATTATTGTTAGTAATATAGCAAACGTGCATGATATAATAGGTTTTCGAGCAGTCACATCTAATATCTATGAGAAATACAAAATATGGATCTTAAGGCTAGGATTAACAGTAGAGGGGGGTGAATAGTGTTTTAAGGAATTTCTAAATATTTTTGATTTTTTGTTAATTTGAACACAAATTTATGCAATATTCAGACGTAGATATGATCACAGAATCAAACACATATGCAGAAATAAAGTAAAATCAATAAAGGAATGAACATACCGAATTTTATACCGGTTCGGAATTACCCTACATCCAGTCCCGCGCATAAGTACGGATTTCCTTTCAAAAGTAATTGTACAATTACACCCTCGATTTCAAGGCCACGAGGTGCACCACTTTAGATTCACAATACTCTGGGTAGAGATACTTGATTTCACGGGCAAAAAGTTCACCCAATTGATTTCCAAGGCTACAATCACACCTTTTCTTGCTTGATTGATTTCACAAGCTACAATCACACCTTTTCTCGCTTGATTGATTTCACAGGCTACAATCACACCTTTTCTCACTTAGTTTATTACAAAGAAGCCTATAACTCTGAATAGCACTGAGATCTTGTTAAGATAGTGACAGAGAATCAAACCAGAAATGATCTAGTTAGATTCAATGATGATTATCACTATTATAAGGAAAATTTAAATATAACATATCTTAGGATACGTTTTACGGCTTTTAAGTGGGTCTCTTTAGGTTGGGATTGATATCTTGCATAGAAACAAACACTATGCATGATATCAGGTCTATTAGCAGTGATATAGAGTAGTGATCCAATCATTCCTCTATATAATTTTTGATCTACATCTTTTGAGAGGTTTTCTTTACTTAGATACTCATTGGTTGCCATGGAAGTGGGTTTTCCACTCGCAGTAGTCAAACCAAATTTACTAACTAGGTCTTTAGCATATTTTTCTTGACTAATAAAGATATCATTATCTAATTGTTTTATTTGTAATCCTAGAAAGAAGTTTAATTCACCCATATTACTAATCTCAAACTCTTCTGCCATTATTTCAGAAAATTCTTCATTCATTTCAAAATTAGTTGATCCGAAAATGATATCATCTATGTAGACTTGTACTAGTTGAATATCGTTTTTATTTCTTTTAATAAAAAGAGTTTTGTCTACTTTACCAATTTCAAAGTTTGACTGTAATAAGTAAGATCTTAGTCTATCATACCAGACTCTAGGAGCTTGTCTTAGACCATATAGAGCTTTCTTAAGTTTGTAAACATGATTTAGTAATTTTTCATTTTCAAAAAGTGATGGTTGTTTGACATATACTTCATCTTCTACAAATCCATTTAAAAAGGCACTTTTAACATTCATTTGATATAATACGAAATTATTATGATTTGCAAAAGCAAGTAGAATCCTAATGGCTTCTAATCTTGCTACGGGAGCAAAGGTTTCAGCAAAATCTATTCCTTCTTCTTGACAATAACCTTGAGCGACTAACCGGGCTTTATTTCTAACAACCTCTCCTTGTTCATTCATTTTATTTTTATAAACCCATTTAGTTCCAATTATAGTTTTATTTTCAGGTCCAGGAACATGTTTCCAAACATCATTTCTAGTGAATTGATTTAGTTCTTCTTGCATAGCCAAAATCCATGAGTCATCAGTTGATGCCTCTTTTGGATTTTTGGGTTCAATAGTTGATATAAAAGCTACATTTCTCATTTTACTTAATTGATTTCTAGTTGTAACAATAGACTGCATATCTCCTAGTATATTTTCTATAGGATGATCTTTTAAAAGTTTAATTCTTTTATTAGGATGATTAATTTCATTATTAATTTCAGTTGATTCTTGATTTTGAGTGATTAAATCCTCTTCATCATTTGTATCTTCAAATTTTTTGAGATTTTCATCGAATGAAACATGCATTGTTTCTTCGATGGTGTTTATTCTTAAATTAAACACTCTGTATGCTTTACTTCTTTAGAATATCCGATAAAGATACCTTTTTCGGATTTGGAATCAAATTTACCTAAGTTATCTTTTGTATTTAAAATGAAACATTTACTTTCAAAAATTATAAAATAAGACACTTTAGGTTTCTTTCTATGAAGAAGTTCATAAGATGTCTTATCAGTTAAAGGTCTAATTGAAATTCTATTTAAAATATAATAGGCGGTAGCAACTACTTCTACCCCAAAATACTTTGGTAATTTACTATCTGAAAGCATAGTTCTCGCACACTCTTGAATCGTCCTATTTTTACATTCTACTACCCGTTTTGTTATGGAGTTCTTGGAAATGAAAATTTGTGAGTTATTCCCTTTTTATTACAGAATTCCTCAAACTTTTCATTTTCAAATTCACCACTGTGATCACTACGGATGGTTATAATTTTTAGAGAAAGTTGATTTTGAATCCTTTTTATAAAGTTCTTAAAACATTCAAAAGTATCACTTTTATATTTCAAAAATATTGTCCATGTAAATCAAGAATAATCATCTACAATTACAAAAACATGTTTACTATGATTAACTGACAGAATTTGAGATGGACCAAATAAATCAAGATGAAGTAATTCAAGAGGATTTGAGGTTGAAATCATATCTTTTAATTTAAAGGAACTTTTTCTAAGTTTTCGTAATCGACATGCATCACATAGACTATCTACTTTAAAATTCATTTTAGGAAGACCTCTTACTAGGTCATGTTTTCACAGTCTAGATAAGAGTTTGAAATTCAAATGTCCAAATCTCTTATACCAAATCCAAGGGTCACTTGTATTTGCCAAAAGACATAAGTTATCATTTGAGACTTTCATACTAAGAATATAAATATTCGTTTTCCTAATTCCCTCACATATTATGGTTGAATTATTATCTTCAATGTGACACTTATCTTTTTCAAATTTAATTTTATATCTTTTATCGCAAAGTTAACTAATACTTAGCAGATTATGTTTCAGATTCTTAACTAGCAAAACATTAGTAATAATAGGAGTTCCAGAGTTACCGACTTTGCCGATGCCAATCACATATCGTTTTGAGTTGTCTCCAAGGTTAACCAGCCCTCCGTCTTTGTATATTATATCATTCAGCATATCTGGATTGCCAACCATGTGTCTAGAGCATCCACTATCGAGTATCCATTTATTCTTTTTGATCAGCATAATTTGTCCATTGTGGATTGATTCCTCAACACCCACAAAGCATGTTTCTAGCACGTCATATAATTTTGGTAGACAACTTGAATGTGAATATTGATTATATGCAGACTCAAGAGACAACGATGATCTGAATATTTCTAAACTAGTATTAACAAGTTTTTTAAACATAGCCATTTTAAAAAAAATTTCAAAAATCATATTATGCAACTTTGAAAACCCTGCTCTGGTACCAAATATGAGAAATGCGGAATACATATCTTAAGGCTAGGATTAACAATAGAGGGGGGTGAATAGGGTTTTAAGGAATTACTAATTTTTTTTGATTTTTTGTTAATTTGAACACAAATGTATGCAATATTTAGATACAGATATAATCACAGAATCAAACACAGATGCAGAAATAAAGTAAAAGCAATAAAGGAAAGAACACACCGGATTTTATACTTGTTCGGAGTTACCTTACATCGAGTCCTACACACAAGTACATATTTCCTTTCAAAAGCAATTTTACAATTACACCCTCGATTTCAAGGCCATGAGGTACAACACTACATATTCACAATCCTTTGGGTAGAGATACTTGATTTCACGGGCAACAATTTCACCCAATTGATTTCCAAGGCTACAATCACATCTTTTCTCGCTTGATTGATTTCACAGGCTACAATCACACCTTTTCTCACTTAATTGATTTCACAGGCTACAATCACACCTTTTCTTACTTAGTTTATTACAAGGAAGCCTATAACTATGAATAGCACTGAGATCTTGTTGAGATAGTGATAGAGAATCAAACCAGAAATGATCTAGTTAGATTCAATGATGATTTTGGTTGAGTAACGGTAAAAATCTATATAAAGAAATGTGGAAGAAGAAGAAGAGGAGTGAAATCTGAGAAAATATGAATATAAATTCGTTCAAAACTACCCCTATTTATAGTAGAACAAAAGCAATGTCCATTCGTGAAAGGATATGATGAATAGACACTTCCTTTGAAATTCAAAATTTTGAAATAAACTGCTACCATGTCGACAAAGGGTACTTGAGGATGTCGACATGCCCAAGATATTTTTAGTAATTTGCTTTTCTTTGAAAATAACTTCTATTTTGTTTTAAAACTATTTTAAACTTTATAAATATACTTAACTATAGTTAAAATACATAAGTAAATATAGAGAATAATATTCTAGTATATATAAAATTTTACTATAATTTTATATTTAAATCTAAGTATAAATATTAAAAGTTAAATATATTATTATTAAAAGATAGTTTAAAACTAAGGATAATTTGATTTGAAAATAAAGATTATTTTGAGGCTAAAAGTATTTAAAACAAGGATAAATGTTTTTGATTTTTTTAAAAGGAAGATTTTGAAATCATTTTGAAAAAACAAGATATAATTTTGTAAAAACATTTGAATAAAAGGTTAGTGAATACAAAACAATGTTCCACTAGATTTTTCATAGGCTCCATCCTACTTAGGGTTCCATCCCTTTAACTGGCTCGAAGTGGATTCCATTCCACGAATAAATTGGATTTTAAGATGACGGTGCTTTTCTAGGAGTTTTAACAAAATTCCTAATTAAATTAGTTATTATTGAAATCTTGAGCTCTTGATAATCTTGATACTCATGAGTCTTCAATCTTGATATCTTGAATCTCTATACCGTGCATTCTTCATTCTTGTTTGCATGGTTAATTCCTCCATATACATATATATTTAAACTATAATGTTAGTATTTATATTTTATAATCTTATTCTAAGGTTGTTGTCATCAAAACCGTCATCTCAAGGACTAACAATATAAACACAAACAACACGGGTTCTCAAACAAACGACAAACAAACTGAATAACAAGTAATATTACAAACAATGTGAAAGAATCATATCTATGGTGTTTTGATGATAACAGCCATACAACAATGCTATTAATATATTTATTGAGTAATTGCAGGTTAATCAACTATATGATGGATGATAATATGTATACAAGTTATTACGGAGAATGAGAAGAAAAAAATGGTTTATAGTGTCGAATTCGAATTGAGAACGGAAAATATAATGGATAAATTGAAAAAAAGTTTGAAAAAACAATAAGCGACATATGGTGGGTCTTGAATCCAGCACACCATAGATGGATGCGCAAGTTTTGAGAACTTCACCATAGCTGATGGTTTCAGAACCTTTATATGATGGGCAAAGAAGCAAAAGGAAATAAAATAGAGCAAATGGAAAATGGGATGGAGTTCGGATTCGTACTCAAGTGTTCAAGAAAGGAAAATGCAACTCTATCACTAAACCACAACCACTTTTAAGTAGCATGCAAACAACGTGTTTACTTATCCATAGAACATGAAAATTTAATTTGCTAAAAAATAAAGTATATGGGAATCGAACCCAGATCTCATGGGGTATGAGCGCACGACAATAGAAAAGCACCACATTGAATTTTAAATGAAAGGCCAGTTGCAGTGGTATTTATATATACATATTTTCCAGAAATTGCTTGCATCCCTCCGTTTCAGAAGTTGCTTTTCTTCGTTAAAGGTGAATCCGAAAGGTTGCATCCTTATAACATCTATAAATACTCTTATCATCTTCAAATCAAATACACAATTCTATTCTCTCAAATCATTCTCATGTTGCTTCTAAATGTTATAACTCCATATTAATTCCAGAAGTAACCTTAAACCAGTGCTCTTTCTCTCCATAATATTTGAGTCTGGTTTTAATCCACTTCGTAACCTCTGCACACTCATTCTACATCATTTTTAAAGGTTATTCTGTTCATCGATGGTGAATCCAAAAGTTATAACTACTTGACTAATCAGATTATAGAGTCCGCAGGCGGTCGGTGTTAAAGTCTTACTTGGTTGTTTAGATAGAGTCCGTAAACCTGCTCCTCTTAGTGAAGTGAGGGGTTGATAGTGAAATTTCTAAGAGGTGCTTGGGGACTGGACGTAGGACGGAAGGTCTGAACCAGTATAAAATCGACTTTGTGATTTACTATATTGTTTTTACTGCATTTACATTGTTTATTACCACTGACCATCTTCGATCCCATACGTAATGACTAACAAGTAGTATCAGAGCTTGGAATTCTATCGATCGTTACAACATCATAGAATAATGACCAAAAAAAGATCCGGTTGAAATGCAGTAAGCAAAAAGCCCGACACTATCAAAGCTACGACAAATGAAGACTATAAAAATGTACTTTCTGATCTACAAATTTTAGTAGAAGATAATAATGAAATAGTTAGTACAAGCGATAAAATCTCAAAGTTTAATTTTATTCTTTTAGAAAAGATGAAATCTATCGAACTTGAAAATGAGAAATTAAAAAAATGAGAAACTAGATTTAGAAAATCAACATGGTGTTTTGAAAAATAATTTTAGGACTCTTAAATATTTTCTAGGTGAACAAAATACTGTGCTTGAAAAAGGAAAAGAAAATTTTCAAAAGAAATTTTGGATTTAAAAAGACAAAATGACTTGTTCTAATCATCTTCATATAATTCAGAATCTTAAATTTTTCTTCTTGAAAACAAGAATTATATGCTAAAAAAAGAATTCTAAATTAAATAAAAAATTGATATTTTGAAAAATTATTATATTTACTTCGAAAATAATAGTTGTGATTTTAAAGCTAAATTTGAAAAACTTAAAAATGAAGTCACAAAATTAAATAATGGTCAAAATTATTTAAACATGATTTTATCTAGTTTTAGATCTTCACATGATAAAAGTGGAATAGTATATAGTAAAACAGATGTTAATAATAGTACTAGATTTGCGTTTTTATGTGATAACAAATTTAATGCTAGTAATAAAAATGGAAATAGCTTTAAATCTACTTCTTATCATTTTAGTACTATGCTTAAAAATAAAAATTGTACTAATTTTATGATATATGATTTTAAATACGGTTCCCACTGATTTGAGCAAAAATCATAAACAAATATGTAGTATTGAATATTTTGACATGATTATAAATAATGAAAATTATATTTACAAGGGATCAACTACATCCACTAGGATATGGTTTCCTAAGATGTGAGCCCTATATTTTTAATGTATGGTATACTTGAACTTAAATAGAAAAATATATTAGATACTCATTATTTAACAAGTGACCGATTTTGCAATTTAATTAAATGTCTTAATTGACTATGATTACTTCTTATTTTAAGATTTCTTTAGAAATAGGAATTTTTACTGTATGGGAATATATAATTTAGGGGGAGATATTTAATCAATATCTACTTAAATTTTTATCTTTTTTGTTGACGACAAAGTGGGGGAGAAATCCATGAGACATATGATTATATTGGTAATATATATAGATTAAAATATTGCATGTCTTTAGTGGGAGTCATATTATTGTTTTATATTTTAGTTGTGCGGTTGTCATCGTTAAAAATGGGAAGAATGAAAGAACCATATCTATGGTGTTTTGATGATAACTACCATAGAACAATGCTACTAATATGTTTATTGAGTAATTGCAGGTTAATTAGCTATATGATGGATGGTACTGTTTATACAAGTTATACAGAAGAATGCAAAGAAAAAAATGGTTTAAAGTCTGGAATTCGAATTGAGAATGGAAAATATAATAGAGAAAGTGAAAAAAAGTTTGAAGGAAAAAATAAGCAGTAGAAGGTAGGACTTGAATCCAGCACATCATAAATGGGTATGCAAGCTTTGTCAACTTCACCGTACGTGCTTTTGAATCCAAGTTTGCTGATGGTTTCAAAACATTTATATGATAGGCAGAGATGGAAAAGGAAATAAAATATAAGAAATTGATATTCGAACCCAGGTGCACAAGAAGGAAGTTCGCATCGTTATCGGCATGCCACGTTGCATTTTTGTTTTAATATGATTAGTGCATTTTATTAATTGAGTAAAGAACCAAAATTAAAACTAGAAAAATTGGATGGAGGTGGGATTTGAACTCAAATATTCAAGAAAGCAGAATGCAACTTTACCACTACACCACAACCGCTATTAAGCATCATGAAGACAACGTGTTTTCTTATCCATATAACATGAAAAATTAAATTACTGAAAAATGAAGGAGGTAGGAATCGAACCTACGTCTCATAGGGGATTAGCGCAACAGCAGTACCGAAGCACCACCTTAAGTTTTAAATGAAAGGCTGCTTACAGTTGTATGCATACATGTTTTCCAAAAGTTGCTTGCATTCCTCCATTTTACAAGTTGCTTCTCTTTATGAATGGTGAATCCAAAACGTTGCATCCCTATTTTAGTACCCCTGTAACATCTATAAATACTCGAATCATCTCTAAATCAAACACACAATTCTGTTCTCCCAAATCATTCTCATATAGCATCCGAATGCTCTAAACTCCATATTAATTTTGAAAGCAACCTTAAACCAGTTTTCTTTCACTCCAAAATATTTGAGTCTGGTCTTAATCTACTTCCTAACCTCTTTGCACACATCCCACATCATTTTTAAAGGTTATTGAAGTTGTACCCTAGTTTGACTACTCAGCGTATTAAACACACAATATATTGTCAAGTTTTTCTTGGTAAAAGAAACGATTGAAGTCCTATTGTAGAGTCCTTGGACACTCTGTATTGATGTCCTATTTGGTTGTTTAAGTGGAGTCTGTAAACCTATTCCTCCAGGTGAAGTGAGGATGTTGATAGTGAAATTTCTAAGATGTGCTTAGGGACTGAACGTAGAACGGAAGGTCCACCAGTATAAAATCGACTGTGTGATCTACTATATTATTTTTACTGCATTTACATTGCTTACTACCATTGGGTATCTTCGATCCAGTGCATAGTGACTAACACAACGCGCTTCAAACAAAAACATCTAATACTAACACAAATAAAGTGAGTCACTACCATCTATGAATAAAAGCTAAGGTGCTAAGGTACAATGATTCCTTTTATAGTCATGCACTCCACATCTGCTACACCTATTTTTCCTTTAGAGTCTGCATCTTGTCCACGGTGCCTTTAATTCTTGTTGACCTAGGTCTTCCGTCTACTCTATGAGGTGTTGGAGGCAGAATCATCAGTCCTTCGTGTGCATTCCAATATCGTTTATCATGAACATGATAAAATTATGGTGTGTAAGCCGCAAGGTAGTTCTGAACCGAATACCAAGTTGACGCAAAGTCATGATGCGCTCTATTTGTACCGTTAGCAATTGCCGAACAAGCAGTCATCACATGCGCACAAGGTAACAGTTGAAGTAACATGATGTTGCATGTACAAGAACATGTGTTATCATTGATTGTTACTTTAATTTCATCAATAAAGTAGCGAATTACTTGTACTTCGACTTGACTAAATCAGACAATCCTTGAACATCTTCTTCAGTTTCTCTCTCCGCTATCTTTCCATTTCGGGATTAATCAAGATGTTGAAGTCTTAGCAAACTCTCTTCTTTGACAAAAATAATCCATGGAACAAAAGAAGGTCTAGGAAACAAAAGCCATTATCCTTGCACAAATTCCAGTTTTCCTCCTTCCATACCAAATTTCTCTCTATCCAATTATGCGCTCTAACATTGGTGGCCGTAATTTCCTCTCGAATTTTCAGATACTTAACTTCCTCCGAAGCACATGTTGTAGCAAAAAATAAACCCGTCAAACATTTGCCTTTAAAGCAGTGGCTTAAAATTTTGCTATCAGATGTCTAGCACAAAATCTATGCTTATGAAGGAATCTCTAGTGGCTCTCCAATGCTGTTGGTATTTCATTCATTCTATCAAAAATGAAAGTAATACGTCGATTTTCAATAGTATGAATGAACCTTCACATGCAAGCAAAAAAAACCAACCCCAACTATCATATATCCTACTTCAACAATTGCATAAGCCAAAGGATAAAACTGAACATTTGCATCTACTGTATTCGCCACAAGTAAGGTACCTTTGTATTTTCCATACAGATGCATGCCATCAATGCAAAACAAAGGTCAACAATGTACAAATCCTTTGATACAAGGCCCAGACGCCCAAAAAGCATGACCGAAAAATCCATACTCGTCAGCTGTTACACGTCCAACACTATCTGGATTCGTTCTAGCAATTTCATCAAAATATTGTCATAGGTTGGAATATGACTCTAACCAATCACCATGTATACGTTCAATTGCTTTTCTTAATGCTCTCCATGCTTTCATATAACCGATTTTAATAAAAACTTGTTACTCCATTAAAACCTACACCGTTCCAACTGTTATGTTCAAATGAGCTTTTTCAAAACCAAAAAGGTAGATGTTGTTGCTTATGGTTAGAGTTTACTGATGGGTTAACGCAAGTATGATTGCTTGGATACTTTTTAATAATCCAACATCCGGTTTGTGATTTTTTTTCGAATCTATAGCATGTATACTCCATGAACAATTTGAATCGACGTCGCAAATTATGGTGTATTTTTCGTTGTTCGACCTAATTGGCTTAAAACAAACCGCATGTAAAATTGACCATTCAGTTAGTTATTACAAAAATTTTCCTTTGCTCTCAAACACCATACCTACTTCGAAATTGTTTTGAACACTAGACACCGAGAATATTTCATCATAAAATTGCAAATTAGCAATGACGAATTCAGCTATCATTATGAATTACACATGTCATCATCTTAAGATATTTCCATATTCGGTTTGTCTCTATCTCCACAAGCTTCCTCTTTGCTCCATAATCATAGTTCAGTAGATCATTGTTTACTTGCATCTTATCGTTTCACGTTATATCATTCTTTGGTTTGCTTACAATAGTTATGCTATCAAGGCCAAGAATATCGTATACTTGTACATCAACTCAGTGTCTATATCCAAATAATCATCGGATACATTAGGAACCCCTAATTCAACAATTGGTTGAATGTTCGATTGTGTATCAATATCGTGTGCCAAAAAGCTACAATATGAATTCGTGACATTTTAAAATAGTTATAAATTGCAACACAGTTCATTAGCATTAGAAAACATAACTTATTTTTGGCTCATATGGTACAATTAGAAAGGTGTAAGCTGCATTGGATAAGACATACGGCTATACGATGGTCAACCACTATTTTGGGTCGGTGGTTGTTGTGTAATAACGCTACGTATGAAAATAAAATTTTGTATGATATCTGATACATTAAATCATATGCGATTTGTATGTAATCACAGATATGTGTTACTTTGACTCATGCATGGAAAACTATCCTTCATTGGATATGGATAGCTAAATTGTATATTTGGCTGGGTAATCATGAAAGGAGGATATTCGAAGAACATTTATTGTTGTGCTAAATTTATAGGTAGATTATTATAACTAGAAGATGAAATTCCTTGCGAATTATCCATGGTCTCCAATAATCTAGAATAATCTTCAACACCATTGTAAATTACAGACGCTGATATAGGTTGCTCTACCATTAACCTTCTATTTTTTTAAACAAATAACTCTATAGATTTTGATACGACAGAAAGCATTAATTCACCATCGTCATCTCGATAATTTTTACTGCTTTAGATCCAGTATCGGTTGGCCAGTTGCAAACTAAATCAATATCAAACTCCTATGATTTTATCTTAGTTGCTTTGTAAATCGACTCTTTTAATTGTTCTAAGTTAATCCTTTACAAATTTTAGCCAGTTTTTAAGAACCACCAACATACTTTCCATATATTTGATCATCGATAACTAATTCTCCATCATAATAGCATATAGTTGGAATAAAATTAAGAGCCATTTGACAATGATAATGGATACAAAATTATTCAATTTTTATTTACAAATCTACTAAAAAACTAGGCTTTATAAATTCATACCTTAATTGATTCGAAGTAAGGACATGTTGAATTCTTGAAGTAGATCTTTTAAAATATTACTTTTTATTGAATTTAAGGCAAACAGTAAGAAATTTCAGAATGAGAAAATTTAGAGGGTTTTGGTTTTTTTTAAAAAAAATTGGTAAAGTTTAAAATGAAAGAGGAAGGAAGCTTGTTTTCTTGTCGTTCTTTTTTACCCTTCGTTTTTTCGACATGTGGATTTTTACGGTAAAATGGGATTACCGTGGCTGGTCTTTGATTTACCATCGCGGGAGAGTGGTGCACCATGGTACTGTTCCGTTTTAAATCTATGCACGCATTTCCAATGGTCGTACGACATTGTTTCGCCATTTCGGACGGATGTTGCACCTTGCACCGTGGATGTTGCACCCTATGGATATTGATTATTCGGACGGCCATAACTTCTGGCTCGTTTAGAGTTACAGGAGCCATAACTAGTCAAAACGAAGCTCTCTGTGAGAACTACGGCCACAAGCGACTTTTCAAAAGTCGCCCACGTACAATTTTTTATAAACGTAGTGGGTGACGTTGAAAAGTCACCCATTGCGTTACCAACGTAAAAATAATACATTGATACCATTTGAAGGAGCGCCAATGTATTCTGGCCAACTCAACACTAAGCTGATCAAAACAGGGCTATATTCTAAAATAGTTTTAAAACATGGCTATTTGCATAATAAATTTGAAAATTTGGGCTAAAGTGAATTTTTTTTTATGGAATTTTAAGTTATATGGACATAAATGAAATATTCTCTCAATATAAGTATGGTATACGATGCATTCAGTTGCCTTTTTTGTGACATATTAGACCAAACAATAAATATTAGCTAACTGAATTTGTATTGAAAGTTTAAGTTTTAGATCACGTGGTTAATTTAAATAATGGATTTAAATGTAAAATACTATGATAATACCTAACTGAATTTTGTAAATAATTGTACAAATTTTATATTTAAATGTAAAATGTTAATAGGAGAATTAACATAATTTTGTAACAATTATAATAATGAAAAATTATAGGGATTTGAAAATAAAATGTTTAGAAAGAATTAAAGAGAGAGCTGAATTACTAAAATCAATGAGAAAGCAAGAAATTCTTCTGCTTTACTATTATTTAATAGATAGGATATAACCGTTTAATGTTATGGATCGGTATTCTTCTAAAGCGCAACTTTGGAGTTTATAAATTTAAATATCCGGTAATTTTTTAACCTGAAAGTTTAGCTGTTAATGGTTTTTCTTATTATAAATCCTAATAAGTAACCCGTCCATTGCACACAATAATATTGTAATATATAGTATTTATAATTTTAATGTCAAAATAAGAAATTTATCATGCAATGTATGAAAAATTCAATGGAATTAACGAATTTTAAATTGTTATTATTGTTTATGTTTAATTTATGTTGTGTAGCTTTACATATACATATACGCACATTACATATGTATGTACACACACACACACACATCTTTTTGTGTGTGTGAAATGAATAATTTTATCATTTTTAGTGGTATGAATGTAACATAAAAGTTGAAACTGGCATATGCCATAAGATTTATATAATTTATAGTTGAATGGAAAAAATTGTTTTGCCATATATGTATATATGTATATCTGTGTGTGTTTGTGTATGTATGTATGTTAGTCACTATGCATGAGATCGAAGATGGCCAATATACAAGAGATAATATAAATGCAGTAGAAATATAACAGTAGACCACACAGTCGATTTATACTGGTTCCGACCATTCGTACTACATCCAGTCCCCAAGCACCTATTCATATTTCCACTAATCAAACACCCTCACTTTGTCGGGGGAACAAGTTTACAACAACACTACCTGAAGGCTCCCTCTTCTAGGACTTGACTTTCTCGACTTCTTAGACTTTTACAACCAAGCAGAATATAAGTTTCTTTAAGAATATTTTTTATCTCAATCTTGTCACATAATAGTATGAACTTCTATGGCCCTTAAAATGATGCAGAGTGAATGTGAAGATGTTTAGGAAGTGAATTAGGAACAGACCCAAGTGTCGTGGACTGAAAGAGCACTGGCCTAAGTTTGCTTCTGGAATGAATATGAAGTTTAAGACTTTAGGAAGCAGTAAAACAATAATTTAAGAGCATGTGATTGAGTACATACTTTTAGGATGGCGGGAGGCTTACATAGGAGTGATAAAAAGCCACTAAATAGAAGCCATCCTGCAGTAATTTAGTTTTGAAGAGATGAATCGATTAAAAGTTTGCCACACTTAAAGAAGACGCTTGGAAGGCCACTTTAACTATTCGTTGCATTACAGTTATATAAATTTGTTGGTAGGCATCAGTTGAAAAGCATGAGTGGTGTGCTAGTAAGAGTGCATGCTTTCTACCATGCAGCTCGGGTTCAAATCCTACCGAACCCCTTTTTTCCAGCAATTTAATTTCTTCTTTTCTATGCAAAAAACATGCTACCTAGTCATATTTCAAGGTAGTAGTAGTGTGGTTGGTCGGGACGTTGCATTTCTTCCTTTACCATTCGAGTTCGATTCTCATTTGGAATATTCATTCTGAATGGAAGCATGTGTAGTTTGTTTTATTAGTTGAGTTCTTCTATGTTGCTAACCTAGTTCAAGTCCTTGTTTCTTCATTTTTTAAACTTATATTTTTCCGCTTACTCCATTATATTTTTCATTTGATCTCAATTCAAATTCCACCAATTAAACTTTTTTCTTTGCATTCTTCGATATAATTTGTACAAACCTTATCATCCATCATATAGCTACTTAACCCAAAATTACTCAACACCCATATTAGTAGCATTTTCATATGGTTATTATTATCTAAACGCCATAGATATGGTTCTTTCAATATGTATTGATGTATATTTTAAGGATTTATTAGAATATTATAATTATTCAATAATTTTAAGCTTGTGTATGTGTAGAGGTTAAAAATGGATCAACACCTAAGAATGTGTAACGATCCGCCATTTTGACCATTCAAATCGACAATAATCCACACATGTCAAACTTGAATTGCTCAAAATGACAAATTGTTATTTATATTTGGAAAAATTTAGCATATACAGTAAATAAATTAATCACAGAATCATAGACATGGAGTAATACAACAATATGCAACGGAATAGATAAATAGTAGTTTATGAAGCTACTACAGAAACATCAGAGTCTAAAACCAAATACAACCTAAGTCCAAATACAAAGAAGTCTCTAATACATAAGCAAATGATACGTGTGAACATACATAACTGGAAATAATTAAAATAACAGAGATAACTAAAAAGCTGAATAAACAAAAGATGGATCTCTAAGCAAAGCTCCAAAGGTGAGTCTCAAGTGCTGTAATACTCAGGCTGACCCGAGCATAAAACAAAACACAAAATACTCAAGTCGGAATTAACAATCTTATGAAAGTAAACCAACTCAAGTGAAATATCTAAATGAAATGCAATAACTTAAAGAATGTTTGAGATTTCCATCCTTTAAGGGTCTGTGGAACTATCTACACGTATAATATAATATGCTACATAAATAGTATCAGTAAAGTAAAATATTAAAATAGCGTTAAGGCGTTACCCATATCCTCCTTAACACATTTTTATATAAATACCGGAGCTATACAAATAATGTAACTCCACCGTAACTAGTGGGCTATCAGGGAGCACTCAATATGTACGACACAAATCTAACTCATAATGGGAGCTATAAGGCATGTGACAAGGCGTGCGAGGCAATACCTAGGTTAGGATACTACCGTTTTGCGGATTCGGACTGGTGGTAACTTGTGTAGTTAATGCTCCGCTATTATCCCGCTATAACCCCGCAATATCTCATAGCGGATTTCTACCGCTACGATTTTTCCATATAGCCCCAAAATATAGCCTTTCCACTTTAATCCCCGCTATTTCCGCTATATCCCACCGCTATATTTTGCTATTTCCGCTATATTTTCTTTAATAAAATGAATTAAAAATTTGCATTTATACATTATAAAAATTATGAAACTAATTTATTTGATTTAATTTTTAACATATTTTAAGAAATGAAAAGACTCTAATATTCTACTAAATTCAATTATGTTATATAACAGTTTTACGTTCATTTAAAGTATATTCGCACATGCTTTTTGTTTAAAATCATTTATGTATTAATTATAATTCAATTGAATGATAATTTTTCATTTCATTACCATGTATATATCTATAAAAACATTAAGTATTAGTTTTATATGCTATTTTAGAGCTATCTGCTATATCCCGCTATATCCTCGCTGTATTCCCGCTATGACTTTTTGCACCTCCACCGCTTTGAATCTGCCGAGCGCTTTAACTGCACAGGTGGTAACGCATAGCACCTACTACCGCCCACCTCAAGACACAATCCCAAATCAAATCAAAGGGTGGATACAAAATAAATTACAAAGTCATAATATGGTATCGAAAAATTATACCCGTTAGGAGGAGTGACCTCACTTAGCCGGGCATGGCTCCTATTTTAGCCACATCAAGCTGACCCGAGGGGGTCGGGGTTATGTAATACCTTATACAGAATTGATCGTCAAACCATCCTACTTTATTCTGGAATCTCCACCGCATACACAAAAAGTGATTTTCGGTATTGGCAGAGAGTATGACAATATCTGATCCCGGTCTCTTTAACAACCAAATGTTTATTTCACACCGGATGGCTCTTTTACATTTCCCTAAACCAATTCATACTGATATCAATATTTTATATTCACTTCAAAATCATATCACTTTCCAAATATATTAACTTCAAAATCGCATCACTTTTGAAATCATATTCACTTCCGAAATCATATTCATTTTCAAAATCATAACCACAAAATAAGTTAAACCATCTTATCAAAATATTCGAATTTTAAATCAATTAAATCTAAATCATAGCAGTTCCAACTTTAAACATTTTAAATATTGAAAGTAGTTTATATATTGGAACAGTTATACATTAAAAATAGTATATATTTTACAAATAGGTTATAGTTTTAAATAGTTTATATATTAGAAATAATTTATATATTAAAATAGGTTATAGATTGAAATAGTTTATATATTAGAAATTTTTATATATTAAAATAGGTTATATATTAAAACAAATATATTAACTTAAACACTTTAAACAAAATATATTTTATTTTTATTAATTTTTTTTCAAATTAAATCTTATATTATGAAAAAGTAAATAAAGTTATAAGTAAAACCTTAAAATTTACATTTTAAAACTTAACTTATAAATTTAGAATTCTTAAACAAATAATTTTAAAATCTAAATTTTACTTATATGTTTAAAAATAAAATCTTTATATTAAATTTAAAAATAATTTCCTTTTTTTTCCAAACACATCTTTTCAAAATTTCAGAAATGACTTTAAAAATAGACCACCGGTGTCCGTATGTAGTTTTCTATCCTAGGGTTAAGTGATAAAGATATTTATCATTTCAATCCGCAATAATTTAAAATTTACGGGTATAAATCATTTCAGCCCGCAATCCCAAATTTTCAAAATCAATAAAAACCGCTTGGGTTTATCATTTCAACCCATAACGATTTTCCCTATTCTAAAGGTCATTCGGGTATGTATCATTTCAACCCATAGGTAATACCTAATACTAAGGGAACTTGCAGCATGATTTACATAAAATAAATAACATAACACAAAATCATACATAACATATTACATAAGGTAGCACATAACTTACAAAACGAATTGCACAAAATAGCATATAACTTACATAAAAAATTGCATAAAATAGCATATAATTTACATAACAAATAGCATGTAACTTACATAATTAATTACAGAAGATAGCAAGTAACTTACATGATTACTTACATAACATAGCATGTAACCTACATAGTTAATTACAGAACATAACATGTAACTTACATAATTAATTACATAACATAGCATGTAACTCACATAATTAATTACAGAACAGAGCATGTAACTTACATAATTAATCGTTACATAATTAATTATTACATAATTAATTACATAATATAGCATGGAATGTGACATAAATTTTCTACCATAACATAACCCCACATGTGATTATTTCCAATATAGCACCTTAGGCGATTTCCTATATTACAATCATATTACATATATGCACACAAATTTTATTCGTTTCCTTTTTGTTTTCTTTTTTTCTTCCTTTTAACACATAAATTTCACATAACATACTAATGACAATTTCCATCGCAAAAGTGTCAACCTTTAAATCAATATAACATTTTTTTTCTTTTTTTTCTTCCAACATACTAATTTAATATTAACATTATGATGCATATTAATAACCATATCATCACATCTATTTTTATAAATAAACAACACAATATCAAAAACAATTTCATGTCAAAAATAATAAGGGAACATAGGTGAACATATGTCATATCAAATTATAACCAAATTACACAAAATTTCTTAACTATTGCAACATTCCAATAACATATCAATTGATATCCATTTACTTAATATAAGATTATAAATCATGAGTGAATAGGTCACCTTTCGAGGCTAGGAAAATTGACGACACGAAGCTATGAATTCAAGTCGCAAATTCCAAAGAAAATCAAAAGCGGACTTGAATTGATGCAACACAAAATATATATGGATATATATATTTCATTTTTTTTGTACAAAAGAGAATAGGAGAGGGGTTAAAAGGCTCGGTTTAGAGTTGAAAGGATGGGTTTGGATGCAATTGCGATGGGCTAGGGTGGAAGAGATCGTTTGGCTATGCAAGAGGAGAAGATGTGGTGATTTGGGTGGGATTTGGTGGAGATAGGCATGGCTATAGGCTAGGAAAGAGGGGATGTTTTTAGCCTGGCTTGGAGGAAAAGGTGACCGAAGTGAAAGGGAGGGAAAGATGGCTTGGATGGTGGAGGAGAGACGGTAATAGAAGAGGCGGTGGAAGGAATTTGGAAGAGAAAAGGAAGGAGTTTTGAATTTGAGAAATTTGTGTTTTTAGATCTAGAACTCTTTGTAAATTTAGAGAGGAAGAAGGAAGTGTGATGAAAAAGTTTTCTCAATAGAAAATTATGTACTTACAAGTTAGTCAGAAGGAAACAAATGGTCATAGGCATAAGAATAGACAAAAGTCTCTTGATATGGTTAGAGTCCCTTGGTTAACCAAGGCCCATTAAGACTGAACCAAACCTATTAGCACATAGCCAAATTTCACAACTAAACACCACAAACTTATGTTAGTTTTTCAAAGAAACTCAGATATTTAGAGTAATAGATATTTGATTTTGACGAAACCGAAAGTGGAAAAAAGATCATAATTCAGTCTAGTATCATATAAAAAGAATAAAATTTTAAAATTCAAATTAAAATTTTTCAACCAAAGCTTAAATTTTGACTAACTTTGACCAAAATTCAAAATTTTAGAAAATTTTCTATTTCATTGAATTTGAAAAAAACATATTACTCAATATTCAAAAATTTGTTCTCAAATTTTAACTTTTAAATTTTATTTAAATTCAAATAATAATATATTTTAAAATTGACTAAATTGAACCTTCATTTTATTAACATTGGTTTATTTTAATTGAAATGTTCATTTTATTCAATTTAACATATGTTGCTTATTCTTGATTGAATCAATTATCAACTATTACTCTTTACCTTAATTAAAAGATTTAATTCCAATTTTTTCAATATTTAACTTTCAAGTTGAATGTTGGTTACACACTAATCATTTTATTTTCATTAAATAATTCAAAAAAAGTTTTATCCTTTATTTCCATTTACACATTCTTTATGCTCATCAAATTTCTCTTTCAATTAAAACATATGTTTCTCTTTTATTTCCTCAACTTCCTCTTTTATTTTAATTCAAACATTCGTTCTATTATTATGTTCATTAATTACAATCAACGTTCTCTTTTCCTTTATTTGAAAGATTTCAATTACATTTAATTCCATTGATTACAAAATAAATTCCAAAGCGGATTAATCAATAGGATGAGAATAAACAAATTGTTACAACTTAGTAATTCATATCTATTAATTTATTGTTTACACAAGAAATATAAATCTACTTACCAAATAGTTGATTTCTTGTTGTATGCCAACATATTTAGAATATTGTTTATCCTATTCTTTAGTAACATTTACTGTTACAGTTGACTGAAATTGCATTAATATACTTGTCAATTACATTCAATAAATATTACTAAATTATATTCTAATACGTGTTACCACCTTCCATTTCAATAAAGATTAATTGTTTTAGAACTTTATCTAAGATCATGTTTTATATTCTAACAAATTTATTATTATAATAACAATAATTATTATTATTATTCTTTTACCATAATAATTGATTTTTTTTATTTCTAACCATATTCTATACAACAATTATAATCAATATTTTTAAAATTTGTTCAAATTTACAAGTCGTTACACTCTCCCATACTCAAAATTTTTAATCCCCGAAAAGGAATAAGGTGGTAGAATATAAGAAAATAGAAAGATAAGTTAGATTCGAAATGAATAGTAACATATACAAACAATGTGACGCCCCACCTCTATACCCACGCTAGCCAAGAACACTCCGGAGAAGTGCTGTCAACTAGCACGGAGAATAAGGCTGTTGAGGAGCGACCATCCATGTAATTGCTTATCACACGGTGGCTATAAATAATCTTCGGAAACAAACATAGAAATAATCATATCACAAATCAGTCACAGATATCCATATCACAAATGCGGAAGAAGATATGAATATATAACTAACACATGAAAGTGTACATCAGAGTAGTGGTCAGTAAGATCCACGATAATACAAAAGAATAGCAACACGTGCTATACAAAAGAATACAACTATGAGTCTATATCTCAAGTGTATACAACAAAAACTGCTAATCTAAACAGTTAGCCAAAAGTCATAGTGATGAATCCCTGGGAAGAAGTCAAGCAGAAGCACCTGTAACATCTCGGTCTGACCCGAGTATTATTTAAGAAAATAATAAACGGGTCAGTCTAGCTATAAATATCAGATGACATGATATAACATAAAAGATATGGCATAAACATAAACATCCATAATGACATACCACTATAAGTATGTAAATAATGATCAACAGAAGATCAATCAATAAGATATAATCAATATCACAAGAATCTTCTCAAAGATTCGGAAAGGGCATCATACCCCAAACTTGTACTCATAACAAGTCAATGACATAAATTCTAGAAATCAATGCAAGAAGTCCAGAAATCATAGAAAAGAGAAAGAGGCCTATCACATGACGGTCCGAAGACCAAGGGGAGCTACCCCACATGTGTGAATGGAATCACACAGATTAAGGTCCAGACTAACCAAAAAGAAAAAAGGTATGTGTGAGTGGAATCACACAAGTGGTGTCTAGTCTAACCTCGCAACAAGAGACATCGCACAGTTGCTAGTCTAAATCATCAGAATGATCGTCATGATCAACGAGAAGTGTCAATTTCACTAAGCTAGTAAATATAGAAGTTTAGCTTCATGTCCCATAACCACTTGCTTAACTTAAATATTTACGAACGAACTGTAAATCTTCACTAATAAAATGTGTCACAAGTGGTTCAATCGAACAAGTCCAAGAGTTAACCGACGAAGTGAACGCAAGCGTTTCATACCACTTGTTTTACTAAGTCGTTTAATTAGATTTCTCATCCGAGTGAGGTAAAGGTTTGTATATACTAATAGATTGGAAAACGGTTTAAGAAAAGAGCTTTGTTACGGAAAATAGAGTTGAAATCATTTTGTTGAAAGAGTTTTTATATTTACTGCTAGTATTGAAACCTTTATATTTTTAAAATGACAAATCACAGAAGAGATTGTAGAAACAATCATCACAAAGATCACATTCGGAGATGTGAATAAAATCCAAGGAAATCATCTCAAAAGCATCAAAGTGGAAGTTCCCCAACGACCAAACGTGGCTGAGATAACCAGAGATGGTTTTTCTCGAAGAATGGTCAACTCAGCATCTCAACAAAGCAAGTTCTGTTGAATGTTTTTCAGATAAGATCCCCTACGGAGGGGGGGTCCAGGGGGGTGGCAACGCCACCGCTTACGGGGTTCGACCTGCCCGGTCAGGTCGCGGGGGTCCAGGGGGCAGCGCCCCGACCAAAACGGTACGCCCTAGTGAAGACAAAATGAGGTCTAACGACCTAACGACTCAAGGGTCTAACGACCTAACGACTCAAGGGTCATACGACCTAACGACTCAAGGGTCATACGACCTAACAAGCTATGGCCAAACGACCTAACGACTCAAGGGTCTAACGACCTAACGACTCAAGGGTCATACGACCTAACGACTCAAGGGTCATACGACCTAACGACTCAACAGAGTTAAGCGACCTAAGGTCTAACGACCTACGACTTAACAGAGTCGAGCGACCTAAGGTAAATGGTCCAACGACCTAACTCGAACGACTTATCTGGAGCTTAGGTCGGAGACGACCTACGAGATAAACCAGGCCGACTTAACGTTTGCCTAGAGATTATAGGTCGGAAACGACCTAAGACTTAAAGCTTAACTCGCGAGCGACCTACGGCTTAAGGCCTAACTCCTGAGCGACCTACGACTTAAGGCTTAACTCGTGAGCGACCTAAGTCCGAAGTGCCAATTTTTCCAGAACGACCTAAAGTTAACTCGTGAACGACTCACGACCCATGGACGAACGACTTAACTCCGAACGACCTAAAAATGGCCAGAACGACCTAAGTGCAGAAATTCACCAAAACGCTAAAAATTGGAGTTTTTCGCCAATCCAATCCAAACCAAATGCTAACATGCATGCAAAAATGATAGGGAATCATTCCCAACAGTCCAATATAGTTATAGGCTAGAATTGTGAGATAAAAATCTCACCTTTGCACCAAATATCAATGAAAATGAAGTTTTAAGCAAGCAAGAATCAATCCTTCTTCTATCTAAGCACAAGAAGCTTGAATCCAATGTCTTCTTCTTGAATTTGGAGTAGAAAGATGGATTGCAATTGAATTTGAGTTTTGGAATTTTAATTTCCCATTCCCTCCACTATTAATGCCAAAGCTTGATTAGTTAGGAAATTTATGAAGAGTGAGGAGAAGAGGGTTGGAACTTGGGCTTAATAGGCTAAACTAACCCAAAGTCCAAAGCGGGAAAAGTTAGTGAAATTTCACTAACTCCAAACCTATCGATGTTTATACTCAAAAAAGTTGTAAACGACATTTCGAACTCAATGGAAGTGGTCTCGAGTCCTAATTTGACCGTTTGCAAAAAGTAGCTTTTTGGACCAAAATCCGATTAACGAGTTAATATTTAAATAAAATATTTAAATACAAACTCGATAAATATGCGGGTTGTTACAGACTCCCCTCCTTAAAGAAATTGCGTCCTCGCAATATATATAAGATGGAAATAAAAAGTAACAACCATAAAAGCATATTAACACAAGAGGAATTTTGAAATAAGAAGTTCACCTCGAGGAGCAGGAGTAAGCAAGTCCGGATGTGTACGCTCGATGAATTCTCTGGATTCCCAAGAACAATCCTTAGGATTTGAGGACCATTGAACCTTCACAAGCGGAACATCTTTATTTCGAAGTCGTTTAACCTCAGAAGCTATAATTCGAATAGGATGCTGCTCAGAAGTTAAATTCGGCGAAACTTCAATTTCTTCCATAACAGCAGGCTCAAGAATAGAATCGGAATCCCGAAGGCATTTCCGTAATTGAGAAACGTGAAATACATCATGCATAGCAGAAAACAGAGCCGGCAATGCAAGGCGATAAGCCATGGAACCAATACGTTCAGTGATAGGAAATGGCCCAATATATCGAGGCGCTAACTTCCCCGATCGACTGAAACTTACAACACCCTTCATAGGTGAAACACGAATAAAAATAGGATCCCCAACAGAAAATTCTAATTTCCTTCTTCGATTATCGGCATAGGATTTTTGTCTACTCTGGGCTTCTTTCATCCTATGTCGAATAAGTTCAATCTTTTCCGTGGAATCACGAATAAAGTCTGGACCTAAAACCAGCTTCTCACCGGCCTCAAGCCAACAAGAAGGAGATCAGCATGGCCTTCAGTAGAGTGCCTCGAAAGGTGCCATACCAATACTAGATTGGAAGCTATTATTATAGGAAAATTCAACAAGTGAAATATGATCTTCCCAACTTCCACCAAAATCAAGCACACAAGCACGAAGAAGATCTTCAAGAGTTTGATTCACACGCTCGGTTTGTCCATCGGACTGGGGGTGATAAGCGGTGCTAAAATTAAGCTTCGTTCCTAAAGCTTTTTGAAGACTCTTCCAAAATCCACTAGTAAACAATGGATCACGATCGCTAACAATAGAAGTAGGAACTCCATGCAATTTTACAATTTCCTTGACAAATAGCTTGGCCAAAAGAGGAACGGTTCGGTTAGACCGAACCGGAATAAAATGGACGGATTTAGTAAGTCTATCAACAATCACCCATAAGCTATCATGACCCGAACGAGAACGGGGAAGGCCATCTATAAAGTCCATGGAAATTTGATCCTACTTCCAAATTGGAATTTCTAAAGGTTGCAATAACCCACCAGGCCTTTAATGTTCGGCCTTGACAAGTTGGCAAGTCATGCAACACTTAACAAAGTTAGCAATATCAGATTTCATTCCCTCCCAATAATAAAGTCACTTCATATCAGCGTACATTTTACTACTACCGGGATGAATGGTGAATTTAGAACGATGGGAATCTTCTAAAATATCTTTACGAAGATCTCCAATATTTGGTACAATAAGTCTACCAAATTTTCGAATGCCGCCACGAGAATCAATATCAAAGTCTTTCAAACCTTCAATATCAATTTTATCCTTAACATTTTTGCCAAGAAGAGCCAATTCAGAATCTAGCCCTTGAGCTTCAAGAATGCGGTCTAAAAGAGAAGGATGAGCCTCAAGGCTACATAAAACAAGCGATGAGCATAAATCGGATACGCGCTCTCGAATCTCACAAGTGGATAAGATCTCGAGATCGTTCCATTCAGATATCATCATAGAAACAACTGCTTGTTGCTTACGGCTAAGAGCATCGGCGACACGATTACCCTTACCGGGGGTATAAAGAATATCAAGATCATAAGGTGCAAGGAACTCGAGCCAACGCTGTTGACGTAAATTAAGTTCTTTTTGAGAAAATAAATATTTCAAAGACTTATGATCCGTGTAAAGAATAAATTTCTCTCCCAATAGATAATGACGCCACATTTGAAGGGCGAAAACAATAGCCGCAAGCTCTAGATCATGTGTGGCATATCTAGTCTCGGCCGGCTTCAATTGCCTAGAAGCATAAGCAACAACACGTTCTTTTTGCATAAGAACGGCACCCAAACCAACGTGACTAGCATCGGTATAAACAACAAAATCTTGATTCCCCTCGGGAATAACAAGAATAGGAGCATCGGAAAGGAGTTCTTTCAATTTCTGAAAAGAGGCTTCACATTTGTCCGACCAAATGTATTTAACTCCCTTCTTAGTCAAGCCAGTAAGAGGCACGGCAATCTTAGAAAAGTCTTTAATAAAACGACGGTAATAGCCCGCCAATCCGAGAAAACTACGAATCTCTGTCACACTCTCCGGTCTCTTCCAATCTTGAATCGCTTCAATCTTTGAAGGATCCACGGATATCCCGGATTCGGAAATAATATGACCGAGAAACTTCACACGAGATTGCCAAAAGTGGCATTTAGAAAATTTCGCCTTTAATTGATTACTCCTAAGTGTTTCCAATACAATCCGAAGATGTTTCTCATGTTCCTCCTCGGTTTTTGAATACACAAGAATATCATCAATGAATATGAGAACAAACCGATCGAGGAAATCTTTGAAAACTCGATTCATGAGGTCAACGAAATAAGCTGGAGCATTCGTTAACCCAAATGGCATAACAAGCCATTCATAAGATCCATATCGAGTGCGGAATGATGTCAAAGGAATGCTATCCTCAGCGATACGAAGCTGATGGAAACCGGTAGCCAAGTCCAATTGTGAAAAGACCTTAGCACCACTAAGCTGATCGAATAGATCATCAATCCGAGGTAAAGGATATTTATTTTTAATAGTAAGATCGTTAAGCTTGCGATAATCAACGCAGAGCCTCAGAGTACCATCGGATTTCTTTACGAAAATAGCCGAAGCTCCCCAAGGCGAGGAACTAGAGCGAATAAATTGCCTCGTCTCCAACTCAGATAATTGTTTACGCATCTCCTCATTTTCCTTATTGGACATGCGATAAGGAGGACGAGTAATAGGTTGAGCTCCAGAAACAAGATTAATTCTGAACTCAATTGCTCGTTTAGGTGGTAAACCTAAAACGGGCTCGAATATGTCGGAAAATTCACGAACAACATGAATACGAGAAATAATATCATCTTCATCATCATCATCATCGTTATCACGAGGATTTAAAGAATATAAAGATGCCACCAAATAGGATTCTGAATCTTTAAGATTAACAGAAATCTGATTAACAGATAGTGGATGTCGGAGATGAATAGTCCGCTCAGGACATAGGATATGGGCTTGATAACGGTTAAGCCAATCCATTCCCAAAATTATTCCAAAGCCTAAGTAACGCATGACATGCAAATCGGCTAGGAAAGAAAAATCGCAAAAAATAATCTCCACATCTTTACAAAGCAAACTAAGAGTTGCGGATCCACCAACAGGATTCGCAATTTTTAAAGAAGTCATCAATGCAGTAACACTTAAGGAAAAAGTGTCTACCAGTTCCTTTGATATAAAAGAATGGGATGCACCCGTATCAAAGAGAACTCTAATAGGTTGATCATGAAATAAAATAATACCATCAAGAATGGAATGAGAAATACCTTGGCCACGAGATGTGTTGCCAGGGGCTTGAGCCACATTCAACTTTCCTTCCTTCTTGCCTTTACGCTTGAGGCATTGATGTATGTAATGATCCGGGCTCTTACAATAGCGACAAGATTTGGGCTTAGAGCACTTATTCGCATAATGATCCCCAGACCCACAGTTGAAGCAACTCGCACCACTAGGAGAAGGAGACTTTGCCGCAAGGGTTGCCTGCTTACCCTTTTTGTTGGGATAAGGACCCTTGAATTTGTTTGGCCTCTTCTTGTTGTTGAAGTTTGGTTTAGCGCCTTCCACTTCAACATCACTCTCTCTATCAGCCTCTTCAAGACGAAGAGCGATATCGACGAGTTGATCAAATGCGACTTCTAGTTTCAGGAGCAGTGGCTTCTTAAGATTCTTATTTAAGCCATAAACGAACCTCTGGTTCTTCTTCAATGGGGTGTTGATGTATTCAACCCCATATTTGGAAAGCGACTCGAAGGCTGCGACGTAATCAGTCACAGAGGATTGACCTTGAACAAGGTCTATAAAACGTCGAGCCAAAGTTACTTTCCCAGCTTCTGGTACAAACTTTAACTCGAAGCGTCCCTGAAATTGCTCCCAGGTGAGATCCGCTTCATTAATTTCTGAAATAAGGAGTTCGTACCAGTCCAATGCTCTCTCTTGGAGCATGCTAGAAGCCACCTGAACGCGGTGGAGATCGATAAAGTTCATGCGAGAAAAGATTCGATCGCATGATTTTAACCAAGCCTGGACCTCGATGATATTTTCCGAACCTTTGAAGGGCTTCCCACCCAAGTTGGTGTAATCGCTGCACAAGCGTGCAAATCCCGACTTTGGGTGAGTAGGTTCCGGGTTAGCTCCAGCTGCTTGAGCATTAGTTACTAAATCAAGAAGCTGTTGAGCAGTCATAAAAGCTCCATCCGGAGGAGCAGCACCAGATGATCCAGTTCTGGGATGGCCTGGTCTAGACATTCTCTTCCTTTAAGAAAGAAAGAAGAGAAGGAAGAAGGTTATTTACCAATAATCATCAAGCAATCTTGATAGATAAAACAAGGAATCATAAAGGAAATAGGATGAATCGGTACGAAGACTCGAATTAATCCTATGGTATGACTCCTAAGATAGACCTAGGACGATGATCCTTGTTAAGTTATTCTACATTGTTCCGAAGTTTGGCTCTGATACCAAGCTGTGACGCCCCACCTCTATACCCACGCTAGCCAAGAACACTCCGGAGAAGTGCTGTCAACTAGCACGGAGAATAAGGCTGTTGAGGAGCGACCATCCATGTAATTGCTTATCACACGGTGGCTATAAATAATCTTCGGAAACAAACATAGAAATAATCATATCACAAATCAGTCACAGATATCCATATCACAAATGCGGAAGAAGATATGAATATATAACTAACACATGAAAGTGTACATCAGAGTAGTGGTCAGTAAGATCCACGATAATACAAAAGAATAGCAACACGTGCTATACAAAAGAATACAACTATGAGTCTATATCTCAAGTGTATACAACAAAAACTGCTAATCTAAACAGTTAGCCAAAAGTCAGAGTGATGAATCCCTGGGAAGAAGTCAAGCAGAAGCACCTGTAACATCTCGGTCTGACCCGAGTATTATTTAAGAAAATAATAAACGGGTCAGTCTAGCTATAAATATCAGATGACATGATATAACATAAAAGATATGGCATAAATATAAACATCCATAATGACATACCACTATAAGTATGTAAATAATGATCAACAGAAGATCAATCAATAAGAGATAATCAATATCACAAGAATCTTCTCAAAGATTCGGAAAGGGCATCATACCCCAAACTTGTACTCATAACAAGTCAATGACATAAATTCTAGAAATCAATGCAAGAAGTCCAGAAATCATAGAAAAGAGAAAGAGGCCTATCACATGACGGTCCGAAGACCAAGGGGAGCTACCCCACATGTATGAATGGAATCACACAGATTAAGGTCCAGACTAACCAAAAAGAAAAAAGGTATGTGTGAGTGGAATCACACAAGTGGTGTCTAGTCTAACCTCGCAACAAGAGACATCGCACAGTTGCTAGTCTAAATCATCAGAATGATCGTCATGATCAACGAGAAGTGTCAATTTCACTAAGCTAGTAAATATAGAAGTTTAGCTTCATGTCCCATAACCACTTTCTTAACTTAAATATTTACGAACGAACTGTAAATCTTCACTAATAAAATGTGTCACAAGTGGTTCAATCGAACAAGTCCAAGAGTTAACCGACGAAGTGAACGCAAGCGTTTCATACCACTTGTTTTACTAAGTCGTTTAATTAGATTTCTCATCCGAGTGAGGTAAAGGTTTGTATATACTAATAGATTGGAAAACGGTTTAAGAAAAGAGCTTTGTTACGGAAAATAGAGTTGAAATCATTTTGTTGAAAGAGTTTTTATATTTACTGCTAGTATTGAAACCTTTATATTTTTAAAATGACAAATCACAGAAGAGATTGTAGAAACAATCATCACAAAGATCACATTCGGAGATGTGAATAAAATCCAAGGAAATCATCTCAAAAGCATCAAAGTGGAAGTTCCCCAACGACCAAACGTGGCTGAGATAACCAGAGATGGTTTTTCTCGAAGAATGGTCAACTCAGCATCTCAACAAAGCAAGTTCTGTTGAATGTTTTTCAGATAAGATCCCCTACGGAGGGGGGGTCCAGGGGGGGTGGCAACGCCACCGCTTACGGGGTTCGACCTGCCCGGTCAGGTCGCGGGGGTCCAGGGGGCAGCGCCCCGACCAAAATGGTACGCCCTAGTGAAGACAAAATGAGGTCTAACGACCTAACGACTCAAGGGTCTAACGACCTAACGACTCAAGGGTCATACGACCTAATGACTCAAGGGTCATACGACCTAACGAGCTATGGCCAAACGACCTAACGACTCAAGGGTCTAACGACCTAACGACTCAAGGGTCATACGACCTAACGACTCAAGGGTCATACGACCTAACGACTCAACAGAGTTAAGCGACCTAAGGTCTAACGACCTACGACTTAACAGAGTCGAGCGACCTAAGGTAAATGGTCCAACGACCTAACTCGAACGACTTATCTGGAGCTTAGGTCGGAGACGACCTACGAGATAAACCAGGCCGACTTAACGTTTGCCTAGAGATTATAGGTCGGAAACGACCTAAGACTTAAAGCTTAACTCGCGAGCGACCTACTGCTTAAGGCCTAACTCCTGAGCGACCTACGACTTAAGGCTTAACTCGTGAGCGACCTAAGTCCGAAGTGCCAATTTTTCCAGAACGACCTAAAGTTAACTCGTGAACGACTCACGACCCATGGACGAACGACTTAACTCCGAACGACTTAAAAATGGCCAGAACGACCTAAGTGCAGAAATTCACCAAAACGCTAAAAATTGGAGTTTTTCGCCAATCCAATCCAAACCAAATGCTAACATGCATGCAAAAATGATAGGGAATCATTCCCAACAGTCCAATATAGTTATAGGCTAGAATTGTGAGATAAAAATCTCACCTTTGCACCAAATATCAATGAAAATGAAGTTTTAAGCAAGCAAGAATCAATCCTTCTTCTATCTAAGCACACGAAGCTTGAATCCAATGTCTTCTTCTTGAATTTGGAGTAGAAAGATGGATTGCAATTGAATTTGAGTTTTGGAATTTTAATTTCCCATTCCCTCCACCATTAATGCCAAAGCTTGATTAGTTAGGAAATTTATGAAGAGTGAGGAGAAGAGGGTTGGAACTTGGGCTTAATAGGCTAAACTAACCCAAAGTCCAAAGCGGGAAAAGTTAGTGAAATTTCACTAACTCCAAACCTATCGATGTTTATACTTAAAAAAGTTGTAAACGACATTTCGAACTCAATGGAAGTGGTCTCGAGTCCTAATTTGACCGTTTGCAAAAAGTAGTTTTTTGGACCAAAATCCGATTAACGAGTTAATATTTAAATAAAATATTTAAATACAAACTCGATAAATATGCGGGTTGTTACAAACAATTAATGCAAAACCATATAAATTTCATTACGAATGTTAATTTTATACATTTTTATAACTTATTAACATTCATTTATTATTATCATTCTAATCAACTCACTTTCAATTAATTTACATTCATATCCTCACATTATTTACTTTTGAATTGATTAACAGTCACTTATTATTATTCATCTCGTTAATCATTCGATGGATTTGTATTCAGTTCACTCGTTTTTAATTGATTCACATTCAATTAATTTGGTTTCAAACCATTTTTATTCAATCGATCAATATTCATTGCATTTGCATTTGATTGATTCCAATTTCAAACATTTAAAAATAATTGATATTTTAATTATTTACATTTGTTTCCTCCATATTTAATTGGTTTACATTTAATTGATTCACTTTCAAATTTAACATTGGTTCTAAATTTTTTTCCATGCTTACTTATTCATATTCAGTGAATTCTCATTCCATTAATATTTGTTCTACTATGTCCAATTAACTTACATTTAATTATTAACGTTCATTATGTTCACCCTATTTATTTACATTCATTTACAATCGTATTTGTTATTCTCTTTCACATTCAACTTTATTTATGATCATTTATTTTATTTCATTCACATACCATGTTTCCTTTAATGTCAGTATCACTTATAACCATTCTACAAACTTACTTAAGTTTAATATCAACATTCCATATTTTACTTTGCGTATCCAAAATGTTTACATTCTTATTTTGGTTTTTACTTCCTATTTTCTCAAGTTTCAAGTTACATAGCTTATATAAAATCCAAATTTCTTACATCTCTACTTAATTAAATTTCATTCATAATTTATTTAACATTCACCTTATCTTTATGACTTAAATTCATTTATATATATATATATATATGTTTGTTTGTTTTTTTCAAAACAAACCCTATTTTATTTAACTCATTTCATTTATTTAATCCATTTGATTCACTCAAATTAATTCCACTTCATAATTTTATTTCAACCATTCTTTGTAATATACCATTGTATCAAAAATAGTTTACAAAATATAAATTTAATTATTATTTGTTCAGTTTCTTAAGTTCATATTCATTTACTTAATAGCATTCTCTTTTTATTATTCAATTTATTTCACTTAACATTGCTTATAACATAGATTAAGTGTATAAACATTCATCAAAATAACTCCATTTTTATTTATAATTTCCTTAACAAATTTCACTTTGAACATCTTATTACTTACATTTTATATTGTATACTATTTAATGACATGTTCTCGTTAACATTCAAACTTTTTTCCTGGTAAGTTTTTATTAATTTTCAGAATGTAATTGAGCAATATATAATTTTCCTTTTACTTGCAATATTTTATTAGGCAAAAATTTAGTTTGAACATTTTTATTACTTAAGTTTCCTCTTGTATACCCTTAAATTACATATTCATGTTAACATTTTAACTTTTTCAATATTTCAGGCAAGTTATATATGTTTTAGAATGCACTTGAGTATTATACAAATTAACTTTATCCTAGTTCAACTGTTTTGTAACGACCCGCAAATCCGTACCCCTTGAGTCAACACTATTCTACAAAAAATCAACTCAAGTTGCACAGAAATACGAACCATTTGGGTTAAAGAAGAAGAGGTAGAAGAAGAGAATAGAAAACAACATCAGAATCTAACCATCGCAGCGGAATAAAATATAATAGATAATAAATAAACTTTACTCAAAAAGTAAATACATCTGTTTACATATTACATCATCAGAGTACATCAAACACAGCTCAACAATATCAACACAACTACTCAACACAGCGGAATATATATAAAAGCAAGTACGAGAGTACGTATCGACATCCAGCTCATTTTCTGAGCTCCACAGCATCTCCTGTATCCTATAATACTCGGTCTGACCCGTGCAATACAGTTAAATAACACCCGAGTCAGTCTAGAATACTAGCGTGAGAAAATCACACTCAATTGATTATTAAAGTTTCAAAATCCTTTGAAAACAAAAGCATCTCGTAAGACCACGCCATAAATAAACATGTTGGGTTTTTACCTTACGATAGCTAAAACAATTTTTATAGAAATCCTC
This sequence comes from Allium cepa, assembly GCA_030765085.1. NCBI lineage: Eukaryota > Viridiplantae > Streptophyta > Magnoliopsida > Asparagales > Amaryllidaceae > Allium > Allium cepa. The sequence goes on along the minus strand of CM060943.1, from coordinate 575,253,944 downwards.
TGATATTATAATAGGGTCTATCTACAAATACTTATAAAATATCCAAAATTGTTACATTATTAAATTCCAGCTACTAGCCAGAAAGTGGGTGATACAAACAAAATTCGTACAAGGCTCGTAGGGAGATTGGATTTCCAACTAATGACTAGGCACTGGGGTACCACCTGTCACAGTACGGGGCCTAGATCACCGTACCGAGGAGTACGCCCTCTCCCCTACAACACAAGACCGGGACTACCCCTTACTGGATAATCCCGAGTGAGATCACCCCGCGGTTGGGATCAGCAACCGCCCACTAAGCCGAAATAAAAAGGGACATCTAGACAGGGATGACCTCACCCTACTTGGTGCTACCCACCTAGCCTTGCTGCATAACCCCTGATTTTCAGTCATTCCCATTTGATGAGGCTTGAGGCTAAGCGTTACCTTTTTAGAACATATCTCTCAGAATGCCCATCGTCCACCTGACGATGTTTCGCAAGCATTCATCCATACAAGTCCGTCCCGGGTCTAGACGGAACCGAAGGCACTATTCCTACTACCTCCATTTTGGAAATATCCTCAGGATTAATAGCAACTAGCCCTTGTACTTCACTGCTCCATCTTTGAATCCAAAATCGTTTCCACGAAACGTACAAACCGGATCGAAGTGGTTTTCGAGAAATAAATCTCGATCCCGGTCTCTTCGAAACGATCAACGCATTTGGCCAATATTGATAGTCGGTGATTTAACTATCAATTAATATTCACAAACAACCATCAACCAATAAATAATTTCCAAATTATTTATTTATCTCAAAATATCTTCTCACAAGATATATTTCTATTCTCAACCCTTTTTAAAACAGTTTCAAAACTATCTTCCCTTCTCGGAATAAATTCCAAGTATTTTTTTCCTCTGGAATCACCAAGAACAAAACTTTAGATTTTTAAAATAAATTTTAAAATACTTTATTTTAAAATATTTTTAACATTCAATATAGAAAAATTACTTTAGTACTTAATTTAAATTGATACTCTAGAAATAACTACAATAAGGTTACCTTATAACTATACATTAGATTTCTTCCTTAAACAAAATTCCAAGTCATTCTTTAAAGAATTATTATGATAATAGATTTACAAATTACTTACTTTAGAATTTGGTTTAAAATATTTAAATTAAAACTACTTCAATAATTGATTAAATATATATATATATATATATATATATATATATATACACACTATATGTATATTTGAAAATAAGGTTACTTATAAATATAAACTAGGTTTTCACCTTTAAAATAGAATTACTAAGTCACTCTTTATAAATTATTATTACGGCAATAGGTTTTAAATAAATATTTACTTTAGAATTTAAACATTTGAAATAATAAATTTCCAAGAACATACTTTGTAAAACAACAGTAAAACCTTTATTTTATTTTAAAAACTTACTTTGAAAACGTACTTGGCTATCCAGAGAAATATACTTCTCTTTACAACCTTTAAAAATAAATCACTATTTATTTTTAAACAATTTTTTTTCTCATTCCTTTAATAAATTCCTACCTTGAAAATTTATTCTTCCAATATCCAATTTCAAACACTTAAATCAATTTCCAAATTGATTCCCAATTTACTTCATTTATTCCAAAATCCTTTAATTTCGGATTTTATTCCTTCATTATGATTTAAAGTACTTTTTAATTGAAATACCAATTTAGATTTCTCAATTTACTTCTTATTCCTTTAAATAATTTAATACTTTAAGTTTTAAAATAATTCTTTATTCATTTAAATTAATATCACACCATTTTATATTTCACTAATTACTGTTTATTCAAATCCTTTTCTTTCCATACTCAAAGTTATTTATTAGTATTTAACATACTTCCATTTCTTTTTCAATTCATTCTTAATTTATTAAATTCTCTAAAACTATTTCGTTTACGAATTTACTTCTTTTATTTTCTTTCCAAAATCCAATTTATATATTTTTGGTAATTCATTATACCCAAATATATCCAATCAAATCATAACATTCAATATTCCAATATATTCACCATATAATATCAAGTAATCACAACAGAGAATATTAAATAATAAATGTTAAGGGATCCAGTTGGATCCATCCAACATGTATTCCCTGCATCCATAGATGTTAGCATAATAATATTCCAATTCCAGAATATAACCTACTATAGCTCATCAATCAATTTCAACCATTCAAACAATTATTTAAATTTAATCATTTAAATTTAAATTAACTGAGTGAGATTATCTCACCTTTGCTTTATTTGCAATCCATTCCAATATCGCATTGGTTTCTCGATTATCGACCTTGAATAAACATTATGATTTTATTACTATTTGACTAATTGAACAATCAATTACCGTCATTTAATAAAAAAAAATTATTTAAATTTAAACTAGATTTTTTTTTCCTTTGAGACTCATATACACTTAATAAATTATAAATTTCAAAACCCCAACTTTTGCAAGTGCTTTAAGCAATTTAAAATCCCTATATAAATGAATTTAAAACTGTATATATTTTTCTGTATATGACTATACAGATATACTCATATCCATATTTTGTTTCTTTTACTGTAAAACCCCTCCTATTTAATATATGTGAATCCGGAAAGACAATTCTGATTCAAAAACTACCCTTTTCTTCCTCTGTATGAATAAAAATCTGTATATATATACATCTCTAACTTGAGATATTATTTTACAGTAACCTAAAACTGAGACTGAAAATATATAATGTATAATAAATAAAATAAATAAATAAAAAGTAACTCGAATATACCAAGGTATCGAACCAATCCTCCCCATCGCGACGCCCATCATCTCCATAACAACGACAACCCCTGACCAATCTGGATCGTGACCACCTCCCACAAGACCCTGCTCGCATGCTAGCCTTGGAACAACCATCTCGCGAGCTTCCACTAGAACTTGATTCGCCATGAACCCAAAAGAACGACGAGCTCGATTTGACTGCAAACTACCGAGTTCAAAACTAGATGTCGCACTCTTCGATTGCCTTCAGATCGACACTCAGGTTACGGTAGATCTCTTTTTTTTCGATTTCCTATGTTCGATTTTCGAATCGGCTTCTAGAATAAGGTCGAGCAAAAAGACAGGGACGCGATTTAATTTTGGACTGGAAATAAAGGAAGAACGAGAATTTTTTTTTCTGGTTCAATTTCTTCGATTTGAATAGAGCCGACGCCATTAATATTTATCGTTCGATTGAAATTTTTTTGACTGAGGAAATTGGAAAAAGGAACGAAGATTGGATACAAGATCTATTCATCGGCCATTTATTATTATCTTTTGACCCCAACCGTATGATTTGAGAAGATGGGGAGAGAAGAGAAAGGGAGTGCGAAGGAACGAATTGGTGGTGGGTTGTAGGTATTGTCGGTTTAAGAAAAACAAATATATTTTATTTAAGTTTAAATTTGTTTCAAAACAAAGTTCAACGTGTTTATATATCGTATGCTCATACAACTGCTCCAATTACTACGAAATTTGAAATCCGATAATAATACAATATTACAGATCCAATTGAACTGGTTTCGTTGAATTCCGAGACTGTGCCTCGGAAGGCTATTTTAAATTCAATTTAAACGATATAAAATTTCAAAACTTAACAAAACGCTTTGAAAGTCCAGTTTTAAAAATTCTATCATCTTCAGTATTATTAATATAAATTTTACAAGCCTTCAAATTATTTTTAACAGGGTTAAATCCCAGATTTCATATTTTACCCGATATTAATTTATTTAATTCAATAATTTAATTATCAAATATTAGTGATATTTGAATTCAAGTTAAAATTTTACTTTTAATTATTTCAAATCAATTAAATATTCCAATTTAATTTTCTTAAAAATTTCGGGTCGTCACATTCCTCCCCCCTTAAAAGAATTTCGTCCTCGAAATTACTAGTTAGGAAGAATGGTCCAATACCCATTTATTTATCCCCAAAACCAACAATTTTTAACAATATCCAAAACCATCCTTTAAATAAGAACATCACCAACTTACTAACTATTCGAACTTTTTCCATTTGGTTCCTACCAATATCATTTACCCAATCCATTTAAGTTTAAACTTGAAACCAAATTTTAAATTATCAAATTTCTTTAAAAATTTTCTAACTCTCAAAATTTTCGAAAAATTTCGCCAGCGTCTCCTTTGCTCGGCTAGCTCGGTACAACTACAAAATGTCTCTACGGCCTACCAAATCCAAAAAGAAAACAAAACGCCAAGTGGCTCGATCCAAAAACCCAATCAAATCCCATATAGAATTTTAAACACATACCTTTCAGTCGGGCAAATCAAATTTATCTTCCGATATCAAAACCAATTTTTCCTTTTCCATTATAATACCTGTACATCCTACATAGAATAAATCCAATCACAACATTCAAAATCATTTATTGGCTTCCTTACAAAATTTCAGTATTCATTCCATTTAAGCCCGTACGATGCACATATACCATTCGTACGCAATATCAAATCCGATCGCTTACTCGGTCACACAATTTCACTTCCGAACTAGTATCGTCCACTCGACTTCCTAGTGCGGACTCAGATCTGGTTTCCTGATTAGAAACCATCATTCTCCTTGCATAGTCATAACTATGATAGAGAATTTACAGAATCAATCAAAATTCCATATCCAGGCTCGCCGTCGAAAATCAAGTAAAAAATCCTAACTCGGATCGATAAAATTATCTCGAAATTCTGTGCTCGAATCTGGATCAAACAGCTATGCGAATAAAATAATATACGTACATCCTACGTATTTGCCTCAATTGATTATCAACTATATCACTTTCCTTTTTATTCTCATTAATTTTGATTGTTATATACTTATTCTCACTTTCCCTTGTCACAACTTCAGTTAAATTTTCATTCAATTATTCACTTGGAATAATTTTCCTCAATACCAATTTACTTAAGAATCTCACAATTCATTTCTTAGGTTTAATATAATTATTTTATACACTTCTTTCATAAATTTGTTTTCACTTCACTATTGGAGTTTATATCTATTTTATTCAATTTGCCTTTACAATTCCATAAAAATTTCAATTTGCTTCACTTTATTAATTTATTTCAAATATAAATACTTCTTCCCAATTTTACTTGAACTTCAATTCATTTCCAAACTTTGAATATTGAATTTTTGATTCACCCTATCTCAATCCATATTTAATTAACCATTTCCCTTATTCGTTTTACTTACTAATTTATTTTTATATCTCAAATAAAAGTTAGTTTGCAAACTTTTTCTTCTTTTAGTTTCTTTGAACAATTCTTTAGTCCATCTTACTTTACCTATACAATTTAAATTAAATTTCAACATTCAGTATAATTCTATTTGCTTAACAAATTTAAATCATTTGTCGTTAGTGAAAATTTTCAAAGGATTCAAAAAATTTCTAACTCCCAAAATTTTCGAATTTTTTTGGCAGAGTCTCCTTTGTACGGAGGAGCTTTTGCAATTTGACAAGAGATATAAATATATATACATCGACCCACACGGTCGGAAAACAGAAAAACAGTTCATATTTCCTATTTGTATTGCGTAGGCTTACCTTATTTAGCATTTTAAAGAAAGCAGCTATTTATTTAAGCAATTAGCGCAGTCAATACCAGTCAAATGGCTTCCAAAAACCTGTATTTACTCAATTTAAACATGTCAGTGTCAAATATACAAAATTTATTAACATTTCACTTTATTATAAATAACTAAAACATGGATTCTATAAATAGTGCATATTATATACTTCCATAAGCACATATGAAATATTTCGACACTTACTTGAATGCTTCCAAACAATATTCAAACCATCCTGTTCAATTTAAATGATTTCACAACTCTCTCTTACTTAACTTAAATCCATTTTAAGTCCAAGCAAACTCATTTAATTTGAACTGATTTCAAAAGCAATCTAACTTCCATTTTATTCCAAGTCAAATTATCATTAATATAACTTAAGTTAATTAACTCAATTACTAATTTCATTTACCAAACAAGTTTTATTAAAAATCATTTCATAGGACTCCACACAATCATTTCACAATTTCGCTTAAGTCAAGCTTTTATTCAAATATTACTTTAGTTATTATATTTTCGTGAAGTGATTTCAACCTTTAAACTCAAGTTATATATATTTTATAAACTCTTTCCAATTATGTTCAATTTACCGACAGCCCAAGCTGAATTCATTTACACTTCATTGCTTGCATTCAATTTATTTCTCATCCAAACAAGCCCATATTTATTACAATTGATTCAAGAATCAATTTTATTAGCTTCTGTCAATCAATAGAATATATATAATCTTGTTTACGTCAAACGACAATTACTTCTACAAAATTTGACCACATGCAAGTGAATAAACAACTACGTAAGCTTGTAACCATTTTAACTTGATTTCAACTCAATTAATAGTCAATTTCTCCCATTCAAATTCGTTTGCAATCATTTCAACTTCAATTTTATTCACTTGAATTTTATTTACCACTCAAACCATCACTATTTCAACTCTATTTTGTTTAACTTGAGTTCATTGCCAGCTCCATTTGTTTAAATTGAATTAGTATGTTTCATTGAATCCATATGAATTCTAATTCACGTTCAATAATTTATTTCTGAATTCCTTTCATTTTATAACGAGGCCATTTCCAATTTATCTCTATTTAGATTTTTATTTGAAATATAAATCATTTTTATGTTAATTCAATTCCATTCAACTTCAACTCAAATTTGATTCACTTACAATTTTAAGTTGAATTTCTATTAATAACTCAAGCTTCACTTCAAATTCTATCATTTATTCACAACTCAAATTTTTATTAACCAATTCGAGTTCCATTTCCATATTCCATTAATCAATCAAGTAATCTATTTAAAATTTTACCCAATATTTGATTTTTATTCCAAAAATCACTCTAATCATTTTACTTGAGTTCAATCTATTTTATTCATTTTTTTCTTAAATTTTGGATTATATTCATTATCATTACAAACAATTTTATTTGGCCTATTTGTTTTGCTTCCAAATTTTATAAGTCACAACTTATTTATATTCATATTTCATCTATTTACAATCAATCTCATTCACATTTTACTTTTTAACTCGGAATTATACCTTTTGTTTAGCCAATATATTTTTATTATTCCCTAAATATTTTAAATAAGATCCGGAGTTTAAACAATTTTCCAAAATTTCAAAATCACTTTTGAAATCAACTACATCCAAGATCCTTTGGCAAATTCAATTATTCCCTAGAATTTCAAAACCAAACCCAGTTCACAAACAATTCCAATTTAAAACAACTTGGTAGCAATTTCTCTTCTAGAACTCGAAAATGAACTTCGATAATGCTGCAGTCATCACCGAAATTATTTTCCAGCGATCGAAAGAGAATTAAATTCTTTTATCTCTTTAAAATCCCTTTCAAATATTTTTAAATTCCAAATCTCTCCATATTCAATTCCAATTCAAAAATATTCCCGAAATAATACCACCATTATTTTTCCAAACCATTGAAAACCACTTTCAAATCCAAAGGAATTTAAATTTTTCCCAAAAATTCCAACTTGCATTTCCTTTAAATCTATATTCAAATATTCTCTGGAATTTTATCTCATTTTTAATTTCAATTGTTTTTTTGGAATTCTATTCCAAAATTATAATCACCTTTACAGTTTACATTTACAAATCTCATTTATATATGAAGTTTATTTCAATTTATAAATTACATTCATAATCTATATTTCAAATTCCATTTTGTCATATAAATTTATTCTTCAACTTTGGTTATAAGTTTTCAATTTCTTATTCAATTTCTACACAATAGTGTTAATATTTTAATATTATCATTCCTTAACAATCAAGCATCCAAATACTATCATACTTTACAAAAAAAATTATATTCTTTTTATATACAAAAATAATATGGGTAAAATTATTTCATTTACCCTACTTTAAAACCATACTGTGTCAAATTGTTCTATTCAAGTGTTTAGAGATCCCTATCAATAACAGTAATTACTCGTATTGACCAGAATCCATAAACTACTCGATAAACCAATCAACACAATATAAAATTATTTTATATTCACTAACAAATACGCGCTCATATCTATCAATACGCTCAAACTCAGTCTAGAGTACTATTGACTCTATTTCAATAAGTAATTCCCACCAGAGCCAAGGTTATCACCAACCTGGCTCTGATACCAAGTGTAACGACCCGCAAATCCATACCCCTTGAGTCAACACTATTCTACAACAATCAACTCAAGTTGTACAGAAATACGAACCATTTGGGTGAAATAAGAAGAGGTAGAAGAAGAGAATAGAAAACAACATCAGAATCTAACCATCGCAGTGGAATAAAATATAATTGTTAACGCTTAAAATTGAACGCTAACACGCCGGTGTATGTAGAGTTTAAGCGAAAGCACCACCCGTGAATACGGGAATTAGAAACAAGTAGAAAAGTCACAGAGAAAGCAGTAAAAGACAACAGTTTTATAGTGGTTCGGCTTCAGGTTAAGCCTACATCCACTTTAATCTTTTTTATTGCTAAATCAATTACAACTTTACAACAATTTTCGATTACAACACCGATGGGACAAATAACTAGAACTCTGATGTAAAAGAAGTCGTTGAATCCATGTCGGTTGTGTTAGATTTCCTCTTGAAGTTTGTTGAGATGTCTTTCGTGTTTGAAGTGTCGAGTGAGTTGAGAATTCAACAGAGTATCGGCGTTCCAGAAATGAGCCCAAAAAAGATCCCCTTCCAGTTGGAGCAGACGGGATATTTATAGGAGAGTTTGGAGTTAGGTCGTAGGTCGCAAGCGACCTTGGATAGGTCGTAGGTCGTGAGCGACCTAATGGGAGTGGTTTGCGGCTTAAATATGGTATACTTGATCATTCTGAACGGACTAACAAGTCATAGGTCGTTGCCGACCTATGGAGGAAGCGGCATAAGAAGCTCCTTTGGTATGTTTAGGTCGTGAGCGACTTAGGAATAGGTCGTAGGTCGTGAGCGACTTAGTAGACACGGTTTACGGCCTAACAGGAGCGCCCTTGGTCACCTGAATAAGTCATAGGTCGTGGGCGACCTAGGGAAGGAATGACATAAGGAAGACAAGTTACCTCGGCTCTGCATAGCTCGCTATGTCGTTAAGTCCTTAGGTCGCTAGGTCGTGAGATACTTTAGGTCATTAACTCGCTAGCTCATTAGGTCGTAAGGCTCTTTAATCCGTTAGGTTGGTAAATCCAATTAGCTACCAGGTCGCTTCACACTTTAGGGCGCTGCACCCCATAGACAGTTAGGTCGCTTTAGGCCTAGGTCGTTAGGTCGCTGTAGTCCATTAAGTCGCGAAGTCTTTTTGCTGTGACATGCTATTGATGGTTAGGTCGCTAGGTCGCGATACCCTTAGGTCGCTGAGCTTTGAAATAGTGGAGTTAACATTTGCCCCTCGAAGTATACGCTTATGCCATAGGTCGTGTGCTTCGACTTAACTTTGCTAGGTCGTGAGCGACCTAAGAGATGAGTTAACCCGCGTGTCCATTCATCTTCCTCTTTTCCCCCTATATAAGCCGTTAGGTCGTTTCTTCTTCCTTTATCTTATTGCTTGCATTCGGCCGCCATTATCACTATTGAGCTCGAAAACTTTTGAAGCGAATCTTCCTGCTGCTTTGATCATCATCTCGTCACATTAAGTAAGTGGATCTGGTTGTTGCTCAACTATATCCATCACCGATCTTCTAATCCTCCCATTTTTCGATTCCACATCACTTTTTGTGCCGTGTTTCATCACGAACCATTTTTTGATTGATTTGTAACTGCCATCGATCATGTTGTTGTTGTGAATTGAGATAAAATGGCAGTGTATTGGATTTGTGGTGATTCCGAGGTGATTCAAATTGGTTTTTTGGGTGATTCGGCATTATGGAGAGATGAGGGTTTTTGTTGGTGGAGAAGCTAACGGGTTATCGGGTTAGGAGTTAAGAGTTAGGCGAATTGACGCATTGAGGAGGAACGAACGACCTAGGGCCTTAGCAGTTTGAACAGGAACCACGAGACTTAACTCGGCAAACGGCTTAAAGAATCGGCGCGACTTAACTTTTAGGTCGTGTAGTCGACTTAATTTTTAGGTCGCGCAGGCGACTTAGCACTTTCGACCCAACTTGTTAGGTCGCGAGCGACCTAGGAATTAGATTCACACTGCCTTGCCTTGAACTCTTTAGCTTGAACCAGGCGACCTAGGACTTCTCGCGGTGTAACTTTTAGGTCGCATATATGCCCTAGCGACTTAGAACTTAAGCAAATTCACTCTGCCTTGACTTAAAGCTTCAAGCCTTGAACTTCTTGACTCGGATTGCGACTTAAGGACTTGAACAAAACTTCAGAGCTTCAGAACTTGATTGTATTTCCAACTTGAACTGCCAGAATGAACTGCTTGAACTTTGTTGCACTTCTTTACAGATTATACTAACATGTAGACTAACAACCTGCTGAACACAATATTTGCAGAAAACTAGGGCGAATATACTGCCATTGACTGCCCACATCGAATGACAGATTAGTCGATAAAAGATAATCAACTTAAAGAAATTATATGAAATGCTGTGAATCAACAAACTCAAGTGAAATATTAAAGCAAAGCAATGTTAATCAATTAGAACTGATTTTGTTTGCATCAATACTGCACTTGTATTTGGACTTAAAACAACAAACCCAGAAACTTTGTAATTAACAAATGCCTGTTAGTTTAATTTCAGTTATATTTGCTTGTCGTTTTATTAGTTTTGCACAACACTTCACACATTTAGGAAACGTACACCTTCATATTTGAATATCCAGTTCCTTGTGTAGAATGTCTTCTCGAGAAGAGATAGTAGAGCAATCTGAAAGAGTCTTCCCGATAGCCAACCCATTGGATAATCCTCCGGAGAGAACTCCAACTACCCTGAGTCAGCGGGCATTCAACCAATTATGTATTCAATTTGGGATTGCCGAAGCGGATGTTATACTTCCTGGGCCAAATGATACTGCTGACAGGCCACCTCTCAGTTTTGTCACTGTTAATCGCCAGATGTGCCTGTGTGGCTCCATTCCTCCTTTCAATGAATTTCTTCAACAACTCCTTCTCCGACTAACCATCTCTCCCTTTCAACTGCATCCCAATAGCTACGCCATCCTGATGGGATTGTGCGTTCTATTCAGGAGGACACTTAACTGTCTTTTGAGCTTCGAAGAAATTTGCTACTTATGCACATTCGCAAAGAATAAAGACCACCCCTCCATCATACTCGTGAGAAGTGCCAGAAACCGTAAACTTATCACCGATCTTTCCGAAAGTGCTCACGGTTTTCTGAATCCATTCTTCTTCATTCGTTTCCCCTCAGGGTTTTATGCCATCTGGAGAATAGGAAGTAAGATTGCTTATCCCCGTTCTGTCCATTTCTGAGTTTTCTGAGATTCGAATTGCTAAGTGCTAATTTCATTCTTTTCTTTTACAACACTTCCTCCTCCCTATAGAAACCCCAGTCACAAGACGACTTTTGAAAGATTAAGTGCCATGCCGGTTGAAGAAAGAAGTATTAAGTTTTTGCTGAAAGATGAACTTCTTCACCAATACGGGCTTCTGCACCCTTCTCGTTCTACTCAACCTCATGAAGTCCCTGATTCTCCAGTAGAAACATCGGATGCCCCAGTTTCCGTTGGAGAACTTACACCAAAAGAACATACTGTTGAGGCTTCATTGGTAAAGTGTTCTACTTCAATTGATGTTGCACGGTCATCCGGCAAACGTGCACTTGCCCCGGTCATCGAAGAAGAGGAACCTCCCCAACAACCCGGGAAATCTGGTGACGAAGGAACCGAGAGAACAAGTCCCGCTAGGCACAGCGGCGATGATACTTTTGAGGGGTTGAGCGACCTGATGATTACTTCACAGGAGCTTTTTAAAGATGGTCCTATCACTGCTAGAGTTACTTCTCCAGCAGTTGAAGCGACATCCGTCCTTCAACAAACTCCATCAGCCCAAGAGTTGACACTGGCTGTAAAATCCATCATCACCCCCAACCAAGGAGTGGTTCGTAGTTTGACGCGCGTAGTTTGCACGTTACACACACTTAGGACTTTTCAGCACTTATATGCGTTCAACTTCCTTGCTTTGAAGGTTTCTGAATTTATTTTTTCTTCATTTTCAGGTTCTCCAATGGGAAGAAGTGGCTCTTACTACGACGATTTCCAGCGTTATGGGAAGCGCGGTTCTTATGACCCCAGGAGGTATCTTCCTGCCTCTTGGAAAACCGACGAAGAAAGAGCTGCGAGGAAGGCTCGAGAGAAGCGCGCTTATGAAGAGCGCTACGGGAGACGGGACGAACGACATGATTCTTCCCAGAGAGAGGATGATACCCACAAGCGAAAATCCCGTGATGACAAGGGAAAAAGCCATGCCACCGAGGACCCGAGTAAAAGGGCCAAACTTGGTGAAAAACTGACATATGAACTCTCTGAAAAGCCCACTGCTCCCGTCTCTTTGGAAATTCCTTCCAGCTCTCCCCCCTTCAAAGAGCTGATATTCAAACAGTCATAAGTAGGCCCCCCTATCAAGTTGGACAGGCTCCAACTACTCTTCAAAGCCGATTCCCGCACTGGTGCTTAAAGGGAGTACGCTTCGATCTTGACTTGGTCCCGATTGATAAGCAAGCCATGTTGCGGAATCTTGATGCCGTCAAACTCGATATCGAGAGAATGTCTGGCAGAAACTCGTTGACGAGCTTCAAAGAGTGAATCGCGCAAACCTTGAAGCCATGCTGACTATGGAAAATGACAAATCTGAGTGGCAGAAAACACTCGATCAGCATGATGCCGAAATGAAGAGTATTGCCGCTTATAATGAGAAGCTTGAAGTGGAAGTTGAAAAATTTAAGGAAGAGCTCGCCACTTCTTCCACTTCCTATTCTCAGAGAGAAGAAGTGCTTCAAAAATAAGTGAGAGATGCTCACGCGGCACAGAGAGATGCTGAAGCTAAATTTGAAGCACAATAACAGGTTGTGGATAGCTACCGAGCCGACGTTGCTCATCTACGAGAAAAGACCAACTCCCAGAACTTGAAAATTGAATTGCTAAAAGCTCGACTTTCTAAAGCTGAAAAGGAGCGTGACGAAGCTATTGTCGGCAAAGCAGCAGCCGAAGAATCTCATATGGCAACTAAAGCCGAAGTCAGCTCCACTCTATCGAGTTTTACATTCATAGTGTTCTGGGGCACGGTAGCCTTAAATTTTTGGGACCGGAGTATGAAATCAGTTTGGCCAAAGTGTCGGAGGCTGCACTTGATATGCTTGGAGGAGCCGGATACGTTGAAGTAGATTTAATGGCGCACTATCTAGATGATGATGCATGTGCCGCTCTTGCCAGGGGAAAGGAGAAACTTGCCAGAGAGAGGGCCGGAATGGCAGAAGGAGAACATTTAGGAAAGACAATCTCAACCGACCCAGTTCTACCTTCAGTTTCGGTCGACATCGATATTGCTGGCTCCAGTTCCCATTCTCCTCCTCTTGCTAAAGCCGTTATTGAAAGTGCCACCACCCGCACTGGAGATGAGACTCAAGAAAGCGCTGAAGTGCATAACTTTGAAGTTGACATAGTGAAGCTTACTTCTCCAGGTAACCTCAATGTTGATCTCGCTCAAGTGGACTGCTTGCTTACTTCACATGAGCTTGATAAACTTTTTGATTATTACTTAAATCTTGACGCACCACTTTCTCCTCTTTTTATGAGAGATACTGACTTGAACTTCTCTTCTCCTGTAGTGAAAGCGCCAAGTGTTATTCAGCCTTCCCCTCTTCCAACTGTTTCCTCTCCGCCTCTTCAGATTACTCCCCCTTCCGTTTTTCAACTAGGGTCACAAGAGGAGCAGATACAAGCTCTTCAAGGCTTGGATGACCCGGTCGCTTCTCAAGAACAGAAAGTCGAGGAACCTGAAGAAAGCGAAAGAACCCCAGAGCAAACTATTTCTGATGACATAACGTTGTCAGCACTTTTCACTCCGGGCAGTGAGTCTTCTTTAAGGTAGAAGGGGAAGCGTGTAGTCTCAAAGAAAAGGAGAGAAGCTTCTGGTGGCTAAGAAAAAACAGAAGAAAGTCCAATTGCACCCCTTCCTCTTTCTACCCCTACTCTCACAAGCCGGCCCAAAAAGTTAATCATCCGGCCAGGCGAAGGCTCGAAAGGTGGCAGGAAGAAGAAGTGATGGGTTTGGGACTTATGCTTTTCGTCTCGCTTTTTTTGCTTTTTTGCTTGTATATATGAAGACTTGTGTTGACCGGAGATTGTGCGGGTATCGATCCCCGCTTTCTTTTGTTTTGAAACCTCCACATGTATAATTTTTTTATAGTATGGAATAAAATGATTTTTTTACTTGTACAAACTTCTGTCTGTATTTGAGAATGCATTTATTCTTCTTTTTCATACAAGTTTCTTTATTTCCTCTGTATGATGTTGCAGTAAACCTATGGTATGTTGCTTGAGCATTATTTTTATTTTTGTAACTATGTTATATTTCCCCACATACCATAGTTTATTGCAACCACTTTCACATTGGCAAAATTTTGGAGAACAACTCTTTTATTTCGAGAAGACTTGTACTCTTTCTTTAGAGAACAACTTTTCCATTTGAAGGAGGTTTGCATCTGTACTTTATAGAATAATTTTTTCATTTTAAGGAAATATTTTTCTGATTTAGTAGAATGTGTCTCGTATTGGAGAAGTTTCTCTTTCTTTCTTTCTCTTCTTCTTTTTTTTATGGAGAAGTTTTTACACTTTACTTTCGGAGAAAGTCACTTTTATTTTTGGCAAGTGAATTTTCTTTCGTGGTAAAGTGGGCCTCCGAAAAAGGGCTTTGACGTGTTTGTGCCTCCGAAGAGGGCTTTGACCTGTTTGTGCCTCCGAAGAGGGCTTTTGTTTGATTGTGCCTCTGGGAAGAGGGCTTTTTTATTTGATTGTGCCTCTGGGAAGAGGGCTTTTTTTGTGTGTGCCTCTGGGGAGAGGGCTTTTGTTTTTTCCCTGTATGCGGGGAAGCGGGCCTCCGAAGATGGCTTTTTGTTTCTGCCTCTGAGGAAAGGCTTTTATTCTTTCCCTGTTCGCTGGGAAGCGAGCCTCCGAAGAGGGCTTTTCACATTTCGACTCGTGTGAAGTTTTATTTCAGATCGCGGTGAAATGTGTGCCTCCGAAGAGGTCTTTTAGCATTTCAACTTTGGTGAAATGGGCCTCCGAAGAGGGCTTTTCACATTCCAACACTTGTGAAGTTTTATTTCAAATCTCGGTGGAATGCGTGCCTCCGAAGAGGTCTTTTCACCTTTCAACTCGTGTGAAGTTTTATTTCAGATCACGGTGAAATGTGTGCCTCCGAATAGGGCTTTTGCCTGGAAGTTTCTTTCCCATGGTTGGATGGATTCACGGGGCGAACACAAATTACTTGGATTGTTTGTTTGCACAAACGTTCTCAGCTAGTTAACAAGTGTCCTGTGCCACCGGTCATTCCACAACTTTTGTTGAGAAAGAGAACTTTCTTTTTCTGGCAAGTCCCATTAGAGGTCTTTATCCTCCGAAGAGTGGTGCCTCCGAAGAGGGCTTGCGCCTCCGAAGAGGTCTTTTGTTGTTTGCTGCCTGCCCGCCCATGTCTTTTCGCCATTTGTTCATATCAGCGGTTCCCTATTATCATTTTCAAGCACACATTCCTTTCTTTTGCAAGTAGCTTATTTTATCCAAAATAGTGTACTTCATTGTTAAATGAGTTCGTAGGGGCAGACACATGCTAATTAATCGGATGTTTGTTTGCACAAACGATCACAATTAGTTAGGAAGGGTCTACCTCTGGCGGAACCACTAACTGTTTGCTTGAAGCACTTCTTATATAGGATTTGAGTTTGGAATTTTTGTGGCTGAACATTCATTCGTTGAGTGATGTCAGGGATCGCTTGGTCTTATGATGGGTAAGCTTTGTTTTAATGGCCTGCAATATTAAATCGACATTTTAGAAATACAATTAAAGTGCTTTATATATCGAAATAAAACAAGCAGTTTATAATAGTAGGGAACACAAGATTTATAGTGGTTCGGCCAAGAACTGGGCCTACATCCACTTTATAGTTCTTATTATTCACTTGCACTGGCTTTACAATGGCTTTCAATACAAGAATCATACATTCATAATCCTTTTTACAGTATTTCAGTAAAGCTTTTAAGTAAAATATGGGCGTAAGTGATTGCTGTTCCAAGCTCTTGGAATTGGATCTCCTTCGACAGTTGTCAGTTTGAAAGTGCCATCAAGAAGTTTTTTTCCTATGACATATGGCCCTTCCCAGTTTGGCGCAAACACTCCTGTTGTTGTCATGACCCTTTTCAAGACTAGATCTCCAATCTCAAAGCTGCGTTGGCGAACTTTGGAATTGAAGTGCTTGGCAATTCTTTGCTGATGGGCTGCAATTCTGAGCTGAGCCTCTTCCCTTTTTTCATCAAGGAAGTCAAGTTCTTCAAGTTGCAACTCTTCGTTTTCAGCTTGGTTGAAATGAATTCTTCTATGTGAAGGGACTTCCATTTCCACCGGAATCATTGCTTCTGATCCATATGCCAATGAAAATGGAGTGTGCCCAGTCGCAGTTTTGTGGGTAGTTCTATATGCCCATAGTGCTAGTGGAAGCTTATCGACCCAACCACCTTTCGCTTTTTCCAGCTGTTTTTTGATGGTTGATTTTATAATTTTGTTTACTGCCTCCACTTGCCCGTTTGCCTGCGGATGAGCCACTATAGAGAAGCTTTTTTATATCTTGAATCGCTTGCAAAAATCTTGGAACTGTTCACTTTCAAATTGGGTTTCATTATCTGTGATTATCTTTTGAGGCACACCATACCTACAAATGATATTCTTAGTTACAAAGTTTATCATCTTTTTAGAGGTAATAGTAGCTAATGGTTCAGATTCAGCCCATTTAGTAAAATAATCAATAGCAACAATAGCATATCTGATTCCGGATTTGGCGGTTGGCAAAGGCCCGATGAGATCTATTCCCCAAATAGCAAATGGCCACGGGCTGACCATCTGGGTTATCTCTGGCATCGGTCACATATTCGGGCATAGCTTGCAGCATCACGATTAATATCTGGCCAAAAATACCCATAACGGAGAATTTTCTTCGCTAGAGTTTGACCACCTGAATGGTCTCCACACTCTCCTTCGTGTACTTCAGCTAGAATTGTCTTAGCTTCTTCCTTGGTCACACATCGTAGTAATGGCATTGAGAATCCCCGCCTATACAATCGGCCATCTTGAATTATATATCTAGAGGCTTTTCTTAGCAACTTCTGTCGTTTTTTTGAATTTTCTGGTAGAGAACCGTTGAGCAGATATTCCATTATCGGAGTCATCCATGATTCTTGCTCCTGAGATAAAGTCATGATCCAGTCGATATCCATCTCATCAGTGCTTGGAGCTGACAGGACTTCCACAGGAACTAATCCCAATAATTCAGCTTCACCAGTGCTTGCATACTTTGTGAGAGAATCTTCCTTCATGTTCTTTTCCCGGGGTATATGACTTATCGTATAATGGTCAAGATCATCGAGAAGTTCCCAGGCTCTTGACAAGTAAGCAGGCAGATTTCCTCCTTTAGTTTGAAACTCTTTCTTGACTTGGCATACAATAAGCTGTGAATCACTGAAGATCTGCAACACTTTGACATTCAATTCTTTAGCAATTTTCAAGCCGGCAATAAGAACTTCATATTCTGTTTCATTGTTTGTCGAAGAGAATTCCAATCTCAATGCATAACACAGTGACCGCCCTTCAGGGGTTTCAAGCACAACCCCAGCTCCGGAACAGTAATCATTTCTTGCACCGTCAACATATAATTTCCATCAAATTGGGGCATTATCTGTCATTTCTTCCTCACTATCACCTTTATTTGTACATTCTGCAATGATATCTGCTAAAGCTTGTCCATTAATTGCTCTCTGGGGATGATAAGTGATGTCGTATTGGCTGAGTTCAATATTCCACTTCAAAAGGCGACCCGAAGTCTCAGGGCGAAATAGGACTTGCTTCAGAGGTTGATCAGTGAGGACTTTGATAGGACGAGCTTGGAAATATGGCCTAAATTTTCTTGATGAAATTAGCAGACAATAGGCGAGCTTTTCCAGCTTTGAATAATTCATATCTGCCCCAGTGAATCTTTTGCTGATATAATAGACCAGGCGCTGAATTTTTGTGTCCTCCCGTATCAACGCCGCACTGAGAGCATGAGATGAGATTGCAAATATACGAAAAGATCTTCACCATTGTCCGGCTTAGAAAGTATTGGAGGCGTTTCCATATGAAGAATCAACTCATCGAAAGCTTTCTGGCATTCAGGAGTCCAGTCAAAAATTTTCCTTCCTTTCTTTAGGGCTTCAAAGAATGGAATGCATTTATCAGTAGCTTTGGAAATGAATCGACTCAAGGCAGCGACTTTTCCATTAAGACTTTGCAGTTCCTTCTTCGTTCTGGGGGCTTTGACTTCTTTTAAGGCAGCAATCTGAGTAGGATTAGCTTCAATGCCCCTAGCGCTCATAATAAAACCCAGAAACTTTCCGGACTCCACCCCAAACGAACATTTCAAAGGATTAAGTTTCATTCCATACTTTCGGAGGATTGCAAACATTTTTGCCAAGTGATCCATATAGTCTACTGCCTTCTTTGATTTCACCAGCATATCGTCAACATAAACTTCCATAGTTTTTCCAATCTGCGGCTTGAACATAGCATTGACGGGTCTTTGGTAAGTTGCCCTTGCATTCTTAAGTCCGAAGGGCATGAACCTACAGCAGTAGAGACCAACATCGGTAATGAAGCTCGTGTCCTCCTGATCCGGCTCATGCATCATAATCTGGTTGTATCCGGAGTAAGCATCCATGAAAGATAACAATTCATGCCCCTCTGTTCCATCCACCAACTGATTTATCCTGGGTAACGGGAAGCAGTCTTTGGGGCAGGCTTTGTTTAAATCAGAGAAGTCGATGCATACTCTCCACTTTCCATTAGCTTTATTAACCAGTACTGGATTTGAAACCCAATTCGGATAAGTAGACTCCTTGATGAAACCATTCTCCATGAGTCGGTCCACCTCTTCTTTCAACGCTGCTGACCTTTCAGGACCCTGGGTTCTTCTTTTTTGTTTTACCGGCGTAAACTTCGGATCGATATTCAGAGTATGTACTGCAATTTCTGGGGATATTCCACACATATCAGCATGAGTCCAAGCGAGTACGTCCAGATTTGCTTTCAAGAATGACACCAAGGAACTTTGAACTGTCACACTAAGTTGCGAACCCACATTCACCACTTTGTTCGGATCTTTCGGGTCAACAGGTACTGGCACCGTTACTTCCACTGGCACCACTCTATTTTCCCTGCACTAGCTTTTCTAGGATCCATATCTCTTCGTGCCCCGCTAGCCCGCCAGTGCAGGGTCCACCCTGTAATTGCTACAAGGTTGGTTCTCTGATGCGGACTGGGGCTGCCACATCTTTTCCCATCTCTCTCTTCCTTGCTTCACGAAACTCTATTAGATAACATTCTCGCACAGCATTCTGATCCCCTTTAATAACTCCAACTCCATTATCTATGGGGAATTTCATAGTGAGGCACCACGGGGTGAGAATTGCCTTAAAAGCCGCAAGAGTTGGTCTGCCTAGGAAGGCGTTATAGGTAGAAAATTCATCAACAATTACAAAGGTCTGTTTTCGAACCACCTTTTTCTGCCCCTCTCCAAGTTCGACGAACAAGTCGATAGTTCCAATGGGCTGCTTCGGTTCCCCAGTAAACCCAACGATCTTTTGAGATGAAGCTTGAACGTCAGCCATCGGAATTTTCATTTGGTCGAACGTCTTTTTGAAGAGAATATTGCAAGAAGCGCCCCAATCAATAAGCACTCTTCTCACAATAGCCGGCCCAATGCCTGCAGAGATGACCAAGGGATCCATTGGAGCTTCAACGCCCATAGAATCCCTGGCTCTGAACACAATATCATCATTAAAAGTTTTCTGCTGCTTCAAAGGTGCAGCATCTTCTAGCACCAAAACACTCTCTTTTGTTGGTGCATACTTCAAGGCACGGGCATATCTTTCCATCTCGCCCCAGCTTCCGCCTGCTGGGTGAGGACCTCCTGTAATCACATTAATAACAGGCCTTTCTGATTCATGCACAGTATTCCTCTCACCCGAGCCAGATGGATGAGCAGGAAGTTGCTGGCCCTTAGTAGATGAAGTTGGGTCATTTCTACTTCTCTTAACATATTGTTGCAACTTTTTCTCTCTCAGTAGTTCTTCAATTAAACTTTTCAGATGGCGACATTCGTTGGTATCATGACCGGGTTGATTATGAAACCGACAGAATCTCCCACTTTGAGTAGCTTTTTTGCTAACTCTCATCTCCGACGGTTTAGGATATTCTACCGCATCTTTGGTAGCAAAAAAGATATTCTCCGGGGTGTCGGTCAAAGGGGTGAAATCTGAAGGTTTTAAGAAGCGAGGCTTCTTCGCATCTTTCTGTTTCTTCCCACCATTATTTTCCCTCTTCTGACTTCCGGATTCCTTTTTGATAGGGACAACAGTACTATCCTTAACCTCTGTCAATGCCACTTTAACTGGTGCCCGAAGGCTTTCCAAGCGCATGAATTCGTCAGCTTTCTTATAGAATTTCTCAAGTGAATTCAGTTCTTTCATCTTCAGCCACTTCCCAAATTCGCTTGATTTGTCGATTGCCCTCATCAGGTATGTCAAGACCATTCGTGGCTCTGCGTTGTCCACTTCAGCTAAAGCTATGCTGAAGCAGTTCAAGAAAGACCTAATAGACTCCCCAGGATTCTGTTCCAGGCTTGACAATGACATAATATCCTTTGCCTTCGAAGCATACAACCTGAATTTCTCTTTAAACTTCCGAGTCAAATCGACGAACTGGTCTATGGATCGGACCGGAGGCTTTGTGAGCCAGAGCAGAGCCACTCCTTCCAAGTATACCGGAAAGTACCGGCATTTGATCTCATCAGACGCTCTAGCACAAGTCATTTGCCAATCATTCTTATACAGGAATTGATTAGGGTCGCTTGTTCCCTTATAAGCCGGGATGGTAGGAGGAACAAACTTCCTTGGGAATTCCGCCTTTAGAATCCTTTCAATGAACGGAGTTTTGCTCGGAACGAATCCCCATTCCTTTTCATCTTCATCCCTCTGCATGCTTTCTTTCATGATTTGTCGCACCATGCCCGAAAGATATTCCTCATCATTTAAAGGTTCTGCAGGACAAACTTCGGCCATTTTCTCGGAAGTTTGTCTGGACAAACGTTCGCGGAGAGTTGGCTGTGGTCTCGATCCTCTAGCTTGAGGGGGTGTTTCTTTAGCGGGGATAGCTTCTCTTTGAGGAATATTCCTCTCTTCAGGATTATGAACATCATCTGCAAGGTTTCCTTCATTATTCACCGGTTGACGGTTAGCTCCGAGCAATGCATTTAACCTTTCAAGCATCAAAGCATTTTGGGTTTCCATCTGTTGGTAAAACCCAGATACTGCAGCATCTAACTCCGCTCGTGTAATTACGACACTTGGTGCTGCTTGACTTGATGAAGGAGAAGTGGCAGTATTCTCATGGACATTACTGGGTCTTGTAGATCCACGCTTTCTTCCAGGAGCCATTATCTCTGACAGACTTCTGGTTTTGAGAGAGATTTTTTCAACAAACTTTTGCGAAGCAATGACGAAGATAGCCTGAGTTGGTTTTTCTCAGTGAAAGCACCAAAAATGTTAACGCTTAAAATTGAATGCTAAGTGTTATCCCAACTTTTGGCAAAGTCGAGATATCCAAAATTTACTAAGAATCGATAATTATTATTCTTGAATATCAACTGTGCATTCCAGGATAACCATGGATATGGATAAATTTTGTCCGAGTCCAGATCGTGCCACAATTGACAAGACATGATGAGCAAAGCTGTAGAAGCCAGCATTTCAAATTTCAAGTCAATCCGAATTTGTACGCTCAAGTTATGATCGATTCAAGATAGAGGAGATAGCCCTTGTTCGAATCCATAGACAAGGGTTCTGTTCGTATCCCTCCAGCTAAGCTACTTCATGTCCATCAAGTTGTAGTGCTTCGAATCCATGGAGTCATTCCACTTCGAATCGATCAGCTTGGAGTACTTCGAATCCATAAAGTTCGTACCCATCCTCATGTCTCAGCTCGACTCCATCTAGTTCGCATCCATCAGCGACCAATAGTTCGAATCCATCAGGCAACCGCTCTTCGAATCCATCGGTGACTTCACTTCACATCCATCAACAGATAGTGTGCTTCGTATCAATCAGCCAATGCCTGCTTCGTATCCATCAGCAGAAGATATACTCGAATCCATAAATGTTGTTAGACTTCGTACCCATTGCGTTCGCATCGGTCAGAAAGGAATTAGCCTCACGTCTACCTGGTTCAAATCCACCAAGATGAAGTCCTTCGAATCCATGAAGTTACTCCATTTCGAATCGATCCTGTTACAACAGCTTCGTATCGATCGGCCATAGCATACCACGATCGATACGAACGAGCCTTTGTTCGAATCCCTGAAAGCCCTCGAATCCACTAAGTCAAAGTGGCGAAGATCATGGAGTCGACCCAGTCAAACCGGAGTGAAAAGGGGATCGACACGAAGAAAGCACACCATGTCATCACGAAAGCGCGTGGAACCATCGAGTCGAACCTATCGATTTGAACGGCATCGAGTCGAAACAAGCAACCTGCTCGAGAATAGCAATTCGAATCGGCCATATCTTGAGATCTACAAGTCCAAATGCAATGAAATTTTTACAGGAGCTTACATACATGTTGAAGAATGTCAACGCCAAATTTCATCTCGATTGGATGATTTCTTGATCGATTCGAATGGAGTTTGAATCAATCCAAAGTGGGCCCAAATTTCCTGAGGCCAGGCATGTGGGCCCCCCTCACGTGCCAGAAGTGGTCTACCGGATCTTTAGGAGAAATATCAGCCTCCTACAGCTATAAATAGAGCCCCAAGTCATTCATAAAAGGGGATCAAAATTCTGAAGTGCCAAGACTCTACCGGATTCAATTCTATACCTTATCATCGCTGTTTTATTCAAGTTTCAGAGCTATAATCCATTGTAACTTGCTGTAACCAACTATAATCATCAAGAGAACATCAATAAAAAGAAAAACCATTGAAGTGGACGTAGGCCAGAGACAGCCGAACCACTATAAATCGTGTGTCCTTGTTCATTATTTCTGAATTGCTACTTGTTGCTTTCTTAAATCTGTGGTTTGTGTTTGAATTTTGTTGATTTATATTCATACACTGGTGCTTTCACAACACTTGGGGTTTGTGACCAATTTTGGCGCAAACACTTTGGTGCTTTCACTGAGAAGACCAGCACCCGCTACATCGGATCGAAGTTAGAATTTGAAAAGCTTGAAGACCTCAGACTTAGAGAAAATGACTAGGCAGAACATTAGAAGGCAGAGGGCGGAAAGAAGCCAACAAGGAGGAAGCCAGGAGGCATCCTATGGAGCTGGAGAAGGACAAGCTTCCATCTACATCACTAGAGATGAGATTTATGCTATGGCTAATTCGATACGCGAAAGCATGATGAAAACTCATCAAGAGATGATGTAGAATTTTCTTGAGCAAATGAGGGCGGCGAATGTGCAAAACCTTGGACCAACTACAACAACTGCAAGTGCGGGACAAGGAATCAAGATTGCAGAAGCTAATGAAGGTCAGGTTCAGGACCAGAATGCAGGACCTAAAGGTAATCAACAAGGACTTGGGGCCAGACCCTCAGGGTCCGATACTGGAAGACCAATAGACGGAGCTCAACAGGCTGGAGCCAATGCTTATGATAACGAGCCTCACGAAGAGTATGTACCAGAATTCCCTTCAAGACTCGGGGGGAAGGACAGGAATGCGGCCGGGGGCCAACCCCTGGACGGAGATGAAAGAATGATTGGTCTAATGCGACGAATCATGAGAGGAGGATTATCTATTGGAGGGCTGGAAGAAGTCAGTCGGAGTCCGTTCACTCCGAAACGCAAGGAACCCTCCAAAATTCAAACTAACAACGCTAGATCCTTATGACGGGAGGTCATACCCGACCATGCACATTACCAGATATATTAGGCACATGGAAGTGCTGGGGGCATCCGAGGAAGTGATGGCTCATTGCTACTCTATACTTGTCAGATTTAGCTGCACTTTGGTTCAGACAATTAGAGACTGGATCAGTTGGAACGTGGAGCGAGCTTGTAGACTGCTTCATGAGACAGTTTAGGGTCCATGTGACGCGACCCAAGAGTGTGATGACTTTAGCCTCGATAAAGCAAAGGACCGGAGAGTCCATAAAGGATTTTTTACTAAGATTCAGTGCAACGGTGACTTCTGTAGATCGCCCTGATCCATTAATGGTTTTGATGGCGGTAGTGGCAGGAGTTGGGGAAGGCACAAAATTCAAAGATTCTTTGACTAAAAATCCACCGCAAGATCACAGAGAGTTCTATCATAAAGCCGAAAAGTTCATTCGATTAGAAGAATCACGAACCGAGAGGAAGGAAACAAATGCCACGCAAGGCGAAGGAACCTCCAGAGAACAGTCTGGAGTAGACAAAGGAAAGAGGAAACAGGATGACAGATATGATGGTCTTGATAAACGGAAGAAATACCGAGAACCAAGATTCACGCAATACACAGATCTGACTGCAGGCCTGGAACGAATTTACACTGAAACTCGGGGGCAACTCCCCTATCGAAAACCACCTAGGAGGGATCCCACTGAGCGGGAGCGCAGAACAGGAAAATACTGCCTATTCCATGAGCTGGATGGGCACACTACAGAGGAATGCCTCCATTTGAAGGATGAGGTGGAAGAACATGCCAGGAGTGGTAGATTGCCACAATATGTCAGAGAACGGATAGCGGCGGTAAGGCCTGAACAACTACCGTCTCCACCTAACAGGAACGATCCTGGATCAGGATCACGACTCGTCATCCACTGATTAAAGACGGCAAGGGCCAAGTCCAGAATTTGGACTTCGGTCGTATAATTTCATTTAGATTTGTTTTCAGAATAAACGGTTACTCCACTTACTCATGTACGGGAACCGGAGAGATCCCTAGGCATGCTCTGAGATGGAGATAAACTGGTACGCCCGGAGAGGCAATGTTTAGTTTTTTCCTGATGTTTGAGATTGAACATCTGGGAATCGAATTTAAATAAACAAATTAGAATTTCTTGAAATAAAACCTTTGACCAGAGAGTTAAAGGATGAATATTAAATACCAATATAAAAATGATCGCTTTATGACCCTACCAAGAGAGGCAGGGTCCGGAGTGCAAGAAGTGAGTTGCTTCGCCGGAGAGCGACAGGATCAACTCACTTAAGCGATGTTTCCCCTTCACTAGAGAGTGATAGGATGGGATCCAGCAAGAGCCCGGAGAGGCTATGATCAGTGTAGAATGGCCAAGACATCACTTAATGTTCAGATACACTGAACCAGAGTGCAAGAAGTGAGTTGTTTCGCCGGAGAGCAATAGGATCAACTCACTTAAGCGCTGTGTCCCCTTTGCTAGAGAGTAACAGGATGGGATCCAGCAAGAGCCTGGAGAGGCTATGATCGGTCTAGAACGGCCAAGACATGGCTTAATGTTCAGATACACTAAACCGGAGTGCAAGAAGTGAGTTGCTTCGCCGGAGAGCGACGGGATCAACTCACTTAAGCGCTGTGTCCCCTTCACCAGAGAGTAACAGGATGGGATCCAGCAAGAGCCCAGAGAGGCTATGATCGGTCTAGAATGACCAAGACATCACTATACGTCCTAACCAGGACCAAAGTGCAATAGGATCTTTCTATTCAATTGCTAAGTTGGGAATGGGCTTGGCAAGGGTCCGGAGTGACCATCGATAGTCCGGAGAGACTGAAGAATTTAATTCTTAACTTCCACTGGAAGGGATTGATAACAACTTGGCTCCGAACAGCCATGAACTTGATTGATAATATTGCAGTTACGAATGAAACGTGAATTTACTACACTCGATTTAAGACTATTCAAAACATACCTTTTACAAAAAGGCATGTTTTGGGGGGCAAAGTGTTATCCCAACTTTTGGCAAAGTCGAGATATCCAAAATTTACTAAGAATCGATATTATTATTCTTGAATATCAACTATGCATTGCAGTATAACCATGGATATGAATAAATTATGTCCGAGTCTGGATCGTGCCATAATTGACAAGACATGATGAGTAAAGCTGTAGAAGCCAGCGTTTCAAATTTCAAGTCAATCCGAGTTCGTACGCTCAAGTTATGATCGATTCAAGATAGAGGAGATAGCCCTTGTTTGAATCCATAAACAAGGGTTCTATTCGTATCCCTCCAGCTAAGCTACTTCGTGTCCATCAAGTTGTAGTGCTTCGAATCCATGGAGTCATTCCACTTCGAATCCATCAGCTTGGAGTACTTCGAATCCATGAAGTTCGTACCCATCCTCATGTCTCAGCTCAACTCCATCAAGTTCGCATCCATCAGCGAGCAATAGTTCGAAGCCATCAGGCAACCGCTCTTCGAATCCATTGGTGACTTCACTTCGCATCCATCAACAGATAGTGTGCTTCATATCATTCAGCCAATGCCTGCTTTGTATCCATCAGCAGAAGATATACTCAAATCCATAAATGTTGTTAGACTTCGTACCCATTGCGTTCGCATCGGTCAGAAAGGAATTAGCCTCACGTCTACCTGGTTCAAATCCACCAAGATGAAGTCCTTCGAATCCATGAAGTTACTCCACTTCGAATCGATCCTGTTACAACAGCTTCGTATCGATCGGCTAGAGCATACCACGATCGATACGAACGAGCCTCTGTTCGAATCCCTGAAAGCCCTCGAATCCACTAAGTCAAAGTGGCGAAGATCATAGAGTCGACCCAGTCAAACCAAAGTGAAAAGGGGCTCGACACGAAGAATGTGCACCACGTCATCACGAAAGCGCATGGAACCATCGAGTCGAACCTATCGATTTGAACGGCATCGAGTCGAAACAAGCAACCTGCTCGAGAATTGCAATTCAAATCGGCCATATCTTGAGATCTACAAGTCCAAATGCAATAAAATTTTTACAGGAGCTTACATACATGTTGAAGAATGTCCACGCCAAATTTCATCTCGATTGGATGATTTCTTGATCGATTCGAATGGAGTTCGAATCAATCCAAAGTGGGCCCAAATTTCCTGAGGCCGGGCATGTAGTCCCCCCACACGTGCCAGAAGTGGTCTACCAGATTTTTAGGAGATATATCGGCCTCCTACAGCTATAAATAGAGCCCCAGGTCATTCAGAAAAGGGGATCGGAATTCCGAAGCGCCGAGACTCTACCGGATTCAATTCTATACCTTATCATCGCTGTTGCATTCAAGTTTCAGAGCTATAATCCATTGTAACTAGCTGCAACCAACTGTAATCATCAAGAGAACATCAATAAAAAGAAAAACCTTTGAAGTGGACGTAGGCCGGAGACAGCCGAACCACTATAAATCGTGTGTCCTTGTTCATTATTTCTGAATTGCTACTTGTTGCTTGCTTAAATCTGTGGTTTGTGTTTGAATTTTGTTGATTTATATTCATACACTGGTGCTTTGACAACACTTGGGGTTTGTGACCAATTTTGGCGCAAACACTAACACCCCGGTGTATGTAGAGTTTAAGCGAAAGCACCACCCGTGAATACGGGAATTAGAAACAAGTAGAAAAGTCACAGAGAAAGCAGTAAAAGACAACAGTTTTATAGTGGTTCGGCTTCAGGTTAAGCCTACGTCCACTTTATTCTTCTTTATTGATGAATCAATTACAACTTTACAACAATCTTTGATTACAACACTGATGGGACAAATAACTAGAACTCCGATGTAGAAGAAGTCGTTGAATCAATGTCGGTTGTGTTAGATTTCCTCTTGAAGTTTGCTGAGATGTCTTTCGTGTTTGAAGTGTCGAGTGAGTTGAGAATTCAGCAGAGTATCGGCGTTCCAGAAATGAGCCCAAAAAAGATCCCCTTCCAGTTGGAGCAGACGGGATATTTTTAGGAAAGTTTGGAGTTAGGTCGTAGGTCGCAAGCGACCTTGGATAGGTCGTAGGTCGTGAGCGACCTAGTGGGAGTGGTTTGCGGCTTAAATATGGTATACTTGATCATTCTGAACAGACTAACAAGTCATAGGTCGTTGCCGATCTATGGAGGAAGCGGCATAAAAAGCTCCTTTGGTATGTTTAGGTCGTGAGCGACTTAGGAATAGGTCGTAGGTCGTGAGCGACTTAGTAGACACGGTTTACGGCCTAACAGGAGCGCCCTTGGTCACCTGAATAAGTCATAGGTCGTGGGCGACCTAGGGAAGGAACGACATAAGGAAGACAAGTTACCTCGGTTCTGCATAGCTCGCTTTGTCGTTAAGTCCTTAGGTCGCTAGGTCGTGAGATACTTTAGGTCGTTAACTCGCTAGCTCATTAGGTCGTAAGGCTCTTTAATCCATTAGGTTGGTAAATCCACTTAGCTACCAGGTCGCTTCACACTTAAGTTTGCTGCACCCCATAGACAGTTAGGTCGCTTTAGACCGTAGGTCGTTAGGTCGCTGTAGTCCATTAAGTCAAGAAGTCTTTTTGCTGTGACATGCTATTGATGGTTAGGTCGCTAGGTCGCGATACCCTTAGGTCGCTGAGCAGTGAAATAGTGGAGTTAACAATAAAGATAATAAATAAACTTTACTCAAAAAGTAAATACATCTGTTTACATATTACATCATCAGAGTACATCAAACACAGCTCAACAATGTCATACAACTGGATACACAACTACTCAACACAGCGGAATATACATAAAAGCAGTACGAGAGTACGTATCGACATCCAGCTCGTTTTCTGAGCTCCACAGCATCTCCTGTATCCTATAATACTCGGTCTGACCCGAGCATTATAGTTAAATAACACCCGAGTCAGTCTGGAATACCAGCGTGAGAAAATCACACTCAATTGATTATTAAAGTTTCAAAAATCCTTTGAAAACAAAAGCTTCTCGTAAGACCACGTCACAAATAAACATGTGGGGTTTTTACCTTACGATAGCTAAAACAATTTTTATAGAAATCCTCTGATATTATAATAGGGTCTATCTACAAATACTTATAAAATAGCCGAAATTTTTACATTATTAAATTCCAGCTACTAGCCACAAAGTGGGTAATAAAACAAAACTCGTACAAGGCTCATAGGGAGATTGGATTTCCAACTAATGACTAGGCACTGGGGTACCACCTGTCATAGTACGGGGCCTAGATCACTGTACCGAGGAGTACGCCCGCTCCCCTTCAACACAAGACCGGGAATACCCCTTACTGGATAATCCCGAGTGAGAACACCCCGTGGTTGTGATCAGCAACCGCCCACTAAGCCGAAATAAAAAGGGACATCTAGACAGGGATGACCTCACCCAGCTTGGGTGCTACCCACCTAGCCTTGCTGCGTAACCCTTGATTTTCAGTCATTCCCATTTGATGAGGCTTGAGGCTAAGCATTACCTTTTTAGAACATATCTCTCAGAATGCCCATCGTCCACCTGATGATGTTTCGCATGCATTCACCCATACAAGTCCGTCCTGCGTCCGGACGGAACCGAAGGCACTATTCCTACTACCTCCATTTTGGAAATATCCTTAGGATTAGTAGCAACTAGCCCTTGTACTTCACTACTCCATCTTCGAATCCAAAATCGTTTCCACGAAACGTACAAATCGGATCGAAATGGTTTTCGAAAAATAAATCTCGATCCCGGTCTCTTCGAAACGATCAACGCATTTAGCCAATATTGATAGTCGGTGATTTAACTATCAATTAATATTCACAAACAACCATCAACCAATAAATACTTTCCAAATTATTGATTTATCTCAAAATATCTTCACAAGATATATTCCTATTCTCAACCCTTTTTAAAACAGTTTCAAAACTATCTTCCCTTCTCGGAATAAATTCCAAGTATTTTTTTCCTCTGGAATCACCAAGCACAAAACTTTAGATTTTTAAAATAAATTTTAAAACACTTTACTGTAAAATATTTTTAACATTCAATATATAAAAATTACTTTAGTACTTAATTTAAATTGATACTCTAGAAATAACTACAGTAAGGTTACCTTATAACTATACATTAGATTTCTTCCTTAAACAAAATTCCAAGTCATTCTTTAAATAATTATTATGATAATAGATTAACGAATTACATACTTTAGAATTTTCTTTAAAATATTTAAATTAAAACTACTTCAGTAATTGATTAAATATATATATATATATATATATATATATATATATATATATATATATATATATATATATATATATATATATATAGACACACACACACACACACACTATATGTATATTTGAAAATAAGGTTACTTATAAATATAAACTAGGTTTTCACCTTTAAAACAGAATTACTAAGTCACTCTTTATAATTATTACTACGGTAATAGATTTTAAATAAATATTTACTTTAGAATTTAAACATTTGAAATAATAAATTTCCAAGAACATACTTTGTAAAACAACATTAAAACCTTTATTTTATTTTAAAAACTTACTTTGAAAACGTATTTGGCTATCCAGAGAAATATACTTCTCTTTACAACCTTTAAAAATAAATCACTATTTATTTTTAAACAATTTTTTTTCTCATTCCTTTAATAAATTCCCACCTTGAATTTATTCTTCCAATATCCAATTTCAAACACTTAAATCAATTTCCAAATTGATTCCCAATTTACTTCATTTATTCCAAAATCCTTTAATTTCGGATTTTATTCCTTAATTATGATTTAAAGTACTTTTAATTGAAAAACCAATTTAGATTTCTCAATTTACTTCTTATTCCTTTAAATAATTTAAAACTTTAAGTTTTAAAATAATTCTTTATTCATTTAAATTAATATCACACCATTTTATAATTCATAAATTACTGTTTATTCAAATCCTTTTCTTTCCATACTCAAAGTTATTTATTAGTATTTAACATACTTCCATTTCTTTTTCAATTCATTCTTAATTTATTAAATTCTCTAAAACTATTTCGTTTACGAATTTACTTCCTTTATTTTCTTTCCAAAATCCAATTTATATATTTTTGGTAATTCATTATACCCAAATATATCCAATCAAATCATAACATTCAATATTCCAATATATTCACCATATAATATCAAGTAATCACAACAGAGAATATTAAATAATAAATGTTGAGGGATCCAGTTGGATCCCTCCAACCTGTTTTCCCTGCATCCACAGATGTTAGCATAATAATATTACAATTCCAGAGTATAACCTACTATAGCTCATCAATCAATTTCAAACATTCAAACAATTATTTAAATTTAATCATTTAAATTTAAATTTAAATTAACCGAGTGAGATTATCTCACCTTTGCTTTATTTGCAATCCATTCCAATACCGCCTTGGTTTCTCGATTATTGACCATGAATAAACATTATGATTTTATTACTATTTGACTAATTGAACAATCAATTACCGTCATTTAATAAAAAAATTGATTTAAATCCAAACTAGAATTTTTTTTCCTTTGAGACTCATATACAATTAATAAATTATAAATTTCAAAACCCCAACTTTTGCAAATGCTTTAAGCAATATAAAATCCATATATAAATGAATTTAAAATTGTATATATTTTTCTGTATATGATTATACAGATACACTCATATCTATATTTTTTTTCCTTTTACTGTAAAACCCCTCCTCTTTAATATATGTGAATCCGGCAAAACAAATCTGATTCAAAAACTACCCTTTTCTTCCTCTCTATGAATAAAAATATGTATATATATACATCTCTAACTTGAGATATTATTTTATAGTAACCTAAAACTGAGACTGAAAATATATAATGTATATTAAATAAAATAAATAGATAAAAAGTAAATCGAATATACCAAGCTATCGAACCAATCCTCCCCATCGCGACACCCATCATCTCCATAACAACGACGACCCCTGACCAATCTGGATCGCGACCACCTCCCACAGGACCCTGCTCGCATGCTATCCTTGCAACAACCATCTCGCGAGCTTCCACTAGAACTTGATTCGCCATGAACCCAAAAGAACGACAAGCTCGATTTGACTGCAAACTACCGAGTTCAAAATTAGATGTCGAACTCTTCGATTGCCTTCAGATCGACACTCAGGTTACGATAGATCTTTTTTTTTGATTTCCTATGTTTGATTTTCGAATCGTCTTCTAGAATAAGGTCGAGCAAAAAGACAGTGACGCGATTTAGTTTTGGACTGGAATAAAGGAAGAACGAGAATTTTTTTCTCTGGTTCGATTTCTTCGATTTGAATAGAGCCGACGCCATTAATATTTATCATTCTATTGAAATTTTTTTGACTGAGGAAATTGGAAAAAGGAACGAAGATTGGATACAAGATCTATTCATCGGCCATTTATTATTATCTTTTGACCCCAACCGTATGATTTGAGAAGATGGGGAGAGAAGAGAAAGGGAGTACGAAGGAACAAATTGGTGGCGGGTTATACGTATTGTCGGTTTAAGAAAAACAAATATATTTTATTTAAATTTAAATTTGTTTCAAAACAAAGTTCAACGCGTTTATATATTGTATGCTCACACAACTGCTCCAATTACTACGAAATTTGAAATCCGAAAATAATACAATATTACGGATCCAATGGAACTGGTTTCGTTGAATTCCGAGACTATGCCTCGGAAGGCTATTTTAAATTCAATTTAAACGATATAAAATTTCAAAACTTAACAAAACGATTTGAAATTCCAGTTTTAAAAATTCTATCATCTTCGGTATTATTAATATAAATTTTACAAGCCTTCAAATTATTTTTAACAGGGTTAAAATCCCACATTTCATATTTTACCCGATTTTAAATTATTTAATTCAATAATTTAATTATCAAATATTAGTGATATTTGAATTCAAGTTAAAAATTTACTTTTAATTATTTCAAATCAATTAAATATTCCAATTTAATTTGCTTAAAAATTCCGGGTCATCACATGTTTCAAGTTGTTTCAATTTCATTTATCATTTTAGACACTCCAATTATTTAGAAATTTTACTTCATTTCAATAGTTGAAAACCATTACTTAACATAAACTTAAGGGTTTAATTTACGGTTTGACTTCAAACCATTTTGAAATAAGTATATGCATATGTACTTTTTTGTATATTAAATCATACTTAAGAAACTCAAATCAAAATCTAGTTTCGAAACGAAAGTGTAGCAAAGACACTAAGTGGTCTCCCCCACTTTAAGACTCAAAAATGAATGTCGATGATGCTGCAGTCATCACTGAAGTTATTTTTCAGCGAAAAAAGAGGAGATTACTGACTTGCTTCTTTTAAATTCTTTTGGAAACAATTTCTACCTAAAAATACCTTTGAATAATACTAATATTATTTTTATTTTTTCAAA
Source organism: Allium cepa (assembly GCA_030765085.1). Classification (NCBI taxonomy): domain Eukaryota; kingdom Viridiplantae; phylum Streptophyta; class Magnoliopsida; order Asparagales; family Amaryllidaceae; genus Allium; species Allium cepa. The sequence goes on along the minus strand of CM060943.1, from coordinate 575,220,297 downwards.
CATTGAAAACCAAATTTTGAAAAGTGTCGAAAATTAAATTCTCAAATCCACAATTTAATTTTATCTCATTTGCATATCAGATTTATAAACCATGTTTATAAAATTTTATCTTCTTATAATATATAATAATACACTACGCCATAGATTGCATACTGCAACACAGAGAAGTGATGCAGGAAATGCCAAAAAATGTGGCTTTAGGCTAAAAATGGGCAAAGGCAACACTTCCTCGGTGATGCATTTTGCCGCGTTGCCGTAGAGTCAAAGGCAACATCTTTGCGACCCTAGGGCAACATCTGTTCTGTTGTTGCCACATGTACCAAATTTACTAAAAAGTGGGCCCCACAATCTGGGACCCAACATGTGAGACCACATTGTGGGGCCCACTAATTCTGTAGCCCATCTTTACAGAACCCTGTTGTGGTGCCATATTCACTAATCTATGGTAACACTTTTACGATCCAATGGCAACACTTTGCCAGTTTATTACCACATTTAACATCACATACTGCAACATTATATCATATCTATGGCAACACCTTTTGCAATTTAAATTGGAAATGTACCATGACATTATACTACTACAATATTATATCATATCTATGGCAACATTACACTGCAACATTATATCATATTCATATCTAATGGCAGTACATACTAAATTCTTAAGCACCCATGTCAGGGTTTGCTTATTACAGCCAGTACATTCGTATTCAGAGTTACAGTACATTCATACAAAATATCTAATGGCAGTACATTCATATTTATAGTTACAGATACTTCATACTAAATTCTACTTATTAACAGGACAGTCATGTTTGCGAGCTTCCAGTGCCATCGGTGCCATTAGTGCCTCCAGTGCCTCCAATGTCATCACTGCATACGGTCGCACAAAGATCCCCAACATCAATTTGAATGTCAGGGTTTGCTTCGCCTAATTTCTTAAGCACCCATGTCAAGTTCTCTCGAACTTTTTGTTCACCTTCGCATCAAATTCATTTTGGACCTTCTTGCTCACCTTTGCTTCGACTTCGTCAGCTATATTTTCCCTTATCTTCGTTGCCAGCTCCTGTATGTATGTGCTTGTTGTTGGGGCTATTTTGAAACTTCTACAGACTTTGTGTGCCGTCCTATAAGCCAAGATAGACCGTGCGACTTTCCATCAGAAATCAATTCTTGAACAACTCCATCACTTCCTCCTTCACCTATTGCTTTTTCAGTCTTATCCTGCAAAATAAAGCAGTTTCAAAATGTGACATTAAATAAAATTAACAATTCTGAAACAAGTGTCTTAAACAAGAATTATTTTGCAATATCTATTAATAGTTATAAAATGGATTCAGAAAATATCCTGCAAAATAAAGCAGTTTCAACAAGTTTCTTATCCTGCAGAATTGTTTGACATCTGATTGAAGAGAAAATAAAATTCTTACAATTCTGTTCTTCATTACTGAAGTATCAGTCTTGTACACGTTTCCTTCTTTCTGCTTGCGAGTTTTAACAAAAAGTTCTCTATCTGATTCGTTGGACTGATACAAATTAAATGAAAAAAGTTAGACATCAAAAGGATATCAAACCAATTTTTCCAGAACATATATCACTAATCAATTCGGAAATTATACTCAAAGTCAAAGAAAAACTAAGGTAAATATGATCGCCTATATATAAAAACAAATCTCGGTTCAAATGAAGAACAGAAACCACAAGTGCATTCAAGCTAAAAGTCTCGAGCAACTCACAGATGCAAAAATGGAGCAACATTAAGTTCTCAAGCAGCTTACAAGTGCAAAAAAAAAAGAAACAACAAGTATAAAATCACAACAAATGTAGCAACAATATCCGAGCTTTTTCAAGCATAGTATCAAGTGATGTATCAGTTTTGCAAAATTCAAGGCTGAGCTAGGGAAAATTTGCATAGTAAATATCCCATATGTCTTTGCTTTCAGATTATTAATTGTAAGCACAGAGATAACAAATATCCCATGATTCATCTTAGGTTCTGATGCAAAACTAAGATTACCTCGTGATTAATCCATGAGCCATGAACATATATATAATACAAAAACGATTTAAGCTTAGCAAGGCATAACATACGGTAGACAAAAGATAGGCATCAACTGGACATCCATATGCTTAAGAGTTAAGAGTGTATCCAATAGTTTACAAATTACTTAATTTCCACAGAGATGGATTGGACTCATATTTAATATTTAATATGCATCTAACTTGCAGACGTATATTGACCAAATGCATACAAATGCATGAGCATGACGAACACTGGTTCGGAAAAGAAGAATTGAGTTTTCTATGCTAAATGGGGCAAAGAAAGGCTCATTTATATTTTTATAGATTTTATGTACTTTTTTAGAAAATGTTATTAACGGCTATTGAGTCGTAAATTAATGTGAAAATGCAAAAATAATAAACAGATACAATAAAAATTAATACATTAAAATTGAAATAAAAACATTTGCTGGGTGATTAATGTGACAGATCAGATTATATAGCCTGCTTGTTATTCTTTTAGTTACAAACTTCTATATCATAAACAGAACATATACCACTAATATTTATTTTGCTTATTTGTTTGAGTGAGGTGATATTTTATTTTGGAACATATATGTAGTTATTTTAATTTTAATTTTGGAACATATATCGCTTTGCTAAATAAGGAGAGGAATTTCAGATAAAATAAAATGCATACCTCTAGCCAACCATAAAAATAAGCAAAATACATACCATCTTATGCCGAATTTGGGAAAAAAGTTTTGGACCAGCAGTGCATTTGTCTGTATATAATTTCCGACTTGCACAATTTGTAAGGGCCTTGGACTACAAAAACATGAAATAAAGATTTTTATTATCTGCCTGATTTGAATGAATAAAAAGGGAAAAAAATTATGTGATAAAAATTAAAATTATACCTGAATTTTTTCATCTCCCCAATACATCAAGAGTACTCTGAAATCCGCAAGTGGAATTTCGTCCGGCCTATTTTCAAGCCTCTCTTCATCAGTTTCATAAGCCGTATAATGTGCCTTTTTAATACGACTCTTGCACCCCCTCCAAGAGTCACGAATTGACTTCAAAACCCAATATTCACATTCATCCGGAATAATATACCGTTGCTTAAATACAAGTCAAACATTAAAAAGAACAGTCATTCTACTTTTGTGACAAGTTTCATATATTTAAGTAAAATTCAGCTAAGTTTGCAAATTACCTTGACATAGTTCCGCAGCGTGCCTTTCAAACTTGAAGGAACATCAACCAAGACTTGTAAGTAAGTGGAACACTCCTCTTCAGTGATCCTAAAAAAGCACTTAGTTCGGACAATACTTGGTCATCGTCTGAAATAGGTTGGCCCCGATGATTCATTTGGATTAGAACTCTTTTGTCATATGACCTTGAATGAACTTTATTCATCTTTGTTTTTTCCCCTGAACCTTCTGGGAGCTCCCACTACTATTAGAAAGTACCTACAATAGTAATGAGAAGGCTAGACATAAAATAAATGAGAACTTAAACTATTAAAATCAGAACTCAATTAGATAATACCTTCAGCTTCTTCTACTTCATCTTCTCTGTTTTCAATATGTGTCGAGACATTTCCGACAACAGCCTTCTTCCTTGCACTTCCGCTACTATTATTCTTCTGGCGTTCTCGCATAGACAAATAAGCAGCCATTGTTCCTATTCCTTCATTGTGTGGTAACTCAACGATACATGGTGGATCAACAGTTTGTGTAGGAACTGGATTTTCCCCTGCTTTCGGAGCTGCATTCTTATCAGTTGCAGATTCAACAATGACCCATGAACGAGTTGTTGGTCCAGAATAAGGCTTTGTAATCGTAACCTTTTTGGTTCTCTAAAATACGCACCCAAAAACAATAAAATAAAAAAATTAAGGAAGCTAGTCTATAATTACCAACATAAAATTAAATCTTCAGCTATAACGCACCTTTACTGGATTTTTTGAAGTATCATCTTCACTAGGTTCCTCTTGTTCTGGAGCATAATCTTCGCTTTTAGCTGGCATCTTTGATTTTCCTTTATTTTTTTCAAATTCATTTATCAGTCCAGTAACTAATGTAGGAATCCCAAGAGCTTCAAAAACACTATTCTTCTGCGACACATGTTCAGATCTCTCCTTTTCGTATTCTGTAAGCGGTGAAGGTGGCAGAGGTGGTAGATCATCATCCTGAAAGTAATTTAACAAGACATTATTGTAAATATAAGAAAAATATATGTAGAACATCATATTAGAAGACCAGATTGTGGTCTTCTTACTAGAATCTCATTTTCATCCATATTTTCCTCTTCATTTGGAGGATTATAGAAATCCAATTTACTCCCGACACTTGCTGAGTTGATATTCAAAGTTGCATCGCTGACATCAGTTGGATTTTTCTTCTCTGATGTCTTCGTACAACTACTGACTTCAGTTGGATTTTTCTCTGGTAACTTTGTAGACCTACCGACTCCAGTTGACTTCTTGCTGATCACCTTTTTCCTGCCCATGCATGGACTCACGGTAGCTTCGCTCACTTGTGGATTGTTTAGCCGTGCCGACTTTCTAGGACTAAAGACTTGATCAGTCTGCGTCTCGTCGGTAAGTGGATTGTTTAGCCTTGCCGACTTTCTAGGACCAAAGACTTGATCAATCTGCGTCTCGTAGGTAAGTGGATTGTTTAGCCATGCCGACTTTCTAGGACCAAAGAATTGATCAGTCTGCGTCTCGTCGGTAAGTGGATTGTTTAGCCGTGCCGACTTTCTAGGTCCAAAGACTTGATCAGTCTGCGTCTCGTCGGTAAGTGGATAGTTTAGCCGTGCCGACTTTCTAGGACCAAAGACTTGATCAATCTGCGTCTCGTCGGCAAGTGGATTGTTTAGCCGTGCCTACTTTCGAATCGGAGTAAAGACTTCAGTCTGCTTCTTGTTTTTTGCTGCCTGTTGTAGATGGTGAGTGGTGACAAATTGTCGTTTCTGTGATTTCGCAGCTGCAAACATACAACGACATAAAAGGCAAGTTTATCATGTCATAAACATAATTATTTAAAATTAATTAAAGAAATTAAGACTTGATCATGTACACTAATACCTGGAGACAGCAGATTCTTCCTTGGGCGTATGATGACATGTGGCTGCATTTGTTTCATTGGCTCAATTTTATCATCGACCGCGGCGTCGACATAAAAATCAATGTAGTCACCATTATTTTTTATTTGCATCAATTCCCACAAATCTGCATCACTGGTCACTAATTTCCACCCACTCATTGGACCTTTCCATGAATATACTCCTCCAATTTCAGTGTACTTTATCTCATCCCTGACATACTCCATCGGTACTGTGTAAGAAAACATATCCAGATCAACGCCCATGACAAAAGTCTCTTCTCCACCAACATATCCATTCTTCTCAAATTTTCCTTTGAGATGGAATTTAAGATTTGCCTCCATCGTACAAAAAATGAAGGAATTAGCATTAGAATGGCATAATTACAAATTATAATAAACTAACTGCATTATAAAATAAAACAGTCACTTCACTAAAATGTAATAAAGGCAGAAACACTAAAAAAGAGATTAAAAAAAGCCATAAATATGATACATCAGTTACAACATTTAATCAAGGCAGAAACAACATTTTCTTACTTAAATTGGGTACATTAGTTACTTAATTAAATATGATAGTGATACACAGAAATTAAGAAGCATTTTCTTTCACTCTGCTAGGTGGAAGGCGGATTCGTCTTATTGGGACATCATCTCTACACCAACGAACATCAAAATCTTGATTTCCCATTCCATAAGCAGGCTGGATATCATTCAAATCTTCATTTGCATCTTTGCTTTCGATTTCACACCAGTCTCTCGGCAATTTCTTGATAACATTGTGGCACATCTTATCAATTGGATCTTCTATATAAAACACTTGTTGTACTTGTGAAGCCATAACATAAGGATCAGATTTCTGGTAGAATCGATTAAAATTGACACGAGTCAGCCCATATAAATCTTTCTCTTCTTGGTACCAACAACACTTAAATAAAACCACACTAAATTCTCCCTAATAATCTAGTTCTAATATTTCCTCAATTGATCCACAGTAATTAACTTCACCAACCAATGGATTTTGATCTTTCAAACTTGCAAAGCTAGTAGTCAAGGCTATCAAAAATACACCACTGTTTTGTGTTGTACATTTGGCATCTCTGAACCTTGTATAAAATCTGTATCCATTGATAACATATCCAGTAAACCTCTTAGCTATTGGAAGAGGGCCCATTGCAAGCAGTTGTACTTCTTTTGAAATGTCCTCCTTTTTCCTAACCTCTTCCTTTAACCACTTCCAAAATTCTTCACTGTGTTCTCTCTCTCTCTTTTATATTTTTTTGATAATGCATGACTATCAATTAAACCTCGATGTTCCCTAGAATAAAGACCTGGTGAATTAAAGATATAAACAAAATTTCTAATTCTTCAATAGTTACTAAAATAAAAATAAAACTTAAAACTTACTCAAGCAAACTCTCTATTTCCTTGTTGCCACAATTGAATAGAATGTAACGGTGACATGCCGTCCATTGAGAATCTTTAAGATGAATACTTTTTCCATCTTTGTTTCTTCTTGTGCCAATAGGATATTCCAGATTCCGTGGACAGGTTTCAAATTTTATTTTTCCTGCTCCATCGCCACCTAAGAATCTTGAACAGAATATCAAACATTCTTCTGCATGATAACCTTCAGCAATGGACGCCTCAGGTTTACTTTTGTTGCGAACATATGATTTTAGTTTACAAAGATAACGCTCAATACGAAACATACAACGAAGATGTGCAGGTCCACCATATTCAATTTCCTTGCATAAATGAACTAGCAGGTGCACCATTATATCGAAGAAAGCATTTGGGAATATCATCTCAAATTAACAAAGAATTTCCACAATTTCTATTTGTAGCCTCTTGAGATCAACCAAATTGATAATTTACTCCAAAGACTTCTTAGAAATGCACCTAATCTTATCATAGTTATTGCAACTTCAGGTTTTACAGATTTCTTCACAGCAAATTGCAGCAAGTAGTGGAGAAGAAAATGAGCATTGTGGCTCTTATACCCTGCAATTTTGCTCTCTTTCTTGTTTACATACCGGTTGATACTAGCTGCAAAACCATAAGGCAGTTTAGCATTCTCTAACACCAAACAAAATATTTCTTTCTCCTTGTTCATCATTGTAAATATGGCAGCCTTGATCTTAAGGTAATTCCCATCAGCTGATAGAACCGGATGAAGGACCACCCTGATGCCTATCTCTTGTAAATCATACCGAGCACTTAAATGGTCTTTCGACTTTCCATCAATATTTAGTAAAGTGCCAAGTATGTTATCACAAATGTTTTTCTCTATGTGCATAACATCAAGGTTATGTCGACATACATTGTGACTCCAATATGGTAAATTAAAAAATATTGACTTCTTTTTAAAAGGTGATTCATTTTTATGCTTGTTGACCTCTTTCTGCCCAAAAATATTTTCATAACCAACCAACAATTCTTCAATGTCTGTCCCGGATAAAATTCCCGGAGATGTTCCCATTTCAATTTCACCATTGAACCTTTTCTTATCAAACCTCCACTTGTGTTCTGGATCTAAAAATTTCCTATGATTCATGTAGCACATTTTTTTACTATGTTGTTGAAGGAGTCTCGAAATGCCATACGGGACAAGCTAAATAACCCTTTGTGCTCCAGCCGGATAACATTGCATAGCCCGGAAAGTCGCTGATCATCCAAACACGCTTGCGGTAACGTGAAATTAGCACCAGTTAAGGCATCATAAGTTTGTATGCCAAGACCCCATAATTCTTTCAATTCTACGATAAGAGGCTGCATGTAGACATCAATGCTATTCTTAGGAGACTGTGGACCAGGGATAAGGGTTGAAAGTATCAAATTTTCTGGCTTCATGCATAACCAAGGTGGAAGGTTATAATTTACCAATATGATTGGCCATGTGATATGAGCTGTAGTCATTGTACGAAAAGGACTGAATCCATCAGCTGCTACTCCTAACCTGATATTTCTGTTTTCAGATGAAAAATGAGGATATTTGGCATCCATCGTCTTCCAAACCTCGCCATCAGCTGGATGTCGAAGTCTTCCATTATTTTTTCATCCCACTGCATGCCATATCATAAGTTATGCATACTCCTTGGACATGAACATCCTTTGCAGCCTTGGTTTTAGTGGAAAATAACCTATCACTTTTGCTGGTACTTTGTGAATCCGCTGCTTCGGATCATTGTCAACACCCTCTTTCTTTTCCGGTATAGCCCACCTTGAAAAACCACAAGTTTTGCAGTTATTTTCCTTTTCATTTTCTGCCCAATATAGCATGCAGTCATTTGGACATACATGTATTCTTTGGTAATTGAGGCCTAGATATTTAATGATATTTTTGGTAGCATTGAAAGATAAAGGGATGTGGGCTTGAGGAAAAGCTTCTATTAGCAACTCTAATAAATCGGTAAATGCAGACTCGGTGATTCCATGTAAGCATTTTAAAGAATAAAGCCTGACGATGAAACTTAATCGCGAAAATTTTGTACACCCGAGATATAATGGCTGGTTTCCCTCTTCAACACGATGATGAAATTTTCTAGCATCGACATCTACTCCATTTGCTCCATCAGAAGATCCACCTTTATTGTTCTGCATATTTCCAAAAGTACGATGCAACATCTCATCGAGATTATCTCCAAATTTTATTCCCGCTTCACGATCCATATCGTTATCGCTCCTTTCAGGATCTAGACAGGAAACCTCACAAATCCATTTCACGTACAATTCAGATGGACCAATCCAAATCAGATGGTCGTAGACTACCTCTTGGTGATGCCACTTGCGATTATGACACTTTTTGCAAGGGCATGTAATTTCATCAGCTACCGCAAATCTAGAAAAAGTATTTTGAATAAAACGTTTCACTCCACTGATATATCCTTCACTGAACTTAGGAAGTTCTGCCCATATTTTTTCCTCGTCGTTCATCACTAATTTACACACAAATAACATGCAAAGACAAAAACAATAATAAAATCAAGAATATGATTACACCTGAACTCACAAGTAAATCAGTAGATTAGGCAACACAACAATCAAATCAGGAAAAACTTGAAATATACATAGAGTGATACCTTAAGCAGTAGATTAAATCGAAGCCCTAACTGAAATTCGAAACCCAAACGAGCCCCAATTGAAGACCTAATTAAAACAATGAAGCCCTAATTGAACTTGAACTCGACTTGTCGTAATCGAAACCCAATTAAACTTGTAAACTTAAGAACTTTTGTTAAGTGTTTTGTTAAGTGTTTGAGGGTTTCACACGCGTTGTTTTTATTTCCCGCATCACCCCGCTTTTTTTTCGGCCGCGCTCGTTTTTTATAATATTTTTATAATTCTATAGCTACTGCAACATAGTGTTGATATCTATGCTAACATCCTAAAGCTAATGTTGTAATAGACAAAAATCAGCATAGCTATCATTACATTGTAGCTAGCAACATCTTGTATTTTCGTTGCAATAGGCCATCTATGGCGTAGTGATAGTTACCGATTTAGAAGTGTTAACGAAACAATAAATGATAATCAAGTATTATCATTACTAACAACTAATTCACCTGACTATCTAAATTCAGAAAATTATACTTTTATATAAAAAATATAATCATACTTAAAAAAATAAACAATATGATATAAAACAAATTTTATAACACTAACAAATATGCTCTCTCATAGGATGACTCAGGAATGGATCTTAGAACAAAGATAGAGATTCAAATTTAGAGGAACCCTAATCAAAGAGAATCCAAACTAAGAAGATAGGCTCAAAAGGAAGGATGATTCCGTAATTGATTCTACTCATTCTAGGGTATTACTACCCTATCTCTAATGATTTTTTATCCCATAAGCTAAGTTTTGCCTAAACTAGAGCTTTAACACTACTTGTAACGACCTGCCATTTTGAACCATTCAAACCGACAATAATCCACGCATGTCAAACTTGAATTGCTCAAAAGGACAAATTGTTATTTATAATTGGCAAAACTTAGCATACGCAGTAAATAAATCAATCACAGAATCACAGCCACAGAGTAATACAACAATACGCAATGGAATAGTAACAGCCCACAATTCCGTACCCCTTGAGTCAACACTATTCTACATCAATCAACTCAAGTTGAACAGAAATACAAACCATTTTGTTAAAGAAGAAGAGGTAGAAGAAGAGAAAACAGAAAACAACAACAGAATCTCACCATCGTAGTGGAATAAAATATAATATATAATAATAGATCTTTACACAAAAGAAAACTATACCCGTTTTATACATACATCACCAGAGTACATCATCAGAGTTCGACAACATCAATAACATATAACTGGATACATAGCGGAATAATAATAGCAAGTACGGAAGTACGTATCGCTATCCAACTCGTCTTCTGAACTCCACAACATCCTATCCTGTATCCTATAATCCTCGGTCTGACCCGAGCATTATAGTTAAATAACACCCGAGTCAGTCTGGAATACTAGCGTGATAAATCACTCTCAAATTGATTATTAAAGTTTCAAAATCCTTTTGGAAACAAAAGCATCTCGTAAGACCACGCCACAAATAAACATGTCGTGTTTATACCTTACGATAGCTAAAAAACTTTTTATTAAAATCCCTTGATATTATAATAGGGTCTATATACAAATACTTATTAAAATAGCTGAAATTGTTACATGATCAAATTCCAGCTACTAGCCACAAAGTGGGTAATACAAACAAAACTCGTAAAAGGCGCGTAGGGAGAATGGATTTTCAACTAATGACTAGGCACTGGGGTACCACCTGTCACGGTACCTGGTCTAGATCAGCATACCGAGGATCGCACCCGACCGCCTGCAACACAAGACCCGGACTATCCCTTACTGGATAATCCCGAGTAAGATCATCCCACGGTTGTGATCAGCAACCGCATTACTAAGCCGAATAAAAAAGGGACATCTAGACAGGGATGACCTGACCTTGAAGTGGGTGCTGCCCACCTAGCCTTGCTGCATAACCCCTGATTTTCAGTCATACCCGGTTGGTTTGGCTTGAGGCTAGGTGTTACCTTTTAGAATGTTTCACTTAGAATGCTCATCGTCCACGTGACGATGTTCTGACAGCATTCATCCATACAAGTCCGTCCCGGGTTCGAACGGAACCGAAGGCACTATTCCTACTACATCCATTTTGGAAATATCTTCAGGATTAGTAGCGACTAGCCCTTGCACTTCACTGCTCCATCTTCGAATCCAAACTTGTTTTTCCCCAAAAACGAACAAACCAGATCGAAGTGGTTTTCGAGAAATAAATCCCGATCCCGGTTTCTTTGAAACAATCAGCGCATTTGGCCAATATTGATAGTCGGTTATTTAACTATCAATTAACATTCACAACAACCATCAAACAATAAATAATTTCACCAAATTATTTTTTTATCTCAAAATATCTTCGCAAGATATTTCCATTTCAACCCTTTTGAAAAAAGTTTCAAACTATCTTCCTTTTACAGAATAAATTTCCCAAATATTTCTATTTCCACTGAAATCACCAAGCATAGAACTTTAGATTTTTAAAATAATTTAAAAACACTTCATTATAAAAATATACTTTAACATTTAAATTTAGAAAAAACTACTTTAATACTTAATTCAAAATAATACTTTAGGAATATTTAAAATAAAGTTACTTTATAAAATACAAAACTAGATTTTTTTTCCTTTAAAACAAAATACTAAGTCACCTTTAAATAATTACTACGATAATAGATTTGGAAAAACATACTTACTTTAGAATTTAAACATTTAGCAATAATAAATTTTCTAAAATATGCTTTTTAAAACAACATTAAAACTTTTAACTTATATTTAAAATTTTGCTTTGAAGACGTACTTGCCTATCCAGGGAAACATACTTCTCTTCACATTCTTTAAAAATAAATCACTATTTATTTTTAAACAAATCTACCCATTCCTTTAATAAATTCCCACCGTGAATTTATTCTTTCAAATATCCACTGGTATTTTACTTTGCTTTTATAAACCCAGTTTATAAATTTCATAGTCACAGTTTCCTTTAAAAATCCTGGTATTACACACTTAAATCAATTCCCAAATTGATTTCCAACTTACTCCATTTATTCCAAAAATCATTAACTTCAGATTTTATTCCTTAATTATGATTTAAAATACTTTGAACTGAAAATACCAATTTTAAATTTCCCAAATTACTTCTTTATCCTTTTTAAATAAAATTAAACTTTTAATTTTAAAATAATTCTTTATTCCTTTAAATGATATCACTTAAGTTTACAATTCATTAATTTCCCTTAATTCAAAATCCCCTTTTTTTCATACTCGAAATTATTTATTAGTATTTTAATATCACTTCCATTCCTTTTTAATTCATTCTTAATTTATTCAAATTCACTATAGTTATTTTACTTAAAACTCCACTCTTTTATCATCTTTCCAAAAATCCAATTTATATATTTTGATAACTCAGTGTACCGAATAGCATTCAATATCACAATATAATTCATCACAGAGTATCAAATAATCATAACAGAGAATATTAAATAATTTAAATAAATGTTAAGGAATCCAGTTGAATCCCTTCAACCTGTTTGCCTGCATCCACAGACGTTAGCACAATATAAAATACCAATTCCACTTCGAGGTGGAATATCGCGGTATATGGGATTAAATACAATATCATCCGCTATTATGCGGTGCATAGGGTCTCATCCGCTATATAATGCGGGAAATCAAACATTCCAAGATGTATTATATACTATAATATAGCACATCAAATCAATTCAACCATTCAACCAATTATTTAAATTTAACCATTTAAATTTAAATTAAACCCAGATGAGTGAGATTAACTCATCTTTGCTATATTTGCAATCCACTTCAACTTTGCCTTGGTTTCATGGTTTTTCGACCTTGTATAAACACTAGATGATTTTCATTAATATTCGAACGAATCGAATAATTAAATTTCCATTTCGTAAATTTAACTAACTAGTGGATTTATTTTAAAAGTTCTTGTTTTAACAAATTCTCCTTAAATAAATTTATTTTTGGTGACTAAAATAAATTAATCAGTTTATTAAACAAGTTAATTACTTATAATACTTTTTTAAAACAAGCTAGTAAATTAAAATGTGTACCTGCATGTTTATTTTTATTTTTGAAATCACTTATACTTATAAAAATAATTTATATTGATTAAAAACCAAGTTTTATACAAATCCTATATTTTCGAAAGCTATATACAAAAAATTTCTGTCTACTATATATTTTAAAATATGTGTAAATGTATATATATATTTTATTCTCTGGTATATATTTTTAAATAAAAAGGTATGTGTATTTATTCTAATATTATATTTCTCCATCACAGTTATCAATATACATATAATTATAAAATTTAAATTAAAACAGAACCATTTTAAAACATGCATTTTATTCTCTGTAATATTCTTATCTCTGATTGTAAACAATTCAAAGAAACGATCTATAATGAAATACCTCACTGCCGTCGACTTCCCACTGACGCTTGCCCACAACATCATCCCTACCCCTAGCCGCCAACCACGCTAGAGCTTCCAGACGTCACCAAGCCTTCACGCGAACACCATCGCCCTCTGGTCTTCATCCACGCACGCTAACCTTCAAGCAACAGTGTCTGCCTATACTCAAACCAGATCGTGCATATAAAGTGAATCGAGAAATCGCCTTCGAGCTTCCCTTTCGATCGAGGTCGAGTTCGTCCACGTCGCTGCCAAGTTCCCTCCTTCCAGACTCGAGCTCCTATTGGTCCTTCCTCTTCGCGTGCGAGCTTGTCTTCGCATCCCAGAGATCGCCACCTTCTCGAGCGAACACTATCGCGTGTCGCTGCCCAGCTCCTAGGGTTTTGAATCGAATTGGGAATAGGGGAATTGAAAGAGAAATCGCGGTTTAAATTAGGAGATGGGTTTAATTGGAAATAAAATCTAGGAGAAGGGTGAAAGAATTCGGCATATTAAATTGAATTGAAGAAGAAAAGAAAACAAATGAGAAGCCATATAACTTTCCAGACAACTATTTGCGTTGAAAATTGTAGAGGAAGATTGCGTGCTTAAGATGGGAATGGGGATCAAGATTTGAAATAAAGGCGACTGATTTTAACAGGTGAAAAGTATTCCTGAAATGAGGTGAAAAGCTTTCATGTGAAAAGTTTTTGACTGGTTTAATAATGTTTTAAATTTAAATTTTAAATTTAAACCGTCCCGGATTCGCAGCTAAAAATCTTGACCTCCTATCGAAGCGTGCCGCTAGGCGTTCATAATGTTATACCCCCATTCCGAACGCAATGGAAAAGGTTGCGAGTCCTAATTTCATCGAATGGACAAGATAGCTTTCTTGAGCCTAGTTATTATATTTAATTCGATATAAATTTCAGCGCGTTTATATATCGTACACTCACACAACAACTCCAATCACTACAAAAATTAAATCCGATAATAATACACTATTACGGATCCAATGGAACTGGTTTTGCCGAATTCCGAGACTATGCCTTGGAAGACTATTTTTAAATTCAATTTAAAACGATAAAATTTCAAAACTGAATAAATCTCTGTTAACTTCAATTTTCACTCTTCTATTATCTTCAGTATTATCAATATAAATTTTATAAGCCTTCAAATTATTTTTAACAGGCTTAAACTCCAGATTCAACATTTTACCCAACTTCAACTTATTTAATTCAAAATTTTAATTATCAAATAAATGGTGATATTTGAATTCAAGTTAAAAATTAACTTTTAAATATTTAAAATCAATTAAATATTCCAATTTCAAATGCTCAAAAATTCTGGGTCGTCACATTCCTCCCTCCTTAAAAGAATTTAGTCCCCGAAATTACTAGTTAGGAAGAATGGTTCAATACCCGTTTACTACTTTCCCAAAATCAAACAATTCAACATTCTACCAACTATGTTTTGTAAAAGACCCATTACCATTCTTACTAACTTCTCCAAACTCTCATATAATTTTTAAACAATACTATTTGCTCAATCATTCAAATTTCAATTTAAAACCAAATTTTGAATTATCAAAATTTTCTCAAAAAGTTTCTAAATCTCTAAATTCTGAAAAATTTCGCCAGCGTCACCTTTGCGCGGCTAGCTCAGTACAACTACAAAATGCCTCTATGGGCTCCCAAATTTCAAAAGAAAACAAAAGCCAAGTGGCTAGATCAAAACTAAATCAAATTTCATACAGAAATTTAAAAACATACATTTTTGTCGAGCTATTCAAATTTATCTTCTGAAATCACAACCAATTTTCTTTTCCTTCATAATACCTGTATATCCTACTTAGCAACAATATCCAATCACAACATTCAAAATTATTTATTTGACTCCTTTACAAAATTTCAATATCTATTCATTCAAGCCGTATGATGTACATATAAGTTTATTAAATCTTCACTCAAATGCTTATTCAATAAATTTTCCCGACACCCATATTACTTAAGAATTTCACAATTTCTTCTTAAGTTCAATATAAGCATTTTATACGCTTCTTATATTTATTTTCACTTCACCACTTAGTTTATATCTATTTTTTTATTCGAATTGATTCTCCCATTTCCATATGAATTCAATTTATCTTCAACTCTGAATATTGAATTTTATCTTCCATTTATACTGATTCATTTCATTATTTTTTTGATTAGTTGCATTCTCTAATTCATTTCAATTTCCAATTTGAAATTGTTCTATCGCTAAAAAAAAAAAAATTCCAAAAAATTTCAAAATTTCTAACTCCCAAAATTTTCGAAAATTTTTGGCCGAGTCTCATTTGTACGGAGGAGCTTTTGCAATTTGGCAAAAGATACAGATATATATACATCGACCCACCCGGTCAGAAAAACAAAAAAGTTCATATTTTCTATTTTTATTGCGCAGGCGTACCTTTATTTAGCATTTTTACGCAAGTGGTTTATTACTTAGAATTTTGCGCGATCAAATCCAGCCAAGTGGCTTTCCGGTACCTGTACTTACTCAATTCAAACATATAAGTTCTAAATATATGCAATTTATTAACATTTCACTTACTTTCAATAGCTATCACATAAATTTCACATATAATGCACGTTATATAATTTTCTTAATTAATTAACTCTTAATTTATAATTAATTAACTTCTTAATCACTAATTTATTAATCATTAATCACTTAATTAATTAGTTATTAGTCACTTATAATTAATCTTACATTAATTAATAAATTAATTAATAATCTATTAATTGTTATTTAATTTAATCCTTAATTATTCATTAATAATCCATAAGTAATTAATTAAATCTTAACAAATTAATTAACCTAAATTGATTAATTAATTCCAACCTTAATTACTAATTAAATAAATTAAACTTTAATTTCAAAATTTTAATTAATTTTTAAAACCAAACAATTTCATTCATCACTAAAAACTATTACATATTTAAACATTTTCAATTTGTTAAAACTAATTACCCTTTAAAATAGTTAAATTTAAAAGATGTAAAATCATTTTAATACTTTAACTAATAAAATGTGAATTACTTTGAAATAAAATATTTGACATTTTATAAAGTAGTTAAAGTAAATTTTTAAAGCTTTAAGCTCAAAACAAATTTAAAAATTTAAAACAAGGTTTAAAGCTTCGATTCATTTACCTAGTTTGACTCGACAAAACTCAAGTAACAAAAACTAACTCCATTCCTTCCCTTCTTCATCTTACTGGAAACACACGAGCTACAACCCCGTCTCCTCCCCAACACGAACTACAGCCAACTCACCCGAGTACACACGCAAGCCATGAGACCAAAAACGCAAACGCTGCTTCGAGTCGAAACCCACACGAACTCGAACCAAACTCCCCTGACACGGCAACACCCCTGTGCACATGCACGATGCTCCGACGCCACCATCACCGCCACCGACATCACGCGCAAACCCCAAATCGGCCTACGACTCAACTCCAAACCCCAAAACCCACTTACACAAACTCGAATGAAAAATGGGTTGCTCGAACCCAAACCCAAACTGCAGTCACCAGGAAAAAACCCCATCATCCACGGCGAGCCGACCACCGATCGCCTTCAAACTCCGGCCATACACTCGCATGACCCTCACGCACCTTCACCCCAAGTTGATCGTAACTCGATCATCTCCATGCTTCACACAATCGAACTCCTCAAGCTCGAAAAACACAGAGCAAATAACCCAAAAAATCAAAATTCCAAAACCCCTGTTGCATGACAATTACAACCAATATTTTTTCTAGTGTTAAACAACATTTAACACAACTTCAATTCAATTTTCAAAGTTTAAATCCAACCCAGTAACACCAATTTGCTAAAAATCCCAATTTCGGTTTTTCCCAAAATTCATCTTCAATTTCAAATTAAAAATTTTGATTTCTATCTTAAAATTCATATTATACATAGTAGATTTAGGATAAGAACTTGATTCATCAAAATTCAAACATGATTTACATGATATAAATTCTTGTTTTACTGTACTATCTTAAATACTGCAGATTTTAACTGTTTTCATTTGAATATTATTTTTAATACTTAATTTATGTTGAATCAAACTTCTACATTGAAGATACCAACTTAACAATGATTTATTCCATGTAAATTTTGAAGTTTTTGTCTAAACTTTCACAGAACTTTGACACTACAGAGAACAATAGTTGCATTTAAACATGCACAGCTAATTTTAAATCTGTAAACAAATATTTTTCAAAATAGAAAACATGCAAGCATCTTCAGAATTAACATTCACATGCAACATATTTTTATACTTAAATTTTTGATTTAAAATTTATTCACTTGATTTGTTAAGCAGAGACCAAAAATTCAAATTCTGGAAATTGACTGCAGATTTTCCCTTTCTTGAAATTTGCTTGATTAACTTTTTCTGCTTGATGATGCTTCAAATCCTTGAATCAGCTAGTGATAAAAAAAACTTGAGATTTGTTTCAGAAATTTGCTGATTGCAGGAATCTAGACTGCAGTTCCAAAAGTGATTTGAAATGTAGATTTTTATCTCAGGAATTTTCTTTACAGGTTTAGATTTTGAAATGGAGTTTAAGTTTGATAAAAAAAAAATTTGAATTGAAGTGAAGATTTTCAGATTTTTGTAAATGAGGAATGTAAAACTTTCTTGCTTAAGAAAAATGAGAAAGTTTATTTTAAAGCATAAGAAATGGAGTTTATAAAAAAAAAATTGTTTATAAAATTTAAAGAAAATGAACTTAAATTATGACACTTGTCACTATATCTAGCTAATTCTCTAACACATGTTATTTAGTATGATTCAAATGTTAACAAGTGTTAATTTCAAATAAGGTTAAGTTAAAATTTTATAAACCAAATTGAATAATTTGGTTTAAGTTATTGAAATTTGATTTTATTCAAATAATTAATTTATGAAGATAAATAATGTTAAATTATTTGGATATGAACTTATAAATACTAAATTATTATGATCTGTTAATAAGTAAAGAGTTTAATTAAGATAAATGCTTTTCTTAATTAATTAAGGAATTTCTTTAAATATAAGAAGTTAATTAATTAATTGTTTAATTAATTTTAAATAATTAGTCAATTAATTATCTAATTTCAAATAATCACTTAATTATGGATTATTTAAGTGTAATTACTTAATAAAGTAATTAATGGTTAATTGTTGAATGTAATTAAGGAAGTTAATTACTTTTGGAAGTAATCAATGATAATTACTCATGGGAGTATTTTAATAGAAGTGATTATTGGTTAATCACTTAATAATATCAATTAAAGAATTGATATTAATTGTTGAAGTTAATTAATTATGAAGTAATTGATGAATTAAGGGGTTAAGGATTATTTAATAATGGAATTAATTATTTGTTATAAGCACATACAAGGTTCCGACACTTATTACAATTGCCTACAACCAATTCTCAAACTATTTCATTCAGTTTAAGTGATTTACAACTTACACGCTTATATTTAATTCATTTTAAGCAAAACAAACTCATATTCATTTCAATTGATTTCAAAATCATCCATTTTCACTTTTAATAACTCATAGGATTTTATCTAATCCCGTTTACATCGAATGACCCATTTTCTTTTGCAATTCTACAATATTAATGTGAATAAGTAATTACTTAAGCTTTATAACCATTTAAATTGATTCCAACTCAATTTACTCTTGATTCCATCCCATTTTAATTTATTCACAATCTTTTCATTGCATTTTCTTTCATATCCAAAAAGTTTGATTCCAAACCATTTTATTAAACTCAACAACCAATATATTAAATAACCATCTCACTATTTACTTAAATTATTTATTTTCTTCAACTATCCCATCCAATAACTTAAGTTTATTTTATTCAACCAACTTCCATTTAAATCTTTAATTTAATTTTCCTTTGATCAAATCCCAACCATTTCACTATTTTATTCAATTAGTTTATTCTTTTATCCATTTTTAAATTTTAATTCACGTTAACAATTCATCATTGAATTCATTAGTAATAAGGTCATTCAATTTATGCTTGAATTGGATTTGTTTACAACTCACACCAAATCTATCTTAATCCAATTCAGTTTCATTCGACCACGCTTTCAATTTATAATCCCATACTTTTTTTTTCATCTATCATCAAAACCATTTTATTTAATTTTCTTGAGTTCAATCTTACTTAATATCTCAAGTTTGGATTTTTCCAATATACCAATACTTGTATTCTGGCTTATTTATTCCCTTTTAAATTTTTATAAACTAATCACTTATTAATATTCACTCACAAATTCATTTTCAACCAATAAATTTAATTTTCGAACATTAATTATTTTAGTCCATTTGAACTAATTCTGCACTTTATCTTACACAATTTTAAATCAAACATCATCCAATATTCAAATTCATTTCAGCTGCATACCATATAAATCATTTAGTTACTTACTAATTTTAATCTCAAATTTTGTTTTATTTAGTCCAACTTGACTAATTTTTTCCATTCAAACTTAAGTTCAACGTTCAGTTTCAATTCCCTTTTTGCTTACAAGTTTAAACTCATCGCTAAAAAGGTTCCAAATTCAATTTTGAAAACATATACATCTAAATTAAACTATTCCTTTGCATTTTCAAAATCAAACTCAATTTCTCAATCAAACATTAATCCAAAACATCCAGGTAGCAATCCCTCTCTTGGAAACTCGAAAATAAACACCGATGATGTCGCGATCATCATCGAAATTATTTTCCAGCGATCGAAAAGAGTTCAATGCTTTTATCACTTTAAAATACCTTCCAATATTTTTAAATTCCAAATCTCTCTAGATTTCAAATCCAATTCAAAAATATTTCTCATATATATTATTTTTCCCAACTTTTTGAGAATCATTTTAAAATTCAAAGGAATTTGAATTTCTAAATCCTCAAATTCCAAATCCTTTAAATTTATATTCATACATTACTTTGGAATTTTATCTTATTTTAAATATTAATCACACTATAATTCACATTTATAGTTTACATTTACAAATCTCATTTGTTTCTTAGTTTTTTTTATGATTTCAATTCCTTATTCAATTATACATATTAATGATAATAATTTAATATCATCATCCCTATAAACCAAGCATCCATATATAACCATAATAGTTTACGAAAAATCATTTCTTTTATATACAAAAATAATTTTGGGTAAAATTATTTCATTTACCCAATTTAAAACAATACCGTGTCGGTTTATCTTATTTAAGAGTTTAGAAATCCCTATCGATAAAATGGCGTCCCACATATCGACCAGAATCCATAAACACTCAACCGATAAATCAACACAATATAAAAACAATTTTATATTCACTAACAAATACGCGCTCATACCTATTAATACTCTTAAACTCATTTCAGAGTACTACAGACTCTATTCTATGAGTAATTCCCACCAGAGCCAAGGTTATCACCAACCTAAGCTATGATACCAACTGTAACAGCCCGTAATTCCATACCCCATGAATCAACACTATTCTACATCAATCAACTCAAGTCGAACAGAAATACGAACCATTTGGGTTAATGAAGAAGAGGTAGAAGAAGAGAAAACAGAAAACAATAACAGAATCTTACCATCGCAACGGAATAAAATATAATATATAATAACAGATCTTTACATAAAAGAAAACTATATCCGTTTTATACATACATCATCAGAGTAACATCAATAACATATAACCGGATACATAGCGGAATAATAATAGCAAGTACGGAAGTACGTATCGCCATCTAGCTCGTCTCCTGAGCTCCACAACATCCTATCCTGTATCCTATAATACTAGATCTGACCCGAGTATCATACTTAAATAACACCCGAGTCAGTCTGGAATACCAACGTGAGAAATCACACTCAAATTGATTATTAAAGTTTCAAAATCCTTTTGAAAACAAAAGCATCTCGTAGGACCACGCCACAAATAAACATGTCAGGTTTTTACCTTACGATAGCTAAAACACTTTTTATTAAAATCCTTTGATATTATAATAGGGTCTATATACAAATACTTATTAAAATAGCCAAAATTGTTATATGATTAAATTCCAGCTACTAGCCACAAAGTGGATAATACAAACAAAACCCGTAAAAGGCACGTAGGGAGAATGGATTTCCAACTAATGACTAGGCACTGGGGTACCACCTGTCACGGTATCTGGTCTAGATCAGCATACCGAGGATCACTCCCGACCCCCTACAACACAGGACCCGGACTATCCCTTACTGGATAATCCCGAGTAAGATCACCCCATGGTTGTGATCAGCAATCGCACTACTAAGCCGAATAAAAAAAGGGACATCTATACACTACTAACCGCACTACTAACCGCACTACTGGATAAAAGCCGAATTCGCAGCTAAAAATCTTGACCTCCTATCGAAACGTGCCGCTTGGCGTTCATAATGTTATACCCCCATTCCAAATGCAATGGAAAAGGTTGCGAGTCCTAATTTGATCGAATGAATAAGATAGCTTTCTTGTGCCTAGTTATTATATTTAATTCGATATAAATTTCAGCGCGTTTATATATCGTACACTCACACAACAACTCCAATCACTACAAAAATTGAAATCCAATAACAATACACTATTATGGGTCCAATGGAACTGGTTTCGTCGAATTCCGAGACTATGCCTCCGAAGACTATTTTTAAATTCAATTTAAAACGATAAAATTTCAAAACTGAACAAACCACTATTAAATTCAGTTTTAACTCTTCTATTATCTTCAGTATTATCAATATAAATTTTATAAGCCTTCAAATTATATTTAACAGGCTTAAAACACCAGATTCAACATTTTACCCAACTTCAACTTATTTAATTCGAAAATTTAATTATCAAATAAATGGTGATATTTGAATTCAAGTTAACAATTAACTTTTAAATATTTAAAATCAATTAAATATTCCAATTTCAAATGCTAAAAAATTCTGGGTCGTCACAGGAATAGATAAATAGTAGTTCATGATGCTACTATAGAAACGCCAGAGTCTAAAACCAAAAACAACCTAAGTCCAAACACAATGAAGTCTCTAATACATAAGCAAATGAAAAGTCTAAACATAAAGAACTGGAAATAATTAAAATATTCGAGATAACTAAAAAGCTGAATAGATTAAAGAAAGATCTCCAAGAAAAGCTCCAAGCTCCAAAGGTGGGTCTCAAATACTGTAATACCCAGGCTGACCCAAGCATAAAGTAAAAGACAAAACACTCGGTCAGGATTAACAATCCTATGCAAATAAACCAACTCAAGTGAAATGTCCAAATGAAATGCAATAACTTAAAAGAATTTTGGGATTTCCATCCTTTAAGGATTGGTGGAACTATCTACATACATAATATAATACGCTACATAAATAATGTAATAGTAAAGTAAAATATTAAAATAGCATTAAGGCATTATCTATATCCCCCTTAACATAATTTTATATAAATGTCGTAGTCTATACAGATACTATAAAATCCACCATAAATAGGTGGGCTATTGGGGACCACTCCATAGGTACGGCACAAATCAAACTCGTAATGGGTGCGATAAGGTATGTGGCAAGGCACACAAAGCAATACCTAGGGTAGGATACAACCGTTTTGTGGATCCGGACTGTTGGTAACACATAGGAGCTACTACCGCCCACCTCGAGACATACTCCCAAATCAAATCAAAAGGTGGTCACTAAATCAGTCACAAAGACATAATATGGTGGTATCGAAGAAATGTGCACGATAAGAGGACCGGCATCATTTGGCCTATGGCTCCTGTTTTAGCAACATCAAGCTGACCTAAGGGGGTCAGGGCTACGTAATACCTCATACAGAATCGTTCGGCAAACCATCCTACTTCATTTTGGAATCTCCACCACGTACACAGTTGTTAAAGTGATTTTCGATATTGGAAGAGATTATGGCAATATCCGATCTCGGTCTCTTCAATAACCAAATGTTTATTTCACACCGGATGGTTCGTTTACATTTCCTAAAATCAATTCATACTGATATCAAAATATCATATTTACTTCAAAATCAAATCACTTTCAAAATCATATTCACTTCAAAATTGTAACGACCCAGAATTTCTGTCATTTGAAATTCGTATATTTAATTGATTTTAAATATTAACAAGTAAAATTTGTAAGTCGAATAATTTTATTTCGAATATCTAGATTTAATTGGATAATTAAATTGATAATTTAATATTTGAAATTACAGAAATAATTGGAAATTGGGTTTAATCTGATTAAAATTGATTTGTAAAGTTGTATTAAATCATATTGGAGTTAGAATGATGTTATCGAACTTTTAAAATCGAACTAAAAGTTAATTTGTAGAAATTGAATATTTTAATATTTAATCGACAAGTAAAAATAGTCATTTTTCAAACAGTCTTAGATTTCGACGAAACTAGTTTCATCGAATCCGTAATGTTATATTATTGTAAGGTTTCAAATTTCGTGCCAATCGGATTTACGGTTTGTCCAAGGCAAGGTAGAACGCACTGAAATTGGTTTGAGTGAATTTTCAAATTTAAATAGTCGATTCAAAAATCTATCTTCCAAATACTTTCGAATTGGCTTCCGATATATATTCCATTGCATTCGGAATGGGGGTAAAACATTGTGAATGCCAGGCGGCACGCTTCGTTTGGAGTTCGGAAAAAATTCTGGTGAATAGTGTCGCGAGAATTTTCTATAAAAGGCCACCATAATTCACAATTTACACTCAAACCCTAGTTTCTAACCCTAGCCGCCAGAAGATAGTTCAATGGCCGAAATTACATCTTCTTCTTCCTCTGATTTCTTCAAATCCGCCAATTAATATCAAAAACTTTCAACTACAAAGTTGTAGACAACGACGAGAGCTAGATATCCAACGGTGATGATCGAAAACGAAGCTATGAATCGATGGCAAATTCCATTCGAACGTGCCGCGTTCGTGCGCGTTTTTCATGGGTAGGGGGCGCTGAGCATCAAGGGGTGGCAGCCGATGGATTCACGCATAGGGGGCTTCGAAACCATACTATCTGATCGTCTTCAAAGTCGACGTGGTGGTCACGAAAATTCAACGAGAAGTGGCGGTGTAACGACCCGGAATTTTGGGTCGCTAGATTTGAACATTTAATTCATTTTAAATGTTGAATATGTGGTATAATTTGAATTTTGAAATAAAGACTTTGGTTAAGTTAATAAAATTAGTCAAATTTCAAATACGAGAATTAAATTGGAATTTGAATAATAATAATTTAATATTAGAATTGGAACAATTAGTAATTCTGAGTGTAAGTAGATATAAAATTTGATTCTAAAGTTTATTTTGAGTCTAATTGGATTTGAATTATAATATTTGACCATTGGATGGAATTAATTGGCGATAGATTGAATTTGGAAATTTATGTTAATTTAATAATAGAATTTAATAATATAATATTGCAAATAATCAGATTTTGGTCCCGGAGTGAGCCAGAATGATTTTTAATGCGATTATACATTTTATATAATTTATTATTAAGTTAGTAAAATCTTAAAAGTGAAATTTTAAGCGTTTCCGTCAAATTTTGGAAATCGCTCGGTTTAATAGACGAGTTAAAATAGCCTTCCAGGGCACAGTCTCAGAATTCGACGAAACTAGTTCCATTGGATAGATAGTTATTATCGGATTTCAATTTTCGTAGCAATCGGAGTTGTCGTTTAACCGTGGCAGCTCGAAACGCATAGAAATCGATTTAACCGATTTAATTTTAAATTGATCGTTTAATTTCGTAAGTCGCATATATGATCAAATTAGCTTACGAAACCTGTTCCAGTGTGTCCGGAATGCTGAAAAGCCCTAAAAACGCCTATCGGTACGTGAGAATTGGAGTTCGTTTGCATAAGTTGTAAAAATTTGAGGAACGATATTAAAATAATATTAAACAATATTATATATAAATTTATATTTGCTAAACCCTAGCTTAAACAGGAGCCGCCGCAGTATTAGGTTTAATGGCCGAACTCTTCAATTTTCCCTTTCCAATTATCGACCAATCCACTTAATAATTTTGCAAACTTCCAACTACGAAAATGAAGAGATCGTCGAGTTCTTCGAGATGGACGGTTATGATTGGGTTTGGGTGAGAGAATCGTCGTCAATCATGTGACCTAGAGGGCGCGTTTGACCTCGTTTTCAGAGCATAAATGGCCACCGAGCTTGGCACGGCTTCGGGCAGAGCATCATGTGGCGAAGGCGTATCGTATGGAGGAGGCTGATCGACATATAGGGGCCGAGAGTGGTAGCGGTGCTTAGGGTTTATCGGTGATTTGGGTTTCATTCATCTGGAGACGCGCGATGTAGGAGAAGAAGAGAGAGCGGCCTTGATTTCTTTTGCTATACGAACGGCCATGATTTGGGTATAAAAAGAAAATGTAATTTATTTAGATAAATGGTTATACAATCTTTAAATTTGAATAACTTTTTCGTATGAAATCAGATTCGAACGAAATTTGCGGCGCCGGAATCGCAAAGATGTGTACTATGCAATGGTGCAGTTCGAGAATCATTCCGGGCAAGTAGAAATTTGAGTTAAATCGAACGTCGTTCGGTTTAATTTAAATTTTGAACGCTCGCCGAAACCCAGGGTGAGTTAATCTCACTCACATCTGGAATGTTAGCTGATTAAAATAAATATCTGTGTGATTGGTTGAATATAATAGTTGTTATCAGTCTGGATTGATATTTATGTATGTGATGTGCTAATATTTGTGGTTGCAGGGAAAAACAGGTTGGAGGGATCCAACGGGATTCCTCACAATATAGTGATTATTTTAGAATTGATAATGGAAATTGTTTTTATGTTGTGATTGATAAATCTGAAATTAAATTGTACTGTGATATTGTTGAAATAAATATAAATCTAGAATTTTAATCATAAATGGATTCAATTGGGATTTAAGAAATGAAAGAAATTGTTATATAAAGAGTTTAAAGGAATAAAATTGGTTTTAGTTCGGATGAAGAATGAAATTTGTAAATGGAAAATTTAAATAAAGCGGATAAATTATGTGTCGATGAATGCAAAGTATAAATTTAGGTGAGAAATTTTATAAGAAGATATAAAGTGTTAAAATATTGATGGGTTATGTTGATAATGAATAGAGTTTGCCAGAAAATTAAAATATGTTTTCAACGAAGCTTCTAAATATAAATTAATAATTATAAATGTAAATCAATGTTTTTGAAATGCATTTTTCACCCTTGGAATTTAGTTAAGAAATTCATAAGTATTATTTTTCGGCAATAAATTCTCAAATGTTTTATTTAAAAATGTTTAAAACGTATACTTTGAAATGGAATTTCCGAAAATGGAAAAGGGTGTTTAAACTTCAAAAGGAGTTTATTTTAAGCTTGGAAATAAATTTACGATAACTAACGTAAATTTGGGTTGGGATAGATTGGCGGGATCTATATGGAAGATTCTTTGGGTTGTTTCAATGGAAATGTTTCCCTAGGAAAAACTGAGTTCGTGATTTAATCAGGTTGGAAAAGTTAAGTTTAAATTTATTTTAAAGAAGTGTTTTAAGAAATTCTTATTCAAAGGTAAGTAATAAGTTTAGCTATAGTATAATGATTAAAGAATATTATTAGTATTTTATTTGATAAATGGATTTATTTAAAGGATAGATGATTTAAGTTATTTGAAACATAGCACTAAACCTTAAAAACCACTACTTTTAAATTTAGTTAACAAAACTCCTGTTTAATAAATAGTTTTATTTTACATATTTGAAATTACATTTTTGAGTAATAACTAGAAGTAAATTTACATATTTTAAAGCATATTGCAGAATAAAGTGTTTTTAAATCTAATTATTTGAACTTGGTTATTTCCAATGGGAATAAATAGTAAAGGATTTACCTTGTAAAGGAAGAACTTTGGGAAATTGTTTTCAAACGAGTTTTGAAATTTGGAATTTTTTCTTGAAAGATATTTGAGGCAAATAAATAATGTGGAAAATTATTTATTGTGTGATGGATGCTTATGAATATTAATTGATAGTTAAATCACCGACTATCAATATTGGACAAATGCGTTGATCGTTTCGAAGAGACCGGGATCGAGATTTATTTCTCGAAAACCACTTCGATCTGGTTTGTACGTTTCGTGCGAAAAACGTGTTCGGAGTCGAAGATGGAGCTGTGAAGTGCAAGGGCTAGTCGCTACTAATCCTGAGGATATTTCCAAAATGGATGTAGTAGGAATAGTGCCTTCGGTTCCATTCGAACCCGGGACGGACTTGTATAGACGAATGCTTTCGGAACATCGTCAGGTGGGCGATGGGCATTCTAAGTGAAATGTTCTAAAAAGGTAATGCTTAGCCTCAAGCCTCATCAAACGGGAATGACTGAAAATCAGGGGATATGCAGCAAGGCTTCGTGGGTAGCCCCCACTGGAGAGTAAGGTCATCCCTGTCTAGATGTCCCTTTTTATTTCGGCTTAGTGGGCGGTTGCTGATCCCAACCGCGGCGTGATCTTATTCGAAACTGTCCAGTAAGGGATGGGTCCGGCCTTGTGTTGTAGAGGATCGGGAGTGGTCCTCGGTATGGTGATCTAGGCCCCGTACTGTGACAGGTGGTACCCCAGTGCCTAGTCATTGTTGGAAATCCATTCTCCCTACGAGCCTTGTACGAGTTTTGTTTGTATTACCCACTTTTGTGGCTAGTAGCTGGAATTTAATAGATGTAACAATTTCGGCTATTTTATAAGTATTTGTAAATAGACCCTATTATAATATCATAGGATTTCTATAAAAAGCGTTTTAGCTATCGTAAGGTAAATGTAACGACCCATAATTTAATCACTTTGAACATGAATAGTTAATATGTTTTTAAATGATTAAATAATGGATTTTATACCTAGAAGTATTAAACTTGCCTAATAAAACAAGAAATAATTATTTACCATGTCTAATAAAACATAATAATATAATTACTTACCTAATAAAACAAGAAGAATTATTAACCCTGCCTAATGAAACAAAATAGTATAAATACTTGCCTAATAAAACAAAATAATATAATTACTTGCCTAATAAAACAAGAAAGAATTATTAACCTAGCCTAATGAAACAAAATAGTATAATTACTTGCCTAATAAAACAAAATAGCATAATGATTATTATATTCCATGTGGATGGTTGCCACTGGACCAAAATCTGGTCGAATCAGGTTATGCCATGCGGATGGTTGCCATTGGACCAAAATCTGGTCAAATCAGTTTAGGCCATAGTTGATAAGAAGGATTCCTATTGGACCAAAAGGTGGTCGAATCAAATTAAGCCACAAGGATGTTTTCTATTGGACCAAAATATGGTCGAATCAAATTATGCCATATGGCTATCTTCTATTGGACCAAAATCTGGTTGAATCAGGTTAGGCTATAGGAAATTACTAAAGCACCCTTCTCTTCACCTATAAATAACCAAGTCCATATCTCATTTTATTTCATTCACAAACTAAAGAAAAGAACTAAAATTCATTTTAAAAGGTGAAGTATTCCATGTCTCCACCAAAGCAAATAGGATGTGAGTATATTTCATGTTTTCATAGTTTAGTGGGTATAACTTATTCTGTGAGTAAATTCCTTGCTTTCATAGTTTAGTGGGTGTAACTTATTCTATGAGTATATTTCTTGTTTTCATAGTTTAGTGGGTATAACTTATTCTGTGAGTATAATTTAATTATTTTACAGTCAGTGTGATCTTAATCTCTTTCCGTTTACTCATTCATATTTTAACAAATGTTGTGTTAACTATTGATTGTAAATTGTTAGTAATAATGAGTCTGTTATTATTCTTGTTATTATTCTTGTTTGGTTGTTTGATTTGTGCTCGGCCAGTTTATGAGCAATAACTTTGATGTTTAGTTAAAGGGAACTTACACCACCTTTTAACTTAGGATTGATATTTAGTGACTTTTTGGTTAAAAGGAAACAACACCCCTTTTAGCTATCTCATTTGATTAAGAGGAAGCTTCACCCCCTCTTGGTTGTAATCTCCTTTAAAGGTGATGGGTTTAAGTTATGATTTGAATGGAAGTTTTAAACCTTTGTTTAAAGTATTTTAAAGGAGCTTCAAAATTTATATAATAATTTAAATGAGTTATTTATAAGTAGTCCTATACTTTGCACTAAAAGCCGATGAGTAGATTGATTCCCTATCTGTGAGATCTGGAACCGAAGTGTCTAGGCAAGGCTAGGAGCAACCAGTGCCCTGACTTACCTGGCTTTGTTTCTGGGCGAGGGATAGAGTAAGTCGAGAATATCGGAAACGTGACAAGTGTAGGAGATTTGATTTCCATAAATGATCTTTATAATTATAATGGAAAACGTTTGCATTTCTTATAGACAATTGTTTTTGACCCATCTAAGTATGCTTTTGAAATATGAAATCCTCTTAATTGTTTTGAGAATATGCTTATACCGATGGGATAATTATATGGATATTTTCCAAGTATTGAAAGAGTATAAGATCTAATTTCCATATACGATCGTTTTGTTATCCCCGATAGTCGATATCTTGACTATCAATTTTGATACCCTTCTTCCTTTTATTTTTGTTTCCTCAATCTAAGACGATTTGTTGCTCAATTTGAGCATTGATATCCTTTATCGGAAATGACTAAGTAAAGAGCGAGTGGGGGCCAAGCTATGTGGGGTTGCTCCCATTAGGGTATTTTCACATCTACTCTAGATTGGTTCCGGTTGTATGCGCACGGAGATGTGAAATACTCGGATACTCGGTAAGGATGGCGGGGTCCGGCTTGGAGGTTTCCGAGAGCCATCGTAGTTCTCAAGTATATTTTCTAGAGGTATACTTTCGATAAGCGGGGCGCACCCTCCTAGTCATTGTTGGAAAAATTCCTTTTCCTTATTTTTGATTCTAATCTTTGGATTGATTCTTTCTTAATTTCATCGGGAAGCGTCTTGCACTCTTCGCGATGTTTAATTATCTGTATCCATTCTTTTATACTTGGATGTTGTCCTTGTGAGGGAAAAACCCGTTCTACGTTTTTGCGATGTGGTCTCACTAGTTACTTTGTGTGTTCTATTTTTGGAGTTTACTCATAATAGACTTATTGTCTGACCCGAATTGTTGTTTTCCATAAACGTTCGGGTACTCATTTATATCTGAGTAGTCCAAAAATGACAGGTTTCTTTGGGCTCTTTTGAAGATGGTGGACGGGCAGGAGGCTCCTTATCTATCTAGCTATTTATTTCCGCTATTATGAGATGTTGGCTCTATGTATGTATATTTGAAGGTAGGTTGTTATAACTGCCTAGACTGATAGTAGTACTTTTGTTGTAACTCTGATAACTCCATGTTGGGAAGTAACCTTATGTACTGTCTTATTTTTATGTTATATTTAACCGTTCCGTTGTGAGATTATTATTCTGTTCTTATATTTTATCCCATGGCAACTCGTCTTTCAGATACTTGGGCAACGACACATGAATACCATGGACGTATTAAGTGTCGTTCTCAAGGATCAGAAAGTTGGGTCGTCACAGTTAGTATCAGAGCTTCGGTTGAGCGAACGCCTTAGCCTGATTGGGGTACAACTCACTAGAGATAGGGTAAGTGATGCCCTAGAATGAGTTAATCTTGAGGGAGCGTATTTGTAATTTTTATAATAATAATATTTATCCTCTAAAGTCTAGTTTTAGATCCTTTGGTGTTATTTCCTTAAACCATTTTAATCCTATTTTTGTATTCTAAAGATACCTGTTATTTGTTCAGATAATAGAAAATGAATACAAGAACAGGAGGAAGGAGAGGATCTAGAACTAGCACGGATACCAATGGCAGGGTACCTAGAAATGCTACTATGTCAGTTGTAGATTCGACAGAGGAAATGATAGTGCAAGTTCATACCCCTATGAACTTTGCGGCTTTGTGTAAGAATTTTACCGCTTTGGTTGGGAAACCATTCTTTGGGACTGAAGACATTCTTGGGGTGCAGATGTGGCTCCGAACTTGTGAAAGAATATTTGGAGATCTTTGGTTGGAAGATGCAGAGAAACGGCTGTTGGCATCGCGACAACTTCAAAAGTCGGCGATGGATTGGTGGGATTCAGAAACAGCAAGTACTCCAGAGGGGGAGTTTTCTTGGGCCCGGTTCAAGGAAGTTTTTGAAGTACAGTTTATTCCAGAAGCCGGAAGAACTCAGTTATTTAGAAGTTTCATTAACTTAAAGCAAGGTGATATGACCGTGTCGCAGTATGAGCATAAGTTCAATGCTTTGTCCCGTTTTGGACTTGGATTGATTGACACACCACTCAAGAAAAATGAAATGTTTGTGAGTGGAATGCGACCAGAGTTCCATCATGAAATGACCAATCATCTTATGGTTACATTCACCAACATTATTAGCATGGCTTTGAGGTTTGAGGCTCTTGATATTAAGGAAGGAGTCCAGAAGGGCGTAGTACCAGCAATAAGTGCCAAGCCTTTATCGGTTATACCGGTTGAAGGTAAGCCAAACTTCAAGCGTAAGTTTAAGGGAAAGAAGCAGGGTGCATGGAAGAAACCCGAAGATGGCGCTCCAGCACAGAAGAAGAAGACCAACTTGGCCAACATTCTTTGTTTTAAGTGCAATAAGATGGGCCACTTTGCAAATCATTGCCCAATTGTCACATGTTTTAATTGCGGCCAGCCAGGACATATGAAGAATGAGTGCCATTTTCCTAAAAAGGGATCTCAAGGACAAACTTTTACCATTGAAGAGATGCCATCCACTTCTTCAGATAAAAAGGGGAAGCAAGTGTTGCAAGGTACATTATCCATCTATGATATTCCTGTAAGGGTGCTATTTGATACAGGAGCTTCCCATAGTTTTATTTCTTATGATCTAATGGACAAACTAAACCTTAAATATGTTATCATAAGTAATCCTCTTTGTGTGTCAAACCCAATTGGAGGTCCGACAAAACTTGACACCGTGTGTCTAAATGTACCTATTTCTTGTCGAAATCATCTCTTTCCTTTTGACTTGTTTGTTCTTGGGTTTATGGGTTTTGGAGTGTTGTTGGGAATGGATTGGTTATCTAAGTTTAAAGCTATCTTGGATTGTGGTAGAAGGCTTGTTAGAGTTAGTGATGCAGGAGATGTTGGTGCTAATATTAGTTGTGAAGAGCCTAAGAAGTTAATGAGAAGTTTTCTCTATTCACTCGAAGTGACTAAAGCGGAGCTTGGAGATGTGCCGGTTGTTCGAGATTTCATAGATATTTTTGACGAGGTGCAAGGTTTACCTCCTCATCGTGAAGTCGAGTTCCGTATTGATTTGGTTCCGGGAACTAGACCTATTGTACAACCCTTACGAAGGATGGCTCCAAAAGAGAAGAGGGAGTTAGAAAGGCAGACTTATGACTTGTTGCAGAAGGGCTTGATCCGACACAGTACCTCGAGTTGGGGATCGCCAGTCGTCTTTGTTACAAAGGCAGACGGTTCTCTAAGGTTATGTGTAGACTATCGGGAGTTGAACAAAAGGACTATCAAGAATAAATATCCTTTGCCAAGAATTGACGATATGTTTGATCAACTTCATGGTGCTCGGATATTTTCTCAATTAGATCTTGCCACTGGTTTCCACCAATTAAGAGTGGCAGAGGAGAATGTTCCTTTAACAGCTTTTTGAACTCTTGAAAATTTCTACGAGTGGTTAGTTATGCCATTTGGATTGACTAATGCACCCGCTTATTTTATGGACTTAATGAATCGACTATTTCGAGACATTCTTAATAAATTTGTTCTCGCTTTTATTGATGACATTCTTATCTATTCAAAGATAGAGGAGGAACACAAATATCATCTCCGTGTCGTACTCGATACCTTAAGGAGCCATGAGTTAAAGGCTAAGTTCTCCAAGTGCCATTTTTGGAAATCTGAAGTTATATTTCTAGGGCATGTTATTTCGGGAGAAGGTATATCGGTGGATCTAGCTAAAGTTGTTGTGGTCCAAGACTGGAAGAAGCCCGAAAGTGCGACGGAAGTTAGAAGTTTCTTGGGATTGGCTGATTTTACCGTAGGTTTATCAAAGACTTCTCGAAGATTGCTTCTCATCTAACGAAGTTAACAAAGAAAGATGTTAGGTTCGTTTGGACTTCTAAGTGTGATCAAGCATTCAATGAATTGAAAAACAAGTTGACTGGCGCTCCTGTTTCAACCGCTCCAAATGGGAGCGAAGGTTTAACGGTGTATACAGATGCTTGTGGAACCGGATTAGGAGAAGTTCTGATGCAGCATGGGAAAGTTATTGCCTATGCGAGTCGACAGCTAAAGCCGCATGAGAAAAATTATGCTACGCACGATTTGGAACTTTTGGCTGTTGTCTTCGCACTAAATATGTGGAGGCATTATCTTTTGGGTGAAAGGTTTGAGTTATACACGGACCACAAATCCTTAAAATACCTTTTTACGCAGAAAGATTTGAATTTGAGGCAGCAGAGATGGCTGGAGTTTCTCGCCTCTTATGATCTAGAGGTTCTTTATACCCCTGGAAAAGAAAATGTCATTGCTGATGCATTGAGTAGGAATGTAGCCATGGTTGCAAATCTAGAAATTAAGCCAGTATTGTTAGAGACAATTGCATCCAGTCAAGAGGCAGATCCTATTTTAGCTCGACTTAAGAAATATGTTGAAGAAGGTGTTGTTTCTAGCTTTAAGATTGATCTCCAGGGCATATTGAAAATGAATGGGCGTATTTGTGTTCCAGACTTTGATGGACTTAGGCAAGAAGTGTTAGCCGAATGCCACCATTCAAAGTTATCTTTTCATGCAGGAGTGACCAAGATGTTCAAAGATATGAAGAGGGTATTCTGGTGGAAGGGGATGAAGCGAGATATTTCAATCTTTGTGAGTCGTTGTGCAAACTGCCAGCAATTAAGACTGACCAGCCGAAGACAGCTGGATTGCTTCAGCCACTTGAGATCCCAAAGTGGAAGTGGGAGCAGATCTCTATGGACTTTATTGATGGGCTTCGTAGGTCAAGAAGAGGTAATGATGGCATTTGGGTTATTGTCGATCGACTAACCAAGAGTGCCCATTTCATTCCTGTTAAGCTGACTAGGACTGCTACGAGTCTGGCGAGTTTATATGTGAAGGAGATTGTGAGACTCCATGGGATTCCTCGTAGTATTGTAAGTGACCGAGACCCGATATTCACTAGTAGGTTCTGGGAGGGACTGCAGACTGCTTTAGGGACTAAGCTAAGTCTAAGCACAGCTTACCATCCCCAAACAAATGGGCAAACAGAGAGAGTGAACCGAATCTTGGAAGATTTATTACGAGCATGCATTCTAGACTTCGGGGTTATTGGGAAGATCATTTACCCTTAGTTGAATTCACTTCTAACAATAGCTATCAAGCAACATTGGTATGGCCCCTTTCGAAGCTCTTTATGGTCGTCCATGTCGTTCTCCTTCGTGTTGGGTTGAATCTGGAGATAAACTTGTTCTTGGACTAGACATAATTTTAGAAGCCAATGAGAAGGTAGTTGATATTAGAAGAAAGATGAAGGAAGCGCAAGATCGGCAAAAGTGTTATGCAGATCAAAGGCGTAGGGATCTAGAGTTCTTAGTCGGGGACTTGGTATTTGTAAAAGTCTCTCCTCTGAGAAGTGTCGTAAGGTTTGGGAAGACAGGGAAGTTAGCCCCTCGATATATTGGCCCTTTTCCCATACTAGACCGGATTGGTAAACTTGCGTATAAAGTGGAGTTACCAGATCGACTATCAGATGTGCACAACGTATTTCACGTATCTCATTTACGTAAGTATGTACACGAACCTTCAATGATAATAAAACCAGGACAACAAGTTGATTTGGAGGTTCAGCCTAACCTAACCATTCTTAGGCAGCCTATTCGTATTGTTGCTCGAGATATAAAGAGATTAAGGAAGAAGATTGTGAATCTCATTAAGGTTCAGTGGAGTGGAGATGTTAGAGATTGTACATGGGAAACTGAGGACTATATTAGGGATTCTTATCCCGAGTTGATGTAGTTGTTGTTTGTTTTTAGTGTACTCACCGGTTGTGTTAAGGTCACTTTCCTTGTATCTTTATGTGGTATATATGATATCATTTGGGTTCTTTGATATCTAGAGTTTATCCGATTAATTTCGAGGACGAAATTTCCTTTAAGGAGGGGAGGATGTAACGACCCATAATTTAATCACTTTGATTATGAATAGTTAATATGTTTTCAATGATTAAATAATGGATTTTATATCTAGAAGTATTAACCTTGCCTAATAAAACAAGAAATAATTATTTACCCTGTCTAATAAAACATAACAATATAATTACTTACCTAATAAAACAAGAAGAATTATTAACCCTGCCTAATGAAACAAAATAGTATAATTACTTGCCTAATAAAACAAAATAATATAATTACTTGCCTAATAAAACAAGAAAGAATTATTAACCTAGCCTAATGAAAAAAAATAGTATAATTACTTGCCTAATAAAACAAAATAGCATAATGATTATTATATTCCATGCGGATGGTTGCCATTGGACCAAAATCTGGTCGAATCAGGTTATGCCATGCGGATGGTTGCCATTGGACCAAAATCTGGTCAAATTAGTTTAGCCATAGTTGATAAGAAGGATTCCTATTGGACCAAAAGGTGATCGAATCAAATTAAGCCACAAGGATGTTTTCTATTAGACCAAAATATGGCCGAATCAAATTATGCCATATGGCTTGCTTCTATTGGACCAAAATCTAGTTGAATCAGGTTAGGCTATAGGAGATTACTAAAGTACCCTTCTCTTCACCTATAAATAACCAAGTCCATATCTCATTTTATTTCATTCACAAACTAAAGAAAAGAACTAAATTCATTTTAAAAGGTGAAGTATTCCAAGTCTCCATCAAAGCAAATAGGATGTGAGTATATTTCATGTTTTCATAGTTTAGTGGGTATAACTTATTCTGTGAGTACATTCCTTGCTTTCATAGTTTAGTGGGTGTAACTTATTCTGTGAGTATATTTCTTGTTTTCATAGTTTAGTGGGTATAACTTATTCTGTGAGTATAATTTAATTATTTTACAATCAGTGTGATCTTAATCTCTTTCCTTTTACTCATTCATATTTTAACAAATGCTGTGTTAACTATTGATTGTAAATTGTTACTAATAATGAGTCTGTTATTATTCTTGTTATTATTCTTGTTTGGTTGTTTGATTTGTGCTCGGCCAGTTTATGAGCGATAATTTTGATGTTTAGTTAAAGGAAACTTACACCACCTTTTAACTAAGGATTGACATTTAGTGACTTTTTGGTTAAAAGGAAACAACACTCCTTTTAGCTATCTCATTTGATTAAGAGGAAGCTTCACCCCCTCTTGGTTGTAATCTCCTTTAAAGATGATGGGTTTAAGTTATGATTTGAATGGAAGTATTAAATCTTTGTTTAAAGTATTTTAAAGGAGCTTCAAAATTTATATAATAATTTAAATGAGTTATTTATAAGTAGTCCTATACTTGGCACTAAAAGCCGATGAGTAGATTGATTCTCTATCTGTGAGATCTGGAGCCGAAGTGTCTAGGCAAGGCTAGGAGCAACCAGTGCCCTGACTTACCTGGCTTTGTTTCTAGGCGAGGGATAGAGTAAGTCGAGAATATCGGAAACGTGACAAGTGTAGGATATTTGATTTCCATAAATGATCTTTATGATTATAATGGAAAACGTTTGCATTTCTTATAGACAATTGTTTTTGACCCATCTAAGTATGCTTTTGAAATATGAAATCCTTTTAATTGTTTTGTGAATATGCTTATACCGATGGGATAATTATATGGACATTTTCCAAGTATTGAAAGAGTATAAGATTTAATTTCCATATACGATCATTTTGTTATCCCCGATAGTCGATATCTTGACTATCAATTTCGATACCCTTCTTCCTTTTATTTTTGTTTCGTCAATATAAGACGATTTGTTGCTCAATTTGAGCATTGATATCCTTTATCGGAAATGACTAAATAAAGAGCGAGTGGGGGCCAAGCTATGTGGGGTTGCTCCCATTAGGGTATTTTCACATCTACTCTAGATTGGTTCCGGTTTTATGCGCACGGAGATGTGAAATACTCGGATACTCGGTAAGGATGGCGGGGTCCGGCTTGGAGGTTTCCGAGAGCCATCGTAGTTCTCAAGTATATTTTTTAAAGCTATACTTTCGATAAGGGGGCGCACCCTCCTATTCATTGTTGGAAAAATTCCTTTTCCTTATTTTTGATTCAAATCTTTGGATTGATTCTTTCTTAATTTCATCGGGAAGCGTCTTGCACTCTTCGCGATGTTTAATTATCTGTATCCATTCTTTTATACTTGGATGTTGTCCTTGGGAGGGAAAAACCCGTTCTACGTTTTTGCGATGTGGTCTCGCTAGTTACTTTGTGTGTTCTATTTTTGGAGTTTACTCATACCAGACTTATTGTCTGACCCGAATTGTTGTTTTCCCTAAACGTTCGGGTACTCATTTATATTTGAGTAGTTCAGAAATGACAGGTTTCTTTGGGCTCTTTTGAAGATGGTGGACAAGCAGGAGGTTCCTTATCTATCTAGCTAATATTTCCGCTATTATGAGATGTTGGCTCTATGTATGTATATTTAAAGGTAGGTTGTTATAACTGCCTAGACTGATAGTAGTACTTTTGTTGTAACTCTGATAACTCCTTGTTGGGGAGTAACCTTATGTATTGTCTTATTTTTATGTTATATTTAACCGTTCCGTTGTGAGATTATTATTCTGTTCTTATATTTTACCCCTTGGCAACTTGTCTTTCAGATACTTGGGCAACGACACATGAATACCATGGATGTATTAAGTGTCGTTCTCAAGGGTCAGAAAGGTGGGTCGTCACAGTAAAAACCCGACATGTTTATTCGTGGCGTGGTCTTACGAGATGCTTTTGTTTTCAAAAAGATTTTTAAAACTTTGATAATCAATTTGGATGCATTATTATCAAATGGTATTCCAGACTGACGCGGGTGTTATTTCATTATAATTCTCGGGTCAGACCGAGTATTATATGTTCAGGACAGGATGCTATGGAGCAGGAGAGGAGCTGGAGTTCGAGACGTATTATTTGTACCTATATATATATATTCCGCTACTATGATTGTATGATTTCCTGACTGGTAAATGTTGTTGTATGAGATACTCTGATGATATGATGTATAAAACAGTTACAGATTTCATTTTGTGTAAAGTTCTATATTTACTATTATATTTAATTCCGCTGCGACTGTGAGATTCTGATATTGTTTAGTTTCTCTTCTTCTATCTCTTCTTCTTTAACCCTAATGGTTCGTAATTCTGTGCCACTTGAGTTAATAGAGGTAGAATAGTGTTGATTCAAGGGGTACAGATTTGTGGGCTGTTACACTTGGTATCAGAGCTTAGGTTGGCGACAATCTACGCTTTGGTGGGGAAATTACCCATTAAACAGAGTCAATAGTACTCTATAATGAGTTGTGTGTAGCAATAGATATGAGAGCGTATTTGTTAGTGCATATAAAAATGTTTTTATACTGTGTTGACTTATCGGTTGCGTGTTTATGAATTCTGGTCGGTGCGGGAAGTACAACCGTATCGATAGGGGTTTCTAAACTCTTAAACAAGATAAACCGACATAGTATTGTTTTAAAAGGGGGTAAATGAAATAATTTTACCCAAAATTATATTTTGATATGAAAGAAATAATTTTCTGAAATTATTGTATATATTTGGATGATTGGTTGTTAATATTTATAATCAAATTAGAATCTAAAATTTGATCTAAAATTTGAAATGGTTATAATCAAATAAAATTTTATAAGTATAAATTATACAAAAAAAGAATAATTAAATTTGAATTAAACCAGAATTTAAATCCCGGAAATTTTGGACAGAATTTAAAATGTATTGAAAACAAAGGTTTGGAAATTTAAAATCTTGGAAATGTTTGAAATGTTTTCCAATGTGTTTGAAGGCAATATTGGAATATTATTTGGGGTAATATGTTTGAATGGAGACTGTTTTGAAATGAATGTGGGAAAGTAATGGAGCACTGAACTCACTCCAGCCGCTGGAAAATAATCCTGATGATGCTGGCCACATCATTAGAATTCATTTTCGAGTTTCTAAAGTGATGGATTGCTACCAAAATAGTTGTGTATGACATTGTTTGGACTTGTTTGAGAAACAAGTGACTTTAGAATTTTCAAAAAGGGAAATTGTTTTACCAGATTGTTTTAGAATTTGGGATTTGATTTGAATATCAAATGGAAATGTGTTGATTTATCAAATCAGTTTCGAAATT
The DNA here is from genome assembly GCA_030765085.1 of Allium cepa. Classification (NCBI taxonomy): domain Eukaryota; kingdom Viridiplantae; phylum Streptophyta; class Magnoliopsida; order Asparagales; family Amaryllidaceae; genus Allium; species Allium cepa. The sequence goes on along the minus strand of CM060943.1, from coordinate 575,180,251 downwards.
AAATCGGGTAATTGAATTCTGGGAATCTTGTTTAAATTAAAATGTAAAATTGAAATAAATCAACTATAACCTTGAAAGTAAAGTTGATTTAAGTGAGAAAGGAAAAATGAAAATGTTTATCCTGAAATTAAAATTTAATTTGGGTAAATGGAAGTGAATGAAGATATTGAAGTGACTAGAGATTTGAATTTAACTTGGGATAAGTTAAATAAATTGGACTTAGAATTAGATTGATTTGGGTTAAATTGAAAGGTAAAATGACTTTGTATTTGTGAGTCATTGTGTAATAAATTGTAACCATAAGCTATTAGGTGTTATGATTATAATCTGAAATTGTGAATTTAAATTTTGTAAAGGATTAAGGTGTAAGAAATTGTGTATCTTTAAGAATTCAGTGATACATATACATATATATATATATATATATATATAGAAAATTAGAATTGTGATTATAAGATGAAAGTAACTCAAATGAGCAATATAAGCATTTAAGTAAATAAGTTGGTGAACTTGTAAATAGGAAATGGAATTTATAATCACAGGTGATGAATAGTTAAATGGTAGGGTGAATTCAAATCTAATTCTGAATGAAATGTGAGTTAACACAAGTTAAAGTGAGAAAAAAAGAAGATGTAAATGAACTTAATATAGTAAATAAGTTTTGAATTTGTATGTGGAGAATTAAATTTAAAAATTGGATTAACTTTGATTAAATTGAATTAAGTTGAATTTGGAATAAATTAAATTCAAAATTCAGTTGCATTATAAACAATATTGAATGAAATTCAATTCTTATTGAAGTAGTAAAGGAGATGGAATGAATTTAATTTGGCTAAATATAATTTAGTTAAACTTGAACTAAATTTGGATAAGAGTCGAATGGGAAGGAAATTTAATTTAGTTGTAATGATGTTGAATGAAGTAAATGCTCACTCAACTAAATTCAAAATGATTGTTTGGAAATGAATTTTGTGTAAGCTAAATTAAATGGAATTTGTATTGGCATGAATAAAATTTTGATAGTTTAGTCAAAATTTAGAAAGTAAATAAAGTCCAGTTTTGGAATGGAATTTAATTTTGGTAATAAATATTGGAAGTGTGAATGGATAATGGGATTAGATTATAATAATGATGATTTGATTTATAAATAAATTCAAATGAGTGAAATAATTTAAATGGTCTCTTTGTTAATAAAATAAATCTAAAATGGATTGAATAAGTAAACAAAGGGCATTCGAATTTGTAAATGGATCGGAATTTGATTGTATGAGAATCAAATGGAAATAAAATAAAATTGATATAAGAAGATAATGAAAATGTTGTGAAAGAACTTAAGCAACTTGAAAGAAATAAACAATATGATTGTGAATAAGCTTTATTAAGTACTCTTGAATGAAATTTGTTAGATAATGAAATTTAACTGCAAGTGAAATGGTATTAATTAATTATTGTGATAAATTAAGGATGTATGGGTTATAAATAATCCAGGATGGAATGAAATTAATATAAACCTGAATTGGTTAATGAAATAAAAATGTAAGGAAAATTTAATTTAACAATTGCATTGGAATAAAAATACTTGGCTTGTGAAGTAGGCAAAATTGAATAAAATTAATATAAATCTAAGTAGAATTAATTTTAATGGGTATAAGCCTAAGTGGTGATTATTTTGCTCGAATGACATGAAAATTGCATGTATTCAGACTTGAGTTGTTTAACAAGCAATTGAAATTGATTTTTGAATAAATTGATATGGATTGGAATAAAATTCAAAGAGTTTATATATGGATGCAAGTGAATTGATTTGAAGAAGCAAATAAAGATGGTTTTAAATTAATTAGATAAATGCAATCTAATTAAGTGGTTTTGGATATGAATGGAAATTGATCATAAAAGAAATGCAAATGCTTCAAATTGGAAATAAGAATTTGGTTTGTGAATCGACTTGGAATTAAAATGAAATAGATTGATGTTAGTGAAGCACCTGTTAATCATATTTAAATAGAAATGTGTTGGTAGAGATAAATATGGATTGTATGTAGTGAACTTTAATTTAAATCATTCAAGTGAAATAAAATGAAGGTGGACTCGAATAAGAAATTTGGAAAATGATTGAAATCTTCGAATTGTTAATAAAGTATGGTTAACATTGTTAAATTATGAAGTATGATTGGTTAGGCTATGAAATGGATATGTTTGGCTTGCATTAATATTGGGAATGCTGTTAAAATGTGCATACTATTGGAAGCTAATGGGTTTGTTTGAGTAAGTACAGGTACAGAAGGCGTTTGAGAGAGTTGGAGCACGCATATGCGTTATATTAGCCGCTTGCTATTAAAATTTGCTAAAAAGGTGCGCCTACGCAAATATAATTGGGAAATGATATATATATATATATATATATATATATATATATATATATATATATATATATATATATATATATTGTGATATATTTTGGTTTTCGATCGCGTGGATCGATGTATATATATTAATCTGTATCGTGATATCGCGAAAGCTCCTCCGTACAGGGGAGACTCTGCCAAAATTTTCCGAAAATTTTGGGAGTTAGAATTTTTTTTTGGATTTTGGAAAAATTTAATTAACTTGGAAAGTTATTTTTGAGATAATGTTGAAACAAAAGCTTTTGAGTATAAATAAAGCAAATGAGTTTGGATTTGAGCTAAAGGGATTTGGGAAGTGTATATAAGTTTTAATTAAGGAAGTTTGGGTTATGTTAATGAGTGCAGGAGCATTCTTCTGCCTTAGCAAATTTCGGGGACGAAATTTTATAAGGAGGGAGGAATGTAACGACCCGAAATTTTGGGTCGCTAGATTTGAACATTTAATTCATTTTAAATGTTGAATACATGGTATAATTTGAATTTTGAAATAAAAGACTTTGGTTAAGTTAATAAAATTAGTCAAATTTCAAATCCGAGAATTAAATTGGAATTTGAATAATTTAATAGTAGAATTGGACTAATTAGTAATTCTGAGTGTAAATAGATATAAAATTTGATTCTAAAGTTTATTTTGAGTCTAATTGGATTTGAATTATAATATTGGACCATTGGATGGAATTAATTGGCGATAGATTGAATTTGGAAATTTATGTTAATTTAATAATAGAATTCAATAATATAATATTGCAAATAATCAGATTTTGGTTCCGGAGTGAGCCAGAATGATTTTTAATGTGATTATAAATTTTATATGATTTATTATTAAGTTAGTAAAATCTTAAAAGTGAAATTTTAAGCGTTTCCGTCAAATTTTGGAAATCGCTCGATTTAATAGACGAGTTAAAATAGCCTTCCAGGGCACAATCTCGGAATTCGACGAAGTCAGTTCCATTGGATCCGTAATAGGTAGTTATTATTGGATTTCAGTTTTCGTAGCAATCGGAGTTGTCGTTTAACCGTGGCAGCTCGAAACGCATAGAAATCGATTTAACCGATTTAATTTTAAATTGATCATTTAATTCCGTAACTCGCATATATGATCAAATTAGCTTACGAAACATGTTCCAGTGTGTCCGGAATGCTGAAAAGCCCTAAAAACGCCTATCGGTATGTGAGAATTGGAGTTCGTTTGCATAAGTTGTAAAAATTTGAGGAACGATATTAAAATAATATTAAACAATATTATATATAAATTTATATTTGCTAAACCCTAGCTTAACCAGGAGCCACCGCAGTTTTAGGTTTAATGGCCGAACTCTTCGATTTTCCCTTTCCAATTATCGACCAACCCACTTAATAATTTTACAAACTTCCTACTACGAAAATGAAGAGATCGTCGAGTTCTTCGAGATCGACGGTTATGATTGGGTTTGGGTGAGAGAATCGTTGTCAATCATGTGACCTAGAGGGCACGTTCGACCTCGTTTTCAGAGCACAAATGGCCACCGAGCTTGGCACGGCTTCGGGCAGAGCATCATGTGGCGAAGGCGTATCGTATGGAGGAGGCCGATCGACATATAGGGGCCGAGAGTGGTAGCGGTGCTTAGGGTTTATCGGTGATTTGGGTTTCATTCATCTGGATACGCGCGATGTAGGAGAAGAAGAGAGAGCGGCCTTGATTTCTTTTGCTATACGAACGGCCGTGATTTGGGTATAAAAAGAAAATGTAATTTATTTAGATAAATGGTTATACAATCTTTAAATTTGAATAACTTTTTCATATGAAATCAGATTCGAACGAAATTTGCAGCGCCGGAATCGCAAAGATGTGTACTATGTAATGGTGCAGTTCGAGAATCATTCCGGGCAAGTAGAAATTTGAGTTAAATCGAACGTCGTTCGGTTTAATTTAAATTTCGAACGCTCGCCGAAACCCAGGGTGAGTTTATCTCACTCACATCTGGAATGTTAGCTGATTAAAATAAATATCTGTGTGATTGGTTGAATATAATGGTTGTTATCAGTCTGGATTGATATTTATGTATGTGATGTGCTAATATTTGTGGATGCAGGGAAAAACAGGTTGGAGGGATTCAACGGGATTCCTCACAATATAGTGATTATTTTAGAATTGATAACGCAAATTGTTTGTATGTTGTGATTGATAAATCTGAAATTAAATTGTACTGTGATATTGTTGAAATAAATATAAATCTAGAATTTTAATCATAAATGGACTCAATTGGGATTTAAGAAATGAAAGAAATTGTTATATAAAGGGTTTAAAAGAATAAAATTGGTTTTAGTTCGGATGAAGAATGAAATTTGTAAATGGAAAATTTAAATAAAGCGGAAAAATTATGTGTCGATGAATGCAAAGTATAAATTTAGGTGAGAAATTTTATAAGAAGATATAAAGTGTTAAAATATTGATGGGTTGTGTTGATAATGAATAGAGTTTGCCAGAAAATTAAAATATGTTTTCAACGAAGCTTCTAAATATAAATTAATAATTATAAATGTAAATCAATGTTTTTGAAATGCATTTATCACCCTTGGAATTTAGTTAAGAAATTCATAAGTATTATTTTCCGGCAATAAATTCTCAAATGTTTTATTTAAAAATGTTTAAAACCTATACTTTGAAATGGAATTTTCGGAAATGGAAAAGGGTGTTTAAACTTCAAAAGGAGTTTATTTTAAGCTTGGAAATAAATTTACGATAACTAACGTAAATTTGGGTTGGGATAGATCGGCGGGTTCTATATGGGAGATTCTTTGGGTTGTTTCAATGGAAATGTTTCCCTGGAAAAAACTGAGTTCGTGATTTAAATCAGGTTGGAAAAGTTAAGTTTAAATTTGTTTTAAGGAAGTGTTTTAAGAAATTCTTATTTAAAGGTAAGTAATAAGTTTAGCTATAGTATAGTGATTTAAGAATATTATTAGTATTTTATTTGATAAATGGATTTATCTAAAGGATGGATGATTTAGGTTATTTGAAACATAGCATTAAACCTTTAAAACCACTACTTTTAAATTTAGTTAACAAAACTCATGTTTAATAAATAGTTTTATTTTACATATTTGAAATTATATTTTTGAGTAATAACTAGAAGTAAATTTACATATTTTAAAGCATATTGCAGAATAAAGTGTTTATAAATTGTTTTTAAATCTAATTATTTGAACTTGGTTATTTCCAATGGGAATAAATAGCAAAGGATTTACCTTGTAAAGGAAGAACTTTGGGAAATTGTTTTCAAACGAGTTTTGAAATTTGGAATTTTTTCTTGAAAGATATTTGAGGCAAATAAATAATGTGGAAAATTATTTATTGTGTGATGGATGCATATGAATATTAATTGTAGTTAAATCGCCGACTATCAATATTGGACAAATGCGCTGATCGTTTCGAAGAGACCGGGATCGAGATTTATTTCTCGAAAACCACTTTGATCTGGTTTGTACGTTTCGTGCGAAAAACGTGTTCAGAGTCGAAGATGGAGCTATGAAGTGCAAGGGCTAGTCGCTACTAATCCTGAGGATATTTCCAAAATGGATGTAGTAGGAATAGTGCCTTCGGTTCCGTTCGAACCCGGGACGGACTTGTATAGATGAATGCTTTCGGAACATCGTCAGGTGGGCGATGGGCATTCTAAGTGAAATGTTCTAAAAAGGTAACGCTTAGCCTCAAGCCCCATCAACCGGGAATGACTGAAAATCAGGGGATATGCAGCAAGGCTTCGTGGGTATCCCCCACTGGAGAGTAAGGTCATCCCTGTCTAGATGTCCCTTTTTATTTCGGCTTAGTGGGCGGTTGCTGATCCCAACCGCGGGGTGATCTTATTCGGAACTGTCCAATAAGGGATGGGTCCGGCCTTGTGTTGTAGAGGATCGGGAGTGGTCCTCGGTACGGTGATCTAGGCCCCGTACTATGACAGGTGGTACCCCAGTGCCTAGTCGTTGTTGAAAATCCATTCTCCCTACGAGCCTTGCACGAGTTTTGTTTGTACTACCTACTTTTGTGGTTAGTAGCTGGAATTTAATAGATGTAACAATTTCGACTATTTTATAAGAAGTTGTAAATAGACCCTATTATAATATCAGAGGATTTCTATAAAAAGCGTTTTAGCTATCGTAAGGTAAAAACCCGACATGTTTATTTATGGCGTGGTCTTACGAGATGCTTTTGTTTTCAAAAAGATTTTTAAAACTTTAATAATCAATTTGGATGCATTATTATCAGATGGCATTCCAGACTGACTCGGGTGTTATTTCATTATAATGCTCGGGTCAGACCGAGTATTATATGTTCAGGACAGGATGCTATGGAGTAGGAGAGGAGCTGGAGTTCGAGACGTATTATCTGTACCTATATATATATTCCGCTGCTATGATTGTATGATTGCCTGACTGGTAAATGTTGTTGTATGAGATACTCTGATGATATGATGTATAAAACAGTTATGGATTTCATTTTGTGTAAGGTTCTATATTTACTATTATATTTTATTCCGCTGCGACTGTGAGATTCTGATATTGTTTAGTTTCTTCTCCTTCTATCTCTTCTTCTTTAAACCTAATGGTTCGTAATTCTGTGCCACTTGAGTTAATAGAGGTAGAATAGTGTTGATTCAAGCGGTACGGATTTGCGGGCTGTTACAGCGGCCGTGGGTTCCTATTCGCCTACGAAGGCCTGGGGAAGAAGGGTTAACGTGTGCAGCCTGGACGTAGGAAAGGGGATGGACGGCTATGATGAGTGGGTTTAAAAAAATAAAACTTAAATGTAAATTGACGTGTATTATAATTTGTATAAACTTCTAAATGCGATAACTTTATGATACGAGGTCGAAAATTGACGAAACGACATGCGTCGGGTTCGTATTCGCGAATACAATGCGATGGAGCTGGATTGGGATTGATTGGAGCTAGTGAAAATTTTGGATAAAATTAAACGCGTGTTTAATTTATTCAAAATAGAACACTGCAACTGTTATTGGAAGCAAGGTGAGAACTTCTCACTCAATCGAATCTGTTTCGATTTAAATTTTAAATAGTTAGATTTAAAATTGCTTGATTGTGTTGATTGTATGTTTGGATGATAAATTATTATCTATTGTTTTGAAATAGACCCTATGCGCCGTATATTAAGCGATGTTATTTATTAAACACATATGCCGCGATATTCCACCTTGAAGTGGAATTGGTATTATATATGTACTTGTAGTTGATTTCTCGCATTATATAGCGGATGAGACCCTATTGCGCCGCATAATAGCGGATAATATTTATCTAAACCCATATACCGCGATATTCCGTCTTGAAACGGGATTGGTATTGTGCTAACATCTGTGGATGCAGGGAAACAAGTTGAAGGGATCCAACTGGATTCCTCAACGGTATTGACTTATTTACATATATTTGCGATATATTATATTATCGTATTGATATATGATGTTTGGATACCGTGATTGTTATATTTAGTGCTGTTGCAGCATTGGGCTTATTTTTGGAGTTCTAAAAATGTTAAAGTAACAATTTCGAATTTAAAAGAATTTTTTTTAGTGATTTTTGAAAATATACATTTTATTGAATTTTGGAATTGATTCATTTTAAATAAATAAACATTACAACTTTTATGTTATAAAAATTATAATTTTTATGAAATATTACCGAAATGTGATTTTTGAAATAAGTAGTTGATTAATTTGTAAAATGGTTTAAATTGGGATTTTTGAATTATTATAAACAGTTTATATAAAAGATTTATAAAATTGATATTTATAAATTAAAATATTGGAATTATAAAACGAGTTTTTATAAGTGTTAAAATGAAATATAAATGGATTTCATAAGTGAATGAAATTTATAGATTTATAAATTGTGAAGTTATAAAATGAATGGATTTTGTAAAATAAAAGGTTTATAAGTAATTAACTTATAAATTGGATTTTGGCATTTAAATAAGATATAAATAGAATTTGTTAATTAAGGGATTTTATTAGTTGAAGTTGTTATAAAATATAAGTGGAATTTATAATCATTGTTTTATAAATCCGAAATCGACTTATTTTGATAAATTAATTATTACAGGTTATTAAAGGAGATATATTCACGATTTTGGACAGTGGATAATTCTTTAAAATAAAATGTGTAGAAATGTTGAATTTGGTTGACGAAGTATATTCACGATTTGGGAAAGTGAATAATATATTAAAGAAATGTTTAGGAAGTGATCTTTTAAATAGAATTAAAACGATTTGAAGTTGTTTTAAAATGTGTTAAGGATCGAAACCATAGATTTCAACATTCATTATTGAAATAGACGTTTTCGAGAAATAAGGAAAAGATGGACTATAACACTGTTGTTATAGTAAATGATTTTCGAAGGGAAATGTTTTTGTATAGTATTGGGATTTATATATCTATCTTAATTTCGAATCCCTATACTAGTGATTTTGGGTTGTCGTAACGATGTTTTAAGCAACATTCGTTTTGACTCAAATAAATGTGTTTATGAGAATGTTTTCCTTAAAGAATAAATTATATACTTAATTGTGATTTAAGTATGTTGAATATTTTCCAAATGTTGAAAACAAAATAGAGTTGTGAAACTTATTATTAAATAAGTATGGAAATGTTTTCCAATATGAAGTGAAATGTTTTGAGATTATATCTTTTAAAGATAAATTGAAAGTGAATATTTGAAATCGATTTAAAAATTGTATATCAGTGGATATTTGAAAATTTAAATTCACCATGGAATTTATAAAGGAAAGAGAAATTTGTTTAAAAATAAACATTGATTTATTTTTGAAGTGTGGAAACAAATTTACAGATTATCTTGCAAAGATACTTTTGAAAAATAAATAATTTGGGAAATTATTTGGGATTTGATGATGTTGTGCATATCTATTGATAGTTAAATAACCGACTATCAATATTTACCTTTAAATGGGTATTGTTGTGATTTGCTTGAATTTGAATGCTAGACTTATTTTGAAAATAAGCGCTCATTATTCGGTTTAGCCGGGGGAAGACCTTTGGGTCATGAATCCCATTCCGAATAGTGATACGTCGTAATGGATAGCATTTGAAGACCGGTGTTGAAGACTGGATATTTTCGAAAACGGAAGGATTACCGTCGAATGTCTCTGCATCGGCTGATCTCCGATATAGAGATTTTATCACCCTTTGTGCTGGAAAGTCCAGTCGTGATTAGTGAATATCCGGATTGCAAGGGCTTCTTTGGAAGTGCCTTCGGTTCCATTCGATCCCGGAACGGAGTTGTATGGATGTGTGTCTGACGTTACAATTTGAGATGTAAAGCTGGTTTCTATCAAATACATTTCTGTTGGTAGCGGAGAATTTATTCTCTTAGCTTAACACTCTTCTCTGATACGTACGAGCTCAGAGGTTATGTAGTTGATGGTTACTAGTGATACATTTCCAATTTGGTAATGTGGCATACGAAGTGCTGCTGAGCATTTGTCGATCAAAGCATAGCTTTTGTGAAAAGCGTAGCTTTGAGGATGAGACTTCGTCGGACCTCACACCCCGAAATAGTCAAAACAGGAAAGATGCAGCAAGGTTTTAGGGAGTAGCGCCCCTTAGGGTATGTGCATTTCCTTCTGGATAGAAGTGGTATCATGGTATGGAGCCCAGATACTTAACTTATGTGGATGTGGCAAATATATATGACTTTGTGATTGATGTTGGTTGAGGATCCTCGGATAAAGGTTGTTTACAACCGGAGGATGACATACTCATGTCAGTTGTTACCTACTTTTGCAGAGGTAACCCGACCTTGTGTTGGGAGAGATCTGGTTAGGTTCTCGGGGCATCTTTCCAGAGGCGTACCCATGTGGCAATGGGAAGTTCCTTGGCCTGACCATTTGTTTGAAATCCAAACTCCAATACGCACCTTGTACGATTTTAGTTGTAAAACCTACCATTTACTTATGGTGGTCACCACTGTTTAGATGGTAGTTATAGTAGGCATACGATTATGGTCGTATGTTGGCTAAGATTTATATTATACTTTCAAAAGGTTTTCCACTTTGCACTTATAGTAATAATATCAAAGAAAATTTCTCCTATCAAGCATGTTTGACTATCATAAGGAGGAATCTCCTCTGATTCTGCGCTTGCATTGTGTGCGCGTGCGGGAGGCCTTATGGTAGTTACATTTTCTAAAAGCATTGCGGATCTATTTTAAAATATTTCTTTGTTTGTTTTTAAAGATAAATGATTGTTTTTTTTTAAGTTCTCACACCAGTCACATGACTGACCTAAAGTTTATTGTTTCCTTCCTAAACTCTGGGTGCCCACCAATTTCCATACGGGCGGTCTAGAGTCAGGTTATCAGGTCATTCTGGAGTTCAGGAGTTGCTGTGGAGATCTGGAGGAAAGATGGATGGCATGGCGTATCAACTAGTATATAGTATTTCTTTTCCACTGTTTGTTGTTGTAAACTCTGATAATGTAATGTAATGTAACGTAACGTAATGTAATGTAATAACAGATATGATTCTTTGTTTTAAAGATTATTCATTGATATATTATATGTTGTTCCGCTGCGATTGTGAGATTCTGATATTGTTTCTGTTGCTTTTTTCTTACTTCTTCTATCTTTTTCTTCTTCCTAAACCCTATGGGTACGGTTTTCCGACATTCGATTGCTCGGCAGTTGATACAGTGGACGTATTAATGTTGACTTTCGTGAGTCAAAATCCCTAACCTTTACAGTTGGTATCAGAGCATTTGGTTAAGCGACAACCTTGGTTTTGTTGGGTGTTACTCATTAGAGATAGAGTCGGCAGTACTCTAGAATGAGTGTGAGTGTAATAATAGATATGAGTGCGTATTTGTTAGTGAATATAAAAAAAATTATTTTATATTGTAATGATTGGTTTGTTGAGTGGTATATGGATTCAGGTCAATACGAGTAATTAACATTATTGATAGGAATCTCTAAACACTTGTACAGAACAAATTCGACATGATATCGTTTTAAAATAGGGTAAATGAAATAATTTTACCTAAATTATTTTCGTATATAAAAGAGAAAAAATTTCTGTGAATTATTATAATATACGATTGCTTGGTTGCTAGAAAGTGATGATATTAAATTATCATCATTAATGTTGAAGAAGAAATGGGAATCGTAACTCCAAAGTTAAGAAATAAATTCACATACAAATAGAATTGGAGAATATAAATTGTAAATGTGATTTGTAATTTGAAGTAAAATTCCAGAGGAATATTTGGAAATTTTTTAAAAGGGTTTGCAATTTGAAAATGATTAAATTCCTTTTTGAGTTTGAAAATGGTTTTCAAGAGTTTGGAAAAATGTTTTTGAGGGATAAAAGCTTTAAACTCTTTTCGGTCGCTGGAAAATACTTCGATGATGACTACCGCATCATCGGTGTTCATTTTCGGGTTTCCAGAGGAGGGATTGCTGCCAAGTTGTTTTAAATGGAAGTTGTTTGGAAAATATGGGTTTGGATTTTGAAATTCAAAGGATAATTTGAATTGGTTTCAAAAATGGTTTTGAAATGTTGGAAAGACTCTGGAATCTGATAAAAGTAGTTAAGTAATAATATTTATTGAGTTGAAAATAAATTTAGGGTTGAAACAAATGAATTGAAATTGAGTTTGAATTATGGAAATAAATTTATGAATAAATGAATTTACAATTGCGAGTAAATGAAATTGGAAACTAAATGTTGAAATTCATCTTGAAATTGCAAGTAAATTGAAAATTTGTCAAGTTGGATCAAATGAAGCTAAGTATTAAGATTTAAATAAGTAAGCAAAACTAATCGAAGAAATGACAAATTAAATATGGGTTGAAATGAATAGAATTCAACATTTATAAATAAAGGGTAAATTAAATTCATATGGAATTTGAAATCCAGTTTAAATATAAGTGATTATAAACCGAAATAGTGAATTGAATTGTGTTTGGGAACGAACAAAAGAATAAAAACTGAAATTGTAAATTGAATATCGAAAACCAATTTGAATTGTGCGAGATGAAATGAGTTAGAACTTGTAATGAATTAGTAAAAGAAACCAATTTAAAATAGCAAGATGAATCAGTTGTGAATGAAAAATAATTGATAAAATTCAATATTTAGAAGGTAAACTGAATCCAAATAGAATTGAAACTGTAAATTGAATTCAAATGAAATTGATAATGTGAGATTGAATGAAAATGGATATTACGGTTAGCAAGATATACAGGTGGATTAAAGGAAATTGGGATTTTGATTTAGAAGATAGAAAAAATAATTGAGTTGCTCGAAGAAAAGGTATGTATTTGAATTTCAGTATGAAATTTGATGATTTTCTTGTCCAGCCACTTGGCTTTTTCTTTTCTTTCTGAAACCTGAGGGCCGTGGTGCCATTTTTGTAGTCGTACCGAGCTAGCCGCGCAAAGAAGACGCTGGCAAAAAATTTCGAAAATTTAAGGCGTTAGAATATATTTGAGAAAATTGGAAATTTTTGAAAACTATAACTTTGATTTTGGAGTGGAAAGTTAAACGATATAGTTGGTTTTGAAAAGATAACTAAGTATGATTTGAAAACTTAGTAAAGTTATTGTAAGAAGTGTAACTATGGATTTTGGAAAAGTTAAAATGTTTAAATGAATTTGAAATTTAATTTGAACAAATGGTTTTGAAAGGTTAATGGATTCTGTAACATTTTCTTACTTGGTAATTTCGAGGACGAAATTCTTTTAAGGGGGAAGTTTGTAACGACCCAGAATTTCTGTCATTTGAAATTCATATATTTGATTGATTTTAAATATTAACAAGTAAAATTTGTAAGTCGAATAATTCTTATTTCGAATATCTAATTTAATTGGATAATTAAATTGATAATTTAATATTTGAAATTACAGAAATAATTGGAAATTGGGTTTAATGTGATTAAAATTTATTTGTAAAGTTGTATTAAATCATATTGGAGTTAGAATGATGTTATAGAACTTTTAAAATCGAATTAAAAGTTAATTTATAGAAATTGAATATTTTAATATTTAATTGACGAGTAAAAATAGTCATTTTTCAAACAGTGTTGGAATTCAACGAAACCAGTTTCATCGGATCCGTAATGTTATATTATTGTGAGGTTTCAAATTTCGTGTCAATCGGATTTACGGTTTGTCCGAGGCAAGTTAAAACGCATTGAAATCGGTTTGAGTGAATTTTTAAATTTAATTAGTCGATTCAAAAACCTATCTTCCAAATACTTTCGAATTGGTTCCCGATACATATTCCATTGCGCTCGGAATGTGGGTAAAACATTATGAACGCCAGGCGGCACACTTCGTTTGGAGTTCGGAAAAAATTCGGGTGAATAGTGTCGCGAGAATTTTCTATAAAAGGCCACCATAATTCACAATTTACACTCAAACCCTAGTTTCTAAGCCTAGCCGCCAGAAGATAGTTCAATGGCCGAAATTTCGTCTTCTTCCTCCTCTGATTTCTTCAAATCCGCCAATTAATATCAAAAACTTTCAACTACAAAGTTGTAGACAACGACGAGAGCTAGATATCCAACGGTGATGATCGAAAACGAAGCTATGAATCGATGGCAAATTCCATTCGAACATGCCGCGTTCGTGCACGTTTTTCAAGGGAAGGGGGCGTCGAGCTTCAAGGTGTTGCAGCCAATGGTGGCACACGTAGGGGGATTCGAAACCATACTATCTGATCGTCTTCAAAGTCGACGTGGTGGTCGTGAAAATTCAACGAGAAGTGGCGGCCGTGGGTTCCTATTCCCGTACAAAGGCCTGGGGAAGAAGGGATAACGTGTGCGGCATGGATCTAGGAAAGGGGATGGACGGCTATGAAGAGTGGGTTTAAAAAAAAAGTTAAATGTAAATTGATGTGCATTATAATTTGTATAAACTTCTAAATGCGATAACTTTTTGATACGAGGTCGAAAATTGACGAAACGACTTGCGTTGGGTTCATATTCGCGAATACAATGCGATGGAGCTGGATTGGGATTGATTGGAGCTAGTGAAAATTTTGGATAAAATTAAACGCGTGTTTAATTTATTCGAAATAGAACACTGCAACTGTTATTGGAAGCAAGGTGAGAACTTCTCACTCAATCGAATCTGTTTCGATTTAAATTTTAAATAGTTAGATTTAAAATTGCTTGATTGTGTTGATTGTATGTTTGGATGATAAATTATTATCTATTGTTTTGAAATAGACCCTATGCGCCGTATATTAAGCGGATGTTATTTATTAAACACATATGCCGCGATATTCCACCTTGAAGTGGAATTGGTATTATATATGTACTTGTAGTTGATTTCTCGCATTATATAGCGGATGAGACCCTATTGCGCCGCATAATAGCGGATAATATTTATCTAAACCCATATACCGCGATTGGTATTGTGCTAACATCTGTGGATGCAGGGAAACAAGTTGAAGGGATCCAACTGGATTCCTCAACGGTATTGACTTATTTACAGATATTTGCGATATATTATATTATCGTATTGATATATGATGTTTGGATACCGTGATTGTTATATTTAGTGCTGTTGCAGCATTGGGCTTATTTTTGGAGTTCTAAAAATGTTAAAGTAACAATTTCGAATTTAAAAGAATTTTTTTTAGTGATTTTTGAAAATATACATTTTATTGAATTTTGGAATTGATTCATTTTAAATAAATAAACATTACAACTTTTATGTTATAAAAATTATAATTTTTATGAAATATTACCGAAATGTGATTTTTGAAATAAGTAGTTGATTAATTTGTAAAATGGTTTAAATTGGGATTTTTGAATTATTATAAACGGTTTATATAAAAGATTTATAAAATTGATATTTATAAATTAAAATTTTGGAATTATAAAACGAGTTTTTATAAGTGTTAAAATGAAGTATAAACGGATTTCATAAGTGAATGAAATTTATAGATTTATAAATTGTGAAGTTATAAAATGAATGGATTTTGTAAAATAAAAGGTTTATAAGTAATTAACTTATAAATTGGATTTTGGCATTTAAATAAGATATAAATAGAATTTGTTAATTAAGGGATTTTATTAGTTGAAGTTGTTATAAAATATAAGTGGAATTTATAATCATTCTTTTATAAATCCAAAATCGACTTATTTTGATAAGTTAATTATTATAGGTTATTAAAGGAGATATATTCACGATTTTGGACAGTGGATAATCCTTTAAAATAAAATGTGTAGAAATGTTGAATTTGGTTGACGAAGTATATTCACGATTTTGGAAAGTGAATAATATGTTAAAGAAATGTTTAGGAAGTGATCTTTTAAACAGAATTAAAATGATTTGAAGTTGTTTTAAAATGTGTTAAGGATCGAAACCATAGATTTCAACATTCATTATTGAAATAGACGTTTTCGAGAAATAAGGAAAAGATGGACTATAACACTGTTGTTATAGTAAATGATTTTCGAAAGGAAATGTTTTTGTATAGTATTGGGATTTATATATCTATCTTAATTTCGAATCCCTATACTAGTGATTTTGGGTTGTCGTAACGATGTTTTACGCAACATTCGTTTTGACTCAAATAAATGTGTTTAAGAGAATGTTTTCCTTAAAGAATAAATTATATACTTAATTGTGATTTAAGTATGTTGAATATTTTCCAAATGTTGAAAATATATAGAGTTGTGAATTACTTATTATTAAATAAGTATGGAAATGTTTTCCAATATGAAGTGAAATGTTTTGAGATTATATCTTTTAAAGATAAATTGAAAGTGAATATTTGAAATCGATTTAAAAATCGTAGATCAGTGGATATTTGAAAATTTAAATTCACCATGAAATTTATAAAGGAAAGAGAAATTTGTTTAAAAATAAACATTGATTTATTTTTGAAGCGTGGAAACAAATTTACGGATTATCTTGTAAAGATATTTTTGGAAAATAAATAATTTGGGAAATTATTTAGGATTTGGTGATGTTGTGCATATTGATAGTTAAATAACCGACTATCAATATTTACCTTTAAATGGGTATTTGTTGTGATTTGCATGAATTTGAATGCTAGACTTATTTTAAAAATAAGCGCTCATTATTCTGTTTAGCCGGGAGAAGACCTTTGGGTCATGAATCCCATTCCGAATAGTGATACGTCGTAATGGATAGCATTTGAAGACCGGTGTTGAAGACCGGATATTTTCGAAAATGGAAGGATTACCGTCGAATGTCTCTGCATCGGCTGATCTCCTATATAGAGATTTTATCACCCTTTGTGATGGGAAGTCTGGTCGTGATTAGTGAATATCCAGATTGCAAGGGCTTCTTTGGAAGCACTACGCCAAATAAGTGATTTTGCGACATTTTATATTTGTCAATTGCTAACACTTATAAATGTCACAGATCGCTAACAGTAAAAAAGTGTTAGGATACCTAAAAAGTGTTAGTAAAAATAAATAGTCTTCTGCATTAATTTTCCCAACGCATATAAATGTTACAACAATCGGTAAAAATGTAAATAATTTAATAACAAAAGGAGTCTTTTGTAATTTGTAAATGCAATCCCTTTTCCCACGCTTGTTTGTTCCTAAACAGATTTTGGCCGCCTAAAATTTAATTTAGGGTTTGCTCTTCCTAAAAAAACCAACAGCCTTCTTCTCCCTCGGTCGCAAACCCGATACCTATTTAACTCTTCAGCTCGATATCTTGCCCTAGTTCCTTCTATCTAAATCATGACTAGTATTTAAAAAATATCGAGCAGAGGCGACAAAGAAGAGAGAGACGCGGTCGCAAGTTGCTCTACTCTGGTTGGCACCATCGGCATCCAAGGAGGAGGAGAGCGATGCGTGAAAAGAAGCATTGACGAGGAGTGAAAAGGTAAGTTTTCCTAATTTGATTTTGCAGATAAAGTTTAAACTGTAATATCCAGTTGCCTTAAATATTTTCATATATTTGATTTGATTAGGTTTTTTACCGTTCATTGGTTAAATTCACAAAATATAGAATAGGTTTACAATTAGTGTTAGTCAGGGTTTTAGGGTTAGAACAGATTTACAACGTAGGACAGATTCACAAAATCAATCCTAACATCGAATAATTTGTTTTTATTCTTATTTAAAGTTTCACTTTCAAATCATTTGACATAGATCTAATTTGGATTAGTGGATGACTTGATTGGAAAATACAGTGTTTGTTAGGGCTGCTTTTATGCACTTTACATACAAAATCACATATGTAACTTGATTTATGACTTTTAGTAACTGAAACTGATGAACTACGCCTTTGTAGAGTATTGTACTATTGCTTATGTTATAGGATTGTCTTTGCTATCTTCACTTGTAACCACACTAAATTTTGAGTCTTCACCGGCTATTTCACCAGGTTTACCATCTCTTCCATTCAGTTCCCCACCTGAAGAGTGCAAGGATGTAAGGAAGATAAATTTTCCAAGTATGTACATCCAAAGTATGACTTTCTTCCTTTTTGTTACTTATTTTTGGCTAAAAAACTCCTTGTATATTACATGTCCTGCAAATTCTATAACATTGAACTCTGAATCAACAAATAGTTACATTACGCAATGGAAACATTATGAATTCAAAAGAAACATAAGCAACTTCCATACTATGTTACAATAATTTTTTTATTCTACCCTGTACCATTAGATATATTTCTCTATTTTATACACAATTACTGGCAAGTTATTTGTGTAGTTATACTATCATGTATCGGTGAAACAATCCAGAAATAAATATTGACCAGGTACTTCATGACTTTGCTCGTATACGCATATATCTGTTCTGCTTTCTCTTTATTATGAGGTGTAATAGCGTATAGGATCAACAATAATAAACTTCTTGAACACCATAAGAGTGCTACAGCTGCATTTCAAGCAGATATCACAACTGCACTTCTCAACTGTCACGTTTACCCTTTTAGCATAAAAGCATTTTTTCCTTATTTTTTTAACATACTTTGCAACTGAAAATGAAGCAAGAATAGTATTTTTTTTCTTTCTTTAGCATGCCTTTATTCTCTAATTTTTTATGACATTCATAATCTGATTTCACAGTTAACATCAACATGTTTAGTATTACATGAACGGAAATGTAATAATGGAAATCATGCTAATAAATTAGGTTTAGTTTAAGAAAACAATGGCTGAATGGAGTGATAATATTTTTACTATATAGGATCGGATGAACATTTTACTAATCAATCAGAAAACAAAATTACGCTAGAAGAATCAGAAGAAGAAAAATAATGGAGAAGCAAATTGATTAAACAAGATGGCATAAGTTGAATAAAAAAATGGAAATGGAAACACATGGTTTAAAAATTCCTCTATATCTATGGTGGTCAAACCAATAAATCATTCTATAGATGCCACGTCAGTTTAATGGGTTCTACTTTACAACATAAGTAGTACACTATAGAATTATATAATGAACGATGGTAAAAAATTTGAGATAAAAAACTTGATCACCAAAATATATCAATATAAACTTTGGTTTATCAAGAAAATTACCTAAGCTTGAGTAGCAGCAGCAGTAGCCACAGTAGGTTGTTTTACCCTACATAATAGATAAAGCTTCATTTGTAAAAGTATTTCTCAATAGAATTTGATAGTGTAATATTTTACCAACAATGATCATACAAGTGTACATGCATTACCAAATTTTTGGCAGTTGTAGAATATGGAAATCACCATAATTTTGCTTCAAACATATTAGTTATTCACACTCCAATTACCAGTTCAAATAGGTAAGTTGATTTTCTGTACAAAAATTTACAAATCTATATATGGGAAACGATATATATATATATATACTAAATATATTAATTTTGACTCATTCGCAACTTAAATAATTTACAGGTTCACGCTGAAAACTCCATATATTCATGTCAATAAAATAGATATTAACATTCAAAGGATTGAATTATCACTCAAATGAAGTTGCATAACGAATAAACTAAGTGCTTCTAATATACATTAGTAAGTATAAGAAAAATAATAATAACTAACAAATATGGAAATAGAACTATGATAAAGCATAAAATTCAAAATATCAACTCAATGAATTCATATTAATGAACATAAGTTGCCTTGTGTGTCTTTCCTTTCTTGCATCCTTGTCATTTTTCTCCTACATGATTATCACCTAGCTCTCCAATCTTATCTAAAAAAAAATTCCGTTGTTTTGCACAAAATTCGAAATAGGCAGGAGGGGGATGTTCATAAAATACTGCAATAACAGTACCAAGGTTTTCAAAATGGGATTTAAATCGTAAATTGCAATGTTTAAATTTTAAATCGAAATAGGATTTAAATCGTAAATCGTAGATTTAAAAATCCGTATTTTAATGTTTGTATGCACTTTGAAGTTGATTTTGATGTCTGAATGTTTACAATTAAATTTAATTTTCTCTTTAGTTCCATTTTTATTTTGTTTGAAAAAAATTATATTGGGAATTTTGGATCTAAATATGCACATTAAATATGTTAATATGAGTTGGATGTGTTTTTTTTGTACCGTGCTTTTAACTAAGTTTGAATCGGAATGTAAACTGAATCGTAAAGGGAAGGATTCGATCTGAATCAGGATTTAAATAGTAAGATTTTAAGATTTCTGACAACAATGAACGATACCTTTTAAAGTGTTATGTTACAATGGCACGACTTGGAAATCACTTTAAATTTATTTTTTATATAGTCAGTTTCCACGTAGTCTTTGTTTGGAGGGTATATTCATCCAATAGTGAATGCCTTGGATTGAATATTTGAAGTTGCATCATATTATAACATTTTCTTCTTCCGAAAAAGGGTACTAAAATTAAACACAAAAGGTATAAGATAGATTCAACATGGTAGCACACCTAACAAGTTTATAATGTGATGCCAACCCACTTAATAAGACATAAAAAACTAGAAACAATAACATAAAATACAAGCTAACGATGACAACAAATGTGATGACTACAAGACACAAAACTAACACGAACAAACCATATATATTTCAAATGATTCATAGATCTAATTTAGATTTATGTAAACTACACGGGCACTTACAATCATAGTTGACTGCATTTTGCAGCAGCTACTAGGCTTTTCTTGTACATGCTTTTCATTGGAACATCTTCTTGGCATAACCACTACTTGCGGTCCATGTTAGGTTATTCAACCTACTTAGTTCTGAATTTTCAGTATGCAAGTGCTTTGTTCAGTGCATATCTTTTCAGTCTTCATGCACAATTCTGTATATGAGTTTATGCCTGGTTTGCCTGCATGTTTTGTCCTTTTTTCTATGTCCCGTGCAAGCATAATCAAGTGCATGCATGCTCAACCATATGCTAAGTTTGTTCAGTCTTATGCATATTAGATGGATTTAATCATATAGGCATTAATCAAGTAAGAATGGATAAGAAGATACAAAGAACCAATCATGCTGCCATTAACAAAAAAATGAGGTATGGATATTGCTTCGATACAACATACTAGTAGCTTTAGTTTGATACAATGTATGTTTATCCTAGTGATCACTGGTTAGTACCGTGGTTAAAAATTTGTCTGAACCGTTGAATATGTTATAAGGTTGTAACTTGTAGGCTGCACATGCCATGGTTTTCAATCATTTGGGATAATATTGAATATGTTGCATTCGGAAAACACAAATTCGTTCTATGTATTCTTTTAAAAATATTTTGCAGATCAAGAAGATTGACACAGCTAACCGATATATATTTTTGAACATCAAGTTGGAACTGCAATCTGCGAATGCAGTTTCAGACTGCAGTTAGTCTACTGCAATTAGCAATGGATACATTCGCCACAATGGATACATTCGCCACAATGCTGTTCTAGGTTCGTCGCCGACTCTTTATCATTATAGTTATTTACTAGTATTATGCAAGTATTTTCTACTATAAAAACTTAGGATAAAATATCAAATATTTATGTTCAGGTTCATACCTTACAAAAGCATCATCTAACCCCGGAGCTGGTGACATTCTCATGGGATTTCTAGGATCGGTCATACTTTCATTTGCATTTTCTATGTTTAAGCAGAGAAAGGTAGCATAAACATACATAAGTTGTTTGTTACCGTTTTATTCTTATAATTTTGTGTCCAATTGTACTGAGTTGGGGTATTTGGTCATGTTATAAAAGCTTGTGAAGAGACACGCAACAGAGATATTCTCATCGGTGATCATCGCTGCTTTGTTCTCTCTTTACTCAACTGCTTTCTTAGGTCGCATTGTCAGACTAGAACCTACTTTAACCGTGTCCATTTTACCAAGGTGCATTACTGTTGCATTGGCACTAAGCATAGTGTCCTTTTTTGAAGGTACCGATTAATATATCTCACAAATGTGTTTTTTTTATGTTGTCATAGACATCACTTTGCATTTTCTGTTGTTTTCAGGAGCAAACACATCTCTCACAGCTGCTGTGGTGGTTTTGATTGGACTAGTCGGAGCAAATTTTACTCAAGCGGTTATGGACAAACTAAGATTAGGTGATCCTATTGCTAGAGGAATAGCAACTGCTTCCAGGTATATGTTTATAAAAGATTTTTTTAATTTTCCAAGCGAAAGTAATACTGCTGTTATATATAAAACAATGTTATTTATGAGCAGTGCATAAGGATTGGGGACTGCTGCATTGTCTACGAAAGAACTAGAAGCACATCCATTCTGTGCCATAGCTTATGCACTCACTGGAATTTTTGGTTCTTTGATTTGTTTTGTGCCAGCTGTCAGGCAAAGCTTATTGTTTATAGTTGGTTAGTTATGACCTATAAGCGGTGAGTCTTAACGTGTATATTCTTTGAATTTTCTCTTGCATTACACAATTGTACCGAGCATTTGCTGTATGATGTACAACAGAAAAGTGTATATATTGCTGAAACGTAATGACAACTGCGTAATCTCACATGTGGAACATTGCAAGGGATGCATAATCTAATCAAAACTTTGGATGCACTACTGTGTACAAGTGTGATCAAATGACCATGCATTATGTATTTATAAATTATTGATCAGTCCAAAACTATATTATGCCCACTGTACATATCTTGGGTTTCTAAGTGCACAGCCTGAGTGCATGTATGGGTATGTAGTTGGTTCCCTTAGTGTTAAACTAAATTGCGCAACCCAGTTTTATAACTGTTAATCTGGGTTGCAGCAACTCGATGTTAAAAGTGAGTTGCGCAACCCAGTTTTAACACCATTAAACTGGGTGGCAGCAACTCGGTGTTAAACCGAGTTGCAGCAACTCAGTTTTAAAAATGGATTGCATGCCGAGTTATTATGAAACTAAATGCTTTTCGAGTTAAAATTGAAAACTGAGTTGCAACTCAATAATGTAATTGATTTTGAAGTTGTAAGTTTTTATTGAGCGTTTATATTAAATGCAGGCATGTGTAAAGGTTTGGATTATCGCATGGACGTTGAAGAATGTGCAAACCATCATAGTTTGGAGTGGATGATCTAGAATGGTTAGGTTAACCTTAAGTTTAACTTTAAATGTATTTTAAAATTAAAATTTTCGTAGCTTATGTTGTAATATCGGAATACATGACATTGTAATATTAAGATAACTTTAATTATTTTTTATGACATATTTACTCCATTTGCGGAGCATTTTAAATTTTGCAATCTGTATGATTAATTGTCTGATATGGGGACCACTGTTTATAATATCTTATACTCCATTTGCTTTAAATATTTTAATATTAGTATTAATTGCAAGAAATTATGTAAAAATCATAAGTTTATATTTGCAACGCTTATAAATGTTGTGAGTATGTATAAGCATTTTATGTGTAGCAACACATATATGTGTTACTAAATAACCATTTTCCAACAATTATAAGCGTTACCATATATTTATGTACCAACACTTATAAGCGTTACCGCATATTTCTGTACCAACATTATAAGTGTTACCGCATATTTTTGTACCAACACTTATAAGCGTTACCGTATATTTCTGTACCAACACTTATAAGTGTTACCGTATATTTAGGTACCAACACTTATGAGTGTTAGTAATACGTATGTTCGTAACACTTATAAGTGTTACCGTATATTTAGGTACCAACACTTATGAGTGTTAGTAATACGTATGTTCGTAACACTTATAAGTCTTACAAATTTGGCCGCTTCATTCCTCACAGTCTATTAGTAACACTTAAAAAGTGTTACTGAAATTATTTGTAACACTTATAAATGTTAGGATTTGCCTGTTTTGGTGTAGTGAAGTGCCTTCAGTACCGTTCGATCCCGGAACGGACTTGTATGGACGTTTGTCTGATGTTACAATTTGAGATGTAAAGCTGGTTTCTATCAAATATATCTCTGTTAGCGGCGGAGAATTTATTCTCTTAACTTAGCACCCTTCTCTGAGACGTACGAGCTTAGAGGTTATGTAGTTGATGGTTACTAGTGATACATTCCTAATTTGGTAATGTGGCATACGAAGTGCTGCTGAGCATGTGTTGATCAAAGCATACCTTTTGTGAAAAGCGTAGCTTTGTGGACGAGACTTCGTCGGACCTCACACCCCG
Organism: Allium cepa; assembly: GCA_030765085.1. Taxonomy (NCBI): domain Eukaryota; kingdom Viridiplantae; phylum Streptophyta; class Magnoliopsida; order Asparagales; family Amaryllidaceae; genus Allium; species Allium cepa. The sequence continues at coordinate 575,156,273 of CM060943.1, read as the reverse complement.
AAATGGTCAAAACAGGAAAGATGCAGCAAGGTTTTAGGGAGTAGCGCCCCTTAGGGTATGCGCATTTCCTTCTGGATGGAAGTGGTATCATGGTATGGAGCCCAGATACTTAACTTATGTGGATGTCGCAAATATATGTGACTTTGTGATTGATGTTGGTTGAGGATCCTCGGATAAAGGTTGTTTACAACCGGGGGATGGCATACTCGTGTCAGTTGTTACCTACTTTTGCAGAGGTAACCCGGCCTTGTGTTGGCAGAGATCCGGTTAGGTTCTCGGGGCGTCTTTCAAAAGGCGTACCCATGTGGCAATGGGAAGTTCCTTGGCCTGACCATTTGTTGGAAATCCAAACTCCAATATGCACCTTGTATGGTTTTAGTTGTAGAACCTGCCATTTACTTATGGTGGTCACCACTGTTTAGATGGTAACTATAGTAGGCATACGATAATGGTCGTATGTTGGCTAAGATTTATATTATACTTTCGAAAGGTTTTCCACTTTGCACTTATAGTAATAATATCAAAGAAAATTTCTCGTATCAAGCATGTTTGACTATCATAAGGAGAAATCTCCTTCGATTCTGCGTTTGCATTGTGTGTGTGTGTGCGGGAGGCCTTATGGTAGTTACATTTTCTAAAAGCATTGCGGATCTATTTTAAAATATTTCTTTTGTTTGTTTTTAAAGATAAATGACTGTTTTTTTAAGTTCTCACACCAGTCACATGACTGACCTAGAGTTTATTGTTTCCTTCCTAAACTCTGGGTGCCCACCAATTTCCAAACGGGAAGTCTAGAGTCAGGTTATCAGGTCATTCTGGAATTCAGGAGTTGCTGTGGAGATCTGGAGGCAAGCTGGATGGCATGGCGTATCAACTAGTATATAGTATTTCTTTTCCGCAGTTTGTTGTTGTAAACTCTGATAATGTAATGTAATATGATGTAATGTAATAACTGATATGATTCTTTGTTTTAAAGATTATTCATTGATATATTATATGCTGTTCCGCTGTGATTGTGAGATTCTGATATTGTTTCTGTTGCTTTTTTTTCTTTCTTCTTCTATCTTTTTCTTCTTCTTAAACCCTAAGGGTACGGTTTTCCGACATTCGATTGCTCGGCAGTTGATACAGTGGACGTATTAACGTCGACTTTCGTGAGTCGAAAATCCCTAACCTTTACAAAAATCATCACTTTTGAAATTATATTCACTTCCTAAATCATATTCATTTTCAAAATCATAACCAAAAAATAGGTTAAACCATCGTATCAAAATATTCGCATTTTAAATCAATTAAATTAAATCATAACAGTTCCAACGTTAAACATTTTGAATATTGAAAGTGGTTTATATATTTGAATAGTTATATATTAAAAATAGTTTATATATTAAAAATAGGTTACAGATTGAAATAGCTTATATATTAGAAATAATTTATATATTAAAATAGGTTATATATTGAAATAGTTTATATATTAGAAATAGTTTATATATTAAAATAGGTTATATATTAAAATAAATATATTAACTTAAACATTTTAAACATAATATATTTTATTTTTATCAATTTCTTTTTCAAATTAAATCTTATATTATGAAAACATAAATTTAGTTTTAAGAAAAACTTAAAATTTACATTTTAAAACTTAACTTATAAATATAGAATTCTTAAAAAAATAATTTTAAAATCTAAATTTACATATATGTTTAAAAATAAAATCTTTATATTATATTTAAAAATTATTTTGCCTTTTTTCAAACACATCTTTTCAAAATTTCAGAAATCACTTTAAAAACAGACCATCGGTGTCCGTATGTAGTTTTCTAACCTAGGTCAAGTGATATGGATATTTATCTTTTCAATCCGCAATAATTTAAAATTTGTGAGTATATATCATTTCAACTCGCAATCCCTAATTTTCAAAATCAACAAAAACTGCTTGGGTTTATCATTTCAATCCATAACGATTTTTTTATATTCTCAAGATCATTCAGGTACGTATCATTTCATCCCACAGGTAATACCTAAAACTAAGGGAACTTGTATTATGAATTACAAAAAATAAATAACATAACATAAAATCATACATAACATATTACATAAGGTAGCAGATTACTTACATAACAAATTGCATAAAATAGCATATAACTTACATAACAAATTGCATAGATTAGCATATAATTTACATAACAAATAACATGTAACAGTGGGCTAGGGCTGAAAGGAAGGGTTTAGATGCTGTTACGGTGGGCTAGGGTGGAAGAGAATTCTTAAAAAATAATTTTAAAATCTAAATTTTACATATGTGTTTAAAATAAAATCTTCATATTATATTTAAAAATCATTTTCTCTTTTTTTCCAAACACATCTTTTCAAAATTTCAGAAATCACTTTAAAAACAGACCACTAGTGTCCATATGTAGTTCTCTTTCCAAGGCTTAAGTGATACAGATATTTATCATTTCAATCCGCAATAATTTAAAATTTACGGTTATATATGTTATCAACCCGCAATCCTAAATTTTCAAAATCAATAAAAACTGTAACGGCCTTGATTCGACCTTCGAAAGTCGACATCCAAATACATCACCCGTATTCGAATGCCGCAGATTCAAACGTCGAATCCGGTTCGTCGGAGCTTATAACACATTAAGTACAACAACACAGCGGCAGAAGAAAAAAAATAACTTTATTGATACCCAATGGATACAACAATCTGATACAGATGAGTAATCAATATCAGAAAAAAAAACAATAGCGAAATAACACTAGCGGAAAGATAACACCAAATGGTCCACCAAAAGAACACAATAACTGCATCTCCAATCGCCAAAACTCTAAACTTCAAGCTCGAACCACCATCATGTTGTATTAAGCATAGTTAGTCCGAAATGCGATTGCCAAAATCCAAATGGCTTCAAAGACCAAAGACTTCAAAGATTTCCAAACAGAAGGCTGAAGGCTACCGAATCTGTATCTACAAGCTGATTATCAAAGAATCTGACCCTAGGCTGCCTGTGTGGAAAATTGTGGGCACCCAAAGTTTAGAAAGGGAACAATAAACTCCAGGTCATCCATGGGACTGGTGTGAGAAAATAAAAACAATTGTTTTGAACGAAAACGAACAAAAAGAATTTAAAAAGAAATCTGCAATGTTTTTTGGAAAATGAAACTACCGTAAGGCCTCCCGCCGCACACACAATGCAAATGCACAATTGGAGGAGATTTCTTCTTATGATAGTCAAACATGCTTGATACACAAAAATCTTTCGATATTATTATTAGTGCATAGCGCAGAAAACATTTCGAAAGTATAATTTTAATCTTAGCCAGCATACACATTTCGTAGTGTGCCTAGTATAGCTACCACTTAAACGGCAAGTCACCACCATAAGTAAATGGCAGGTTATACAACTAAAACCATACAGGGCTCTTATTGTTTCTTTGTATTTCCAACAAATGGTCAGGCTAAGGAACTTCCTATGCCACATGGGTACACCTTTGGAGGGACGCTTCAAGAACCTAACCGGATCTCTGCCAACACAAGACCGGGTTACCTCTGTAACTAGGTAACTACTACACGAGTATGCCATCCCCCGGTCATCACCGACCTTTATCCGAGAGCTCTCAACACCAACAATCACAAAGTAATAAATTTGCAGCAACCACATAAGTTAAGTATCTGGGCTTCATACCAAGATACCACTTTTTTCTCGAAGGAAATGGACATATCTTAAAGGGCGCGACCCTCATAACCTTGCCGTAACATTCCTGTTTCGACCATTTCCGGGGTGTGAGGTCCTGATGAGGTCTCGTCCGCAAAGCTACGCTTTACACAAAAGCCATGCTTTGATCAACAAATGATCAGCAGCACTTAGCATGCCACATTACCAAATTGGAAATGTATCGTTAGTAACCATCAACTACATTACCTCTGAGCTCATGCGTCTCGGTGAAGGGTGTTAAGCTAAGAGAATAAATTCTCCGCCACCAAACAGAAATGTATTTATAGAAACCGGTTATACATCTCAAAGTGTAATGTCAGACATACATCCATACAAGTCTATTCCGGGTTCAAACAGAACTGAAGGAACTTCAAAGAAGCCCTTGCAATCCGAGCATTCACAATCCCGATCGGACTCCCTATCACATGTGGAGAACTTTATAACAGCGCGACTCAGTGCAGAGACATTCGACAGGTAATCCTTTCATTCTCGAATATACCTGGTCCTCAACATCGGTCTTCAAATGCTATCCATTTGGCCGTATAATTATTCGAAATGGCTTATATGATATAAAGTCTGTTAGTCCATGAGATGATGGTTTTGATGACAACAACCTTAGAATAGATTATAAAATATAAATACTAACATTATAAGTTTAGATATGTATGTATATGCGGGATTTAACCATGCAGGTACCAAGAATGAAGACTGTACAGTATAGAGATTAAAGATATCAAGATTGAAGACTCATGAGTATCAAGATTATCAAGAGTTCAAGTAATTTATTCTTTAATTAAAAAAAATTAAAATTCCTAGGAAAGTGTTAGGACCCGATTCTTCGTCTTCCGAAGATTCAACATCGATACTCACTTTATCGACTGCCGAGCAATCGAACGACGGAAAACCGAACACTGAGGGTTTAAGAAGAAGAAAAGAAAGAAGAAGAGATAAGAAGATAGAAAATAGAGAGAAGAAAATAGAAAATAGAACGGAACAGAACACAACACAACAATATCAGAATCTCACAATTCGCAGCGGAACAACATATAATAATAAATGAATAATCTTTAAACAAAGAGCTATATCAGTTATTACATTACATCACATTACATTTCATTACATCATATCATCAGAGTGTACAACAACAACAAACAGTGCAGCGGAAAAAGAAATACTATATACTAGTAATACGCCATGCCATCCATCTTGCCTCCAGCAACTCCAGAATATCCAGAATATCCTGATAAACCTTTACTCTTAACTGCCCGTGTGGAAATTGGTGGGCACCCAGAGTTTAGGAAGGAAAACAATAAACTCCGAGTCAGTCATGTGACTGGTGTGAGAACTCAAAACAGTTTATTTATCTTTAAAATCAAAATAGAGGAATATTTTTAAAGTCAATTCGCAATGCTTTTAAAAATGAGACTACCATAAGGCCTCCCGCACACACACACAATGCAAACGCAGAATCGAAGGAGATTTCTCCTTATGATAGTCAAAGATGCTTGATACGCATTAAAAAGAACATTTGATATTATTACTAGTGCATAGTGTAGAAAAAATTCATTTCGAAAGTAGAATATAAATCTTAGCCAGCATAGACATTTCGAACTATGCCTACTATAGCTAACTATGTTCAATAGCAGGTTATCGCCACATTCCATAGCAGGTTATACAACTAAAACCGTACAAGTCTCGTATTGTTTCTTTGGATTTGCAACGAATGATCAGGCCAAGGAACTTCCCATTGCCACATGAGAACGCCTCTGGAAGGATGTCCCCGAGAACCAAACCGGATCTCTACCAACACAAGGCCGGGTTACCCCTAACTAAGTAACAACTGACCGAATATGCCATCCCTCGGTCCTTTGGGACCTTTCAACCGAGCGCTCGCAATCAATTCACACAATCATAAAGTGTTTTCAACATGAGTAAGTATCTGGGCTCCATACCATGACACCACCCTTTTCCAGAAGGAAATGCACATATCCTAAAGGGAGCTACCCCTCATAACCTTGCCGCATCTTTCCTGTTTTGACCATTCCCGAGGTGTGAGGCTCGACGAAGTCACGTCCACAAAAACATACTTTATACAAAAGCCATGCTTTGGGTCAACAAATGATCATAGAAATGATCACCAGGATAGACGATCAAACAAATGATCCTATCACAAATAATCAACACAATGATCATTTCACAGCAACACTCAGCATGTCACATTACCAAATTGGGAATATATCGCTGATAACATTCAACTACATAACCTCTGAGCTCGTACGTCTTAGAGAAGGGTGTTAAGCTAAAAGAATAAATTCTCCGCCACCAACATAAATATATTTGAAAGAAATCTGCTTTATATCTCAATTTGTAACATCAGACATACAATCCATACAAGTCTGTTCCGGGCTCGAACAAAACCGAAGGCACTTACAAAGAAGTCCTTGCAATCCGGATATCCACAATCCTGATCGGATTTCCCATCACATATGGAGAACTCAATACCGTAGCTACTCGGTGCAGAGTCAATCGACAGGTCATCCTATCGCTCTCGCAAATACCGGGTCTTCAACACCGATCTTCAATGCTATCCATTACGTCGTATCACATATTCGGAATGGGTTATACGACCCCATGGTCCTTTCCCGGTTAACCCGAATAGTGAGCGCTTATTCAAAAATAAGTGTGGCATTCAAATTCAAACAAATCACATCAAATACCCATTCAAAGGGAAATATTGATAGTCGGTTATTGAACTATCAATGGATATGCACACATCACCAGTTTCCAAATAATTTTCCAAATTATTTATTTTCCAAAATATCTTTACTAGATATATAATTTCACACTTCAAAAATAAATCAATATTTATCTTTAAACAACTTCCCTTTTTATTCATAAATTCCATAGTGAATTTTCATTCCAAAATATCCATGCATATACGATTTCAATTATTCATTTCAATTTATCTTCAAAAAGATAAATTCTCTAATATTAACTTTATATTGGAAAACATTTCCATACTTACCTATTAAGTAATTCTCAATCCATCTATTTTCAACACTTGGAAAATATTCAATATACTTAAATCGAGATTAAGTATATATTTCATTCTTTAAGGAAATCATTCTCTTAAACATATTTATTTGGGCCAAAACAAATGTTACGTAAAACATCGTTACGACAACCCAAAATCACTAGTATAGGGATTTGAATTTAAGATAGATATATAAATCCCAATACTACACAAAACATTTCCTTTCGGAAATCATTTACTATAACAACAGTGTTATAGTCCACTATTTCCTTTTATTTCTCGAAAACGTCTATTTCAACAATGAATGTTGAAATCTATGGTTTCGAATCTCAACACATTTTAAAACATCGTTATATCGTTTTAATTCAATTTAAAACATCACATTCAAAACAATTTCTTTAACATATTATTCACTATTCAAAAACGTGAATATACTTGTTAACAAATTTCATCCTTTTATTCATTTTATTTTAAAGGATTATTCACTATCTAAAACGTGAATATAACTCCATTAATCGGTTTCTACAATTTACTTATCAAAGTAAGTCGTATTGCGAATTCATAAAACAATGTTTATAAATTCCTTTTCTATTTATCTTATAAAAACTTCTTTTTATAAATTCCTTTATTAACCTATTCCAGTTTATAACTCAATTATAAACTATAAGTTCATATTATAAGTTAAATACTTATAATTTATTCGTTTACAAAAATCGTTCCTTTGAACTTCATAATTATAAATCCTATAACTTATAAGATTCAATGATTTATTCAAAACTATTCTTTTAATAACTTTATAAAATTTATAAATCTTACTATTTATAACTTTCATTTATAACTTCACCATTTTTAATTTTATAAATTCCATTCATTTACAAAATTCATTTTCACTTCATTCAAACACTTATAAAAACTCGTTTTATAATGTCAATATTTCAATTTATAAATATCCATTTATAAATCTCTTAATATGAATCAATTTATATTATTCTTTAAAACATCATTAAATTCCTTTATAATTTCACCATTCTCTTGATTTATAAAATAATCAAATTTTATAAATCCTATTTTTTAAACTTTTCATAATAAATTCAAAAATCCAATTTAATTATTTTATAAAATCATTAATCCATATTTCTCAAAAATAAATCTTTAGCCGTATTTCTAAAAATCATAATTTTTATAACTTTAAAAATTATAACGTTATTTATTTAAAATGGATCAATTCCAAAAATATTTTATAAACGTTTTCTTTCAAAAATCACTTTAAAATCCCTTTTAAAACTCCAAAATTTGGTCCAATGATGCTACATACCAAATAGTCAATCACGACTACAACGACATCATATATCGTATATGATAATCCATCAAATATCAAAATATCTGAAATCAAATAAAAACTGTTGAGGAATCCAGTTGGATCCCTCCAACCTGTTTTCCTGCATCCACAAACATTAGCACAATACCAATTCCGCTCCAACACGGAATTATCGCGGTATATGGGATTTAAAATATTATCCGCTTAATAGACGGCGCAATAGGGTCTCATCCGCTAAACAAATGCGGGAAATCAATAACTCCAATATATACATATGCCAATATATATATATATTGCTATTATATATAATACCAATTTCACTGTTTATGAAATATTCGCGGTATATGTTTTTAATAAATAACATCCGCTTACTAACGGCGCATAATGTCTATTTTAACAATCAATAGATATCAATCATCATTCAAACATGCATTCAAATATTTTAAATCTAACTATTTAAAATAAAATCGAAACTGATTCGATTGAGTGAGAAGTTCTTACCTCGATTTTATTTCCGTTTTAGCGATTTATTTCGAATAAAATTAAACGGACGTTTAATTTTACCCGAAATTCTCACTAACTCCAAACGACTCCAATCCAATTCCATCGCGTAGTGCTCGTCCATACGATTCCAACGCTTCTTGTTTCGTGCGTTTTTGACCTCGTATGAAAAAGATATGCATTTTCTAAGATTACACGAATTTTTTTTTTTTATAAACAATTTACAATATAATTAACTATATTAACCCATACTTAAATCACTGCCGTTCGTCCCTGATCAAGCACATCAGAACCGTGCGTATGCCTCTCCCCCATCTCCCTCACGTTACTTCACGCAGCCGAACCCAAAAAAACTGCCGTGCAACCCTAATAACGCGACCACCATCACCAAGTTTTAGCTCGATCAGGTGATGTCGTTTTGAAGCCCTACCTCCGTGCTACCTTCGGCCCAAGTGGCTTCGAGCTCGGCCCTTCCTCGGCCTTGAAAACCGTGCACGAACTCGAGGACTTTGAGCTTCGATTGCCATTGATTGGTGATGAAGTTCGCGATCATAACCGTTGAACACGAAGATCTCGCCGAGCTCTACAAGATTCTAGTTGAAAGTTTTATGAATGGTTGCTTGGATTTGAAGAAAATGAGGAAGGAAGTGGAGATGATTTCGGCCATTGATTCCATTAACTGGCGGCTAGGGTTTTAGAGAATTAGGTTTTATTTTTTTTTAATTTATGAAGGGAGGTGGGATATTTATAGAGAACCGAACGAACACTATTCATCCGGGAATTCCGAACTCTGATTCACGCGCCGTAACCAACGTTTCTAGGGTTTACCCCGCGTTTCGGACACAATGGAATAGGTTTCGAAAGCTAATTCGGACATCTGTGCGAGTTATGGCTATAAACGTTCAATTTAAATTAAACCGATTTAAACGATTTTCTAGGCGCTTTAATTTGTACCCGACAAACGGTAAATCCGATTGACACAAAATTTGAAACCATACAATAATATCACATTACGGATCCGATGAAACTAGTTTCGTCGAAATCCGAGACTTTTTGAAAAATTGCTATTTTAACTCGCCAAATTAATATTAAAAACAAATCGATGCGTTTCGAGCTGCCACGATTAAACGATAACTCCGATTGACACGAAAATTGAAATCCGGTAATAACTAACTATTACGGATCCAATGGAACTGGTCTCGTCCAATTATGAGACTGTTCAAAAATTGACTATTTTCACTAGTCGATTTTAATATTAAAATATTCAATTTCCACAAATTAACTTTTAATTCGATTTTAAAAGTTCTAAAATATCGTTCTAACTTCAATATGATAAAATAAAATTTTACAAATCATTTTCAATCATATTTAACCCAATTTTCAATTATTTCCATAATTTCACATATTAAATTATCGATTTAATTATCCAATTAAATCCAATTATTCGAATAAAAATTTATTCGACTTATAAATTCACTTGTTAATATTTAAAATTAATTAAATATCCAAATTTTAATTAATTAAAATTCTGGGTCATTACAGAAAGACTGGCATCTTAAAATCTAATTTATTCGTGGAATGGAATCCACGTCGAGCCTGTTAAAAGGATGGAACCCTAAGTAGGATGGAACCTACGAAAAATCTAGTAGAACATTGTTTTGTATCCGCTAACCTTTTATTCAAAATGATTTTTTCAAAATTATATCTTGTTTTCAAAATGATTTCAAAACCTTCCTTTTAAAAGCATCAAAAACATCTATCCTGATTTTAAATAATTTTAGCCTCAAAATCATCTTTAATTTCAAAGTCAAATTACTCCTGATTTCAAACTATCTTTTAATATAATGTATTTAACTTTTAAAATATTTATACTTAAACTTAAATATAAAATTATAGTTAAATTCTATATATATTATTCTTTATATTTACTTATGAATTTTAACTATAGTCAAGTATATTTATAAAGTTTTAAATAGTTTTAATATAAGATATAGTTTATTTTCAAAGAAAATCAAATCATCAAAAAATGATTTGGGATGTCGACATACTCATGGTGACCATGTCGACATGGTGCCAATTGAGTTCAAAATTTCAATTTTAAAAGAAGTGTCTATTCGCCATAACTCTTCACGAATGGACATGACTATTGTTCTACTATAATAGGGGTCAGTTTCAACGAATTTTATATCAGATTTTCTGGTTTTTCACTCCTCTTCTTCTTCCACTTTTCTTAATAAAAATTCTTATCGTTACTCTGCCGAAATCTACATTGAATCGAATTTGATCATTCGTAGTTTGATTCTCTATCACTATCTCAACAAGATCCTCAGTATTATTCAGAGTTATAGGCTTTTTGTAATCAACTTAGCGAGAAAAGGTGTGATTGTAGCCTTGAAAATCAATCAAGCGTGATAAGGTGTGATTGTAGCCTTGGGAAATCAATTGGGTGAACTTGTTGCCCGTAAAATCAAGTGGGTAAACTTGTAGCCCCGAAAATCAAGTATCTCCACCCACAGGATTGTGATTCTGGAGGGTGTACCTCGTAGCCTTGAAATCGAGGGTGTAATTGTAAAGATTGCTTTTGAAAGGAAATCCGTACTTGCGTTGTGGGACTGGATGTAGGGTAACTCCGAACCAGTATAAAATCCGGTGTGTTCTTTCATTTTCTGCTTTTCATTTTATTTCTACATCTGTATTTGTTTATGTGATCATATCTGTGTCTGTATATTGCACACATCTGTGCTTAAATTAACATAAATTCAAATGATTTAGTAATTTTTTATAGACACAATTTCCCCCCCCCTCTAGTGTTAATCCTAGCCTTAAGATCCGTAATATGCATTTCTCACAATTGGTATCAGAGCAAGGTTTTCAAAGTTTCATAATCTGATTTTTGAAAAAGTTTTTTAAAATGGCTATATTTGTTAATACTAGTTTAGAAATATCCAAATCATCATTGTTTCATGAGTCTGCATATAATCAATATTCAAATTCAAGTTATCTACCAAAATTGTTTAATGTGCAGGAATCATGCTTGTTGGCTGTTGAGGAATCAATCCACAGTGGAAAATTTGTGCAGATCAGAAAGAACAAATGGATAATTGATAGTGGATGTTCTAGACACATGACTGGCAATCCAGATATACTGAATGATATTATATACAATGACGGAGGACTGGTTAATTTTGGAGACAATTCAAAAGGATATGTGATTGGCATCGGCAAAGTCGGTAATTCTAAAACTCCTACTATTACTAATGTTTTGCTAGTTAAGAATCTGAAACATAATCTGCTAAGTATAAGTCAACTATGCGATAAAGGATATAAAATTAAATTTGAAAAAGATAAATGTCACAATGAAGATAATAATTCAACCATTATATTTGATGGAGTCAGGAAAAAGAATATTTATATTCTTAGTATGAAAATTCCAAATGATAACTTGTGTCTTTTGGCAAATACAAGTGACCCTTGGATTTGGCATAAGAGATTTGGGCATTTGAATTTCAAACTCTTATCTAGATTGTCAAAACATGATATAGTAAGTGGGCTTCCTAAAATGAATTTTAAAGTAGATAGTCTATGTGATGCTTGTCAATTAGGAAAACTTAGAAAAAGTTCTTTTAAATTAAAAGATATGATTTCAACTTCAAAACCTCTTGAATTACTTCATCTTGATTTACTTGGTCGATCTCAAATTCTATCAATAAATCACAGTTAATATGTTTTTGTTGTAGATGATTATTCTAGATTTAACTGTTTTAAAAACTTTTCAAAAAGAATTCAAAACCAATTTTCTCTAAAAATTATAACTATTCGAAGTGATCACGGTGGTGAATTTGACAATGAAAAGTTTGAAGAATTCTGCAATAAAAAGGGAATAACTCACAATTTTTCATTTCCAAGAACTCCACAACAAAACGAAGTAGTAGAACGTAAAAATAGGACGATTCAAGAGCGTGCGAGAACTATGCTTTTAGATAGTAATTTACCAAAGAATTTTTGGGCAGAAGTAGTTGCTACCACCTGTTATATTTTAAATAGAATTTTAATCAGACCTTTAACTGATAAGACATCTTATGAACTTCTTTATTCAAAGAAACTTAAGGTATCTTATTTCAGAATTTTTGGAAGTAAATGCTTTATTTTAAATACAAAAGATAATTTAGATAAATTTGATCCTAAATCCGACAAAGGAATCTTTATCGGATACTCTAATAGAAGTAAAGCATACAGAGTGTTTAATTTAAAAACTAACACCATCGAAGAAACAATGCATGTTTCATTTGATGAAAATTTCAAAAATTTTGAAGGTACAAATGATGAAGAGGATTTAATCGCTCAAAATCAAGAATCAATTGAAACTAATAATGAAATTAATCATCTTAATAAAAGGACTAAACTTTTAAAAGATCATCCTATAGAAAACATACTGGGAGATATGCAATCTGTTGTTAAAACTAGAAATCAACTAAGTCAAATGAGTAATGTAGCTTTTATATCAACTATTGAACCCAAAAATCCAAAAGAAGCATCAACTGATGATTCATGGATTTTGGCTATGTAGGAAGAATTAAATCGATTTACTAGAAATGATGTTTGGAAACTTGTTCCTAGACCTAAAAATAAAACTATAATTGGAACTAAATGGGTTTATAAAAATAAAATGAATGAACAAGGAGAGGTAGTTAGAAATAAAGCTCGATTACTCACTCAAGGTTATTGTCAAGATGAAGGAATAGTTTTTGATGAGACCTTTGCTCCCGTAGCAAGAATAGAAGCCGTTAGGATTCTACTTGCTTTCGCAAATCATAATAATTTCAAATTATTTCAAATGGATGTTAAAAGTGCCTTTTTAAACGGATTTGTAAAAGAAGAAGTATATGTTGAACAACCACCACTTTTTGAAAATGATAAATTACCAAATCATGTTTACAAACTTAAGAAAGCTTTATATGGTCTAAAACAAGCTCCTAGAGACTAAATCTTATTTATTACAATCAAATTTTGAAATTGGCAAAGTAGATAATGCTCTTTTTATTAAAAGAAATAAAAATGATATTCAACTAGTAAAAGTTTACGTAGATGATATCATTTTTGGATCAACTAATTTTGAAATGAATAAAGAATTTTCTGAAATAATGACAAAAGAGTTTGAGATGAGTCGTATGGGTGAATTAAATTTATTTTTAGAATTACAAATAAAGCAATTAAATAATGGTATCTTTATTATTCAAGAGAAATATGGTAAAGACCTAATTAGTAAATTTGGTTTGACTACCGCAAGTGGAAAACCCACTCCCATGGCAACCAATGTGTACCTTAGTAAAGAAGATCTCTCGAAAGATGTAGATCAAAAATTATATAGAGGAATGATTGGATCACTAATCTATATTAAGAGCTGATATCATGCATAATGTTTGTCTCTGTGCCAGATATCAATCCCAACCTAAACAGACCCACTTAAAAGCCGTAAAATGAATCATAAGATATGTTAAACACACATTCGATTATGGTTTATTTTACCCTAAAAATAATTCTTTTGACTTAATATCTTATTGTGCTGCTGATTATGCTGGTTGTAAATCAGACCGAAAAAGTACAAGTGGGACTTGTCACTTTTTGGGGCATTCTCTGGTTTTCTGGTTTAGTAAAAAGCACAGCACAGTTTCTTTATCAACAACTGAAGCAGAGAATATTTCTTCTGTTTTGGCTTGTTCTCAAGTAATATATATGCAACAAACTTTAAAAGATTATGGTTTAAATATCTCGAAATCACCAATTTATTATGATAATACTAGTGCAATAAATTTATCCAAAAATACTATTCATCATGCTCAAACTAAACTTATTGATATCAGACATCATTTTCTCAGAGATAATATAAGTAAGGAAGTAGTTACTCTCAATTATATCAATTCTAAGAATCAAATTGCTGATATTTTAACAAAACCCTTAAATGAATCAATATTTACTAAATTAAGAAGAGAATTAGGTATTTGTTCAATAACCGAAATATAAAATATAAATATCCATTATAATAAATAATTAAAACTAAAATAAATCAAGTAGTAAAAATATAAAGGAGCATGTCGACATCCTCCATGTACCCATGTCGACATACAACGTTTTTATTTTTTTAAATTTTTTCCCACCAAAATTCAAAAAATTGGTTATATATTCTTCTTATTTTCGAATTTTTGATCATTTTCTCTATTCTCCTTCTATTCTATCTTCTAAAATAAATAAATCATGGCATCATCTTCCAAATCAAACATAAATTCAACATTTTCATTTCCCTCTCATACTTCTGGTCCATTTCAACGTACTACTCTCGCTCGTATAACAAAAACGGAGGAGTCTCTGAAGGATGTACTTCAGATGATGACTGAAATTCAAGTGATTCAACTCTGTATGGCAAAGGAACAAGAGAAGCAAGGCAAGATTCTAAAAAATTTGCAAACATTTCTAATGGATAATCAAGCCAGCCCTATCTTGATTGTTGAAGATTCTTCATACAATCAAGAATAAGAGGCCAGCGGAGAAGAAAAAGAACCCATGAAAGAAGCACAAGCGGAAGACGACGATAAAGTTGTGTGTGTTGGAGAAGTGTGTTTTGACAAAGATGGGAATCTTGTCGAACAACGTGGAAATTTTTGTTTCCACTATCCAAACTGTTCGATTCATAGATCTCCAATGTTCAAAAACACACATTAGTTTCTTCTCTTTCTTTACCTTTGTTGTTTATTCCTTCTTACGTTTACAACGAAAATGTAAATATAATTATATGATTAATAAATAAATTGTGTTCTTATATGTGTTCTTCCCTATTAATAAATGTAACTATATGGTTATCATATACTTAGAATAGTAAGTAGTTTAGGATTAGGATTATCTAAGTGTTGATTATTTATGATAACACTATCATTATAATCACATATCATAGGGTATTAGATTTAGGGGGAGTTATATAGTTTAGAGTTATAAAGTTTAGAGTTTGTTTTCGTTGATGACAAAGGGGGAGAAGTATAAAATAGGGTAGTTAGGCATAGATTAAGAGGGAGTTATTAGTTTTAAGGGGAGTAACCAGGATAGAAGTAGAATTTTATAAACAAAGGTTGTCATCATCAAAAAGGGGGAGATTGTTAGTCCGTGAGATGATGATTTTGATGAAACAACCTTAGAATAGATTATAAAATATAAATACTAATATTATAAGTTTAGATATATATATATATATATATATATATATATATATGTATATGCAGGATTTAACCACGCAGGTACCAAGAATGAAGACTGTACAGTATAGAGATTCAAGATATCAAGATTGAAAACTCATGAGTATCAAGATTATCAAGAGTTCAAGAATTCAAGTAATTTATTCTTTAATTAGAAAATTTTGTTAAAACTCCTAGAAAAGCACTGGCATCTTAAAATCCAATTTATTCGTGGATTGGAATCCACTTCGAGCCTGTTAAAGGGATGGAACCTTAAGTAGGATGGAACCTACGAAAAATCTAGTGGAACATTGTTTTGTATCCGCCAACCTTTTATTCAAAATGATTTTTTCAAAATTATATCATGTTTTCAAAATGATTTCAAAACCATCCTTTTAAAAGCATCAAAAACATCTATCCCGATTTTAAATAATTTTAGCCTCAAAATCTTTAATTTCAAAGTCAAATTACTCCTGATTTTAAACTATATTTTAATATAATATATTTAACTTTTAAAATATTTATTCTTAAATTTAAATATAAAATTATAGTTAAATTCTATATATATTATTCTTTATATTTACTTATGAATTTTAACTATAGTCAAGTATATTTATAAAGTTTAAAATAGTTTTAATATAAGATAAAGGTTATTTTAAAAGAAAATCAAATCATCAAAAAATGCTTTGGGATGTCGACATACTCATGGTGACCATGTCGACATGGTGTCAGTTGAGTTCAAAATTCCAATTTCAAAAGAAGGGTCTATTCGCTATAACTCTTCACGAATGGACATGACTGTTGTTCTACTATAAATAGGGGTCAGTTTCAACGAATTTTATATCAGATTTTTTGGTTTTTCACTCCTCTTCTTCTTCCACTTTTCTTAATAAAAATTCTTATCCTTACTCTGCCGAAATCTACATTGAATCAAACTCGATCATTCGTAGTTTGATTCTCTATCACTATCTCAACAAGATCCTCAGTGCTATTCAGAGTTATAGGCTTTTTGTAATCAACTTAGCGAGAAAAGGTGTGATTGTAGCCTTGAAAATCAATCAAGCGTGATAAGGTGTGATTATAGCCTTGGGAAATCAATTGGGTGAACTTGTTGCCTGTAAAATCAAGTGGGTTAACTCGTAGCTCGAAAAATCAAGTATCTCTACTCAGAGGATTGTGATTCTAGAGGGTGTATCTCATTGCCTTGAAATCGAGGGTGTAATTGTAAAGATTGCTTTTAAAAGGAAATCCGTACTCGTGTTGCGGGATTGGATGTAGGGTAAATCCGAACCAGTACAAAATCCGGTGTATTCTTTCCTTTACTTCTTTTTATTTTATTTATGCATCTGTGTTTGTTTCTATGATCATACTCTGTATATTGCACACATCCGTGCTTAAATTAACAAAAATTCTAAAGATTTAGTAATTCTTTATAAACACTATTCACTCCCCTCTAGTGTTAATCCTATCCTTAAGATCTATAATCTGCATTTCTCATATAGTCCTCTCCTGGCTAAACCGAATAACGAGCGCAAATTTTAAAAACCATATGATTATATTGGGATCTTAGTTAAGTCAAAACGTAAAGCCCAAAACCTTTCTTTTGAATGGTTTAAACAAATTTCCACTTTTAATCTTTTAAACAAAAAGATTCACTTCACAAAGTTCACCAATCTTTCACAAAGATTCATTCATAGCTTTTCAAAACTATTTACAATTCAAATTTGAAACTGTTTCAACAAAAAATGGAAGTTCTTTCGTTGTATGAAAGCCATTATCATTTGAAAACAAAAGCTTTTTGTTTTGGGAAAATCCATCAAATATACACAAGCTATAGCCTTTAACAGTATAAACTTGGATTAAATTTAAATTCCCAAAATAATACTTTTAAAATACTTTAACGATGGTTTTAACCAAGCCTATATATATATATATATATATATATATTATATAACCTATATACCCCTTTCAAACCATAATTTCCAAAATAATTTCAGATTTTAAACAAGATATATTCTATTCAAACTAAATTTCAAATTCAAAACTTCCTTTTAAAAAGCTATTCATATTCAATCCTATACCATTTTCAAATCAATTTAAAATTCAAGATTCAATCTTTCAAAACTGTTTCATAATATTAAATTCCAATATCTGTGACTCAACCAATTTCCTCGTGCAATACATATTTGTGTGTGTGTGTGGTATAGTCTAAGGGTTTTGCACACAACAATACAATATCATCAATCATCACTAATCCAAGCATAGCAATATCGATAAGCGGTATAATCCTATAACGCTTATCTTCATTAACAGATTCACTGATAAATAATAAATATTCATCATAGATAAATAAATTACATTCACCACATCTCAAATCAAAATAATTCATATCACAAAGCATCACACATCAAGGATATCAAAAAATTCAAAGCATTCAAAAAATTCAAAGCATTAAGTACAATCCAAACATCCATAAGTAATATCAATTAATCACCTGATTAATTTAAACCAGATTAATTACTTATGAATGGATTACTAATCCTAGATAATTAACATTAATTAATTGCAAACTATTTTAATTAATTATCCTTTAATCATTTATTAATTAAACTTTAATAATAAATTAATTAGCCTTTAATAATAAATTAATCAACCTTAATTAATAATTCGATCTACCTTTAATCATTAAATAATTCTTTAATTAATCACCCTCAATTAATTATATTAATTAATAAACCTTAATTAATTACCATTTAATTAATTATCGTTAATTAATTACAGTAAGTGATTATCCTTAATCACTTAATCAACTTTAACCATTAATTAATTACTTTTAATTAAGTAATTGTCTTTATGTAATTAATTACCTTTAATTACTTACATTAATTAATATTAATGGATTAATAATCCTTTGATGTAATTACATAAAGTAATCATCCCTTAATTATTAATTAGTTAACCTTTAACTAATAATTAATTATCCTTCAATTACTTATACTAAGTAATTAAGCTTTAAGTAATTAATTATCTTTTATTTAGTTACACAAAGTAATTAGCTTTTAAATCAATTGCACAAAGTAATTAGCTTTAATTTAATTATGCAAAGTAATTATTCATCAATTAACTTTAAAAACATTTAATCTTTAAGCCTTTAATCTTTGAAACAAAATTATTATCAATCCATAAATCAACTTAGATCTTTAAGTTAATTAATAAAAAAATAATTTTATCTTCTCAATTAGCTTCTTAATTACCTTCTTAATATTATTAAGTTTATTTAAAATAAACTTTAAAATAAAGGTTATATGTATCTTAAACATTTTTAAGCTTAATTAATTTTAATAAAAATTATTTAAAAACCTTTTAATCAATTCAAAACTTGGATACAATTATCATTTACAAAAGAATTGGTTTTAATAAAATTGTTTCAAATAAAACTTGATTTGTTTTAAAAGTTAAAAACTGTTTTATACTTGATTGCTCAAACCCGAGCCATATTTGAAAATTCTCGAGCCCTACTAAGAGTTCTTCTCCACTTCATCCATTTCCCCGAGTATTTTCGCAAATTCCTTCGAGTTCGCCCCGAGATAACCTTTTTTCTCAAATGCCTAACGCATGCAAATGCATGCGTACACGTGCACCACTGATTGCTGGCCCTCTGACCAACTTCGCTACCTCCCACACATCATCGACGACCAGCCTGACTCCCCTGACCACCCAGCTTCGAAAATTTTGTCGACAAACAAAATCGAGCAAATTTATTTATTCTTGGAACCCATTTGATCATCAAGAATCGATTCGCCCTGCCACTTAACGACGCCAGAACCCACACGACTCCTACCACAGTTGCTCCGATGACCCACGAAACTTTCCCCCTCCCAATACGATCGACCATAGATCACCATTGACGACATAGTCGATTCGATTTCAACGACGAACCCAATAAATTGCTAAACCCTAAAACAGTGTCGCCTGACTACTCCGATGAACTGATAACCCTATAGCCATTTTCCTTTGGCCATCTGTAATGATAGGGATTTTCGACTTTCGAAAGTCGACATTAATACATCCACTGTATCAACTACCGAGCAATCGAAGGCCGGAAAAACCGAATTGTTAGGGTGAAAGAAGAAGAGGTAGAAGAAGAAAGAAAGAAGAAGCAACATAAAACAATATCAGAATCTCACAATTCGCAGCGGAACAACATATAATATATAAATGAATAATCTTTAAACAAAGAACTATATCAGTTATTACATTACATCACATTACATTACATTATCAGAGTTTACAACAACAAACAGCGAAAAAGAAATACTATATACTAGTTGATACGCCAAGCCATCCAGCTTGCTCCTGATCTCCACGGCCACTCCTGAATTCCAAAATGACCTGATAACCTGACTCTAGACTGCCCGTGTTAAAATTGGTGGGCACCTAGATTTTAGGAAGGGAAAAATAAACTCCATGTCAGTCATGAGACTGGTGTGAGAACTTAAACAGTTTATCTTTTTTTTTTAAAACAAACAAAGAAATATTTTAAGTTAGATCCGCAATGCTTTTAGAAAATGAGACTACCATAAGGCCTCCCGCACACACACATAATGCAAACGCAGAATCGGAGGAGATTTCTCCTTATGATAGTCAAACGTGCTTGATACGAGAAATTTTCTTTGATATTATTACTATAAGTACAAAGTGTAGGAAAAACATTTCGAAAGTATGATATAAATCTTAGCCAACATACGACCATTATCGTATGCCTACTATAGCTACCATGTTCAATGGCAGGTTATACAACTAAAACCGTACAGGGCTCGTATTGTTTCTTTGGATTTTCCAACAAATGGTCAGGCCAAGGAACTTCCCATTGCCACATGGAATTGCCTCTGGAGAGACGCCCCGAGAACCTAACCGGATCTCTGCCAACACAAGGCCGGGTTACCTCTGCAAAAGTAGGTAACAACTGGCACGAGTATGCCATCCCCGGTTGTAAACAACATTTATCCGAGGATCCTTAACCAACATCAATCACAAAGTCATATATATTTGCGACATCCACCAAAGTTAAGTATCTGGGCTCCATACCATGATACCACTTCTATCGAGAAGGAAATGACATACCCTAAGGGGCGCTACTCCCTAAAACCTTGCTGCATCTTTCCTGTTTTGACCATTTCCGGGGTGTGAGGTCTGACGAGGTCTGACGAAGTCTCGTCCACAAAGCTACGCTTTATACAAAAGCTATGCTTTGATCACAAATAATCAGCAGCACTTCGTATGCCACATTACTAAATTGGGAATGTATCACTAGTAACCATCAACTACATAACCTCTGAGCTCGTACGTCTCAGAGAAGGGAGTTAAGCTAAGAGAATAAATTCTCCGCCACCAACAGAAATGTATTTGAAAGAAACTAGCTTTACATCTCAAATTGTAACGTCAGACACACATCCATACAAGTCCGTTCCGGGATCGAGTGGAACCGAAGGCACTTCCAAAGAAGCCCTTGCAATCTGGATATTCACTAATCACGACCGGACTTCCCATCACAAAGGGTGATAAGATCTCTATATCGGAGATCGCCGATGCAGAGACATTCGACGGCAATCCTTCCGTTTTCGAAAATATCCGTCCTTCAACACCGGTCTTCAAATGCTATCCACTACGACGTATCACTATTCAGAATGGGATTCATGACCCAAAGGTCCTCTCCCGGCTAAACCGAATAACGAGCGCTTATTTTTAAAATAAGTGTAGCACTCAAATTCAAGCAAATCACAACAAATACCCAAGTAAAGGTAAATATTGATAGTCGGTTATTTAACTACCAATAGATATGCACAACATCACCAGATTCCAAATAATTTCCCAAGTTATTTATTTTCCAAAAATATCTTTACAAGATATATTTTTCAACACTTCAAAAACAAATCAATGTTTATTTTTAAACAAATTCCCCTTTCCTTTATAAATTCCATGGTGAATTTAAATTCCAAATATCCACTGATATACAATTTTCAAATCGATTTCAAATATTCACTTTCAATTTATATTTAAGAGATAAAATCTCAAAACATTTCACTTAATATTGGAAAACATTTCCATACTTATTTAATAATAAGTAATTCACAAATCTATTTATTTTCAACATTTGGAAAATATTCAATATACTTAAATCACAATTAAGTATATATTTTATTCCTTAAGGAAAACATTCTCTTAAACACATTCATTGGAGTCAAAACGAATGTTGCGTAAAACATCCTTACGACAACCCAAAATCACTAGTATAGGGATTCGAAATTTAGATAGATATATAAATCCCAATACTATATAAAACATTTCCTTTCGAAAATCATTTACTATAACAACAGTATTATAGTCCATCTTTTCCTTATTTCTCGAAAACGTCTATTTCAACAATAATGTTGAAATCTATGGTTTCGATACTTAATACATTTTAAAAAATATTTAAATCATTTAATTCTATTTAAAATATCACTTTACCAAAACATTTCTTCAATATATTATTCACTGTCTAAAATCGTGAATATACTTCTTTAACCAAATTCATCATTTCTACACATTTTATTTTAAAGGATTATCCACTGTCCAAAATCGTGAATAATCTTCTTTAATAATCTATAATAATTGACTTATCAAAATAAGTTGATTTTGGATTTATAAAACAACGTTTATAAATTCACATTTATATACTTTATAAAAACTTCAACTTATAAAATCAATTTATTAACAAATTCAATTTATAACTCAATTATATACCACAAATCCATATTATAAATTAAATAGTTATAATTAATTAATTTACAAAATCATTCTTTTAAAACTTCACAAATTATAAATCTTATTATTTATAAGATTCATTTATAACTCCCTTTTTATATATATAAAAACTCCATTAAAATTCCATTATTCTGATTTATAAAAATTCCATTTTATGAATCTTATTTATAAACCACTTATAATAAATTCAAAAATCTCCATTTATACTATTTTACTCAATAGTTCATTTCATATTCAAAGAAAATCCTATTCTGGTTTTATTTCACAAAACCTATAATTTTTATAACATAAAGATTATAACATTTATTTATTTAAAATGAATCAATTCCAAAATTCAATAAAACGTATACTTTCAAAAATCACTTTAAAAATCCTTTTAAATTAGAAACCGTTACTTTAATATTTTTAAAACTTCAAAAATAGGCCCAATGCTGCAACAGCACCAAAACATCAACCACGACATCCAAACATCATATATCAATATGATAACAGAATATATCATAAATAGCTGTAAATAAATCAATACTGTTGAGGAATCCAGTTGAATCCCTCCAACCTGTTTCCTTGCATCCACAGATGTTAGCACAATACCAATCCCGTTTCAAGACGGAATATCGCGGTACATGGGTTTATATAAAATATTATCCGCTATTATGCGGCGCAACAGGGTCTCATCCGCTACATAATGCGGGAAAATCAACTCCAAGTGCATATATAATACCAATTCCACTTCAAGATGGAATATCGTGGTATATGTGTTTAATAAATAACATCCGCTTAATATATGGCGTATAGGGTCTATTTCAATACAACAGATAGCAATTTATCATCCAAGCATACAATCAAGCAATTTTAAATCTAACTATTTAAAATTTAAATCGAAACAGATTCGATTGAGTGAGAAGTTCTCATCTTGTTTTCAATAATGGTTGTAGTGTTTTATTTTGAACAAAATTAAACGCGCGTCTAATTTTACCCAAAATTTTCACTATCTCCAATCAATTCCAATATAGCTCCATCGCGTAGTATTCATCAATACGAAGCCAACGCAATTTGTTTCGTTAGTTTTCGACCTTGTATGAAAAAGTTTTGATATTTAGAAGTTAATACAATTTAATATAATATAAATTTACAATTTTTATTTTAATTTTAAACCCAAACCATCCTGGTCGTACGTTAATCCCTGATGAAATCTGGGCCACTATCTTCAACTTCTCCCTTGCATTATACTTCAGGTCGAAGAACCCAAAAGAGCCGCCGTTGAACCCTTAACGTCGCACCCCCCTATCGCCTATTGTAGATCGATCAGGCAACACCCATCGAAAGGCCATTGCCACCCCTGTCTTCGCCGTGAATATGAAGGAGCTCGGTCCTCTATCCTGCTCGAAAAACGTGAGCAACTTGGTGTTGAACGGAACCAAAAACGCGGCCATCCAATGCTGGAAACGTCATCAAGTATGTATGGATCTGAAGCTCTCTCTAAGCTCGACAATATTCGTTTAGAGGTCGAAGCGTAATAGCAAGAGGATTGAGAGAAAAATGAGGGAGAATAAGAGAAAATTTCGGCCATGGATAGCATAAGTGGTAGCTAGGGCTGAAAAGAATTAGGGTTTAGTTTTTTATTCTTTTGTTTGCAAATTGAAGAAAACAAGTGCTTTTATAGAAAATTGCTCAAACACTATTCCCTCGAAAATTTCCGAACTCCAAATCTCACGTGGTGACCGGCGTTTCTAGGGTTTAACCCGCGTTCCGGACACAATGGAATAGGTCTCGAGAGCCAATTCATTTGTATGTGTGAGTTACGGCGATAAACGATCAATTTTAAATTAAATCAGTTAAACAAATTTATGTGCGTTTTGGCTTGTCCCGAACAAACCGTAAATCCGATTGACACGAAATTTGAAATCTTACAATAATGTGACATTACGGATCCGATGAAACTGCTTTCGTCGAAATCCGAGAATGTTTGAAAAATGCCTATTTTTACTCGTCAATTAAATATTAAAATATTCAATTTCTGCAAATTAACTTTTAATTCGATTTTAAAAGTCCTATAACATCATTCTAACTCCAATATGATTAAATACAACTTTATAAACCAATTTTAATCACTTTAAACCCAATTTCTAATTATTTCTGTAATTTGAAATTAAATATCGATTTAACTATCCAATTAAATCACTATATTCGAAATAAAAGTTTATTCGACTTACATATTTTACTTGTTAACATTTAAAATCAATTAAATATACGATTTTCAAACGACAGAAATTATGGGTCGTTACAAACTCCCCCCTAAAAGAATTTCGTCCTCGAAATTACCAAGTAAGAAATTTTTTACAGAATCCATTAACTTTTCAAAATCATTTTTTCAAATTAAATTTCAAATTCATTTAAACAGTTTAACTTTCCCAAAATCCATAGTTAAACTTCTTATAATGACTTTACTAAGTTTTCAAATCATACTTAGTTATCTTTTCAAAACCAACTATATCATTTAACTTTTCAATCCAAAATCAAGGTTATAGTTTCAAAATTTTCTAATTTTCTCAAAAATATTCTAACGCCTTAAATTTTCGAAAAATTTCGCCAGCGTTTCCTTTGCGCGGTTCGATCGGTACAACTACAAAATGGCACTAAGGCCCCTCAGATTCAAAAAGAAAATGAAAATCCAAGTGGCTGGACAAGAAAATCATCAAATTTCATACTGAAATTGAAATACATACCTTTTTGTCGAGCAATTCAATTTTTTTTATCTTCGATATCAAAATCCCAATTTCCTTTCTTTTACTACACCTATATATCCTGCTAAGTATAATATCCATTTTCATTCAATCTCAATTTTATTTGAAATTAATTTACAATTTCAATTCTATTTGGATTCAATTTACCTTCTGAATATTGAATTTTATCAATTATTTTTCATTCACAACTGATTCATCTTGCTATTTTAAATTAGTTTCTTTTACTAATTCATTACAAGTTCTAACTCATTTCATCTCGCACAATTCAAATTGGTTTTCGATATTCGGTTTTCAATTTCCGTTTTTATCCTTTTGTTCGTTCCCAAACACAATGTGATTCACTATTTCGGTTTATAACCACTTACATTAAAATTGGATTTCAAATTCTATATGAATTTAATTCATTTCAAACCATATTAATTTGTCATTTCTTCAATTAGTTTTACTTACTAATTTTATTTTAATACTCAGCTTCATTTGATCCAATTTGACAAATTTTTAATTTACTTGCAATTGTAAATTCATTCTTTCATAAATTTATTTCCATAATTCAAAATCAATTTCAATTCATTTGTTTCTACCCTAAATTTATTTTCAACTTAATAAATTTTTATTTCGTAACTATTTTTATCAGATTCCAGAGTCTTTCCAACATTTCAAAACCATTTTTTTTGAAACCAATTCTAATTATCCTTTGAATTTCAAAACCCAAACCCAAATTTTCCAAACAACTTCCATTTAAAACAACTTGGCAGCAATCCCTCTTTTGGAAACCTGAAAAAGAACACCGATGATGCTGCAGTCATCACCGAAATTATTTTCCAGCGACCGAAAAGAGTTTAGAGATTTTATCTCTCCAAAATTTTTTTTTCAAACCCTTGAAAACCATTTTCAAAATATTTCCAAATTTCAAACCCTTTCAAAACATTTCCAAATATTTCTCTGGAACTTTACTTCAAATTACAAATCTCATTTACCATTTATATTCTCCAATTCTATTTGGCAAGGCCGAGATACCAAGGAACTGACTAGAAAGAAACAGGATCATACATCTTCAGCTTTGAATGATCGTTGGGCAACTACAAATATCGACGAATTTTATCCGAGTCCGGATCGGGCTACAATTGATAAGACACGTCAAGCAAAGCTATAGAAACCAACGTTCCAAATTTCGGGAAAATCCGAGTTTGTATACTCAAGATGTCGCAAAAAGAAAATAAGGAGGGAAGGCCTTATTTTGAATCCATACGAGAGACCCAGGCTCGAATCGATCAGAGTTCGAATCCATCAAGGCACGCATAGCTTCGATCCCAGGAGCGAGCCCTTGCCTCGAACCCATCTCACATATCTACGTTCGAATCCATCTATGTATGTCTCAGTTCAACTCCATCCAAAGAATGTAGGTTCGAATCCATCGAGGGCGCGCCTTGTTTCGAATCCATCAGGGTGCTCCTGTCTTCGAATCCATCAAGCGAGAGTTCTTCGAATCCAACATACTGAAGCAACTTAGAATCGATCTGCAGTAGCTAACAACGATCGATCCGAACAAGTGCCAACATCATCGATTCGAAAGAAGATAACCCTCGAATCCAACACATCGAATCCATCAAGTTGTAGCAGCTGAAGCCAAGGACTCGACCCTATCGATTCGAAGAACATGGATTCGAAGCACGCATATCAACTAAAAATGCAATCTTGAATCGATCATAACTTGAGATATACAAGTCCAAATGCTATGAAATTTTCGCAGGAGCTTGCACGTACATAGAAGAATTTCCATGCCAAGTTTCATCACAATTGGACACTTTTTTGATCGATTCGAACCAAGGGTCGAATCGATCCAAAAGTGGGCCCGGATCTCCAGATTTCGGCCATGTGGGCCCCCACACGTGCCAGAAGTGGTCTTCCCGAATTTTAGGAGAAATATCAGCCTCCAGCACCTATAAATAGAGCCCCTGGTCATTCAGAAAGGGGATCGGAGAATTGTGAAGAAAAATCACGGCTAGACGCTGCCAGAATTGCTTCAGAGCACCACCACTGCCTTTGATTTTTAATTTTGGCTTGCTACTTGCTGTACTTTGACATCAAAAAGTTGTATTCTTCGAATATCAAGCAATAAAGTAACAAAACTTCATAGTGGACGTAGGCAAAACGTCGAACCACTCTAAATCGTTGTCTCTTGTGCAATTTACTTCCTGCTATTTGGAGTTTTTGTTAGATAATCCACGTTTTAATTTACTTTCTTCATTTATTATCTCTTCAAAAAACTTTCGACGAGTGTTGTGCCCAATTTTGACACAAACACTTTGGTGCTTCCACTGAGAAGAAACCCAGTTTTTTCTCCTGCTCCTTGGATCTATCTTCGATACCGGATTGCATAAATCTAAGAAAGAGATCCGGACCTCATATCCAAAATCCTTCCATTCTACTCAGATTTGTTAAAAGTCTACGAAAGAATTCAACGTTTCAAAATGGTGAGTACAAGAACCACTTCTAACATTGGTGATCAAGAAGGCCGGGATAGGAAAAATCCCGCACAGCTACAGTCTACTAATCAAGATGCTGCTGGGCATACGGATCAGTCAGGTCCGGTCACAAGGCAAGATTTTCAGGCGCTGCTCCAGGAACTAACCCAAAGCCGACAACAGCTAACTGAGCAGTTGCGCGCTAACGCTGAGTTAACCAATCAACTGAATCGCCAAAAGCGAAGAAGATCCAAAAGGGATCATGCTCCTCGTTCTTCCACCGAAAGCTCCGCTTCATCTGACTACAGTAACAGATTTATCCGTCCCAGGTTAGACGGAAACCATGCGCAAGCTGCTGACAATCATCAGGCATTAACCGTTGGGCAAATAAGGGTTGGACCATCTACCAGCTTCCATACTGGACCCTCCTCCCGAGGAGGCACTATTCCACAAAACACTACAGATGATCGAGCTGCTACAGCCGCTGCAGTCGACATAGGAGTTGATGCTCGAGATCACTCCAATCAAAATTATCATCAGCAGGGACAGGCTCCAGAGCCCTACGTCCCAGAAGACATCGAGCCAAGGAGGCAAGATGAGGATCGTCGACAGCGCCCGATCCCACCTCGCACTATGGAACCCGACCATACTTTGGCTCACCACCCACAGAATTTTCCAATACCAGATTTCTCAGCCATGGTACGACGAATGATTCGCGAGAGTCAAGGCCTAACAAATGACGATTGGGGGATCTCCCGGAGTCATACCCCATTTACCGATGACATATTATACGCTGAACCTCCTCGGCGATTCAGAATGCCAACCCTTCCCATGTACGAAGGAAATTCCGACCCAAATCAACATATTCTAAAATATGAATGGTCGATGACTGCTGCAAGAGCTGATGACGCAGTAAAGTGCCGCAGTTTTCCTATTTTCTTAGGGGGAATTGCGACAATGTGGTTCACCCGATTACCGCCACGATCTATTTCTTCGTTTGACCAGTTAGCTACTAAATTTGTTGAACAATTTCGCATGCATATTGCCCGACCTAAAGATGTTAATACCCTATCAAGTGTCACTCAAGCTCCCGGAGAAACACTTAGACGATATTTGGAGAGATTCAATGCTGCATGCGCAGAGATCACCAACCCCAATGATAATTCCATTCTAATGGCTTTGACCAAAGGAATCGACCCTGATTCCGAGTTTGGAAATTGGTTAGCCGGAAAACCTCCCGCATTGTTGGACCGTTTCTATTCCAAAGCTGCTCAATTCTTGAGGCGAGAGGATGCGAAACAGTCTAGGAAGCAGGATGATGCAAGGCCCAGCAGTGAAGGGATTCAGAGTAATGTTGCGGTTAGACAATCCGGAGAAAATTCGGGAAAAGTCGAATTGAATATCCAAAATAAACAGGCCCAGCGATCAAGAAACGGTGATAACCGAAGCAAGAAGCAAGATCAGAATCGTGGTCCGAGACGTAGGGCCGCAATGTTTGACAGTTATACACCGCTTAACACGTCATTGGAAAACGTATACTTACAAACTTGTAATACTATGCAATACAAGAAGCCTGCTCCGAAGCCTTCGTCAGAGAAGCAAATTCAGACAGGGAAGTTCTGTAGGTTTCATGAAAGTTATGGGCATAATACCAATGAGTGTAGACATTTGCAAGACCTCATTGAAAAGTTGATCAGAGAAAGAAAGTTGGACCAGTTTGTTCGGGCGCCGCAGTCTGGTGGAGCAGGCCCATCTAATCAAAATCGAACGCAGAATCAGGAAAGACAAGGTGAACCTGCTCGCACGGGCGGAAGGTTAGTGATCAATACAATAAGTGGTGGCCCTCATCCGGCAGATAGAAGTTGGAGAGAAATGGAGTCATATGCTAGCTCAATCAGGCATGTAGACTTTGAATGCTATAGCAACTCGGAAGACGAAACACCGGCTAAACAACAAAAGACAATGGCTGATGAAATCGTGTTTAGAAATCGAGATGCCGACAAAGTCGAAGCTCCCACAATTGACCCATTGGTTATATCCGCTCAAGTTGGTCCTGCTTGGATGAAGAGGATCTTGGTAGACAGCGGAAGTTCCGTAAATATATTATTTAAAAGAGCATATGATTTAATGAAAATGGAAGCTAAGGACTTAAAGCCTTGTCAATCACGAGTCCACGGCTTCAATGGGAGTGCAACAATACCAACTGGAATAGTTGAATTGCCAGTAGAGTTGGGAGCGGGAGAGTGCCGAAGAGTTCGGATGTTGCAATTTGTTGTCTTAGATATTCCTTCCCCGTACAATGCTTTTTTGGGCCGACCGGCCCTTGCCGAATTTAGGACTGCTATTGCCCCATGGTGTTTAACTCTGAAGTTCCCTACTGACCACGGAATAGGAGTTGTACAAGGAGATCAGGCTGCTGGAAGAGCCTGTTATGTTGCCGAGCTGCGGGAGGCGCAGCGGAAAGAGAAAGGAAAGGGCGTAGAGGAATCTCTCTGCGTCCGTTTTACTGACGATTGACAATTAGCGCCTGGGCCTCGGCCCGGGCACCACAACCAATTCCAAAAGGATCTTGATCCTAGGGATAATGATAATAAAGAAGAATCTACGGAAAGTCAGGCTTCTCCGGCCGAGCTAACCATTGATGTCCCGATTGTTGATGATCACGATGACTCGAGGATATTGAAGATTGGGTCTCAACTTGACCAAAAGACACAACAGGAATTGGTTGATTTTCTCCGGCCGAATCTTGACGTGTTCGCCTGGACACACTCTGATATGTGCGGAATCTCGCCTGACATCACGAGCCACACCTTGAACATTGACCCGCGATATATCCCGGTCAAACAGAAAAGGCGTAGTATGGATCCAAAGAGATCTGCTGCCCTGAAAGAAGAGGTCGATAAGTTGAAATCAAATGGGTTCATTAGAGACGCTTTATACCCAGAATGGGTGTCCAATCCCGTACTTGTCCGGAAACCAAATGGAAAATGGAGAACATGTATCGATTACTCTGACCTGAATAAAGCCTGCCCGAAAGACAGCCTTCCACTCCCCCGGATCGATCAGCTGGTAGATTCAACCGCCGAACATGAATTGTTATCCTTCATGGATGCTTACTCAGGTTACAACCAGATACCTATGTATGTACCGGATCAAGAACACACAAGCTTCGTAACCGACTTGGGGTTGTACTGCTACAAAGTCATGCCTTTTGGATTAAAGAATGCTGGCGCGACCTATCAACGGTTAGTCAACCGAATGTTTGCCAATCAGATTGGAAAGACTATGGAGGTCTATGTAGATGACATGTTGGTGAAGTCACGATACTCTGGTGATCATGTCAAGGACTTGGAGTCAATGTTCGACATCCTTCAGAAATACGGAATGAAGCTTAATCCACTAAAGTGTCATTTCGGAGTCGCATCCGGAAAATTCCTTGGGTTCATTGTCAATGCCCGAGGAATAGAGGCCAACCCCGAAAAGATCTGGGCTATCAGAAATCTCCAAACTCCAAAAACCGTAAAACAAGTTCAGAGTCTTAATGGAAAAGTCGCAGCACTGAGCAGGTTTATCTCAAAATCAACCGACAAATGCATTCCCTTTTTTGATTTGATTCGAAAGGGGAAACGAAATTTCGAATGGACTACAGAATGTGAGGGAGCATTTCAATCGCTAATTCAACATCTTTCTGTACCACCAATCTTATCAAAGCCTATAGATCATGAGCAGTTATATCTTTACCTGGCAGTATCAGAGAATGCAATCAGTGCTGCATTAATTCGGCAGGAAGACCAAGTGCAAAAGCCGGTCTACTACGTGAGTAAGCGATTACCCGGAGCCGAAAGAAATTATCCAAAGCTTGAAAAGTTGGCATATTGCCTAGTCATTGCCTCGAGGAAGCTCCGTCCATATTTTCAGGCTCATCCTATTACTGTGTACACCGACCAGCCGTTACGATAGGTCCTTACGCGGCCTGAGACGTCTAGTAGGTTGTTAAAATGGAACATCAAACTGAGTCAATTCGACATCACTTATACTCCAAGGAGAGCCATTCACGGCCATGTCCTAGTAGATTTTATAGCCGAATTCACTATCCCTGAAGACTTTCCCGAGACCAGCAAACCTCCCAAATACCTCTGGAAGTTGTACACCGATGGTGCGTCAAACGATCGGTGCTCAGGAGCTGGGGTAGTGCTTGAAACCCCCGAAGGGCGATCCATATGTTATGCTTTAAAGTTCGAGTTCCGAGCAACCAACAACGAATCTGAGTACGAAGCCCTACTTACCGGGCTAAAGCTTGCCCGTGATCTGAAAATCATTACTGTAGAGATCTACTGTGATTCCCAGTTGGTAGTATACCAAGTTCGAGGAGAATATCAGGCCAAAGACCGAAGATTAGCTGCTTATCTGACTCGGGTTATGGAGATTCTTAACCAATTCGATTACTATGCCATTTTCTATATACCCCGAGAGCACAATCAAAAGGCTGATTCATTGGCAAAGTTAGCAAGTACGGGAGAGGCTCAACAGTTGGGGGCTGTTCCGATCGAAACCCTATCCTCTCCGAGCATTGATCAAAGAGAGGCCGATTTCACGTTTGAAGCTACCTCCAGTAGGGAGTCATGGATGACCCCTTATCGAGATTATATCGAACATGGTGTATTGCCTGAGCGTCGAAGCGAAAAAAGACAAGTTCTACGAAAGGCCTCACGATTTGTTATTCAAAATGGAATCATGTACTGGAGAGGATACTCTGTCCCTCTCCTCCGGTGTATCGCACATGAGGAAGTCAAACGAGTGTTACACGATGTACACGAAGGAGAATGTGGCGATCACACTGGGGCGCAAGCGCTCGCAAAGAAAATACTTCGATATGGGTATTATTGGCCTACTGTTAATCGCGATGCTGCAAACTATGCTAGGAAGTGTGACAAATGTCAGAAACACGCTCGGATTCCTAGAGCTCCTCCTACTGAAATAACCCAAATGGTCAGTCCTTGGTCATTCGCGATATGGGGAATAGACATCATCGGCACGTTGCCTCTGGCCAAAGGTGGCGCGAAGTACGTCATCGTCGCAGTTGATTATTTTACCAAATGGGCCGAAGCTGAACCCCTTGCAACAATTACAACAAAGAAAGTAATCAACTTTGTAGTACGTAACATCATCTGCCGTTTTGGTCTCCCACATACTATCATCACCGATAACGAACTCAATTCGACAGTGCTGAATTCAAGAATTTCTGTCAACGATTCCACATCCATAAGAAATTCTCTGCAGTAGCGCACCCTCAAGCAAATGGTCAAGTTGAAGCTGTTAATAAAGTTATCAAGTCCATTCTAAAGAAGCGACTGGAAAAAGCCGGGGGCAAATGGGTCGACGAGCTTCCTATGGCACTATGGGCCTATCGAACGACTCATAAAACTGCAACCGGTCATACCCCGTTTTCTCTATCTTATGGTTCTGAAGCCATTATTCCGGTCGAAATGGAAGTACATTCTCATCGTGTAACGTATTATGATCTGAAAACAAATGCCATACTACTTGCTGAATCTTTGGATTTACTCGATGAGAAGCGCGAAGAGGCTGATTTGAGGGCAGCCGCATATCGAAATCGAGTCGCCCATCTGTACAATGCCAAGGTCCGTCCGCGAACCTTCGAACCCGGCGATCTCGTACTCAAAAGGGTTTTCCCGGTCCCTTCACACATGAAGCCAAATTGGGAAGGGCCGTATGTAATTTCACAAAAGCTCGGGGATGGCACGTTCAAATTATCGACAGTCGATGGTCTTACTTTGCCGAGAGCTTGGAATAGCCAAAGTCTTCGTCGCTACTACATATAAAAAACTTTACTTGTTTATTTTCTGTCAATTTATTCCTTTGCATTTTATTCTAACATTTCGAGATTTAAGTTTGTAATAAGGCAACTAACTTTGCCATATTTTCTCGTTTCAGCAATAAAATGCCATCTCTTCGAGCCAAAGCTGTGATTTACTAAATATGACATATAATATCACAACGCACGGAGAGCAAAGTTCCATCACGCGGTGGGATTTATTCAAATAGGGAGTGACTGTGATACGACCGGCCACTCGCTAAGTGAAACCGGAGCTCGGGGGCAGAACATTACAACAACATTCACAGGGATTGATACACGACAATCCCTCCTCCTACCCCAAATTCCCAGAGTGTGAATTAGGGTATAAACTTTAACTTTCGGTTCCCGGAGTGTGAACTGGAGTATAAATCCATCGCACCCAGAGTGTGAGCTAACTCCAACTTCCCAGAGTGCGAATTGGAGTATAATCATTCAACAATTCTTTCCCAGAGCGCGAACGGACTCCAACTTCCCAGAGTGTGAATTGGAGTA
Source organism: Allium cepa (assembly GCA_030765085.1). Lineage (NCBI taxonomy): Eukaryota > Viridiplantae > Streptophyta > Magnoliopsida > Asparagales > Amaryllidaceae > Allium > Allium cepa. The sequence continues at coordinate 575,122,089 of CM060943.1, read as the reverse complement.
TAAACATTAAACAATTCGTTCCCAGAGCGCGAACGGACTCCAACTTCCCGGAGCGCGAATTGGAGTATAAACATTCCATAACTCGTTCCCACTGCGCGAACGGGCTCCAACACCCCAAAGTATTAGTTGGAGTATAAACATCAAATCCATCATTCCCAGAGTATGAACGAATTCCTAAAAAGCCCAAATAGGTGAGACTGACCATCTATCGGCTAACTCCAAGTTCCCAAAGCACGAATTGTAGTATAAACATCAATTCCAGGTTCCCGGAGCGCGAACCGTACTACAAACGTCGATAACTTTCAAATTCCCGTGGTGCGAACCAAGTTATCGATTACAAATTATCCTAAGTCCCCAGAATGTGGACATGTGCTCAGAGTTTGCAAAAATGCACTCTACCACCAAAACACAAATGTTATTCCCCGAGACTAGGGAGCCAAAAAAAAGGCTAAGTGTTAATCGCAAATCAAAATGATACAATATCCGAAGTCCGATTATTCATCGATTACGATTTGCAACTAAGATTCGTAGACTTGGCAAATAAAAACAAACTCCACTTGACGGTGAAAAAACCACAAATACACCGAACTGTTAACTATAGATTATGTTAAGTCCCCGAAGTGTGGACATGTATACAAGGCTTATAGCATATGTGGGCATAAGTTAATCAATGTAATACTTAAGCAAATGAGAAAAGAGTCACTTTCTATTTTATTAACAAACGAAAAAAGAGTTTGATTACATGATAAAACCAAAAACAACTCATAAAGTGGGTGCCGAATCCACACTCATACACGACCTACAAAAAGAGAAGTAAAAAAGAAGTTCCACTTCGCAACTGCATAACAAGACGAGAAGTTCATTCTTTCTTCTTCCGGTGTTTCTTCTTCGGAGTTGAGCCACTGGTCCACTGCCCGGCTTCTTGCGGGATTTCTTATCTTTCTTTGGAGCATCCTCAGGATCTGGCATGATATCCACGTCTTCCTCAGAGCCGGAAGGGATAGAGATCCTTTTGTGAGGACGAACCGGAGGCGGGGAAGCAGTAACAGGTGGCAAAGCTTCAACGCTAGAAGTTACAGTTGTGCCGGTGAGGGAAGTAACAATTGAAGGAGTTAAGCTTGGTGGAGCAACATCGCCTCCAGAACCACCAACTGCCGTCACCGTAGCCATTTCGGCGCTTATCTCAGCAAGAATTTCTTCTTCTCGGGTAGATCGAGCAGCGCTGGAAACACTAGCGGTCGGCATAAACGAGCTAAAAGATGAGGCAACTCCGCCCATTGTAAAGGAAGGATCAGGAAAAGGTTCACAAGGTTGCTTGAGAAGCTCCTCAATCATCTGGACATCAAACGACATCGAGCTCCCTTCTCCCATCTCGCTGGTAAAAACGGTCGTCGTGATGGCCTCAGTAACAACGGCTCCTGGCGTTGGCTGCGAAGCTTGTGGTATTGGAAGTGCTGGCACGTCGCTTTCAGTCACTGATTAAACAGAAAAGAAGATGATTAGTTAAATGATCGGCTATAAGTTCAAAATTCCAGAAACACTTAAGCAACATTTATAGTACCTTCTTTGCTGCGGCTCGGTGATAGAACATGTTCAGAAACGGTAGATGTACCGAGAGACAGCTCCGGTCGATCCGGGTTATAAGCAGGGATAACCTGTGGACCAACTGTGGTGATGACTCCAGATGAGGTTGGGGCATCAACTGGAACATTCTCACTGTAATGTGCGGCTCCAGAACCCTCACCAGTCTCCACATGGTAAAACCAAGTCTCTCTCTCTCAGCAGAGATCATCGCGTCATGAAGAAGTTTCTTTTCTTCTTCGCTTAACAAGCGAGATTCAAGTTCAAATTCGTCTACGGCGCCATAAGGGAGAGATGCTCTTTTGTTCGCCACCAATTTTTTCCAAGCGCTGAGTAGAAGCGTAGAATAATCCCCGAGCCATGAGAGATTCCTGTGCTCGAGTACATTAGCATTATAAGTGTCGAGAAGATCATCGAACTCAGCTTCTACTCTAAATATCTCTGCCTGAACTCTCCCTTCTACCTCTGCCTCCACCGCTTCAACTTTAGCAACCGCCGCGTCTCGCTCGGCTCGGAGAGACACAGCTTGCTCGCATGCTTCCTGTGCGGCCGCATTAGCGTCATCTTTTTCCTTGTTTAAACTGGCGAATTTAGCTTTTAACTCCTCAAGTTCCCTGACCGCCGCATCTCGCTCGGCCTCAACGTTTTTGTACCGATGGCCTAAATCCTCAACTAAGGTACAATGCGCTTGTTGCATTTTCGCCATCTCGGCTAGTGTCTCGTCGACCTTCTGTAGCGACTCCAGTTCAGCCTTGCGAGAAGATTCCGTTTCGGATTGAAGTACGTCAACAATACGGTTCTTCTGAGCCAAGTCTGCTTCCAAGTTCTCAATAACTTTGGCTCGTTCGAAGGCTACTTTCGAGGCTTTAACAGCCGCCCTGTACCATTCTTTATACTGAGCATAAAAATCCCGGGTATAGCTGAGGGCGGTGTGCACGGCCTCTTCGGGGATTCTTTTAAGATTGGGTGGAAAGATATAGGCGTCAAAGCATATTTCTGGAAAGTCTTTTTTCAACTGAGCAATTCTAATAGCCCCTTCACCAGACGGTTCAAGAGGTGCCTCCTCCACGGTTACGGTCGTGGCCGTATCGGTCCTTGAACGATGTGGACCAGGTTTAGAAATTTGTTGAGAAGGTTGTTGCCGCAAAGTTTCGACTGCAGGTGCTTGGCCCCTGGATGACGGAGGAGAACGAGAGGGTGAACGATACCTTCGGTCCCTATCAGAATGCTCCTGGCTAGAATAGTGTCGGGAATGGTCCCTATCACGATGCTCCTGCTCATAATACCTCCGCTCACGATCCCGGCCAGAATCCCTGCGGCGAGACTCATAGTAGGATGAAGAATGGTGTACTTGCCGAAGTTTATCAAGTGTAGAAGGACGATTCGACATGGCACCTGTAAAAAAGGAATAATTCGATTAAGTACCAAGAAAAAACACTGCAATGCGTGTGGAAGTCGTGAAGTGTTGTGAAAAGTGTATAAATGCGCAAACCCCCCGACCAACCAGAAGCGTCGATTACACTAACGGGTAAAGATTCGCTTATATCAAGCGCTCCCCGGAGCTCTTCCAACCCGGACCCGTGGTGGAGAGATACATAGTCCGGAATGGGAATATCGTCAACCCTGTGAAAAGGTCTCCGGACTGACAAGGAGAGGCGCTGGAAACAGTAACCCCAGGTTGGGAACGGGTTACGACTACAGACTTCCATCTCTTAAACTTAGGTACAGCAGCCTTGCCTTTCTGACCCTCTTCTATTCGGGAAAGGTCGGCTGCTATATCAGTGTCTGTGGGCGTTCTTTCATCATCGCTCATTTCTCTTATTACAACGCCAGGTTTTCTCTTTGCCACTTTCTTCTTCTTCCTCGAGGCCGATTTCGCCAAACCTTCAATCACAATACTCTGGCCCGTCTCAATCAAACCCAATGTCCTTAAGTTATCATCAGTCAATAGCAAATCTATGTGCCTTAAGTCATGGGGAACCCTTTGTAAGCTTTGAACGACACCCCTATAATGCCCACCAGTAGGTCTCGAAATGATGGCTGCAAGAGTGGCAGAGTATTAGTGTAAAGTATTAAAAGTGACCATTCAATAACGAATTATGATGCTTACGTCTGGATAACCATCTCCTGGAAAACCCTGGGGGGCATCGAACAAAAAACCACTCGTTCTTGAAATAACTAAGCCTGGTCCAGGCCCCAGTCACAACCTGACAGTTCCTGACCGCCTCCAGAAAAGTGAAAGACGGGCTATCACCCCTACTCTTAAAGTTGAAGATGTGCCTGATCTCGTTAGGTCTTGGCGGGCGAAAAAGGTAATCCATAAATATGACGAAGACACTGTTTAGTAGAGCATGCCCGTTGGGATGAAGCTGTGAAGGAGCGATTCCTAAATACGATAGCATCTCTCTGATATATTGGTTAAAAGGAGGAAGAGATCCAGCCGCACAGGCATGGCGGTAGAAGGCAGTATATCCTTCAGGAGGGTTGTGTGGTCTATCACTAGCACTGGGTAATAAAACATCGTCCAGAGATATGTTGTGTTTCGAACATATCCGGCCCAACAGAGACTCTGAGATATTGGATTGAACAGAATCAACCGGATCTTCGATAAATATGGCCTCCGGTAATTCATCCGGGGCCGGATCTACGACTTCAGGAGGGATGTCCGGAATCTCAAGCGCTGGAAGGGGCGAGCTTTGTGCTTCTTGTTGTTGAGAACTCGAAGACTCCATAATTAACTAACTCACCAGAAAGCGGCGTTAAAAACGTAAAAAACCCATGCATTCCCGCGGTGCAAAGTGTATGAGTATGTTGTGCAATGCAAGTGCTAAGCAAAAAATTTAAGCAAATTTTACAAGATGAAACGAGGTGTCCGAACAACGAAACTTTGGAATTTGAGAATGAAAATGACCGTCATTGCTGACCGTCACTTTCACGCCACCCAGAAGCTATTGGCCAATTCAAGTAATAAATTCGTTATATTTTGTTTAAGTCATGGTGCCATCAACGAGCTTCAACGGAGAAGTCAAGTTAAATTCGATTATGCAAGGCCGAAGCTCGTCGAGGTCAAGTATGCTAAAGTTCATTAAGCTCGACAAAAAGTTCAAACTTGAAATAAATCATAGCTCAGAAGTTGGAGCCAATTGTAGAAACAGAAGTTTCAGATGTTCGAACGTTCGAATCGATCGACTCGAATCGATACGAGTCGAATCGAAGATGTTCGAATCCATGCACCTCGAATCCAGGGAGGTCGACTCGATGCAGCTTTAGGGTGGAGAAGTACTTCGAATCCATGAGCTATGCATAGCTTCGAATCGATCCACACTTAGCACCTTCGAATCGATCAGGGTATTATCAACTCGAATCGATCGGCACGGTCCTTCGAATCCATCGGTTCGAAATCTCGCAATCTTGATCGATTCGAACTACCAATTCCTACAACGATTCGAAGTCTCGCCTTCTTGATCGGTTCGAACTACTTATGCCCTAATCGATGCGAAGCAAGGAAGGAAGATGACATCCAACACTGCCTATGCTTCTCCCTGATAACACTCAGAATCAATATGACTCGAATGGTTTCGATCCCCGGATCCATCGAATCAACCCATTTCAGATCTCACTATCACTCATGGTTTTCGAAAGAAAAAATTGAAATCGATGTCAAATTTTCAGTTTTCATCGTTCTATACTCGGATCGATCCCTTGACTTACCTGATTGGATTCGATTACAGGTAAAAACTTGGAAAAATTGGATCGATTCGTGCAGAATGCATTTGTATCTGGCGTTGGAGGATCGATTCGGAGATATAACTACAGTAAAAAGTGAAAAGTAAGAAGTTAAAAATGAAGACGGCCTTGGATATTTATATGGGTTCCACAGAAAACGCGTGGCTCTTCGACTCCCGGTTGTGTTTACTTCCTACCGCCGGTCACTAGCCAAACCCATCGATTCGAACAAACGCTCGATAACCCATTGCGCTCGAATCCATCACAGTGTAAAGCAGTTATTTCGAATCCATCACATGGCTGAATCCATACTCCACTTCGAATCCATTACCTTCCAATCTTTTACACAATCGAATCCATCCCAGTTTAATCGATGCGAGGCACCATCGATTCGATGAAACACTGAGCAAAGGTAAGACCATTGAATCGAAAATACATGATTTCGAATCCATCAAGACAGCATCGATTCGAAGCACTTGAATGAGGACTGAGTTGAAGAATCCTATCGATTCGAACAACCTATTCCATGACCAGCAGTTCCATCGATTCGAAACCCTATCGGTTCGAACAAGCATGCTTCGAATCCATTTAGCACGGTCGATGAGAATGAATACAACACTTCGATATGAAAAATTAACTGGTCTACCTTTAACACCGATTCAGGAGAGGATCGATACAAAAGGATGATCATAGATGGCTATAACAACAATACGTTAATCCTAATCCCAAATCGGTTCAGGAGAGGGCCGATGCAGAATTCGATAACAAACCAAACTGGCAACAACTTGCAATCACGCAACGCTAACCAAAGTCAAGGTGATACACGTATACGCATATGTTTGACTAACATTTGATCTTTATCACTCACAGGGATCAGACATCCATCTTGTCATGGTTTCAACGACGAACAACCGATCGCAATCATACGACAGTTGATAACGGCAACATAGGATACAGCTTTCAGCAGAGCATGTCCTAATTGTTCAGCGTAAGATTGTAGCCTTTCAAAGCACGTCATGTGTACACAAGACGTACTTTGGGGGACAAATGTTATCCCGCCTTTTGGCAAGGCCGAGATACCAAGGAACTGACTAGAAAGAAACAGGATCATACATCTTCAGCTTTGAATGATCGTTGGGCAACTACAAATATCGACGAATTTTATCCGAGTCCGGATCGGGCTACAATTGATAAGACACGTCAAGCAAAGCTGTAGAAACCAACGTTCCAAATTTCGGGAAAATCCGAGTTCGTATACTCAAGATGTCGCAAAAAGAAAATAAGGAGGGAAGGCCTTATTCGAATCCATACGAGAGACCCAGGCTCGAATCGATCAGAGTTCGAATCCATCAAGGCACGCATAGCTTCGATCCCAGGAGCGAGCCCTTGCCTCGAACCCATCTCACATATCTACGTTCGAATCCATCTATGTATGTCTCAGTTCAACTCCATCCAAAGAATGTAGGTTCGAATCCATCGAGGGCGCGCCTTGTTTCGAATCCATCGAGGGTGCTCCTGTCTTCGAATCCATCAAGCGAGAGTTCTTCGAATCCAACATACTGAAGCAACTTCGAATCGATCTGCAGTAGCTAACAACGATCGATCCGAACAAGTGCCAACATCATCGATTCGAAAGAAGATAACACTCGAATCCAACACATCGAATCCATCAAGTTGTAGCAGCTGAAGCCAAGGACTCGACCCTATCGATTCGAAGAACATGGATTCGAAGCACGCATATCAACTGAAAATGCAATCTTGAATCGATCATAACTTGAGATCTACAAGTCCAAATACTATGAAATTTTCACAGGAGCTTGCACGTACATAGAAGAATGTCCATGCCAAGTTTCATCACGATTGGACACTTTTTTGATTGATTCGAACCAAGGGTCGAATCGATCCAAAAGTGGGCCCGGATCTCCAGATTTCGGCCATGTGGGCCCCCCACACTTGCCAGAAGTGGTCTTCCCGAATTTTAGGAGAAATATCAGCCTCCAGCACCTATAAATAGAGCCCCTGGTCATTCAGAAAGGGGATCGGAGAATTGTGAAGAAAAATCACGGCTAGACGCTGCCAGAATTGCTTCAGAGCACCACCACTGCCTTTGATTTTTAATTTTGGCTTTCTACTTGCTGTACTTTGACATCAAAAAGTTGTATTCTCCGAATATCAAGCAATAAAGTAACAAAACTTCATAGTGGACGTAGGCAAAACGCTGAACCACTCTAAATCGTTGTCTCTTGTGCAATTTACTTCCTGCTATTTGGAGTTTTTGTTAGATAATCCACGTGTTAATTTACTTTCTTCATTTATTTTCTCTTCAAAAAACTTCCGACGAGTGTTGTGCCCAATTTTGACACAAACAATCATAATCTCACAATTCGCAGCGGAACAACATATAATATATAAATGAATAATCTTTAAACAAAGAACTATATCAGTTATTACATTACATCACGTTACATTACATTATCAGAGTTTACAACAACAAACAGGGGAAAAGAAATACTATATACTAGTTGATACGCCAAGCCATCCAGCTTGCTCATGATCTCCACAGCAACTCCTGAATTCCTGAATGACCTGATAACCTGACTCTAGACTGCCCGTGTTAAAATTGGTAGGTACCTAGAGTTTAGGAAGAGAACAATAAACTCTAGGTCAGTCATGGGACTGGTGTGAGAAATTAAACATTTTATCTTTTTTTTTAAAACAAACAAATAAATATTTTAAGGTAGATCCACAATGCTTTTAGAAAATGAGACTACCATAAGGCCTCCCACACACACACACACACAATGCAAACGCAGAATCGAAGGAGATTTCTCCTTATGATAGTCAAATATGCTTGATACGAGAAATTTTCTTTGATATTATTACTACAAGCGCAAAGTTTAGGAAAAACATTTCGAAAGTATGATATAAATCTTAGCCAACATATGACCATTATCGTATGCCTATTATAGCTACCATGTTCAATGGCAAGTTACCGCCACATTCCACGGCAGGTTATACAACTAAAACCGTACAGGGCTCGTATTGTTTCTTTGGATTTTCCAACAAATGGTCATGCCAAGGAACTTCACATTGCTACATGGAAACGCCTCTAGAGAGACGCCCCGAGAACCTAACCGGATCTCTGCCAACACAAGGTCGGGTTACCTCTACAAAAGTAGGTAACAACTGACACGAGTATGCCATCTCTCGGTTGTAAACAACCTTTATCTGAGGATCCTCAACCAATATCAATCACAAAGTCGTATATATTTGCGACATCCACCAAAGTTAAGTATTTGGGCTCCATACCATGATACCACTTCTATCCAGAAGGAAATGACATACCCTAAGGGGAGCTACTCCCTAAAACCTTGCTGCATCTTTCCTATTTTGACCATTTCCGGGGTGTGAGGTCTGACGAAGACTCGTCCACAAAGCTACGCTTTATACAAAAGCTATGCTTTGATCACAAATGATCAGCAGCACTTCGTATGCCACATTACCAAATTGGGAATGTATTACTAGTAACCATCAACTACATAACCTCTGAGCTCGTACGTCTCAGAGAAGAGTGTTAAACTAAGAGAATAAATTCTCCGCCACCAACAGAAATGTATTTGAAAGAAACCAGCTTTACATCTCAAATTGTAACGTCAGACACACATCCATACAAGTCCGTTCCGGGATCGAATGGAACCGAAGGCACTTCCAAAGAAGCCCTTGCAATCCGGATATTCACTAATCACGACCGGACTTCCCATCACAAAGGGTCATAAGATCTCTATATCGGAGATCAGTCGATGCAGAGACATTCGACGGTAATCCTTCCATTTTCCAAAATATCCAATCTTCAACACTAGTCTTCAAATGCTATCCATTACGACGTATCACTATTCGGAATGGGATTCATGACCCAAAGGTCCTTTCTCGGCTAAACCGCATAACAAGCGCTTATTTTCAAAATAAGTGTAGCATTCAAATTCTAGCAAATCACAACAAATACCCATTTAAAGGTAAATATTGATAGTCGATTATTTAACTACCAATAGATATGCACAACATCACCATATTCCAAATAATTTCCCAAATTATTCAGTTTCCAAAAATATCTTTACAAGATATATTTTTCCACACTTCAAAAATAAATCAATGTTTATTTTTAAACAAATTCCCCTTTCCTTTAAAAATTCCATGGTGAATTTAAATTTCCAAATATCCACTGATATACAATTTTCAAATCGATTTCAAATATTCACTTTCAATTTATCTTTAATAGATAAAATCTCAAAACATTTCACTTCATATTGGAAAACATTTCCATACATATTAATAATAAGTAATTCACAAATCTATTTATTTTCAGCATTTGGAAAATATTCAATATACTTAAATCACAATTAAGTATATATTTTATTCCTTAAGGAAAACATTCTCTTAAACACTTTATTTGAGTCAAAACGAATGTTGCGTAAAACATCGTTACGACAACCCAAAATCACTAGTATAGAGATTCGAAATTTAGATAGATATATAAATCCCAATACTATATAAAACATTTCCTTTCGAAAATCATTTACTATAACAACAGTGTTGTGGTCCTTCTTTTCCTTATTTCTCGAAAACGTCTATTTCAACAATGAATGTTGAAATCTATGGTTTTGATACTTAATACATTTTAAAACATCTTTAAATCGTTTAATTCTATTTAAAATGTCACTCTACCAAAAAAATTCTTTAATATATTATCCACTGTCCAAAATCATGAATATACTTTGTTAACCAAATTCATCATTTCTACACATTTTATTTTAAAGGATTATCCACCGTCCAAAATCGTGAATAATCTTCTTTAATAATCTATAATAATTGACTTATCAAAATAAGTCGATTTCGGATTTATAAAACAACGTTTATAAATTCACATTTATATATTTTATAAAAACTTCGACTTATAAAATTAATTTATTAACAAATTCAATTTATAACTCAGTTATATACCAAAAATCCATATTATAAGTTAAATACTTATAATTCATTTATTTACAAAATCATTCTTTTAAAACTTCACAAATTATAAATCTTATTATTTATAAGATTCATTTATAACTCCCTTTTTACATTTATAAAAACTCCATTAAAATTCCATTATTCTGATTTATAAAAATTCCATTTTCTAAATCTTATTTATAAACCGTTTATAATAAATTCAAAAATCTCCATTTATACTATTTTACTCAATAGTCCATTTCGTATTCAAAAAAAATCCTATTCTGGTTTTATTTCACAAAACCCATAATTTTTATAACATAAAGATTATAACGTTTATTTATTTAAAACAAATCAATTCCAAAATTCAATGAAATGTATACTTTCAAAATTCACTTTAAAAATCCTTTTAAATTAGAAAACGTTACTTTAACATTTTTAAAACTTCAAAAATAGGCCCAATGCTGCAACAGCACCAAAACTTCAACCACAGCATCCAAACCTCATATATCAATATGATAACAGAATATATCGTAAATATCTGTAAATAAATCAATACAGTTGAGGAATCCAGTTCGATCCATCCAACCTGTTTCCCTGCATCCACAAATGTTAGCACAATACCAATCCCGTTTCAAGACGGAATATCGTGGTACATGAGTTTATATAAAATATTATCCGCCATTATGCGGCGCAATAGGGTCTCATCCTCTATATAATGCAGGAAAATCAACTCCAAGTACATATATAATACCAATTCCACTTCAAGATGGAATATCGCGGTATATGTGTTTAATAAATAACATCCACTTAATATACGGCGTATAGGGTCTATTTCAATACAACAGATAGCAATTTATCATCCAAGCATACAATCGGGCAATTTTAAATCTAACTATTTAAAATTTAAATTGAAACAGATTCGATTGAGTGAGAAGTTCTCACCTTGCTTTCAATAACGGTTGTAGTGTTTTATTTTGAATAAAATTAAACGCGCGTTTAATTTTACTCAAAATTTTCACTAGCTCCAATCAATTCCAATCAAGCTCCATCGCATAGTATTCGTCAATATGAAGCCAACGCAATTTGTTTCGTCAGTTTTCGACCTCGTATGAAAAAGTTATGATATTTAGAAGTTAATACAATTTAATATAATATAAATTTACAATTTTAATTTTAATTTTAAACCCAAACCATCCTGGTCGTACGTTAATCCTTGATGAAATCTGGGCCATTATCTTCATCTTTTCCCTTGCGTTATACTTCAGGTCGAAGAACCCAAAAGAGCCGTCGTTGAACCCTTAATGTCGCACCCCCCAATCGCCCATTGTAGATCGATCAGGCAACACCCATCGAAAGGCCATTGCCACCCCTGTCTTCGCCGTGAATATGAAGGAGCTCGGTCCTCCATCCTGCTCGGAAAACGTGAGCAACTTGGTGATGAATGGAACCAAAAATGTGGCCATCTAATGCTGGAAACGTCGTCAAGTCCATATGGATCTGAAGCTCTCTCTAAGCTCGACAATATTCGTTTAGAGGTCGAAACGTAATAGCAAGAGGATTGAGAGAAAAATGAGGAAGAATAAGAGAAAATTTCGGCCATGGATAGCATAAGTGGCGGCTAGGGCCGAAAAGAATTAGGGTTTAGTGTTTTATTCTTTTGTTTGCAAATTGAAGAAAACAAGTGCTTTTATAGGAAATTGCCCAAACACTACTCACTCGAAAATTTCCAAACTCCGAATCTCGTGCGGTGACCAGTGTTTCTAGGGTTTAACCCGCGTTCCGGACACAATGGAATAGGTATCGAGAGCCAATTCGATCGTATGTGTGAGTTACGGAGATAAACGATTAATTTACATTAAATCGGTTAAACAAATTTCTATGCGTTTTGGCTTGTCTCGGACAATCTGTAAATCTGATTGACACGAAATTTGAAATCTTACAATAATATGACATTACGGATCCGATGAAACTGGTTTCGTCGAAATCCGAGAATGTTTGAAAAATGGCTATTTTTACTCGTCAATTAAATATTAAAATATTCAATTTCTGCAAATTAACTTTTAATTCGATTTTAAAAGTCCTATAACATCATTCTAACTCCAATATGATTAAATACAACTTTACAAACTAATTTAAATCACTTTAAACCCAATTTCCAATCATTTCTGTAATTTGAAATATTAAATTATTGATTTAACTATCCAATTAAATCACTATATTCGAAATAAAAGCTTATTCGACTTACATGTTTTACTTGTTAATATTTAAAATCAATTAAATATACGATTTTCAAATGACAAAAATTCTGGGTCGTTACACCATCGATGCTCGAACCACCTTCCGACCAAAGTGCGACGAACCAGTTGTCGTCGAATATCGGAATTTACCCAAAACAGATTTCCCATTCAACTCAAAAATTCTCATTATTTGCAATGCTAAAAATCATGAAATTTCTATTAAAAATCATCATTTGTTAACACTAATCTAATTATGGGATCCAAGCGTGAAATTAAGTTTATTGATTTCTGACTTTAAAATGAGTTTACTGTAAATTTTATAACTTTGAAACGATTATTCGTGGTAAATATTTAAAACCATTTTTAAAACTTGAACCATGTAAATACAAACACTTTTCCTTTGATTATCATGACTTAATTTTGATTAGATGAGGAGATATGATTTTTCCTAGTGAACCTAAGCCCGTAAATACAACATAGACGTTTGTCTGTATGCATACAGTCACATATATATGTATATACATACATATTCTTACCCATTTAAACATAGTTCACAACTTTACTAAATATTAATGACATGCAAACCAAATTACATATGTACATGGTTTTAAGAGTTTTCTCACCTGGATGGGTTTTGAACAGAGAACCTGGAAATGCAAATTTGAATTTGAATGCTGGCATTTGTGTTTTGATCTGAACTTGCTTTAACTTGAAAATGGATTGGCTTTGCTTATGTTTCAGTTGAATCGTTGTTTTGAGTTGAATTAGTTGCTTCAGGTTAAGATGCTTCAGGTTTAATTGTTTTGATTGTTAAGTTTGTTTTGCTTTGATCTGAGAACCTGTTTTTGATGTTGAATCTGCTTTGCGTGGAGCTTTGAATTGCTCAAGTTCGTTGCTATTTTGATTCAGCTTTTTATTTTCTTTTTTTTAATTCTCTGTTTTAAAATGGAATAAAAATAGAAGATTGAGAAGTGGAGAGAAAATTAAGCCTAGTTTCTTCCTTGCTAATACTATATTTTAAAATTAAATTTTAAAAGAAAAATAAAAATGCCACTTGTAATTACTAAGCCTAGAAGTGTTTATCACTTATATTCATACTTTTACCAATGTCAATTATTTGTATTTTTATGTTGAAACCCTTTTCTTTAATTTATTTATAAATTATCTTTTAAACCCTTGTTTACATATGTGCTATGTATTTTTAAATCTTTATCTATATACAATTTATACTTATACTTTCAAACGATATATACATATCAAAGCTTTTATATTGATTTACATATATACTAACTATACTTATTTCCAAGTATATAAAATAAAAGTATTTTAAATCTTTTATTAAACCACATTTAAATTTATTTTTTAAACTTAAGTTAAAATATCCTTGTTCATATACAAAACCATTTTTATTCCAAAAGATATGTATGTTAAAGTTTTTTATATTTATTTTGGTAAATTTCAAATTAATTCACCATACAATTTTATCCAAAATTTTATATTAATTACCAAATTAAATTTGACTCAAAACCGAGATCGTTATAGATCCCCCTTAAGAAAATTTCATCCCCGAAATTTGCTAGACAGGGAGATAACCAAAGAACAGATGGACACACAAAGATAGGGAATTGGTTTAACAGATCAAACTGAAATATTTATTCTATATTTGGCTTTCCAAATCAGAATATCATCAATAAATATGGGATGAAACTCATTCAATATTTTACAAAGTACTCGGGTCATCAGATCTATGAAATATGCTGGGCATTGGTTAGTTCAAAAGAATAACTAACCATTCGTAGAATATATCTGGACCCAAATGAACAAACGATGGATACTTAATTTAGCTTGGAATATCCCAAATTATATACTAGCTTGTCCCCCTTCAGACTTTGATTCACGCAAGAAATCACAGCAAAATTTTCAAGCTTGGTTTTAATCGAAGTCATTTTATCTTGTCTTCATATCTTGTTAATATTCATTTCAATTAAAATTTCAAATTCATTAAAGTTAAAACGATAGGAATTGATAAGAAACCGATGAAGAGAATACGAATTATCGACTTATCTACAACGATTCGTAGGGTTACCACCACACCAAAGCTTCTTCTTGTAGCTGCCACGTAATCATCACAGAATTTAAAACTGGATGATGATCAAAGAAGATTGATAGGGAAAAGTTGTTTCCTTGTTGTTGCAGGGTATTGACCATTTGTAGTGGTACTCCCTTGTCCCCTACCTCGTCCTTTTCTCGCACTTATACTCACTATTAATGAATAGTAAGAGAATTTACTGAGGCATACGGACAAGATATCTTAGGGATATACTGATTCTAGGGCATTTATATCTCGATCTCTAATGAGTCACCTAATGTGTTATACTTCTGAGCTAAAGTTCTTAGTCAACCTTTAGCTCTGATGCCACTGTAATGGCCCTGACTCGACCTTCGAAAATCGTCATCCAAATAGATCAACCGTATTCGAATGTCGTAGATTCAAACGCCGAATCTTGTTCGCCGGAGATTAAAACACATTAAGTACAACAGCACAGCGGAAGAAAAAAATGAATAACTTTATTGATACATAATGGATACAACAATCTAATACAGATGAATAATCAATATCATATACAAGATACAATAGCGTAATAACAACAGCGGAAAGATAACACCAAATGGTCCACCACAAGAACACAATAACTGCAACTCCAATTGCCAATACTCTAAACTTCAAGCTCGAACCACCATCACGTTGTATTCAGCAAGGTCAGTCTAGAATGCGATCTCCAAAATCCAAATGGCTTCAAAGACCAAAGACTTCAAAGATTTCCAAACAGAAGGCTGAAGACTACCGAATCTATATCTACTAGTTGATTATCTAAAAATCTAACCACAGGCTGCCCGTGTGAAAAATTGTGGGAACCCAGAGTTTAGAAAGGGAACAACAAACTCCAGGTCAGTCATGGGACTGGTGGGAGAAAACAAAAACAGTTGTTTTGAAAAAAAACAAACAAAAATAATTTAAAAAGAAATCCGCAATGCTTTTTGGAAAATGAAACTACCATAGGGCCTTCCGCCACACAACAATGCAAACGCACAATTGGAGGAGATTTCTCCTTATGATAGTCAAACATGCTTGACACGCATAAATCTTTTGATATTATTATTAGTGCATAGTGTAGAAAACATTTTGAAAGTATAATATTAATCTTAGCCAGCATACACATTTCGTAGTATGCCTACTATAGCTACCACTTAAGCGGTAGGTCACCACCATAAGTAAATGGCAGGTTATACAACTAATACCATACAGGGCTCGTATTGTTTCTTTGGATTTCCAACAAATGGTCAAGCTAAGGAACTTTCGATGCCACATGGGTACGCCTCTGGAGCAATGCCTCGAGAACCTAACCGGATCTCTGCCAACACAAGGCCGGGTTACCTCTATAACTAGGTAACTACTACACGAGTATGTCATCCCTCGGTCGTCACCGGCCTTTATCCGAGAGCTATCAACACCAACAACCACAAAGTAATAAATTTGCAGCGACCATATAAGTTAAGTATCTGGGCTCCATACCATGATACCACTTTTATCCAGAAGGAAATGGACATACCCTAAAGGGGCCTCCCTCATAACCTTGCCGCGTCATTCCTGTTTCGACCATTTTCGGGGTGTGAGGTCCTGATATGGTCTCGTCAACAAAGCGACGCTTTTACACAAAATCCATGCTTTGATTAACAAATGATCAGCAGCACTTAGCTTGCCACATTACAAAATTGGGAATGTATCACTAGTAACCATCAACTACAAAACCTCTAAGCTCGTACGTCTCAGAGAAGGGTGTTAAGCTAAGAGAATAAATTCTCCGCCACCAAACAGAAATGTATTTGATAGAAACCAGTTTTACATCTCAAAGTGTAATGTCAGACATACATCCATACAAGTCTGTTCCGAGTTCGAACAGAACCAAAGGCACTTCGAAGAAACCCTTGCAATCCAGGTATTCAAAATCCCGATCAGACACCCCATCACATATGGAGATCTCTATACCGGCGCGACTCAGTGTAGAGACATTCGACAGGTAATCCTTTCATTCTCAAAAATACCCAGTCTTCACCGTCGGTCTTCAAATGCTATCCATTTCGTCGTATCATTATTCAGAATGGGTTATATGACATAAAGTCCTCTCTCGGCTAAACCGAATAATGGGCACAAATTTTAAAAACCACATGGATATATTGAGATCTTAGTTAAGTCACAACTTAAAGCCCAAAACCTTTCTTTTGAATGGTTTAAACAAATTTTTTAATCTTTTAAACAAAAAGATTCACTTCACAAAGTTCACCAATCTTTCACAAAGATTCATTCATAGCTTTTAAAAACTATTTACAATTCAAATTTGAAACCCTTTCAACAAAAACTGGAAGTTCTTTCGTTATATGAAAGCCATTATCATTTGAAATCAAATGCTTTTTGTTTCGGAAAAATTCGATTAAATATACACAAGCTATAGCCTTTAAAAATATAAACTTGGGTTAAATTTAAAATCCCAAAATAATATTTTTAAAATACTTTAAAGATAGTTTAAAAAAATCCATATATATATTATATAACTTGTATACCCCTTTCGAACCATAATTTCCTAAATAATTTCAAATTTTAAACAAGATATATTCTATTCAAACTAAATCTCAAATTCAAAACTTCCTTTCAAAAAGCTTTTCATATTCAATCCAATTCCATTTTCAAATCATGTTGGATTCAAGATTCAATCTTTCAAAACCATTTCATAATATTAAATTCCAATATCTGTGACTTAACCTATTTCCTCGCAATCCATATTCGTGCTTGTGTGATGTAGTCTAGGGGTATTACACACAATAATACAATATGATCAATCATCACAAATCCAAGCACAACAATATCGATAAGTGGTGTAATCCTATAATGCTTATATTCATACACAAATTAACAGATAAATAATATAAATTCATCACAGATAAATAAATTACATTCATCACAGCTCAAATCAAAATAATTCATATCACAAAGCATCACACATCAGTGATATCAAACAATTCAAAGTATTCAATACAATCTAAACATCCATAAGTAAGACCAATTAATCACCTGATTAATTTAAACCAGATTATTTACTTATGAATGAATTACAAACCACAGTTAATTAACATTAATTAATTGCAAACTATTTTAATTAATTATCCTTTACTCATTTATTAATTAGCCTTTAATAATAAATTAATTAACCTTTAATAATAAATTAATCAACCTTAATTAATAATTCAACCTACCTTTCATCATTAAATAATTAACCTTTAATTATTTAATTATTCTTTAATTAATCATCCTTAATTAATTATATTAATTCATTAACCCTGAATTAATTACCATTTAATTAATTATCCTTAATTAATTACAATAAGTGATTATCCGTAATCACTTAACAAACTTTAACCATTAATTAATTACTTTTAATTAAGTAATTATTTTAAGAAATTAGTTACCTTTAATTACTTACATTAATTAATCTTAATGGATTAATTATCCTTTAATGTAATTACAGAAAGTAATTATCCCTTAATTATTAATTAATTAACCTTTAATTAATAATTAATTACCCTTCAATTACTTATATTAAGTAATTAATCTTTAAGTAATTAATTATCTTTTATTTAGTTACACAAAGTAATTAGCTTTTAGATCAATTACACAAATTAATTAGCTTTAATTTAATTATACAAAGTAATTATTCATCAATTAACTTTAAAAACATTTAATCTTCACACCTTTAGTCTTTGACACAAAATTATTATCAATACACAAATCAACTTTAGATCTTTAAGTTAATTAATAAAAAACCATTTTATCTTGTCGATTAACTTCCTAATTACCTTCTTAATATTATTAATTTTATTTTAAATAAACTTTAAAATAAAGGTTATATATATCTTAAACATTTTTGAGCTTAATTAATTTAAAACTAATTTTAAAAAAAAAACCTTTTATTCAATTCAAAACATGGATAACAATTATCATTTACAAAAGAGTTGGTTTTAATAAAATTGTTTCAAATAAAACTTGATTTGTTTTAAAAGTTAAAAACTATTTCATACTTGATTACTCAAACCCAAGCCATATTTGAAAATTCTCGGGCCCTACTTTGACTTTTTCCCTACATCATCAATTTCCCTGAGTATTTTCGTAAATTCCTTTCGAGTTCGCCCCGAGATAACCTTTCTTCTCAAATGCCTGACACACGCAAATGCACGCATACACGTGTACCACTGATCGTCGGCCCTCCGTCCAACTTCGCTACCTCCTGCACATCATCGACAACCAGCCTGACTCCCTTGACCACCCAGCTTCGACAATTTTTTCGACAAACAAAATCGAGCAAACTTATTTATTCCTGGAACCCATTTGATCATCAAGAATCAATTCGCCCCGTCGTGTGACGACGCTAGAACCCATGTGACTCCGACCACAGTTGCTCCGATGACCCACAAAACTTTTCCCCCCAGTGCGATCGACCATGGATCACCATTGACGAGACGGTCGATTCGATTTCAACGCAAATCCAATAACTTGTTGAACCCTAAAACAGCGTCGTTTGACCGCTTCGATGATCTGATAACCCTATAGCCATTTTTCCTTTGACCAACGATGCTCGAACCACCTTTCGACCAAAGCACGATGAACCAGTTGTCATCGATCATCGGAATTTACCCAAAACAGATTTCCCATTCAACATGAAAATTCTCAATAGTTACAATGCTAAAAATCATGAAATTTCTTTTAAAAATCATCATTTGTTAAGACTAATCAAATTATGAGATCTAAGCATGAAATTAAATTTATTGATTTCTGACTTTAAGATGAGTTTAATGTAAATTTTATAATTTTGAAATGATTATTCAATGTAAATATTTAAAACCATTTTTGAAACTTGAACCAGGTAAATAAAAATACTTTTCCTTTGATGATCATGACTTAATTTTGATTAGATGTGGAAATGCGATTTTTTTCTAGCGAACCTAAGCTTGTAAATACAACAGAGATGTATGCCTATATGCATACAGTCACATGTATATATGTATATACAAACATATTCATACCCATTTAACATATTTCACAACTTTACTAAATATAAATCACATGCAAACCAAATTATATATATGGTTTTAAAAGTTTGCTCACCAGGATGGGTTTTGAACAGAGAACCTGGAAATGCAATTTTGAATTTGAATGCTGGCATTTGTGTTTTGTTATGAACTTGCTTTAACTTGAAATTGGATTTTCTTTGCATATGTTTATGTTGAATCTTTGTTTTGAGTTGAATTAGTTGCTTCAGGTTAAGATGCTTCAGGTTCAATTGTTTTTATTGTTGAGTTTTTTTTGCTTTGATCTGAGAACCTGTTTTTGATGTTCAATCTGCTTTGCGTGAAGCTATGAATTGCTCAGGTTTGTTGCTATTTTGATTCAGCCTTTTATTTTCTTTTTTCAATTCTCAGTTTTAAAAGGAATGAAAGAAGAAGATTGAGAAGTGGGGAAAAAATTAAGCCTGGTTTCTTCCTTGCTAATACTATATTTTAAAATTAAATTTTAAAAGAAGAAAAAAGGCCACTTGTAATTACTAAGCCTACAAGTGTTTATCACTTATATTCATACTTTTACAAATGTCAATTATTTATATTTTTATGTTGAAACCCTTTTCTTTAATTTATTTATAATTTATGTTTTAAACCCTTCTTTATAAATTACTTATATATTTATTTACATATATGCTATGTATTTTTAAATCTTTATGTATATACTATTTATACTTATACTTTCAAAAGATACATACATATCAAAGCTTTTATATTTATTTACATATATACTAACTATACTTATTTCCAAGTATATAAAAGAAAAGTATTTCAAATCTTTTATTAAACCTTATTTAATTTTTTTTAAACTTAAGTTAAAATATCCTTATTCATATACAAACCATTTTTATTCCAAAAGATATGTATGTTAAAGTTTTTAATTTATTTTGGTAAATTTCAAATTAATTCAACACACAATTTTATCCAAAATTTTATATTAATTATCAGATTAAATTGGACTCAAAACCAGGATCATTGCAAAAACCGCTTGGGTTTATCATTTCAACCCATAATGATTTTCCCTATTCTAAATATCATTCGGGTATTTATCATTTCAACCCACAGGCAGCATGATTCACAAAAAATAAATAACATAAAACAGAATCATACTATATATATGCATATTGTAAACCAACATGCAACCATTTCCAATATAGCACCTTTGGTGTTTTCCAACATTACAATCATACTATATATATGCATATTAATTTTATTCTTTTTCTTTTTTTCTTTCTATTTCCTCTTTTTCACACATAAATTTCACATAACATAGCAATGACAGTTTCTATTACAAAAGTGTCAACCTATAAATCAATATAACATTTTTATTTTTTTCTTTTCAACATAGTAATTTAATATTAACATCATGATGCATATTAATAACCATATCATCATATCTATTTTCATAAACAAACAACATAATATCAAAAACAATTTTGTGTCAAAAATAATAGGTGAACATAAGTGAATATATGCCATATCAAATCATAACCAAATTACGCAAAATTTCTTAACTATTGCAACATTCCAATAACATATCAATTGATATCCATTTACTTAACATAAGATTATAAATCGTGAGTGAATAGCTCACCTTTCGAGGCTAGGAAAATTGATGACACAAAGCTATGACTTTGAGTCGCGAATTCCAAAGCAAATCAAAGCTAACTCAAATTGATGCAACACAAAATATATATGGATACATTTCATTTTTTTATATAAAAGTGAAGAGGAGAGGGGTTAAGAAGCTTAGCGTAGGGTTGAAAGGATGGGTTTGGATGTGGCTATGGTGGGCTAGGGTGGAAGAGATGGTTTGGCTATGTAAGAGGAGAAGATGTGGTGATTTGGGTGGGATTTGATGGAGATAAGGCATGGCTATAAGCTAGGAAAGTAGGGATGATTTTAGCCTTGCTTGGAGGAAATGGTGACCGAGATGAAGTGGAGGGAAAGATGGCTTGGATGGTGGAGGAGGGGCAGCAATAGAAGAGGAGGTGGAAGGAATTTGGATGAGAAAAGGAAGGAGTTTCGATTTTGAGAAATTTTTGTTTTTAGATCTAGAACTCTCTGTAAATTTGAAGAGGAAGAAGGGAGTGTAATGAGAAAGTTTTCTCAAGAGAAAATTATGTACGTACAAGTTAGTCAGAAGGAATAAATGGTCATAGGCATAGGAATACACACAAGTCTCTTGATATGGTTTGAATCTCTTGGTTAACCAAGGCCCATTAGGACTAAATCAAACCCATTAGGACTTGGCCATATTTCACAACTAAACACCACAACAATAATTTCGCAACAAACCAATGCCCGTTAGGACTAAACCAAACCCATTATTATTTTACAGTAATAATTGAAAATTCTTCATTTCTAACCATATTCTATACAACAATTATAATTAATATTTTTAAAATTTATTCGAATTAACAAGTCCTTACAGAATGAGTTGTGGATAAACTTTGAGACCTAGATCTAGCAGATAATAG
This sequence comes from Allium cepa, assembly GCA_030765085.1. NCBI lineage: Eukaryota > Viridiplantae > Streptophyta > Magnoliopsida > Asparagales > Amaryllidaceae > Allium > Allium cepa. Next base: position 575,099,909 of record CM060943.1, on the reverse strand, counting down.
TAGAAATCAAAGGAAAATAATAGGAAGACACAAGAATTTGATAGCGTTTAGGCAATATCTGGTCAGGTCCGCTTTATAGCTTTACTAATTGTGAATCTGAGAGAGTTTGTATGAGATTACAGAGAATTGGACTCATAAGTACAAGTAGTTGACAAGTTCTTAGGCCTAGAAATGCCAAAAGTTGCTTTCTTAGTGACTATTGTGAAGGAGGAAGATGGTGAAGAGTAATGGATTCCCAGATCTAAAGTGAAGAAAGAAGATCAGGGAGAAGATCCCTTTTTGGTTGCATATAGGTTTGTATTTATAGGGAAACATGTGTGTTGCATCAGAAGGCTGCTTGTAGTAGATTCAAGGAGTTAGCCCAATATCATATAAGAGATCCAAGGTCCACCGAGTCAAAATAATATCTCGATAACGAGTCATTTGACTTGGTGCCAAGTTTTTATTTTTAGTGGAAATCAGTCCAACTCTTTTGCTCTATCTTTCTAACTTCAAGTTGATGTTATCCATGCTGTTCGTATCGATTTTGGGTTGATTATAGCGATCGTTCCAATATCAACTCATAATTGATTCTTGTGTTCCATGCTATTTTCATATGGACTCGGCGATTTAGACCTTCCTGACATAGCCGGTCTTGGGACAACGCCAGTTCTTTGAAGGTTGGGGATCGATTTGACCCCTCGATCAGACGGTTTAGACCTTCCCGACGTTGCCATTCTAGGACAATGCCAGTTCTTAGAAGGTTGAGGATCTATACTGATAGAGTTAGGGGTATGCCCTAGGGGCAATTATGTAATTTGTTACATATATCTAACATATTAACCAATCTTGTTCAAAATAAAAGGTATTTTCTTTCTATTATATACTTGATATAATGTGATTATATTAATTAATTGACTTGATTAAAAGTATATTTAATAGAAAATTTCATAAATGGCATATCTTGTGATAGTAGTTACAAAGTGTTGTAACCGTGAGTAATTATCACAACGAAACAAATATACCATTATAAATGTTTCTAGTCAAGATGCATCGAGATTAGATATCAATATATCCGTTGAGACTAGAGTATGTAATGCCCTCCTAATATTGGGCGGTGTATTACTCATGATTGTTGGGGCACCTTGGGGTTACGTACTAATAGTTATTGGATAACTATGTAACGACTCACTCAATAGTTTTCTGTTGGTTAATATAACTAAGGTAAAACAGAAAATATCAATGTGATTGATTTACACAGTTCTCTCAACTTGAGAATACTGTGGATCATCAATATGAAAGCTCAGCTTTGATTATAGTCAAATCATGGCATGGCATCTATCAGTTGACTATACTTGGGTCGAATAAAGGTATTGGAAGTGAAGCACTATTCAAGATAGGATTCGTCTCCTTGATTATATGCGGTTAGTATCACAGTCAACTCAACTCAAAGTCAAAGTCTCTGGCCAAAGCATTTCGGTAATTGTTATTATTGAATAAAGGACTTTGTATTTAGACTACAAATTTGAATGTGGATGAGGTTAAAATTTTGACCATTACCAAATTTCATAAGTCCAAAGTGTATAGTTTTGACGAAGAGAATTAGTGTAAACAAATGTCATACCTGGGTAACGCTTATTAAACTAAAATTAGATTTTACCGAAAATGAGTAAGTGATAAATTTGGCCATAATGTCACACCACCTGCTAAGTAATGTGTGAACGTTAACATTAGAATAGTTCGATGTTAATCGCTGATCAAATTTACACTCAAGTGTTACACAATCGAAAAGATGAATTTCCTTAAGATCGAACGATTTAATAAATTTATAGTTATTGCAAATTAATTAAATTAATTGATGTTTATGAAATATTAATTATAAAATTTGAATATGATTTGAGAAATAAATAATGTTATGTATATTTATAACAGTTATAAATATATCGATCGATATACAATATCGACAAGCGATTTAATTAGATTTAATTGCATAGTATTTTGGCTTGGGCTTAGATGAGTTTAAGACCCATCATTAGGGCTGCAAAATTTCAGTTTGGGAAGGTCTAGGGGTGGTTAAACCATAAGGAATTGGCTTGGAGATAATAGGTTGAGATGAAGTGAGCATGGGTAAAAAAGTTTTCCTCGTTTCTCTATCTAATACAAATATGTGTGTGTGTGTGCGTGTGTTTGTATGTGTGTGTGTATAAAAAATTACTAACCTTTTTGGCCGCCATTACCTTCTATATTGCTGGTTAAAAGATAGCTCTCAATCCACTCCAAAATTCTTAAATATATTTCAAATTAAAATAATACTATTCAATAGTTATAGGTGTGTGATTCCGGACTTGCAATTTGATGAATCAAGAACGGTAAAAGGAAGGGAAGTCCTCGTTTCAACGTAGATTCAAAGACATTATTAAATTGGTAATTTTAATATATATATTACAGTAATCAAATTATATTCTATGATCCTATAATGAGCAATTTCATATCTTTTTAAATATATTGCTACCATATGTTTAGTTAGATTTTGTAAGTAGATGTGGTTGTCACAAATCAATTTGGTTATTTGCATAATTTTTTTATTGTGCTATTTTATTTATGTATGGACAAATGTTGTTTATTGTATAGAATCAAATTTTGTCATTAATAATTGTTTCATATACATTTATTAATAAATATATATATATATATTAGTGTATATTTCTCTCTCATAATAGCAAATACGCATATATATATATATATGATTTCAAAATTAAAAATGTTTATGATTTATTAAGAAGAATAAATTGAACGAAAAATTCTTCAAAATTTTTCATAACCTTTCTCAGGATCCTAGAATTTTAAAATTTAGTTTTTTAATAATATATTATTTTATATTAAATAGTTATTGCCGAAATCAGTGTATTTGTTTTTAAAAATAATATTTCAACGTTGAAAAATCTCTCGATTTTTTCTAAGCTATATTTTATGATCTTAGATTTTCAAAAATTGTAAAATTTGAATTTTCATTAGTAGATTATTTTATGTTAATCATTTATGGATGAATACATTATTTTATTCATAATATGTACAAATTAAAATACTAAAATTATTATGTTTGTAAAACCAAGTTAATTTTGAATTATAAATAATTTTAAATAATTTTTCTCTCTCTTTCTATATATATTTATCTATGTATAAATGTTTTATGTTCATGTATTATATATAATTTATTTATACATACATATGTATGTGTACATATATACATATACACATATACACATATATTTTATGACACATATACATGCACAAATTTGGACAACATACATGACATACAAAATGAGCTAATATGTCTATTGTGATGTAAATCCCAACATCTACATATGCGCATATAATAGCTTTCACGAATTATTATGTTACATACGCGCTGACACATACTTGTATATGATACATTTATGTATAAACTAAATCAAATAAAAGTAATTTCATATCTTAGTATATTTGAATTTAAATAAAATAAATGAATTTATTTAAATGAAATATGTCCTAATTTAGTTAGACTTCGTAGGCCCAATAAAAGATCCAATATGGTAAATTTTGTAATTCACTCATAATTTCCGTTGCGGCATAGTCCATTCCAACAATGGTATCAGTGCCCAATAATCTATGCGGTTTAAATTAGTCATATTATGTCTAACTACTTAAGCTTGCCCACTTTGTACGGTGTCTAGAAAGGTAATGTCTAGGATTGAAATTGGGTAATCAAGTACTCTGTCTTACCTGGTTATCAGCCTACCTCAAAAGGTGAAGGAAGGCCAAAGGTTGCCCCTAATAGAAAAGGCCCAACTTAATTTGGGCCTTGGGCTAATTTTCAAAATTATTTTCAAAATTAATGTTAAAGACTTTGAATTTAATAGTTAAATTTAAACTAAAACATGTTTATTATAAAAATCATAATACTGCATAAGTTTTCAAAATGTTTGAAAGGATAATGATATTTTCAAAATGTTTGAAAATATTTATACAATATTTCAAATTTTAAATTTATTAATAAGATTAATAAAATAGATTAATTAAATATGTTATTTAATTAATGCATATATGCATGTATTACGTATATTGATATATGTTATGTTCTTTTTAAATGTTTAAGATAACATAAGCATACGTGTATGTATACAAGATAAATTTTGAAATTAATAAATTTTAGTAAAAATTGATTAAATTAAAGGTTAATTAATTAAATAAAATACACATATATATGACATGTGTATGTTACACTACAAAGGTTATAGTATACACTATAAATTTTATAGTAGATATGTCCAATATAAAAGTTATATTGGAATACTAATTTAAAATTAATTAAAGAGTTAATTGATTAAAATTAATTAGATAAGATTTAATTAATGATGGATTATACACAGGACTATCATATACGTAATATGAAATATAAAATTATATAACAATAAGACTTATATGGTATGTATATAAACTAAATGTGGAACATTAGATAAACCCGAATAGACTTGAGAAATAAATACATGTATAAATGTACATATACCGAGATTTTTGATGTGTCTAACACTTGAATCGCTGGGGTATTTCATAAGAAAATATATTATTCTATAAGTCGTTATCACTCAATATATATTGAAGATTATGAATCTTCAATATAATGTTGTCAGCTACCATACATATTAATAAATTACTTACATATTCCTTAGTTGTTGAGCAATCTCAACCTAGGGATGTTATGCGTAGTTTTATTAATATACTGAGCAGATGAGGCAAGATAGCTATATGTATTTGTTGAGTAAACTCAAGGAACATGTACTTTACTTAGGCCATCACGATATGGAATGTATGAGTGAATAATCTCTTTCGATTTGTTGAGCAAACTCAAGGTCAAAATGGGTTAGGAGTTGTATATGATATAACCAATAAGGAGTTATCCATCGCTTGTGTGGCTATGATTTGTTAAGCAAAATTAAGGTTAGAATACCAAAACAAACAAGTCCTAACACTCACTAATGAAGTTGTAAGACTTATATGTTTCATCTTAGGGTTTGGAAAAATATACAAGACTGGTGGGAGCCTTACTAGAATAATGAAATGGTAACATTTAACTTTTCTAATACTATAAGAACATATGCTATGTAATGTTATAATTATCTACAATAATAAATTTGTACATTTAATATGATTGATAAAACGTTTGTCAATTAACATATATAAATAATCTGAATTGAAACTTGACAAACACAATATAATATATACTTACTAATAATTCAAAATGCATGTTATATAATGTTTCTATACCCATGCAAATGCCCAATTTCAACTACTTAATAAATTCGTAAGTTGGCCACTTATATGTTTATTTGGTTAGACCATTTATTACATTTTATGAGTTTTTGAATTCTAAATGCAATTCAAGACAATGGATATTTGATCCATGTACTTTCAATATAAATTTTATATAATGAACAGTCATAGTTTGCGGGGTACAATATTTCGATGAAGTTAGTTCATTCGAAGTAAGCCATTAAACAGTATTTTAAGATCATGTATTCAACTTAATAATTAAAAAAGGATCATATTGTGTTAATGTAACAAAAACCATAAACTACGAGATACATCTAAGAACTCAATCGTTGAAATGTTATTTTGATTGATTTACATAAAGTGCAACATATTTCATGTCTTAAATGTTAAGAATAATCGAATGCGCTTTTGTAAAAGGTTTTTATGATATTACAGTAAGGCTTTCTTTTAAATAGTTTGACCATTTGAAAGAAAAACAAATGGATAAGAATAGATGTAATTTAAGGTAAAGTTGGAATAAAAAGAATGAATAGTCACTTCTGCTTCATAGGGAAACATTGGAAACAAGAATTGTAATACTAATTGGTACTTAATAATGGAATATGAAATATGATTTTTTTTTTGAAATGTATTCTCATATAGATTTTTTTTTTTCTATAACATTTATTTCTTTGAGTTCAAGATATTTAATCAAAGAATTTTCCACTGTAAACAGTTTACAGCATATTATATAAGTAAACAATATTAACAATATTAAGTTAATAATGGACCTGTAAATTAAGTATGTTATTACAGTAATGGAAGAAATAGTGAAAGCATGCCATATAGCACCTAATGATTGCATCAAATTACAAAAATTGTTTTCGTAAAATGTACCGAACATTATTTGTAAAATAATGTTTATTTTTTGTATTGACTGAAAAATAGATATAACTATATTTCAACATGAATATTATGAATATTTATTATGAAATAGAACTATATTACGAAATTATTTTCATAGTAAAAGTGATGCAACAAAATACATATGTGTCTAATATTATTTACAGTTGTTTTGTAATTATAGACTAAGCCATAGTTTTGAGAAATAATTTCACTATATTATTATGAATCATATGATAAAGGTGAATTATATCTCAAACAATTAATGACTGTGCACCCATTCAGTGGAAGCATCATAAGAGTTGATGAACTCTTTGAATTAATACATACATGTATGCAATCACAAGTCTATTAATACCAAAAGGGTTCCACATACTTTGTTATATTTATCTATGATTTGTTACCAGCATGTACATATGTATTGGATACACATGTAGTAAGTTTATGATAAAATCATAAAATATAAAAAGAAAAATCAATAAAATAATGTGTAATAGAATAAAATGATTTGATTTGGTCGAATAAGTGAGTATATTGGAAAGAGTTCCAAATGTACTTGAAAATGAATATAGATTCAATCTCAAAAGTCACTTCTCCATGTGATACATAATGATGTATCGATAAGGAGTAATCAGACATTGTTGGACAATTTACAATTAATTGTGTGTGAAGTTGAGTTAGTTTCTTTCTATAAGGTCATGTACTTAAGATTAGTACATAAGGTAGATATTATTTCATCTCAACAACAGTCTACAAAATCATATAAGATAATGGTTTGTAAGAAATCTCAGCATATTCTAGGCCAAGGAGTTGGCAGGTTGTGCGAGTCGAAAGATTGCACGTAATAATTGTTCATGAGGGATCTTGTATGAATATCCAAAAGGTTTTGGAAAGGTCTGTCATCAAATGGCATATTTATGTTTTGAACATAATTTTTGTAAACTAAAATCAGTTTTATAAATAAAAGGTTCATAAAGCATTTATGAATCCCTATTCTATTGGCACTAAGTAACAATTGTTGTTTCAAGATATATCAACTTCATCGTGAAGGAATTTCTTTAAGAAATTTTTGGTAGTTAAATGGAATTGGATACGATCCATAGATAGAACTGATCATATGAGATGAAGTGAAATTAACTAACCTAAATGAACAAATAGCATTATAATGTCTAATAAGTATTCTCGTACATCAAAGAGAAACTATGAGTTTCTTATTAATTTCAAAAATAAACATTATCCTTGGTTGTTCAATTAAAACATTATGATTGTTGACTCTATATGTATGATGCGCAAATCTAATTGAATTCCAAGTACGCTATCAAAATATGATTTTGGTGATCATAACCAAAGAGATGTGATCCATCAGCCGAGATTATGTCCTTACTGCAAAGACTAATGTGGTTGGAATTAAATAAGCAATGTTGATAAGAATAATATCTCAAATTTCAGTTATTGAAATTAGCATAACAGATTCGATATTCAACATGCTCAAGTTGATTCGAATTTACTCACAAAATTATCGCTCGATAAGACTTAATGTTTGGTACTTATGTACTGAAACAGAAAATTCTAAATAATGATTTAGAGTAAGTTGTTTACACATATTAACTAAAAATTCCTCAAAGTCAGTGGGAGTGATATTAGGTTTGTGAGTCTTTGGATATGATCCAATACGAATGTATCATTTTATAAGCATCAAGATTGTATAAGTATTTTGATAGAAATATCAAATAGTTTGATTTTCAATCAAAGTGCAGAGGAAGCGTATGTTCATGAGAAAGAACGTTAAAAGGTACATTGATATTTGTAAACTAAAAGTAAACAACATGTTGTTGATTCTAACAACATGCTTGTATTAAAATCAACTTTAGTTTTTTTAATACTCGATTTTGGATTGTAAATGATGTCCTTTGTGGTGAGTATAAAAGATATAGGGTTTGTCCCAAAATGATATACAAGAGCACCCTACTAAAAAGAGAACACGTGAGTTGGATTCCTTATGCGTTAGCAATATGAATTTTCATACAGATTATGTTGTGTATGATATTGTGTTTTATTTATGTATTTGATACATGGAGCAAATATAAAATCCAAATTGATACCATTAAATGGTTGTTTGAGGTGTTCTCGTGTATTTATGAAATACTATAGAATTGTTTATAGAAACAACAAACTCGTTATGATGGAATTTTTGGATACAAACTTTTATAAGTGATATTGAGTATAACATGTCAATGATAAAATTCAAATTAAAATCTTTAATTTGAAAATGTTTCAAAATCAAGGCGATTGTGGTACATTCAAGAAATGTTGAGAACATTAATTTGAATAGCGCTACAATAAACCAATGTATATAGATATAAATGCATAAATTTATAATTGAGCCAAAGGTGATTCCAAATGTTGAGAATCTCATAATATTGTCATAAGATAACAGTGTCATGAAATTGAACATGATAGAACTTAAAGCTCACTATAAGTTGAAAGACATACTTCGAATCGTTTCACATGATAAAGGCAGTTTATCAGTGTCAGAGAGAGTTGATCAACAAAGTAGATAATTAAAACATAATATCATACCCATTCACTAAGGGGCTGACCTAATTGGTTTTGAGAAAACTGATTGGAGAAGTTTGAATTAGATTCCTTAATTGACCCCAAGTGCAAGTGGAGATTGATAGAGTTAGGGGTATGCCCTAGGGGCAACTATGTAATTTGTTACATATATCTAACTCGTTGACCAATCATGTCTGAAATAAAAGGTATTTTTTCATATTTTATACTTGATATAATGTGATTATATTAATTAATTGACTTAATTAAAAGTATATTTAATAGAAAAGTCCATAAATGGTATATTTTGTGATAGTAGTTACCAAGTGTTGTAACCGTGAGTAATTTATCACAGTGAAACAAATATACTATTTTAAATATTCATGTCAAGATGCATCGAGTCTGGGTATCGATGTATCCATTGAGACTGGAGTATGTAATGCTCTCCAAATGTTGGGCAGTGTATTACTCATGACTGTTGGAGGCACCTAGGGGTTACGTACTAATAATTATTGGATAGCTATGGAATGAATCACTCGATAGTTTTCTATTCGTTAATATAACTAAAGTCAAACAGAAAATATCGATGTAACTGATTTACACAGTTCTTTCGACTTGAGAATACTATGGATCTTCAATATGAAAGCCGTGCTTTGATTATAGATAAATCATGGCATGGCGTCCATCGAGTGACTATAGTTGGGTCGAGTGGTAGTATTGGAAGTGAAGCACTATTCAAGTGAGAATTCATCTCCTCAGTTATATGCGGTTAGTATCACAGTCAACTCAAAGTCAAAATCTCTGGTCAGAGCATTTCGGTTAATTATTATTATTATTATTATTATTAAACCAAGGACTTTTTATTTGGACTATAAAGTTGAATGTGGATGAGGTTGGAATTTTGACCGTAACCAAATTTCGTAAGTCCAACGTGATATAGTTTTGACGAAGAGAATTTGTGTAAACAAATGTCACAATTGGGTAACGCTTATTAAACTAAAATTGAATTTTACCGAAAATGAGTAAGCGATAAATTTAACCATAAAGTCACACCATCTGCTAAGTGACATGCGGACATTAACATTAGAATAGTTCGATGTTAATCGCTGACCAAATTTTCACCCAAGAGTTATACAGCCGAAATGATGAATTCCCTCAAGACCGAACGATATAGTTAGTTTATAATTGTTATAAATTAATCAATATTTATGAAATATTAATTATAAAATTTGAATATGATTTAAGAAATAAATAGTGTTATATATATTTATAACAGTTATAAATATATCAATCGATATACAATATCGACATGCGATTAAATTAGATTTAATTGCATAGTACAACCATATGTATGTATGTATGTATGTATGTATGTATCTCTAAAACAATTACTAACCTTTTTGGCCGCCATTACCTTCTACATTTCTGGTTAAAACATAGCTCTCAATCCACTTCAAATTTCTCAAATATATTTCAAATTAAAATAATACTATTTGATAGGTAGAGGTCGGTGATTCCGGACTTGTAATCTGACGGATCAAGAACAGTAAAAGGAATGGAAGTCATTGCTTCAACGTGGATTCAAATGCACCATTAAATTGGTAATTTTAATTCATATTACAATAATTAAATTATATTCAGTGATCCTATAACGAGCAATTTCATATCTATTTAAATATATTGCTACTATATATTTAATTAGGTGAGATTTTGTAAGTGGATGTGGTTGTTACAAATCAGTGTGTTTATGTGCATAATTTATCTATTATACTATTTGATTTTTGTATAGACAAATGTTATTTATTGTAAAAAATAAATTTTTGTCATTAGCAGTTGATTTATAAATATTTATTAATAAATTCATATATATATATAAGTGTATATTTCTCTCTCATAATAGCATATATGCATATATAAAATGTATATATGATTTAAAAAAATTAGTATGCTTATTTGTATAATATGAATTTACAAATTCGAAAATTAATTTTCATACATATATTCATATTTTTAAATTAACATTTATTGAATTTTGAATTGTTTATTATATATAAAATAATTATTACATTAAAAATTCAATTTTGTTTTTTGAAAAAATATATTATATCATTCCACAAATGTATAGAAAAGTTTTAGGATTTTTTCAATAAATTTTATTATTTTTAATAATTAATATTATTTATAAAGAACAGTTTATGGTTTATTAAAAATAATAATTTAATTAGAAAATTATTTAACTTTTTTGTAACTTTCATTCATGATCCTAAATTTTTTAAAATTTTGAAATTTTATTTTTTTAATATATTTTTGTGTTAAATAATTATTGTCATAATCAATGTATTTGTTTTTAAATATAATATTTCAGCTTTGAAAAATCTTCAGATTTTTTCTAAGCTCTATTTTATAATTCTAGATTTTTGAAAATTTTAAAATTTCAATTTTCATCAATAGATTATTTTATGTTAATTATTTATGGATGAAAACATTATTTTATTCATAATATATACAAGTTAAAATATTAAAACAATTATGTTTGCAAAAGTAAGTTAATTTTGAATTATAAATAATTTTCAGTAATTGTTCTCTTCTTTCTATGCATATATATTTATCTATATATAAATGTTTTATGTTCATATATTATAAACAGTATAGTTATACATATATATATGTGTATGTACGTATATATACATATATTTTGTAACACATATACATGCACATATTGGACAATATACATGACATACAAAATGAGCTAATATGTCTGTTGCAATATAAATCCCAACATCTACATATGACATATTATACCTTTCAGGATTATTATGTTACACATGCACTCACACATATATGTATATGATATATTTATGTATAAACTAAATCAAATAAAATTAATTTCATATCTTAATATATATGAATTTAAATGAAATATGTGATTTTATTTAAATGAAATTTAGAAATGTTCTAATTTAGTTAGACTTCATAGGCTCAATAAAAGATCCAATCGGCTAAATTTTTTGAAATTTACCTGTAACTTCCATTGCGGGCTAGTCCAGTTCCGACATACACAACCCATCAATTCGGCGGTTTGAATCTACCCTCCCTGTCCGTCATTAAAGGACAGAGGAGCGTTTTTTGGCTATGCTACCAGTTGTGCGGCACATGAGCTTTGCTTGCAAGAACAGGTTCCACTGGTTCAAGAAGTAGATTTTGTTGACTGGTAGAAGAAATGGAATGTCCTATCTATTTACAATGCCCACTATGCCTATGGGAGGTTTATTTGCGGAAGGAAATTTAACGAGGATGATGAATTAGTATTGTTTTAGGTTGATGTTTCATTCCTGGGTGACCAGCTTACTTGAAGGCTATTTGTTGACCATTCTTTTATGATCTCACCTGGGCCCATCTCCATTGGGTCTAGGAAGTTTTCCTTGAGCAGGTAGACCCTGCGGTCCTGCAGTTCCTCCGCCATTCACCGGTTCCCTAATATACTATTGGAGCTTGGTTTTTCTTATCAGCTCCCCAATAAAATTACTTAAATGTTGGCAATTGTTGATGTTGTGCCATTGGGTTTCATGGAAGCAGCAGTATCCCGAAAAAGTTTATCCTGCTTCGTTGCTTCCCTCATGGATGGCTTCTTATATTGCCTAGTTACTTGAGTAGTAAGACACACACACACACACACACACATATATATATATTCTCTGGTGTGACATTCAAGAGCATGTAATCTTCCAATCCGAAGTTCTTTGGATGTTTCGCATTTGCATCATACCCGTTACTGGAATTCTGACTTCTTTTCTTCAGATTACCAAAGTTTCCAGTATTTGCTAAAATGTTACTCTAGATGACTACCTTCAATGTCATCGCCAAACTTTCTTTTGACAAGTCCTGCTTCTTTCAACCAAAGGAACTAATACGCTTTTTGGTGAAATTCTTCCATAGTAGTCAATTGCTTCATCTTCAATCATTTGGAGAAATCCATATCTAGATGAATGCCCCGGACCAAGTCCATAAATACAATACCTTACTTTGGATTGCTAACCTCTATGACAACGATGTTCAACCATTTCAAGAAAGCTTTGAGTGACCCCTAGGGCCCTTAAGAAAAGCCAGATAAGGAATTTATGTCCTTTGGTCAAGCAAATGGAGCTAAACTACTCTAGAACCTTTTAGCTAATTCATCGGATGTCGATATAGATTTAGGCGCAAACTTATAGAACCGCATAGAAGCAACTCCTTTCAAGAAGACAGGGAAACACCTATGACGAACATCGTCCGTAGCTCTAGCTCCATCCATCGGTCATTTGTATTTGAATAAATGTTTTCCGAGATTAGTAGTTCCAATGTTGGATGCTATTATCGTCATGGTGAACTTTTAGGGATATTCTTCTCTCAGAAAATTTTCAATGAGTGGAGTTCGGCTTAGTGCAGAACCCCGATCTTCATCTTTCCCGCCTCTACTTTCCTTCACTAACCACTTGACCATGTCGACGAAGTACTCCTCATTGGCATGATAATCTACAGGTCGATTGTCAGGGGGCTGCACTGGTTGTTTGGCTTCACAAACGATCTCGGATTGCCGATTAAAGTCTTGGTTCTCCATTCTCCGGGAGAACCACTCCTGCAGAGCTCAATTGACATCCATTAGTCTTACCATGATAGTTTGAACTCCATTTCTAATGTTTTGTCCATTAACACCAATATTCAACTCAACATCACCATCAACCAGGTACATGTCGTCATCAAAGTCAGAAACCAGTAATGCATCTCCCTCATGTGCATCATCAAGTAGAATATTTGGTTGGTACCAAGTTGTCATGTCTTAGTAGCGAGTTTTTTTCTTATGGGGGGAGCGCTCCTAGTTCCTTCCACAACAACTCATGCAACTCGGCGGTTACTTCCTTTTGCTTTTGCTTTCCATCTCTCCTATTTATTCCAGGAAATGAAGAGTTCTTTTATTCTATTATAGGAGAATTTTAACTTCTAACTCTTCTTGTTGTTGGTGGCTGCAAGTTTAGCAACATGTCGATCTTTTCCATGAAAGCTTTTTGGTTATCTGCCATCTTCCGATTTTGTTCACCAATCATCTTATGAAGCTCTCCTTTAGTAACAACTTCCTATTGAGTAGAGCATTTTGGTAATGAATTTCCATTATTAACTTTTGTTTGGTGAGTGTTTCCTTTATGAACATTAGCCATCACTCCTGTTGATCTTTTTTCCTAAACACCATTGATATTCAATAACAAGTTCATAAATTCTTTGAACAAGTTTCTAGATCTAATCATTTGATCTTTCCAAATCCACAATAACAGGCTAGATCTAAGTATGGATTCAGTTTTCTAAATGAAAGCACCAAAATGCTGACGCCAAAAATGGATCAACGTCAAAGAATGATTGTATGGGACCTATGAGACTCAAATCTAGCAGATAATAGTAGAAATCAAAGAAAAATAATCTAAAGACACAAGATTTTTATAGTGGTTAGGCAATCTCTGGCCTACGTCCACTTTATATTGATTGTGGATCTAAGAGAGTTTGTATGAGATTACAAAGAATTAGAGTCATTAGTACAAGAAGTTGAGAAGTTCTTAAGCCTAGAGCTGCCAAGAATTTCTGCCTTCATGACTACTATAAGGGAGGAAGATGGTGAAGAGCAGTGGAATCCCAGCTCCAGAGTGAATAAAGAAGATCGGGGAGAAGATTCCCTTTTGGTTGCACATGGTTTGTATCTATAGGGAAATATGTGTGTTGGGTCAGAAACCTGCTTATAGCAGAGTCCAAGAGTTAGCCAAATGTCACACAAAAGATCGTGGGCTCCACGGAGTCAAAATAATAAATCGGTACCGAGTCATTTGACTCAATGCCGAGTTATTTCATTAAGTGGAAATCAATCCATCTGTTTTGCCCTACTTTTCTAACTTCAAGTTGATTTGTCCTTTTATCTTTTCATCCATTTTAGGTTGATTCTAGTGATCACTCCACTATCTCTTGAGTTATCCGATTTTCTTAGCTTTCTCATCTTCAACTCTTGGAATTAATCATCCAATCTCCGGGAAAACACTTGATCATGAGTTATTGGACTAGTATATGAGATGTATGGAGTTTTAAAGGAGGAACATGATGAACAGATAGGTTAGGAACCGGCCCATATAACTCGGTACTAATTTATGTACTTAGCTCCAATGCCTTTGCAACTTGTTGAGTTACTTCATACCATCATTCTAGATAGTTCTAATCATGTTGAGCAAATGATGAAGGTGAAAACCGTATTAGTAAAAATCATAAGCTCCAGGTCGAGGTTGACCTGACTTGGTGTCCGACCCGAGTGGTTGGTGTGTTTGCTTTAGGCCTAGCTTGTAGTTGTCCAAAGGTTAGAGTGCTTGGAGTTCGACCAGGAAGATTTGTGGGTCCGACCTGAGTTTTACTCGATACCAATTTCTTGGAGTTCGATCTAAGAGTTTTATGAGTCTGACCAGAGTTCTTCTCAGTGATGATTGCTTAGAGTGTGACCTAAGAGTTTTGTGAGTTTTGACCCAAGAAGAATCATAACTTGGTACAGAGTTGTGACTTATAAATCGATAACGAGTTGACTTAGGTCTGACTCGGGTCTGTTTCGAGTTTGACTTGGGGCCAACTTCAAGTCGTATCATCTTGCTTTGCTATTTCTCAACTCAGGTTTTCCTTTATTTTTCTAGGTTCAGTTCTGGTACGACTCGGGTCTGACCCCAAGTGCCAAGTTGAAAAATTCAAATCAACCTTTTTCACTCATTTTTTGGTATTTCCTTTTTCTTTCCTTTCTGCGATGTTTTCAAATTCCTTGATTCATTTTGTCTACATTTTGATGTTCTAACTTCAAATTGAATTGGCTTGGTTAGAAACCCGATTAACACTTACTCCCTAGAGTATGCTTTTATTGAAAACAAAGTATGCTCTGGATCGAGATAACTTATAATTTGCTATTCCTTAATTCTGGATAGTCGTTTAGAAACCACTTCAAAGAAGTGCTTTTGTCCAGTAGATATTCCTTCAACTATTTTAAATAGTTAAAATTCCATTCTTCGTTCTTCATACAAAGGAAATGATCTACGCATTAGAGATCGTTCCACACCTTAGATGAGCATGCTCTCTCCTTGCTTTGTATTGTTTTCATTTATGCTTTTCTGTTGTCAGCGTGTGCTTTACCTTTGGGATCATCCATTGTCGAATCCTTCAAGTCATCGCTGAGAGCTTTCGACGCTTGTTTTCTACAAGCCATCGAGTGAAATTCATCTAAGGTCGGGGGAATGGCGATTGCTGTAGCGATGGAAATGACGATGGTGGTGTAGTCGATTGCTTCTTAGTGGAGATAGTCGAAGTTTGAGTTGTGCTTGACCAATGATGGATCTAAAGCTTGTCTTAGCTTGTATTCACGCTGCTTCGAAGACACGTTCGACTCTCTGTCTTTGGATAACTCCTATCAGTGAACGACAGTTCTTGTATTGGCACTTGCATTCAATAAGACATTTCGCTTCAGGAATAATTGTGTTGGATGATTCTATTGCTACATTTTTCCTTTTTTTTATATTTCCTATGTTTCTAAAAAGAAAAGTTTCCATGTCACTCTCGATAGGGGTTTCGTTATTGAATTTTTATAAAAAACGGATAAGTTTCAACATATAATATCACTGTTCGACACAACTTGTTTTTCTAGCACGAGTGAACTATCTACACATAATGGTATGTTCATTGAATACGGGACACTTGACTCATACTACATAGATTGACACTTCTCACTTGCCTCGGTTAATGCTCAGAATTCGATTGGTCAACATACATCGACATCCTTTGGACTTTGGACACTGGTCAAATGGGTTTTAACGTTCAAAATAAAACATATATGATTGTGTTGAATGCTAAATTTCCTTTGATAGACTTTTGTTGTGAGTAGTCCAAATTTCGTAGTGCTCTTTAAGGCTAAGAACATTGCCCATAATATTTACTCCTCATTCATATGTTTCTGTCATTAATTAAACCCTATTCATGAAGTTTTCTACCATGAATTCGGGCATTAATGTGACCTAAACGTGCGAGGCTGATCATTTGATTGCCCCATTCCGATTATACCTTTTTTCAGTCTTCCATTACTAACTCGCCTTATCCTTGACCGAGTATATCCTACTTGGTCGTCGGCGCTGTCACTGAAATCTGGTCAGGAAATAGATTCAGTCTTTGAAAATTAGTGCACGAATCATCCAATTTTGATTATTTTTCCTTGAAGTTGCCTCTATTTCCATGCAGTGGAAAAACATCCGATGATTATGGTCGGCACTTTAGCCCTGTACTAGTTTCTATCTCCAAATTCTGGTAAAGTAACGACTCAATTCCGAGCCTTTCGATACCGAGACATTCATCCTAGTATCAACACCTTTTTGCTTACCACTCTTATGTGTCCTTTTGCCTTCTTGGTCAAAATCATGACCAGCGGTTCCTCTTCGCCATCGGTAGTCGACTGCAATGATATCATGCTTAGCTTCTCCCTTTGCCTCTAGTTACGGACTAATAATGTTGGTTCCCCAAATTACAAACGACCGTGGTCTAACCATTTGCGTGAGTTCCATAGACGGGGCTCTCATGATCTTTATGGCAACCATTCATGATTCCGTGCCCTTTGTGATCTACAGAATCCAGTCTGCACACTAGTCCCTGACTTTGGGAGCCAGAGGTTTGATTGCTTAATTTCAAGCATTCCTTTCATGATGTTAACTATCTTTGAGCAATATTTATGTTCCTAAAGTTCAGGGTAGGAAATCAAGTCATGCACCAGTTGCTTTCTCCGAAAACTAGTGCACTGGGGATTCTGTACATAAGATTCATCCTTGATGTTGCCCATCTTCGAGAACTAGCTGATACCTGTAGGTTAGGGTCGAATGATTCGATTAGCTCAAAGTGAATACTTCTTCCCAACGTTGCAAATCTCTTGGAAATATCATATTCAAAAAGTTTAGATTAAAGATTCGATCAAGCTTTGACTTCCGCCTCTGAAAGCTAGTGTATCCATGGTTCCATTCTAGGTTTTCTCCTTAACACCGCCATTCTTTGAATGATGGCACATTCCTAGAAGTTGGGATCAAATTGCCTGATCGATCCTTAAGCCGAGTTATCCGATCAGTTTTTGGTTTGGTTTTGAGAACCTTCCCATTGTCGCCAATCTTCGGGCAACAACGTATTCTGGAAGGTAGATTTTATTATCGAGTCTCCTCACCATCTTCTATCTTCGGCAAGCGATGTAATTAGGGGCAAGGTGCCTCTTCCTCTTATTATCGCCTTCTTTGGGCGATAGTGTACTCCTGCCAGTCCTCGGGTAGCAACGATTTTCTGGTAGTCGCCTTCTCTCTCCGACGTTGCTGGGGAAATACCGGTTCTCAAAAAGTAGGAGATTAATGTGACGTTTGATCCTTCAGTTTGGACATTCTTGATGTTGCTAGAGTAACTGTAATGACCCACTTTTCTGTATGGTCTAAGCTGAAAATAAACCACATATGTCAAATCAAATTGAACAAAAAGGTGGACTGTTAGGGGAAAGAAGGAAAAAGAAAGTAAGAAAATAGAAACAACAACACAAAATCTCACAATCGCAGCGGAACGATATATAATAGATAATAACATATCTTTATATAAAAAGAACTATAAATGTTATTATACATACCATCATCAGAGTACAACAATCAACAAATAAATTCCGGACAGTTATAATAACTTGTCCTCACACACTGAACATACAACATAACATACGACGGAATATTATCAAGTACGTAGGATACGATGAGATCCTCCAGCTCATCTCCTGAGCTCCAAAGGCATACAATCTAAATCTGTAATATACTCGGTCTGACTCGAGCATTATAACAAAATAACACCCTAATCAGTATAGAAATCCAGCATGAGAAAACACACTCAATAATTATTACCGTTATCAAAATCCATTAAAAAATAAAGGTATTTCGTAAGATCACGCCACACACAAATACGATGGGTTTTATCTTACGATAACCAAAACATTTCTATAGAAAATCAAATGAAATTATAATAATGTCTAAGGTTTAAAATAATAATATTCAAGTAGCTATGATGTTCATGCTGTGTACATCACAATAATACTAATAAAAATCAAAAACTCGATAAGGCTCGTTCGCTAATTGTGTAGGATTACACGGATATGCCATCCGTACTTCGAGAACGGTCCACGTACACAAGGATCAGAGTTATCCTTCCAAAGCATCATACTCATCTAGACGGGGTATTATAGGAAAAACATAACTGGTCTTGCTAAGACCGAGTGCATCACTCCGACATGACAAAAACAACTAAAGGTATCGGTATTGCTAGAAAAAGGAGCCGATTACACCCTATGGGTTTTCCAACCCTACTGGCCATGCCTTCTATATCTGGTTTTAGTCATTTCCACTAATGAGGCTACATCTGGTGTTCCAACTTATGCACCGCTCCAAAAATAGATCATGGAATCCCATATGGATTCCCACACCACAATGGCCTTGGAATTGCATCCAGGTTCCCACATCTCAATTAGATCTTGGAATCATACCTGGATTCTCATACCTAACAGTCTCGGAACCACACATGGATTTCAGCATCCCAATATAACATGAAAAACTTCTCCATAGAACCGTATATGGTTTTGGAGTGGTTATGGTTCCGAGTCATCATTTACGAGTACAATTCCCCACTACCCGGGCGCTCCATAAACCAATCGTTGATTTCCAGAATGCTCAATACCGATTCTTTAGGAAATAATCTGACAATAGATAAGAATAGGGATCAACCCTAAACCGTTTAAATGAACGGATCTCCTTATCATTTGTCCTAGAAGAACAACGAGTTTATACGTATAGTATAGCACCACCGATGGTGACTGTACCACATAATTCTCGTGTTTCCCCTAGACATTTCCAGAGTTAAAACCCTTTGGTGTTAAGTAGGAAATCATTTCCTACCACCAAAATTAAGAAGGATTACATATTTGGGTCAGGATTTATAGTCAGTTATCTAAATATCAAATAAACAAACATTCAACCAATGATTACATATCCCACTGAAATCACTTAGCCTCATTTAATTTAAATTTGATAAATTTTAATTCCTCATTTAAAACTGGCATATACATTTTTCATCTGGATAAGTGTATTCACAAATCCTTCCTTTCAAAAATACTTGAAAACTCATTTAAATGGATAAGGATTTACCATTCGGTATCGACCATGGATCGCAGCTCGATGGTTGCGCTCAATCCCAAAGAAACCAAACTTAACTTAGGCAACCTCTGCCTCATTATATCAGCCATGTAATCAATTATAGATCGCATTTTGCACAATGGTTACATCACCATCCCAGCAAAAACATTAGCGAATCTTCGCTCTCGAATTACTTTATGAAAATATACCATTACTTCCTAAAATTTTCTTTATTTTATAAATATTTCAAAATCAATTTATAAAACTTCTTTATAAATTTCAAAGTTTAATTTAGAGAAAAATTCCTTTACAAAATTTAAACAATTTGTAATTTCCCTTTACAAATTTCAAAAATTATCGATTATATTTATTTATAATCCAACTAACAATCATAACTCCTTTATTGAATCTGGATTCATTTTCGAAGTCTTTATATCTAAACAATTTGGAAATTTCCTTTTGTCTAATTTTTTTATGTCCCCAAATTTCGTTATATGATTTCTCTTATAAAATCACATCCATTCAATACAATCCTATTTACAAATCTCAAGAGTATTTATAAGTAACTTCAATAAATTACCAAAACTCTACCTTTTTAAAATAAGTATTCTAAAGAAAAATAATAAATTTTCAAACACACTTAAGTAGTTATTTGAAATATCACCACCCCATGTTAAATAACAATGGCTGCAAATTTTCAATTCATTCATAAATAATAATAATAATAATAATAATAATAATAATAATAATAGATTTTCAAAGCTTATTATGAAAATTAGAATTTATTTCAATCAATATTAAATATTTAAGTAACTAACTTCCTGAAATATTTTAGTCTAATTAATAGTTTAATAAATAAAATCCTTTTCTAAAACAACTTAATTTCTTGATAAAAATATATTTTTAAAATCCAATATAACCATTTTTATATTTATAAATCTCCCTCGATTTATCACAATCTGATTTACACTTCCAAATTCACAACTATTTCCAAATTCCAAAATAGAATATACTATCTCTTTCTAAACCGGTTTCCATATCTCATTTTAAATTGACACTGGGAATTTATATTTCCCATTTGTCAAATGATAATCATTCCACTTATTTATAAACATCGTTTATAAATTTTCATAAACTCATTCCCAGTTTATACAGTTTTATATTACAAAAACCTATTTATAAATCGATTTCTAATTAAAATTCCATTTATAAATCTATTTCTTAAATAATACAAACTATATTCCAAAACCATTCAAATCTAGATTCTGACTTCCATTTCTCATTCCAGAAATCCTGATTAAAAATCTACTATCTAAAAATACTCAAATCAGATTCTTTATTGGAACCATTTCATGCTAAACAAATATCAAAAATCAAATCATTTATTTTACCCAAATCAACTTCCTTTTAAATAATCCCAAAATTCAATATAATTATTTTCATTTCCAAAATGGTCTTTCAATTTCCTTTTTAATCCGAAAATATTATTTATGGTATTTATAATACCAAAATCAAGGCCAGTGCTACTATAACATTCAATAAATTCAAATCACATCATAATCTATCGCAGACTATTCAAACACATCATGTATTACTATGTATCAAATTAAAAACCAACATTTTTGTGGAATCCAGTTGGATCCCTCCAAATTGTTTCCCTACAACTACAGATGTTATACAATATAAATACCAATCCCACTTCGAGGCGAGATATCGTGGTAATATCGGGTCATCCGCCATTATGCGGGGGGCACAATGTCTTATCCGCTCTAATCGGCTGGAATATATCCAACTACTACTAATATATATACGTACATATATATATAATATAACACCCAATAGATAATAATTTTTTTATCAACTCATCCAATCAGCGAATAGATAATTTATACTATTATAAATTAAAACTAGTAATCCAAAGAGTAAGATTTACTCACCTTTATTTTCTACGGTCGCTAGACATTTCGGTTTGGAACTAAAACCAAATGACGTCTGATTTTAGCCCAATTTTCAACAGTTTCAAAATCCATCCAAACCAGTTTCATTTCGAAGCTCTCGTTATCACGATCGCAATGCAAAAAGTTTCGTTGCAATTAGACCTCGTATGTAGAAATTATAGGTTTTATAAGTTATCGATATAATTTGAATTAAACTTAAAACATCTTTAAATAAATAAACTAATATAACATACTCTATTTGTAAGGACCCGATTCTTCGTCTTTCGAAAATTCAACATCGATACTCACTTTATCGACTGCCGAGCAATCGAACGACGGAAAACCGAACACTTAGGGTTTTAAGAAAAAGAAAAAGAAGAAAAAGACAGAAGAAGAGAGATAGAGAGAAACGAAAACAGAAAATAGAACGGAATAGAAAATACAGAAAACAACAGAACAATAACAGAATCTCACAATTCGCAGCGGAACAACATATAATAATAATAAATGAATAATCTTTAAACAAAGAACTATATCAGTTATTACATTTTATACATTACATCATATCATCAGAGTGTACAACAACAACAAACAGCGGAAAAGAAATACTATATACTAATAATACGCCATGCCATCCATCTTGCCTCCAGCAACTCCAGAATATCCAGAATATCCTGATAAACCTAACTCTTGACTGCCCGTGTGGAAATTGGTGGGCACCCAGAGTTTAGGAAGGAAAACAATAAACTCCGAGTCAGTCATGTGACTGGTGTGAGAACTCAAAACAGTTTATTTATCTTTAAAATCAAAATAGAGGAATATTTTTAAAGTCAATTCGCAATGCTTTTAAAAATGAGACTACCATAAGGCCTCCCGCACACACACACAATGCAAACGCAGAATCGGAGGAGATTTCTCCTTATGATAGTCAAAGATGCTTGATACGCATTTAAAAGAACATTTGATATTATTACTAGTGCATAGTGTAGATAAAATTTATTTCGAAAGTAGAATATAAATCTTAGCCAGCAAAGACATTTCAAACTATGCCTACTATAGCTACCATCCAAACAGTGGTGACCACCATAAGTGAATGGCAGGTTCTACAACTAATACCGTACAAAGTTTCGTATTGGGAATTGGATTTCCAACGAATGATCAGGCCAAGGAACTTCCCATTGCCACATGAGAATGCCTCTGGATGGACATCCCCGAGAACTAAACCGGATCTCTACCAACACAAGGCCGGGTTACCCCTAACTGAGTAACAACTGACCGAATATGCCATCCCCCGGTCCTTTGGGACCTTTAACCGAGCGCTCGCAATCAATTCACACAATCATAAAGTGTTTTCAACATGAGTAAGTATCTGGGCTCCATACCATGATACCACCCTTTTCCAGAAGGAAATGCACATATCCTAAAGGGCGCTACCCCTCATAACCATGCTGCTTCTTTCCTGTTTTGACCATTCCCGAGGTGTGAGGCTCGACGAAGTCACGTCCACAAAAACATACTTTATACAAAAGCCATGCTTTGGGTCAACAAATGAACATAGAAATGATCACCAAGATAGACGATCAAATAAACGATCCTATCACAAATAATCAACACAATGATCATTTAACAGCAACACTCAGCATGTCACATTACCAATTTGGGAATATATCGCTGATAACATTCAACTACATAACCTCTAAGCTCGTACGTCTCAGAGAAGGGTGTTAAGCTAAAAGAATAAATTCTCCGCCACCAACAGAAATATATTTGAATGAAACCGGCTTTATATCTCAATTTGTAATGTCAGACATACAATCCATACAAGTCTGTTCCGGGCTCGAACAAAACCGAAGGCACTTCTCACGAAGCCCTTGCAATCCGGGTATTCACAATCCCGATCGAATTTCCCATCACTTAGGAAATCTCTATACCAGGAGCTACCCAGTGCAGAGACAATCGATAGGTCATCCTATCGCTTTCGCAAATACTCGGTCTTCAACACCGGTCATCAAATGCAATTCATAACGACGTATCACATATTCGGAATGGGTTATACGACCCCATGGTCCTTTCCCGGTTAACCCGAATAGTGAGCGCTTATTCAAAAATAAGTGTGGCATTCAAATTCAAACAAATCACATCAATTACCAATTCAAAGGGAAATATTGATAGTCGGTTATTGAACTATCAATGGATATGCACACATCACCAGTTTCCAAATAATTTCCCAAATTATTTATTTCCCAAAAATATCTTTACTAGATAAATAATTTCCAATATCTCAAAAATAAATCAATAATTATTTTTAAACGAATTCCACTTTCTTTTATAAATTCCATAGTGAATTTATAATCCAAAATATCTATGAATATTCGATTTCAATTATTCATTTTCAATTTATCTTCAAAAAGATAAATTCTCAAATATTCTCCTTTATATTGGAAAACATTTCCATACTTATTAAATAAGTAATTCTCAATCCATTTATTTTCAACACTTGGAAAATATTCAATATACTTAAATCGGGATTAAGTATATATTTCATTCTTTAAGGAAATTATTCTCTTAACCATATTTATTTGGGCCAAAACGAATGTTGTGTAAAACATCGTTACAACGTCCCAAAATCACTAGTATAGGGATTCGAAATTAAAATAGATATATAAATCCCAATACTATACAAAACATTTCCTTTCGGAAATCATTTACTATAACAACAGTGTTATAGTCCACCATTTCCTTTTATTTCTCGAAAACATCTATTTCAACAATAAAGGTTGAAATCTATGGTTTCGAATCTCAACACAATTTAAAACATCGTTAGATCGTTTTAATTCTGTTTAAAATATCACATCCTAAACATTTCTTTAACATATTATTCACTATTCAAAAACGTGAATATACTACGTTAATCAATTTCATCCTTTTATACATTTCATTTTAAAGGATTATTCACAGTCAAAAATGTGAATATAACTCCATTAATAGGTTACAACAATATACTTATCAAAATAAGTCGTTTGCGGATTTAAAAAACAACGTTTATAAATTCCTTTATTAACCTATTCAATTCATAACTCAATTATAAATCAAAAGTTCATATTATAAGTGAAATACTTATAATTTATTTGTTTGCAAAAAATCGTTCCTTTGAACTTCATAATTATAAATCTTATAACTTATAAGATTCGTTTATTTATCCAAATATATACTTTAATAATTTCACAAAATTTATAAATCTTACTATTTATAAATTTCATTTATAACTTCACCGTTTATAATTCTATGAATTCCATTCACTTATGCAATCCATTTTCACTTCATTCAAACACTTATAAAACTCGTTTTATAATTCAAATGTTTTAATTTATAAATATCAATTTATAAATCTCTTATATAAATCAATTTATACTATTATTTTAAAACATCTTTAATCTCCTTTAAAAACTTCATCATTTTGATTTATAAAATAATCAAATTTCATAAATCCTTTATTTAAACTTTTCACAATAAATTCAAAAATTCCGATTTAACTATTTTATAAAATCATTAGCATCATATTCTCAAAAATCAGTTTTTAACTATATTTCTCAAAAACCATAATTTTTATAACATAAAAATTATAACGTTTATTTATTTAAAATGAATCAATTCCACAAATATTTTATATTTTCGAAAATGACTTTAAAATCATTTTAAAATTCCAAAATTTGGTCCAATGATGCTACATACCAAATGGTCAATCACGACAACAACGATATCATATATCGATATGATAATCCATCAAATATCAAAATATCTGAAATCAAATAAAACTGTTGAGGAATCCAGTTGGATCCCTCCAACCTGTTTTCCTGCATCCACAAACATTAGCACAATACCAATTTCACTCCAGTACGAAATTATCGCGGTATATGGGATTTAAAATATTATCCGCTTAATAATGGCGCAATAGGGTCTCATCCGCTAAAAAATGCGAGAAATCAACAACTGCAATATATACATATGCCAATATATATATATTGCCATTATATATAACACCAGTTTCACTGTTTATGAAATATTCGCGGTATATGTTTTTAATAAATAACATCCGCTTACTAACGGCGCATAATGTCTATTTTAACAATCAACAGATAACAATCATCATTCAAACATGCATTCAAGTATTTTAAATCTGACTATTTAAAATAAAATCGAAACCGATTCGATTGAGTGAGAAGTTCTCACCTTGATTTCAATTTCGTTTTAGCGATTTATTTCGAATAAAATTAAACGGACGTTTAATTTTACCCAAAATTTTCACTAACTCCAAACGACTCCAATCCTACTCCATCGCGTAGTGCTCGTCAATACGAAGCCAACGCAAAAAATCTCGTCCGAAACGGACCTCGTATGAAAGAGTTACAACATTTTGAAGTTAATACGAATTATAATATAAATAAATTACAAATTTTCTTTATTTGTTTTCACCTAACTCCCCCTGGACCGTTGATTTCTGGAGATGAAATCAAGGCCGTGACTATCTTGCTTCTCCTTCCTCTCTTCGTTCACACGCAAGGCCGAACAAAACAACCCAACATCGTATATCTAGGGTTTCGAACGAACCCCTCTCCTCTCCGCTATAGCTCGATCAGGATACACCATTTCGTAGCCACGACCAAGAGCAACCTTCGGCATAAAGGGCTTCGAGCTCGGCCCTGACCTGGCCTCGAAATGCGTGCGTGAAGTTCGTCCCTTCCAGCTTCGATTGCCATCGATTCGTGCCACTAAAAACGATCACACCCGTATAGAATTGAAGCTCTCCTCACGCTCTTCGATGTTGTAGTTGAAGTTTTCTGGAAATAATCGAGGGATTGGAAGAAAAAGGAGAGAGAAGATAGGTGTATATCGGCTATTCATTGCTTGCTGGCGGCCGTGCTTTGTCTAAAAACCCTAATTTTTTTTTTTTAATTTCTAAAGAGAAGGGTGCTATTTATAGAAGAACGAACGAACACTATTCATCCGGGAATTCCAAACTCCGATTTACGCGCCAAAACTGACGTTCCTAGGGTTTACCCCGCGTTCCGGACACAATGAACAGGTTTCGAAAGCTAATTCGGTCATCTGTGCGAGTTATGGTAATAAACGTTCAATTTAAATTAAACAGATTTAAACGATTTTCTAGGCGTTTTAATTTGTACCGGACAAGCGATAAATCCAATTGACACAAAATTTTAAACCATACAATAATATCACATTACGGATCCGATGAAACTGGTTTCGTCGAAATCCGAGACTTTTTGAAAAATGGCTATTTTAACTCGCCAAATTAGTATTAAAAATAATTCAATGCGTTTTGAGCTGCTATGATCAAACGGTAACTCCGATTGACACGAAAATTGAAATCCGGTAATAACTAACTATTACAGATCCAATGGAACTGGTTTCGTTCAATTCTGAGACTGTTCAAAAAATGACTATTTTCACTAGTCGATTTAAATATTAAAATATTCAATTTTCGCAAATAAACTCTTAATTCGATTTTAAAAGTTCTAAAATATCATTCTAACTTCAATATGATAAAATAAAATTTTACAAATCATTTTCAATCATATTTAACCCAAATTTCAATTATTTTCATAATTTCACATATTAAATTATTGATTTAATTATCCAATTAAATCCAATTATTCAAAATAAAATTTATTCGACTTATAAATTTCCCTTATTAATATTTAAAATTAAGTAAATATTCAAATTTTAATTACTAAAAATTCTGGGTCGTTACAATCTTCCCTTCTTAAAAGAATTTCGTTCTCGAATTTATTAAGTAAGAAAAGTTACAGAATCTATTAATTTTCCAAAATATATAGTTAAACTTCTTACAATAACTTTACTAAGTTTCAAATCATACTTAGTTATCTTTTCAAAAACAACTACTATTGTTTAACTTTTAACTTCAAAATCAAAGTTATAGTTTTCAAAATTTTCCATTTTTCTCAAATTTTTTCTAACGCCTTAAATTTTCGGAAAAATTCGCCATAGTCTCCTTTGCGCGGCTCGATCCGGAAAAAAAATGACAGTATATATATCACAAATATACATCTCATCAAGTAATGAGGCATCTCGAAGGGAAAAAAGTATAAAAGTACGGTATTTAATCCAAGATATGTACCTTATATTTTATTAGCGAGCATATACGGCTAATATAGCGCGAAAGCGAGCTCCAAATGCGAAGCAAACGCGATCCGCACCTACTAAACACTCAACAAACAACATGAGAACATTTATATAGACAATAGTATCAATATACATCATATAGCAACAAAATAACTATATATGTCAACATAGCAAATGAAACAAAAGCAATATATTCAGCCATCAACCAACTAGCATTCAACAAATTCATAACCAATGTATATTCATTCATATTCTCATTAATATTAATGAATTGGTTTTCAATTTAATCACATTCGATTCATTACAGTGGATGTTCTTACTAACATTCATTTTCAATTAGTTTATATTCACTAATTCATATTCAAGTTGGTTCACTTCCAAATCAAATTCAATTCTATTTAAGATTCATTTAACTTCTAATTGGATTTCAATTACTTTAGCTTTCAATTTCATTAACTCTTAATGAATTATATACAATCAATCAACTAACAACCATATAACAATCAATTTATATCAATTGCAACCAAATTCCTTTGCTTATATTCATTTCAATTTGGTTTAATTAAATTGATTTTCATTCAATTTTTCAACTTCTAATAACATTAGATTTTAATGAATTACACTTACATTCATTACTTCCTATCAACTTAATTTACATTCAATTGATTAACATTCAATCCATTCATTCAATTCTATTACAAAAGTTGAATTTCATTTAAATAACTTAAGTTCATATCCATCACTTAACTTTAAATTCATTTTTTTATTTCAACTCATATTCATAAATATATTCATATAATTTCACGTCTTAGATATATAAGTTTATTTCACAATTGTAAATCACTTTAATTATAATTCAATTCTTATAATTCATTTGCTTATACAACTCTTCTTTTACTTAGATTATGCAAACAACTAAACAATCCACTTATATACACTTTAATAATTCTGAAAAATTATTTCTTTATATATAAAAATATAGTCAAGGTAAAATTATTTCATTTACCCAATTTTAAAATCAATATTGTGTCGAATTGTTCTATTCAAGTGTTTAGAAACCCCTTCGGCATAGTCTTGCGGACCACGCTGACGAAAGTTCATATGCCACTCAATAAACCAATCATCACAATATAAAACAATTTTATATATTCACTAACAAATACGCTCTCATAGCTATTATTACACTCAAACTCATTCTAGAGTACTGCTGACTCTATCTCTAATGAGTAATACCCAACAGAGCCATGGTTGTCGCTTAACCATATGCTCTGATACCAGATGTAAGGACCCGATTCTTCGTCTTTCGGAAATTCAACATCGATACTCACTTTATCGACTGCCGAGCAATCGAACGACGGAAAACCGAACACTTAGGGTTTTAAGAAAAAGAAAAAGAAGAAAAAGACAGAAGAAGAGAGATAGAGAGAAACGAAAACAGAAAATAGAACGGAATAGAAAATACAGAAAACAACAGAACAATAACAGAATCTCACAATTCGCAGCGGAACAACATATAATAATAATAAATGAATAATCTTTAAACAAAGAACTATATCAGTTATTACATTTTATACATTACATCATATCATCAGAGTGTACAACAACAACAAACAGCGGAAAAGAAATACTATATACTAATAATACGCCATGCCATCCATCTTGCCTCCAGCAACTCCAGAATATCCAGAATATCCTGATAAACCTAACTCTTGACTGCCCGTGTGGAAATTGGTGGGCACCCAGAGTTTAGGAAGGAAAACAATAAACTCCGAGTCAGTCATGTGACTGGTGTGAGAACTCAAAACAGTTTATTTATCTTTAAAATCAAAATAGAGGAATATTTTTAAAGTCAATTCGCAATGCTTTTAAAAATGAGACTACCATAAGGCCTCCCGCACACACACACAATGCAAACGCAGAATCGGAGGAGATTTCTCCTTATGATAGTCAAAGATGCTTGATACGCATTTAAAAGAACATTTGATATTATTACTAGTGCATAGTGTAGAGAAAATTTATTTTGAAAGTAGAATATAAATCTTAGCCAGCATAGACATTTTGAACTATGCCTACTATAGCTACCATCCAAACAGTGGTGACCACCATAAGTGAATGGCAGGTTCTACAACTAATACCGTACAAAGTTTCGTATTGGGAATTGGATTTCCAACGAATGATCAGGCCAAGGAACTTCCCATTGCCACATGAGAATGCCTCTGGATGGACATCCCTGAGAACCAAACCGGATCTCTACCAACACAAGGCCGGGTTACCCCTAACTGAGTAACAACTGACCGAATATGCCATCCCTCGGTCCTTTGGGACCTTTAACCGAGCGCTCGCAATCAATTCACACAATCATAAAGTGTTTTCAACATGAGTAAGTATCTGGGCTCCATACCATGATACCACCCTTTTCCAGAAGGAAATGCACATATCCTAAAGGGCGCCACCCCTCATAACCATGCTGCTTCTTTCCTGTTTTGACCATTCCCGAGGTGTGAGGCTCGACGAAGTCACGTCCACAAAAACATACTTTATACAAAAGCCATGCTTTGGGTCAACAAATGATCATAGAAATGATCACCAAGATAGACGATCAAATAAACGATCCTATCACAAATAATCAACACAATGATCATTTAACAGCAACACTCAGCATGTCACATTACCAATTTGGGAATATATCGCTGATAACATTCAACTACATAACCTCTAAGCTCGTACGTCTCAGAGAAGGGTGTTAAGCTAAAAGAATAAATTCTCCGCCACCAACAGAAATATATTTGAATGAAATCGGCTTTATATCTCAATTTGTAATGTCAGACATACAATCCATACAAGTCTGTTCCGGGCTCGAACAAAACCGAAGGCACTTCTCACAAAGCCCTTGCAATCCGGGTATTCACAATCCCGATCGAATTTCCCATCACTTAGGAAATCTCTATACCAGGAGCTACCCAGTGCAGAGACAATCAATAGGTCATCCTATTGCTTTCGCAAATACTCGATCTTCAACACCGGTCATCAAATGAAATTCATAACGACGTATCACATATTCGGAATGGGTTATACGACCCCATGGTCCTTTCCCAGTTAACCCGAATAGTGAGCGCTTATTCAAAAATAAGTGTGGCATTCAAATTCAAACAAATCACATCAATTACCCATTCAAAGGGAAATATTGATAGTCGGTTATTGAACTATCAATGGATATGCACACATCACCAGTTTCCAAATAATTTCCCAAATTATTTATTTCCCAAAAATATCTTTACTAGATAAATAATTTCCAATATCTCAAAAATAAATCAATATTAATTTTTAAACGAATTCCACTTTCTTTTATAAATTCCATAGTGAATTTATAATCCAAAATATCTATGAATATTCGATTTCAATTATTCATTTTCAATTTATCTTCAAAAAGATAAATTCTCAAATATTCCCCTTTATATTGGAAAACATTTCCATACTTATTAAATAAGTAATTCTCAATCCATTTATTTTCAACACTTGGAAAATATTCAATATACTTAAATCGAGATTAAGTATATATTTCATTCTTTAAGGAAATTATTCTCTTAACCATATTTTTTGGGCCAAAACGAATGTTGCGTAAAACATCGTTACAACGTCCCAAAATCACTAGTATAGGGATTCGAAATTAAAATAGATATATAAATCCCAATACTATACAAAACATTTTATTTTGGAAATCATTTACTATAACAACAGTGTTATAGTCCACCAATTTCCTTTTATTTCTCGAAAACATCTATTTCAACAATAAAGGTTGAAATCTATGGTTTCGAATCTCAGCACAATTTAAAACATCGTTAGATCGTTTTAATTCTGTTTAAAATATCACATCCTAAACATTTCTTTAACATATTATTCACTATTCAAAAACGTGAATATACTACGTTAATCAATTTCATCCTTTTATACATTTCATTTTAAAGGATTATTCACCGTCAAAAATGTGAATATAACTCCATTAATAGGTTACAACAATATACTTATCAAAATAAGTCGTTTGCGGATTTATAAAACAACGTTTATAAATTCCTTTATTAACCTATTCAATTTATAACTCAATTATAAACCAAAAGTTCATATTATAAGTGAAATACTTATAATTTATTTGTTTGCAAAAAATCATTCCTTTGAACTTCATAATTATAAATCTTATAACTTATAAGATTCGTTTATTTATCCAAATATATTCTTTAATAATTTCACAAAATTTATAAATCTTACTATTTATAAATTTCATTTATAACTTCACCGTTTATAATTCTATGAATTCCATTCACTTATGCAATCCATTTTCACTTCATTCAAACACTTATAAAACTCGTTTTATAATTCAAATGTTTTAATTTATAAATATTAATTTATAAATCTCTTATATTAATCAATTTATACTATTATTTTAAAACATCTTTAATCTCCTTTAAAAACTTCATCATTTTGATTTATAAAATAATCAAATTTCATAAATCCTTTATTTAAACTTTTCACAATAAATTCAAAAATTCCGATTTAACTATTTTATAAAATCATTAGCATCATATTCTCAAAAATCAGTTTTTAACTATATTTCTCAAAAACCATATTTTTTATAACATAAAAATTATAACGTTTATTTATTTAAAATGAATCAATTCCAAAAATATTTTATATTTTCGAAAATCACTTTAAAATCATTTTAAAATTCCAAAATTTGGTCCAATGATGCTACATACCAAATGGTCAATCACGACAACAACGATAACATATATCGATATGATAATCCATCAAATATCAAAATATCTGAAATCAAATAAAACTGTTGAGGAATCCAGTTAGATCCCTCCAACCTGTTTTCCTGCATCCACAAACATTAGCACAATACCAGTTTCGCTCCAGTACGAAATTATCGCGGTATATGAGATTTAAAATATTATCCGCTTAATAACGGCGCAATAGCGTCTCATCCGCTAAAAAATGCGAGAAATCAACAACTGCAATATATACATATGCCAATATATATGTATTGCTATTATATATAATACCAATTTCACTGTTTATGAAATATTCGCGGTATATGTTTTTAATAAATAACATCCGCTTACTAATGGCGCATAATGTCTATTTTAACAATCAATAGATAACAATCATCATTCAAACATGCATTCAAGTATTTTAAATCTAACTATTTAAAATAAAATCGAAACCGATTCGATTGAGTGAGAAGTTCTCACCTTGATTTCAATTTCGTTTTAGCGATTTATTTCGAATAAAATTAAACGGATGTTTAATTTTACCCAAAATTTTCACTAACTCCAAACGACTCCAATCGAACTCCATCGCGTAGTGCTCGTCAATATGAAGCCAACGCAAAAAATCTCGTCCGAAACGGACCTCGTATGAAAGAGTTACAACATTTTGAAGTTAATACGAATTATAATATAAATAAATTACAAATTTTCTTTATTTGTTTTCACCTAACTCCCCCTGGACCGTTGATTTCTGGAGTTGAAATCAAGGCCGTGACTATCTTGCTTCTCCTTCCTCTCTTCGTTCACGCGCTAGGCCGAACAAAACAACCCAACATCGTATATCTAGGGTTTCGAACGAACCCCTCTCCTCTCCGCTATAGCTCGATCAGGATACACCATTTCGTAGCCACGACCAAGAGCAACCTTCGGCATAAAGGGCTACGAGCTCGGCCCTGACCTGGCCTCGAAACGCGTGCGTGAAGTTTGGCCCTTCCAGCTTCGATTGCCATCGATTCGTGCCACTAAAAACGATCACACCCGTATAGAATTGAAGCTCTCCTCACGCTCTTCGATGTTGTAGTTGAAGTTTTCTGGAAATAATCGAGGGATTGGAAGAAAAAGGAGAGAGAAGATAGGTGTATATCGGCCATTCATTGCTTGCTGGCGGCCGTGCTTTGTCTCAAAACCCTAATTATTATTTTTTTAATTTCTACAGAGAAGGGTGCTATTTATAGAAGAACGAACGAACACTTTTTATCCGGGAATTCCGAACTCCGATTTACGCGTCGAAACTGACGTTCCTAGGGTTTACCCCGCGTTCCGGACACAATGGAATAGGTTTCGAAAGCTAATTCGGTCATCTGTGCGAGTTATGGCAATAAACGTTCAATTTAAATTAAACCGATTTAAACGATTTTCTAGGCGTTTTAATTTGTACCGGGCAAACGGTAAATCCAATTGACACGAAATTTTACACCATACAATAATATCACATTACGGATCCGATGAAACTGGTTTCGTCGAAATCCGAGACTTTTTGAAAAATGGCTATTTTAACTCGCCAAATTAATATTAAAAATAATTCGATGCGTTTCGAGCTGCTACGATCAAACGGTAACTCCGATTGACACGAAAATTGAAATCCGGTAATAACTAACTATTACGGATCCAATGGAAATGGTTTCGTTCAATTCTGAGACTGTTCAAAAAATGACTATTTTCACTAGTCGATTTAAATATTAAAATATTCAATTTTCACAAATAAACTCTTAATTCGATTTTAAAAGTTCTAAAATATCATTCTAACTTCAATATGATAAAATAAAATTTTACAAATCATTTTCAATCATATTTAACCCAAATTTCAATTATTTTCATAATTTCACATATTAAATTATTGATTTAATTATCCAATTAAATCCAATTATTCAAAATAAAATTTATTCGACTTATAAATTTCCCTTATTAATATTTAAAATTAAGTAAATATTCAAATTTTAATTACTAAAAATTCTGGGTCGTTACACTATTTACAAATCTACCCCTAGAACTTGTTCCTCAAATACGCTGCTCCTTCCCCCTGTGCATGCACGAAATTTATCAAGTCGTGCACGATTCTAGTTATACAAAGCTTCAAAGCATGAAATTAAAATCCGGCAATGCCATCGCCTATGTCATCGAAATCTCCATTTGCCTAACTCCAAAGCGACACCACCGGAGCCATGACAAAAAATGCGACATCACCAGGAAAGCGTACCCAGTCCCATGTTCGCGATCCACTTCAAGCAACCAAGCTTGGCAAAAATTTTCTTGGAGAAGCTAAACGACAATCTAAACCCAAAACCGAGCTTCGTTTTGTGGAATCGTGGATCGTACAACCCAAAATTTCAATCCCTAGCTACAACCACGTTCGACCATCCTCCAAATTACACTCTCGTACTTCACAAAAACATCCCAGATCGAAGCTCTAATAAAACTAGATTTTTAATGGCGGTTCCTATTTTTTTTTATGGAGTAGAAGTTGAGAAATAAATTTTTGAAGCTTTCCATTCTTATTTTTCTTCACTATATTTGGCTGCACGTTTAAATAAAAGGGGGAAGCAAGATGAAAGTAGCATGCAGGTAGAGTGGCTGAAGGTAGGTCGGCTTGAAATGAAAGGTTGGAGGTTGAGCAATCACATCGACTAAAAATACATGTAAAATTTTCAAAAATCTCATTTAAAGGAACTCAAAATCCTGAAACCCTATCGTGGCGTACCGCCAAGCATTCCTAGTGTTATACCCCTATTCCGAACGCAATGGAATAAGTTCTGCGACCTAATTCGATCATATGGAGAAGATAGCCTTTTAAACCCAATTATTATATTGAATTTTCAATATTAATTTCAATGCGTTTCTATCACGTACAACCAAACGATAACTCCAAATACTACAAAATTTGTAATCTGACAATAATACATTATTACGGATTCAATGGAATTTGTTTCATCGAAATCTGAGACTGTGCCCCGGAAAGCAATTTTTACCTGTTAATTAAAACGAGTAAATTTCAAAATCGAGTAAATCGCTTTTAAATCCAATTTAAAAAATTTATTATCTTCATTCTTGTTAATAAAAATTTAATAAGCCTTCAAATCATTTTTATCCAGCTTAAAACTCAATACTCAATTATTTAAACGATTTACAATTATTAAATTAAATGATTAAATTATCCAATAGATCGTTATATTTGAAATTCAAGTTTATAAATCTACAAAATTAAACTTTAAATATTTAAAATAAATTAAATATTCCAATTTCAAATGACCAAAATTCTGGGTCGTTACAGTAACGTTGGCTCTAAGAAGGCAGGGGTTGGCTAGACCGTCGATCCATCGATTTTGGGTCTTCCCAACGTTATCGGAGCAATGCTAGTTCTTAGAAGGCGAGGGGTTGATGTGGTTGTCAAACTGGTATTTAAGACCCTCTCAATGTTGCCAGTCTTTGGGGAACGTCGGTTTTTGAAAGATGAGCGGTCGATGTGACTGTTGACTTGGTGGTTAAGACTTACTCAACGTTGCCAGTCTTTGGGAAACACTGATCCTCAGAAGGTTGGGGATTGATATGACCCATTGATCCGGCTTTTAGATTTTTTCGACGTTTCCAGTCTTGGGGCAATATCGGTTCTTAGAAGGTAGGGGTCAATGTGACCATCAATCTGGCGGTTTAAACCTTCTCGGCGTTGTCATTCCTAGGACAACGCCAGTTTTTTGAAGATTGGGGATCGATACGACCCATCGATCTGGTGGTTTAGACCTTCCAGACATTGTCAGTATTGGAGCCATGCCAATTTTCAAAAGGAAGGGAACGATTTTCCCTATTAATTAGGTGGTCTGAGTCAATTTTCCCCGTTGACTTAGCGGCTAAGACCTTTTCGTTGTTGCCAATTTTTGGGCAACGTCGATTTTTGGAAGGTGAGGGTCGACGTGACAGTCGATCCAATGGTTTAGACCTTTTCGGCGTTGCCAGTCTTGGGACAACACAAGTTCTAAAAAGATCGAGGATCGATCCGACATTTTCGAAGTTTACAACATTAACAGTCTTAGGACAATGCTAGTTCTCGAAAGGTCGAGGATCAATTGACCCGTCGATCAGGCAGTTTGAATCCACGATCCATGTCCCTTATTCATAGTTTATTTATTTATTTACTTATTTATTTTCAAACATGTTTAACTACTTAATTAAAAGTATCAAACTCTTTAATAAACATTAATTACCCGAGTCCAACTCATTTTTAAATAAACAAATCTATTTTCGAAGCTAATTTTTAAAAATTAGAATTTGTTACGATAAATATTAAATATTTGGAAAATTCACTTCTCGATGTATTTCAATTCTAGCTAATTAAAATTTCACAGTTTAATACATAATATTTTCCTTTTAAAAACAAACATAACTTTATAATAATATAAACATATTTTTAAAATCTTAATAACCAATTCAACTTATAAATTCTTCTCGATTCATAACCAATTGATTTCATTTTGATTACCCAACCATTCTTTTTTTTCCACAAATAGAATCCATAATTTTAAAAAACGGATTTCCATATCCCAGTATAAATTCACATTGAGAACTATATTCCAATTTATCAACTAATATTGTTTCCTTATTTATAAACATTGTTTATAAATTTATAAAGTCTTTTGAGTTTCACTTGCATATAAAACTAATCTCATTTAGAAAATTCCATTTTATAAACACCTTTCTTTATACATTCTGTTTATTCTTCAAATCTATTATAAATTTTGATTTTAACTCCTTTTCATATTTTCAGAATATCATTTTTTATAAATCCTTTATATAAATATTGTTTTTAAAAACCTTTATTTGATAATCTACGACTAGATAAGCACAACCAAAATCAAATTATTGTTTAATCCAATAAGTTTCTTTTTAAAATAATCCAAATCCCGATATAAATATTTTTACATTCAAAATTCCTTTTAATTCCTTCAAATTTAAAAAATAATGTTTATGGTATTTAAAATATCAAAATTAAGGCTAGTGATACTTTAGCATCCAATTATTCAAATCGCAACAATAATATATAACAGATTATTTTAACACATCATATATCATTGTATATGAAATTAAAATCAACATTTTTGAGGAATCCAATTGGATTCCTAAAACCTATTTCCCTGCATTCACAGAGGTTAATACAACATAAAAATACCATCCCACTCGAGGGGATATCACGGTATATATGGTCATCCGCTATTATGCGGGACGTATACGGTCTCATCCGCTCCAATAGGCGGGAAATAAATCTGACCGCTAATATATACACTACTATATTATATAATAACATACCATTCAATAGATAATAATTTTATATATTCAACCAAGCACCCAATAATTTATTCTAACTATGTAAAATAAATTCTAGTAATCCAAATGAGTGAGAATTTCTCACTTTGATTTTTCGAGATTGTTAATCGTTCCAATTTCAATTTATTCCATCGCGTAGTATATGCCGCGGCGAATCCAACGTGACTCATTACGTAAATTTTAGACCTCATATAAAAGAGTTACAAATATCTATAAGTTAATGAATTTAAATTTAAATTCAATTTTCTAATTACATTTACTAATGACTGATTACACGCTTAAAATAAAAAATTCCCGTCTCCAGGCTATTCAAACTCGACATCGACACGTCAAAACCCATAGCCGCAGCAACATCAATAGCAAGTAGTCGAGTTCCTTGAAATACATCCGTGCCAAGTTATTCCGTGGTTACTGCACGTTTGAGCAAACCATAGCGCGTCCATCCTAACCGTGTTAACTATCTTCCCCAAAACAAACGCCTGAATGAGTCGCTATTGCCGCCTCTTCCTTCTTCCTCCTCTCGTTCGCGATCAGACAACCCAGGCCCTTCAATACCATCGACTTCGACATACTAGGCCAGATCGAGAAATCGATCTCCTCGTCCCAGTTCACATGTGCGCAGTCGCGCATCCAAAATTGCGAAACCCGCCCCACGTCTGCATGCGAGATCCCCCACCTCCAGGGCATCATGCCCTAATGTGACGCGCTCCGCCTCCTCTGCCAGCACAAAACCCACCACATTCTAAAACAAATTCGAACGAAATCCCTCCCCTTCCGCCATCGCAAATTGATTTGACGAATTTTTTCTTTATGATCCGTTCGCTGTTAAAAATGGGAAAGGAAGAAACAAAAATCGCGATTTAAGACGTAGATGAGAGGGTGTGTTCAAAAAGGTAGAGTGTCTTGGTTAGATAGGGTTGACTTATATAAATATAATTTATTTTATATCTAAAATATCTCGTTTTGGATAACTAAAAATCTACAATCTCTATCGAGGCGTGCCGCCTGGTGTTCCTATTGTTATACCCCTATTCCGAACGAAATGGAGCAAGTTTCGAAATCTAATTCGATCGAGCGGAGAAGATAGCTTTTTAATTGGACAATTTAAATTAAATTCGGTTAAATTATTTATAGGCATTTTCAGATCGCACGACAAGACAATAGATTCAAATGCTACGAAATTGGAAATCCGATAATGATACACTATTATGGATCTAACAGAACTAGTTTCGTCGATTTCTGAGACCGTGCCCCAGATCACTATTTTAACGCGACGATTAAATCGACGATTTCAAAAAATTACGAAATCACTTGAAATTTTCGGTTTTAAAATCTTACTAATTAAATTAAAATTTCAAATCCATTATTTGAACAATTTAAATATTCAAAATTTAAATGTCAAAAAATCTGGGTCGTTACAACAAATTAGTTAAAATAACTTTCCAAATCCATTTAAGCCTTTAACTCTCCAAAACCAATTTGTTGAAACCTTGTTATTACTTTTAATAAATTTTGAAATTCATCCATAGATCCAAATAATGTTATCCATTCAATAATTTGAAGTATAATCCCAAAATCAGAACTTTAAGTAATAAAAATTTTCTTCAAAATATCGAACTCTTTTAATTTCCGAAAAAATTACGTCAGTATCTCCTATGCGCGGCTAGATCTAAACAACTACCAATCGCCATTGCGGGCCCAAATCAGCAAAAGAAAACAAAAGCCAAGTGGCTCAATCATAAAACCATCGAATCAATAAACGATATAAAGATGTACTAATTAGCCGAGCAACCTAATTTTCTTATGAAATCAAAGGCATCAAATTAGCTCTTGCTTTTATATATATGCATCTTATTTACCAATGATATCCAATCAAATAGTTCAAAATCATTTTATTTCGCAAATTTTCATTTTTCAACATTTGCCTTATTAAAGCCCGTACGATGTACCTATATCATTTGTATGCAATATCTAGTCTGATCGCTCACTCGATCACATAATTTCACTTCCGAAATAGTATCGTTCACACGACCACTCTAGTGCGAACTTCGATCTGGTTTCTTAATTAGAAACTGTCATTCTCCTTACAAAGCCATATAGTATGATAGAGAATCCCAAAATCAACCAAAAATCCACATCTAGTGTTCGCCGTCGAGAATCGAGTGAAAAATTCCAACTCGGATCAATATAAAATATCTCGAAATTCTATGCTCGAATCTGGATCCAACCGTCATGCGAATAATATAATATACGTACACAAATTACATATTTATTTCCATAAATTCTTAACCGCACCAAATTTTTTTCCAATTTTTCTTCTTCTTGCATTTACATTTAACAATTTTAAACATTGCTTTAACTTGCAAATTTTCAAATTTTACAAGTTATCAAACTTACTCATTTTCTATAAAACATTTTAAATCAAAATCCCAGAGTTTTAAACACTTTGTTCTGAGTATCTCAAATCATTTTTGAAATCATATATATGTATACACAATCCCTTGGTACATCAAATTATTCTTTCGAATTCCAAAATCATAACAGTTTTTACTAAAACAAAACTCCATGGTAGCAATTCCTCTTTGGAAACTCAAAAATGAATATCGATGATGCTACAATCATCATCGAAATTATTTTCCAACTATCGAAGTGAGTTCAGTGCTTTTATTCCCTTTAAACCATTTTAAATATTTCAATTCAAAAATATTTTTCAAATAATATCACTATTATTTTCTAAAACTTTGAAAAACCTTTTCAAAACCAACGGGATTTAGATTATCGAATTCCCAACCTTTTAAAGCCTTCTTACTTATACCCATATTTATAATATACCTTTGAATTGAATTTCCTTTCAATTTATAAATCACATCTATAGACAATAATTCCATTTGGTTATATAAAATCACTCTTTAACCGTTAATTTTGTTTGCATTATAGTGTTAACCTTTATTCCATCATAAACAATGATCAACAAATGATAATGATAAAAAATTATCATTCTCTAATAACTAAGTACACCATATATATCAAAACAATACCTTGTCGAATTGCACGGTTTAAGTGTTTAGAGATCCCTATCAATAATGTTAATTACATGTATTGACCAGAATCCATAAGCTACTCAATAGATCAACCAACATAATATAACTTTTTTTT
This sequence comes from Allium cepa, assembly GCA_030765085.1. NCBI lineage: Eukaryota > Viridiplantae > Streptophyta > Magnoliopsida > Asparagales > Amaryllidaceae > Allium > Allium cepa. The sequence goes on along the minus strand of CM060943.1, from coordinate 575,058,569 downwards.
ATATATGTCACTAAAAAATACGCGCTCATACGCACACACGCACACACACATACACACTCAAACTCATTATAGGGTGCTACTGACCCTATATCTAATGAGTTACCCCACCAAAGCCAAGGTTCTCGCTTAACCTTTAGCTTTGATACAATGTTGTAACAACCCACTTTTCTGTACAGTCTAAGTTGACAATAAACCACACATGTCAACTCAAAATTGAAAAAAGTCGGATTGTTAGAGGGAAGAAGATAGAAGGTAAGAGAATAGAAACAACAACACAGAATCTCACAACCGCAGCAGAACAATATATAATAGCATATCTTTATACAAAAAGAACTATAACTGTTATTACACATACCATTATCAGAGTACAACAATCAACCAATCAATTTCAAACAGTTACAATAACTTGTCCTCACATATACTGAACATACAACATAACATACAACGGAATATAATCAAGTACATGTGATATGTCTGAGATACTCCCGCTCGTCTCTTGAGCTCCAAAGCCATCCAATCTAAATCTGTAATATGCTTGGTATGACCCAAGCGTTATAATAAAATAACACCCAAGTCAGTCTGGAAAAGCAGCGTGAGAAAACACACTCATTATGAATTATTACTGTTATCAAAATCCTCTTAAAAACAAAGGTATCTCATAAGACCACCCACACACAAATACGATGGGTTTTTACCTTACGATAACAAAAACATTTTTATAGAAAATCCAGTGATATTATAATAATGTCTAAGGGTCAAAATGACAATAATCAAGTAGTTGTGATGCTCGTGCTGTGTACATCACAACAATACTAGTAAAAAATCAAAAACTCGATAAAGCGCGTTCGCTAATTGTATAGGATTTCATGGAGGTGCCCTCAATACTTCATGAACAGTCCTCCTACACAAGGATCAAAGTTATCCTTCCGGAGCATCATACCTGTCTAGCTGGGGTATTATAGGAAAAACATAACTGGTCATTCTAAGACCAAGTGCATCGCTCTGGCATGCCAAAAACAACTTAAGGTATCGCTATTGCTAGAAAAAGGAGCCGATTACACCCTATGGGTTGCCAACCCTACTGGCCATGCCTTCTATATCTGGTATTACTCGTTTCCCCTAATGAAGCTATGTCTGGCGTTCCAGCTTACGCAACACTCCAAAAATAGATCATGGAATCCCATATCGATTCCCACACCACAATGGCATTGGAATCGCATCTAGATTCCTACATCTCAAATTGATCTTGGAATCACACATGGATTTCCTTTCCCAACGGTCTCGGAACCACATAAGGATTTCAACATCTCAATAAAACACGAAAACTCCTCCATAGAACCGTATATGGTTTTGGAGTGGTAATGGTTCCGAGTCATCTCTTACGAGTATACTCTCCCACTTCTCGGCGCTCCATAAACCGATCGTCGTTTTCCAGAATGCTCAATACCGGTTCTTTAGAATTTGACAATACATAAGAACGGGGATGATCCCTAACCATTTAAGTGAATGGATCTCTTTATCATTTGTCCTAGAAGAATAACAAGTTTATACATACAGTATAACACCATCGATGTTAATTGTACCATATAATTCTTGTGTTTCTCCTCGATATCTCCAAAGTTGAAACCCTTTGGTGTTAAGTAGGAAATCGTTTCCTACCACCAAAATTAAGAAGGATTATATTTGGGCTAAGATTTGTTGATAGTCGGTTATTTAACTATTAAATAAAAAAACATTCAACTAAAGATTACATTTCCCAATGAAATCACTAAGCCTCATTTAATTTAGATTTGACAAACTTGAATTCCTCACTTAAAACAGGCGTACACTTATTTCATCTGGATAAGTATATTCACAAATTCTTCCTTTCAAAAATACTTGAAAAATCATTAAAATAGATATGGAAGTACCATTCGGTATCGACCATGGATCGTAGCTCAATGGTTGGGTCTCTATCCTAGAAAAACCAAAACTTAACTTAGGCAACCTTTGCCTCCCGATTTCCGTCATGCAATCAATCATAGATCGCAATTCGCACAATGGTTACTTCGCTGTCCTAGCGAAAATCCCAAACTGTAAGCAATCGCTGCCCTCGAATTATGCTATGAATATATACCTTTACTTCCTAAAAATTTCTTTATTTCATAAATATTTCCAACTTTATAAATTTCAAAGTTTAATTTAGAGAAATATTCCTTTACAAAATTTGAACAATTTGTAATCTCACTTTACAAATTTCAAAAAAATTACAGACAATACTTATTAATAATCCAATTCCTTTATTGTATTTAGATTCATTTTCAAAATTTCCATGTCTAAACAAATTGAAAATTTCTTTTTCTCTAATTTGCTTAAGTCCTTAAATTCCATTATAAGATTTTTCTTATAAAATCACATCCATTCAATACAATCCTACTTACAAATCTCTAGAGTATTTATTAGTAACTTTAATAAATTTCAAAAACTCTACCTTTTAAATAAGTATTCTATAGTAAAATAATAAATTTTCAAACACATTTAAGTAGTTATTTAAAATACACCACCCCTTGTTAAATAATAATGATAACAAATTTTCAATTCATTCATAAATAATAATAATAGATTTTCAAAGCTTACTATGAAAATTAGAATTTATTTCAATCAATATTAAATATTTAAGTAACTAACTTCACGAAATATTTTAGTCCAATTAATAGTTTAATAAATAAAAATCCTTTTCTAAAACATCTCCAGTTCTTGATAAATATATATATTTTTACTCTAATATAATCATTTTTATACTTATAAATCTCCCTTGATTTATCACAATTCAATTTACATTTCCAAATTCACAACTATATCTAGATTCCAAAATAGAATCCACTATTTCTTACTAAACCAGTTTCCTTATCTCATTTTAAATTCACACTGGGAATTTATATTTACCATTTATCAAATGATAATCATTCCAATTATTTATAAACATCGTTTAAAAAAATTCATAATTTATTCCCAGTTTATATTACAAAAACCTATTTATAAATTGATTTCTAATTAAAATTATATTTATAAATTTATTTCTTAAATAATCCAAACTATATTCCAAAACCATTCAAATCCAGTTGGATCCCTCCAACCTGTTTCCATGCAACCACAGATGTTATACAATATAAAATACCAAACCTGCTTCTAGGTGGGATATCGTGGTAATATAGAGTCACCCGCTATTATGTGGGATGCATAGTGTCTTATCCGCTCCAATCGGTGAGAATATATCCAACTACTAATATATATGTTATTATATATAATATAACATTCAGTAGATAATAAAAAATTTATCAATTCATCCAATCAGCCAATAATAATTTATACTATTATAAAATAAAAGAAGTAATCCAAATGAGTGAAATTTACTCACTTTTATTTTCTATTGTCACTGAGACGTTCCAGTTTGGAACTAAAACCAATCGATGTCCGATTTTAGCCCAATTTTCTACAGTCTCCAAATCCATTCAAATTAATATCATTTTGAAACTCTCGTTATCATAATCACAAAACAAAATGTTTCGTTCCAACTTGACCTCATATGTAGGAGTTATAGATTTTATAAGTTATCGATATAATTTGAATTAAAATTAAAACTTCAAATAAATAAACAGTTATAACATACCCTATTTACAAATCTACCCCTAGACCTTCTTCCTCAAACATGCTGCTCCTTCCCTCTGTGCATGCACAAACATCATCAGGTCGTGCACGATTCTAGTGGTACGGAGCTTTAAAGCTTGAAACTAAAATCCGACAATGCCATCACCTATCTTATCAAAATCTCCATCTGCCTAACGCCAAATCGACACCTCTGGGGCCATGGCCCAAAATGTAACATCACTAAGAAAGCATGCCCAGTCTCCATAGTCGTGATCCCCTTCAAGCAATCAAGCTTGACAAAATTTTGTTCGGAGAAGCTAAACGATGGTGTAAACCCAAAACCGAGCTTCGTTTGCTGAATCGTCGATCGTACAACCCAAAATTTCAGTACCTAGCTGCAATCATGTTTGGCCATCCCCCAAATTTCACAACCGTACTTCAAAAAAACATCCTAGATCGAAGCTCTAATCAAAACTTGATTTTTAAAAGTGGTTTCTATCTATTTTATGGAGTAGAAGTTGAGAAATAAATTTTTGAAGATTTTTATTCTTATTTTTCTTCACTGTATTTGGCCACGTAATTAAATAAAAGGGGGAAGTAAGATGAAAGTAACATGTAGGTAGATTGGTTGAAGGTAGGTCGGCTTGAAATGAAAGGTTGGAGGCTAAGCAATCATCGATTAAAAATATATTTAAAAATTTTAAAATATCTCGTTTAAAGTAACTTAAAATCTCAAACCCCTATCGAGGCGTGCTGCCAAGCATTCCTAATGTTATACCCCTATTCCGAATGCAATGGAACAAGTTCTGAGACCTAATTCGATTATATGGAGAAGACAGTTTTTTGAACCCAATTATTATATTAAATTTTCAATATTAATTTCAACGCATTTCTATCCCGTACGACCAAACGATAACTCCAAACACTATAAAATTTGTAATATGGTTATAATACGCTATTACGGATCCAATAAAACTGGTTTCATCGAAATCTGAGACTGTGTCCCAGAAAGCTATTTTTACTTGTTAGTTAAAACGAGTAAATTTCAAAATCGAGTAAATCACTTCTAAATCCAATTTAAAAATTTTATTATCTTCATTCTTGTTCATAGAAATTTAATAAGCCTTCAAATCATTTTTATCTAGGCTAAAACTCAATATTCAATTATTTAAACGATTTACAATTATTAAATTAAATAATTAAATTATCCAATAAGTCGTTATATTTGAAATTCAAGCTATTAAATCTATAAAATTAGCATTTAAATATTTAAAAGCAATTATATATTCCAATTTCGAATAACCAAAATTCTAGGTCATTACAGTGACGTTGGCTCTAAGAAGGCAAGGGTTGGCTAGACCGTCGACCCATCGATTTTGGGCCTTCCTAACATTATCGGAGCAGTGCTAATTCTTAGAAGGCGAGGGGTCGATGTGGTTGTCAAGACGGTGGTTAAGACCCTATCAATGTTGCTAGTCTTCGGGGAACGTCAGTTTTTAAAAGGTGAGGGGTCGATGTGACCATTGACTTGGTGGTTAAGACCTTCTCAACATTACCAAATTTTGGAAAACACCAATTCTTAGAAGGCTTGGGATTGATATGACCCATCGATCCAGAATTTTAGATTTTTTCGACGTTGTCAGTCTTGGGACAATGTCGGTTCTTAGAAGGCAGAGGTCAAGGTGACCGTCAAACAAGCGGTTTAGACCTTCTCAACGTTGTCAGTCCTAGGACAACGCCAGTTTTTAAAAGGTTGGGGATCGTGCGACCCATCGATCTAGTGGTTTAGACCTTCCAGACATTGCCACTATTGGAGCCATGCAAATTTTCAGAAAGAAGGGATCGATTTTCTCCGTTAATTAGGTGGTTTGAGTCAAATTTCCCCATCGACTTAGCGGCTAAGACTTTTTCGCTATTGCTAGTCTTTGGGAAACGTCGACTTTTGGAAGGTGAGGGGTCGATGTGATAGTCGTTCCAATGGTTTAGACCTTTTCTATGTTGCCAGTCTTGGGACAACACTAGTCCTTAAAAAATTGAGGATGGATACGACAGTTTCGACCTTTCCGACATCAACAGTCTAAGGACAATGCTAGTTCTCAAAAGGTCGAGGATCGATATGACCCGTCGATCAGGCGGTTTGAATCCACACTCCTTGTCAGTTATTCGAGGACAAAGGAGCATTTTCTCGGCCATTAATGGTTGTGCAGCGCAGGAGCTTTACTTGCAAGAACATGGATCTATTAGTCAAAGAAGCGAATTTTGTTAACAAGTAGAAGAAATGGAAAGTCCTGCCTATTTACAGTGCCCCAAGTGTCCTTGATAGGCTTATTTGTGAAACGAAATTTGGCAAAGATTTATGAAACGGTATTTTTTTAGTGTACTACTTCATTCCTGGGTAATCGACTAGCTTGAAGGTTATCTGATGACCAGTCTATCATCAACTCGTCTGGGCCCCTCTCCGTTGGGTCCAGGCATTTTTCCTTGAGTAGGTAGACCTCAGGGTCTTGTAGTCTCCATTAATCCACGGTTTCCCTAACATACTTCTAAAGCTTGGTTTTCCTTATCAGCTCCTCGACCAAATTCTTTTGATGTCGGCATATATTGGTGGCATGCCTGTGAGTTTCATGGAAATAATGGTACTTCCCAGAATATTTCTCCTACTCCATCGCTTTCCTCCTGGATGCCTTTTTATATTGCTCCCTTCCTTGAGTAGTAAGATTATATTCTCTGGTGTATCATTCAAGGGTGTGTAATCTTCCAGCCTAATGTTCTTTGGACGTTTTGTATTAACATCATGTTCGTTAACATAGTTTTGACTACTTTTCTTCTAATTACTAGATTTTCCAGCGTTTACTACAATTTTTCTCTGGATGACGTCCTTCGATTGTTCATCACCAACCTTTCTTTTGATCATTCCTTCTTCTTTCACCCCAGGAACTGATTTTCCTTATGGTGAAATTCTTCCATGGTAGTGGGTTGCTTGGTCTTTAACCATCTACCAAGTCCGTATCTGGGTGAGTGCCCGAGACCAAGGCCATAAATACAATATCTTCCTTTGGATTGCTAACTCGATAACAGTGAGTTTAACCGGTTTAAGAAAGCTTTGAGTGACCCCTTAGGCCCTTGAGAAAAGCCAAATATAGATACCATGTCCTTTGGTCGATCAGCATGGAGCCGAAACTACTCCAGAAACTTCTTAGCCAATCTATCAAATGTCGATATGGATTTAGGCACGAGCCTAGTGAACCACATAAAAGCGACTCCTTCCAAGAAGATTGGGAACACCAACAATGAACATCATTCGTAGCTCTAACTCCATCCATATGACATTCATACTTGAGTAAATATTGTCTTGGATCAGTAATTTCATTGTAGGATGGCATTGTTGGTATGGTGAACTTTTGGGGATATTATTCCCTCAGAGCATTTTCAATAATCAAAGAGTACATTAATTATATTGTAGAAGAAGTTTCTCTTCTAACTCTTCTTTTCGTTGGTGGCTACAAGGTTAGCAACGCGTCCATCTTATTCATATGAGCTTTCTTCCCATTCTCCATCTTCTTGTTATGTTCATGAATTATCTTATTAAGCTCTCCTTTAGTATCAACTTCCCGCTGAGTAGAAGATTCTGGTATTGCATTTCCATTATTAACTTCTGTTTGGTGAGTGTTTCCTTTATCACCATTAGCCACCTCCTTGGATCTTTTGAAGGCGGATCTTCCTTTACTGGCGGCCATTGATCTTCAAAGCAAGTTCTCAAATTTCTTAGGGCAAATTTTTGGATCTAATCACTCGATCTTTCCAAATCCACAATAGTAGGCTTGATCTAAGATGGATTCAATTTTCTTATTAAAGCACCAAAATGCTAATGCCAAAAGTGGATCAACACCCAAGAATGATTTTTAAGGAATATGTGAGACTTAGTTCTAGTAGATAATAGTGGGAATCAAAGAAAAATAATAGTGGGACACAAGCTTTTTATAGTGTTTAGGAAATCTCTGGCATATGTCCACTCTATAGCTTTATTGGTTGCGGATCTAAGAGAGTTTGTATGAGATTACAGAGAATTAAAGTCATAAGCATAATAAGTTAACAAGTTCTTAGGCTTAGAACTGCCTTGGTGACTATTGTTAGGGAGGAAAATGGCGAAGAGCAGTGGAATCTCAGATCCAGAGTGTAGAAAACAAATCAGGGTGAAGATCTCCTTTTGGTTGCATATAGGTTTGTATTTATAGGAAAGCAAGTGTGTTAGGTCAGAATCCTGCTTGCAGTAGAGTCCAAGTGTTAGCCCAATGTCACACAAGAGATTGCGGGATCCACCGAATCATAATATTAACTCGGTACCGAGTTATTTCCTTAAGTGGAAATCAATTCAACTCTTCGCTCTACCATTCTAACTTAAAGTTGATGTGTTCCATGCTCTTTTCATTGATTTTGGGTTGATTCTAATGATCCCCCAGTATCGCTTGAGTTATCCAGTTTTCTTAGCTTTCTCATCATCAACTATTGGAATTGGTCATCCAAACTATAGAAAAACACTTAATCATGAGTTATTGGAGTAGTATGTGAGATGCATGGATTTTTGGAGGAGGAATACTATGAACAGATAGGTCGGTACCAACCAATATAACTCGGTACCGAGTTAGGTACTTAGCTCCAATCCCTTTGAAACTTTATGAGTTACTTCATACCATTATTCTAGATAGTACTAAACATTTTGGAGAGAATCATGAAGGTCAAAACCATATTGGTAAAAATCCCGCGCTCGAGGTCGGGGTTGACGGGATTTGATGTTCGACCCGAGTGGTTTATGCGTTTTCTTCTAGCCTTGCTTGGAGTCATCCAAAAGTTAGAGTGCTTGGAGTCCAACTTGGAAGTTTTGTGATTCCGACCTAAGTTTTACTCTTAACCAATTGCTGGCAGTCTGACTTGAAAGTTTTATGAGTCTTACCCTAGTTCTGCTCAGTAATGATTGTTTGGAGTTTGACTTGAGAATTTTGTGTGTCCAGCCAAGAAGAATCATAACTCGGTACCAAGATGTGACTTATAACTTGGTACAGAGTTGACTCCGATCCGACCTAGGTCTGTCTCGAGTTTGACTTGGGCCTGACTCCAAGTCATATCCTCTCGCCTTGCTATTTCTCAACTCAGGTTTTCCATCATTTTTCCTAGGTTCAACTCAAGTATGATTTGTGTTTGACTCCAAGCGCCATGTTGAAAATCTCAAGTCAACTTTTACCACTCATTTTTTTATATTTCCTTTTTCTTACTTTCCAAAGATATTTCCGAAGTCCTTAAATCATTTTGTTTACCTTTTGACGTTCTAACTTCTAATTGAAATCGGCTTAGCCAAAAGCCCAGTTAACAGTAAGTAATTTAAATATATGAATTTTAATATAAAAAGTTAGAAAATAATTGAAAGAGATTTGGCAAAAAATTGTACAAATGTTACAATATAGGTATTTGAAACTAAAAACAGAAATTTTCAATGCAACATATGATGATTTTATCGAGATAAATGAATAATATATTAAATTTGTTAATACTATTTATGTGTATCATTTATGTTATCTTACTTATATCTTTATATTTGAATGAAAAAATAATTTTATCACATCTATTGATATGAATATGGTATATATATTAAAACGTCGTATTTTAGCATTTATTGGATGAACTAACGAATACTTTATAATTTAATTTATTTAAATAATCTAAATTCAAGATCACAAAACTAATTTTAATATATTCACTTAAATGCGCAATGTTAGATGATGTTGAGGAGTATTTTGTGAATAAATGCATAAATTTCAAAATGTAGGCACTTGACATTAGATAAAGGATTTAACAATGCAATGTACGGTACTTATATTACTGTAAATGAACTAAACTTTTAAAATGTAGTTATTATTTAGGTATATAACTTATGATATGCGATTAATGAATTTGAATATTTGAATGGATTATTTTACCATTTTTGTTGATATAAATATAGTTTATATTGATCTGATTTTTTAGACGAATCAATGAATAATAGTTTACTGAAATTATTTAAATAGTTTTAACATTACGTAATTATTTATAATATATGGCCTAAAATATAAAATATTAGAAAGGAGTTAAGGAGGGTTTTGTAAACGATTATAGAAATTTTAAAATGTATAAAACATAATTTTGTAATGCACCTCATGATAAATTTATTGAGATAAATGAATTGTAAATTAAATTTTTTATTTTTATTGATGGTTATATGGTATGTGGCTTATGTATATTTACTTTAATAGAAAAATAATTTTACAATTTCTTTTAATATGAACATGGTGTACGTATTCTAATTTTAAATTTTTAAAAATTTAGTAACTGAATTACAAAATAGAAGTTAATTGGATTTATCTAATTAGTTTAAATTTAAGAACTCATAACTAGATCAAATATATGGATTGGAACTTCAAATATAAGGGAAAAGCGAGGTTGGTTTTGTAAATAATTCTGGTTATTTTAAATAGGTATTTGAAGTTGAAAATATAATTTTATAATGTAATGTACAATAAATATTTTGAAACAAGTTAATTAAAACGTAAATTTGTTATTTTTTTATGTGATTTATATATCTTTATAGTTGAATGAACTAATTTTAGCACTTTAATTGGTTTAATACTGATGTGCATAACGAAATTGTCGTTTATTAGTATTTATAAGCAATATTAATGCATTTTAGTTTGACTTTGCTTAAATAGTTTAAATTCTGGATTTCAACCTCTTACTTGGACTTAAATATAAAATACTAGGAGATAACTGATGATTTATTTGCAAATGGTTGTATAAACTTTAAAATATCCGCAACAAAATGTAAAATATGGGAGATAATTCGTAAAATATTTATAAATTAATAGATTAAAGAGATTTGAAAAAAAAAGCATCCAGAGGGAGAATAAGTCTTAGAATCAATGAATGAGCTAGAACTTTGTTATGCAACGTAAAATAAATTTAGTGAAATAAATGAATCATGTTATAAAATTACTATAATTGTTTAGGGGTTTGTAGGCTCAAGGAAAGAGTTGGAGAAAAATTTAGTTTTAGAAACAAGAAGTTTGATTTTTAGGCTCAAGGACATTTTTTAGTGTAAATCACAGAATGATAGTTATAACTATCATTTTCAATTCACACTAAAATACGTCATTCAAACTAAAAAGTAAACTTCATGTCCTTGCGACTAAATTTCTTTTCAACTTCTTCCTTAGGTCTATTTTCCTGAATTTGGGTTATGTATAATTTATGTTATGTAGCTATATACCTTTATATTTGAGTTAAAAATTACTTTACTATTATTTTTTAATTTTAACTGGTATATGTGTGGAAATTGACATATTTTATTGATTTATTAGATGAATTAACAAATAATATTTAACTAATTTTTTTAGTTTGTTAAATTAAAAATTACATAATTAGTCTAGATATATGGACTTAAACGTAAATAGTAGAAAGAATTGAGAAGTATTTTGTAAAAAAATTAGAAATATTAATGTTTTGTTTTTTAAAGTTAAAATCATAGTTTTATGATGCAATGTTAATTACTTTCTAACGTAAATGAATTATAATTGATTTGAAAATTAATTTTGTCCTTATTGTTTATGTATATAATTTTTGTTTTGTGATCTATACATCTTTATAGTTGAATAAATGATTTTACCATTTTTGTTAATATATATATGTATATATATATATATTGAAATTGACACATATTTTTAGGGATTTATTAGAAGAATAGACTAAATATTTACAAAGATTATTTAAATAGTTCAATTAATATTTCATGAGTAGTATAAATATATGGATTTACACATAAAATATTACAAAAGAATGAAAGGGGTGCAAATAATTGTAGAAATGTTAAAATGTATGTATTTTAAGCTAAAAGTACTAAGTAGAATCCTGCAGTGCAGTGCATGAATTTTTTTGTTGAGATAAATGTATAATAAATTAAATTTGTTAACACCATTTATGTATGTTATTTATGTTATGTGATTCATATATCTTTACATTTGTTAGGTGATTCATATATCTTTATATTTGAATTTAACTTTACCACTTTTGTTGATATGAATATGATATATACACATTTAAACCATTATATTTTAGGATTTCTCAAATGAATTAACGAATAGTTTAAATTCAAGATCACATATTTAATTGACTTAAATGTACAATACTAGGTGATATTTAGGAAGATTTTGCAGTTAATTGTAGAAATTTCAAAATGTGGTCAACTGGTGTTAAAAAAGGAATTTTACAGCGCAATGCATGGTAAATATATTGATATAAATGAATTGTAAATTAAATTTGTGATTATTATTTATGTTATGGTATGAAATTGATGTATCTACAGTTCTAAATGATTCCTTTTTGTTAATATAAATACTGTACAAATATTGCAATTTTCATATTTTTATTTATTATTGGACGAATCACTGAGTAATAGTTTAGTAAATTTATCTAAATAGTTTTAAAATTATGTAGTTAATTCTATTATATGAGTGTAAGTGTAAAATATTATAAGGGCATTGAGGGTGTTTTGTAGAGGATTATAGAAAATTTAAAATGTAGGTATTTAAAGCTAAAAATCATAATTTTTTAATGTGATGTATGATAAATTTATTAACATAAAATGTAAATCAATTTGTTATTACTTTTACATATTTTAAGTTATATGACCATGTACCTTTACATTAATGAACAAATAATTTATCAATTTTATTAATTTGAATATGATGTATATATTAAAGTTTTCATATTTCATAAAGTAGTAGGCGAAGTAATGAATATTAGGTAATTGGATTTACTTTATTAGTTTAAATTTATGATTTCCTAATTAATTTAATATATGGAATGACATATAAAATATCAAGAGAAAAGCGAGGTAAGTTTTGCAGAAAAATAGAAAATTTTAAATATAGGCATTTGAAGTTAGAAGTAGAATTTAAAATTAAATGTATGATAAATTTATTGACATAAAAGAATTGCAATTTTTTTTCTATTATTGTTTTATGCGATTTATATATCATTATAGTTGAATGAAAAATCAATTTTATCATTTATGTTGTTACCAAAGTGGTATACATATTTAAATTGTCGTTCTTTAGTATTTATAAGAAATATTAATAAATATTAGTTAACTGAATTTACTTAAATAGATTAAAATTTAGATTGTATAATTAATACAGACTTAAATATAAAATATTAGGAGGTGCCTGATAAATTATATGTAAATAGCTGTATAGACTATAATGTTTGCACCAAAATGTGAAATGATGGGAGAAAATGAGTAAAATAAGCGTAGAGTGACAAGTTAATGATTTGAAAAGAAAAAAAAAGATATCTAGAGAAAGGATTAAGGAGAAAGAGAAAACTTTTAGAATTAATGAAAGTTCTAGAAATTCTTTTGTTTTTCTTTGCAAATTTGCTGCAAATTCAAGAGTCAATATGTTGTATTGTCAAGTATTCGAATTCCATGTTACTGCGGGTAGGTAACTTATAATGTGAGACGGATTTTAGTCTTTTGAATTTTAGGTTGATAATTAGGTAACTATTGGGCAAGACAGTTTTATATACTTTCTCAATGCATTTTGTGATCATTACAATGCCTACTGTTGGATTGAAGGTGTTCAGTCTCTGTAGAATTTAATTTAGAACAAGAAGTGTCATTTACTTCTTGACTATTTCCATAGACCTCATTTTTCATTACTACTGGTAAGGAAGGTCAAAGAATCTTCCATAACGTTAAAATAATAAATTAAAAATAAGTTAAATTAAATTAAACAGGAAATTATTGTCAAGGACAAAATTTCACAGCTTTTTAGCCTCAAGAACAGGCCTTCAATATTTTATCCTGAATGACAACTTTCTGTAGGTATCAGTTTTTAGTTATTGATAGCAGTTTTTAGGTATCAGTTTGTAGTTATCGGTAGCAGTTTTTAGGTATCAGTTTTAGCTTGGTAGCAGTTTTGTTGTCCTTATAAATAATTTTGAAAAATGTTTGTCCTTATGAATAAATTTTAGAAGAATGTTTGTCCTTGTGATAAAAATATTGAGGTCGTGTCCTTGGGGCAAAAAATATACAAATTTTTGTCTTTTAAAATAATTCCCCCTAAATTAAACTAGTCAATATGCAATTTTAGAGTTGATGTGAACTTCTCTGCGATAAATCATATGTACTAGGCGGGTTTCTATCGAACGGAAGCCAAACTCCCTAAAACTTGTCCTTTAATTTTTCACTTTAGTCCATAACAAGTAACAAAACATCCCATTTGTTTTTTTTTTTATTTTGGACTAGAATCAAAAAATAATGGACAGACTATATAAGCAAGTGTGGCTCCACTCAATACTCATGCATGAGCGGTTTACCATAACAGATAAAAACATTTATACTTTCAATATTCAACGACACAAACATGTTGACTACTTTCCTTTTTTTGGTCTCATTATTCAATGTTGAAATTAACCTTTCACTAATTCTTCGTTTTTTAATTTTTAATTTTATGGTGGTACTCTAACTTCCCTTTTTTCGCCTCTTCCACCAGAAATATGGAGAGCTGTCCAACAACCAATTTTTAAATTAGTTGCTTGCTTGTATATTTACTCAGTGTGTTTAGAAAATCCATCTCCGTACTCTTTATACTTGCTCTACAAATGAAACTCGAACTTATTTTACTACTGGGAATGGTGATTTTATATGAAAATACCTATAGATAATACTCATCCATATTTAATATTGTTTATTACATGATTAGTAATTTTGAGCTCGGTGTTAATGCAATGATTCTAACATTTAATCTCCATTGAATCCCATTTCATGATTCAATCAGAACAAAGACAACAATATCATTTTTTGAAAATAAAGATGCTCATTTCAAAATAGTTCAAATGCATGATTTACTAACCTAAGTTCTGCATCCAATGCGACTTAAAGTACTCTATTTAACGTATATACGAGTAGATATGCGTACTCATGTAAACCTGCATTTAGTCACTTGGGTATTTGGCTTTATATACCGAAACATTTGTCCTATTATTTCCCACATTACAACCTATTTGATGATTACAATGTGCATGCAGATGAGCATAACAACAAATTTTTTCAATTAGGTGTAGTACAAATGCATTGAAGAACCTCATTTAAAATCAGCTAACAAAAAAAAAATCTGGTTAATTTTTCAATAGGAAAGGTCAAAAAAAAAAAAAAAAAAAACACACACACACACACATCTGGCAACCATTGCTTAAAAATTCGGATGATGTTGAAAAGTCTAAGAATCTGAAATAAGGTACAACTACAGAAGTTAAATGTTTAGAGTGGAACAGTGAAGCTAAAAGGTTTCTAGGCATGAATAATAAACATTTATAAAAAATGCAGCTTTGGCATTGCCTTATGCTAATATATGACCACCTCCTGTTTGCGTAGTAGAGCTCCCACTTTGTTATTGCAACATTCAACATGTCCTCCCTACTGCACCATGTTTGCACCATTTGATAATTCCTGAAAGAACTTTTCTAGTTAGTACCCTACTGCTTTGCCATTAAATGTTAGCTACAGGTTGCAATCCTTTCTCTTAAGTGCTTTATTTCAAAATGTACATCGGAACGTTAAATTCATGCCATCTAATGTCCAAAAAAAACAATAAATTTGTATACACAATTAATCAGATTAATAGTTTAACCGATAACATTTATGTGAATTTGGTCTATTTAAACCTTGAATATTTGAAGCTGACATTTTGCTGCGGACCTCACAAACAGAATAAGGCTTATTACTATACCAAGAGCAGTCTCGTGACTTATTCGTATGAGTCTTTGGCATATTAATTTTGAATGAACTTGAGCATCTATATCCATCCGTCTAAACTATGCATATTTGGTAGAATACATTATACACATGACTATGTTAGAGCTTTGTTTATTTAATGGAAAGATACACCAACTCATGAATAAGTTCCAAGCTTATTTTCCATGAAACAAAGAGCTAAGTCTCTTGATCACATTGTTTTGGATTCACTTGAGATAGTATTAATTTAACTTCTATGTTAAAGAATAATTATCATGAATAAAATACGTTAAATTGAAATTTATCAAGACGTATTTGTACCATAACTCCTGCTCCGATTATAGTAACAAAGTCAAGGTTGATAACCAGATTTGAGAGTAGCCAGCTTCATTTTTCTGAACTTTTGGGTTCCAAGAGTTTATATCAGCCTTAGTTTTGTACACATTTTTAGTGGAAACATATAAAGCTAACTGCAAAAGTAGTTAGTCCATCATAAACGAATCGGCAGTTGAGTATAAATCCATGCTATATAACATATTATTATGATTAGATAGTACTATATTAAAATTCCTTTTTTATTAAATTATTTTAAGTACTACTCTAAGAGTAACGGGAAAAGGGAATCTACTGATGATATGTTAAACTTAACTGACAATAAGACTTTTTTTGATCGAGACATAAAATTTTGGTGTACCTTAAAAGGAAATTTTCACTACCAACCTCATAAAGGTTAAACTGCAACATTCAACAATGCCTTCTTGTTCCAACAGCTTTCACTAAAAGAAGATTAAATTCTTGGGAACTTCTCATAAACATGTTTTTCAAAAAAAAAAAAAAAAAAAGAAAAAAAAAAAAAAAAAAGCAAAATCTCTACAAAGTTTTGTAGAGAACTCATCAAAAATTTGCAGATAACTATGCAAATATTGAAAGTTTCTAAACTATTTATTTTAAAAAATAATAATATTTTCGATCAGAAAAACATACGGTTAATGTTCGGATTTAGTTTCCCAAAGGAACCTAAAAACATATTTTTATTGAAATTGATTATAGGGATGCAATTTAAAACATGTTGTTGAACAAGAATTGGCACAACAGGCAAGATGTCGTATATGGAGATATTATTTAAAAATGTTTTAATGATATTCCCAGGTTCTAGTATATTCATGGAGCTGTTCAAAAGTTCAAATCATATGTGCAATGGTAAGATAAAAAAGTCGTACAAATATATGATAGTCCCTTGTTCATATGTCAATGGGCATAATAGTCAATATGCAAGGAAAATGTTGATTTGAACACAGGCTTAAGTGACCTTGCGCAAATTAATAATATGCAAGTCCAAGTCCAAAAAAAAGTCATATGTATGTTCATTGATAAAAATAGCTAATTATGCAAGTACGAAAGAAATATGCTTTGCGGGATTAAATGTCTAAATCCTTATTCGCAAAATGTCTAAGAGTTACGATTCACTCTAGAAATCTCCAAATTGATTTATGTTTTACAATTCGTAAATAAGAAATAGAGAAAGAGAGCAGGGGGCCCTATTTATAAGAGTGCCAATCACATGGGATGCGTGTCCTGGCTTGTAATATGAGGGCACCGCTAGCTCCATCTTAATGAAATCTCGGTACTTTCTTTGAAAAGATTCGACATCACTTACTTGAAGAAGCTCGACAATACAGTCTTCCTTGCAAAAACTCGGCAACCTTCTTTGTTGTTAGATGCTCGACATCTTCCAGTGGCGCAACATCCTCTCTTTGTTACATGCTCGACATCCCTTTATACATCTATGGCAACCCTCTATCTTTAGGCTCAATAACTTTTGTGCTGGAGAAGCTCAATATCTCATGTTCCTTCAAGATTGTAGTAGCTTGATTTCTCCAAGCATTTACTGGTTCGACATCTCCATCACCTTATATGCTCAACATGTTCTCTTTATCGTTAGATGCTCGACATCACCTTCTACTTGTAGATGATCGACAACACCTACTGTTGTGAAGGCTTGTTATCCCATAGAGACTCGACGCCTTTTCATTCTTTGCAGAGGCTTGCTAATTGCTTAAATGTTCGACATCCCTATAGATGTAGAGGCTCGACAACCCTCTGGTTTTAGACACTCGATACCTTATTGTTTTTGCTAGAGCCTCATTACCCCTTTCTACTGGTTAAATGCTTCATAACTCTACTTTCTTCGACAACTCTCATCATTTCCAAGCTCAACATACTTTCTTTAGATGCTCGATACTCTTGTTGATAGAGCACTATTAGAGGTTCAATATATCATTAAATTGGAAGCTCAATATGTCACCATGAAGTTATTGGCTCCTCATATCACCACGCATTTACAGGCTCGATACCTATCTTTCAATGCTTCCATATCCTCATATTGACTTAGTTGCTTCTTTATCCCTTGATAAGTTTTCTGACATATTAGTCGAAAAATATTTGGATAACATTTTCCTCTGCCATTGTATAAAAGAAGCTATTACATTTTATTATAAAACCATGTATCTTCTTACCTTTCTAGCTCTCACTTCTTATGAGACTTTCTCTTTAAATCCTTTTCTTTTGAAAAATATAAAGTAAAATGATGATGACTTCCATAATTTCAAGAAATTATTGTTTTTTTTTCAAAATAATCATTTTTTTGTAAATGCCAAAGAAATTTGTTAAAAGAAAAGTTCTTGTTGATCTTTGAAACTTTAAAAACTTGGTTTTAAAATCCATTTCTGGAATAATTATTGAATCACCAGAATTATTGACAAATTCTTTCAAATTTGATTAAGATGTGGATCAATATTCCTTCTTATCGTTCTAGGTTGAATGAATTCATAGAATAATCATCGTTGCTTAAATACCATTACCCTGGCTGGTTTTTCTGAGTAAATAACTTTCCCTCAGTCTAGGTTTTTTGGACGATAACCTGATGATTTTTCTTTATCAAATGAGAGTGAAAAGATATTCGAGCCCTCTTTTGAAGGTTGCTTTAACTTTGCATTGGGGCAAGATTGATCATGCTTAACTGCACTTCCTCTTGCTTTGGCCCATTTTTGAGATGGAATTAGAATTGTCTGATTGACTTCTTTATATAAGGTTACCCTTTCTATACCCTTTAGACAAGGTTAAAAGATGGTTGGTGTTCTGGCCATGCCATCTTAAGAGGGACCAAAGCCATCCGTCCTCTGCGAGGCACTCCGAACGGGCCTTATAGGCGGGACCGAAAGCTGTTGGTAGGTGCTTTGGTCTTCTTTGGTTAGGCCATCATAGGCAAGATCAAAGGCTAACCCATCCTCCCTCTAGGAGGTGCTTTAAGCATTCCTTATAGCCAGAGCTGAAGGTTGTTGGCCGATGCTTTGGTCAGGCCATCTTTGGCGAGACCACATGCTAGCCCATCCTCCTCAAGGAGGCGCTCCAGAAAACCTTATAGGTGAGACTGAAGGCTGTTGGTCGGTGCTCTGGTCAGGCCATCTTAGGCGGGACCAAAGGCTAATCCATCCTCCTTCTAGGAGGTAGATAGGTCTTATAGGTAGGACTGAAGGCTGGTCGGCCCTCTGGCCAAGCTATATAGGCAGGACCAGGGGCTTATTCCTTCCTTCCTCTAGGAGGCCCCTCGGCCAGGCCTCCTAGATGGGACCGAAGGCTTGCGATGCTCCGATCAGGCCTTATAGGTGGGACTGGAGGCTTACTTCGATCTTTCTTTGGGAGGTGCTACAGTCCGGCCTTATAAGCGGGACCGAAGGCTTATAATGCTTTGACCAAGCCCTTAGGCTGGATCAAAGGCTTTTCCTTTATTTTATGAGTTCTTTCCTTTCTATTGATTATCAATTTTCATTATTGAAAAAAAAGGTCTCGGATGCTTGACATTCCAAGTTTATAGTCGATAAGTTCCTAATGGGATTACTTCTTAAATAACAAGGGGTCCTTCTCAGTTTGGTTCGAGTGGTCCATCTGTTGGATTTTTGGTGTTTTCGATGACATTTCGGAGCACCAACTCTTCTTTTTGAAATGATCACCCTTTAAATTTGGAGTTGAAGTATCTTGATGTCCTTCGATGATATTCGACCATTTATATGGTTGCTTCATCTCTCAGTTCATTGATAAAATCGAGGGATTCTTTTTCTGCTCTTGATTGGGATTAAAGATATATGCAATCTTTTGAGGGGATGGTATTTCAACTTCGACTGGAAGCATTATTTCACATTCATAGGTCAAAATAAAATGAAGTATGTCCTACTGCAGTCTTAGTAGAAGTTCGATATACCTAGAGCACAAGTGATAGTTCTTCTACCCAATTTACTTTTGCTTTGTCTAGCCATTTCTTGAGGAAGTCTTACTGATTTTGTTGGTGGCTTTGATGGCTCCATTATCCTTGCGATGAGCTACAGATGGAAAGCCTTTGATTATTTCATTCTTATTGTAGAATCTTATGAATTTTTCACTTTCAAATTAGGTATTGTTGTTGGATATTATCTTATTCGATATTCCAAATCAAGTAACTATGTTCTTGATCATAAAATTTAGTACTTTTTTCGATGTTATATTTGGCAATGGTTCTGCCTTTACTCGTTTGGTAAAGTAATCGATGTCTACTACTGCAAACTGAAGGAAATGGACCAGCCCGCAGCGAAAGAAATGTGTGAATTTTAATTTTTTTACCTTTTTGGAACTTTAATGAGCCTATGTAGTTTAAATGTATATTAGATCCAATCAAATAAAACATTAAATAAAGTCTTATTTTATTTAAAGTTGGTTAATTTTTTTTTAAATTACTTTAATTTAAATGTATAGTGCATCAGATACACACAACAAATGTTTATAAGAGTTAATCTAGGGAAGAAAACCATTCATTTCTTACCCTTAAAATAGGTAATTAATTGAGAGTATAATAAACATTATATGAAGAGACAAACCTTCCATTTTCTCTATCTCTAATTAAATTGATTGGGTCATTTAATGACAATATTTGGTAAATTATTTATGGCATAAAATGTAACTATTGTCCAAATGTACTTTACTGCAAATTATGTAGGTGCAACAAATCTGATAATGTATAGAGGTGGTATTTCATACATACGTGTCTTTATTGTCCATGGTATTATTTAAATACATATGTGTACATATATTTATATTTATATACAATATACATATACATATAAATGAGATAAAATCAAGTGTCACTTTTATAACTCCAAAAGGTCAGCAATTTTGAACCTAGTTTCAAAACTCAAAGTTTTTAAGATTAAAAATCGACGATCCGGATTTTTCAACGTTGAATTTGAAATATTTAAATGGTTTTAAATATTTTATTGGATTAATAAATTGGTTTTGAATATGGAAACTTGGTTTTTTTAATAAAACGGATGCAGAATTTGAATATAACGATTTATTGGACAATTCAACTTTTGAATTTAATAATTGGAAATCGGGTAAAGTATTTAATCTTGAGTTTTAAGTTCGATAAAATATTTCAAAATCTTATAAAATTTATATTGATAATACTAAAAATAATAAAAGTGTTAAAATTGAATTTAACAGTATTTCGTTCAGTTTTAAAAATATACTGTTTAAATCGACATTTAAAAATAGCCTTCCGAGGCACAGTCTCGGAATTCGACAAACCATTTCCCTTGGATCCATAATATTGTATTATTATCGAATTTCAAATTTCATAATGTTCGGAGTTATCATGTAGTCGTACGATATACAAACGTGCTGAACTTTATATCGAAAATTTAATATAATAACCATGTTCAAAAAGTTATCTTCTCCATACAATCGAGTTAGGACTCGAAACATATTCCATTGCGTTCGGAATAGGGATATAATATTATAAACGCTTAACAGCACGCCTCGATAGGATTTTGAAATTTTAAGTTGCATTTATCGAGACAATTTGAATTTGAATTTAATTAAATATATTTATATGTATACAAATTCCTTTCCATCAGTCGTCCTATTCCTGAGCAAGCCGACCTACTCCTCTATACTTAATTTCGTACTCTTTGTCTTCCCTCAGAAGTTAAAATCAAATCAAAAGCCGCCTTCGTTCATTTTAAAATCGTGCTTTCTTCCCCTTTTTCTTCATTCACGAAATCAACGCTAAAAAAAAACCCTCTGGCCATCGTTCCTATAAACCGAGATTTTCGAATCAATCTGAAAGTTCATTTGAAAAAAAAATCAAATCGCGCATTCGTTCTTCTTTTCCCCTTTCATAAATCACGAGATCCCTCTTCTAGGTTCGAATGGTAAGGAACAAAATTTAATGAGCGAAGGAAATATGCAGGGCGCTCGTGGAGCTCGAGACTAGCGATGGCGCGAATGGGTTCGAAAGGTGAGAAGTAGGCACGCTTGTGCGAAGGGAGGCAGTGGCAGCGACATTGAGGCTCGCGAATCGGGTCACGGTGAGGATAGGTGATGCGTTCGTGCTCAGAACTTCGAAGAGCAGTGGGTTACGTGAGGTCAAAGTGGTAATTCTCGTGGTGGCCGAGGTCGAGAAGGGGGGAGAGATTCTGAGACATTGAGGTATTTTAGCAGATTTGATTTAAATTTAAATTTAATACATGTATATGAATGTACGCAGATAAGTTTGGAAAGAAAAAATATATATAACTCAATATTTGATTTTTACAGTAAGAGGCAAAACCCTTTCTGTTTTTAATTTTATATATATATGTGTGTGTGTGTGTGTGTGTGTGTGTGTATGTATGTATGTATGTATTGATTGGAAGTTATATATATATATATATATATATATATATATAATGTATATATATAAGGCAGAGAACGGAAGTTTTTTTTAAAACCAGACTTTATTTTTACAATAGATACGTATATATATATTAAAATTTCTATAGTAAAGAAGATTACTGTTTGTTTATTTACAAAAAAGAAAATATAAAATAAATGTTCGACTACCCATTTAAAACTACTAGTTTATTTTAAAATAATATATTATGGATACTAAATTTTTTAATTTACTTATTTAATTATTTTAGTTTCTAAAAATATTTTATTAAAAGGAATTAGTTTAAAATTTAATTATTTGTTTAAAATAAAATCATTGGTTAATTAAATTTATCAAATGGAAATTTAATTATTCGATTTATTCGAATATTAATATAAATCATCTAATGTTATACAAGGTCAAAAAATCGTGAATCAAGCTAAGAATCTAGTGGGTTGTAAAATAAAAAAAAGGTGAGATTTTCTCACTCATTTGGATTACCTTATTATAAATAAAGTATTATATTTAAATCATTGGATGTTGATTGATTTAGCTGTTGGATGATTATATATATATATATATATATATATATAGGAATGATTGATATTCCCTCATTATATAGCGGATGAGACCATATACGTCCCGCATTATCGCGGATAACCCTTTATACTACGATATTCCTCTCGAAGTGGGATTTGGTATTTATTTGTTGACTAACATCTGTGGATGCAAGGAAAACAGGTTGGAGGGATCCAACTGGATTCCTCAAAAATATTTATTGTTCATAAATATATGTTAACATATGATATGATGGATAAATTGAGATGAATTATGTGAATTGAATTATAAGATTTTAAATAGCCTGGGAACTGAATTTGATATTTTTAAATACCGTAAATGATTAAAGTGAAGGAATTCGAAAAGGGAATTTGAAAGAAATTATTTATATTAAAAATTAGATTTATTCTAAAGGGAGTTAAGAAGAAGAAAAATATGTTAGTTAACTTGGGTAAATAGTTAAATGGGTTTAAGTAAAGATTTGAAATTAAAAGGCTTGAAAAGATATTGGAACCGATAAATGGTGTGAAACAAAAATGGAATTTTTATTAAGGGATAAAATTATAATGGAATTATAAATAGAATCATTTTTGTAAATAAATGGAAAACCTCAAAGAAGTTTATAAATTTATAAACGGGGTTTATAAATATGATAAAATAATATCAGCGGATATGGGGAGAATATAAGTTAATGGTTTGGACTTATATCATGCAATGGAAATTGTTTCGAAAAGAAATAGTGGGGTATTATTTTAAATAAGAGAAGGGTGATTAATTTGGGTATAGTCGATGTGATAAGAATCAAGAGGAATTTTGGTGGGTATTGGATTTTCTAAAGATAGGCTTTTTGTCGAGTAAAGTAAAAAAAAATTTAAGTAAAATTTTAAATCTACTATACTATATAAACAATTATTTGGATCTAGGATATTATGGAGTTAGCCATTATATACTTGATAATTTACTAAAACAAATTCTAACTTTTATAAACCAACTTTGTAGATTTATTAGTAACGGGGTACGAATTTTTATCTTAGACCATATTTTTAAAATAAAACATTTATTCTTATTTTATATAGGTATATATGTTTTTAAATGTTTTAAAATTCATCATAAATCCTCTTGAGATGGGAAGCGAGGTTTATTAAAACAGATAATATTTTAGTAGAAGGTCTTATAGTGTAATATGAGAACTTAAATAAAATCTTAAGTATAAGATAAGCGAACTTTCAGAAGGTGAAATAAAATTCACAAAGAAGTAGAAGTAAAACTGGGATTTTAAATAAGCATAAAACGACTTTGGAAATATTAAATGAAATTAACTAAGGAATTCTGGAGTTTATATAATTCAAGTGAAACGGGTTGGGAATTTACAAATAAAATTGTAATTGATTTTTGAGAATTGATTTTTGAGAATGGAGATAGAAATAAATGAATAGTTCTAAGTGTTGAATATCAAATGGGGTAGGAAAAAATATTCTAAGTACTGGGCAAAGGTTGAATTTATTCCGTGCGAAAATAAAGAGATTTGAAAACTATTTTCAAAATGTGAAGTATGAAAATAATACCTTGTGAAGATATTTTGAAATAAATAATTTGAAAAATTATTTAAAATCTGATGGTTGATAGTTAAACAACTGATTATCAATATTGGCCAATGCCTGATCGTTTCGAAGAGACCGGGATCGGATTTAATTATCTGAATACCACTTTGATCCAGTTTGAACATTTGCAGATGAAGGCCGCGAAAATCATGAAGATGGTGTTTCGGTTTGTCCAGACCCAAGGCAACTTGCATGGACGAATGCTATTAGAACATTGTCGGGAGGACGATGAGCATTCTAAGTGAATGAGTTCTAAAAAGGTAACACATAGACTCTAGCCTCATCAACCGGGAAGGGCTAAAACAGGGGTAGTGCAGCAAGGCTAAGTGGCCAGCAACCAATTAGGGTAAGATTTCCCCTGTCTAGATGTCCCTTTTTTAGGCTTAGTGGGCGGTTGTTAATCTCAACTGGAGGGTGATCTTATTTGGGCTATCCAATAAGGGGTAGCTCCGGTCTTGTGTTGCAGGGGATCGGGAGTGATCCTCGGTACTCTGATCTTGACCAGTACTGTGACGGGCGGTACCCTAGTAGCCCTGCCATTGTATGGAAAACCAATCTCCATTAAGTGCCTTCGGACTTGTTTGTATATCTATTATGCTGGAATTTAGTAAATGTAACGATTTCTTCTATTTAAATAAGTAATTGTATTTGGACATTACTATAATATCAGAGGATTTGATAAGAAATGTTTTGGTTATCGTAAGATAAAAAGCCGACATATTTGTTTGTGGCGTGGTCTTACGAGATACCTTTGTTTTCAAAGGCTTTTCAAAAACTTTAATAATCCAATTGAGCGTGGTTTTCTCACGCTTGTTTTCCAGACTGACTCGGGTGTTGTTTTATTATGTTGCTTGAGTCAGACCGAGTTCAACAGATCCAGGATAATATGCTATGGAGCTCAGGTGACGAGCAGGATGACAGAGACGTACTTCCGTACTTGACTATTATTTCCACTGTACAAGGACAGATAATAAGCTATCCAAAGTGATGGTTGATTGTTGTACTCTGATAATGGTATGTTTATATGACAATACAGATTTCTTTGTATTTAAAGCTGTTATTATATATAATAATTTGTTCCACTGCGATTGTAAGATTCTGATGTTGTTTTATCTTCTTCTCCTACCTCCTTCTTCTTTTCCCTTACAGCCTAGTATTTTCGGCATTCAATTGTTCAGCACTTAATACAGTGGACGTATTGATGTTGATTTTTGGACGTCTAAAAATTGGGTTGTGACATTGTGGTATCTGAGCAGAAGGTTAAGCGAGAACTTTGGCTCTGGTGGGGATTTCTCATTAGAGATAGAGTCAGTAGTACTCTAGAATGAGCTTGAGTGTATTAATAGATATGAGCGCGTATTTGTTGGTGAAATAAAAATTGTTTCAAATATTGTGCTGAATTATTGGTTAAGTGGAATATGAATTCTGATCGAGTAGAGGGCCCCTATTCCGATGAGAATTTATAAACACTTGAACATGATAAACTAACACAGTATTGTTCTAAAAGTGGGTGAATGAAATAATTTTACACAAAAATATATTTTGATATAAAAAGAAATAATTTTATGAAATTATTACATATAGTGGAAGTGTACAAATGGATTATAATTAAAACTGGATTTAAACCGGAAGCTGGAACTTTAAATTTCGGGGAGTTTGAAAATAAAATAAAATTTTGGAACCCTTATCTAAATGATTTAAAAATCATCAGAGAAGAAGTGATAAGCCTAAAAGTTAAATTGTTTTTTATAAGATAAGAAGGTATGAGATTTGAATTTTTGAGATTAAAAATTAAAAATAAGGAGATTAAAAATTAAGTTTAACTTGGATTAAGTAAAGAAAATGAAATTGTTAAAATTTAGTTGATCTTGGAAGAAATAAATTGGTGAAGTAGATAAAAATTTAGATGTGATTGAATTGGGAAATATAAATTAAATATGGATTAAGAAATAAGATTGAAATTAAACTTAAGTAAGCAAATGAAAGCGAGAGGAAATAATTGAACTTAAGCTAAGTTTGGTATTGAGTTAAATTTGAAACTGAAAATGAAATCTAGTTGCATTTGGATTAAGTTGGAATGGAATCGAATTGAAATAAAATTCAGTTGAGGTATGGATGATATTGAATGGAATTAAATTCTTACTTAGATAGGTAAAAAGTAAGTTAAATGAAAACTGAATGTGAATAAGTAAGCTTCGATAGCTTATAAGAGGATTAAAGTGCATGAATAAAATTATGCTTGGACAATAGATAAGCATAAATCTTGAGTTAAAAATAAAAGGTGAATATATATCCGAGTATAAATGGAGGGAAATGTGAAAAATAATAGGTGTGTGACTTATAAGAAACTAAAAAGTGAAAATAAAAACCAAAATAAAATTTGTTTGATATTATGGAAATGAAATATCCAAAACTTGAATTGTAAAATAAAATTTAACTCAAGTAAAATAGTGACGAAATCTTTAATGATAAAAATCAAATAAAACTTGAATTGTGAAAAAGGATTTTTGAATTCAAACTTGAGTTATAAATAATATTCAACGTATATTTCAAGTGAATTAAATATGATTGGAATATCGTCAAATGAAATGAGGTTGGATTAAAGTAGAAATGGTTTGAATTGCAAATAAAATTCAAGTTAGTAGAAATAGATTGAAATGGCCTTGTTATTAGTAAAATAAATTTAGAAATGAATTGTGAATGCGAATTAGAATTTATAGTGGATTGAATGAATATGCTAATTGAATTAAAATTAGTAAACGGGTTGGAATTTGATTGGATCAAATTAAAATGGGAATAGAACTGGTTGCGAGAAGTAATGGAAGTTGGTTGAATACAATAAACTTAAGTTATGGGGTGAAATAATTTGAAGGAAATAAAAAACTTAAGTAAGTTGTTTGATGGTTATATAATATATGGGTTGTCGAGTTTAATAAAATGGTTTTGGATAAGAAAATACGGGTATGAGATGAAAATGCAAGTGTATGGGTTGTGAATAATGTAGAATGGAATGGAATTAAATATAAATTGAGTTGGAATCAATTTAAAAGGGCTCTAAACTAAAATGATTATTTATTTGAATGAATATAATCGAATCACATAGGAAAATTGGCCGTTCGATATAATCAGAAGCAAATAAAATTCTATGAATCGATAGAAGTAAATAAAATTGGGTTGAAGTAAATAGAAAATGAAAATGAGTTTGTTGGCTTAAAAATGGATGGAATGTAAACAAGTAGTTGTAAGCCATTTAAGTTAAATGAAATAGGATTTGGATTTGTTGAAACAATCAAAATTAATGCTGGAACATTGTAATCACTTATGAAAAATTGTTTAGTGTGCATTGCTTTCAAAACTGCATATGTTTAGCTAGTATAAATATGTAAAATGTTGTTAAGTTGAATTGTTTTAGTATTTATATGTTTAAATTGAGTAATTATAGATACGGGAGGCCGTTTGGCGGGATTTTGGTCATGCTAATTGCTAATAAATAAGCCTCTTGCTTAAAAATGCTAAATAGAGGTACGCCTATGTAATAAAAGATAGGAAATATGAAATATTGTTTTGTTTTTTGTTTTTTCGACCGTGTGGGTTGATGCACATATATTTATATCTCTTATCAAATTGCAAAAGCTCCTCCGTAAAAAGGAGACCCGGATTTTTCAAGTTGAATTTGGAATATGTAAATGGTCTTAAATATTTGATTTAGATTAATAAATTGGTTTTGAATATGGAAACTTGGGTTTATTTAATAAAATAGATGTAGAATTTGAATATGATGATTTATTGGACAATTCAACTTTTGAATTTAATAATTGGGAATTGGGTAAAGTATTTAATCTGGAGTTTTAAGCTCGATAAAAATATTTCAAAGGCTTATAAAATTTATATTGATAATATTGAAGATAATAAAAGTGTTAAAATTGAATTTAATAGTGATTCGTTCAGTTTTAAAAATATACCTTTTAAATCGACATTTAAAAATAGCCTTCCGATACACAGTTTCAGAATTTGACGAAATCAGTTCTATTCGATCCGTAATATTGCATTATTATCGGATTTCAAATTTTGTAGTGTTCGAAGTTATCGTGCAGCCGTATGATATGTAAATGCGTTGAAATTTATATCGAAAATTTAACATAATAACTGTCTCCAAAACGCTATCTTCTCCATATGATCGAATTAGGACTCGAAACCTTTTCCATTGCGTTCAGAATAGGGGTATAACACTATAAATGCTTAGCGGTACGTGTAACGTTTCGATTTTTCGTTGCCAAAAAACCGAATAGTTAGGGTTTTTAAAAAGAATTTAAGAAAAGAAAAAGAGAGAAAAAGGTAGAAGACAGAGGGAAAAGAAAATAGAAAATATAGAAAATAGAAAATGGAGGGGAAAGAAAAATAGAACGGAATAGAAAAACAACAGAACAACAACAGAATCTCACAATTCACAGCGGAACATCATATAATAATAAATGAATAATCTTTAAACAAAGAACTATATCAGTTATTACATTTTATACATTACATCATATCATCAAAGTGTACAACAACAACAACAACATCAAACAGTGCAGCGGAAAAGAAATACTATATAAGTAATACGCCATGCCATCCAGCTTGCCTCTAGCAGCTCCAGAATATCCAGAATATCCTGATATAACCTAACTTTTGACTGCCCGTGTGAAAATTGGTGGGCACCCAGAGTTTAGGAAGGAAAACAATAAACTCCGAGTCAGTCATGTGACTGGAGTGAGAACTCAAAACAGTTTATTTATCTTTAAAATCAAAATAGAGGAATATTTTTAAATTCAATTCGAAATGCTTTTAAAAATGAGACTACCATAAGACCTCCTGCCACACACACAATGCAAACGCAGACTTGGAGAAGATTTCTCCTTATGATAGCCAAACATGCTTGATACGCATTAAAATCAAATCAATTTTGATATTATTATTAGTGCATAGTGTATAAAACGATTTCGAAAGTAGAATATAAATCTTAGCCAGCATAGGTACCATTATATTATGCCTACTATAGCTACTTCCTGAGGAAGCAGGTTCTACAACTAAAACCGTACAAGATCGTATTGTTTCTTTGGATTTCCAACGAATGATCAGGCCAAGGAACTTCCCATTGCCACATGAGAATGCCTCTGGAAAGACATCCCCGAGAACCAAACCGGAACTCTGCCAACACAAGGCCGGGTTACCCCTAACTGGGTAACTACTGACACGAGCACGCCATTCCCCGATCGTAAACGACCTTTCTCACGGGATCCCGATAACCAACAACCACAAAGTAATAAATTCGCAGTAACCACATAGGTTAAATATCTGGGCTCCATACCATGATACCACCTCTACCCAGAAGGAAATGTACATACCCTAAAGGGAGCTACCCCTCATAACCTTGCCGCATCTTTCCTGTTTTGACCATTTCCGGGGTGTGAGGCTCGAAGAAGTCACGTCCACAAAAACATACTTTATACAAAAGCCATGCTTTGGGTCAACAAATGATCAACACAATGATCACTAAGATAGACGATCAAATAAATGATCCTATCACAAATAATCAACACAATGATCATTTACAGCAACACTCAGCATGTCACATTACCAAATTGAGAATATATCGCTGATAACTTCAACTATATAACCTCTGAGCTCGTACGTCTCAGAGAAGGGTGTTAAGCTAAAAGAATAAATTCTCCGCCACCAACAGAAATATATTTGAAAGAAATCTTCTTTATATCTCAATTTGTAACGTCAGACATACAATCCATACAAGTCTGTTCCGGGCTCGAACAAAACCGAAGGCACTTACAAAGAAGTCCTTGCAATCCAGATATTCACAATCCTGATCGGATTTCCCATCACTTAGGGAGTCTCTATACCGCTGCAACTCAGTGCAGAGACAATCGACAGGTCATCCTATCGCTCTCGCAAATACCGGGTCTTCAACACCGATCTTCAAATGCAATTCATAACGACGTATCACATATTCGGAATGGGTTATACGACCCCATGGTCCTTTCCCGGTTAACACGAATAGTGAGCGCTTATTCAAAAATAAGTGTAGCATTCACATTCAAACAAATCACATCAATTACCCATTCAAAGGGAAATATTGATAGTCGGTTATTGAACTATCACTGGATATGCACACATCACCAGTTTCCAAATAATTTTCCAAATTATTTATTTTCCAAAATATCTTTACAAGATATATTATTTCATACTTCAAAAATAAATCAATATTTATTTTTCTAAACCAGTCCCACTTTCTTTTATAAATTCCTTAGTGAATTTACATTTCAAAATATCTATGAATATTCGATTTCAATTATTCATTTCAATATTTCTTTTCAATTTATCTTCAAAAAGATAAATTCTCAAAATATTCACTTTATATTGGAAAACATTTCCATACTTATTTATTCATAAGTAATTCACAAATTTTATTTATTTTCAACACTTGGAAAATATTCAATATACTTCAGTTAAAAATAAGTATATATTTCATTCTTTAAGGAAATCATTCTCTTAAACATATTTATTTGGGCCAAAACGAATGTTACGTAAAACATCCTTACGACAACTCAAAATCACTAGTATAGGGATTCGAAATTAAAATAGATATATAAATCCCAATACTATGCAAAACATTTCCTTTCGAAAATCATTTACTATAACAACAGTGCTATAGTCCATTATTTCCTTCTATTTCTCGAAAACGTCTATTTCAACAATAAATGTTGAAATCTATGGTTTCGAATCTCAACACATTTAAAACATCGTTAGATCGTTTTAATTCTATTTAAAATATCACATTCTAAACATTTTCTTTAACATATTATTCACTATTCAAAAACGTGAATATACTACGTTAACAATTTTCATCCTTTTATTCATTTTATTTAAAGGATTATTCACAGCCAAAACGTGAATATAACTCCATAAATAAATCATAACAATTTACTTATCAAAATAAGTCGTTTGTGAATTTATAAAACAACGTTTATAAATTCCATTTCTATTTATTTATAAAAACTTCCTTTTTATAAATCCTTTTATTAACCTATTCCAGTTTATAACTCAATTATAAACTAAAAGTTCATATTATAAGTTAAATACCTATAAAACGATTATTTTACAAAATCGTTCCTCTAAAGACTTTCCAAACCATAAATCTTATAACTTATAAGATTCATTTATTTAACCAAATCTATTCTTCAAATAACTTCACAAATTTATAATTCTTACTATTTATAAATTTCATTTATAACTTCACCGTTTATAATTCTATAAATTTCATTCTTTAATGAAATTCATTTTCACTTCATTCAAACACTTATAAAAACTCGTTTTATAATTTCAATATCTCAATTTATAAATATCCATTTATAAATCTCTTATATAAATCAATTCATATTAATATTTTAAAAACGTCTTTAAACTCCTTTATAATTTCATCATTTTGATTTATAAAATAATCAAATTTTATAAATCCTATATTTAAACTTTTCACAATTATTTCAAAAATCCCAATTTAACTATTTTATAAAGTCATTAATTCCTTATTTTCAAAAATCAGCTTTTAACTATATTTCTTAAAAATCATAATTTTTATAACTTTAAAAATTATAACGTTTATTTATTTATAGTGGATCAATTCCAAAATATAGTATATTCTCAAAAATCACTTTAAAAATCATTTTAAAATCCCAAAATTTGGTCCAATGATGCTACACACCAAATAGTCAATCATGACAACAACGATATCATATATCGATATGATAATCAATCAAATATCAAAATATCTGAAATCAAATAAATACTGTTGAGGAATCCAGTTGGATCCCTACAACCTGTTTTCCTGCATCCACAAACATTAGCACAATACCAATTCCGTTCCAGTACGAAATTATCGCGGTATATGTTCTTATTAAATATTATCCGCTTAATAACGGCGCAATAGGGTCTCATCCGCTAAACAAATGCGGGAAATCAATAACTCCAATATATACATATGCCAATATATATATATTGCTATTATATATAATACCAATTTCACTGTTTATGAAATATTCGTGGTATATGTTTTTAATAAATAACATCCGCTTACTAACGGCGTATAATGTCTATTTTAACAATCAATAGATAACAATCAACATTCAAACATGCACACAAATATTTTAAATCTAACTATTTAAAATAAAATCGAAACTGATTCGATTGAGTGAGAAGTTCTCACCTTGATTTCAATTTCGTTTTAGCGATTTATTTCGAATAAAATTAAACGGACGTTTAATTTTACCCAAAATTATCACTAACTCCAAACGACTCCAATCCAATTTCACCGCGTAGTGCTCGTCCATACGATTCCAACGCAACTGGTTTCGCGCGTTTTCGACCTCGTATGAAAAAGTTATGAATATTTGAAGTTTACACGACTTTTATATAAACTAATTACAACTTAATTTAAATTTTCTTAACCATAATCAATCATAGCCCTTGATCCATCACACATGCAAATATGGCCGTGCACCCACCCCTCTCTTCTTCCTCCATCCTCAGGTAGAGCACGCAAACTCCAAACCCATAGCCGCCATATTAGGGTTGAATTATACTCCCTCTACAATTGTTTCCGAGTCGATCAGGCTACACCACTCGAATGCTCGTTGCCTCCCCTATGCTCGGCTGTAACCATAGCAAGTTCGGCCTCTCCATTGCATAGAAACGCGCGCGCGACCCGGTGATGAACGGGGCCCACTAGCACCCTCCACGCTACGCCATCTACGATCATCTCCGTATGGATCTATCGATCTCGTCGTGCTCTATAATGTTGTAGTTAACAACTTTGGCTAAAACTTCACGGATTGGAAGAGATTGAGAGGAGAAAGAGATGAATTTCTGGCCCTTCAATACTAAAGTGGCGGCTGTAGTTTATTTAGGGTTAGGGTTTTGTAAATTTTTTTTTTTTAATTTTGTGAGAGGTAGGGGTCTATTTATAGCGAAAAACGAAACACTATTCATTCCGGAAATTCCGAACTTCGATTTACGCGCCGAAACTGACGTTCCTAGGGTTTATCCCGCGTTCCGGACACAATGGAACAGGTTTCGGAAGCTAATTCGGTCATCTGTGCGAGTTATGGCAACAAACGTTCAATTTAAATTAAACCGATTTAAATCGATTTCTAGGCGTTTTAATTTGTACAGGACAAACGGTAAATCCAATTGAATTGAAATTTGAAACCATACAATAATATCATGTTACGAATCCGATGAAACTGGTTTCGTCGAAATCCGAGACTTTTTGAAAAATGGCTATTTTAACTCGCTAAATTAAAATTAAAAATAAATCGATGCGTTTCGAGCTGCCACGATCAAACGATAACTCCGATTGACACGAAATTTAAAATCCGGTAATAACTAACTATTACGGATCCAATGGAACTGGTTTCGTTCAATTTTGAGACTGTTCAAAAATTGACTATTTTTACTAGTCGATTTAAATATTAAAATATTCAATTTTCACAAATTAACTTTTAATTCGATTTTAAAAGTTCTAAAATATTGTTCTAACTCCCATATGATAAAATAAAATTTTACAAATCATTTTCAATCATATTTAACCCAATTTTCAATTATTTCCATAATTTAACGTATTAAATTATCGATTTAATTATTCAATTAATTCCAAAAATTCAAATAAAAATTTATTCGACCTATAAATTCACTTATTAATATTTAAAATTAATTAAATATTTATATTTTAATTAATAAAAATTCCGGGTCGTTACAATCTTCCCCACTTAAAAGAATTTCGTCCTCGAAATTAACTAGTAAGAAAAGTTATAGAATTTATTAATTTTCCAAAATCCATAGTCAAACTTCTTACAATAACTTACTAAGTTTTCAAATCATACTTAGTTATCTTTTCAAAAACAACTACTATTGTTTAACTTTCAATTCCAAAATCAAAGTTAAAGTTTTCAAAATTTTCCAGATTTTCTCAAATTTTTCTAACGCCTTAAATTTTCGGAAAAATTCGCCATAGTCTCCTTTGCGCGGCTCGATCCGAAAAAAAAATGACAGTATATATATCACAAATATACATCTCATCAAGTAATGAGGCATCCCGCAGGAAAAAAAGTGTAAAAGTACGATATTTAATCCGAGATATGTACCTTATATTTTATTAGCAAGCATATACGGCTAATATAGCGCGAAAGCGAGCTCCAAATGCGAAGCAAACACGATCCGCACCTACTAATTACTCAACAAACAACATGAGAACATGCATATAGACAATAGTATCAATATACATCATATAGCAACTGAAACAAAAGCAACAAATGCAAACATCAACCAACTATCATTCAACTAACATCCATAACCAATAAATATTCATTTATATTCTCATTAATATTCAATGAATTGGTTTTCAATTTAATCACATTTGATTCATTTACATTGGGTTTACTAACATTCATTTTCAATTTGCTTATATTCACTAATTCATATTCAAGTTGGTTCACTTCCAATTCAAATTCAATTCTATTCAAATTTATTTACTTCTAATTTGAATTCAATTACATAGTTTTAAATTTCACTAATTCACTTTCATTAATACTTAATGAATTATATACAATCAACTAACAATCATATAACAACCAATGTATATTTATTACAACCAAATTCCTTTGCTTTCAATTGGTTTAACACCTTTACTTCATTCAATTATTCAACTTTCTAATAACATTAGATTTTAATGAATTAACACGTACATCCATTCATTCAATTCAATTTCTAAAGTTGAATTTCATTTCTTTATTACAACTCATGTTCATAAATATATTCATATAGTTTCACTTCTCATATATAAGTTTATTTCACAATTGCAAATTACTTTAATTATAATTCAATTCTTATAATTCTTTTACTTATACAATTATTCTTTTATTTAGATTATTCAAACATCTAAACAATCAACTTATTTTCACTTTAATAATTCTAAAAAATTATTCCTTTATATATAAAAATATAATCAAGGCAAAATTATTTCATTTACCCAATTTAAAAACAATATTGTGCCGAATTGTTCTATTCAAGTGTTTAGAAACCCCTTCGGCATAGTCTTGCGGACCACGCTGACGAAAGTTCATATGCCACTCAATAAACCAATCATCACAATATAAAACAATTTTATATATTCACTATCAAATACGCTCTCATAGCTATTATTACACTCAAACTCATTCTACAGTACTGCTGACTCTATCTCTAATGAGTAATACCCAACAGAACCATGGTTGTCGCTTAACCATAAGCTCTGATACCAAATGTAACGTTTCGATTTTTCGTTGCCAAAAAACCGAATAGTTAGGGTTTTTAAAAAGAATTTAAGAAAAGAAAAAGAGAGAAAAAGGTAGAAGATAGAGGGAAAAGAAAATAGAAAATATAGAAAATAGAAAATGGAGGGGAAAGAAAAATAGAACGGAATAGAAAAACAACAGAACAACAACAGAATCTCACAATTCGCAGCGGAACAACATATAATAATAAATGAATAATCTTTAAACAAAGAACTATATCAGTTATTACATTTTATACATTACATCATATCATCAAAGTGTACAACAACAACAACAACATCAAACAGTGTAGCGGAAAAGAAATACTATATAAGTAATACGCCATGCCATCCAGCTTGCCTCTAGCAACTCCAGAATATCCAGAATATCCTGATATAACCTAACTTTTGACTGCCCGTGTGAAAATTGATGGGCACCCAGAGTTTAGGAAGGAAAACAATAAACTCCGAGTCAGTCATGTGACTGGTGTGAGAACTCAAAACAGTTTATTTATCTTTAAAATCAAAATAGAGGAATATTTTTAAATTCAATTCGAAATGCTTTTAAAAATGAGACTACCATAAGACCTCCTGCCACACACACAATGCAAACGAAGACTTGGAGAAGATTTCTCCTTATGATAACCAAACATGCTTGATACGCATTAAAATCAAATCAATTTTGATATTATTATTAGTGCATAGTGTATAAAACGATTTCGAAAGTAGAATATAAATCTTAGCCAGCATAGGTACCATTATATTATGCCTACTATAGCTACTACCTGAGGAAGCAGGTTCTACAACTAAAACCGTACAAGATCGTATTGTTTCTTTGGATTTCCAACGAATGATCAGGCCAAGGAACTTCCCATTGCCACATGAGAATGCCTCTGGAAAGACATCCTCGAGGACCAAACCGGAACTCTGCCAACACAAGGCCGGGTTACCCCTAACTGGGTAACTACTGACACGAGCACGCCATTCCCCGATCGTAAACGACCTTTCTCACGGGATCCCGATAACCAACAACCACAAAGTAATAAATTCGCAGTAACCACATAGGTTAAATATCTGGGCTCCATACCATGATACCACCTCTACCCAGAAGGAAATGTACATACCCTAAAGGGAGCTACCCCTCATAACCTTGCCGCATCTTTCCTGTTTTGACCATTTTCGGGGTGTGAGGCTCGACGAAGTCACGTCCACAAAAACATACTTTATACAAAAGCCATGCTTTGGGTCAACAAATGATCAACACAATGATCACTAAGATAGACGATCAAATAAATGATCCTATCACAAATAATCAACACAATGATCATTTACAGCAACACTCATCATGTCACATTACCAAATTGAGAATATATCGCTGATAACTTCAACTATATAACCTCTGAGCTCGTACGTCTCAGAGAAGGGTGTTAAGCTAAAAGAATAAATTCTCCGCCACCAACAGAAATATATTTGAAAGAAATCTGCTTTATATCTCAATTTGTAACGTCAGACATACAATCCATACAAGTCTGTTCCGGGCTCGAACAAAACCGAAGGCACTTACAAAGAAGTCCTTGCAATCCGGATATTCACAATCCTGATCGGATTTCCCATCACTTAGGGAGTCTCTATACCGCTGCAACTCAGTGCAGAGACAATCGACAGGTCATCCTATCGCTCTCGCAAATACCGGGTCTTCAACACCAATCTTCAAATGCAATTCATAACGACGTATCACATATTCGGAATGGGTTATACGACCCCATGGTCCTTTCCCGGTTAACCCGAATAGTGAGCGCTTATTCAAAAATAGTGTAGCATTCACATTCAAACAAATCACATCAATTACCCATTCAAAGGGAAATATTGATAGTCGGTTATTGAACTATCACTGGATATGCACACATCACCAGTTTCCAAATAATTTTCCAAATTATTTATTTTCCAAAATATCTTTACAAGATATATTATTTCATACTTCAAAAATAAATCAATATTTATTTTTCTAAACCAGTCCCACTTTCTTTTATAAATTCCTTAGTGAATTTACATTTCAAAATATCTATGAATATTCGATTTCAATTATTCATTTCAATATTTCTTTTCAATTTATCTTCAAAAAGATAAATTCTCAAAATATTCACTTTATATTGGAAAACATTTCCATACTTATTTATTCATAAGTAATTCACAAATTTTATTTATTTTCAACACTTGGAAAATATTCAATATACTTCAGTTAAAAATAAGTATATATTTCATTCTTTAAGGAAATCATTCTCTTAAACATATTTATTTGGGCCAAAACGAATGTTACGTAAAACATCCTTACGACAACTCAAAATCACTAGTATAGGGATTCGAAATTAAAATAGATATATAAATCCCAATACTATGCAAAACATTTCCTTTCGAAAATCATTTACTATAACAACAGTGCTATAGTCCATTATTTCCTTCTATTTCTCGAAAACGTCTATTTCAACAATAAATGTTGAAATCTATGGTTTCGAATCTCAACACATTTAAAACATCGTTAGATCGTTTTAATTCTATTTAAAATATCACATTCTAAACATTTTCTTTAACATATTATTCACTATTCAAAAACGTGAATATACTACGTTAACAATTTTCATCCTTTTATTCATTTTATTTAAAGGATTATTCACAGCCAAAACGTGAATATAACTCCATAAATAAATCATAACAATTTACTTATCAAAATAAGTCGTTTGTGAATTTATAAAACAACGTTTATAAATTCCATTTCTATTTATTTATAAAAACTTCCTTTTTATAAATCCTTTTATTAACCTATTCCAGTTTATAACTCAATTATAAACTAAAAGTTCATATTATAAGTTAAATACCTATAAAACGATTATTTTACAAAATCGTTCCTCTAAAGACTTTCCAAACCATAAATCTTATAACTTATAAGATTCATTTATTTAACCAAATCTATTCTTCAAATAACTTCACAAATTTATAATTCTTACTATTTATAAATTTCATTTATAACTTCACCGTTTATAATTCTATAAATTTCATTCTTTAATGAAATTCATTTTCACTTCATTCAAACACTTATAAAAACTCGTTTTATAATTTCAATATCTCAATTTATAAATATCCATTTATAAATCTCTTATATAAATCAATTCATATTAATATTTTAAAAACGTCTTTAAACTCCTTTATAATTTCATCATTTTGATTTATAAAATAATCAAATTTTATAAATCCTATATTTAAACTTTTCACAATTATTTCAAAAATCCCAATTTAACTATTTTATAAAGTCATTAATTCCTTATTTTCAAAAATCAGCTTTTAACTATATTTCTTAAAAATCATAATTTTTATAACTTTAAAAATTATAACGTTTATTTATTTATAATGGATCAATTCCAAAATATAGTATATTCTCAAAAATCACTTTAAAAATCATTTTAAAATCCCAAAATTTGGTCCAATGATGCTACACACCAAATAGTCAATCATGACAACAACGATATCATATATCGATATGATAATCAATCAAATATCAAAATATCTGAAATCAAATAAATACTGTTGAGGAATCCAGTTGGATCCCTACAACCTGTTTTCCTGCATCCACAAACATTAGCACAATACCAATTCCGTTCCAGTACGAAATTATCGCGGTATATGTTCTTATTAAATATTATCCGCTTAATAACGGCGCAATAGGGTCTCATCCGCTAAACAAATGCGGGAAATCAATAACTCCAATATATACATATGCCAATATATATATATTGCTATTATATATAATACCAATTTCACTGTTTATGAAATATTCGCGGTATATGTTTTTAATAAATAACATCCGCTTACTAACGGCGTATAATGTCTATTTTAACAATCAATAGATAACAATCAACATTCAAACATGCACACAAATATTTTAAATCTAACTATTTAAAATAAAATCGAAACTGATTCGATTGAGTGAGAAGTTCTCACCTTGATTTCAATTTCGTTTTAGCGATTTATTTCGAATAAAATTAAACGGACGTTTAATTTTACCCAAAATTCTCACTAACTCCAAACGACTCCAATCCAATTTCACCGCGTAGTGCTCGTCCATACGATTCCAACGCAACTGGTTTCGCGCGTTTTCGACCTCGTATGAAAAAGTTATGAATATTTGAAGTTTACACGACTTTTATATAAACTAATTACAACTTAATTTAAATTTTCTTAACCATAATCAATCATAGCCCTTGATCCATCACACATGCAAATATGGCCGTGCACCCACCCCTCTCTTCTTCCTCCATCCTCAGGTAGAGCACGCAAACTCCAAACCCATAGCCGCCATATTAGGGTTGAATTATACTCCCTCTACAATTGTTTCCGAGTCGATCAGGCTACACCACTCGAATGCTCGTTGCCTCCCCTATGCTCGGCTGTAACCATAGCAAGTTCGGCCTCTCCATTGCATAGAAACGCGCGCGCGACCCGGTGATGAACGGGGCCCACTAGCACCCTCCACGCTACGCCATCTACGATCATCTCCGTATGGATCTATCGATCTCGTCGTGCTCTATAATGTTGTAGTTAACAACTTTGGCTAAAACTTCACGGATTGGAAGAGATTGAGAGGAGAAAGAGATGAATTTCTGGCCCTTCAATACTAAAGTGGCGGCTGTAGTTTATTTAGGGTTAGGGTTTTGTAAATTTTTTTTTTTAATTTTGTGAGAGGTAGGGGTCTATTTATAGCGAAAAATGAAACACTATTCATTCCGGAAATTCCGAACTTCGATTTACGCGCCGAAACTGACGTTCCTAGGGTTTATCCCGCGTTTCGGACACAATGGAACAGGTTTCGGAAGCTAATTCGGTCATCTGTGCGAGTTATGGCAACAAACGTTCAATTTAAATTAAACCGATTTAAATCGATTTCTAGGCGTTTTAATTTGTACAGGACAAACGGTAAATCCAATTGAATTGAAATTTGAAACCATACAATAATATCATGTTACGGATCCGATGAAACTGGTTTCGTCGAAATCCGAGACTTTTTGAAAAATGGCTATTTTAACTCGCTAAATTAAAATTAAAAATAAATCGATGCGTTTCGAGCTGCCACGATCAAACGATAACTCCGATTGACACGAAATTTGAAATCCGGTAATAACTAACTATTACGGATCCAATGGAACTGGTTTCGTTCAATTTTGAGACTGTTCAAAAATTGACTATTTTTACTAGTCGATTTAAATATTAAAATATTCAATTTTCACAAATTAACTTTTAATTCGATTTTAAAAGTTCTAAAATATTGTTCTAACTCCCATATGATAAAATAAAATTTTACAAATCATTTTCAATCATATTTAACCCAATTTTCAATTATTTCCATAATTTAACGTATTAAATTATCGATTTAATTATTCAATTAATTCCAAAAATTCAAATAAAAATTTATTCGACCTATAAATTCACTTATTAATATTTAAAATTAATTAAATATTTATATTTTAATTAATAAAAATTCTGGGTCGTTACAATCTTCCCCACTTAAAAGAATTTCGTCCTCGAAATTAACTAGTAAGAAAAGTTATAGAATTTATTAATTTTCCAAAATCCATAGTCAAACTTCTTACAATAACTTACTAAGTTTTCAAATCATACTTAGTTATCTTTTCAAAAACAACTACTATTGTTTAACTTTCAATTCCAAAATCAAAGTTAAAGTTTTCAAAATTTTCCAGATTTTCTCAAATTTTTCTAACGCCTTAAATTTTCGGAAAAATTCGCCATAGTCTCCTTTGCGCGGCTCGATCCGAAAAAAAAATGACAGTATATATATCACAAATATACATCTCATCAAGTAATGAGGCATCCCGCAGGGAAAAAAGTGTAAAAGTACGATATTTAATCCGAGATATGTACCTTATATTTTATTAGCAAGCATATACGGCTAATATAGCGCGAAAGCGAGCTCCAAATGCGAAGCAAACACGATCCGCACCTACTAATTACTCAACAAACAACATGAGAACATGCATATAGACAATAGTATCAATATACATCATATAGCAACTGAAACAAAAGCAACAAATGCAAACATCAACCAACTATCATTCAACTAACATCCATAACCAATAAATATTCATTTATATTCTCATTAATATTCAATGAATTGGTTTTCAATTTAATCACATTTGATTCATTTACATTGGGTTTACTAACATTCATTTTCAATTTGCTTATATTCACTAATTCATATTCAAGTTGGTTCACTTCCAATTCAAATTCAATTCTATTCAAATTTATTTACTTCTAATTTGAATTCAATTACATAGTTTTAAATTTCACTAATTCACTTTCATTAATACTTAATGAATTATATACAATCAACTAACAATCATATAACAACCAATGTATATTTATTACAACCAAATTCCTTTGCTTTCAATTGGTTTAACACCTTTACTTCATTCAATTATTCAACTTTCTAATAACATTAGATTTTAATGAATTAACACGTACATCCATTCATTCAATTCAATTTCTAAAGTTGAATTTCATTTCTTTATTACAACTCATGTTCATAAATATATTCATATAGTTTCACTTCTCATATATAAGTTTATTTCACAATTGCAAATTACTTTAATTATAATTCAATTCTTATAATTCTTTTACTTATACAATTATTCTTTTATTTAGATTATTCAAACATCTAAACAATCAACTTATTTTCACTTTAATAATTCTAAAAAATTATTCCTTTATATATAAAAATATAATCAAGGCAAAATTATTTCATTTACCCAATTTAAAAACAATATTGTGCCGAATTGTTCTATTCAAGTGTTTAGAAACCCCTTCGGCATAGTCTTGCGGACCACGCTGACGAAAGTTCATATGCCACTCAATAAACCAATCATCACAATATAAAACAATTTTATATATTCACTATCAAATACGCTCTCATAGCTATTATTACACTCAAACTCATTCTACAGTACTGCTGACTCTATCTCTAATGAGTAATACCCAACAGAACCATGGTTGTCGCTTAACCATAAGCTCTGATACCAAATGTAACGTTTCGATTTTTCGTTGCCAAAAAACCGAATAGTTAGGGTTTTTAAAAAGAATTTAAGAAAAGAAAAGGAGAGAAAAAGGTAGAAGATAGAGGGAAAAGAAAATAGAAAATATAGAAAATAGAAAATGGAGGGGAAAGAAAAATAGAACGGAATAGAAAAACAACAGAACAACAACAGAATCTCACAATTCGCAGCGGAACAACATATAATAATAAATGAATAATCTTTAAACAAAGAACTATATCAGTTATTACATTTTATACATTACATCATATCATCAAAGTGTACAACAACAACAACAACATCAAACAGTGTAGCGGAAAAGAAATACTATATAAGTAATACGCCATGCCATCCAGCTTGCCTCTAGCAACTCCAGAATATCCAGAATATCCTGATATAACCTAACTTTTGACTGCCCGTGTGAAAATTGATGGGCACCCAGAGTTTAGGAAGGAAAACAATAAACTCCGAGTCAGTCATGTGACTGGTGTGAGAACTCAAAACAGTTTATTTATCTTTAAAATCAAAATAGAGGAATATTTTTAAATTCAATTCGAAATGCTTTTAAAAATGAGACTACCATAAGACCTCCTGCCACACACACAATGCAAACGAAGACTTGGAGAAGATTTCTCCTTATGATAGCCAAACATGCTTGATACGCATTAAAATCAAATCAATTTTGATATTATTATTAGTGCATAGTGTATAAAACGATTTCGAAAGTAGAATATAAAT
The DNA here is from genome assembly GCA_030765085.1 of Allium cepa. Lineage (NCBI taxonomy): Eukaryota > Viridiplantae > Streptophyta > Magnoliopsida > Asparagales > Amaryllidaceae > Allium > Allium cepa. The sequence continues at coordinate 575,015,056 of CM060943.1, read as the reverse complement.
CTTAGCCAGCATAGGTACCATTATATTATGCCTACTATAGCTACTACCTGAGGAAGCAGGTTCTACAACTAAAACCGTACAAGATCGTATTGTTTCTTTGGATTTCCAACGAATGATCAGGCCAAGGAACTTCCCATTGCCACATGAGAATGCCTCTGGAAAGACATCCTCGAGGACCAAACCGGAACTCTGCCAACACAAGGCCGGGTTACCCCTAACTGGGTAACTACTGACACGAGCACGCCATTCCCCGATCGTAAACGACCTTTCTCACGGGATCCCGATAACCAACAACCACAAAGTAATAAATTCGCAGTAACCACATAGGTTAAATATCTGGGCTCCATACCATGATACCACCTCTACCCAGAAGGAAATGTACATACCCTAAAGGGAGCTACCCCTCATAACCTTGCCGCATCTTTCCTGTTTTGACCATTTTCGGGGTGTGAGGCTCGACGAAGTCACGTCCACAAAAACATACTTTATACAAAAGCCATGCTTTGGGTCAACAAATGATCAACACAATGATCACTAAGATAGACGATCAAATAAATGATCCTATCACAAATAATCAACACAATGATCATTTACAGCAACACTCATCATGTCACATTACCAAATTGAGAATATATCGCTGATAACTTCAACTATATAACCTCTGAGCTCGTACGTCTCAGAGAAGGGTGTTAAGCTAAAAGAATAAATTCTCCGCCACCAACAGAAATATATTTGAAAGAAATCTGCTTTATATCTCAATTTGTAACGTCAGACATACAATCCATACAAGTCTGTTCCGGGCTCGAACAAAACCGAAGGCACTTACAAAGAAGTCCTTGCAATCCGGATATTCACAATCCTGATCGGATTTCCCATCACTTAGGGAGTCTCTATACCGCTGCAACTCAGTGCAGAGACAATCGACAGGTCATCCTATCGCTCTCGCAAATACCGGGTCTTCAACACCAATCTTCAAATGCAATTCATAACGACGTATCACATATTCGGAATGGGTTATACGACCCCATGGTCCTTTCCCGGTTAACCCGAATAGTGAGCGCTTATTCAAAAATAGTGTAGCATTCACATTCAAACAAATCACATCAATTACCCATTCAAAGGGAAATATTGATAGTCGGTTATTGAACTATCACTGGATATGCACACATCACCAGTTTCCAAATAATTTTCCAAATTATTTATTTTCCAAAATATCTTTACAAGATATATTATTTCATACTTCAAAAATAAATCAATATTTATTTTTCTAAACCAGTCCCACTTTCTTTTATAAATTCCTTAGTGAATTTACATTTCAAAATATCTATGAATATTCGATTTCAATTATTCATTTCAATATTTCTTTTCAATTTATCTTCAAAAAGATAAATTCTCAAAATATTCACTTTATATTGGAAAACATTTCCATACTTATTTATTCATAAGTAATTCACAAATTTTATTTATTTTCAACACTTGGAAAATATTCAATATACTTCAGTTAAAAATAAGTATATATTTCATTCTTTAAGGAAATCATTCTCTTAAACATATTTATTTGGGCCAAAACGAAAGTTACGTAAAACATCGTTACGACAACCCAAAATCACTAGTATAGGGATTCGAAATTAAAATAGATATATAAATCCCAATACTATGCAAAACATTTCCTTTCGAAAATCATTTACTATAACAACAGTGTTATAGTCCATTATTTCCTTCTATTTCTCGAAAACGTCTATTTCAACAATAAATGTTGAAATCTATGGTTTCGAATCTCAACACATTTAAAACATCGTTAGATCGTTTTAATTCTATTTAAAATATCACATTCTAAACATTTTCTTTAACATATTATTCACTATTCAAAAACGTGAATATACTACGTTAACAATTTTCATCCTTTTATTCATTTTATTTAAAGGATTATTCACAGTCAAAACGTGAATATAACTCCATAAATAAATCATAACAATTTACTTATCAAAATAAGTCGTTTGTGAATTTATAAAACAACGTTTATAAATTCCATTTCTATTTATTTATAAAAACTTCCTTTTTATAAATCCTTTTATTAACCTATTCCAGTTTATAACTCAATTATAAACTAAAAGTTCATATTATAAGTTAAATACTTATAAAACGATTATTTTACAAAATCGTTCCTCTAAAGACTTTCCAAACCATAAATCTTATAACTTATAAGATTCATTTATTTAACCAAATCTATTCTTCAAATAACTTCACAAATTTATAATTCTTACTATTTATAAATTTCATTTATAACTTCACCGTTTATAATTCTATAAATTTCATTCTTTAATGAAATTCATTTTCACTTCATTCAAACACTTATAAAAACTCGTTTTATAATTTCAATATCTCAATTTATAAATATCCATTTATAAATCTCTTATATAAATCAATTCATATTAATATTTTAAAAACGTCTTTAAACTCCTTTATAATTTCATCATTTTGATTTATAAAATAATCAAATTTTATAAATCCTATATTTAAACTTTTCACAATTATTTCAGAAATCCCAATTTAACTATTTTATAAAGTCATTAATTCCTTATTTTCAAAAATCAGCTTTTAACTATATTTCTTAAAAATCATAATTTTTATAACTTTAAAAATTATAACGTTTATTTATTTATAATGGATCAATTCCAAAATATAGTATATTCTCAAAAATCACTTTAAAAATCATTTTAAAATCCCAAAATTTGGTCCAATGATGCTACACACCAAATAGTCAATCATGACAACAACGATATCATATATCGATATGATAATCAATCAAATATCAAAATATCTGAAATCAAATAAATACTGTTGAGGAATCCAGTTGGATCCCTACAACCTGTTTTCCTGCATCCACAAACATTAGCACAACACCAATTCCGTTCCAGTACGAAATTATCGCGGTATATGTTCTTATTAAATATTATCCGCTTAATAACGGCGCAATAGGGTCTCATCCGCTAAACAAATGCGGGAAATCAATAACTCCAATATATACATATGCCAATATATATATATTGCTATTATATATAATACCAATTTCACTGTTTATGAAATATTCGCGGTATATGTTTTTAATAAATAACATCCGCTTACTAACGGCGTATAATGTCTATTTTAACAATCAATAGATAACAATCAACATTCAAACATGCACACAAATATTTTAAATCTAACTATTTAAAATAAAATCGAAACTGATTCGATTGAGTGAGAAGTTCTCACCTTGATTTCAATTTCGTTTTAGCGATTTATTTCGAATAAAATTAAACGGACGTTTAATTTTACCCAAAATTCTCACTAACTCCAAACGACTCCAATCCAATTTCATCGCGTAGTGCTCGTCCATACGATTCCAACGCAACTGGTTTCGCGCGTTTTCGACCTCGTATGAAAAAGTATGAATATTTGAAGTTTACACGACTTTTATATAAACTAATTACAACTTAATTTAAATTTTCTTAACCATAATCAATCATAGCCCTTGATCCATCACACATGCAAATCTGGCCGTGCACCCACCCCTCTCTTCTTCCTCCATCCTCAGGTAGAGCACGCAAACTCCAAACCCATAGCCGCCATATTAGGGTTGAATTATACTCCCTCTACAATTGTTTCCGAGTCGATCAGGCTACACCACTCGAATGCTCGTTGCCTCCCCTATGCTCGGCTGTAACCATAGCAAGTTCGGCCTCTCCATTGCATAGAAACGCGCGCGCGACCCGGTGATGAACGGGGCCCACTAGCACCCTCCACGCTACGCCATCTACGATCATCTCCGTATGGATCTATCGATCTCGTCGTGCTCTATAATGTTGTAGTTAACAACTTTGGCTAAAACTTCACGGATTGGAAGAGATTGAGAGGAGAAAGAGATGAATTTCTGGCCCTTCAATACTAAAGTGGCGGCTGCAGTTTATTTAGGGTTAGGGTTTTGTAATTTTTTTTTTTAATTTTGTGAGAGGTAGGGGTCTATTTATAGGGAAAAACGAAACACTATTCATTCCGGAAATTCCGAACTCCGATTTACACGCCGAAACTAACGTTCCTAGGGTTTATCCCGCGTTCCGGACACAATGGAATAGGTTCCGGAAGCTAATTCGGTCATCTGTGCGAGTTATGGCAACAAATGTTCAATTTAAATTAAACCGATTTAAATCGATTTCTAGGCGTTTTAATTTGTACAGGACAAACGGTAAATCCAATTGACTTGAAATTTGAAACCATACAATAATATCACGTTACGAATCCGATGAAACTGGTTTCGTCGAAATCCGAGACTTTTTGAAAAATGGCTATTTTAACTCGCTAAATTAAAATTAAAAATAAATCGATGCGTTTCGAGCTGCCATGATCAAACGATAACTCTGATTGACACGAAATTTGAAATCCGGTAATAACTAACTATTACGGATCCAATGGAACTGGTTTCGTTCAATTTTGAGACTGTACAAAAATTGACTATTTTTACTAGTCGATTTAAATATTAAAATATTCAATTTTCACAAATTAACTTTTAATTCGATTTTAAAAGTTCTAAAATATTGTTCTAACTCCCATATGATAAAATAAAATTTTACAAATCATTTTCAATCATATTTAACCCAATTTTCAATTATTTCCTTAATTTAACGTATTAAATTATCGATTTAATTATTACATTAATTCCAAAAATTCAAATAAAAATTTATTCGACCTATAAATTCACTTATTAATATTTAAAATTAATTAAATATTCATATTTTAATTAATAAAAATTCTGGGTTGTTACAGTACGCCTCGATAGGAGTTCGAAATTTCGCATTGCCTTTATCGAGACAATTTGAATTTGAATTTAATTGAGTGTATTTATATGTATACTAGTTAGATTCCTTTCCATCAGCTATCTTATTCCTTAGCAAGCCGACTTACTCCTCTCTACTTAATCTCGTACTCTTTGTCTTCCCTCAGAAGCTAAAATCAAATCAAAAGTTGCCTTCATTCTTTTTAAAATCGTGCATTCTTCCCCTTTTTCTTCATTCACGAAAGCAACGCTCAAAGAAAAAACCTCTGGCCTTCATTCCTTTAAACCGAGATTTTCGAATCAATCTGAAAGTTCATCTCAAAAAAATGGCGCACTCGTTCGTCTTTCCCTCTTTCATAAATCATGAGATCCCTCTTCTGGGTTCGAATGGTGGGAAACGAAATTCAATAAGCGGAGGAAATATGGAGGGCACTCATGGAGCTCGAGACTAGCGACGGCGTGAATGGGTTTGAAGGGTGAGGAGTAGGCGCGTTCGCACGAAGGGAGGCAATGGCAGCTACATTGAGGCTCGCGAATCAGGTCGCGGTGAGGATTGGTGATGCGTTCGTGCCTAAAATTTCGAAGAGCATTATGTCACGTGAGGTCGAAGTGGTGATTCTCATGGTGGCCGAGGTCGAGAAGAGGGGAGAGATTCTAAGATAGTGAGGTATTTCAGCAAATCTGGTTTAAATTTAAATTTAATACATATATATCAATGTATGCATATAAGTTAGGAAAGAAAAAAAATATATAACTCAATATTTGATTTTTACAGTAAGAGGCAAAACCCTTTCTGTTTTTAATTTAAAATATATATGTATATGTAGATTGAAAGTTATATATATATATATATATATATATAGGCAGAGAAAGGATTTTTTTTCAATGAAGAAGATTACTATTTGATTATTTACAGAAAAGAAAATATAAAGTAAATGTACGTCTACCTATTTAAAACTACTAGTTTATTTTAAAATAGTTTATTATGGAGATTAATTTGTTTAATTTACTTATTTAATTATTTTAGTTGCTAAAATTATTTTATTAAAAGGAATTAGTTTAAAATTTAATTATTTGTTTAAAATAAAATCATTAGTTAATTCAAATTATCAAATGGAAATTTAATTGTTCGATTTATTCGAATCTTAATAAAAATCATCTAATGTTATACAAGGTCAAAAAATCGCGAATCAAGCCGAGATGGAAGTAGGTTTCAAGACAAAAAAAGGTGAGATTTTCTCACTCATTTGGATTTCCTTATTATAAATAAAGTATTAAATTTAAATCATTGGATGTTGATTGATTTATCTGTTGGATGATAATGTATATAATATATATTGGAGTGATTGATATTCCCGCATTATATATAGCAGATGAGGCCCTATACGTCCCGCATAATAGTGGATGACCCTTTATACCGCGATATCCCCCTCGAAGTGGGATTTGGTATTTTTTTGACTAACATCTATGGATGCAGGGAAAGCAGGTTGGAGGGATTCAACTGGATTCCTCAAAAAATTTGTTGTTCATATATATATATATATATATATATATATATATATATATATATTGACATATGACATGATGGATAAATTGAGATGAATTGTGTGAATAGAATTATAAGATGTTAAATAGCCTGGGAACTGAATTTGATATTTTTAAATACTGTAAATGATTAAAGTTAAGAAATTTAAAAAGGGAATTCGAAAGAAATTATTTATATTGAAAATTGGATTAATTCTAAAGGGAGTTAATAAGAAGAAATATATATTAGTTAACTTGGGTAAATAATTAAATGGGTTTAAGTAAATATTGAAATTAAAAGGCTTGAAAAAATACTGGAATCGATAAATGGTGTCAAACAAAAATGGAATTTTTATCAAGGGATAAAATTATAATGGAATTATAAATAGAATCATATTTATAAATAAATGGAAAGCCTCGAAGGAGTTTATGAATTTATAAATGGGGTTTATAAATAAGATAAAATAATATCAGGGATATGGGTGGAATATAAGTTAATGATGTGGACTTATATCGGGCAATGGAAATTGTTTTGAAAAGAAATAGTGGGGTATTATTTCAAATAAGAGAAAGGGTGATTAGTTTGGGTATAATCGATGTGATATGAATCAAGAAGAATTTTGGTGGATGTTGGATTTTCTAAACATAAACTTTTTGTTGAGTAAAGTAAAATTGTTTTTAGAGTAAAATTTTAAATCTACTATACTATACAAACTATTATTTGGATCTAGGATATTCTAAAGTTAGTCATTATATACTTGATAATTTATTAAAAGAAATTCTAATTTTTGTAAACCAACTTTGTAAATTTATTAGTAACGGGGTATGATTTTTTATCTTAAACCATATTTTGAAAATAAAACCTTTATTCTTATTTTATATAAGTATATATGTTTTTTAAATGTTTTAAAATTCATCATAAATCCTCTTGAGATGGGTAGCGAGGTTCACTAAAACAGATAAGATTTTAGTAGAGGTCTTATAGTGTATTATGAGAACTTAAATAAAATCTTAAGTATAAGATAAGCGAAATTTCGGAAGGTGAAATAAAATTCACAAAGAAGTAGAAGTAAACTGGGATTTTAAATAAGAATAAAACGACTTTGGAAACATTGAAGGAAACTAAATAAGGAATTCTGGAGTTTATAGAATTCAAGTGAAACGGGTTGGGAATTTACAAATAAAATTGTAATTGATTTTTGAGAATGGAGATAGAAAATAAATGAATAGTTCCAAGTGTTGAATATCAAATGGGGTGGGAAAAAGTATTCTAAGTACTTGGCGAAGGTTGAATTTATTCCATGAGAAAAAAAGAGGTCTGAAAACTATTTTCAAAATGTGAAGTATGAAAATAATATCTTGTGAAGATATTTTAAAATAAATAATTTGGAAAATTATATAAAATCTGATGGTTGTTAGTGAATGTTAATTGATAGCTAAATAACTGACTATCAATGTTGGCCAATGCGCTGATCATTTCGGAGAGACTGGGATCAGATATAATTATCTGAATACCACTTCGATTTGGTTTGAACGTTTGCGAATGAAGATAGTGAATATGATGAATACGGTGTTTCGGTTTGTTCAGACCCAGGGCAACTTGCATAAACGAATGCTATCAGAACATCGTCAGGAGGACGGTGAACATTCTAAGTGAATGAGTTCTAAAAAGGTAACGCATTGCCTCAAGCCTCAGCAGCAACCAATTAGGGTAAGATTTCCCCATCTAGATGTCCCTTTTTTCGGCTTAGTGGATGGTCGCTGATCCCAACCATGGGGTGATCTTATTCGGACTATCCAGTAAGAGGTAGCTCTAGTCTTGTGTTGCAGGGGATCAAGAGTGATCCTCGGTACCATGATCTAGACTAGGTATTGTCACGGGCGGTATCCCGGTAGCCCTGCCATTGTATGGAAACACAATCTCCAATAAGTGCCTTCGGACTTGTTTGTATACCTATTATGTTGGAATTTAATGATTGTAACAATTTCGGCTATTTGAATAAGTAATTGTATTTAGACATTACTATAATATCAGAGGATTTGATAAGAAATTTTTTAATTATCGTAAGGTAAAAACCCAACATATTTATTTGTGGTGTGGTCTTACGAGATACCTTTGTTTTCAAAGGCTTTTTAAAAACTTTAATAATTGAATTGAGTGTGGTTTTTTCACGCTGGTTTTCCAGACTGACTTGGTTGTTGTTTTATTATGATGCTCGGGTTAGACCGAGTTTAACAGATCCAAGATAAGATGCTATGGAGCTCAGGAGATGAGTTGGATGACAGAGGCGTACTTTCGTACTTGACTATTATTTTCGCTGTATAAGGACAGCTAATAAGCTGCCCAAAGTGATGGATGATTGTTGTACTCTGATAATGGTATGTATATATGACAGTACCGACTTCTTTGTATTTAAAGCTGTTTTTGTACATTATATTTTGTTCCGCTGCGATTGTGAGATTATGATGTTGTTTTATCTTCTTCTCCTACCTCCTTCTTCTTTTCCCTTATGGCCTGGTATTTCTGATATTCGATTGTTTGGCATTTAATACAGTGGACGTATTGACGTCAATTTTCGGGTGTCGAAAAATCAGGCTCTGACAAAAAAATTATGATTTTACATAAAAGTCCATATAAATTCAATTCAAATTATATATATATATATATATGCATGTATTTACGTATGTATATATACACCGCACATAAATTTGTGTGTGTATATATACACATACAAAAATCATTGTGAATAATGTTTTAAACTTAATACAGAAATTTATAATTTAGTATATGTTCCAATATAAAGTAACAACTAAAGCCTAAATTTAATTTTAAAAGGAAATTCAAGGGTTTATGATATTTTGTAATAAAGTCCAGTTATTTTTATGAAGAAGTTTTGTTTGTAACTTTGAACAGAAGAATGCAAAAAACAAAAGATTGAATTTGAAATATTAGACACAAAACATACATGCAAACATAAATAAATTACATATGTTTTTTTGAATCAATAACATAAATATTTCATTAATTAAGACTTAGATTTAATCAAAAGATGTTTTTTAAATAATAAACTTGAAACAACAACAAAGTAGATAGGACAAATCAGACACATATGTATATGTTGCAAAGGTTTCAGATCTAAACAATTAAGCAATATGAAAATTAATTAAATGTGGGGTCATATAACATAGATCCAATAATGACAACAAGTATTAGTAAATAATCAAAATATATCTTAAAACAGATTCAAACAAAATAACATTGTGAACATATGTAATTAATTGAGATGGAACAAAAGGGATCTAATCTATTTGACCAAATAAACAAATACACAGATGAGATAAAATTGGTGATGAATCTAAATTAAATAACCAAGTTGAATGGTGAATATATAAAATTAGAATTATCACCTTAAGATGTTGCCAAGAGAATGCACCTTGAATGATGAATCAAAGGCTCTTAGATTCCGTGAATCAATCTCTGAATTTTGTAAGAATTAAGAGATTAGAACTACCTTTTGTTATTAATTTTATTTGACATTTTATTTTGAAAATTTAGAGGTTAGGAAACCATAAAAATTGGAAATTCTCTGATAAAAGAGCAAGAAGCATGATTATGACAGGAAATAAATTAATCGTATAAGAAAATAAAGGGAGATGTGTTTTTAAGGAAAGATAGAAACTTTTCATATTCCTTCCTTAAAACTTTCCCCTATTAATTCCTTTTTAAATATTAATTAGATCCTTTCTTTCTTCTACATGCATGACTAGCCATAAATGGTGCCACATAGACCCTCATCCAATATCTCAATAGTATCAATCACATTTAAATCCAATTCAATTGTGCACGTGTTTATGACTTTTGTATATGCACACCATTAAATGCTAAAGCTATTCAAATAAATTAAAATAATATTTTAATAATTAATATTTCATAAATAATAATTAATTTAATTTATTTAAAGCCCCATTTGTAGTATTTATCATGTTTAAATCAAATTTAAACACTGTAAAGATATAATATATTAATATGCGCGTTTGTAACTCATATATACACACACACTTACTAAATGCTAAGGGCATTCAAAAAAATTGAATAAAAATTAAATAATTAATATTTCATAAATATTAATTAATTTAATTAATTTACAACAATTATAAATTAATTAAATAATGTGGCTTATTGAGAGCATTCATCATTTCAGTTGTGCGACTTAAAGTTGTAAATTCAATCAGTGAATGATATTGAACAATTCAAATATTAACGTTCACACGTCACTCAATAGGTGGTGTAAATTTGGCTGAATTCATCGCTTATGCATCTTTTGGTAAATCCAATTTTACTTATTATAAGCGGTTCCTAATAGTGACAATTATTTACACCAATTCTCTTCATCAAAACTATATCACTTTGGATTTATGGAATTTGGTAATGGTCGAAATTCCAATATTATTCACAATCGACATTATATTCCAAACACAAAGTCCTTGGTTCAATACTAACAATTATTATTAACCAAAATGCTCTGGTCAGCGACTTTGACTTTGAGTTGACTTGAGTTGACCATGATACCAACCCCATACAACTAAGGAGACGAATCCTTTCTTGTATAGTGCTTCACTTTCAATACTTCCACTCGACCCAACTATAGTCACTTGATGGAACGGCATGTCATAATTTGACTATAATTAAAGCAGAGCTTTCATATTGAAGATCCATAATATTCTCATGTCGATAAAACTTGTAAATTAGTCACATCGATATTTTCTGTTTGACCTTAGTTATATTAACCAACAGAAAAATACCGAGTGAGTCGTTCTATAGTTATCCAATAACTATCAGTACGTAACCCCTAGGTGCCCCCAGCAGTCATGAGTAATACACTGCCCAATATTTGGAGAGCGTTACGTACTTTAGTCTCAACGAATACATTGATATCCAGTCTCGATGCATCTTGACTGGAAACATTTAAAATGGTATATTTGTTTTCTTGTGATAATTACTCATGGTTACAACACTTTGTAACTACTATCACAAAATATACCATTTATGGATTTTATATTAAATATATTTTTAATTAAATTAATTAATTAATATAACCACATTATATCAAGTATATAATAGAAAGAAACACCTTTATTGTGAATAAGATTGGTCAATGAGTTAATTATATGTAACAAATTACATAATTTTCCCTAGAGCGTATCCCTAACTCTATCACAAACTTAGCTCAACTTTTTTATATAGGCAATGGTCCTATTTAGTCGATTCCCCATACATTAAAGGGTCATGGACTTAGGATTGGGGTTAACTTATTTGGTTGTATATGTGAAATTGTTGAAAAATCTCTGACACTTTCGCATCTCATTACATAACTAACAGCGTCATTAGTCATATCGGGCAAATAAAAACGTTGTCTCTTGACATTTTTGGCTAACTTCATGCCAATAGAATGATCTTACCAAAACCTCTCATGGGCCTATCTTAATATTTTTAAGCCATTCGATGGACGAACACATCTCAGATAAGGGAGCGAATATCCTTTTTTATACAGAATTCGATCCAATTTTTTAAAAGTTAGAGCTTCGTACCTTATCCTGCTAGCTTCTCTTTTATCTCTTGGTAGTCCCCCTTCCACCAAATATTCAACAATGTGTGCCACCCAACTATTCTCGTGTTGACTATTTACTTTCATACGAATGGTTCTTCACTCGTTTCCACCATTACTACTTCCTGGTTTATTTTCTTCTTCCGTATGTATAAGAGCTTAGGATCTAGTCCACACCATAGTTTCTTTTTTGGTTCAGGGACCTTTTTCTTAATACTAGGATTTTATTGGAAGCCTAATGGCACAATTTAAGTTTTTAGGGCTCCTTACAAGCTAACTAACTTGGCCAAAGAGTCGACTTGAGAATTCCTCCCTCTGGATATTTTATGCATCAAAAAATATTCAAACTGGTCTAACATTTTCAATATCTTCTTGACATAAAGGATCAACCTTTCATCCTTTGTTTGATAAGTTTGATTCAGATGATTAACTATTAATTAGGAATCACTGAACGAAATCCTTAGGATTTTTAACTAAAGAGCTAAGGTAAGTCCTGCTACCATTGATTCATATTCGACCATGTTATTGGTAGCGGAAAAACCTACCTTCATTGCATAGTATAATCGGTGTCCATTAGGAGTAATGATTACATGTCTCGCCCCAACACCTTGCTCGTTTGAGGCTCCATCAACAAATAATAGCCATTTAGGCTTCAAATCTTTTTTTTCCTTTTTCGATTGTTCCTCAATAAACCATGTGCATTCATTAACGAAATTGTCCAGAGCTTGCCCTTTGATCGCCACTTAGGTCTAGAATTCAATCTCATATTGACTCGGCTCTATTCCCTATTTTACTAGCCTTCTCGATGTTTTGGGTTTACTGAAGAATTTCTCGATAGAAACTTAGTTAAAACCTCGATTAGGTGTGCCTGAAAGTAAACATTCAGTTTCGAGCAATGAGAATTGGACATTGTGCTAACTTTTAGATAACTGGATATCTAACTTCTGCTTTTTTAAACTTTTTACTATTATAGTACACTAGAACCTGAGTATTATATTCTTCTCCTACTGGAAATGAACTTATTGCATGTTCAAAAACTGCCAAGTAAAGGTACAAGTTCTCTCCTTCTAGGAACTAGATAAACTAGGAGATTTTTCAAGATGCTCTTTTAATTCTTTAAAGGCTTTTCAGCAATCTTCTCCTCATTCAATGTTCTTTTTATTAATTATATCAAAGAAAGTGATGCACTTATTAGTGGCTTTAGAGTTAAATCTGTTAAAGATGTCAACCTTTCATTTTGGTTCATCACATCTTTACCTATTTTTGTCTTTGTCATATCCTTAATCCCTTTGATTTCGTTAGAATTGTTCTCAATTCCCCAAGCATTGACGATATATCCTAGAAATTTCCCATATTGTATTGCGAAAGAGTATTTTTGTAGATAATCTTCATTTTGTACTTTCTTTGCACTCCAAACGATTCCTTAAGATCTTTCAAATAGTTAATTTCCTCTTGGGACTTAACTAGCATATCATCTACATACATTTCCATATTTCTTCTAATTTATTCCTTAATAATTCTTTTTGCTAACCTTTGATGCGTAGTCCCTATATTCTTTAGCCCAAAAGGTATAACTTTGTAGCAGTAAGTCCTCCAATCCATTATAAAACTTATGTTTTCTTCATTTGGTCTGAACATAGGTATTTGAATTTATCCGAAATATGCATCCATAAAAGATAACAGCTTATATCCACTTGTTGCATCACCCAATTAATCTATTCTAGGCAAAGGATAGCAATCTTTAGGGCATGTCTTATTTAGTTCGATATAAACGATGCACGTTCTCTATTTACCATCGGACTTTTTAACTAGTTCAGGATTAGCCAACCATTTGGAGTAGAGCACTTCTCTAATGAAACCATTCTCAAGTAATCTTTTAACTTCTTCCTTTAATGCATTGGCACGAATTTTATCAAATTTCCTTTTCTTTTGTCGAACAGGAACGAAATTTGGATCTATATTTAGAGTGTGGCTCATAATTATTGGGCTATCTCGACCACGTTTGAGTGATGCCAAGAAAACGCATCTTCGCTAGATTCGAGGAATCGTATAAGCTCTCTTCTGAGATTATTACCTAATTCTTTTCCAATTTTTACTGTTTTGGTTAGATCGAGAAAATCTAAGCTTGCTTCTTTTAGACCTTTGGCAGGTTTCATTCTTTCTTGCTCGCTTCTATAATCTAATTCGGTAATGATTTCATCATCCTCTATTTTGTTAGTCATTTGGTTTTCTTCTTGTCGCTTTCTTTTTCTCTCGGATGTGTTGAATCTTTTTATCATATTCACAAGCTTTTCAACTACTTCTAGCTATTTATTTGCCTTGGATAGTAGGCTTGAAAAACAACCACTCAAGGGCTTCTCAGTTTTAGTTTTTTTTAATTTACTTTTCTCCGACTTGTAACAATAAGAGCCATCTTTAATGAATTTCTCGAGCATAGGAAAATATAGTTGCCGAGAGCTAAATTGATCCTTCTTTTAGTTCCCCGGTCATTTTTAGTTAAGGATTTCACTATTAGATGTTTAGGTGAGACAAATGCATCCACTTTCTCTAAAGCATGCCTCTTAGAGAAATCATTATAATAGGAGGAATGATCCTACAAATTTCAAAGGTTCTGGAGTATGGAGAAATTATCACTTGCATAAAGAGCTTTATATACTCCATTAGGGTTGATCCTTCATTATTAAACCCAATGATGGGCTCAAGGATTAGTTCTAACTTCCACTCTGAAATACTTATTTGGTCATATGCATGTGAAATGACACTTACTGCACTTCTAATGTTTACCAAGATCATCATCACCACAGAAGTCCAATTTGAGCAGTTATTATCAGCTAGTCGTTATGTGGGTGATAGACTCCCTTTAATTCATATTGATGTAACGACCCGCAAATTTCAATAATTAGATTGGTTAATTTAATATGATTTTGGTGATTAAATCTGGATGAAATAAAAAAAATTGTAATTTGAGAATGAAATGATAACTAAAACGAAATGTAACAAAGTTAACTTAAGTTAATTATTCATAAGTTAATGGAATTCAAATTTAATATGGTGATTGGAAGGCTATCTTTGGTTGCAAAGTGAATATAGGAAAACAAATGTAGTTATTTAAATGACTAATGAAATAACACATTGTTAATAGTAATTGAGTGTAAATTGAGGCAACGATGTTAATGCAAGTTAATAAATAACTAATTTAGCGCAATCCCAATTATTGAAACCAATTGTAAGGTTATAATTGATTGTAATTAGTAAATTGGAAAATAAATCCAAAGTTATATTAATTGATGAAATAACACGTAATAAATTGTAATTTAATTGAATCAATGTTAGATAAGTAATTATAATATTTTTTATTTGATAATAAAGTATGAATGAGATTAAATTTGGAAAATGGTGATAATCATTAATTGTTTACCCATTTATTTAATCTATGGAATTAGATCTAAATAAATTGCAATTAAACGTAAATAAAAACTACATTAATATGAATTTAGTTGATGACTGTAAAAATATAAGGGTAATTGGATATATACTAATATTAGATTATCCATAAGATGATGATTGATTGAATAAATAGATTTAATACAAATTGTATTAATTTAATAGAAATTCAAAATATAATTTATTTGAATCTACTTAAATTGAAGGTAAACACTATATATTTTGCAATAATCCTTATTTAATTGATATGGAGATTTTGGTTAATGAATTAGAAGTTTATTTGTAATCAGAAATGATAGAAGTGGTAAATAATTAAATTTGAATTGAAGAAGTGATTAACTAATTTAATATTCAATTATTTAATTAACTGGAGAATAGCCATTTTGGCCACTGACTCGGATTTCGACGAACCCAGTTTCGTCAGATCCGTAACGGTGAATTATTGTATGATTTCAAGTTTCAAAGCGGTCGGACTTGTCGTTTGATCGTACAGAATTTAAACGCCTTGAAATCAATTGAAATCAATTTCAAATAAGTTAATTTTAGCATAACTTCTTCATATGATGGAATTTGGACTTGAAACCTGTTCCATTGATTTTTTAAATATTTAAAAACATCTATTTTGATATATAGGTTGACCTAATTTCGTTCCGGAGTCAAAATGGTCTTTTCGGGCCATTTATCGTTCAACAGTCCAAACCAATTGTATATGTTCCTTTATTTCTCAACTCTAATTATAAATATCTTGTTATAAACCATAGCCACTCATTCTCATTTTTCTGTACGTACATCTCCTTCTCATCTCCTCTTTCTCAATGGTAGCAAATTTTCAATTCCAAATCCAATTGTAATTCAAAATCAAATCAAAAATTAAATCTCCTCAAAATATGTCGAATTATATATCGATTTGAAGCTCTCGACGAGCGCATCTCAGATATGCAATTTTTTCCCCAATTTGAACTATGATTTATCAAAAAATCGAATAACAATCCACAGTCGTTCATCACGCGTCGACCAACTTCAATGGATCGCCAAATCAATGGTACCGTCATGTGGAGAAGACTGGGAGGAGCTCATCGACATGGTTTGTGGGACGAGATGACGGTCAGATCGACGCTAGAAATTGGCTTAGGGTTTGAACCCATGTGGCAGCTGTTGGGTGTTTAACGTCGACCGGCGTCCGTGGTTTGAGGCGGCGCGGCTTCTGAGGACTCGGGGAAAGACGCGGTAGTGGCTAGCCTAGGTGAGCGAGGCGGCGACTTCATGGTTCGGCAAAAAAGTATGCGATGGAAAAAGTTCTCGTACGTGATACTAGGGCTTCGCTGGAATAGTGCTGGCGTGGTAATGGGTATGTGAGGAGATGTTGTTTGTTTATTTTAGTTTTATTTTTTGTTCAAATTGTTATAACGTGCATAACTTTTATATACAAGGTCCAATTCACACGCGGTTTTCTCCACTGCGATCCTATCAAAATTCCGGACATTTTAACTCTGGTTTGGACGAAATCTGAGACTATTTGAATTTTGGGTTTAAAATGAATTTAAATTCAAAAGGTGAGTGTTTTAACCACTCACAACTTCTAATATTTCTTATGTTTGTTAAATTAATTTATGATATGATTAGAAATTTATTTATGACTTTTTGGCATATGTTGAATCATCATCTCAGTTTATTTGTATTTATTTGGATAAAATAGTTATTTAATTTACTATTTGATATAAACTGTTAGTAAATACCTGTTATTTATTATTGTTCTATATTGATGTTATTGATTGAATGATGATTATGATAAATATTTGATGATTGATATTGGATGAATGGTTGTCGTATTTTATATTGTTATAAACTACAAGTTGTTATGGATTTTTATTTCATTCGGGATTGCGGTTTGAAATGATATACAACCGTAAAATATTAAATTGCGGATTGAAATGATAAATATCTGTATCACTTGACCATAGGATAGAAAATTATATACAAGCACCGCTGGTCTATATATAAATATTTTTGAAAATGATTTCTATGGTTTTGTAAAGAAATATATGGTTTTAGATAAATATTGATTTTAGATATTATATAAATGTTATTTTACCCTTGATATTAAGCTATGTTTAATTTGTTTTGATATAGAATAAGCTTAATAATAAGTTTGATTTTTATTGAAGATAATTTGGTTAAGTAATTAAATTATATTTTAATAAAGAGTTTAAATGATTTAAATAGAATTAAGGTTGGAAGATAAATTTGAGATTTATTTGAAATTGAATTTATTTAAGAATTAAACTCAAATAAGTTTGCTGTGAAATTTATTAAATTTGAAGTTTTAGAGAGTATGATTTTTATAACTTGATTTTGGTTTAAGGTGAACTAAATGAATATTTCAGGTATAAATAAAGTGAAGGAAATATTTAGTTATTTGTAATTTGAGCTTTATTTAAATGATAATGGATTTATTACTTAAAGTATTTCAAAACTAAATAATAGAAAATTGAGTTATTGAATCGAAATTGCCAAACTTAGTTTTGAAATTGTTGAATACTTAAAGTTCGAAAAATAATGAATTTGAAATGGTTTATTCTGTGGATCAAATCTGTTTTGAAATCGATAAATTTGGAATAGTTTATTTGGAAACTGATATGAATTAAAATTTATGGTTCAGGATTTGGTTAAATATAAAATATAGAAATTCAAGTTGTGTTGGATTTGATTTGTGAAATTGAAGAAGCTATTTTATTATATAAAGTATTTCAAATATTTAAATCATTTAAGTGGTGGAAGTTATGCTTCAAAGTTATGAGCTTTCAAAGTATTATAACTTGAAAGTGTTATATTTAAGTGTTTTGATTTCTAAATGTTATAACTTTGAAAGTGTTATGATTTTAGAAAAGAATATATTTGAAATGAAAATGATATCGTATTGATTTGGTTTTGAAAGGTCAATGATATTTGGTTTTAAAGTATAAGCTATTTTGAAAATGACCACGATGTTATAATAACGTTTGATTGTTATAGAGACCGGGATAAGAAGTTGTCATACTCTCTGCCAACTCTGAAAACCACTTTAAAAACCGTGTACAAGGTGGAGATTCTAGAATGAAGTAGGATGGCGGCGGCGTTCCTTTGAGGTATGTACATGGACCCGACTCCCGTGAGTTGGCATAAGGTGGCTAAAACAGGAGCGATTGACAGTGTAATGAGGTAGATCCTTTGATGGACACATCCCTTCGATATTATACTCTGACTTTTCGATTGATTCGGTGGCCATTTTTGATTTTTTTTATTGCGGGGTGTGGCTCGAGGTGGGCGGTAGCTGCGCGTTACGACTGGCCTGAAGCGTAATTAGTATATCTACTCTGGCATTGCCTAGTTGTGCCATGTCACCTACCCTAGTGCACCTTGTATGAGTTTGATTTGTGTCGTACCTATGGAGTATCCTCTGGTAGCCTCCCAATCAGGAAGTATTACGATACTGTATAGACTACTGGCACTATTTATGTGCTAAGGGGAATATTGGGTCATTCCTTAACACTATTTTAAAGTAAGTTTATTTTACTATTAGACATTATTATAATAGTATATATTACTACATAGTAAATAGTTTAACGGATCCTTAGAAGATGTGAATCCCGAGCGTCTCTTAAGTTACTCCACCCACGTTAGACATTGGATAGGAGATGTCAAATCCCGTAAATAACTCTGACGCCGTTCCACTCATATTTATTTCCATTGATTCAACTCACATAAGATCTTTTAGTTCCGACTCGAGCATTTTGTCCATTCAATTCGCTCGGGTCAACCTGAGCATTTTAGGATTTGAAGGCCTTACTTCTGGAGGATGAAGACGGAGATTGTATTGCTATTATTTACCATATTGTTCTGCTGCATTGTTATATATTATTTTTGGTATGTGTAACTCTGATTCTGTGTTGTGTAAGTATTATCAAATGTTTTGTAAAACTGCTTCATGAACTGTTATTTGATTATTATATTTTGTCTTTCCGCTGTGAGATTCTATTTTTTTAATTTCTTTCTTCCATTTTTTCTTATTCACCCCAGTAACAATTAGCCCTTTTGTATGGTTTAAGTCTGACGTGTGGGGTTTATCGTCGATTTAAAACATACAAAAAGGCGGGTCAATAGTTTTAAATATAAATTTTACTACATATTTATTGTAAATGTATACATATTTATTTTGATAAACAAATAACCATTGTAGTAGTTTTACTACATATTTATTTTGATAAACAAATATAAATTTCAAATTGTTTTAAATATAACTGGATATATAAATTGTAAGTGTATACATATATCTATTATTTTTAAATGATTTGAAATTTAACCCGGTATTTAGTTCTTAAATTTCTGTTAATCAATAGTTTCGATTATTGTAGCGAAATGGAATGTAACAATTAATAATTGGAACCTCTAAATGAAAATAAGAGATTTAATGATAAGATATAAATGGAATTAAAAGAAATTTGAAATTTGGAACCTATGAGACAAGGGATATTGTTATTGAACATTAAGTTAATCTAAAAGAGATAAAATAAACTTGTAAAAATTTCAACTACATTCTTAAAGCGTATATATAACTTACCAAATATTAAAAGTTGTAATGATTAATAAGAAAATGTAATGGAAATTGTACAAGTAAAATTATGTAATGGATGTGTTCAATAGATTGCTTTTATTAATAGGAATTGATCTGATAATTGTTATAAACTTAAGTTATTGAAATTAAAGGTGATAGAAAAGGGAACATTTTAAGTAAAAGATTTTAAACTTGAGTTAATGAAATTGATATGCCAAGTAACTGAATTGAACATGAATATAATGTCATAAAAGGAAACTAACATGACATGAGTAAATGGAAATGAATATTTGTAAGTAATAAATGAAACAAATGAAAAGAAGTTAATAAGTAATGAATGAAATAAATGAAGATAAGTATTAATTGAATGAAAAGGAAAGCAAACAACAAATGTTATGAAATGAAATTAATAAAAATGAACTTGATCTATTTCTTGAAATTGTTGTTTGCTTGGTTTATGGTTGTGTGGGCAAGGATACTTTAAAATTGTTTGGATGTATGAACAATCTATTTAGTTTCATCTATGACTATTGAGTAAATGGTGCACTTAGTAGTTTACTTTCCACTCTGTACAATTTAAATTTTTGAACCCGAACAACTATTTGTTTGTTTGCTATGGATATATGGATGGTTGATTTTATTGGCTTCATATGATGGTTGTATGTTGTGATTGGAAGTGATTATTATTGATTTGTTTGTTAGTGGCTGAAATAACTTTAAATATTTCATTTCTTTATAATTATTAATCTCTTTTGGATTATATAAGCGAAATATAGATTACGGAAGCAATTGCTACTGCTTTTGGTTTTATAAAATAAGCGTTAATTGCCCGACAAATAGGCACGATCTCGGATTATGGTTTTCTAATGATATTATATTGTTTTCCCGTTGTTGGGATATATTATTTTGAGATATTGTGATATATATATATATTGTTATATTTGATATTATATTTTCTTCCGAGCCTCCCCGTACAAAGGAGACTCTGTCGGAATTTTCCGTAAATTTTGGACTTGGAAAATTTTCGAAAATGTTTTCCAAACTTTATTAGTTTGAGTATTAAAAGATTTAATGGTTTTAAATTGGTATATTTTATTTAAATTATTTACTTTAGGAATTTATTTGTTTATAAATTTAATACTTTAAGTAAGATATATTGATTACTTAATTCTTCTTTTCCCCTTTTTTCCTTTTCGAGGATGAAAAGTTTTGAGTGGGGGAGAGTGTAACGACCCGCAAATTTTGATAATAAGATTGGTTAATTTAATATGATTTTGGTAATTAAATCCGGAAGAAATAAAAAAAATTGTAATTTAAGAATGAAATGATAACTAAAACGAAATGTAACAAAGTTAACTTAAGTGAATTATTAATAAGTTAATGGATTCAAATTTAATAAGGTGATTGGAAGGCTATCTTTGTTTGCGAAAGTGAATATGGGAAAACGAATGTAATTATTTAAATGACTAATGAAATAACACATTATTAATAGTAATTGAATGTAAATTGAGGTAATGATGTTAATGCAAGTTAATAAATAACTAATTTAGTGCAATCCCAATTAATTGAAACCAATTGTAAGGTTATAATTGATTGTAATTATTAAATTGGGAGATAAATCCAAAGTTATATTAATTGATGAAATAATACGTAATAAATTGTAATTTGATAGAATCAATGTTAGATAAGTAACTATAATATTTGTTATTTGATAATAAAGTATGAACGAGATTAAATTTGGCAAATGGTGATAATCATTAATTGTTTACCCATTTATTTAATCTATGGAATTAGATCTAAATCCATTGCAATTAAACGTAATTAAAAACTACGTTAATATGAATTTAGTTGATGACTGTAAAAATATTAGGGTAATTGGATACATACTAATGTTAAATTTATCCATAAGTTGATGATTGATTGAATAAAGAGATTTAGTACAAATTGTATTAATCTAATTGAAATTAAAAATATAATTTATTTGAGTTTACTTAAATTGAAGGTAAACACTATAATTTTGCAATAATTTTTTTTTGTTGATATGGAGATTTTGGTTAATGAATTAGAAGTTTATTTGTAATCAGAAATGATAGAAGTGGTAAATAATTAAATTTGAATTGAAGAAGTGATTAATTAATTTAATATTAAATTATTTAATTAACTGGAGAATAGCCATATTGGCCGCTGACTCGGATTTCAATGAAACCAGTTTCATCGGCTCTGTAATGATGAGTTATTGTAGGTTTTCAAGTTTCGTAGCGATCAGACTTGTCGTTTGATTGTACGGACTCACAAAGCCTAGAAATCAATTAAATTGAAATCAATTTGCAATAAGTTAATTTTAGTATAACTTCTTCATAAGATGGAATTTGGACTTGAAACCTGTTCCATTGATTTTTATATATTAAAAAACATCTATTTTGATACATGGGTTGACCCAATTTCGTTCCGGAGTCAGAACGGGCTTTTCGGGCCATTTATCGTTCAACGGTCCAAACCAATCGTATCCGTTCCTCTATTTCTCAACTCTACCTATAAATGTCTCGTTATAAACCCTAGCCACTCCTTATTCTCATTTATTTGTACGTACATCTCCTTCTCATCTCCTCTTTCTCAATGGCAGCAAATTCTCAATTCCAAATCCAACTGCAATTCAAAATCAAATAAAAAATTAATCTCCTCAAACTATATTGAATTATATATAGATTTGAAGCTCTCGACGAGCGCATCTCAGATCTGTAATTTGCTTTTCAATTTGAATCATGATTTATCCAGAAATCGAATAATAGTCCATGACCGTTCATCACGCGACGATCAACTTCGATGGATCGCCAAATCAATGGTACCGTCGCGTGGAGAAGACTGAGAGGAGCTCACGGCATGGTTTATGGGACGAGATGACGGTCAGATCAACGCCAAAAATTGGCTTAGGGTTTGAATCCATGTGGCGACAGCTGGGTGTTTAACGTCGGCCGACGTTCGTGGCTTGAGACGGCGCGGCTTCTAGGGACTCAGGGAAAGACGCGGCAGTGGCTAGCCTAGAGGAGCAACGCGGCGAGTTCGTGCTTCGGCGACGATGTATGAAGCGGCAAAAGTTCTCGTACGCGCTGCTAGGGCTTTGCTGGAATAGTGCAGACGTGGTAATGGGTATGTGAGGAGTTGTTGTTTGTTTATTTTAATTTTATTTCCTGTCCAAATCGTTATAGCATGCATAACTTTTACATACAAAGTCCAATTCACGCGTGGTTTTCTACGCTGCGATTCTATCAAAATTCTAGACATTTTGACTCTAGATTGGATGAAATCTGAGACCGTTTTAATTTTGTGTTTAAGTTGTTAAATTCAATTTAAATTCAAAAGGTGAGTGTTTTAACCCACTCACAACTTCTAATATTTCTTATGTTTGTTAAATTAATTTATGATATGATTAGAAATTTATTTATGACCATTTGACATATGTTGAATCATCATCTCAGTTTATTTGAATTTATTTGGATAAAATAGTTATTTAATTTACTATTGAATATAAACTGCCAGTAAGTACCTGTTATTTATTATATGTTCTATATTGATGTGTTTGATTGAATTAGATGATGATTGCGATAAATGTTTGATGATTGATATCGGATGAATGGATGTTGTATTTTATATTGTTATAAACTGCTAGTTATTATGGATTTTTATTTCATTCGGGATTGCGGCTTGAAATGATATACAATCGTAAAATATTAAATTGCGGATTGAAATGATACATATCCATATCACTTGACCATAAGATAGAAAATTATATATGGGCACCGCTGGTCTATATACACGTATTTTTGAAAATGATTTCTATGGTTTTGTAAAGATATATATATATATATATATATATATATATATGGTTTTAGATAAATATTGATTTTAGATATTATATAAATGTAATTTTATCCTTGATTTTAAGCTATGTTTAATTCGTTTTAATATAGAATAAGCTTAATAATAAGTTTGATTTTTATTGAAGATAACATGGTTAAGTATTTAAATTATATTTTAATAAAGAGTTTAAATGATTTAAATCAAATTAAGGTTGGAAGATAAATTTGAGATTTATTTGAAATTGAATTTATTGAAGAATTAAACTCAAACAAGCTTGATGTGAAATTTATTAGATTTGAAGTTTTAGAGAGTATGATTTTTATAACTTGATTTTGGTTTAAGGAAAATTAAATGAATATTTCAAGTATAAATAAATTGAAGGAAATATTTAGTTATTTGTAATTTGAGCTTTATTTAAATGATAATGGATTTATTATGTAAAGTATTTCAAAACTAAATAATAGAAAATTGAACTGTTGAATCAGAATTACCAAACTTAGTTTTGAAATTTTTGAATACTTAAAGTATGAAAAATATTGAATTTGAAATGGTTTATTCTGTGGATCAAATCTGTTTTGAAATCGATAAATTTTGAATAGTTTATTTGGAAACTCTATTGAATTGAAATTTATGATTTGGGATTTGGTTAAATATAACAAGGAGAAATTCGAGTTGTGTTGGATTTGATTTGTGAAATTGAAGAAGATATTTTATTATATAAAGTATTTTAAATATTTAAACCATTTAAATGGTGGAAGTTATGTTTCAAAGTTACGAGTTTTCATGGTATTATAATTTGAAAGTGTTATATTCAAGTGTTTTGATTTTGAAATGCTATAACTTTGAAAGTGTTATGATTTTAGAAAAGGATATATTTGAAATGAAAATGATATCGTATTGATTTGGTTTTTAAAGGGCAATGATATTTGGTATTAAAGTATAAACTATTTTGAAAATTACCGCGGTGTTATAATAACGTTTGATTGTTAAAAAGACCGGGATCGGAAGTTGTCATACTCTCTGCCAACTTTGAAAACCACTCTAACAACCATGTACGTGGTGGAAATTCCAAAATGAAGTAGGATGGCGGCGGCGTTCCTTTGAGGTATATACGTGGACCATAATCCCGTGAGTTGGCATAAGATGGCTAAAACAAGAGCGATTGACGGGCTAATGAGGTAGCTCCTTTGATCGGACACATCCCTTCGATATTATGCTCCGACTTTTGGATTGATTTGGTGGCCAC
The DNA here is from genome assembly GCA_030765085.1 of Allium cepa. Taxonomy (NCBI): domain Eukaryota; kingdom Viridiplantae; phylum Streptophyta; class Magnoliopsida; order Asparagales; family Amaryllidaceae; genus Allium; species Allium cepa. The sequence goes on along the minus strand of CM060943.1, from coordinate 574,989,974 downwards.
TTTTGATTTTTTTCATTTGGGGGTGTGGCTCGAGGTGGGAGGTAGATGTGCGCTACGCGTTACCACCGGCTTAGAAGCGTAATTGATATATCTACCCTGACATTGCCTAGTTGTGCCATGTCACCTACCCTAGCACGCCTTGTACGAGTTTGATTTGTGTCGTACCTATGGAGTATCCTCTGACAGCCTCTCGATCAGGAGGTATTACGGTACTGTATAGATTACTGGCACTATTTATGTGTTAAGGGGAATATTGGGTCACTCCTTAACGCTATTCTAAATTAAGTTTATTTTACTATTAGACATTATTGTAATAGCATATATTACTACATAGTAAATAGTTTAATGGATCCTTAGGAGATGTGAATCCCGAGCATCTCTTAAGTTACCGCACTCATGTTAGACACTATTTAGGAGATGTCAAATCCCGTAAACATCTCTGACGCCATTCCACTCATATTTATTTCTGTTGATTTAACTCACATAAGATCTTTTAGTCCTGACTCGAGTGTTTTGTCCTTTCGATTCGCTCGGGTCAGCCTGAGCATTTCAGGATTTGAAGGCCTTACTTCTAGAGGACGAAGACGAAGATTGTGTTACTATTATTTAGTATATTGTTCCGCTGCATTGTTTTCTATTATTTTTGGTATGTGTAACTTTGATTCTGTGTTGTATAAGTATAATCAAATTTTTTGTAAAACAACTTCATGAACTTATATTTGATTATTATATTTTGTCATTCCGCTGTGAGATTCTGTTTTATTTTAGTTCTTTCTTCCTTTTTTTCTTATTCACCCTAATAACAATTCGCCATTTTGTATTGTTTAAGTCTGACGTGTGGGGTTTATCATCGATTTAACATGTACAAAAAGGCAGGTCGTTACAATTGAATTAATGTCAAGTTAAGCATTTGGAATTAAGGTATGCAATTCTTGAATGGTGGCTCTTATTTGATGGAGAATATTTCATCATTTTCTTCCCTTATATATCTATTCTTAGCCCCCTTGCTACTTTTGATGATGTGGGGACCTCCGTGAACGACATCTATGTGATTAATTGGAGGAATAAAGTATTGTTGGAAATCATTCTCTACAAATTTAGCTATCTTGCTCAGTGGCCTTTGACTATTCCCTTCGGAATGGGAAGACTTTTGAGTTTCCTTAATGAACTCCTTTAGAGATCTTGACCTGATCATATTCTAAATTGTACCTACCAAGAGACGACATTCGTTTGTCTTATACCCATTTTCTTTGTGGTAGGCACAATATTCTCCTTCCTCTTTGGTTCATGATGGTTCCTTGCTTTGTAGGCGGTGGGGAAATTTCCACCATCTTTGGCTACAACAAAAATGTAGGAGATGGGTTTATTCAAGTCTACATAATTGGATTTGGGAATCTCTTCCCATCTTCCTCTTCTACTTTTGTCTCATTCTGGCTTTTTGCTAAGGTGATTGAAACTGAACTTTCCTCCCTCTTTCTTTGGTTGAGACTTCTACCTAGCATGGTACATTTCGTCCATGCGGATGAATTTATCTGCCTAGAAATAGATGTTTTGTAGATCTCTACACCCATGACCTAGAGCTCTTTTAGAAAAGGAGTCTTTTGAGTTGTCCCGTAGCGCACTGCCTTCAGCTCCTTATCGGTCATAATTTCTGCTTTTTGTGCTTTTATGTTGAATCTCCTTAGATGCTGGCCAAGAAATTCCCCCAGCTTTCACTTAACATTAACCAACATACTAGAATCTATGGTAAGGTCTTTACATATGCAAAACTATGTCAAAAATCATTAGAAAACTGCTCCCAAGAGTAGATGGTATTTTCTCGTTAGTGCCTATACCATTTGGCAGTTGCTCCATGAAAAGTTGTCAGGAAGAGCCTAGAACTAAAGTCCCTAGAAGCGCTGTGCAAGTCAATTTTGTTTCAAAAGCCAAAAGATGATTGTGGTTCCATCACAGTTTAGCAAAGGGACATTAATGTGCGATGATATTCTGACAGATATTATCTTCTATATGAAAGGAGCTTTCTGAAAATTATTATAACCCTTAGGTCAAGGGTACTCTTCCTCTTAAGATCAAACATATCTTTTACATTTTGTTGGCCATATCCTTTAGGTAGGTTTTGTCGTCACAATAGTCTCCTCTGTAGGGCTTATATTCTTTTTATGAGGTCAAGCTATCTGATTGCTTGGGAGATCTTCCTACCAGCCTTTCTTGGTTCTCTTTTTAATGGTTCATCTTAACCTTGTTGGTCCTTTATCTTGGGTTTCTCTCTTTGTTTGTGGACCCATGATGTTTTTTCTCTTATCTTTAATTTTGAGCATTGAGATGTCTAGGTTTCTCCTTGGGGACTCCACTTCTTCTCCCCCCTTTGGTAAGCTTTGTTGTCTTAAAAGAGCTTTGAGAACAAATTTTATTAAGAAACTCTTGCATAACTGTAAGTCGATATGTTAAGTATTGAACTTTAGCTTCTCTGCCTACGGGCTATGCGAAGATTGAAGGTTACCTAATCTCTATATTCTCCAAATTGACGTTTGGAGTGACATTTTCCCCAAGGCTATCTGTTGTACAACTTCTTCATTCAGAACATTAACTCTCTTGGTCTTTACCATTTTCAAGAACAAAGTTTTACTTAGTTTTAAAGTAAAGAAATGACGAGATGGATATTCGAGCCCTCTTTCTAGCCGAAACGTTGAATAAGAATTTGGCTCAACACCCAAGATGTCATACAGAGAGATATTGTTTGAAAATGTTCTAATGGTATTCTTAGGTTCTAATATATTCACGGAGTTGTTCATAGATTCAAATCATATATGCAAGGGTAAGATAGGCAAGTCACATAAATATATAATAATCCTTTATTTACATGTAATGGCATAATTGTAAATATGCAAGGTAAATTTTAATCTGAACAAGGGCTTAAGTGGCCTTGCGCAAATTAATAATATGCAAGTCTAATTTCAAGTCTAAGTCTAAAAATAAAGTCATATGTATTTCCATTAACACAAATAGCTAATTAGGCAACTACAAAAGAAATAGACTATGCGAGGTTAAATGTCCAAATCATTATTTGTAAAAAGTTTAAGAGTCACAATTGGCTCTAGAAATCTCTAAATTGATTTAGGATTTACAATTTGTAATTGAGAAATAGAGAAAGAGAATGATCCGCCACTCCATAAGTGGCAGAGAGGGTCCTGGATATAGCAATGTCAATCACGCGGGATTATTGACATGTGTTCTAGCTTGGAAACTGATGGCTCCACTAGCTCCATCTTGGTGAAATCTTAGTAATACTTCCTTTGTGGAGACTCGACATCCCTTACTTGTGGAAGCTCTAAAATATAGTCTTCCATTTAGAAACTCGTCAACCTCTCCTTGTAGTTAGATTCTCGATGACTTCAAGTAGCCCAGCATCCTTTCTTAGTTACATGCTCGACAACATCCTGCGTTGTGGAGGCTCGACATCCCTTTTTACATCTTTGACAACCAATCTATCTTTAGGCTCAACTACTTTTATGCTGTAGAAGCTCGATATCTCTTGTTCCTCTAAGTTTGTAGTTGCTTGATATCTCCAAGCATCTACTGGTTCAACATCTCTATCATCTTACAAGCTCGACATGTTCTCTTTATTGTTAGATTCTACATCACCTTCTACTTGTAGATGCTCGACAACACTTATAATTGTAAAGGCTTGCTATCCTTAAGACTTTATAGCTTTTCATTCTTTGTAGAGGCTTGCTATCCATTAGAGACTCGATAGCTTTTCATTCTTTGTGGAGGATTGCTAATTTCTTAAATGTTCAACATCCATGTGGCTATAGAGGTTCAACAACCCTCTGCAGTTAGAAGCTTGATACCTTCTTTTTGTTGTTAGAGGCTCGTTATCCCATTCTACTAGTTAAATGCTTTATAGCTCTACTATTACCGACAACTCTCATCATTTCCATGTTTGATATATTTTCTTTTAATGCTCGATACCCTTGTCAATAGAGCAATGTTATTGGTTCGATATATCATTAACTTGGAAGATCAATATATCACCGTGAATTTATTGGCTCCTTATATCACCACTTATTTATAGGATCGATACCTATCTTTCAATGCATCTATCTTCCTATTGACTTGGTTTCTTCTTTTCCCCTTTATAACTCTTCTAGCATGGTACTCATAATGTATGTAGATCACATGTATTTTTGGAGAGGTTTTTCACTTATCGAAACTGAAAATCAGACGAAGAACCAAATTTCCACTAAATTCATTTGATGGCGAAATTCTAGAATCAAACATAAATACCACACTTTTGAATCGATCATCTGAAAATAATGCAAACGTACACTCATCTATTTTAACCTGAAATGGGGTGTCTTATTATTTTATCCTCTAAAGAACATCCAACAATTTTGGTAAATTTGATTGCTTACATACAATAATAAAATTTATAACTTAATGGATTTTATCCTAAAAAGCAATCTCATTCAAAATATTCAATGTTTAATATCTTATCTTCTCATTTCAATGCACAAACTATTGAAACATACATCATATGAGCTCTAAAAATAAGTTTTCATACATAAGATGCAAAGACTTTGTTTACACATGTATACATACATAGATACACACATTTTAGTTTTTCCATAATCCAATAGTTAATATATAAACCTTTTAATGTCGGGGTACTACAAATTGAACAAACTTTATGTAAAATGGAAGGAATTGTGGGAATAATTTTTCAATTAAATATATCACAAAACATCCTACCATTGAGCTGAAATGGAAGAAGAAAATCAATAATAGTTAATAGCAAATGACTATCCAAAGAAGTAATTTCGAAACTGCTCACACATTACGATTCTACATGAATGTTAGTATAATCCATCATGTCATAAAATTAAAATCATTAACACAAAGTAGATTCAAATTAACCAAATACTTATGGAAAATAGACATAGTGACATAACGAGAATGAAGCGAAAAACTATTTCTCATAGGACCAAAGTTAAATGATAAACAAAGTAGTAAGGATAAATTTACCTACATCACCAGGAACTTGAACTTATGTGTAAAAACCCATATTTTGATAATTAAAAATATTAAATTTAATAAGGTTTTGGGCTTTAATATCGTTAGAAATTAAAATTTATGATTTATTAAATTGAATCTTGTTAGATTAGAAATTTTGACTTTAAGATAAATCTTAAAACAAATAATTTAATGAGATAAAGCATATAATTGGCTAATATTGATTAATGTAATTGACTACTATACTATGTTAACGTAATTTCAATCAATTTAAATAATAAAGGTTAATAAGGAATAGAATAAATGATGTATAAATTGATGTAATCTTATGTTATTAATTGCAATTGGTTTTAATATGGAGTATGAAATCAACTATTTTGTATGTAAATTTATTAACCTTTGTTTGTAAACAATAAGTTAATAGATATAGATTATTAATATATAACCATTGTTTTATTTATTTTCTTATTATTAAATCCGTTAGAAATTTATTTGGTAACTAATGGAGAATTAATGTAATTGAAATATTACAATTGATATAAGAAGAAATGTTAACTGTTGAGTGGTGAGTGTAAAACTTATGTTAATCAATTGCATAAGGGAATAGTTGATTTGATAATAAGATTGTAAATCAAAATAAAAGGATTTGTTTGAATTTCAATATATAATGAACATGTTTTATTACATTTGTAATTAAATGTTGGAATTAAATTAGTATATAGATATTGGGTTTAACATAGAAAATTGGATTTCAATGGAAACAATTGAATTAATTATCTTCCCTGTATTAGGGTATGTTTTGAGATTTAATCATTGTAAGTAATAGTAATTATATCTTGCCATTAATAAGAGATAGAAGTAAATGGTAATTAATTAACGATTTGTGCAACATATGTTTTGTGTTAAAAATATAATGAGAATTTCATTGAGAAATATTACGTTCAAATTGCAAGCACTTAAATTTGGTATAAATATAACGATTATATGAAATTAATTGATAAAGAAATGATGTGGTTGTACAAAGTATTATTTCTGTGACTCTTTAATGGGATAATCTTTAAATATAAGTTGGTTTTAAAGGGGGAGGTGTTAACCGTAAATGAATGTGTAATAAAAAGAAATATGTTTTGATAAAAATTAAAGAAAAGGATGGTTTCTTGATAAGAATATTCTTATCAAATAAAGTGAATATCTCATCTATGAATATTAATTTAATTTCATTAAAACAAAGAATTGAATTTTGTTGTATGTTTCTAGTTGGAATATTTGATTTATTTAGATATTCCCTAATTTGAATTTAATTAAAAATATATACAATAATAAAATGGTAAGAAAACAACTTGAAGGTTTGGTTAAGTTTTTGATTTGGAATAGTTAGCATATTAACATAGGAGATTTATTCCGTTTCAAATTTGACTTTAGGGTCTCAGTTCATCTTTTAATATGTGGGGTGGCCGTCCTCATTATGTTAATTGTAGTGTTTAATTTCATTTACTGTTTACTAAATAAAAATACACATATGTGCGTAAATTTGAGCGTATTAGGGTTAATAAAATATGTTAAAATGAATTGTTTTCTTAGTATATTTGATTTGTGATTTCTATGTACGGACTATATTCTCAAATTTAAATCTGTCGCTTTCATTTATTTTATTTTATAACTACTTTCTTTCATTAAATACATGCCTCTTTTGGTCTTCCAGTAAGTTTTATTTATTTACACGCGAGCCTTGCCTTGAAATATTTCATTTGTGAATGTAGATTTAATTTCGTTAGAGTAAAGAATAGAATGATTTGTTAAAAAAAGGAAATATATATTTATTTGAACGCTGTTTTAGCATACAGATTGATTTCAATAATAGGAATATAATTTAAGTAAGTTATTTATTACGGTGATGTAAAACAACAAATTTATAAACATGTTTAAATGACTTAAGGAAACAATTATCCTATTTCTCGTCCATTTTGGTTTATCTATTTTGAAATTTAACTTTGTTATTAATTGCAATTAATGTAATGGAAAGATTCCGATTAAAAGGAAAGAAAACTTTGATTGCAATTAATAGATTTAATAAAAGAAACGTACATTTTGTGTTAAATAGAAATGGCGATTTAATGGAAATAAAGGAATTGAACGTTCTCATTTTTAAGGTAGGTATAATTTTGTTAATTGTGCGTAGATAAAAATTTGTATGTGTACAAATTGAGTATTATTTGAGTGAATGAAATTAATTTGGTTATGTTTCGAAAGAAATTGAATTTCAAAATGTGTATGTGGTCCCTTCATTTCTTTTTATTTATTGCATGTACGTTTTAAAATAGTTACCTCATTATTAAAACTTGGTCCGTTCATTTCTCCATTGGTTTAATACCTAAGCCTAAGCTTTTAGACTATATTTAATTCTTTCCATCTCATTTTTGGTTATAAATTTTTTTATTTTCCTTTGGTTTGCAAATTTTCTCATTCCTACATACATTTCCTTATGCATTATCAATGCCTAAAGCATTTAAAACTCAACGTGCATTTTGTCCCTCCACCTTTAATTCCTTATTATTAAATAATCTATAATTTTATTTCTTTATTTGCATTTTTATTTCTTCTATCATCTCATATTCATTTAGTTCACATCTTTCAATACTACGTTTTAGGGCTGTTCATATTTTACTTTATTTCAATTCCTAGTTTGTTTATATATACCTTATTAGCTTTTCATTTGTTTCCATCTTCAATCCTTTAGTCATATTTCATTTTCTAATCTCATCTTCTGTAGCTTCATTTTCCAAATAAAACTTCCATCTCATTTTTTTTCTCTCTTCACCTTCCTCCTTCCGTTTTCATTTTTTCTTCTTTAAATCTCCTTCTCTTTTTTTTTGCTTCGTTCTTTATCTTTTTGTTTCTTCTTCTTCTTCTTCAAATCTTCTTCTTTTTGAAAGCTTCCTTTTCTTTTTCAATTCTTCATCTTCTTCTTTTTCGAACTTTCTTCTTTTTTTCCAAATCTTTTTCTTCAAATCCAGATCTAAAACAACTTCTCTATCTCTTCAAAAACATTCTCAAAAAAGATTAAGATAGAAGGAAACAAATCAAAAGGAGTAGGTAGTAGCGGATCCAAATCCGACTAGAAAAGGAAAATCCAAAAGGTGAGTGTTTAAACTCACTGTGACGCCCCACCTGTATACCCACGCTAGTCAAGAACACTACGGTGTAGTGCTGTCAACTAGCACAGAGAATAAGGCTGTTGAGGAGCGACCATCCATGTGATTGCTTATCACACGGTGGCTATAAATAATCTTCGAAAACAAACATAGAAATAAGCATAACACAAATCAGTCACAGACATCCATATCACAAAGGCGGAAGAAGATATGAATATATAACTAACACATGAAAGTGTACATCAGAGTAGTGGTCAAAAAGATCCACAATAATACAAAAGAATAGCAACATGTGCTATACAAAAGAATACAACTATGAGTCTATATCTCAAGTGTATACAACAAAAACTGCTAATCTAAATAGTTAGCCAAAAGTCAGAGTAGCAAATCCTGGGAAGAAGTCAAGCAGAAGCACCTGTAACATCTCGGTCTGACCCGAGTATTATTTAAGAAAATAATAAACGGATCAGTCTAGCTATAAATATCAGATTACATGGTATAAAATAAAAGATATGGCATAAACATAAAATATCCATACTGACATACTACTATAAGTATGCAAATGATGATCAACAGAAGATCAATCAATAAGAGATAAATCAATATCACAAGAATATTCTCAAAGATCCAAAGAGGGCATCATACCCTAAACTTGTACTCATAACAAGTCAATGACATAAATTCCAGAAATCAACACAAGAAATCCAGAAATCACAGAAAAAGGGAAAGAGACCTATCACATGAAGGTCCGAAGACCATGGGGAGCTACTCCATATGGGTGAGTCAGAATCACCCAGATGAGGTCTAGGCTAACAAAAAGCAAAAAGGTATGTGTGAGTGGAATCACACAAATGGTGTCTAGCCTAACCTCGCAACAAAAAGGTATGTATGAGTGGAATCACACAAATGGTGTCTAGACTAACCTTGCGGACAAAGAGATATGTGTGAGTCAGAATCACACCCATGAGGTCTAGTCTAACCTTGCAAACAAAGAGACATCGCACAATTGCTAGTCTAAATAATAAAATGATCGTCATGATCAACGAGAAGTGTCAATTACACTAAGCTAGTAAATATAAAAGTTTATCTTTGTGTCCCATAACCACTTGCTTAACTTAAATATTTACGAACAAACTGTAAATCTTCACTAGAAAATTATCACAAGAGGTTCAATCGAACAAGTCCAAGAATTAACCGACGAAGTGAACGCAAGCGTTTCATACCACTTGTTTTACTAAGCCGTTTAATTAGATTTCTCATCCGAGTGAGGTAAAGGTTTGTATATACTAGTAGATTGGAAAACAGTTTAAGAAAAGAGCTTTGTTATTGAAAATAGAGTTGAAATCATTTTGTTGAAAGAGTTTTGATATTTACTACTAGTATTGAAACCTTCATATTTCTAAAGTTGTTATCCCGCCTTTTTAGCAAGGCCGTGACACCATATTCTAGCTCTAAGAAGAGATTTCCAAGTGTAAGATGCATGGTTATCAATAACAATAGTCCAAAAGTTTTTGTTATTACAATATTTGTTACACATCCATTTTGCCCACAGACTTTCACCATGTAAATATTTCCATAGTCGTTTCCCTGCAATTACTTTAGCCACTTCTTCCATTCTACGAATATCAAAACCGCCTTCACTGTTATTTTTACATAATCCTCCCAGCCCATCTATGAGCTTTGTACTTCCATCTGAAATTAGCACAAAGAGAATTAATTCTCTAATAAACAGCCATAGGAAATTGTGTCAGTTGCATCCAAAACTGGATCATAAGGAGGATGACAGATTTAACTACATCTACTCTACCACTAATGTTAAGTAATTTATTGTTCCAGTGGTTTATTTTGTCTATTAACTGACCAAAATCCCTCGCTTTAAGTTTGTTGTTAGGCAAAGGAATCCTTAAGTAAATCACTGGAAGATTTCCAATATTAGTATTTAAAATGTTAGCAATCTACTGCTTGTTGTATGCTCCTTTACTAAAAAATACATTGGACATGTTTTCATTTAGAGCAAGACCAGATACACCATTTAAAATCTTGAAAAAAATTTGAATTCTCTGAGCATTATTTAATGTAGCTTTGGCCAAAATTAAAATATCATCCATATACAATAAATGATCATTCATTGGTTCAATGTTGTGAATGGGGTGATATTACCTTTTAAGTACTCTATACCAAAATTAATCCGAGGAATTCCATAGAAAATAAATATGGTGAAAGGGGATCACCTTGTTGTAATCCCCTCGAGCTCTCTATAAAACATAAGTTGGATCCATCAATTAGCATAGAAAACGAAGAAGTAGATATACACTCATAAAGGAGACTGACAAATAAATTAGGGAATCCAATAGAAATAGCATGTGATGAATAAATTTTCTGCTTAATTTGTCACAGGCCTTATGCAAATCAATTTTCAGGAAAAAATTGTTACAATTTTTCCTATTAAATCTTCTAACCATTTCATATGCAAGTAAGGAATTCTCAATAATTACTCTACCGAGAATGAATGCGTTTTGATTATATGAAATAAGATAATTCATATAAACTTTCAACCTATTGAATAAAAGCTGGCTAACTTATATAAGACATTGCAAAGAGAAATTGGCCCACAATAAATCATCTCAATCACATCAGGTTTTTTTGGAATAAGGAAAATAAAAGTATAGTTGATTTCTCTAATTATTTTACCTGATTGGGGAATTCCATTTGTAGCATTACAGATGTCTGAATTTATTTGTTCCCAGTGAATTTTATAGAATTTAAAGTTGATACCATCTGGTCCAGGGGTACTGTTATCATTAATCGGGAATAAATCATCTTTGATTTCTTCCATTTGAAATGGTTTTCATAAATTTCTTCTAGCATCTTCAAATAGGATTTTCTTAAAAATAATGCTTGGAAATTGATCTATGGCCTGAGATGATGAAAATAGATTAGAGAGGTATATAATAGCTTCATTCGCAATTTTTTCTGATGCTGATAACCATGAACCATCTGGATTTAGCACAAACTTACTCCTTCGATTAGGTAATGAAAGACTGATCTTACTGTAAAAAAAATTAGTAGGCCTATCCTCTTTAACCAGTCAGTTAAATTTCATTCTTTGCCCATAGTCAGTAGCAATTTTCCTCATGATATAATGAATCTATTTAGTTTTTATTGTGTATTGCTCAATCAAGCTCTGATTCAAAGGATATTTAGCAAGTTGTGAATATAAGTCATTGACATCATTTTTTAACTGAACTACTGCTGATTGGATACTACTTGTATTTTCTGCATATCTTTTTAATGCAGTTTTGGCAGCTTTCCGTTTGCATAAGAGGGCATGGAGTGGATTACTATGGTATTCATGCATCAGCACATCATGGAGAATTGTGTAATAATCCGATTGAATATACCAGGCATTATTATATCTGAAAGGTACTCTTCTCATCTTATTATTATGTAAAAGTAATTTAATAGTAATTGGAGAGTGATTACTTAAGGAATGATATCCAAAATTAATACCAAACTACTTGAACATATTCAGCCAAATAAAAGTAACAAACACACCTCTCAATGTTCCTCATAACATCATAAGAGCATTCAACTATAATAGGTGTGGGTGTGATACTTCTAAATGCAAGAGTTTGGTCCATGTAGTCAAGAACAAACAACATGCTCTCTTACTAATCCTTAGAGTTAGTCCCAAATAAGATGAGAATATTATTAAAACTGTAGATACTTTAGTAAAATTAGTTCAATAGTAAACAAAAATAAAGATAGACTCTATACGCTCATGTCCAAAAATCAGGCATAGTAAATTCAAATAATTGGTAAGTCTAAGTGAGGTTATTTTGGTGATAAATTATTTCAATTAGATCACATGGAATGTAAGATAGTTACAATAGTTTGCAAAGACATACCAAAAATGTATTTGAATTTATTTCTTAATGTACGTACAATATAATTTTAGTGCTATAAAACACTTCTGAAAATGCTTTAGGTCTATATGACACTTGAAAAGCTAAAAAATACGACCGTCGCATGACATGTTTTAATCACAACTGTTATAATCTTTTGCTTTAAGTGTGTAGTTATATTCATGACATTCCTTAAATAAATATGATATAAGGCATCATAAATAAATCACATAAAAATTTTCACTGGTGAATGCCAGAATTAAATGCCATATAAAATTATATATAAATGAGATAAATGTCTTATTAAATAACATGAATGAATGTAGCATCCATCTAAACCATAATATAGTTCTACATAATTATGACGACTTGCCTCTCTTTTCATAGAAAGACGTATCATCATTAAGAAAGAAATAGGTAGAAATAGAAAAGATAAAAGAAAGAACTAACAAATATCAAAATCTCATAGCGGAAACGGAACAAAATATAATACATCACATAACTATTACATAGTTTTACATATATCAGAGTTACACAACATCATTCAAACAAGACAGTCATATATATATATATATATATATATATCTGCCATTTCATACATCCCAAAATACAACATACATCAACTAACACGGCGGAACTAGATTGATAGATACGTCTGGGTTCCTGCTCCAAGCTCCTCCAGACCTCAACAATCCAAGACCTATCACTTGGCTACTCATAAAAATTTGAGTACCCAAGAGTTTAAGAAAAACAGAATAAACTCCGGGTTAGACATGGGTCTGATGTGAGTAAACGGGTTAAAGTTGTTTGACTTTGAAAATTATTTGAAACAAAGGTATCACGTAAGACTTCCCACACATAAACATGGGTAAGTTTTTACCTTACGCTAACTAAAACATTTTATAGGAAATCCGGTGATATTATAATACTGTCTATGGTTTTCAAAATAAAATACAAAAATAGCTGAAACGCTTACATCTCACATTCCAACATAGTTGGGCACAATCAAAACGTACGACGCTTATTGGAGATTGGGTTTCATACAATGGCAAGGCTGCTGGGGTACTGCCCGTCACAGTACGGGGCCTAGATCACCGTATCAAGGATCACTCCTAACCCCCTACAACACAAGGCCGGAACCATCACTTACTGGACAGTCCCGAACAAGACAACCTCGAAGTTGTGGCCAACAACTGCCCACACAGCCGAAATAAACGGACATCTAGACAGGGGTATATCTCGTCCTACTTGGATGCTACCCACTTTACCTTGTTGTACCTCCCCTGTTTTAGCCATTCCCGGTTGATGAGGCTTGAGGCTACGATTACGTTTAGAGAACACATCTCTTAGAATGCTCATCGTCCACATGACGATGTTCTTAAAGCATTCAATCCATACAAGTTCGTTCCGGGTTCGAACGAAACCGAAAACCGAAGGCATTATCTCGTTACACTCATTTTGGAATTACCCTTAGAGCTAACAACAATAATACTTGCATTCTGAAACACCATCTCGATCTTCACTTGGAGATGTCACGACCCAACGTTTAATTTGGATCGATGTGGTTTTCGGATAATCAAAACTGATACCTGATCTCCGTCTCATCGAAATCCAAACGCCATTTTAAAGGTCAAGTTGTTTAATAGTTTAAACAATTTAATTCAACACTTTGAATTCACAAAGCATTTATCACAGATGAATCATACTCAAACATCACAGATATATCCAAAGCATATCATAGAGTAACACAGAATATCATCAAATAGATATCACAAATCCAGATATTCTACTTATAATCATCCCTAAGCAAGCATCTTTAATCCTTCTTAATTAATAACTAATCAAACCATTTAATCAATTAATCATTTCTTAATTACCCTTTTAAATCAACTTATTAAACCTTAATTACCTAATTAATTACCCCTTTATTTCCCATTACTTAGTTAATTAACCATTAATTACTAATTAATTAATCATTAACCCTTAATTAATCATTTAATTAATTAACTACTAATTATTTATTAATTAACTTTAATTAGCTAATTTAAAATTCTTAATTACAAATTAATTAAACACCTAATTATTAATTAACCAATCTTCAATTACAATTATAAATTAATCATTCTTAATTACCTCCTAAACAATTAATCAAATAATAATCATTCAACTTAATAATCTTCCCTAATAATCTTGAAATCAAATTATTACTAACTTAAAAAGCTTTAGTGTTAATTAAATTAAACACTTGTCTTAAATTAACTACTTAATTAAAATATTAATTAAGATTTAAAAACATTCTTAATTAGTTAAAACTTAAAACGAACTCTTAATTTAAAATTGACAAACATTAATTACTTCATCAATACTTAAAATTGTTTAAGATGATTAACTTCATTTTTTTTATTAGGCTTAGCCATTGAAAACCAAACCCAAGAAAATCTCAGGTTTACTTGAGTTGAAACTCGAGTTTCTCCCTTATCTTCCCCAAGTCCTTCTTCCTTCCTCACATACAATTTTTTTTGACAAGGCAAGATTTTTTTCTTTGAACTGAAATGATTTTTAACATTTTGAAATGACCTTCGTTTGTGCTTGAGATGATATCATTTAATGCAAATGTCTCCTTACAAGTTTACATACTTATCCTATTTTTTTGTGTGTACATAGATATTTAGTTTTTGCCTTGCATATACACATGTATGTGCATAGTGTGTGTGTGTGTGTGTGTGTGTGTGTATTCTAGAATCACCTTATGTATTTACTTTATGTTGTCAAAAAACCATAGAAGTTTCCTTATATATTTAGTTCTATTTCTAACATAAATCCTTATTTTTATTTCTATTTTAAGCTTAAACCATCAAACACTTAATTTGTATTCATATATTTTTTATATTTGTATTTAATATTCATAAGATTGATTTTATTTTAAGCATTACTATCTAGATTACATTCATATATATATATATATATATATATATATATATATATATATATATATATATAGATCAAATGTTAATAAGGTGGAGCTTTTAATTTAATGTGAATAAGATAGAACTTATTTTAAATATTCTTGAAAGGCTTTATTTTAAATTTCCAAATCATAGTTTCCTTCACAATACATACATACATACATACATACATACATAGATATATATATATATATAAATGATAAATGGCCAAAAGTCTTATTTGTTTTTAAAATGATAAGTTCGTATTTTATTTATAGATTAAATGCTTATTAAAATAATGTTACCAAAATCCCAAATCGTCACAATAGTGCTACCATATCGCTTTATCTTTAGTTTATTATTTGAATACTTAATTAAGGATGGTTACCATGCATTTTGGCAAGATATGAAAACCGATGCTCCATTTTCTTTTCATACAATTGAAGCAATATTAGACATTTCCATAATGTCCTCCTTTATGTTCCCATTGCTTTGATACTTTATGGAAATAAAGCGTTGCAAAAGCATGCTTATTTCTATCAATGTCAGTTTTAGATACCGCACCCTTAAATGCCTCCAAAATGCCAAATTTATATGTGTATTACTTTAGTTATGTTCAATTTATTTGTTTATTACCATAACTCATTCATTTCTATATTTTTCATAAATATTAATGCCAAATTTCAGCACATGTACAAAAAGGAAAAACATACACTTAGATATGATTTTCATAACCGAAAAAAATTGACATCAATTAAAGATATACGAATACAAAATATTTGCAATAAATATTCACTTTAAAATAATCCACATCTTATTTAGTCGTTACTCGTTCCAAGCATGAAAGTGAAACATATTTTCAACGAGCATGGATCATACATACAAAATATCACATAAGTGCATCAAATAATAAACCATATGCTTTTTCTCATTCCAAATACAAACATGTTGCATCATTAAATTTATTGTAACCGATACATTTAGTGCATTTATGACAGTAAGCTAATTCATTTACTACCATAACAACCACATTTTGTGCATTTTATGATAAAAATAAATGCAATTGACCGTCATATAGTGTAAAATATAAACTAGTGTTACAACAAATTGATTTCGCCGAAAATATGTACATCAACTGAAATAACATTAATTAAAGCAACACAATATTATCTCATCTCAGATCTAGGTATGATATCACTCAATAATAAAATCGACATAAACACCTTGAAGGATCTTACTCAATTTCAAATTAATTAAAATTTTTGAAATAACCAAAATACTATATTTATTTATTTATTTATTTAAATTACTTAATCAAAAGTTAAATAAGGTAAAATAATTATATAATCGTTTTATATTTCTTGCATAAATAGTTTTAAATTATATATATATATATATATCCATACCATTAATAAATATTAAAGAAAATGACAATAATAAATATGTGGATGCTTTAACCAATGCAAGTTATTTCCGAACATTAGAGAAATTTAGATTATTTGCACAAAATTTAATGATTTCAAAATTCTAGCTTATTTCATACATAACATATAGATATTTAAATCAATATTTACACACCAAAACTGTAACAATCCCGGTTTTGAGTCAAATTTAAATCGATAAATTAATATAAATTTTAGATTAAATTGTAAATTAATTTGAATATTTTCTAGAATAAATAAAATAAGTATTTGTTTATATATATATAAATAGATTGTAATTTGGAATTTGATTTGAAATTCAAAATTTTATAAACATATTGGATTTTAAAACACTATATTTTAAACTTCTAAAATTTTCTTTTCTAATTTTGTATATATAATATATATTTATGTGCATTGTGATGTGAAAGTTATAGTTTGAATTTGATATAAATAATTTCCAAAAGCTGTTTAGAATTAAATTTTATATTTTAAAACTTATATATATATGTGTGTGTTCAATTATTAATTAAATTTTAAAATCATTTTCTTTAAAAGGATATATTAATGTTAATAAAGGAAAATGCATTAATACTAAAAGAAATTATAATATTAAAATCATTAATTAGCATGCAAAGACGTGTAAGTAAATTAAAATATGAGATTAACAAGTGTAACTATTTTAATATATGAAGTTAACAAGTGTCATCTTTATAAATTTTCTTTTCGATTTTGAATTTAATACATAAAAGGAAATTAGAGATATAAATATCACTAACTCCTCTTCTCACTTCTTTAAAATTCAAAGCAAAAAAAAAAAAAAAACAAAATCCGAAAATACAAAATCAAAGAAGAAAAACAAGATTCAAAAGCAAACCAAAAATTAAAACTGCAACCTAAAAGTATGATCCAGATTTTAATTCAACTCAAACAATCTTCAAGCTTAAAGCAAATTCAAATCAAGTATCAAGGAAAAAGTAAAGCTGTTTCAACTCAAAATTTTATCAAACAACAACTTTCAAATTTTCAAGCCTGAAGCAATTAAAAACAAGCTCAAAGTTCAGATCCAAACTCAAGTGAATCAAGCTTCATATCATTTCCCAGATTTCATGTTCCAGGCTTTTGCTCTGTTCGAACAAATTGGAGAGAAAACTACCTTTTTTTATTTTTGAATCTGTTGTGATTATTGATGCTATGATTAATACTTGAAGCTCTTACTATAAATGTTAAGATGCCTGCATGTCTGTGTGTATGTGTATATACATACATACACACACACACACACACACACACACACACACATATATATATATATATATTGTGTTGAATGCATGTCCGTGTGTATACACTACAAGAAAAATCATTATTTATAGCATTGAAAATAATAAAAACATAGCGTTTTAACGGTAGATGCTATTTATTCCCACCAAAAACAATTAAAGTGAAATATAAAAAATATAAAAATGCTATATGCTAGCGGGAGACTTCTTTTAGGAGACGGGCTCAAAATTTATTTTGGCGGCCACTTGATTTTCTTATTCTTTCGTTCGTCTTCCGCCTTCTCCTAAAGAAATAAAACCTAAAATGAAAAACCTTGTCTTGTTTGCTTGTCTCTCTCATATTCATCAGCGCATGTTCATCTTCTCTTTTGCTCTCATCTTTGCCTCTATAATCGCCCCTGAATGGATTGTCGGTCGAGGCTTTTTCAAAGGAAAGTGGCAGATTTGTCTATGATGATAAGAAGTTGGGAACAGTTTGTAATTTTGAATTCAAGGTCCGCACTATGAACAACTAAAGGTATGTCAAACCCTAGTCTCACTGTACTATTATTTTTATCAATTTAAACTAAGTTTCCTCCTTTTTATATTGCATGTTTTTGGTTTGCTTTGTTGTTTTATAAAGTCATGCTTCCATTCAAACCATGTCCTTTTGTTTTATTTAACAAAATCAATTTTGAATTTGGCTGAATTGCTCTCAAATAAGGAGCAATCCCACCTCTAGTTGCTTTGCCTCAGTTTAGGATACCCAGTTTGAAAGAAAAGGTAATAGAAGATGTTTGTGATGTGATTATTCATCTATGTTACACGTTATGCTAACATATTCAGCAATGTTTAGTCTGAAAGATAAGGTGATATCAGGAATGATTAGCCGATCGCTAGCAGAAAAAGATAGATCAACTTTTACAGTCATATGGACAAAGTTAATTGGTATTATAGTATGTGTGAATGACGATTGTATGTAAGATGTACACAGTAACTGTACATGGCATGCAAATGCAATGAATAAATACTATTAACTGCTATGTGTCATTGATCATATATATGGACCTATGGTCAAGAAAGCATATCGTTGTTTATGCCAGTCTAACAACAACTATGATGTCATAACGATTGCAACAGTAACCAGTGAGCCTGCAGTTAAGACAAGCCCTAACGTATGATACATCGAGACATCAAATAGTTTATCCCTTGAGAAAATTGTTCCATTCTTTTGTTAAACTGGATAATTCTCATTTTTGTAAGAAAACTGAGAAGTATATGAATGGGAGACAATAAATTGTACATGGTGGCTACTGTGAAACCATATGTTGATTTTACAATCCAATATTCAATGCACCGTTGAACATTAGAACATTGTCACCCATTTTAACTGGGCTATTTCTGGTTTAAGTGGAGATAATTACTACTGCACCAGTTATAACAGAAATATCTCTAATTTTATTTAAAAACATAATATTTGTTCAGAAGTTAGCTTACTTTTAAAATAGATCTTCCCTTGGTTAAGCACAAGATGTCGATATAGTTAGGAGCATCTATTGGATGATTAACTATAGTATAATCAACACATCAATAATCTCTAATAAAGGATGTTTATTGGTTTCTACAATAATTTGATAATAATATGCCTTATTATTCAAGGAACCTTTGTAGTAAAATTATATAATGCAGCATACAAACAAAATATGTCACTATTTTAATATTTGAGGCTCATGGCTTGGCCAATCAAGGAATCAAATAAACACAATATATTGTTTGAGTTTGATTTGATAAGTAAAAAACTTGACTTATTTAACTTTGAAATTTACTAACCAGGTTTTTTAACCTGAAATACTGAATAAAACAAAATTATAATACATGTGTTCTGCAACATAGTCAAATGTGGTAATTTGCTTGACAATGTAGAAAATGAAAGTGGGAGATTATTCTCTGAAATTTAATGCCCTTGTTTGGAGTTTACTCGCAAGTTTCTTCTGCGACTGGTTTTTTATTTAAGTGTTTCATATTAACTTGACACCATGACAAATGAAAAGAACATATTAATGTCTGTCTGTTATTTTCATTTTGTTGCTTATACTATTATAATCTTCACCTGGTCATTTATATTTCAGAAGTTTCTGTAGTTTCAAAATTGCAAGATTGTTAGATTTCGATGGTTGAGCATATGCTTAAATGCTTCATGGGTACAGTATTATGAATTGGAAGTTTTAATCTGAATTCATGCTTAACACAACAGTGTAAGTCAGTGAGATGGGAGTCACATGGGTCTTTATTTGTTATTTGGAGGGCGCAAAATGTGATTATCTGTGCTATTTCCTGTATTGTAGATGTTTATCTGCATGCTTGCCTAGTTTTGTAGCTTTATCTGTTCGGTTCTTTTTAAATTCATATTGGGTCATTCCTTATTTTCGAGTCTATTAGTATATTTTCTGTTTAGTCGGCTATTTTTGTAGTTTGTATTTGTATTGGTTCTCATGTTTTGCACTTGGTCAGTTGCTTGGATAAGGTCGGTGTCGACGCCTAATAGGCAGAAGCGATGACATTGCAATTGCGGTTAGCAAAGGCCTTGCATTATTCGCAGTCAATGCCTTCTTTTAATTAGAACTACTTTTTTGGTTTTCCATTTGCTCTGTATCATTTGCTCGGTTTTGTATGGATGATCACTGGTTATTATAAGGTTGTAGCATTGGTTATTTTTACTGGATAGTTCTATGCTATATCTGTACAATATCCCAGAAATTTATAGTTTTTTTAATGATGGATTCAACTAGCCGGCTTGTTTTTTGTAAGTTTTGTGCATATATTATGTTTTATAATATTGTGCTTAGTGTATATTCCTATATCAACTTCCAAAACATCGAAACAAATATAGGCAGACTGATATCAAAATTCAGGTCGCTTCCATGGACACAAACGTCTATGATTCGTTAACTTTCCATTTTCTTTTTTGTACAACAGTTTCAGCATTAAGGTGTCAAACGGACTAGGCCTAAGTGGCCCATTTAACTAATGGGCTGGGCTAAGTTGGCCCATTTAATAAATAGTTTAAATGGTTAGGAATTTGTATATATTCATGTATCCATTCATATGATTATTGATTTAAACATTTATTTTGTAATGACTTGCACCTTACTGACACTATTTGTTGGGTATATGATTATTGATTTAAATATCCATTTTGTGACGACTTGCACCTTACGACTTAAAAAACATCATACAAGTGAAGGGTTTATATATATATTTCAGTTATTGCCTCTTTGAGAGAAGTACCACACACTAAAGGATCTGCAAATGCGCTTTCGTTGGAGGATTCTCGAACGAGGATACAGGAGAGGTTAAACCTGATCTATTTGCTGCTGAATCCAAATCTGAATAATACAAGCTTGTGAAATTACATAACCTTTGATTTTTGCAGTTAAAATTAACACCAAATTCTACCAAAAGCCTAATAAAGGTCATTGGCAATACAGGTGAGGTCAGACTTGTTCCTTTTTAAGCATAGCATTTTACTATCAAAATGATTACTCATCAACTGTTGCAGATGTCGAGGTACATTGGGGTTTAAAAGATTTGTTGCTTGTTACACCATTTAGAATTGATGGTTCTGGCATCGACGGAGTTAAAGAATACAAGGTAAGTTATAATCTATATTAGTAAATTTATACGTGATATTATGGCTTCTGTAGTTTTTTCCTAACACTTAAGACTAATTTTCCTTGCTTTTGGTTGAAGCATTGAAAGAAACAAAATTCACAGATAAACTTGTTATTGTGCTTCCTGCAACTGGTACTTCATCCACCCTTGGTTTTTGGATTTTTTTGTACAGATAAAAACGAATAAATTTAATTCAATCTTAAAGTTTCAACCATCTTGGTGCCATTATATAAAAAAGTAGTTCTCATTGATAACGAAAAGACAATTGGTGGAATGCAGTAACATACAAACAATTGAATCTGGAGTTAGTGCAAACCGTAGTCCATTTATTTTTGTTGATTTTTTGCGTATTTCTGAGTCTACGGAGCAACCAAATTATGTTTGCCTATTTTTAAGTGAACATCATATGCGCATATGGTTAAAAAAATCGGAAATGAGATGGATTTGACACTAGTTGACCTAGAAGGTCTTTTACCCTCGGCTATTATAATGGTTGTTTCAGTTACAGCGTCAAGCACAAGTGGCAAGCCATTACCCAAAGAGAACCTAAAGAAAACAATCAATGCTTGTGACCGTGCACTAGATCTTGATCTAGCAAAAAAGAAGATTCTTGATTTTGTTGAAAGCAGAATGGGAACTGATTGCTCCAAATATCTCTGCAGTTGTAGGAACTGAAGTAGCTGCAAACTTATGGGAACTGCTGGTGGATTATCTGCATTGATCAAAATGCCTGCTTGCAATGTTCAGGTTCTTGGATCAAAAAGGAAACATATTGTTGGATTTTCTACGTTGACATCTTAGATTCATGTTGGATTTCTTGAGCAAACCGAGATTTTTCGAAGCATGCCTCCTCCTTTGAGGACACGTGCTTTGAGACTGATTGCTGCAAAAGCTACACTAGTTGCATGTGTTGACGTGAATAGATCAGATCCAAATGGAGTATTTGGAAGGACAACATTGGAACAAATTCGTAAAAAAGTTGAGAAGTGGCAGGAACCACCACCTCCGAAGCAACTGAAACCTCTTCCTATTCCTGATTCGGAACCTAAGAAGAAGAGAGGTGGTTGTAGGCTGTGGAAAAAGAAAGAAAGGTGTAGTTGTTTGGAAGAATTTTTCGGTGATATTATGTTGTAAATATGATGTTATTTTTACTATAATTATATTTGTTTACTACATCACAGATACGCAATTATTGATATGAGGAAGCTGGCAAATCGAATACAGTTTGGAATACCAGATGAGCGTTCTTTAGATCAGTTAACAAACTTATTGCTTTGTTGTTTTCTTTCTTTTGCTATTACTTTCCTCAGCAATTTATTTTCCGATGGCAGAATCTTATCTCGATTTTTTTGTTACAGTTATATTTGGATATGTATAGAATGACTATCAACTAGAACTATGTCTGTGACATAGATAAAACCTTTGATATCTTTTATCCACGATGACATTTATATTATTTAACTGTTTATCCATACTATATATAGATTTCAAGATTTCACACACTACAAGAAAAGTTTTTATTAATAGCACCAGGGAAGAATATTTAACAGCGTTTGAAAGCATATTGCAGTGGTCCATTTTATTAAAAATAAACAAGTATAACCAAAACGCTGTACATAAATTTGTGTCAAAATTTTATAAGGTGCCATCTAAAATTTTTAGCTATCTAACTTTCTTTATTCTTTCGTTTCCCGCTTCAATGTCAAAAGAAAACCCTGGAAAGATAAAATCCCAATTCAATTATCGATTTCTTCTAAGTTCATTATCAAATCTAGAATTCCTCCTGAAATTCATCTTCATTCCCTAGATTTCGTTCTTACAACTTTTAGTTCAGTTTAAAAGTAAGCAATGATTTTAGATTTTTATTCATGATGGATCCAGTCCGACAACAGCACTCCACAATTGTATATTTCTTCTATTCAAGTCTGTACTTGGCATCTCTAAAAAATAACTACAAGTTAATCCTTAAAACTAATCTTAACATAAATCACATGAATGAGCTTTGGATCAGCTTTCTTACATATGTGTTTATTTTATTTTTCATAAAAAGAAGAATATTTTCCACCATATTGTTCTTATGCTGTAGTTATTGAAATCTTATCCTCTAGCATCAGTTTACCATTTATATTTGATAAAATATTAGTTTCAAGTACTGAGGATGGAACTAAGTTTATTTACCCAGATGTTTAGTTAACCAAAGAACTTCACATATACAAGTCTTAGGGGACATCTGCTATCTTATATTAGCTACTGGTTTGAATGGTTACATGGCTATGATTACCAACTTGAAACGGCTTATCAATAAATGGCGATGTATACCTTTTCCAATAAACTAGCATGGCAGAAATCAGTTTATAACTTTATATTTATGATGCCATGCAATGATGAATGCGAAGCCATATTTGCGCCTGGAGCCACTCCTATTAGAAAACCTGCTCTTCATCCTGCAACCGTTGACTTGAAGGAAATCTTATGAGTATGTTTCTCAGCTTTAAGAGCACAGTATTCATACTAAACATGTAGTACAAGGCACTACTTTATTCGACCACAAATACATGTTTGTTATGGTTTCTAATTTAATGTTTAAAATTTTATACATGCATTTTTTACTTAATAATTATGCAAAGCGTAACTCCCTTTTACCATAAATTAGTTATAGAAAATGATAGCTAAGATAGTTGTTCTTTGACTCCATATTGGGTGGTCAAACAATATTTACTAGTATGCTGAAACCTTTAGTCACCAGAAGATATCTACTGATAACCAACATATTTATATACCAAGTAATGATGTTTGCACTGCAAAATGTAATAGTTGGAAATTATATTTCATCTTTTGTCTATTTGATTATGAAACCAAATTTTTGGCTTTAGCCTGTGCATCGTGATTTAAATTTACCTGTATTTTAGCCTGGCCAAAATGGAGCTGACTATAACAAATTAAATCGTTCTTAGTTTAGCAGTACTAAACACATCATACCTTTTGAAGGTCCAGATGCTGATGCAAAACCCATTACTTCATGCGTGGAAGACCATGATTACATGGATCAGGTCAAACACTTCAAGAATATCTTGATAAGTATCCTTTTTATTTGACATTCTAATATTTTACTTTCCTTTTGAAGTGAATATGTAGCTTGAAAAATCCACATGCCACCACAACAATTTGGTAACTAGCTTGAAGCTCAATTTTGTTAGGAAACTATAATTACTATTTGATAGTAGCAAATCTAGTTTTTATGCAATTCTAAGATGATAACTTGTTTCAGCCATCTCTGTGTTAGGTTTTCAAACTCATGTTACTCCTTTCCGCTTAACATGTGTTCTTTCTACCAAATTTGGAAACCAAATTTTCTTGAAATGTGATTGCACTGGGGAATATTCATCCAAAATTGGTGATATAATCATAATTAATATCCATCAACGTGAGAACTCAAAATAATATTATTTTTCGCTACCTTTTCCATTCATGAATGGTGAAGCAAAAATAATTTAGTTAACTCGTGCACTCTGTTTGTAATATCGGTATACTGTGTCCAAAATATCAAGATAATATTTGATACTATAAATGATATCAGTATGAAAATAACAATAGCTTTTCATATTCCCCATTTTAGCATGTTATGCAATGATATCAGTATGCTTTGAGTCGAAAAATAAATATAATAATATTGTTTTTTTACATATATAAATTTAGTTTTGTTATAGAGATATGTGATATTTAATTATATTTACAAAATGGGGATATTTACTATTCACAACAATACTTGCCTTAAATATTTGTTCAATATCAAGATAATTAATTGGCACATACCATCGATCTACATTCTAGAAATAACATCAATTGAAGCACATTATGTGAGACGTCGCTAATATTATCTGAATTCCTTGTAGTACTAATATGTATTGAAGGTGAGAGGGTGAGAAGCTTACTCTTAAGTCTACACATTTAAGCTTATATGAGTTATCAATTACAAGCTTGACACATATTTTCTCATGCTCTTTTAGCCCCAACAATTATTAAGATTTTCTATTGTCGTATTTTTATTTAACTGTCAGTATTCTAATATCTTACCTATAATAATTATTTTGCATCATAAATGCAATTTTCATTCTGTAAATGGTCTCAGTTTATTTATTTCTTTTCAGTACATGCCTTTCTTGGTATATGTTCAGAGGGAATCAAAATCTTTAGAGTTTAAGGGAGTTTCAGGTACTTGTAAATTGTGCAATTTATTTGGTACATCCCTTTTTTAATTCTGAATATTTTATACAATATTTGAGCTATCTTATAATTTTGAAATTTAGTGTTTTTTGTAACATAAGTGTGTTGATTATGAGTTTTATGGAAAATGGTAGCTGATAAATGTACGAACTACAATATCGTTAGCTTTGGAAAATGACAAAAATGATACATGTGTAGTCAAATAATGGTTTAAAGAAATTAGTTTTCCTCTAGCCTATACTAGTCAAATATGATTCGGTAGGTAATATAGTCATGGTCTGTTCCAAGGTTGATGTGTGTGCACGCGCATATATCTAAACAGACTAATTTGAAAGCATAGCACGTAATTCATTCATATATAGTGTGCCATTATTTTGCTTTCTAATTATTCCTTTTAATTTTCTTTATAGGCACAAAAAACATTGTTTTGCTATATGGAAGATTGCTATCTTCTACTGCTAATAAAAGGTACGTTTTTATGCATTTAGAATATATATCAGATTTAGTGTATCTAGCCAGCTATTGAATAGTTGCAAAAGCATAGTCTTTGAGGTAATGACAAAACAGTTAAGTCCTAGTAATATAGGTAGTTATAGAATATGTATTTTCATATCCCCATACATGCATTGCAGTGCAGTGGAGGGGAAACAAAGAACAACATGCATTCTAGAGTGATGAGGCACAGTAGATGATAAATAATCAGATAAGCACGTAACAAATGTCCCGTTGACAACCAATACAAATGAAATAAGAGAGGGTGAACATGAATATGGATAAGTGAGTAGGGGCAAGGAAGTAATTTTTAGAATTTTCATAAGTGAGTAGAGAAGTGAATTTTTATATATGGGTTGTAATGAATGGTTACAGTGGAGGCCAGCGGTTTGCCGAAAGTTGGTGTTGAGGGGTTGTTGTGAAATGAAGTGATGTAGGGAGTAATGTGTTTATGGTGATGTATTGTGATGACTATGGTTTGTTTCAGGTTGATTTGTGGTGATGGTTTAAGTTATGGAGGCAATGTGGCAAGGTAAAGTTGATGGTAGAAGGTAATGTGGCAAGGTAATGGGTATAGAAGGAGAAGTGACAGAAGTTGATATTACTGAGTGGAAGTGTTGGAGTATTGAAGTTGATGCAAGGTAGAGCAGCAAGGTGATGGACTGGAAGTTTGATGTGTAGTTGCAGGCAAGAAAGGCAGAGGCTGTTTTGTTTGAGTTAGCAGAGGAAGAAGGTTGGAAGGAGAGGCAGGTGATGTTGTTGAACTGGTGAGGGCAAACGAGTGAATGTTTTGTGAATCACTGTAACAGTTTGGTGCAAATGTGCATGTGAATGTAAATGAGTTGTAAAAACTGTAAATGCAGAAGTGCAAATGTGAATGAGTTGTAGCAGTTTTTTCTTCTTTTGGGAAATGCAAAAGGGTGATAAAAAACTAAAACACTTTTTTGCACAATGCTAAAAAGCTAAACAGATGGTAAAAGAGTAAAAAGAAATGCAGACAATAGTGATGATGTTTGGAAGTGGTTGTATATGAATGTTTGATGAGGTAGTATTTGGAGTGGTGCAGTTTTGTGATTGTGTTGAAGTAGCAGGTAGGTGATGCTGATCAAGGAAGGAACCAGGTGGAGAATGGAGTGGGATGACAGATGAAGTGCCATTTGAAGGCAGGGGAGGTTTGAGGAAGTGGTTTGATCAAAGTGATGAATGCATGTTTGATGTAGTGATGGTTTAAGTTGTGGGATAATAATGATAGATTTTTATGTTAGGCCTCCAAGTCATTTACTCCATTGCCTACAAGTCATTGTCTATTTTGTCATTTATTGTCTACAAATTTAGTATATTCAACCTGGAACTGTCATTGTCTACTTTGTCATTTAATGCAGGAACTTGGTTAATACTGAAGCAACCTGGAGCAATGTTTAGATCCTTGCAAGAATCTTTTGTAGCAGCCATTTCCATATCATCGTCTCCATAACTGAGTATTTGTGTCCATTTGTTAGACTATTTTGAGCTATTATCATGTGACCATGTCTTGTAGTATTTGTGTTCACTTGTTAGATTATTTTGAACTATTATCATACGACCATGTCTTGTAGTATTTGAAATATTAGCAGAATTATTTGAAACTTTTCCACTAGTTTGATTGTGTGTTTCCAAATTAGAATTCACTGCAATGTTATCATTGTTACATATAGTTGTTGTCATCTTCTCGATTTGTTATTTTTGTGATCCACATTTTAATATATATATATATATATATATATATCTGTGTGTGTGTGTGTAATGTGTATACATATACCTATCTGTGTGCATATATATATATATATAATATAATATAATAAAAAGAAAATTGAAACAAATGCTGAAAATTAATATTATATAGAATAGCGTTTGAAAAATGCTATTGATTCATCAAACGCTATCACAACTCTATATGAGATGTAAGATTTATGCATAAAAAACGCTATAATAGAATGAAAAACACTATAGTAGAAAATAAAAACGCTATACAAGCATGACAAGAAATGCTATCGAAAAATATTGTAACGCTATAACATGGTTTGATGAAACGCTATAAAATGTGCTCGAAAACGCTATAGAAGTTAAATGAAGGATAATATTCTCTATAGCGTTTAAGTTTAATAACAGAGAAAAAACGCTATGGTAGGTTGCAAATGCTATGCCATTTTGTAAACGCTATTAGCTATTATAGCGTTTTCCTTCCTGCTATGTAATGCTGCCGGCCTACCATAGCTTGTCGTTCCACAGCGTTCTCTGAAACGCTATGGTAGCCTGTTATAGCGTTTTTCAAATGCTATGAAACCCATAAACTGTTGTAGTGATATATATATGTATATATAGATATATCTCTGCTAATAACAGGTTAACAAAAATTCAAGAAAATTTATATTTCAAGATCTAAAAAGATTTAGGCAATGATTTTTAAATAAAATTTGGTTATATTTACCTAATTCAGATTTTAAAATCATTTGGAAGCATCAAATGCAAATAACATTACAGGAATTAAGAAATATCAGTAAAAATATATTCAAATTAAAAACTGGACGTCACAATTCCATGATTTGATTATAGGATCTGATTTGTGTGTAAGAATAATGATTTTTGATGGAGATATCATGATTTTAATATAATGGTCGTTGAGATCTTGCGAGTTGAACAGAAAATACGATTTGGATAAATTCCGGCAACTAACGACGAATTGTGAATCATGATTGATGGCGAAGGAAGCTAACATGATGGGGAGCAAAGGAAAAATGGAGGTTGTTCTTATAAATGGCCGTGGTGACGTCACGTCGTCGAACTAGGGTTCGACTAGCCATTTTTGACAACTAAATTTGAGTAGCTTCTGCGTCGAGGAGGCTCTTGGGGTGATCGGACTTGGGGGGAAATAAAAGGGGGGAACTCTGGCGAGCATTTGGGCGAAAGCGCGAAGTTGCAGATGGTAGGAGGTGATGGTGGTTGGCATTTAGTTGATCATTTTCGTTCCTGTAGAATTCAATGTTGCTCGATTTTGGGTTTGGCGAAATTGTTGATTCTGGGTGATCGGAAGGTTAGGGCAGGTCGTCGTCGACGTGTCAAAGTAGGTGAGGTTAGTCGAAGTGTAACAACCCGCATATTTGTCGATTTTATATTTAAATATTTTATTTAAATATTTTATCGTTAGTCGGATTTTAGTCCGAAAAGCTACTTTTTGCATACGGTCGAATTAGGGCTCGGGACCACTCCCATTGAGTTTAAAATGCCGTTTGCGACCTTTTTGAGTATAAGCTTCGATATGTTTGGAGAAAGTTGATTTCTGCTACTTTTTACTTTGGGTTTGGTTTTTGGGCTCAACCCTATGTTAACTTATGCTCAAATCTGAGCCACTCTTCCCCACTCACCCTCATTCTCTTCTCATTTCAGTTTTTAGAGTGTTAATGGTGGGAGAGATTGGAAATTAAAATTCCAAAACCCTAGTTTCTCTTGCAAATCCATCTCCTTGCTCCAAACTCAAGAAGAACCCCTTGGTAAGCATCTCCTTCTTCTTCTCCAACTCTTTCTCCATTCAATTTCAGAAATTTCCTAAACCTAATTTCGGGAATGTTCTTGTTTTTGAGCTTAGATTCAAGCTCATTTGGGTTGTGATTGAAGAAAGGTTGATTCTCCATTTGCTTTCAAGCTTCTTCTTGTTCGATTTTGTGAAAAGGTGAGATTTTTATCTCACATCTATGACTATAATTATCTTTGGTTGTTGGGTATGAATTCCTAACACTTCTTCATGTGCATTTGCTCTTGATTTGGATTGGTTTTGTGAATATTCCAATTTTTGGGTTTTCAAGTCAAATTTGTGTAAAATCCTTTTATGGATGTTAGATCATGCTTTTGGTGATGCATCGAGGAGCATATAGGGCCGGGTTGCCGATTGGCATAAACCCTTAGAGCCAATGTTCGTCCGATTGCATTTTGGAAGAGTTTGCTCTTCATTTGAATAAGGCTGAAAAACAACCCAGGCATGATTCAGTCGACTGAAATCTCTGTTCAGTCGACTGAACCTGAAACCCGAGAGTTTCCAGGTATGATTCAGTCGACTGAAAAACTCTGCACAGTCGACTGAAACTGGAAACAGAAAGTTTCCTGAACCTGGAAAATTTCCATGTACAGGGTCAGTCGACTGAAAAACTCTGTTCAGTCGACTGAACCTGCTGTTTGAGTCTAATTTGCCTTTTTGGATTGAAATTCTAATTTAAATCGATTCGTGATAATCCTATTTGTTGTTATCATCTATTATGACTTTGATGACTCTTTTTAGGGATTTTTGAATATCCATTTCGATGGATCCTTTATCGATTTCGTTGGATTTTATTCACGTCTTCGTATGTGAATTTTTGTGATTGATTGTTCTTACAATCTTCTTCGTGGTCTGTCACTTTAAAAATATAAAGGTTTTCTATACTAGTAGTAAATATCAAAACTCTTTCCTCAAACGATTTCAATACTATTTTAATACCAAATTCGTTTATAAAACCGTTTTCCAATCTATTAGTATATACAAACCTTTACCTCACTCGTATGAGAAATCTAATTAAACGGCTTAGTAAAACAAGTGGTATGAAACGCTTGCGTTTACTTTGTCGGTTAATTCTTGGACTTGTTCGATTGAACCTCTTGTGACAATTTTCTAGTGGAGATTTACAGTTTGTTTGTAAATATTTAAGTTAAGCAAGTGGTTATGGGACATGAAGCTAAACTCATATATTTACTAGCTTAGTGTAATCGACACTTCTCGCTGATCATGACGATCATCTTTGTGATTTAGACTAGCAATGTGCGATGTCTCTTTGTCTGCGAGGGAGACTAAACCCCGTTTTGTGGAGTTTCGACTCAAATTGTGATGGGGTAGCAACCCATGGTCTTCGGGCCGTTTGTGGAGCTTCGGCTCAATTTGTGATGGTTAGCGACCATGGAATTAGCGTTCCGTTTGTGATACACGTGTTGGTGAGCTTTATGCTCCCGTTTGTGATAGGCCTCCCCCCTTTGTGATTTCTGGATTTCTTGTGTAGATTTCTAGAATTTGTGTTTCACCAATTTTTCGTGATTTCCATTGATAAGTTTTATCAATATTTGTGCATTGGTGAATTTGTGAGTCATTGACTTTGGTGATTTCTGGATTTCTTGTGTAGTCTTCTGGAATTTGTGTGTCATTGACTTTGGTCATTTCTGGATTTCTTGTGTAGTCTTCTGGAATTTGTGTGTCATTGACTTTTGTGATTGACGTGGATATTATCGTCAATATTTATGGTTTGGTGAACGAATTAGGAGTATGACGTTTCTTTGATTCTTGTGTAGATTTGGTGACATTGATTAATCTCTTGATGATTATCAACTAAGTATATATATATATATATATATATATATATATATATATATATATATATATATCACAGCTTGGCATTGTGATTATTATGTGTTTAGTCATATCTCTTATTCTATATCGTTTCATCTGATATTTATAGTTAGACTGATCCGTTTATTATTTTCTTATTAAATAATACTCGGGTCAGACCGAGATGTTACAGGTGCTTCTGCTTGACTTCTCATCCGGGATTAACTCCTTGACTTTTGGTTAACTACTTAGATTAGTAGTTATTTTGTTGTATACATTTGGGATATAGACTCCTTAATGTATACTCATTCTTTTGTGTAGTTCGTGTAACTATTCTTTTGTGATGTTGTGGATCTTTTCAGACCACTACTCTGATGTACAATTTTATGTGTAGTATTCATATCTTATTCCGCCTTTGTGATATGAATTGTCTGTGACTGATTTGTGTTATGTTTATTTCTATATTTGTTTCCGAAGGATTTATATAGCCACCGTGTAGTAGCTTTGAGTTTGTGTTGGTATGTCGGATTTCCTCTTAAAATAGAATGCATGTTATATTATCTGACATATCGGTGCTCGCGCAAAGAAATTACACGGATAGTCGCTCCTCAACAGCCTTATTCTCCATGCTAGTCGACAGCATTCACCGTAATGTTCTTGGCTAGCGTGGGTATAGAGGTGGGGCGTCACAGCTTGGTATCAGAGCCAAACTTCGGAACAATATGGAATATTATAACAAGGATCATCGTCCTAAGTCTTTCTTAGGAGTCGTGCTTTAGGGTTTAATTCGAGTCTTCGTACCGATTCATCCTATTTTCCTTATGATTCCTTATTTATCTATCAAGATTGCTTGATATTCAATTTGGTGAATAACCTTTTCTTCTTCTTCTTTCTTTCTTAAGGAAGAGAAATGTCTAGAACTGGCCGCCCCAGAGCCGTGCCATCTACCACTCCACCCCAAGATGGAGTTTTTATGACTGCTCAACAGCTTCTTGATTTGGTAACAAATGCTCAAGCAGCTGGAGCTAACCCGGAACCTACTCACCCAAAGTCGGGATTTGCATGCTTGTGTAGCGATTACACTAATTTGGGTGGGGAATCATTCAAAGGTTCCGAAACTGTTATTGAAGTACAGGCTTGGCTAAGGTCATGCGATCGAATCTTTTCTCGCATGAATCTTATTGACCTTCACCGAGTTCAGGTGGCCTCTAGTATGCTCCGAGAAAGAGCATTGGATTGGTACGAGCTTCTTATTTCTGAGATTAATG
Source organism: Allium cepa (assembly GCA_030765085.1). Lineage (NCBI taxonomy): Eukaryota > Viridiplantae > Streptophyta > Magnoliopsida > Asparagales > Amaryllidaceae > Allium > Allium cepa. The sequence continues at coordinate 574,957,240 of CM060943.1, read as the reverse complement.
AAGCGGATCTCACTTGGGAGAGATTCCGAGAACGCTTCGAGTTGAAATTTGTACCGGAAGCAGAGAAAGTGACATTGGCTCGACGATTTATAGACCTTGTTCAAGGTGAGTCCTCCGTGACTGATTACGTCGCCTCCTTCGAGTCGCTTTCCAAATATGGGGTTGAATACATCAACACCCCTCTTAAGAAGAATCAGAGATTCGTTTATGGCTTAAACAAAAGCCTCAAGAAGCCATTACTTTTAAAGTTAGAAGTTTCTTTCGACCAACTCGTTGATATCGCTCTTCGTCTTGAAGAGGCGGATAGAGAGAATGATGTTGAAGTGGTGGGTTCCAAACCAAACTTCAACAACAGAAAGAGGTCAAACAAATTTAAAGGCCCTTATCCCAATAAGAAAGGGAAGCAAGCAACCTCCGTGGCAAAGACTTCTTCCTTTGGTCGTGGGGAATGCTATAATTGTGGTTCGAAGGACCATTATGCGAACAAGTGCCCAAAGTCTCTTTCTTGTCGCTACTGCAAAGTTCCCGGTCATGTTATATCTTCATGCCCCAAGCTTCAGGGCAAGAAGGAGGGAAAGTTAAATGTTGCTCAAGCCCCTGGCAACACATCTCGTGGCCAAGGTATTTCTCATTCTATTCTAGATGGAATTATTTTGTTTCGTGATCATCCTATTCGAGTTCTTTTTGATACGGGTGCGTCCCATTCTTTTATATCAAAAGAACTTGTTGATGCTTTTTCTTTGGATGTTTTGTGTTTAATGACTTCTTTGAGAATTGCGAATCCGGTTGGTGGATCCGCAACAATCAGTTTATTGTGTAATGATGTCGAGATTATTTTGTGTGATTTATCTTTCCGAGCCGATTTGCATGTCATGCGTTATTTAGGCTTTGGAATGATTTTGGGAATGGATTGGCTTAACCGTTATGAAGCTCATATCCTATGTCCTGAGCGGACTATTCATCTTCGACATCCTCAATCTGTTAATCAGGTTTCTGTTATTCTTAAAGATTCAGATTCTGCTTTGGTTGCATCTTTATATTCTTTAAATCCTCGTGATGATGATGATGATGATGATGAGGGTGATATTATTTCTCTTATTCACGTCGTTTGTGAATTTTCCGACATATTCGAGCCCGTTTTAGGATTACCACCTAAACGAGCAATTGAGTTCAGAATTAATCTTACTCCGAGAGCTCAACCTATCACTCGTCCTCCTTATCGGATGTCCAATAAAGAAAACGAGGAGATGCGTAAACAATTATCTGAATTGGAAACGAAGCAATTTATTCGCTCTAGTTCCTCGCCTTGGGGAGCTTCAGCTATTTTTGTGAAGAAATCCGATGGTACACTTAGGCTTTACGTTGACTATCGCAAGCTTAATGATCTTACTATCAAAAATAAATATCCTTTACCTCGGATTGATGATCTATTCGATCAACTTAGTGGTGCTAGAGTCTTTTCACAATTGGACTTGGCTACCGGTTTTCATCAGCTTCGTATTGCAGAGGATAGCATTCCTTTGACATCGTTCCGCACTCGGTATGGATCTTATGAATGGCTTGTTATGCCATTTGGGTTAACAAATGCTCCGGCTTATTTCGTTGACTTAATGAATCGAGTTTTTAAAGACTTTCTCGACCGGTTTGTTCTCATCTTTATCGATGATATTCTTGTTTATTCTAAAACCGAGGAGGAGCATGAAAAACATCTTCGGATTGTGTTGGAAACTCTTAGGAGTAATCAATTGGTTAGTTAATAAATGATTAAAGGATAATTAATCAAATGGTTTGTAATTAATTAATATTAATTAACCAAAGTTAGTAATTTATTCATAAGTAATTACTGCGGTTTAAGTTAATTATTGTCAGATAGTTAATTAATTATACTTATGGATGTTTGGATTATATTGAATGTTTGAATTGTTTGACATCCCTTATGTGTGGTATTCTGTGATGTAAATTGTTTGAATTGAGCTGTGTGTAAATTATTTATCTATGTTAAATCTATATATTTATCTGTGAATTTGTGAATGAAGATAAGCGTTATAGGATTATACCGCTTATCGATATTGCTCCGTTTGGATTGTGATGACTGATGATATTGTACTGTTGTGTAAAACCCCTGGAATACATGACACACATAAATATGGATTTCATGGGGAAATCGGTTAAGTCACAGATATTTTGAAATCTAAATATTATTTTGTTTAAAAGTTGAATTTTGAATCCAAATGATTTTGGAAATGGAATTGGATTGAATATGAAAAGCTTTTGAAAAGAAAGTTTTGAAATTTGAAATTTAGTTTGAATATAATATATCCTGTTTAAGCTTTGAATTTTTTTTGGAAAATATGGTTTGAAAGGGTTATACAAGTTATACAATGTATATATACATATTTTAAACCATTTTGAAGTGTATTAAATAAATTATTCTGCAAATTTAAATTTAATTCAAATAGAACTTGCCAATGATATGGCAGTTCGCTGATTTTCTGGTTTATACCTTTAAAGGCTATAACTTATGTATATTTGATTGGATTTTTCCAAAATGAAAAGCATTTGTTTTCAAATGATAATGGCTTTCATTTACAGTAAGAATTTCCAGTTTTTTGTTGAAAGGATTTCAAGTTTGAAATGGAAATTGTATGAAGGCTATGAATGAATCTTTGTTAAAATTTTTGGTGAAAATTGGTTCAAATTGAAAGTGATCTTAAAGGGTGAATCTTTTGGTTTAAAAGATTAAAAGTAGGAATTTGTTTAAACCATTTGAAAGAAGGTTTTGGGTAATAAGTCGTGACTTAACTAAGATCCCACTATATCCATATGGTTTTAAATTAAGCGCTCATTATTTGGCCGGGAGAGGACTTTATATCATATAACCCATTTTGAATAATGATACGATGAAATGGATAGCATTCGAAGAAAGTGGTGAAGACTGGGTATTTTCGAGAACGATAGGATTTCCTGTCGAATGTCTCTACACTGAGTAGCTACAGTATGGAAATCTCCATATGTGATGGGGAGTCCGATTGTGATTGTGAATACCTGGATTGTAAGGGCTTCTTCGTGAAGTGCCTACGGTTCCCTTCGAACCCGGCACAGACTTGTATAGATGTATGTCTGACGTTACACTTTGAGATGTAAAGCTGGTTTCTATCAATACATTACTGTTTGGTGACGGAGAATTTATTCCCTTAGCTTAACACCCTTCTCTGAGACGTACGAGCTCAGATGTTATTTAGTTGATGGTTACTAGTGATACATTCCCAATTTGGTAATGTGGCATGCTAAGTGCTGCTGATCATTTGTTGATCAAAGCAAGAATTTTGTGAAAACCATAGTTTTGTGGACGAGACCTCGTCGAACCTTACAACCCGGAAATGGTCGAAACAGGAAGAATGCAGCAAGGCTATGAGGGTCGCGCCCTTTAGGGTATGTCCATTTCCTTTTAGATATGATATCATGGTATGGAGCCCAAATATTTAACTTATGTGGTTATTGCTTTGCTTTATGGTTGTTGGTGTTGAGCGCTTGGATAAAGGTCGGTGACGACCGGGGGATGACATACTCGTGACAGGTAGTTACCTAGTTACAGATGTAATCCGGCCTTGTGTTGGCAGAGAGCTGGTTAAGTTCTCGGTGTGTCCCTCCAAAGGCGTACCCCTATGGCATATGAAGTTCCTTAGCCTGACCATTTGTTGGAAATCCAAAGAACAATACGCGCCCTGTACGGTTTTAGTTGTGTAACCCGCCATTTACTTATTGTGGTGACTTACCGTTTAGATGGTAGTTATAGTAGGTATACCATAATGGTGGTATGCTGGCTAAGATTAATATTATACTTTCGAAATATTTTCTGCACTATGCACTAATAATAATATAAAAAGGATTTTTGCGTATCAAGCATGTTTGACTATCATAAGGAGAAATCTCCTCCAATTGTGCGTTTGCATCGTGTGTGCGCGCGGAGGCCTTATGGTAGTTTCATTTTCCAAATAGAATTGCGTATTTTTTTTCTGTTTTGATTTTTTTTTGTTATTCACACCAGTCCCATGACAGACTTGGAGTTTATTATTTCCTTGCTAAACTCTGGGTGTCCACAATTTTCCACACGGGCAGCCTAGAGTCATATTTTCAGATAATCAGCCAGTAAACGTCATTTTTGGCAATCATTGGAATCTGTGGTTTGGCGATCGCATTGTGCTTCTCTTCAATATCCTGAATGATCTTGCTTAATACAACATGATGGTGGTTCGAGCTTGAAGTTTAGGCTTTGGCAATCGAAGATGAAGTTATTGTGTTTCTTTTGGAAGACCATTTGGTGCTATATTTCCGCTATTGTTATTCTGCTGTTGTATCTTTTCTCTGATATTGATAATTCATTTGTATCATATTGTTTTATCTATTGTGTATCAATAAAGTTATTCATTTTTTTTCCGCTGTGTTGTTGTACTTAATGTGTTATAAGCTCCGACGAACCAGATTCGACGTTTGAATCTGCGACATTCGAATATGGGTGATGTATTTGGTGTCGATTTTCGAAGGTGGAGTCAGGGTCGTTACAAAAACAGATTCATAAATTAGTCTTTCAGTTTAAAATATATATAAAAAAATTGATATTGAACTAAATCCAAAGTCATCGCCAAAAACTCCTTGATACACAGATCAAGCAAATTTGAAAACTGAGTAAGAAATTACATGAATTCAATAACTTCTAAATGTAGTTCAATTCTAAACTTAGTAGTAAAAAAATGCGTGAAAAAAATTTCCCATTGAAATCAACGATGGGTGGCATTGATTTCAATATACTTTAGGATTGATTAATCATGAAACCCTAGATTTGAAAATGTAACTTATATTGATTTGATGGAGAAGAAATCAATGGAAGATAAATAAATTAGCTAATGTTGCATCTGAATTCATGGTTGCTGATTGAAAGGGACAAAAAATTGGTTCGACCTTCCAAATTAAAACAAACTCTAGATTTGAATTATTTCCATAGAAGAGATTTAGAGAATAACTAAAGCTTTTTTAATTTGAGGACTATAACCCTTATTTAAAATCTTGCTATTTTTTTCTAGTTGGCTATTCAAAAGATTAGAATTACCTTGGTATCTATATAATAATACCATGACAATCTTACCTTTATGACTTTCAGCTTTAATTTAAAATTTGATCACTTTGATTAGGCTTTATACCAAAATAGCACAACACATTTTATTTTATATATGTGCCCTAATTATTGAAATGTTCCAACAAACAAATGTTAGAACTGTTTCTTTTTCTACAACGTTTCACAAAATAGTTGCAAATAACCATTTTCGAATGTATTTATCAACTTATAAGAAGTATGCTTTCTATAACATTTAAAATATGTTGTTAATGAGCTTAAATTTATCGATATTTTTAGAAACTGTAAACATATTATGTAAAACGGAAATTAGTAACTATTGTAAACTTCTATTTCATGATGACATGTTTTAAATATCATAAGTATTGTTTATTTTAAATAACATTATCATGTTGTAGAAGATAACGATTATAATAATAATAATTTATAAAGACTTTGTTGATGGGAATAGCTAAATACTTTAATTATCTATTGAAATCTTATAATTGAAAAATAATTTAGTTTCTATCAAAATGTAAAGAAACAACAATCTTTGGATTATCTTTACTATTCATGAACTCATCGTCATGACCCTCTAATCAGTCCGAAGTCTACAATTTTGGTTTTATATTTCAAACTAGCAAGTAGTCCGTGCGTTGCACGGAGAGCGAAGTAGGTTGAATGTAATATTTTTTAAGTATTCGAAATGTGATAAGTATTTCTTGTTTTTTACAAATTTCTAATGTAATAACCCGCATATTTATCGATTTTTTATTTAAGTATTTTATTTAAATATTTTATCGTTAGTCGGGTTATTGTCTGAAAAGCTACTTTTTGCAAATAGCCGAATTAGGACTCGAGACCACCTCCATTGAGTTCAAAATGCCATTTGCGACCTTTTTGAGTATAAGCTTCGATATATTTGGAGTTAGTCAAAAATTTGACCTTTTCCACTTTGGGTTTGAGTTTGGGTTCAGCCCACTAGCCAACTTATACTCAAAACTGAACCACTCTTCCCCATTCACCCTCACTTCTTCCTCTTTTCAGTTCTAAGGCAATAATGGTGGGAGAGATTGGAAATTAAAACTCCAAAACCCTAGTTCCTCTTGCAACCTCAAACTTCTAGCTCCAAATTCAAGAGAACCCATTGGTAAGCATCTCCTTCTTCTTCTCCAACTCTTTCTCTCTTTGATTTCAGAAAATTCCTAAACCTAATTTAGGAAATGTTTCTCTTATAAGCTTAGATTGAAGCTTCTTGAGTTGTTATTGAAGAGGAATTGATCTTAGCTTGTTTTAAAAGCTTCTCCTTCATTGATTTGGGTTCAAAGGTGAGATTTTTATCTCACATCTTTGTCTATAATTATCTTCGATTGTTAGGTATGAATTCCTAACGTTTATTCGTGTGCAATTGATTTTGGTTTGGATCGATTTGGTGTATATTCCAATTTTGGTATTTAGAAATCAAAATCTATGAAAATTCTTTTATGGATATTTGGACATTGATATTTGAGGCGTATCGAAGAGCCGCTTAGGCTGGGTTGTCGTTCGACGTAATTCCTTAGTCATCGCCATTTGCTCGTTCGATCGTTTTCGATATTCGTTTGGCCATTTTGGCCTAGGTTCAGGGAATGCCCTGAACCCCAGATTCAGACGTCTGAAACGTAATATTCAGACGTCTGAATATTGTTCTGGGAAGATTTCTAACCCTAGATTCAAACGTCTGAATATATGGTTTCAGACGTCTGAATTGGTTCATTTGGAACCAGAAAGGAAATAGGCTAAAAAGTGCCTATTTCAAACGTCTGAAACATTGGATTCAGACGTCTGAATTGTGTTCTGGAAATCTTTATATTTCCAGATTCAGACGTTTGAACCACTTGTTTCAGACGTCTGAAACTGCTGTGTTTTGCCTATTTTGCCTATTTTCCTATTCGCTTGAGAATTCCAATTTAAATCGATTCGTGATGATCCTATTTGTTGTTATCATTTATTATGCCTTTGATGACTCCTATTTAGGGATTTTTGAATATCCATTTCGATGGATTCTTTACCAGTTTCTTTGGGTTTTATTCACGTCTTCGAATGTGAATTTTAGTGATTGATTGTTCTTACAATCTTCTTTATGATTTGTCACTTTAAAAATATAAAGGTTTTCTATACTAGTAATAAATATCAAAACCCTTTCATCAAAACGATTTCAACACTATTTTATTACAAAGCTCGTTTTCTCAAACCGATTTCCAATCTATTAGTATATACAAACCTTTACCTCACTCGTATGAGAAATCTAATTAAACGACTTAGTAAAACAAGTGGTATGAAACGCTTGCGTTTACTTCGTCGGTTAATTCTTGGACTTGTTCGATTGAACTTCTTGTGACAATTTTCTAGTGGAGATCTACAATTTGTTCGTAAATATTTAAGTTAAGCTAGTGGTTATGGGACATGAAGCTGAGCTCATATATTTACTAGCTTACTGTAATTGACACTTCTTGATGATCATGACGATCATTTTTGTGATTTAGACTAGCAATGTGCGATGTCTCTTTGTCTACGAGGGAGACTAAACCCCGTTTGTGTGAGTTTCAACTCACATATGTGGGGTAGCGCCCCATGGTCTTTGGGCCGTTCGTGTGTCAAAAATTAATGGCCAGCTACCATGAGATAGCGTCTCGTTCGTGTGATACATATGTTGGTGAGTTTTCATGCTCCCGTTCGTGTGATAGGCCTCCCCCCTATTTTGTGTGATTTCTGGATTTTGTGTGTCGAATTCTGGAATTTTCTTCTTCACCTATTTTTGTGATTTCTATTGATATGATTTATCAATTTTTGTGCGTAGGTGAATTCGTGTGTCATTGACTGGATTTCTTGAGATGATTTCTAGAATTTATGCTTCACCAATTTTCGTGATTTCCATTGATAAGTTTTATCAATATTTGTGTATTGGTGAATTTGTGTGTCATGGACTTTTGTGATTGACATTGATATAATCGTCAATATTTATGGTTGGTGAACGAAATAAGGAGTATGACATTTCCTTTGATTCTTGTGTAGATTTGGTGATATTGATTAATCTCTTGTTGATTCTCAGTTACTTATATATATATATATCACAGCTTGGCATTGTATGTGTTTAGTCATATCTCTTACTCTATATCGTTTCATCTTATATTTATAGTTAGACTGATCCATTTATTGTTTTCTTATTAAATAATACTCGGGTCAGACCGAGATGTTGCAGGTGCTTCTGCTTGACTTCTCTCCAGGGATCCATTACTCTGACCTTTTGCTTACTACTTAGATTAGTAGTTTTTGTTGTATACTCTTGAGATATTGACTCATTGATGTATTCTTTTGTATAGCACATGTTGCTATTATTTTGTGTTATTGTGGATCTTTCTGACCAATACTCTGATGTACACTTTTATGTGTAATATTCATATCTTGTTCCGCCTTTGTGATATGAATTATCTGTGAATGGTTTATGTTATGTTTATTTCTGTATTTGTTTCCGAAGATATTATAGCCACTGTGTAGTAGCTTTGAGTTTGTGTCGGTATGTCGGATTTCCTCTTGATATAGTATTGCATGTTATACCATCTGACATATCGATGCTCGCACAAAGCAATTACACGGATGGTCGCTCCTCAACAGCCTTATTCTCCGTGCTAGTTGACAGCGTTCACCGTAATGTTCTTGGCTAGCGTGGGTATAGAGTTGGGGCCTCACAGCTTGGTATCGGAGCCAAACTTCGGAACAATATGGAATATTATAACAAGGATCATCGTCCTAAGTCTTTCTTAGGAGTCGTGCTTTAGGATTTTATTCTAGTCTTCGTACCGATTCATCCTATTTTCTTTTATGATTCCTTGTTTTATCTATCAAGATTGCTTGATATTCATTAGTGAATAATATTCTTCTTGTTCTTCTTTCTTTCAAAAGGAAGAGAAATGTCTAGACCAGGCCGTCCCAGAGCTGGACCATCTAGTGTTCCACCCCAAGATGGAGTTTTTATGACTGCTCAACAGCTTCTTGATTTGGTAACTAATGCTCAAACAGCCGGAGCTAACCTGGAACCTACTCACCCAAAGTCGGGATTTGCACGCTTGTGCAGCGATTACACTAATTTGGGTGGGAAGCCCTTTAAAGGTTCCGAAACTATTATTGAAGTCCAGGCTTGGCATAGAAGATGCGATCGCATCTTTTCGTGCATGAATCTTATCGATCTTCACCGAGTTCAGGTGGCCTCCAGTATGCTCCAAGAGAGAGCATTGGACTCGTACGAGCTTCTTATTTCTGAGATTAATGAAGCGGATCTCACCTGGGGGCAATTTCGAGAACGCTTCGATTTGAAATTTGTACCAGAAGCAGAGAAAGTGACATTGGCTCGATGATTTATAGACCTTGTTCAAGGTGAGTCCTCCGTGACTGATTACGTCGCCTCCTTCGAGTCGCTTTCCAAATATAGGGTTGAATACATCAACACCCCTTTAAAGAAGAACCAGAGGTTCGTCTATGGCTTAAACAAAAATCTCAAGAAGCCATTACTTCTAAAATTAGAAGTTTCTTTCGACCAACTCGTTGATATTGCTCTTCGTCTTGAAGAGGCGGATAGGGAGAATGATGTTGAAGTGGTGGGTTCCAAACCAAACTTCAACAGCAAGAAGAGGCCAAATAAATTCAAAGGGCCTTATCCTAATAAGAAAGGGAGGCAAGCAACTCCTGTTGAAAAGACCTTTTCCTCTACTCAAGGGAAATGCTATAATTGTGGTTCGAAAGACCATTTTGTGAACAAGTGTTCAAAGCCTCGTACTTGTCGCTATTGCAAAAGCCCGGACCATTTTATGCATGTGTTCCCCAAACTTCAAAATAGGAGGGAGGGAAAGCTTAATGTTGCTCAAGCCCCTGGCAACACATCTCGTGGCCAAGGTATTTCTCATTCTATTCTGGATGGAATTATTTTATTTCGTGATCATCCTATTCGAGTTCTTTTTGATACGGGTGCGTCCCATTCTTTTATATCAAAGGAACTTGTTGATACTTTTTCTTTGGATGTTTTGTGTTTAATGACTTCTTTGAGAATTGCGAATCCGGTTGGTGGATCCGCGACAATCAGTTTATTGTGTAAAGATGTCGAGATTATTTTGTGTGATTTTTCTTTCCGAGCCGATTTGCATGTCATGCGTCATTTAGGCTTTGGAATGATTTTGGGAATGGATTGGCTTAATCGTTATGAAGCTCATATTCTATGTCCTGAGCAGACTATTCATCTTCGATATCCTCAATCTGTTAAGCAGATTTCTATTAATCTTAAAGATTCAGATTCCAGCTTGGTTGCATCTTTATATTCTTTAAATCCTCGAGATGACGATGATGATGATGAGGGTGATATTATTTCTATTATTCACGTCGTTTGTGAATTTTCCGACATATTCGAGCCCGTTTTAGGATATCCACCTAAGCGAGCAATTGAGTTCAGAATTAATCTCATTCCTGGAGCTCGACCTATCACTCGCCCTCCTTATCGTATGTCCAATAAAGAAAACGAGGAGATGCGTAAACAATTATCCGAATTGGAGACGAAGCAATTTATTCGCTCTAGTTCCTCACCTTGGGGAGCTTCAGCTATTTTTGTGAAGAAATCCGATGGAACACTTAGGCTTTGCGTTGACTACCGCAAGCTTAATGATCTTACTATCAAAAATAAATATCCTTTACCTCGGATTGATGATCTATTCGATCAACTTAGTGGTGCTAGAGTCTTTTCACAATTAGACTTAGCTACTGGAATTCATCCGCTTCGTATTGCAGAGGATAGTGTTCCTTTGACATCGTTCCGTACTCGTTATGGATCTTATGAATGGCTTGTTATGCCATTTGGTCTAACGAATGCTCCGGCTTATTTCGTTGACCTTATGAATAGAGTTTTCAAAGACTTCCTCGACCGGTTTATTCTCATCTTTATCGATGATATTCTTGTGTATTCTAAAACCGAGGAGGAGCATGAGAAGCATCTTCGGATTGTGTTGGAAACTCTTAGGAGTAATCGTTTAAAGGCAAAATTTTGTAAATGCCATTTTTGGCAATCTCGTGTGAAGTTTCTCGGTCATATTATTTCCGAATCCGGAATTTCCATGGATCCTTCAAAGATTGAAGCGATTCAAGATTGGAAGAGACCGGAGAGTGTGACAGAGATTCGTAGTTTTCTCGGATTGGCGGGCTATTACCGTCGTTTTATCAAAGACTTTTCTAAGATTGTCGTGCCTCTCACTAGCTTGATGAAGAAAGGTGTTAAATACATTTGGTCGGACAAATGTGAAGCTTCTTTTCAGAAATTAAAAGAGCTTCTTTCTGATGCTCCTATTCTTGTTATTCCCGAGGGAAACCAAGATTTTATTGTTTATACCAATGCTAGTCGCGTTGGTTTGGGTGCCGTTCTTATGCATAAAGAACGTGTTATTGCTTATGCTTCTAGGCAATTGAAGCCAGCCGAGACTAGATATGCCACTCATGATTTAGAGCTCGCGGTTATTGTTTTCGCTCTTCGGATTTGGCGTCATTATCTCCTAGGAGAGAAATTTGTTCTTTATACCGATCACAAGTCTTTGAAGTATTTATTCTCTCAAAAGGAACTTAATTTGCGTCAACAGCGTTGGCTCGAATTTCTTGCACCATATGATCTTGATATCCTTTATACTCCTGGAAAGGGAAATCGTGTTGGGGATGCACTTAGTCGAAAGCAACAAGCAGTTGTTTCGATGATGATATCTGAATGGAACGATCTCGAGATTTTATCCTCTTGTGAGATTCGAGACCGTGTCTCCGATTTATGTTCATCACTTGTGTTATGTAGCCTTGAGGCTCATCCTTCTCTTTTAGACCTCATTCTTGAAGCTCAAAGGCTAGATCCCGAAATGGCTCTTCTTGGCCAAAATATTAGGGATAAAATTGATATTGAAGGATTGAAAGAATTTGATATCGATTCTCGTGGCGGCATTCGAAAATTTGGTAGACTTATCGTACCAAATATTATTGATCTTCGTAAGGATATTTTAGAAGATTCTCATCGTTTTAAATTCACCATTCATCCCGGTAGTAGTAAAATGTACGCGGATATGAAGCGACTATATTATTGGGAGGGAATGAAATTTGATATTGCTAACTTTGTTAAGTGTTGCATGACTTGCCAGCTTGTTAAGGCCGAACACCAAAGGCCCGGTGGGTTATTGCAACCTTTAGAAATTCCAATTTGGAAGTGGGACCAAATTTCCATGGATTTTATAGATGGCCTTCCCCGTTCTCGTTCGGGTCATGATAGCTTATGGGTGATCGTTGATAGACTTACTAAATCCGCCCATTTTATTCCCGTTCGGTCTAACCGAACCGTTCCTCTTTTGGCCAAACTCTTTGTTAAAGAGATTGTTAAATTGCATGGAGTTCCTACTTCTATTGTTAGTGATCGTGATCCATTGTTTACTAGTGGATTTTGGAAGAGTCTTCAAAAAGCTTTGGGAACGAAGCTTAATTTTAGCACCGCTTATCATCCTCAGTCCGATAGACAAACCGAGCGTGTGAATCAAACACTTGAAGATCTTCTTCGTGCATGTGTTCTTGATTTTGGTGGAAGTTGGGAAGATCATATTTCACTTGTTGAATTTTCTTATAATAATAGCTTCCAATCTAGTATTGGTATGGCACCTTTCGAGGCACTTTATGGAAGGCCATGCCGATCTCCTTCTTGTTGGCTTGAGGCCGGTGAGAAGCTGGTTTTAGGTCCATATTTTATTCGTAATTCCACAGAAAAGATTGATCTTATTCGTCATAGGATGAAAGAAGCCCAGAGTAGACAAAAATCCTATGCCGATAACCGAAGAAGGAGGTTAGAATTTTCTGTGGGAGATCTTGTGTTCATTCGTGTGTCACCTATGAAAGGTGTTGTGCGTTTCAGTCGATCGGGAAAGCTAGCACCTCGATATATTGGGCCATTTCCTATCACTGAACGTGTTGGTTCCATGGCTTATCGCCTTTTATTACCGGCTCAATTTTCTGCTATCCATGACGTGTTTCACGTTTCTCAACTTCGGAAGTGTCTTCGGGATTCCGATTCTATTCTTGAGCCCGGTGTTGTGGAAGAGATTGAAGTTTCGCCTAATTTAACTTATGAGCAGCATCCTATTCGAATTGTTGCTTCGGAGGTCAAACGTCTTCGAAATAAAGATGTTCCGCTTGTGAAAGTTCAATGGTCTTCAAATCCTAAGGATTGTTCTTGGGAGTCTAGAGAGTTCATCGAGCGATCACATCCGGACTTACTTTCCCGTGCTCTTTGAGGTGAACTTCTTATTTCAAATTTCTCTTGTGTTGAATATGCTTTTATGGTTGTTACTACATATCTTATTCTTAAATATTGCGAGGACGCAATTTCTTTAAGGAGGGGAGTCTGTAACAACCCGCATATTTATCGATTTTATATTTAAATATTTTATTTAAATATTTTATTGTTAGTCGGATTTTTGTCCGAAAAGCTACTTTTTTCAAACAGCCGAATTAGGACTCGAGACCACCTCCATTGAGTTCAAAATGCCGTTTGCGACCTTTTTGAGTATAAGCTTTGATATATTTGGAGTTAGTCAAAAATTTGACCTTTTTCACTTTGGGTTTGAGTTTGGGTTCAGCCCACTAGCCAACTTATACTCAAAACTGAACCACTCTTCCCCATTCACCCTCACTTCTTCGTCTTTTCAGTTCTAAGGCAATAATGGTGGGAGAGATTGGAAATTAAAACTCCAAAACCCTAGTTCCTCTTGTAACCTCAAACTTCTAGCTCCAAATTCAAGAGAACCCATTGGTAAGCATCTCCTTCTTCTTCTCCAACTCTTTCTCTCTTTGATTTCAGAAAATTCCTAAACCTAATTTAGGAAATGTTTCTCTTATAAGCTTAGATTGAAGCTTCTTGAGTTGTTATTGAAGAGGAATTGAGCTTAGCTTGTTTTAAAAGCTTCTCCTTCATTGATTTGGGTTCAAAGGTGAGATTTATCTCACATCTTTGTCTATAATTAACTTCGATTGTTAGGTATGAATTCCTAACGTTTATTCGTGTGCAATTGATTTTGGTTTGGATCGATTTGGTGTATATTCCAATTTTGGTATTTAGAAATCAAAATCTATGAAAATTCTTTTATGGATATTTGGACATTGATATTTGAGGCGTATCGAAGAGCTGCTTAGGCTGGGTTGTCGTTCGACGTAATTCCTTAGTCATCGCCATTTGCTCGTTCGATCGTTTTCGATATTCGTTTGGCCATTTTGGCCTAGGTTCAGGGAATGCCCCGAACCCCAGATTCAGACGTCTGAAACGTAATATTCAGACGTCTGAATATTGTTCTGGGAAGATTTCTATCCCCAGATTCAGACGTCTGAATATATGGTTTCAGACGTCTGAATTGGTTCATTTGGAACCAGAAAGGAAATAGGCTAAAAAGCGCCTATTTCAGACATCTGAAACATTGGATTCAGACGTTTGAATTGTGTTCTGCAAATCTTTATATTTCCAGATTCAGACGTCTGAACCACTTGTTTCAGACATCTGAAACTGCTGTGTTTTGCCTATTTTGCCTATTTGCCTATTCGCTTGAGAATTCCAATTTAAATCGATTCGTGACGATCCTATTTGTTGTTATCATTTATTATGCCTTTGATGACTCCTATTTAGGGATTTTTGAATATCCATTTCGATGGATTCTTTACCGGTTTTTTTGGATTTTATTCACGTCTGCGAATGTGAATTTTAGTGATTGATTGTTCTTACAATCTTCTTTATGATTTGTCACTTTAAAAATATAAAGGTTTTCTATACTAGTAGTAAATATCAAAACCCTTTCATCAAAACGATTTCAACACTATTTTATTACAAAGCTCGTTTTCTCAAACCGATTTCCAATCTATTAGTATATACAAACCTTTACCTCACTCATATGAGAAATCTAATTAAACGACTTAGTAAAACAAGTGGTATGAAACGCTTTCGTTTACTTCATCGGTTAATTCTTGGACTTGTTCGATTGAACTTCTTGTGACAATTTTCTAGTGGAGATCTACAATTTGTTCGTAAATATTTAAGTTAAGCTAGTGGTTATGGGACATGAAGCTAAGCTCATATATTTACTAGCTTACTGTAATTGACACTTCTTGATGATCATGACGATCATTTTTGTGATTTAGACTAGCAATGTGCGATGTCTTTTTGTCTACGAGGGAGACTAAACCCTGTTTGTGTGAGTTTCAACTCACATATGTGGGGTAGCGCCCCATGGTATTCGGGCCGTTCGTGTGTCAAAAATTAATGGCTAGCTACCATGAGATAGCGTCTCGTTCGTGTGATACATATGTTGGTGAGTTTTCATGCTCCCATTCGTGTGATAGGCCTCCCCCTATTTTGTGTGATTTCTGGATTTCGTGTGTCGAATTCTGGAATTTTCTTCTTCACCTATCTTTGTGATTTCTATTGATATGATTTATCAATTTTTGTGCATAGGTGAATTCGTGTGTCATTGACTGGATTTCTTGAGATGATTTCTAGAATTTATGCTTCACCAATTTTCGTGATTTCCATTGATAAGTTTTATCAATATTTGTGTATTGGTGAATTTGTGTATCATGGACTTTTGTGATTGACATTGATATAATCGTCAATATTTATGATTTGGTGAACGAAATAAGGAGTATGACATTTCCTTTGATTCTTGTGTAGATTTGGTGATATTGATTAATCTCTTGTTGATTCTCAATTACTTATATATATATCACAGCTTGGCATTGTGATTATTATGTGTTTAGTCATATCTCTTACTCTATATCGTTTCATCTGATATTTATAGTTAGACTGATCCGTTTATTATTTTCTTATTAAATAATACTCGGGTCAGACCGAGATGTTGCAGGTGCTTCTGCTTGACTTCTCTCCAGGGATCCATTACTCTGACCTTTTGCTTACTACTTAGATTAGTAGTTTTTGTAGTATACTCTTGAGATATTGACTCATTGGTGTATTCTTTTGTATAGCACATGTTGCTATTATTTTGTGTTATTGTGGATCTTTCTGACCACTACTCTGATGTACACTTTTATGTGTAATATTCATATCTTGTTCCGCCTTTGTGATATGAATTATCTGTGACTGGTTTATGTTATGTTTATTTCTGTATTTGTTTCCGAAGATATTATAGCCACTGTGTAGTAGCTTTGAGTTTGTGTCGGTATGTCGGATTTCCTCTTGATATAGTATTGCATGTTATACCATCTGACATATCGATGCTTGCACAAAGCAATTACACGGATGGTCGCTCCTCAACAGCCTTATTCTTCGTGCTAGTTGACAGCGTTCACCGTAATGTTCTTGGCTAGCGTGGGTATAGAGGTGGGGTCTCACATCTAACATCTTAATTATTAAGTTGAAAGAAATTATGAATTATGGATACACATAGTGTAATCATGTATGGGATTGTTAGACAAACTGCATGTTTATTTTTATTCTTTTTTCAATGTCAAATATTAGGTAAGGGTTCTCGATCAGTGGAAATCATAAAAGGGAAGAGTGATAGTATTGTTCATGTTAGGGTTTTTCTTAGGATCCCTACGTAATTAGATTTTTGAAAAGATAAAAAATGAAGAAAAATGATGAAAAAGAGATTCCTCCAAATAAACCTTATTAATTCTTCAAAAAATTATAAAAGAAAGCCTAAAAATTAAAAAGATATCTCAATCCTTAAAATTTTAGAAAAATAGACATTTTTACCACATACATCTAATGAATCCTTTACATGCATATTTATAACAGTCTTGAAAAAAATCTTCTTTGAGAGGCTGTTGAATACTTCAATAAATCTTTCCCATGTAAATAATTTATTTTCTTCTTTAATGCAATAAAAGATGCAATTAATGGCTCTTCAAAATCTATGAAAGAGACGATGTATTTGAGTCACAATTCCACTTGGACTTAAATATCTTTAAAATCTATTTAAATAAGCAATATTGTATCACCAAAATCAAACAATCTCCATCTTGGTAAGATATTCCATAAACGTCATCCAAGTTCCATCCGGAACCTCAAACTTCAAATAGTCTCCACTATTACCATGAAAACAAATGTCACCATTCCAATAACTAACTAACCTCCAAATCACTTAACTATGCATGCCATTCAATTGAACATGCATATCATCAACAAATCAAAACTATTTTAGTACCACAATGACCTACTTACGGTCTTTGTGACTTTCCGTTATTGGTTCCACTATAATTCAGACAAATTTGCCTATTCAACACTATTTTGAGAAACTCCTCCATTCTTTACCGTTTTCCCAAGCAAATTGTATATATTATTGCTTCCTTTTTCTGCATGCAACACCTCCTTATTACCCTTCCAAACCCTTGCAACTCCACCTCAAGTCGAAAAATTGTAGCCTTTTCCTGCCAATTGTCCGACTAAAATAAGATTCTTCTTAATTTATAGGATATGCCTGATTTCGATGAGTTTCGCCTCTCTTCCATAGTATAATTTCAGCCTAACCGAATCTATACCCTTCACCTTAATATCTCCACCATTGGTGGACTTCATCTTACTCTATTGCTCCTTAATCAATGAATGCTTCCTTTTGGTGAAATATATGAACGTGCACCCGAATTAAGCTCCCACTCATCTTTGTTTCTTCCGCCAACATAGGGAATGCCATTACTAATATCAAAATTCACCTCCTCATTGCTTCCTTCATCTAGCCTATATTATCTTCCTTTAATGCTTTCATTATTTCTTTTTCCCTTGTAAGCTTTTGGTAAAATCTCAGCTGGTTACTGGGTTTTCCATGGTAGTAACGGATGAAATCGCTTTCCATGCTTGATTTGTTTGATCGTCTTTCCTTATTAGGACGTTTACCCCTTCGAGCAAGATTAACCTCTTCAATGGAATTTTCACTTTTCCTTTCCTTCTTATCATTTCCTTCCATTAAGTTCATCCTCTGCATCTCCTATTAAGAGACTACTAACCAATGTCATATTGAAAAAACTCCATCCGATTTTGAGCTACAAGCATTTCCCAACTCTCTAGTAAAGAACTCATGAACATCAAGACTTATGCCTCATCGTTTACCTTGTAATTCACGGCCACCAATTGGTTAACAATTGCTTGAAAATCATTGAAATTCTCTCCAATTGATCCATTTTCCTTAAGCTTCAAATTCGTTCATTTTCTCATAAGAATCGCCTTGTTTGTTATATAGTTCTTTGCATAATTTTCTTCCAAATTCCAAAATCAGATGTTTTGTTAGAAATAATATAAAGCATGGTATTCTCAGAGAATAATGAATCACCACTATAGCCTTCTTATCCAAGGTTTCCATTTTGCCTCAGATACAATACTAGGTTTTCCCCTTTTATTCTCCAAGTGTTGGTGAAGATCATTGAGATATAAAAAATCCTCCAGCTTCGCCTTCCATAATCTCCAATTTCTCCCTTTAAAATTTTCCGCACTTATCTTCTCCATAACCATACCGTCTTAAAAAAATTATATAGTAAGCTCTAATACCAGCTGTTAAGGTTTTTCCTATGATCCCTACACAATTAAATTTTAAAAGATATTAGAAGTAAAGAAAATAATGATAAATAGATTCATCCAAACAATACCTTTATTTATTCACCAAAAAGATTACCAAAAAAGCTTAAAATTAAGAAGACATCTAAATCCCTAAAACCTAAAAAAAAAAAACCTTTTTCCATACATATCTAATGAAACCATCACTACAACAAAAATTCCATTTTACAATTGTGAAAAACAATTATAATAGGTCTATTACAATGGGCGTCCTCTAGTCGCTATATCCACTGTTGTAATAGAGTTGGACTTTTTTACAACTGCTTGTGGTAGTTGTAAAAGGCTTTCAAAAGTAGCTGTAAATGAATTTTTTACAACAGCTTTTAATAGTAGTAAAAGAATTACAACTACTTCGAACGGTTGTAAAAGAAATTTTTACAAATGATTTTTCCGGTTATAAAAGACCATTACATTACACTAAATATTTAAAGTTTTGAATAAGCTTTGTATTGCAACTTAAGCACTAAATACTCTCAAAATGAAAAACATCATGGAAGAAGCAAATATATCTAAGAACATCAAGGAAGAATTTTTTTATATTCATGAATGTTTGGGCATAACAAAAAATATATTAGATTACATCACAATACTATGCAACTTATGTTGAGTTAACATAATCTAGTCAAACATAAATACACTAAGCACTAAAATTACCTATAAACACATGCTTCTTGAATTGGCTACTACACAGGGGTTTCCAGTGCTAACCCTTTTTTCTTTATCTACAGAGACTCCTTTTCATTATCCAGTGACAAAATAGTATTACTCAAATCATCTACAGTGGAAAAATTGCAATAGGTATAGAAATAAGCAAGTGGGTCGTGAAAGTCTATAGGATCTTTTTATGTATTGCAACTAGTGTATATAAGTGTGAGAGTTTATATTACTAACTATATCAAGCAAAGAGTAATAGTTGAATATAAATGAGGTAAATAATTAAAAACGAGCACATCAGATATTTTGTATTGGTTCGAACCTCCCGTCCTACGTCAAGTCCCGAAAATTCCCTGCGGTATTTCCTTTAACTAAATAACCCTCACTTCGTCCAGAGGAATAGGCAAATGCAAAAGTTTTTCCGTTACAATCTTGAGTTCCAAACAACAAAGATTTTAAATAATAGTACAAATCTTCCTGTGATATGTGAATGTGAATGCTTTGGGTTATACGAATTGGTTTAACCAAAACAATATTTTGGTTATCATAGATTGTGAATATGTAAGCACTGTATGCACAAATATTAAGTAGAGAGTAATAAGAAGTCAATGGAGAATATATTCAATTAATTTATAAATCTCAATCATTATAGTATTTATAGGTTTGAAGAGATGCAGATCAGAAGTTTTTTCTGTTAGCTAAGATCTATTCAATATAATGGCTACAACCTTTTAATGAAGAGTTGAGTTCTCTTAATTTAATAGATGTGTCGATTCAAATTTTTGTAGTTGTTCAAATGATAGACGTCTGTGGTAAAGCCTCAGACGTTTGTTTTACCACAGATGTTTGTGGCTTTTGAAAATATTTTCCTGAGTATTTTCATAGACGCCTGAGGCTTTTCCACAGATGTATGTGGATGATATTTTCATTTTTTCAATGAATTTCAGTGTATATGAAATCGTATGTGCATATATAGTCAAGGAGACTTTACAATGATTTATCCAAGACTCTTAATATACTAGAATAACCTTACTAATCATAGTATGGTCCATAGTTTTTTTTTGTCTTCGAGTCCCAATATCTTTAAGCATGATGATCTCTTTGGTATATACCTATAATCTTGATGAGATGTATAATATATATGATTATATAGTTATTGTCGTTAAAACCAAGGAATCGAAGTTCTAACATTCTCCCACTTTTTGATGGTAACAACTATACAATTGTTAGTTTTAATTTTATCTCCCCTATGTATATGCGTATATTTCTCCCCCTTTGTCATTATAAAAAAAAATGCAGACATAAAATAGAGATATAACCATAGATACGAAGTGACATACACAATGAAAGTTATATGAAGTGACATACAAAATAAAAATAGAAGTTTAAACAACATAGGTTGTAAACAAAGTTTTAATGTTTAATTAAACGATTTCAGTTATACTAGTTAGAAGAAAAGCAAAATCCTCCATAATTTTCGTAGTTCTCCCAGTATGCTAAAGGATCTTGTCGTATGCTGCTGATCAGTTAGTTTGATCGTTATACTCTTTATTTTCTTGAATGGAAACTCCTTGGAAAGCCATGTAAGATTGATGTTGAAATTATTGAGGGTCGGATAAAGACATATCATCACTATCTTCTTTCTCCCCTTCAGGTTATTCTTAGTCAGTAGTCTTTCCTTTGTCGTGAGAAGTTCCTTCATGAAAACTTTGAGCGTGGTAAATTGGTGTTTGAGTCCGAGGAGATGTTGTAAGATGATGATCAAGAGGACGATCCGCCATGTACCTTTCTCATTATTGGTGGAGACGACTTTTTCCAAAGTATTTTTCATTTTAGTCATTCGTGTTTAAAAAGATTATTCCTAGCCAATCATTTTACCACTCAAAGCCCATTGATTAGCTATGATTAACTTTTGATTTTTAAGTTTTAAATCATAGATTGATTTGTTTCGCATTAGTTAAATACGAGTTTCTTGAATCTATGTGTCAGAATAATATTCGGTAGCATGACTAGAGGAGAGAGGTTGTTGTGAAGGACGAGGTGACTGGGTTTGTTGTTGAGGAGTATAAGGTTGATGAGGACCTGGATACATTAGTTATTTTTGTTGCAAGGTCCGTTGGGCCAGTGAGACGATTGGAGGTGGTCATTGGGGAAGATGCATTAAGGATTAAAATCTTATATTGCTCTCGTTGAGAGAGATTTCTTCAAAATGAGAGATATAAGAAGGTAACCTGAGGCCATTCAAGAAATGAATAATATACGATGCATATATAATTATGCGTCGGTGATAAGACCAATATCTTTTTATTTCATCATGACTAACTTGGCCTAATTTACTTGCATCCTACCAAAAATAACATAGAGGGCTTTGTGATCATTGTTGTATATTTGTTCATGATTTTTTAAGCATGGACTTATCGTGTTGATAATCATACGGTTAATAACCTAGCGTTTAGACGTAAGTAAATAGATTTCCACTGTGGCATCCTATCTTTCCAAATTTAAGGAGTTATTTCATCTCATGGTAAATTCCTGTGGTCGGGAATTTCTTCTAAATCTATTTCAGACAAAGAAAAATTGAGTACACGCTCAATGGTGTTTACGCTAATTTTTAAAACACGTCCGTAAACACTCTTCCATAACAAACCATCATCATTTTCAAAAGTATAGATATTGTTAGCACACAAATTGGCATAGAAAAGAAAGATTACTGATTGATCAATTTGTACCTCGTTTTCATCGAAATTGATCAAATCTCAACATTCGGAGGCGATGGTGAGTTCTTGAATCCCATATTCGCCAAACTTTCATAATCTATAGAATGGGCTGGAATGAAGCTTCTTTTGTTTGAGCTCTTTAAATCTCTTGTTAGCAATCATGCTATTTTAAAGCCACTCTTGGATGTGGGCATCGGTGACTAGGGGTGATTGGAAAGATGAAGATTGACCTTTTTTATATGTTTTGTAACGGGAGCCTTAGGAGCCATTTTTGAGTACTTGGAGCTTTCTAGAAACTAGGGTTTTAGCGTAGATTGAAAATAGCCTGGTGAATAGTAGAAAGTAGGCAAAAAATTATCATATAGGGTTGTTGGAAATGGAACCCGAAAGCAGTGACTGATGTTTGTAAGGGTACCACAAATGTCTGTGGTTTAAGGAAATTTTTTCCTTAAACCACACATAGATGTCTATGGATTTTCACAGGCCTGTGGTTTCAGGAAATTATTTCCTAAAACCTATGACAGATGTCTATGAGTATCAAAGCTATATGTGGTTTCATGAAGTTATTTTCTTGAGACTATTGATAGACGTCTATGATATTGTTATAGACGTTTGTGGTCTTTGTTTTCATAATATATACCTTTAAATGCAGAAATATTAAACTTTTTATTAAAATTTTCAAGAGAATTTTACATACAACAATACATACATAAAAATTACAAAAGTACGAATTTTTCTAAGAAGAAATGCTATCATAATTTTAGTTTTTGTTAGAGGGGTCAGATATTTTAATTTATACGTCTCATGAATTCGGTTCAACCTTTGTGTCTTTAATTAAAGGATTTAGCGGAGATTAGGTTGGGCATGCTCGAGAGTCAATCCAGTCTTGGTTTGGCAGTCCTGGCTTGCATAAATTTCTTGTGGTAGTATGATACGTTTTTATAGGAGTCTCTTGTAAACGAGTGGATTTTTGGTGTATGTAATTTTTTGTTGGTAAATGATCGCAATTTGCTAGAATGCATTTTTTGAGAAAGTTAAGGTGGGATCCTTGAATGTCGTTGTTCATAATACATTTCTTGTTGAACTCCCATCGTTTGTTGATAATGATATATTTTATCAAATTTGAGAGATGACAATTGCAGATTAATTGACCGTTTGGCTTTCTTTTCCATAGGAGGAAAACCAGTGTGATACATAAATGATGGAATGATGTTTAGAGAGGCTAATTGATTTGATGTTGGTGTGGATTTAGTTAGTGATACATAGGTGTTATTCAATGAAGGTGAGCTATAGTTGATAGCCGAATAAATAGAGTTGTGATCGAAAGAGATTTTAAATAGAAGCATTTTAAGGTTTTGAATATAAGAATATATGTATTTAGTTTATAGAAGACTCCATTTATATAAGAGTAGTTTACTATATTTATCAATTTATTTTTTAGGATGATAAAATTTCCACCATATAATTTTAGCAGAAGTTGGTTAATTTTTTTATGGATAAAAATGAAACAACTGTAGTTGCTTTTACCAAAATTTTGTGTATTTATACATGTTTTAATTTACTAATTCATTGTAAGAGCAAATTTCAAGGTCTGGTCTTAGTTTTATAAAAGTTTATTTGTTTAATGGTTCAGTAAAAATATCTGTAATTTGTTTTCGGTTTTTGCAAATTCAAGTGATATAATTCCCTTTTCAACATTATCACTTAAGAAATGGTAATGGATATCGAAATGTTTTATTTGACAATGATTAATAGGATATTTTTATAAATTTATAGCACTAGTATTATCACAATATATAGGAGAAATTTTTACGATTTTACCAAAATTTTGAAGAGTTTCTTGCATATATATTACTTATCACATGCTAAAGTTGTTGATATATACTTGGCTTCACATGTTGAGAGAAAGAGACACAATTTTTTTTTATAAACCACGAAACTAAAGATTGAATAATAAAATGACATGTGGCACTTGTGCTTTTTCTATCGGTTTTGCAACCACCAAAATCAGCCTCACTATATGACACAAGTTCGAATGAGCTGCCTCTTGGGTAGAAAAGCCTATAATCTTTGGTGTTGGCTAAGTATCATAAAATTCATTTAATCGCATGATGATGTGTTGTGCATGAAATCATGCACATAAACATACTCTCATCATAATATCCGACCTACTGGCCGTTAAGTATAACAAAGATCCTATCATACTTCGGTATAATTTTTGATCGAAACCTTTTCCATTTTCATCATTATCTAAATGTAAAGTAGTATTCGTCAGAGTCGGTTTACTTGAGATAATTTCCATTCCAAAGCGTTTTAATACATCTCAACAATATTTTTCTTGATTTATTAAAATTCCATTCTCTAGTTATCTTATTTGCAAACCCAAAAAACAGTTTAGTTCACCCATATGTGACCATTCAAATTCATTTTACAATATGTCAAAAAATTCATTGCATAATTTTTCAGTAGTTGAACCAAAAATAATGTCATCAACATATATTTGTACAGCTAATATGTCATTGTTTACTTGTTTTATGAATTATATAGAGTCTATTTTACCAGTTTGAAAATCGGAATTTTGTAAATAAGTTTTTAATTTTTTATACCAACCACGAGGTGCTTGTTTCAATACGTGTAGGGCCTTTTTAACTCTAAATAAGTGACCAGGATATTTATCATGATCAAATAGTGGAGGTTGTTCAACATAGACCTTTTCTATCATAAAACCATTTAAAAAAGCACTTGTACATCTATTTGAAATGTTTAAAGTTGTGATGACATGCGAAAGCAAGTAATGTCCGTATTACTTCGAGACGTGCTACCAGAGCAAATGTTTCTTCATAATCAATTCCTTCTTCTTGATTATATTCTTGGGCTACTAATCTTGCTTTATTTTGAACAATGTTTTTCAGCTGCTTTATTTTTAGAAACCCATGTTATTCCAATTACAATTTAATCATTTGGTCTCGGTACAAGTTCTCATACATTATTTCTTTCAAATTGATTAAGTTCTTCTTGCATTGAAATAATCCAAAAATCTTCATTTGATGCTTCTTTATAATTTTTAGGTTCAATATTTGATATAAATACTACTTGACTCATTTGATTTAATTTTTTTCTGGTTTATACTTTTATATTGAAATCATCGATAATATTATTAATTGTATGGTCCTTTAATATCCTGGATAGTGAAGTTATTACATTATTATTATTGTTATCGATCTTACTATCATTCTTTTCATGTATAGGTATATTATATTTATTTATAATTTCTTCATTATTATCATTTTTATTTTTAAAGTTTTCACCAAATGAACATGAAGACTTTCTTCTATAATGTTTGTTCATTTATTAAAATTTCGATATGCTTTACTTCGATCCGAATGACCAATAAAAATTCCTTCATCAACTTTAGAATTTACTTTTCCTAGACAACGTTTTGTGTTTAAAATAAAACATTTTGATCCAAACACCCAAAAATACGAAATATTAGATTTTATTTTGAAGAATATTTCATAGCTTGTGTTTTTAGTCATTAGTCTTAGTGTTACACGATTCAAAACATAACATGCGATAGCTACAGCTTCAGCCCGATTTTTTTTTGGTAGATTACTACTGTTTAGTAAGATTCATGTACATTCTTATAAAGTTCGTTTTTCTCTTTCTACAACACCATTTTATTGCGGCGTTCGTGGAAATTATAAATTTTGATTAATTCCTTTTTTTTTCAAAAATTTGTAAATATTTCATTTTCAAATTCACCTCCATGTTCACTTCGCATAACTTTAATTCTTAAGTAAGTGTACTTGAGTCGGTCTGAATAAATATAGATGAAGTAGTTTGAGAGATTGCTTTGTGGAGATTTCCTTTTTATATTTAAAAGAACTTTTCTTTAATTTACCAAATTAATAGGCATCACATAAGTTTTTAACTTTGTAGTTGATCTTAAGTAATCCTCTAACTAATTCATTTTTAGCAAGTTTGTTGATATTTTTGAAATTTATGTGACAAAATCATTTATGCCATAATAATGGATCATCATGATTTGCGGCTAAACATAAATTATTATTGTTTTTTAATTTTCATATTTAAAACATATATGTTATGATTTCTAAATCCTTCAAAATTTTGATTTTTGTTTTGGTCAAAGAGATTGCATTTGTCTTTCTCGAGATCAATTACTTATCATTTATCACATAGTTGACTTAAACTTAATAAGTTATGTTTCAAATTCTCTACCAATCAATCATTAGTAATAATACAAAAATTAGAAATACCGATATTGGTGACTTCTCCAACAACGATGGCAAATCCTTTTGAATTATCTCCGAATGTCACAGAGCCACCGTCGATATATGTTATATTGGATAACATATAAGCATTTCCAGTCATGTGCTTAGAGCAATTACTATCAGATATCCATTTCTCCTTACTTTTTATTTTAGTTTTCGGTACCTGCAAAATAAGAGAAATTTAATTGGTACCCACATTCTTTGTTTAGGGTCCTACATGTTAGTGGAAGAAGGTAGCCATATCCACGAGGATTTGGGTCCTTTAGAAATGTAATCCTTGTTATGTACAAATTTCTTCAAATATTCAATAATATATTTTTGTCTAATGAGCTTATTATTTATTTTAGGAACCCATATTTTGACCGTACTTGTGTATGAATTTTTAATCTTAACTTCTGACTTTGGCA
The DNA here is from genome assembly GCA_030765085.1 of Allium cepa. Classification (NCBI taxonomy): domain Eukaryota; kingdom Viridiplantae; phylum Streptophyta; class Magnoliopsida; order Asparagales; family Amaryllidaceae; genus Allium; species Allium cepa. The sequence continues at coordinate 574,930,418 of CM060943.1, read as the reverse complement.
TTTTGAGTTTGGTGTATAATGCGCTATAATTCTTTGACTTTTGTTTGCCGTAAAAATCCAATCCATTTCTGTTTCCAAATAGTTTAGATATTTTAATCAAATTCTCTAAATTTGCTTCCCTTTGTTGAATTTTGTGCATTATTTATTATTTTACCTAACTTACTTTTAATGTCATCAATTTCAATATTTCTAGAATCTAAAATTGCGTGTAATTCTAGCCGTTCTTTTTCAAAATTAAAGTTTTCTAACTTATAATTTTCTAAATCATTTAATAATCTGTTATTCTGAGGTAATAACGTTGCACATTTTTTTAAGTAATTTCGAATTCTTCTTCTAAGATAGTTTTTTCATCTTTTAATAATCAATTTCTAATTCTTCTCTAGTTAACTTTCCTACATATTCCTTATTTAATATACTTGTTCTCTATAATCCTCATCTAATTCAGTGCTAATTTCCATTATTTCACCATAAGTAAGTTCAGGTCGTACCTCGTCGATGTTAGCCATAAAACACACATTTGCTTGTTCCATGTCGCTACCACTATCACTGTCAGATAAACAAGATGAATCCGAATTGTCCCCATGTTACTTGAAAAGCTCTTTTCTTTTCATTGAATTTCTTAAACTTACTTTTCTTTATACCATTGTTGATTTATGGACAATCCTTCTTCATGTGGCCTAATTTTTCACATCATAGCATTTACTCAATATTTGAGTTGAGGAGTTTGGTTTGCCACCATTTTGAAATATTGTTATCTTCTTGAACTTCTTGAATTTGTTGTAGTTTTTGGCAATAAAAACAATTTCATCTTCGTCTAAGTCCGAATCTTCGTTACTTGTTTGAAATGCTATGTTTTTCTTTTCATGATTTTGAATCTTTCTTGCCTGCAAATTAGCTTCATACGACATCAGATTTCATATAAGCTCTTTTTCGCTTTGAGTTGAGAAAGATCACTAGCTTTTTCGATGACTAAAACTTTTCTTTCCCATTAATTTGTCAGTGTTTAAAATTCTTGTGAATAAATCAAAATCTATGAATTTGAATCCAAATGCCACGAGATCATGTTGAATAGTTTGAAATCTAGCATACATATCAATAATTGATTCATTTGCTTTTATTTTAAAAGATGAAAATTGGTTCTGTAAAATCGAGATTTTAGTTTGCTTGACTTTAGATGTTCCTTCATGTGTGATTTGTAAAGTATGCCATATATCATATGTAGTAATACAAAGCATGACATGTGAAAACTCATTTTTTTTCAAATGAGAAAAATAATACATTCATAGCTTTGGCATTGCTAGATGACATTGCTTTTTGTGCATCAGTCCATGTTCATATGTCTGTGTCAGGTGCTTCATATTTTTTTTGTGTTGCTAGCCATATTTCTAACTTATTTGCTTCCATAAAAATTCTCATGCAGGTTGACCAATAAGGATAGTTAGAACCGGTAAATAGTAGAGGACGAGCAGTTGATCGACCTTCTTGAAAAGTGCTTGCCATATTAGTGATTTTTCAACTACGTATTACTGTAGATTGAAACGACCGTGCTCTGGTACCAAATGGAAGTCTATAGGGTCTTTTTATGTAATGCAACTAATATATATATATATATATATATATATATATATAAGTGTGAGAGTGTATATTACTAACTATATTAAAAAGAGAATAATAATTAAATATAAATAAGATAAATAATTAAAAACGAGCAGACCTGATATTTTATATTGATTCGGACCTCCCATCCTATGTCCAATGCCGAAGCTCCCCTTTGATTTTTCCTTTAACTAAATAACTCTTGCTATGCTCGAAGGAATAGGCTAATAGAAAAGTATTTCTCTAACAATCTTGTGTTCGAAATAACATGAATTTTGACCAATAATACAAATCTTCCTATGATATCCTTTGAGTATGTGAATGTGAATGTTTTGAATTATACGAAGTGGTTTAACCAAAATGATAATTTGGTTATGATAGATTGAGAATATGTAAGCATTGTATGCACAAATATGTAAGTAGAGAGTGATAAGAAATCAAGAGAACATAGATTCGATTAATTTGTAAATCTCAATCATTACAGCATTTAAGGTTAGAATAGTTACAGATGAGGAGTTGTTTCTATTAGCTAAGATCTATTCAATTTAATGGCTGCAACCTTTTGATGAAGAGTTAAGTTCTCTTAATTTAACAGAAGCGTCTATTCAAATTTTTACAGTTGTTTAAATGACAGGCGCCTATGGTAAAACCCTAGACATCTGTGGCTTCAAAAAATATTTTCTTGAGTATTCTCAAAGACGTTTGAGGTTTTTCCAGAAACGTCTGTAGATGGTATTTTTAGATTTTTAATGAATTTCGGTGTTTATGAAATCGTGTATATCTTTATGCATGATGATCTCTTATAGTATACCTGTAATCTTGATAAGATGTATAATATATATGACTATATAGTTGTTGTCACTAAAACCAAGGCATGGAGGTTCTAACAGGTCGTTCACTAGCCTATAAATAGTCGATCCTTCTCCAACTTCTCCCCAGTGCAAGTTTCAACAACCACACTTAAAGCCCCACTTCAACCAACTATAACAACAAACATTACAACCTCAACCACCAATCACCTCACACATATCTCGCCTCACCTGAACGTTCACCTTTACCGAACTTACAACCCACAACACCACTCCAACCCACACCCGCAACTACATCATCATGCAAAATTATGTCTCGAATCTCCAACAACCCAATACATATAGAAAAACACAACTATATATATTCAGATCTCAGGCAATTAGTACGCAAAATTTAAGCAACTAAAATTCATCAATCAAACATATTTTCATCATTAGACATACCAGACCATATCTGTTTCTCTAAAGATTGACCAACGGTTTTAGTCTTACCGTTATTTCATAATAATCAGTAGAAATCACTCACCATTGGAACGAGTTTAGCTGACCATTGTTCATCATTCATCAAATGAAGCTAGAAAACTTCATTCGGCAACTCATGGATCTCAAGAAATTAGGCTCATCACTCGTCAACATCAGCAAACTCCATGTGACGTAATTCTCAGGTAAACAACACCTAAAGCTACGAAACAAGCAGTCAAAGGGAATCATGGACGACCCTATCACCTCTAAGTTTAGGCATCATTTGTGACATCCCAAGCATACAACTCCAGCGCGGTGAACTAAGCAACTAGATCTTGTCCACATTGACAGAATCAAGTATAAGGGACCAGAGCTTATCCATGTTGATGATGGGGCAATAGAATTTGTTTTTTAGTTTATGGAATATGATGTTGAGACTTAATTTTTATGGTATGATAGTTAAAAATAGGAATATGAAGAAGAAAGGTTTGAGGTGGCCGTGTTTTGCTAAAGGTAGGAATAGGGTTTACTTAGATAAGGGTTGGAGGGAAAAAATTTATGCGTTGGAGGGAAAATTTTCTTACTTTGGAGCCAAGATTTTCCTTATAACAATAAATAATTAGTCGTCAATTATAAATTACAAATTATTAATTATTATAATATTATAAATAATTGTAAACATATTCAAAAGTGAGTGCTATTGGTACACAAAATTAGCCATAAAATTAACAAGTATACACCGTTAGATCATTTTGTCTTTACACTAGTCATTGATTAATTTAATATAAATTAGTAGTGACAAACAATAAATTAATTCATATAATACCTCTTTTATATATAAATTATTAAATAATTCATAAATTTTATCATTGTTAATTATTAATTACTATTTAATAGTAATTATTCATCAATTATCATTTATTTATTGATTATTAAATATTTAATAGTAATTTAAAAAAATTACTAATTACTAATTATTAATTATTAGGTATTAATTATTTAATAGTAGTTAATACTAATTAATATTAATTATTATTAGTGTGTAAGGTTATTTTATGTATTCTTAAATATTAATATTATTTATCATTAAATATTAATTACAAAATATTAATAATTATTCATATTAGTTAGGTCTATATTCAACTAGTAAAAAAAGCCGCCGAAAATAAGTTTACACAATTTTCTAAAAAAAACTTTGTATTTATTAATTATTAATTATCACAGGTTAATTACTAAATATCAAATATTTGTTCATAATTATTACTTATGACCATTGATCATTCATTATTAAAAATTAATTCTTTTTCATTTAATATTAAAAAATTAATAATAATAATAATTTATTATCAATTTATTATTAATCATTAAATAGTGATTATTAATATTAATTATTTCATAATTTCAATTTAATTATTAATTATTAAACAATGATTATCAATATTAATTATCTTATAGTTTCAAATTAATTATTAATTATTATTATTATTTAGTAGTAATTAATAATCATTGCTTATTTTTTATTAATCATTTGATTATTAATTATTAAGTAGTATTATTAATTATTAAATAGTGATTATTAATATTCATTATTTCATAATTTCAATTTAATTATTAATTATTAAATAGTGATTATCCATATCAGTTATTTTATATTTCAAGTTAATTATTAATTATTATTATTTAATAGTAATTATTAATCATTAATAAAAAATTATTAATCATTTGATTATTAATTATTAAGCATTATTATTTAATTACAATTATTAATTAATTATCACAACTAACAAATGAAAAAGATTGCAAAAGACATCTATTACAACTATAAGAAAAAGAGTTGTTAAAAATTAACATTTACTACAATTGGCAAACGAAAAGATTGTAATAGACATCTATTACAACTGCAAAAAAGGGTTGTAAAAAATAAGCATCTATTATAACTGACAAATGAAAAAAGTTGTAACAAGCATCTCTTACAACTGAAAAAAAGGAGTTGTTAAAAGTAGACATATATTACAACTGTTAAAGAAAAAATGTTGTAGTAGACATCTATTACAACTAATAAACAAAAAAGGTTGCAGTAGGCATCTATTACAACTTCAAAAAAAAAAAGAGTTGCTAAAAATAAGCATCCATTACAACTTGCAAAAAAGAATAGTTTTTAAATATGTATCTATTACAATTAACAAAAAAGAAAGGTTGCAATAGGTATCTATTACAACTGGAAAAAATAAAAATGTTGTTGAAAATAAGTTTATTACAACTTTCTAAAAAAGAATTGTAAAAATCTTTTATTACAAGTGACATTTTGTGACCGTTGTAAAAATATAGTTGTAATATGGTGTTTTTGTTGTAGTGCATTTACATGACTATTTATAATAGTCTTTACAAAGTATCTTTTGAGAAGCTATTGAATACTATTAGTAATCTTTCCCATGTAGATCATGACTATTTATAGTAGTCTTTACAAAGTATCTTTTGAGAAGCTATTGAATACTATTAGTAATCTTTCCCATGTAGATAATTCACCGCCTTCTTTAATGCAACAAAAGAGGCAATTAACCACCAGGAAATTATTGTTAAGGATAAAAATTCTCAGCATTTTAGCCTCAACGACAGACCTTCAGTATTTTAGACTGAAGGGCAACTTTCTTTACATATCAGTTTTTAGTTATTTATAGCAGTTTTTAGGTATCGGCTTGTAGTTATCGGTAACGGTTTTTAGGTATCAGTTTCTAGTTCGTAGCGGTTTTGAAAGAATGTTTGTTCTTATGAATAATTTTAGTAGTGGTTTGTTCTTATGATTAACTTTTAGGTGAATGTTTGTCTTTGTGGTTAAAATATTGAGGTCGGGTCCTTGAGGCTAAAAATATACAGATTTTTTCCTTTAAATTAATTCACTCATTAACCACTCTCTACAATCTATAATAGAGGTAACAAATTTGAATCACAATTCCACCTAGACTTGAATAGCTCCAACGTCAACAAAATTTGGAATATTGTATCATCAAAATCTAACAGTTCGATTGAACAAAAATTATATCCTAAAATTTGACAATGGTATGAAAAAAAATTCTTTTCTTTTTTACACCTAAAGTTTGCAAGAGGATTTATACATAAAAGTCTGTACGATAGTCAATTTAAAGAGAATGGAGAAAAAAATATGGTATGGATCTCTGTATATTTAAATGTATTAGGTAGGTTAGTAGGATTCAATGCTAAAGATTAATGAACAAAACGTTTTCTGTTTCAGAATTCGAGTATTATTCAATGTTAAAAATTTTCGGAAAAACCATGTACGTTTCAGAATTTGAGTACAAAGTGGAAAAAACTACAATTTTTTTAAGTTTACCCAAGCGGCATCCTATTTGTTGAATTTTATCTTATATTTTGTACATATATTTGATTCACTGAAGCACATTAGAATTGTGTGAAGATGTTCTAAAGATCTTATATGTATCACCAAATACGAACCTTCTTTCGTTACTTTTGTGTTCCAGTTATACAAATCATATCAAGTTTCTATTTTTGTCATAACACACCACACACAAAGCATAAGTATATATATTTGAACATGATATCCATGAAATTTACACGTGTTTGATATATATTATCACAATTTGATAATATTTTCAGCTAGGCCACCATCATTAATCTTAACATAACTATTAGTAATGATATGCACTTATATGTAAAGGTCATGAAGCATCAAAAAAATAAAATCAAAGATGAAAGGTGGAATTTGAAAAACCATGGATAAAGTAGAAAGTACTAGTAGAAGATTTAGCATGTCTTCACTACGTACACCAACTTGATTTTAGCATGTTTAAGAAAAAAAACTTCAATGAAAATGATTTTGTAAAAGCTGCAATCAAAGCAAGTGAAAAAAATATAAAACATAAGAGATATGGTAAAAATTTGACTTTACTATGCATATAAAAATGCACGGAGGATTATATTGAAAAGATTAATAGGGTTGGATTAGTTTTATGTTAAATTAACTCAAACTTATTAAAGTGTCCCGATATTCAAAAAATGGCATGCAATGATTACGTATCAAATTTATCAAACGTATATGTATAAGGTAAGGACTTGGCAACTGTTAATACTTACCATTGCTTTTAATAGTTCACATGCTTATTGTTATCCCGCTTTTTGGCAAAGCCGTGATACCAAAAGATCGATCAAAAATGAAAGAGAATTGGTTATATGCTACTTCACTATGGATATCGATGAATTTTGTACGAGCCTGGATCAGGCTACAATCGATAGGACATGGTTAGCAAATCCACGAGAGCCAACGTTTCAAGTTTCAAGTCAATCCGAGTTCGTATGCTCAAGATATGACGAATTCAGTTTGAGAGAGATACCCCATAGTTCGAATCGATGGCCATGAATTATGTTCGCATCCATCGGTTCAACTCCATCTACTTCGAATCCATCAAGCTTGGAAGTCCTTCGAATCCATCGAGTTCCTCCTACTTTGAATCCATGGACTTCGCATCGACACATTCGTATCCATCCCGATGGCCTACCTTCGAATCCATCAGGGCAAAGTACCTAGAGTCCGTGAAGCAGCTATACTTCGAACCCTTCCTGTGCCTGGCCTCGGATCCATACGGTTGAGACGGCTTCGTATCGATCAACTCTTATAGGCCACGATCGATACGAATGCACCTTGCCTCAAATTCGTTCCTCGAATCCACCAAGTCAAAGTAGCGAAAATAATGGAATCGACCCAGTCAAACCGGAGTAATAAGCGGTTCGACATGAAGAACGCGCACCACGTCATCGCGAAAGCACGTGAAGCAATCGAGTCGACCCTATCGATTCGAACAGGATCGAGTCGAAGCAATCAACCTGCCGAAGAACCCCACTTCGAATCGATGATATCTCGAGATTCATAAGTCCAAATGCAATGAAATTTTTATAGGAGTTTACATATGTGTTGGAGAATGTCCATGCCAAGTTTTGCCTCGTTTGGATGAATTCTTGATCGATTTGAACGTACTTCGAATCGATCCCAAAGTGGGCCCAAATTTCCTGAGGTTGGGCTCGTGGGCCCCCTCACGTGCCAGAAGTGGTCTCCCTAAATTTAGGCGAATATCAGCCTCCTACAGCTATAAATAGAGCCCCAGGTCATTTAGAAAAGAGGATCAGAATTCTGAAGCGCCAAGACTCTACTGGACTCAATTCTACACCTTATCATCGCTGTTGCATTCAATTTTCAGAGCTATAATTCATTGTAACTTGCTGTAACCAACTGTAATCGATTGAAAATCAATAAAGACATAAGCTTCAAAGTGGACGTAGGCAAGATTGCCGAACCACTATAAATCCTGTGTTTGTGATTATTATTGCTTAGATCTGAATTCTATATTGATTATTGCTGATTTGTGTTCATAAACGGGCGCTTTCACGATATTGGGTGTTTGTGACCAATTTTGGCGCAAACATTTTGGTGCTTTCATTGAGAGAAGCTGATTCAGGATAAGTTGAATTTGAAGACTTAAGAATTTAGATCTAAGAACCATGATGAGACAAACAAGTAAGAAACAAAGGCCAGAGAGAAGTGAACACCAAGGAAGTCAAGAGGCTTTTCAGGAGCGAATCAACCGTCGATCTTCATCACTAGGGACGAGATGGAGACAATGACGAAAAAACAAGAGGAGCTAATCCAGAGTTTATTTCAACAGATAGGACAACTTGGAGCACGGAATAGAGAAGCGGATGGAGTTCAAAACGGAGCAGGACCATCCGGCGCAGTACCTGGATTAGGAGGCACACCCATAGAAAACGTTGACCCAATCTCGGAGCGAGAGAGAGGAACATCTGCACAACCCGGGAGTAGCAGAGGAGTGAACGCTCAGTCAAGGGGGCAGATCCCAGAGTTCGCTCGTGAACTCGGGGGGCAGGTTGAAAGTAATGAACGAAGATTGCATCTCGGAGACAATGAAAGATTGGCGGAGATGATTAGAAGAGCTATGAGAGGCGGTTTGGTAAACAAAGATTTGGAGGATGTTAATAAGAGTCCTTTTACTCCAGCAATCAGACGAGCTAGGAATCCACTGGATTTCAAGTTACCATCGTTGGACATGTATGACGGGAGAACGGACCCCATGGTTCATCTAACAAAGTATATGAGGCATATGGAAGTGCTGGGGGCATCAGAGGAGGTTATGGCCCGGTGCTTTCCATTGTACTTGGCGGATATTCCAGCATTATGGTTTAGACAATTGAAGAATGGATCCATCGGAACATGGAATGATTTAATTGGGAGATTTATGAGGCAATTCAGGGTTCACATTACAAGACCCAAGAATGTGATGACTTTGGCGACCCTAAAGCAGAAAACCGGAGAAACTTTGAGGAGTTATCTAACGCGATTCAACGCAGCAGCAGCTTCGGTGGATCGAGCAGATCCATCCATGGTTATGATGGCAGCTGTGTCCGGAGTAGCTGATGGTACAGAGCTCAAAAATTCTTTGACCAAAGATCCGCCTGTGGATCTAGCGGAATTCTATGACGAGGAAGAAAAGTTTTTGCGATTAGAGGATGCGAATGCAGAAAGAGAAGAAGAAGAGGGAATAGAAGTTTACATGCTTAAAGACAAAAAGCCTTTCGGAAAGGACTCAGGCAAGGATAAAGGAAAACGAAAGGCTGAGAATTATAACGACAGTTCAAAGCGGCAACGAAGGGAGCCGCGATTCACCACTTACACCGAGCTGAATGAGAGTCTGGAACGAATTTATCAGGATACAAAGGAGAAGGTTCCGTATCGTAGACCAATACGAAGGGATCCAACTTCCGACGAAAGAAGATCAGATAAGTTTTGTGTATTTCATGAATTAAACGGTCATAACACTAATGATTGTAGGCATCTGAAGGACGAGGTAGAAGGACATATCAGGAACGGTTTGCTCCTTCAATATGTGAGGAGGCGAACTCCAGTGGTGGAACCGGATTGACCACCGTCTACATCAGCTAGAGGCGACCTTGAGTCAAGGCACCGTTTGATTATTAATTGATTGAAATAACGATGAACAAGTCATAATTTTCCCACTAACACAATTAGCTCATTTACACGTGTACAAGATCGCGAACGATCCCCAGGCATGCTCTGAATGATCATTGACCGTTTAGTAGTGGGAACTTACACTTTGACATCCTTGCTTTGCTTTTGTTTCATTTTGATTTGGACATTTGGACTTTGTTTGTTTGGACATTTCTATTTTAAAACTCATCCGTTGAATAGATATTTGATTATGATAATTCTGAAATGGCTAAGCTACTTACACATGTACGGGGTCACGATCGGTCCTTAGGCATGCTCTAAGATGGCGATAAACCGCCCTGACAAATGATCCAGGGACCCACTCGAACGTGAACCTGGTATCAACAATGCCAAGCCCTCCCGGGCACACTTACTCGCCTCGAACGACACCCGACCTCGAACGGTCACAAAATTGCCTCGAACGGCACACGATCGCGAACGATCACAACTTGCCTCGAACGGCACCCGACCTCGAACGGTCACAAAATCGCCTCGAACGGCACACGATCGCGAACGATCACAACTTGCCTCGAACGGCACCCGACCGCGAACGGTCACAACTCGCCTCGAACGACACAACTCACCTCACCTCAAATGGCGCGATCACGAACGGTCGTCATTTGAGGTCCGCCACTTGACCGTGCACGGTCGCACTTCACCTCAAATGGCTCGATCTCGAACGATCGTCATTTGAAGTTAGACGCTTGACCATGAACGGTCGCACATCATCTCAAATATCTCGATCCCGAACGGTCGTTATTTGAGGTCGCATAAAACTATAAATTCGTTTGCAGGACATCAACAGGATATGAACATCCAGCTCATGGCATTACAAAACACGCCTTCCTACCGCAAGGCATATTTTGGGGGGGAAAATGTTATCCCGCTTTTTGGCAAAGCCGTGATACCAAAAGATCGATCAAAAATGAAAGATAGTTCGTCTCAAAGATTGGTTATATGCTGCTTCACTATGGATATCGATGAATTTTGTCTGAGCCCGGATCAGGCTACAATTGATAGGACATGGCTAGCAAATCCGCGAGAGCCAACATTTCAAGTTTCAAGTCAATCCGAGTTCGTATGCTCAAGATATGATGAATTCAGTTTGAGAGAGATAGCCCTTGTTCGGCTCGAATCCATAGGATACCCCATAGTTCGAATCGATGGCCAGGAATCATGTTCGCATCCATCGGTTCGACTCCATCTACTTCGAATCCATCAAGCTTGGAAGTCCTTCGAATCCATCGAGTTCCTCCTACTTCGAATCCATGGACTTCGCATCGACACCTTCGTATCCATCCCGATGGACTACCTTCGAATCCATCAGGGCAAAGT